>OY720429.1:255858915-257133185 GCA_963082735.1 Pocota personata | reverse complement strand
TTAAATCCGAATTACCGCGTCTTATTACAGTATGGTTTCACATTTCGTATGATGAATATGATGAGCTTGTTGCAGCTTACTAAAATTATTTTGAAGCTCACTTTGAATGTCCTGTATTTTCGAGCCACCTGCATAGAGAATAACGTCGTCAGCAAACGCTGGCGAATTACCAATCCCAACAGCATTTCAGAAACATAGATGTTGAAGAGGAGCGGTACTGTACATGTGCCCTGTGGTATACCATTGATGACATTAAAAACTTTTTTCGTCGTATATTTTATATCTGTTATCACGAATTTCTTCTCGTATACCATAGATTTAATCATCTTTACAAGATGATACAGAAATTCATATCTAAGAAGATTATTTAAAGCGGTGGATCCGTACCGTGCCGAAGGATCTTTCGATGTACATCGTTTGGCGTTTAGATTCCAATTATTGTCTGAAGTCAATTTTGTAACAGCATGCACCGCCGAGTAATTTCTTTTGAACCCAAATTGGTTCCGTGGTATAGATTATTTTCATGTTTAACAACTAAGAGTACCATGTCAGTTTTAGCTTACGAACCAAATTTCATCAAAATCTGTATAGATATTCTTGAGTTAGGCAGGCAATAAACATGATTTAAATATTTGTACCGCACCCCCAACATCTTACTCGCTCCCAATACGATTTTGACAATTTTTTGATAACCTATCAGGTTAAACACGCAAGTCAAATTTCATCAACATTTTTACAGTAGTTCTCGAGCGAGCCATGTGAGAACAAACAGACATGTAGACATGGAACAAAAATGTTTGTTTTGATCGGATCCTTGTAAATATGAACGTATGTACTTATTTTCTTCAGATTACAATTTTTAAAGAAAATTTCCAAATCCAAGAGCACTCAGACTCGATCTTCGGTCTATTGTACTACCAAGCAGAAACCCCTTTTCGATGTAGTGGTTGGAAAAAACAGGTTTTATTCATTTCTCTATTGTATTCAGGTAGCTCTGGTTGCTGTTCCCCACTTGGGCTCGAACCTGCACAGTTCGGGTCACAAGCAAACATACTCGTACTACTCGTACACCTTCGCCACCTTTCTATAACATTAATAAGGCCTGTGAAATAAGTTGATTTGTTATGAATGAGTTTATAGTAAAGCGATTCTATCTTTATGACAATTATTTCTAATATCTGGCCCATTAAAAAAATAAATTAATGTTATGTTTTCAAGGCCATTCTTATCTTTATTCTCATAAAAGTTTTTATGTGGTGTATACTCGTATCTTTATGAAATTTTTATCTGTGCCATAAATAAAACCATGTTCCTATAAATAAAATGTATTGTAATATTCGTATATAAAAAACATTAATGTATGTTTGTATGTATGTATGTATGTATGTACGGTACGTGAAGTGCTTTGGAGTAAGAAGTTTAAAGTGCAAGTGGAGAAATTAAGGGAAGTTGCGCAAAAATTAAATTAATTGTATCTGAACTTTTCAAATACGCCATGGACTAAAATTTGGAAGTGCAGTAATTCACCAATAGATGCTATGTGGCTTTGCAAAATTAAAGTAGACTGGGCAAACTGTGACTCCGCCATCACTTTTGATTTTGCTTGCAAATTTACTGTCTAAGGCTTGGTGTTTCTCATGGGTCACAGGTCTAGGTATCATAGAGATAGAGTATTCGTAATGAGGTTCTGCTTTCTCCAACTCATTTTTATCCATCTCTCTCCACCTGTTGTGAATTTAGATATGTGGAACCATTAATCCATCATGCATTAGAAATATCTCTTTTTCGATATGTGATTAACTTCCTTAAAATTATTTATATCTCAAATATTATGCAATGCGACACAAACGGCAAGTCAGCTGATAAAATATTCTATACTATGGGAATTTCTTTTGTTTTACTTTCATTATGTTTTGAAATTGACTTTGAGATAAGCAATTATATTTGAGTGGAACTGTACTTATAAGAGATAAACAATAAGTCTAATTAAGTTTGTTGTATTCGTGTTTAGTTCAATCATATTTGTTTTTTTCCATAGCAATGTTGATGACTCATTAATGCTAAGCGCAATCGATAGTAGGTACATATGTGAGAACTGAATAAAATTTGACTCTTAATTTACAAGAACACTTTCTCCGCCATTCCTTCGGAGTATTTTAAAGTGACTCTTTTGAAATTTCTGCTCTCATTTGTTGACTAGCTAATTCCGTGAACGGAAGGGACCACAATATTTGTTCGTTTAGATTTCTAAAAATACAATTTTCATTAACAAAATAATGAATAAGCATAGATTATTGTTTCTACCAAGATGAGCTGGGAAACTTGTTGACTTAGACTCTCTCACGCTGTCGAAGACCTTCTTGAAGTTGATAAATAACAGATGAAACAGGGGACTACACTTGATGCAGTACTCTTCGATTATTCGCAAGGTATTAATGTGGTCAATGCATGAAGATTCCGTACCGAAACTTGCTCGTTAGACATCAGGGATTGAATGAAAGTGTTTCTTTATCCGATCCAGAACTGTTTTATGTAGTTATAATATTATTTTGGCAAACGTTGAATGTGGCCGTGGTGTAGTGGTAACATCACCGCTTGTCACGCTGTTGATTCACGGTTCGAATCCTGATGTCAATAATCATGTATTTATTTCGCATGAAATAAATAAAAAAAAGTCGATCACTTGCGAAAGCTAAGTCAACTCTTCTGTGAAGGCATAACACTGGTAGTACTGTGGTCATATGGCTAAAATGCAACTTGATAGTGGTGATGACATCAGGAGGACGGAAAAAAATACTGTGAATTATAAACAACGACAATAATAGCCAAAACAAACAAAATACTCCCCAGTTATCTGGACAGCCACCCTTGGAGTTTACAGAAACTTAATACCACCTGAGTTTTAAACTACACCAGTCTGTCTTTCACTATGTCTCTTCCCCTTTCCACAAAACGCACGTGTTCTAAAAATTAGTATAAGGGTATTCATATCCCCTTTAACACGTGCAAAAAAAATATCTCTCCAGTTTCTGCACTCCATGAAGATACCTTTCTTTGGAAGTTTCATAATCATCCACTTGTCTATTCTTTAGGAAAATTCTACTTTTCAATGCATTCTATATGAGAGGGTGCATAAGTTTTGCATTTGGGATTTTCGAAAAAAAAATACCAGATGGCACCACTCCTATGCTTTTCTTAGTAGTTTGCCATATTTCCGTCTCATGTAGAACTTTTTTTCTACAAACTTTGAAATAATCTCTGGTATTTTTATTCCAATTCGTCAGCTGGTTTTCAAATAAAGGTCATGACTGGATCGTTTGTAAATTGTTCACATGAAAAAATCGGCAAGGAGCAACAAAATTGGCTTCTTCATAAGATGCCTTAAAAATGAAAAATGTTTGTTTGTGCATAAGTCAAAAATTTAAATATCATATCCATACATACATATGTCATAAATAGTTCAGATATCAGTTTTGAATAAAATCGACTCAGCGGATTAAAAAGGTAAATTTTACTCCAAGATATGAATTTTTATCGAGATCATTGGAGACGTTTTCAAGAAAATTGCATTTTGTTAAAATTGGCTTTAATTGAAAAAATACCATTAATTTTAAGGCTAGAATGAAAATTCGAATTTTGCCTCCGAACATTACCCTACAGACCTCAGATATGAAGTTTAAAGAAAATCCGTCCAGCCGTTTAGACTATAGCATGAAGTACAGACAGACGGACAGAGAGATCGAATTATGAGACCCACTTTTTTTAGTTTCTCTATTATAGTTATGTCAAGATTAATCAAAATATTGAGATCGAAAATTTAGGAGCAAGTGAAAATGTACGCCTTCCTTCTACACATTCTTAAAGTCACTATTGAAAGACTTCCATGGAGGCAGGAAATTGACCCGATCAGGGCTGGAAAAGAGGAAACGCAGTTGAAGATGTACAGCGACACCTTGAAAATTTAACGTTATTACCTCTCTTAGCCTGGTATAAACCGAACATGTTTAATCTGCGCCCAAATTAAAATAGTGCGGTTCAAAGTGTATTGTTTAGACAATTAGACATTATGCCACTCAGATTAATAAAACAAATTGTGATCAACCCAAGATACTCTTTTATATGACTATCCTAACTTTCTAAGCAACTAACTAAACTTGGGCATAACATCAAAGAAGTACTGTGAGAAAGTTTAACATCGAACGACTGCAACCGCAAGAGACTGTCAGAGCATTTGACGATCCAGTGTCCCTTGATTGTTTTAAATTTGCTCTTCAATAAAGATGTACCTAAAGAAATATATGTTAATATTTTTGACTTGATTCAATATTGTCAAAGTATCTTCAGCATCAGAGGCATACATTGCTACTAAACGAATTGCCGCCAAACCATTGTCACGCTACTCTAGTGGGCGTTTAGTCACGTGTCTCACACGTTTAATCCATGTCTTTGTCATGTCGCTATTAGATCACATGTCATGTAGCTGCCACGTAGCTTCGGTGAGCGATGGACCTAGAGTCTTAGCAGCCCAGTAAATTTAAGCTTTTTTGTAAAAAAAAATGTTTAGATTTCAGCACCAAATTTAATGTTGTGGTGTTAAAAAGAAAATTCCATCTACTCATGTACGTAAGATTTATCCTTTGGAGTTTCCCCGTGGTTTATATTATCATACATGCCTGCAAAATTCCATATACAAGTATTAGACTATGCATGGCCTAGAACACTGCGTCTCCACAGGCAATATTCGAGGCAATAAATTGCCATTGCCATTGCCTTAAAATTTCCTAGTGTAGATGCTCAAGCAATGGCAATGGCAATATTGCCCGCCAGATGGAAGGCAATGATTGCTTCCCATCGCAAAGGCAATGAATTTGACGTTTCGAAGTTTTCAAAATGACGGAAAGTGGAAAAGAAGAACGTGTGGCAAAAATAAAAACTTTTTTAGAAGTAAATTCTGGCAAAAAAAAAAATGGCACGCACACGTTTGTTGTTGAATGACATAATTACATTTGACATTTGGATATTGCCAGCAATGAAATGCCCACCTAAATTTTAAATTGCCATTGCATTGTCATTGCCTGAAATATTGTCTGTGGACACGCAGTGTAAGTACCATTATAGGTACTTTTTGGCGAAAACCTGGTACGCCATTTGATAGCATATATCCACCATAACTCTAATACAGGATGTTTTTTGGGACTGCGGCAGAGATGGTTTTATTATGTGAAAGTTGGCAGTAGTGTTCAGCTTGACCATGCCATTTCATCATGGAGAGTTTGACGCCGCAAATTCTAATTTTACCTCGTGTTTTAGTGATTAAAACATTTCATCAAAATGGTTCATCAATTATTGCAGCACAGCGTAAATCACGTGTTTTTTTTGCTGGACGTGGAGTGCCTGTAAAGAGCACTATTCAAAAAATTATCCACAATTTCGAGAACCTTTATACAGTAAGTTATTTTACCGAAGCCAGGACCCCGCGTACACAACAAAACATTGACGCAGTGAAGGGCAATGTGTGAGTGAAAGTCCGGAAATTTCGATTCATCATCGTGCTCAATAAATTGGGATTTCTCCAACGTCTATATGGAACATTATGCATCTAGACCGGCATTTCTTTCCGTACAGAATTCAAGTGACTCAAGAACTTCAAGAAAATAACTACCAGGGACGACGGAACTGGAGTGCAAAAATTTACAAATTGAATAGAGATGACTCTGAATTCTTTCAAAAATTAATTATTTATGACGAGGCGCATTTTGAGTTGAGTGGAACTGTAAATAAACAGAATAGCCAGATATGTGGAGCGGTACACCCACGAGGAATTCATGAACGACCTCTTCATCCTCGTAGAGTGATTTTTTGGTGTGCGAATTTGAGATATTTGGACCTTCTTTTTTTTCAAAAATTACGATGTCGAAACTGTTACTTTTCAAATTTTCAATTTTTTAAGTTGCTCGGCTTCATCTCCGAAGCATGTGGTTTCAACAAAATGTTACCACATGCCATACATCCAGATTAACAATGAAAATTTTGAAACAGGCATTTCCAGGCAGGATCATGTCAAAATTTAGGGATATCATTTGGCCGCCCCGACTTCTTTCTATGGGGTTACTTGAAAGACCGGGTGTACACTACCAAACCAAAGGCAATATACGGAATGCAATTTTAGATGGGCACGGGTTTGTGCACCATTGCATACATAATAAATTTATAAGAAAACAAAAAGATTTATGTGTTTGTTTTTTAAATGATTCGAATTTCAAATCGTCTGCAGTCACAAAAAACATCCTGCATAAGACCAAAGTTGTTAGAGTCGTCTTCTAAGAAATCGATTTCGTTCATAATCGGCCATTAATAAGTTAATACTGGGATTGAATTGGATATAACACAGATATAAAATGGGAACAAAAAAAACCATCCAGCCGTTTAGACTGTAGTCGATGGGACATACAGACACACAGAATTAAGGGACCTACGTTTTTGAGATTCTCCATTATAGTTAAGTTTGATCAAAATTTCGAGGTCGGATATTTCCAGGAAACCAATACTTGGATTTTTTTTTAAAGCCGTTTTTAATTTTTAACTTAATAATAATAACTTGTATATATAATAAATGTACTTGGATAGGAAATTTAATTTAGAATAACTTTTGTCTTAATATATTTTTTTTCGAAAACGGATGGAAAAGGAGTTGGAAATGAAAATGTTCCATTCCGGCTTACTAAAAGGGTGTAGAGCAAATAGATAATCTATAATCATTAAATGAAGACTTCGCCAATGGTGCCGCGCACAAGTCAAGACTGGAAAACTGGATGGTACTATATAGATCTCCATGAAACTTTACCCCCACTCACAATCCACCATTTCGGGATCTGGACTCACCTGGTGAATATCATCATTTGACTTCCCTCTAGCTTATATCTCTATTTGTGCAAACGGTTCTGGGTTTCCGGTACACTGAATTGGAAGGAAATTCTTTATCCTGACTACAGTGGGAATGTCGATGAACGCGCGAATGGTTGCGCTGGTGCTTTGTTCTGATGGTAGTGTCGGATCGAAACTGAGTTTTTAGACCGAAACTGGACCTACTCGTGAGGATCCATAACAGCTTCTTTGTGCAAAATTAAATGTTTCATTTGAGACCTTTGTAGGAAATCATTCACATAACAACAAAACCTATGACTTTCGACAAAAGAAGACACTAAGGGAGAGATGACTATCCTTCGATCAGATACGACGTATTGGTATTGTCTTCAGTGTTTACACCGCCATTAAGTGGCAATGTATAGTAGTTAAAAAAAAAAAAAAACACTGAAAACAAATTGTTACTCAAGTCTCAAGCACGCGAGATCAAGACACCTAACTGAGACTTTATCCAATTTGACATTGCATTTCGTAACTTATCACAGACATTCCTAATATCTTGAAATTCCAACAGCATTATCTGAAATAAGACACTTTTCTTTTTTTCTATCTTTTCTTCTTTTCAACTTCATTTATACCTTTTTTTGTGTCTACTTAAGAATAGATTTACAAATTACCTCATAAACGTTTATGTTGACATCAACTTTCCCTTTTTCTCACTCTAGTAGGTATCTAATGGATAAAAAGAAAAAAAAAACATCTCATTGTTACGTCAAAGAACACCTTCGCACTTCCACGTCGTCGTTGTCAGATCCTTTCAAACTAATTAAATTGTTTGCGAAAGCAAAATCCATGAAAACTCCTGTCGTCATTGCAAAAGGCAAATAAACCGCTTTGGGTCAAATAGCGCGACGAAGTTATCGCTTAACTTTCCCATTTCCCCTGAAAAAACAAAAAAAAAAAAAAAACAAAAAAAATGTAGAAGAAAATCCCAGCATAACCATCTTAATCGTTACAAGGATGGCTAAGCAATATAATAAAGGTGGGTGTGCCGCCACTGCTGCCTGTTGTTATTTAAATTTGTTCCATATTTGTCGGTACCAAGGAAACCTTTCATCCTGACCCATAACGAAACCCATTAGATTCTCTTAGAAACAATAGCGTAAATAATTGGAATTGGATTCCACCGAAACTTGTAAAATAGTGAAAAACCACAGAAAGAGAAAAACAAATTTCAAACAAAACGTATATTTTAATTTGCAGTACGAATTAAAAAAATATTCTCCGCAGTATATAAATTCATATTTCCTTCCTAGATTTTATATAAACAATTATAAATAAATACATAATATAGAAATATATCATAGAATTGCATAAGAATAATAATAAAGAATATAACATAGTCTTTCCCTCAGTGCGGGGAAAGGCCATGCCTATGATAGGTGTATATTGCCATTCCCATTTAGCTGAGTCTTGAACCAATAATCAAGGCCCGAAAAAGTATCCCAAAACTGTATATCCTTCCTCTGCGTGTATGTGTGTGTGTGTATGCTAAGCCTATATGAGTACTACGACTCCCGTCGTTCAATTAATTCCTACGATCGCTGGCACGTGCCGTAGGGTGACGTGATTTCTCTTTTTCTCGGAGCTCCTTTATGGCCCCCACTGTGCCAAACATCACCTTTGCCGTAAGCTGAGTTTGTGTTACCGCCGATGTCGATGACATTGTCGATGCAGACTGTGACGCAGCGTTGGCAATTTGTGACAATTTTCCCATTGAACTGTTTGTTGCAGATGACCTGGTGTTGTATGAGGAAGCCGACGATTCGCGATCACCGCTCGAATTGCTCGCACTAGTGTAGGCGTTTGCATACGGAATGTAGTTGTTGTTAAGGTCACGGCCGCAACTTCTGCACTGATTCGACATTGTGGGTCGTGGCGCGCACTTCAAAATGCAATTTTTCTAAACTAAGCACACTATCTGTAGATGCAGATCGGTAGACTACACTATTCGGACAATGACGATCACGATACCCATACACTTTCACAGACTTACTAGAACTAAAAATTTTGAATTTTTGTTTTTGTTCCGTTGCTCTTACTGCTTGCTACTAACTTGGTGTATCTACACGCTGATGCCGCGTCGCGTTTGTAGTGCTATGCTTAGTGTATTTTCCGCGTCCGTCTGTCCTCCGTTGTGTAGTGTTTCTTCTATCGATCGACACAATGAGAAAAATTTCTCTTCACTTTTCTGTCTATATTTTTTTTTTTCTCTATTCGTTTTTAATTTCTTTTTTTTTCTTTGTTGGCGATCGTATAATGTGATTTTCGATACTTTTTCCACACAACAGTTTCTTATGAAATTTTTTTCAAAAAAAATTG
This sequence comes from Pocota personata, assembly GCA_963082735.1. Classification (NCBI taxonomy): domain Eukaryota; kingdom Metazoa; phylum Arthropoda; class Insecta; order Diptera; family Syrphidae; genus Pocota; species Pocota personata. The sequence continues at coordinate 257,123,939 of OY720429.1, read as the reverse complement.
TGAGGTAACACTTCTAAAAAAAAAAAAAGTTTTTTCTCTATTGATCCGCAATATTACACAGCATAAGAAGACAAACGACAACGAGAAGACGACGAATATGATGATCTCAAAGGTTCTTGAATGCGTCGATTGCACCTGACTTGATCGGTTCGCTAACAGATACAATCCACGTTACTTGCTATGCCTGCCTTTCTGCTGCTGCTGCTGGCTGCAGTAGGTATAAGGGAGAGGCGATAGAAAGCTTTTCGTGATTTCTCCCACTTTAAGCTTTTTCGCGGATCTTGCTTATATCGTGGAACCGCACCGTGCCGCATAACTCAATGAACTCTACGATAGGGAAAATTCTTAAGAGAAGCAGCAACAAAGAGAGCCAAAAAAAATATACAAATATAGACAAAGAAGAAAAGATAGAGGAGAACTAAAACTTTAATGTGTGGGTATAAACAAAATAGAAAAAAAAGAAGAAATGTGTGACAAAGAAAAAAAAAACTAAAACAACCGTTGCTTTTATTTTACCCGAGACTTTGAGACTTTGCTTTGGACAACGACAACAATGTAAGCGACAAGAGGAGCAGAGAAAAGTAATGATATATCTATTCACTCTCAGTGCATTATTGCGTCGCGCTGCTGACTCGAAGAAAATAACGAATCAGGGCAAATAACCTGATGAGAGAAGAGTTAATCGAGAGATGCATGCTCTAAACATACACAGTGGGGTTGAACTTTAAAATATTAAATAAGAAGTTACGTCTTGAAGAGCTTGTCACAAGCGAACACATTATTCCAAAACCTGCATACGTAAGTAATTCATTATCATATAAAGGCCATTTCACTCGACCTTTACCCAGACTATTCAACTCGAAACAATTCGTCTTTTCTCTAAGCAGATCATTCATTTTTTTATGAATTAAACACCAAAGTTTATTTTAATATTTTGCAACAATTTTGTCTTTGTTGCTGCTACTACAACTACTGCTACTACTTTTACTACTCCTACTACTACTACTACTACTACTACTGCTACTACTACCACTACTATTACTACTAATACTACTTCTTCTACTTCTACTACTACTACTATCACTACTACTACTACTACTTCTTCTACTTCTACTCCTACTACTACTACTATTACTAGTACTACTACTACCACTTCTACTACAACAGCTACTACTACAGTGTACTGCTACTGTCAACCACTAATCGCCGATTGGACCCTCAGAACATCACCAAGTGCATTTAGTTATGACTATCTTCTAACGTCAAATCTATCACAGCACGGTGTCGGAAAACACCGTCAGCTGCTCCATCTCCAACACACATTCTCGTCATGGAATCTATCAAGAAATCGTAATACACTTGAAACGGTTCACCTATCGATGTCTCCCTCCAGCAGCATTATCATCGCTATCATCGTCGAACAGCAAAACCTCCGGCACCACCGTTTCCGTCGACCGAAAATTGTCGGCTACCTTCTATCAATCATCTCCAGCAAGGCCTGATGGACGTCAGCAATTCTTCTATCATTATCGATCGTCCGCAACCACATTAATAATTTAAGATAATACATATCTCTTAATCTGCTTTCGCCCCCAAATGCTATTCCCTGATGAATGACTGCGAGACTATTTACCTGGACCTTGGTACCTATGCAAAAACAAACAAGACTTATGCCCGATTCACAATGCAGCGTGAGAGCGAGACGAGTCTAGCGCGAGTTGTCAAAAAAAGTCAAACGGGAAACGATTTTATGAGGACGAGGATTTCTCGCCTCGCTCTAGTTTCGCTCTCACGCTGCATTGTGAATCGGGCATATTGGTAATATGGAAATATTCGGTCGCAGAGCACTTTTTTCTTACCTCCCTCTAACTCATCATACGCAGGGCTACATTGCGAAAAAAGGGGAACAGGGCAAATATAACTACGCGAATAACGCAATGTACACTTTCGAAGCATAACCCGTCGCCGAGTGTTTCAAGGTTCAAATTCCAGAAGAATATAAAAATAATATATATATATACATATATATACATATATGTATATATGTATATATGATATATAGTTGCAGATATGAATGGATTTTTCCTTGTTGTTCTCGAGAATAGTCCGGTTTCTACAATGGCACGACGTACAGTTTCGAAGTGAACTTGATTTTAATTTACCATGCGGACAATTCGTCTCTCATCTTTGTTGCTTAGCTTCGGGAGACGTCCTGATCTAGCAGCGTTCTCCACTTTATTCTCATTCTTATAGCACTGAATAACTTTTTGGATAGTAGAACGAGAACGAGATACTATCTCAGCTATTTCAGAGTAGAATTTTTCTTGTTTGGTGTGTAAATCAATGATTAACTGCCGTTGTTCGATTGTCAGCTCTTTCGGTTCATATTTCAATAAAAAAGGAACAAAAAGGCACTATTACAACAAAAATCTACCGCGAATGACACACGAAACCAAGTGCATAGCAAAACAGAACAATATTATTATTTCGGGGATTCCCCTATTAGGAAATGTCTTCCAAGACTTTTGTGGCTTAAACTGTTTTGCACTAACTATCAAATGGCAGTATAATTTCATAAATCATATGCGCTGTACCTTGACCTTTGTGGAGCACTGTACTATATATACATATGGCACCAAACATTTTTTTATGACCTTCAGCGATCAAAACTGCTTAAGTTTCTTCAGGGTAGGTGCAGCTGAAATCATAAACTCGCCAGTACGCAAGACTTCAGAAGACTATACGTTGAATACTAGATAATTGATAATTGTCGTGTAAAAGGAGCAGTGGACGAACCTGGTGATTAGTAGTAGTAACTCAAACCCCGTCCAGAAATTCGATGAAAAAATATATTTTTTGAATTTGTCTAAGGGACAAGTAATTGCAACCAGTGAAATTTCTGGAAACATTTGCGCCAGGAAACGTACCGGAATGGCTAAATGGAACACTTGTGGATTCAGCGCAGTATCTGTCACGATGGAAACACATTATGTCCTTGGACTAAACCACGTAGTTGACTGGGTGTGTCTCCTATGCATTGCATGCCACACAATTTTTGTTTATATAGATTTGTAATCCCATATAATTTATTCAATTGCGGTTCTACATACGTACATATGTAAGTGCTCCCTATGCAATGAATATTACACCAACGAAAGCCCCGCTAGCTAGTGTTGCAATTTACATAATTTGTTTGTAAACTTATTTTAATTATGATGCACTATAATAATATGCTGCGTACATACATATACTATTTCACATTCGAATAAAAATTCAAAAACTTTTTAACTTAAAAATGCATACAATTCCTCCTCAAATGAAATACGCATTAAAGTGTGAAAATCATATTTAACACTAAAATCACAATGAATATCCTTCGAGTTAATTTAATGTGCATTAGTATCAATCGGATAATCATTGATCCGTGTTATTGGTGCTGCTAACGCTATTGCAATAATTTACATTCAGCTTTCAAATTCAAAATGTTGGGAAGGAATCATTACGTACTCTCGAGTATATGTTCCAACTGTTTTAGGTTATTTCAATGGTCGATATAAGATTTTATATCGGCCAATGATGACAGATGAAGATGACAAAAAAAAAAATGAATGAAAACAGATTAAACAGAAACGAGAATTAAACATCCCGTTTTTGTAAGCTTTGATACATATTCAGGAGAATATTAAGCTCTAAGGCTCTAAGGTTCTACCCTTTAAAAATTCTGCCGCTTAATTTATTCAAAAGGAAAATAGCAGAGAGGTATCAACAAATTCAAGATAAATAACATCCATATACATATGTAAGAGGATGAGAGAGGAACTCTCTTCACGGATGAGTCCAAGATCGACGATAAAACCGGGACAGGTATTTCCTTGGGAGGACTTAGTCTACCATGCTATATTAATATAGGGAAAAAACCTAATTAATATAATAATAAGTTTAGAAAATGGTTCTTCTGCATGCCCCGGATCGCTTACAGAGTCATATGATGGAGAAAAGTAATCTGGACTATCAAGCAATGATCAGGAGCGTAATTCGCTGGTAATATAATTTCTGCAACAACTCAGAGAATATTGCGACTGAAAATTAAGGGACAATATTTTGGGTGAAGGGACACATATGTAAATATTGAAGAAAAATAAAAAAGCGGTTGCTCTAGCAAAGAATTCTCTTTTTTTTTTGTCCTGTACCAATTAAATAAATAAATAAAAATGATGGTGCTAGCCCTTACAGCGTTAGGTCAAGCTCCTAGCTCCTACTCGTGCTGTGCGCCGCACGAATGATTGAGTAGTTTCCGAAGATCAATTTTTTTTTGGAAAATTTACTCTCGATTGTTTGCTAGACGTTCACGAAAGGTGGGACCGTGAGAAAACTTATTTTATTTTATTTTTGTATTTTCTGGGATTAAAACCTTGAATCTCTCGCTCAGTGATCGTGCACTTAACCACTGAGCGTCTCCATGTACCAGATACAAAAGGCATAATCGAAAGATGACCCACTATGGAACTCTGGAAATGCTGGTTAAATGTGGGAAAATAAAGACAAGCCAAAATGGTAATTAGAGAGAAGTTCTAAGTATAACCCCAAAAACGCTCCAATGGATAGTAGGACATTCACATAGTATATGCATACTAATGCAGTAAAATACACATGTCAAACATAATCAGAGAGTTTACTTTCAAACATATACTCTCCCTTTGTATGATAGAAACTTTGACTTTTTTGCCAAAAGTGTGTTCATATAACAACTCCGATAACAATAGTACTAATTATTTTGTAATGCATTTTAGAGCTTCACACTTACTGCAGTTTTATATTGAGAGATGTCTAAGTAAGAAATATGTGTACATTTACCTGTATGAAAATGGTAGCCGTGTTCGAGGAAACTTTGATCGAAAGTACATATTGTATACGGTTGTTTTCACAGTTATGTGATTGTATTCGCCTGATTTGATATCTTGAATTTTCTAGAGAAAGAACTATCCTACGTCCCCTTTGAAGCTTCTCGCTGAGCTTTTTGGAAACTGAATCAGTACATGTATACAGTACACTACCACAGACATTGACTTTCAGAATAGTGACTGCCACGCTTTCATTTAGTAACTATTGTATTTATAAGTACAACGTTATTCATTTTGAGATTGGGATTTAACATCCCTGTCATATAGCATCTGTCAAATCCATCCATCATCCTTGCCATTTTACAATATGATTCATTTAACCACCGCTCAACGCGATAAAATTGTTGCCTACTGACCATAGAATGCACAGAATATACGCTGATTGGGTGCTGGAAAATCCGATGACTCCAATTTGTCAAACAAAATCTTCTTCAGCAATGAGGCCCATTTCTTGCTCGGCAGCTACGTAATCAAACAAAGTTCCAGAACTTGAGGATTTGAAAATCCAAACGTGTTTGTTGATATGTCATTGCATCCACCACGGGTGACAGTTTGGTACGCACAGTAGAACGGCGGCGTGATCGGGCCGTTTTTTTTTTTTTTTGAAAACGACGAAGGCACCACTGTCACGGTGAATTCTCTCCGCTATGGTCAAATAATAACCAACTTTTTCTGTCCTATGATTGAAGAAATTGATGTCAGCCACATGTGGTTCCACCTCTTCCACGAAAAGTTCTCCGGCCGTTTAATTTCGAGATTTAGCGACATCAATTGGCCACCAAGATCGTGTGATCTGACCCCATTGAATTTATTTGTGTTGGGCTATGCTGAAAATTGTGTCTATGCAGACAATCCCCAAACTTTGGAGTACCAACATCATGGAGTAATACAACCAGAAATGTGCAGATAAGTTATCGAAAATTGCCTCAACAGTAATCGAAGTATTCCATATATAAGGGCATAGTCCAAAATTTAAAAAAAAATCTGTTGAAATTTGTTGAAATCTTTAATATTTTTATTTTGTTTAAATTTAAATTTCTAAAGCACAAAATTAATAACTCTCAGAGATTTGGGATACAAACTATCATCGCTTCTACAAGAAACATTTTAGAAGTGAAAGTCCCAACTCTTTCTCTTTGCCTCTCTTTCTTTACTTCATTTATTTCTATCAATGTGCAAGCAAAGAAAAACAGCTGAACAACGAACCAACAGGTCTTTCGATCTCATTGGCATTTTCACGTTTTGTTTTGATAGATACTGCCATCCACCTACATACTTATACTGTATGTATGCAGATACGAATTCAATTGAACTTTTTTTTTTTTTGTGTTCCTGCGTCGCGTCTTGCTTTCGATTCCTGTGTGTGACAAACGCGAAAAGACAAAGTTTGGAAGACGTGTGCGGCGTTCGGTCACTCGACATCGACATTCGACAAACGTGTGACGATAGAATACCGAAAGCAAATAAAGCATAAAAGAAAGAGAAAAGCATCTCGAACAGAGGAGTCGATAGTGATGTTGGAAGGAGGGATGGGGGCGTGATGATGGCGTGTTGGTTGACGATGGAGACCTACTTCCATGGATTCACGGATTTAACGGCTGAAGCTGGAAAAGTGTGTCAGTCAGGCACTACGTCGTTGAACTGCAGAGAGAGAACTTTTACACCTCTTACCGTTGCCGCTGGTTCTGGTCGGTTGTGCATTTTAATTTCCACATTTTGTACCTTCTACTGTTCCTTGTTCGGAATGCTCATTCTCGAATTCAGCTGGTTGTTCTTCTCGTCTTCTCTGATAGTATGCCGAACGAGTGGATGCACGTTCTTGCACTTTAGTTATTCTTGTGCACACTATGTGCACATTGCACATAGTGGGCTGTGTGGTGGTAGTGTCTCTAATAGCATGGATGATGGTGACGATAGTGGAAGCACCCAATCAGCCTTAACCGGCCGCGCGCCGTTCTAGTGTTTGGATTTACGAGTTTATCTGGTTCAGCAATGGATTGGCTATTCTGCATCTCCCCCGTTCTTCCCGGCACTTCGGATTCCAGTGAAACTGCAGCGAACAGTGTAGTGCAGATATACTCGTACTCGTATTGTAAACTTTTTGCTCTCGTATAATGAAATCGAGAGATGCCTACATAGATGGCTGCACCGCGAGATCACGCGTGAATTTTGATTTCTTGTTTTCATTGTTTATTTTCTTGTTGCTGCTCTGTGCCTAGAGCTGGAATGTAGAAAAATCGTGAAAACAACTGAAGCAATCAGTAGAATTCTTCATGCCTGTGCTATGAGTACGATACGACGACGACACGGTGAATATGGTGAGCACGAGGTGTGGGTAGTAGACAGGTAGACGGACAAGTGTTTTCTTATGGTGAGCTTTTTTTTTTTTTTATTCGCAGGCATAATCGAAAAATATCTCATGGATGCAAAGTTTGAGTTATTAGCTGAGAACATTCAATGGTATAGTTTGGGTGTATGTGCATGCGAATCTGGGCGTGTAAATTGAATTAAATTAGTTTTACTCTTTTTGTATGATTTTGTGGTCTATTTGACGGATGTAGGTAAAGTGGGATACTAAATTTTAATTGACTGGGTGGAGTGTCTGACAGACATGTACCTATGTAGGTAATTTAGAAGGTGAAGACTTACTTCCCGCAATATGAAGTTTAATTGGATCCTGAGTCACAAATCGGTATATTTTGGTATCTTAACCAGTTAGACTTCTATTCCAATGGTGGTAACGAGCTGCAGCTGTTCAGGTTGACAGTGGGAAAATCGAACAAAAAAAAAAAAATCGGTGAAGTTAAAAATAAAAACTATTATCGTCATCCTATGAACAATGTATGAATAGAGTCAACCAACAGCTTTTACCTCTCTCCAAATAACGACTAACCGGCCAGTTCAACATATGTATGTATATCTGACAAGGTCGACTGGATTTAGATTCATTACCCAACCACCGAAATTACTGTTCTCATGAACTTTAACGTCCACAGCTCCAACTGTATGGTGAGGAAGGAAGACAAGCTGAAACTTTTGCCATTATCAACAATTTCACCCAGCTTATAGAAAAGCTCATACGATTTTCAGCCAATCCAAACAATTTCGGAAACACAACAGTTACACGATCAAAATGTCTGCCCCTTTAGGAAATGAAGATCATGCCCTAAAATAAGCAATACACCCGATAGATACATCAGTTATAGTCTATCTTCATTCCTATTGAAAAACACTGGAACGGCTAATAGATATGCACATCAGAGATGAGATTGGGGATAACTTTTTATCAAAATCACATAATGCGTACATAAAAGGAAAATCAGTGGATACAGCTTTCACAAAGTGGTCTCTACCATAGAAAACACTCTTCAAGTGAAGGAATACACGATGGGTGCATTCCTTGACATCGTAGGGGCCGAAGTCATAGTAGAGAGCCTGGGAAGGCCCAAATACACTCGGGCATATGCAGGTGGATTGAACTAATGTTTAGTACCCACATAATCAACTCCACACTAGGGGGCATAAGAGGAAGAAAGCGAGTCAAGCGGGGCACACCACAAGGCGGAGTCCTTTCACCACTCTTATGGCTTGTAGTAGTGCACGAGATGTTGCCATCTTGGTGTCCGGAAAGTATCTCCCGGTAATCTACGAGCGACTCAATTAGGCTTTAATACTAGTGAATAACTGGGTCAAGGGCAGGGGTCTGGAAGTGAATCCGGCGAAAACCTAGTTAGTGCTATTTACGAGGAGAAGATCGATACCAGAAAACAGTTACCCTCGTATTAATGGTGTCGAGCTGATACCTCAACTAACTGCAAAATATCTCGGCGTAATATTAGATTCCAAATTGAACTGGAAAGCTAACATTGACAATCGAATCATTGGGTACAAAGACGTCAGTACCTGCCCCCAGAGTACATTTTGGTAACATCAGTATAGGTATATGTTTCGGACCCTCAGTTGTCCAAGTTTCACGGTCTGAGATCTCTATCTCAAACCTTCTCCCAAAGGATGCCGAAGTAGGTTGTACCGAAGGCGAGCTGGCTATATACGTACATATACCGATGCGACGCACAGTGGGACCGAAACGGGCACACTGTCTCAAAACTCTGTACCTCTATGTTTTAAGTGACAGCAACTTGAAAATTTGTACATATATTATTGAATATACATGCTTTTTAATGAAATTAGTTTTAGGTGATAACGAACGAAAGAGAATTAAAAATGGATAAAACTTGTTGGTTGATGCATGTATTTACAAAGAGTCTCAATGGACTTTTTACTTGATTTTGGTAGGTTATTTTACATTTGTGTTTTTATTAAAAGGGAGCATTGAAAGTAATTGACAGTAAATTGTAGCAAGTGAAAGATTTTAGTTAATTTGCGATTAATGAGCAATTAAGTTTTGAGCAAATGAGTTTAGTTTACAGTAAAAGAAAAGTAAACAAATTTGAAAAAAATTGAATTTAGAAAGATTGAAGTTGGAAGTTAATATATTCTCGAACAAGTATAATGTGGTGATTATTCACTTTCATGCAGATCCAAGAGCATTTTGGCTTCATCCAAAAATTCCTTGGAAACGGTCTCGGTAGGTGTCCTTAAACTTGCAATATATGGATCTCTAAAACATCTTCATTAGTTGCTGAACGAGAACACTTCCTGGAATGATGTAATTGGTATCGTCTGTAGTCTTTGCGAAATGCCTTATAATACGAAATGCCTTATAATACTCTCCCCGTGAATAAGGATTTTATGAACAGAGGACGACATGTAATACCAATTGTATTTATTCACAAATATTTGAGCTGTATTCATTGTATTTGGTAGCATTTACTGCGATTCCAGATGATATTGATTATAGTATAATATATAGCCGTTTTATCAATTCTTCGTCAACTCCAGTAATATTGGATGAACAATGATAGTTGGAAAAGAATCTTCGCGCAGTATTTCCATCATTACTAAAGGGTGGTTAAGTTTTAAGGGCCGATGTTGATTTTGAATAAAACACAAATTATTTAGGAAATTACTGTTATCTCTTTTTATTATGATAATATTGGCATGGTTCAATTATGTATGGAACAAAATATCGGCCAAATAGCCGCCGCGACCTCGGCGGCACACCTCCATCCGATGTGTCCAAATTTTCGATGACGCTGAGGCATAATTGAGATTATATGCCGTTAATGTGCCGAATTATCTCATCCTTTAGCTCTTGAATTGTTGCTGGCTTATCGACGTACACCTTTTCTTTCAAATAACCCCAAAGAAAGAAGTCCAACGGTGTCAAATCACATGATCTTGGCGGCCAATTGACATCGCCACCACGTGAGATAACACGGCCATTGAATTTGTCGCGCAAAAGAGCCATTGTTTCGTTAGCTGTGTGGCAAGTGGCACCATCCTGTTGAAACCACATATCGTCCACATCCACATCTTCCAATTCGGGCCATAAAAAGTTCGTTATCATCTCACGATAGCGAACACCATTCACAGTAACTGCCTGACCGGCCTCATTTTGGAAAAAATACGGCCCGATGATGCCGCCAGCCCATAAACCGCACCAAACAGTCACCCTTTGTGGGTGCATTGGTTTTTCGACAATCACTCTTGGATTATCATTCGCCCAAATGCGGCAATTCTGCTTATTGACGAATCCACTGAGGTGAAAATGTGCCTCATCACTGAAGATGATTTTCTTCGAAAATTGATCATCCACTGTTGCCATTTCTTGCCACCATTGTGACCATTGACGAGCTGTACGAGCATGCACTGGTATTTTCACATCACCTACAGACCCGGTTTGCACAAATTTTTGCACGATTTTTCCGATTGTACGCACATTTGGACGATTAAATTGACCGAAAGAATCACGAAATGCACGATATGCATTTTGATTTGAACGCCCATTTTCATAATAAGCCTGAATAACTTTAACGCGTTGCTCGATTGTGTATCTTTCCATGGTTCAAATTGAGTTAGTCTGAAATTGAGAAATGTCAAATGAAATGCAGAAAAAACTTGACGTTTAGGTGTGGTTCACATTCAACATCGGCCCTTAAAATTTAACCACCCTTTATTACCAGCTCCTTGTCGGCGTTTGACGATATGGAGGCCAAGTTTATTTCGGAATCTACTTTGCACATATTTTTTTCTTTTCTTCCTTGCTCGATTTATTTTCTGGAGTTGTTGCTGACCATTTCTCGAACGAAAGATTATAAGAAATATGCAGAATGGTTTCCATACATCTAATCCAGGCATGAAGAGTGGAAAGGCCATATTGGAAAGCATCTTCGTTTTCGGGTTTGGAAGTAATTTTGTTCAAATCAATTATCTCCCTAGGTCTAGCTCCACATATAGTACGCACAGCACTAGATGATGTATCCGTTAATACTTGAGCAACTTTTCCGTCAATCATCGTCAAGAATAGTTCATGTTTGATCTCAACTACAGTGTCATTTTTACTAACCAGTGATGGAGTGAGTTGGTGTAGAAATAGGTCGGTACATGTAAATTTTATGACCTTTTTGGGAAAAGCGTTATAAAAGTTGCATTTATCAACTTAATCCCATTTTTTTTTAAATATAAACATAATATATCCTTCATTCCTTGTGCAATTGGTTTTTTCCCAGATTAGCGAAGGGTTTGAAAAATATCGTAAAATTAAAACAAAAAACTGCCTGTTCGTAATCAAGTGAGACGGAGTGTACCTACCATTAGAGTTGTTGCTAACATACCACTAAATTGATTGTTTTAACTCATTTTTTATTTTTAATGATCAATTAGTAAGCAAACTCATATTAAATATTACTTTTATTAAGGGTTTATGTTGGGAATGTAATCAGAACCAACTTTGCAACATATTTTTGTGTCTGACAAAAAAAAAGGCAAAAAAGGAGCAAACAATTTTGATCTTCTTGGAATTAAGACTAATTAAATATTTTAATCAGACAAGTAATTAGGCAGCGGAAAACAGCGCTAACCGTCAAATGTCTGTTTGAATATAAAAAAAACATCTAAGAAAGGGGCAGATTAAAACAAGATGTATCCTCTACATATTATACAACACTAATATGTTTGTATTTTTTGTAAATACTTGAAGCTCTGCGCTTTCCAAAAATGTATAACACTTACATAGTTCTGAATGAAATATTTCCAGGAAACGCTTTTGAAAAGTCTGTACGAGTAATTCAGTCAAATCGATATTCTGACTCACTGCACTTCGGCGATCAATTTTACTAATTTCTTTATACTTATGCGATATATAATTAATATCGAAACTAAATTATATATTAATAAACTATCGCTTTTCATCAAAATAATTCGGGGAACCCTACTTTGGTAAAAACCATTTATGAGATGGCGTTGTATGGAGAGCTCCCACTGTGCGACGGTCCAAAATGGGTGTTGATACGGGAGCTGGTATCTACTGTGAGTCTCGAAATATAAATCACTGTTTCAGATTTAAGGATAGCTGCAATGTTTTTCAAGGCGAGGTTGTCGCAATAAAGAAAGCCGTGGAAATGATTATAGAGGGAAATATTTCTGGAAAAATAATTAGTATCTACGTTGATAGTCAAGCAGCCATTAAGGCTTTGCAATCAACTTCGATAAGCTCATAAAAACTTGTTAAATTAAACACAGCTTAGCGCACTATTCATCGAGAAGGCTGATAGACATTGATGCTTATTAGACACATGTCATACAGCTAGTTCGTTATGGATAGTCTTCGATAATAAAAAGTATCTATTAGTCTAGTATACGAGTAGCTTAGTCGTAATGAAATTCGAACATATTACTGAACACTGCTAACCATGTAGAACGGCTGCGTATACAACGACTACTGTAGAAGCAAGACGAAGAATAAATAGAGTCCACTCGTCATCTACTGTGTAACTGTCCTCCTTTCTAAAGTAGAGAACCTACGAAATATCGAGATCAACAAAGTCCTGAAATTAGTTCGTTTGTCTGAGTGGTTTAAACTATCGATTGGCTTGAAAATATTAGGTTCCCAGGGTTTTTCAACAAATTGGGGACAATGAACTCTATGTGCTCTAAGTGAGCTGTTGTTAATCTAACACAAGCCGTAAGATTGCTTACATGGCTACTGTCGGGCAGGTGCGCATGGATCATGTGATGCCAGCTTTTGTAGTCGTTGGAGCTTGGTGATCGTGGTCTTTTCCTTGACTTTCGCCCTTCATGCTACAGATGGATGTGTTACGATCTGTGATCAGACCACAGTGGCGAATAACCAATCTTTGGGGATAAGCCCACGTTCTATTATACATATGCCGACAGGCCCACATGGCTTTTGTCGCTTTAATGGTTCTATTTTTAAGGTGGGTATTCCAATTTAGTCTTTTCTCTAGGTTTACTTACACCATAGGGTGACCATATAAAAACGATAGGAATAGAAATTTCAATTAAATAATAACGGTGTGAGATATCAAATTGATTCTGGCTTTATATTGTGTTGTGGCGTTGTCTATGGTCCAGTGGCGTGGGGTGAAATTTCAAGAGAGGGAAGCCGAACAAATTTTAAGTAAAATGTTTTATTCAAGACTTACCATTGTGGTGCTTATTCGAAACACAGACTTAAGATATGCAATCTAAGCCACCTTTGTTATACTTTAAGTCATTGGAATTTACGTAGACAATGAGCTCATCGCATAAAAAAAGTGGCTTCTACATAAGTTATTGATAACTCGGAGCGTTGTTAAAAATAAAAAATTTAACAATTACAATTATGTACTACCTATTTGTACTCTAAAGCTATCCTACGATTCTTTTTTACGAATTCTGCTAAAACTCTTTCATAAAAATTTGAGTTATTTTTAATTTCTAAAAGAAGGTGCTTTTCGATAAATAAAAGTGCCAGGTCTAAGAGTCTTTCTTCTTTTTGGGAATTTCTTAAGTAAGTGTGGACTCTTTTTAAAGTCGAAAAAGATCTTTCGACAGAGGCCACAGTCAAAGGCAGGGTTAAAAAGATTTCACACAATGTTAAAGTTTGAGAAAAAGTATCTCTAAGCATTTCCGTATTAAAATGCTTATAAAGTTGAAAAACCTCAAGCTTTTTAAGTGAAGGGGTAGTGTATAAAACTTTGAGTTCCTTTTTTTTGAAGTAGTAAAATTAAAAATTCCATGAAATAGGGTAATTAAAGAAGATATTTTGTAATCCGGCATTGAATTAGAAAAATATTCATATTTTGATTTGTTTAATTAATCAAAGAAAATATATGAACTAAATGAACTATACCTATTCTTAATCTGACTTGTAACATTATCTATAATTGCTACAAAAATTCGGCTATAATTTCATAGACTGAGTCAAATGAGTTTAAAAATTCAGAATGAATCCATGACTCAAAACTCTCGATCTCTTGCTTCGCAAGCTCTATGTCAGTTTGTTTATTTTGAACTAAACTAAAAAGAATATCTGTTTTTGCAAATATGACCGAAGTAACATGCAATAAAAAACAGAATTCGTTGTCCTGCAGTTTGTACAACAAACTTTCGGATATAACCGTTATCCCATTCTCCTGGTTCACGTAAAATCTGTTCAAAAGTTTTTATAATATCATCTCTGCAATTGAATAAGGCGTTCACTATACGCGAATTATATTGCCATCGAGTCTCTGATACCCCGGAATGCCAGCTCTTGTTTTCCTAGAAGAAGTACAGTGTCTATGAAACGCTTAATTAAATCGCGGTTGCGATCAACTTTTCTATTATGAGCCTCGTAACAATTCCCTAAAGAAGTCTCTATGCGATATTCGCCAAATTCATGCAAATGCAAGCAGCTGCGTATATGCTTTTCCGTTTGAATATGTTTTTTGGGAGAATTAATAAAATTGTTTATATTAAAGTAACCTGTGTGACTCCAAACACTAGGAGAATTAGAAAAAAGAAGACAAGGAAAACAAAAATTCTATTTAATTTGCAACTGCCAGTCAACCATGGATTCTTTTTTGTAAAAAGACTTATGAAAATCTTTCTGATACCCATCCTTTCGCGTATAATCAATTTTCATTGATGATGTCGAGCGACCTAGTCCTATAACTTTTTTTTTTTTACAAAAAAGAAAGCTTACTAAACTCGTGGGTTTCTTTTAGAAGAAAATCAGTTAAACAACACTCAAAATTAACTAGAGACATCTTGTCTAAGAATAATAAGAATGTTTAATGGGGCACCTCTTGAGTAGATTTATAATTACTTACTTGGTATATAGCTAATAACTATTCACTTAGCTCACTCACTAACTTAACTACCAATATGTAATTGGTAAATTTTTAAAATTTTCTAATAATTAGCAGTCACAAAAATCACAAAAATTTGCATCCAAATTTTCAATAAATCACACACCGATTTGCCACTGTCATTTCAAATTTGCAAAAAAAAAATTATACAAAAAATTATACC
Source organism: Pocota personata (assembly GCA_963082735.1). Taxonomy (NCBI): domain Eukaryota; kingdom Metazoa; phylum Arthropoda; class Insecta; order Diptera; family Syrphidae; genus Pocota; species Pocota personata. The sequence continues at coordinate 257,108,619 of OY720429.1, read as the reverse complement.
CAACAAGTTTAAGAAAAACCTCAAATGCCGTTCGAACCACTACATCACCCAATAACCCAATTTTCGTCGGCTTATTTTGTTGCCTACAATAAAAAAAAAAACTCCCTCGAACTAAAACCTTTCTCCTCCACCAATGTTCATCCACAAAAGCCGAGAAATTTCGGGTTATTTTCCTCATAAGCATTCGCTTATGTTAGACAAAGAAATCGCAAATAAACTTCTACTATATGCCAGAAAGAAATAGAGTTGAAAGTTCGTACTGTGAAGAAATGAATTCATAAGCCGGAAAATGAACGGCTTTTCAAAAAAGATTCATTGCACGCTTTCTCGCTAGAGGAGTTCATACTTGTCTCGGCTATGTGTGCGAGTTTGTGTATGAGTAAAAATGAATAAACAACCGAAGTGATCGCAACATTTAATCTTCGAGCGTATAAAGTTATGATTTATGAATAAAAAATGGCTTGATGAACAAATAATTGAATGTGATGGTTGGCAAGTGGCAAAATAAAAATTGTTGATATTTGAAAAGGGAAGAAGGAAGGAATCGGCTTGTATGGACGCCACGCCACTGCTATGGTCTTATACGGATGTAGGCCCAAATCCAGCCTGGTTGACACTCTGGCGATGCCCAATTCAGTTGATCGGCGACGAATCGACTTTTCTCGGTCTTCTTCGATACTGGCCGCTACGGCCGATCTCTGTCTGGTTGGTGGCTTAAGGTCCAAAAGAGTGCACACGCTCAAACTTTTCCACGGTGCGACGAATTGCCTGCACATTGAAGCCATGATGACGAACACCCTCACGACGAAATTCACTTTGCGTATTTACAACTGAGCCGGAATTTCGATATTTTTTGATGATTTTTAAACGTTCGGGAAGCGTCAAGAAATGCATGACCATACTGAATATTTTGACAGCTAGATGTCATTGGTAACTTTGACAGCTGCTGAAACATAATAATTGGAAAAACTATCATTGCTAATCTGGTCACCCTTTACTTGACTTCATTAGAGAACTCAATTTGCTTACCCTTAAGAGAGTCTCTCCTAAGTTGTCTCCATTTTGTGAAAAGTTTTTTACTTGGATAGATCAACATTTGACATAACCCAGTTAAATAAAACCCATTCGAGCTTTTCACTTTTGAATATCATTTCAATTCGACTTCCGGAAGAAATTGCTTAGCATTCTAGGTTAGGTAGAACACAATCCAAATTTGCTTAGCAGAATTTCTGTGAATTTCCGAAAACGAAATTCGAAAAGACACCAGCTTGAATGTTGAAATTCAATATGAATATCCTACCTCGAAACCACATTTTTCAAAGCGCCAGAGTTAGGTGCACATAACACATAAGCTTACTGTTTTACTATTAATAGAAATCAGAATAACTATTACGACAATAACAATTAAAGCAATCACTTATGTATGTCTAACGTCTAATTTCTTCTCTGTCCATATAGATTCCAAACAGTGCCATTTAATCGCCCGTTATTACTTTGTTGAAGTAATTACCCGAGGACCATTTAGTCGCGGGCATTATTGCTAGCCCTGCCCCTGATACATAAGCATTATTAATTTTAATTGCTATATTCGCTTGCGTCTAGGGTATACCTATAAAGTTTAGTGAGTGTTGTGCGGTTGTAAATTACTTAAGTGAAATCTTATTGACTCTTGGACGGCGCGTAAAATTAATTGAACTGATTGCCTTAGGGGGCGAAGAGTGGGCAATCTGATGCCACATGGTCCGGCCCATTGAAGTGTTTTCACATTCTCAAAAAAAAAAAAAAAATTCTTTTTTACAAAACAACCACGTCATAATCCGAGTCACGTTTTGAAGTTAATTAAGGAAAACTGTTAAGTCCACAGGACATCCTCTCACACATTGTGGTCCGTGGGTGCTGATTGTTAGCACCCGTAATAGGGCAAGACATACTGCTGAACATACTTTCAAATGAAGCGTATTGAAATACCAGCCAAGGCTGTGAAGAATGAGTAATTGTCGGCATGTTAAGGTTGCCTCCATCGACTCCCTTTTACTATCGGCTGAGGTGTCCCATTGCAAAGGAAAATCAATTTTTCGGTCAGATACCTAATGACAGTTTTATAATTGCAAGCAATCGATCATAAATCTCTCAGGCAGATACAATTTTATGACATATTGCTGGGTTTTGCATTTCAGAGCGAATTTGTGTGCGATGGTGTAAGAGTGCCATTTGCGGCGCGTTGCCCACTCATTTCATTCACATGACCTCTGTGATAAATATGAGCAACTGTAGCAGGTACCACGTGAAGGGAGTACTCTTTGGGGATGTCACATCGAGAAAACGTAATTACAGAGTCAAACGGAGGAAGGTCCCAAGGGTCGGCATTCACTATTAGCTTTAGATAGGATTTTGTAAATAGTTGACGTTAGAGAGTGTAATAATATTTACGTCACATTTGACAGCAAATGATTTTTGTATAATGAAGATGGCTTTTCGTTTTCGTAATCTTGTGAAATCACTTTTGTTTCTCGAAAATATGCACGTGGGAGGTTTATTTCTGATTATACTCGTATGTTTTTCGAGATGTTGGGTATTTGAATGTATAGGTACTTACTTGTGGAATGTAAGAAGTTGACCAGAGTTTCAGTCTGGCAGTTGAAGACTCTCTCTAAAAACACAAAAAGGGTGGTAGTTCTTTTCAGGTATAGTGAATACAATTATACGTTCCTTCTGACTTAACAGTCAGAAATTCGAGCTTCGGAAGTGATGGACATTGAATATTCGTACGACATAAGAATAGAATGAGATCTGTATCTTTTTTTTATAATCTGCGCCCATCAAAGGGATTATGAATATCTTTATATTTTTTAAGGACACGGGCGTTTAGGAAAATGGGGAAGAGAAACAGAGGAGAAGCCTGTGTACGTTGGCTTTAAATGTTGCCTGGTAGATCATTCCACATTCGTGTCGTTCGACTTATAAACTAATCCCTATATTTGACAGTACGACCGAAGTTAGGCTTTAGGGTGAACTGAAGCAAGTCACGTACTGCGGGTGAAATTTTGAAGGGGAGGAATGCAACTGGCTATTTCGCTGGAGCATTTTTTATGAAAATAGCGATAAAATAGGAAGAGACACGAGACATTTCTCCGATGTTCAAGTGAATGTATGGAATTCACAATATCTCTATCACCTATAAGTTTTAACGTGCGATTCTATACCCTGTCTAGAATGTGCAGAACGGTCTTGAGTGCACCAGACCAGATATGGGCGTTATATTTCAGCTTAGGGCCGATGAATGTCTAATAAATTGAGGCCAGATCAGACGGGGTAAAATATTTCTTGCAACGCTTAAGGAATCCTAGACATTTTGCTGCATTTTTGGCGACCTCGAATATGCGATCTTTCCACCGAAGATGGTTATTAATACACATACGGAGAATGGCAAGTCTTTCCGTTTCAATGATGCAAGTACCATCCATGGATAATGGTTGAGGGTTTTGGTTTCGCTTGAGAGACAAAAGAAAGCATTGTATTTGGGAAGCATTAAATTCCACTCTGTTCGCTGAACCCCATTTGATTATGCTGTCCAGGTCGAAATTTACTCGTAATGTGACGTTCCTCCTCTACGACCGAAGAGCAAGGACGTGAATTAGGGAACGAACATGAAAAACTGAGGGTATTGTCATCAGTGGAAGTATGGATTGGGTTAGAAGTTGCAGACAAGAGATCTTGGCCGTCCAAGACAACTTGTATTGAATTGCCCGGAAAGGTAATTTCTAATCCATTGAAGAAGACGCCATATGCACGCATTTTCGACAAAAGAGCCTGATGCCAAACTCTGTCAAATGCCTTTGAAATATCAAGCACAACCACCTTAGTTTCGCCGGAGTGATAGAGAGATTGGTTCCTCTTCTCGGTGAGATATGCCATCAAATCACTAGTGGACCTGTTGCTACGAAAACCATACTGCCGGTCATTAAAGAGTTTTCGTGAATCGAGATATTTCATAAGCTGATGAATTATCAGTGTTTCCATGACCTTTTAAAGAAGGACGTAAGTTTCGGTAATTGGACAGGGAGGAAGATCCGCCTTTTTACTTAACAGACTGCACAAATGCTGTTTTCCATCTCGGAAAGAGCCCTGAAAAGTAGGATAGACAGAAAAGTTAACGCAGAGATTTCGCCTGCATGGAAGATCACCTCTTCAAAACTATAGGGGGGGTACCATCTGGATCAGCGGATTTGTGTATGTTAAGACCTTTGAGTGGTCCTGCAACTGTACGAGTGCGAAAGTGCACCTGTCCCATGGGAAATTTGACGCTTTCAAATACAAGTGGAGACAAAGCATTATCTGGCGGCGTGGAGTTTGCTGCAAAGTGAGCAGCAAGTAGATTGGCTTTGTCTAAGGAGCTGACAGCTGGTATGTCATTGTAAATGAGCGTGGGGGTGGCAGACGAAGCAGAATTTTTAATATTTTTGATGAATGACCAACAATTTTTACTACCATTGGGACATTGTAGGATTTTTTGCCTCAATTTTTGGTCATACAAAAATTTTATTAATCGAATATGGGCATTGCAGTCTTTTCTGGCTTGTTTAAACTTCTTTCGGTTTTCCTCAGATTTGTTGGCTTTATAAGACCGAAAACTTCTTTCTATCAACCTGATAGCCTGTTTACAACTCTGGTCAAACCACGAGTTTGGCTTAGATTTAATGGCCTACATCCGTGGAAAACAAACTTTTAACATTCCAATTCTGATTTATAAAAAATAAAATAATAGTTATGATCGGCGTGACTATTATCATATATCATCCAATTTTTTTGCTTGGACCTAAGAGGATAAGCATTATTTTGATAGCCAAGCCGCAATCAAGGCTATTGATTCGGTTACCATATCCTCAAAACTGGTAGAGCAATGCCAGTTTGAAATAAATGAACAAAGTGTCCTTTCTGGAATTACCTTCATTTGGGTCCCAGGACACAGTAATTATGAGGGTAACGATCGAGCAGACGAGCTGGCCATTCGAGGTTGAACCCTTAACCTTACCAGTTGTGCCATATCAAGAAAGACATGGCTCAGCTTCAACAGACCTAAATCAAACGAGCTACAGCCACTATTACAGGCCACTGGCCTATAGGGGACAACGCGGCCAAGCTTGGCATTCTTCACAACACTTTCTGTCGCAGCTGCAAAGACAGCAACGAGAGGGAAACTCTTTTCCACTTTCTTTGCAGAAAGACAATGCACGTTAAGTAAACCTTTCTTTGACGATTTCAGAGAGATAGCCCCTAAACGGATTGGAGAACTAATCCTGTTTCTGAACTCCGCGGGCTGGGTTTAATTATATCCTTCTATCACCAATAACACACTTAAACAAACAGGGTACACGAGTTTTTGTGGTATCAAAATGGCGCACTTAGCGCTAATTGTTTTTTTTTTTTTTTTCGAACCACCACTTTACCCACCTACCTAGTCCTTAGCCCTCTGAAATTTTGGCAAAAGAGGGCTAATTCTCTTTAGCTATCCCTGTTCCTAAATTCCTTGACATGCATATCATTTGGATTAACTAGTATCTTACCCAATTAATCACTCTTCGGAGTATTGGATCCTTGAATTGAAACACCCTGCAAGTAGATCTGTGTAGACTGGTGCCCAGACTGATTATGTTGTTATCAATAGATAATAAAGATTTCCGGTTTATGAAGAGGTATACTCGTACAATGTTAGTAGTCATGTTAAACTGTCTCAGAATTTGGATGGTATGTTCACGGAATGGCAATCTAGTATGATGATGCACTCCTAAGTACTGAAGGTGTCCAGGTTATGTAAACCAATTGTTTGACCCAAATGAGTTTTAAAGAAGTTTCCCTTTTGTTGTTACGTAAAAACATTATTAAAACGAAAATAAGTATGCGATCTTGACAATGATGAACAATTTGATAGCAGCACAGCAGCCAATTATTATAGATATTTTCCATTGACGTGACCATTCAGTAATACGAGTATGTATAAGATTTTTTCCATCTTAAGAAACAACAAGAAACATCCTACTTATAAGCTGCTTGTTTGGTTATATTTACTCGTACCTACGCTTGTAATTATTTCCAAAGTCACTTGCTATTTCATCAATATTTTGCCAACACACTAGTCAGGCCACTCATATGCATTAAATTGCTCATTAAATATTGCCAATGCCCTCATTATGTGAACTTTGGCTCCTGAGTGCCAATTTAAACAATTTACCAAGTAACTTTGACGAGAAAAACTTTCATCAATAAGTCGTTTGTTTGTTCGTAAGTAGCGATACACTCGAATTAATTTCACGTGGGAAACAATGAAAAAAAAAAAAAAACATTTACTCGTATATTCTCACTGCAAGGTGAAACAAGGATATCTCTAGGAAAAGGACAATTTCCGAATGGGGGAAGTGACGTAGATCTTTTGTTTTTCTCTCTATTGTTTCTCCATTGTTCTCCTTTGGAGACATAATAGTCCTTCCTTTAACATTGGAGCCATTAAGTTTCAATGTTACCTTAAAGTGTGTGTGTAGGGGAAAACCTGTTGAATCCTTTGCGCGCGTATGGCGACGAAATTAAAACTTATGATATTACATTCAACGTTGATGGTGTGATTTCACTTAAGTAACGACCCAGGTGTCGTTTTATTGAGCATTTTATGAGTCTGATATGGGGAAGGGACACATGAAGTTTCTAGTAACAAACTTAATTGAAGGACAACAAAAAGGGGATAATGTCCCAACTAAATGAGTAGTTATGGGGTGAAAATAAAATTATAAAGTCAGATAGTCTACAAAAGGAGACAATTCACTTCCTTTCTTTGGTTGTAGTACTGTCATAAATTAATTAGTACAAATGTTTAATAACAAGGCTTTTGGTTGGGTATTGTGAGCATTGCCGATCTATTTTCCTATCCTATCCTATTGTTCGGCAACTGTTGGCATATTCAATGAGTGCGTAGCATTGTGTTTCCTTTTATATTTTTCATATGAGGTAATTGTCTAATGAAATTCTCAAGTGCTTCGAGAGGACAATACCAATTTGTACCACTATTTTGTTTCTTGGAATGACACTCATGCGACATTCATCTGTCATCTAGGATCTTAAATTTTGTATTTGATGTCATAGCATGGAAGATACACCTTGAGCATTATTTACTTTAGAGATGAGCCTGCATTTTTTTCATATTAAAAAAAGAAACTCGATTTCCGATTCATTGTGCTACCAAACAGAAACCACTTTTTGGTGTAGTGATTGGAGAAACTTATATTTTATTCCCTTGGCCCTTGGCTCGAACCTACACAGTTCGGGTTACAAGCAGATACAATACCCACAACACTATGAGCCTACATATAAGAGAAAACAAGGCTAAATTTGGTGAAGCAGCCTACCGCCAGACAAGTGTTACGCAAAGAACATGAACCAATGTGGTCGTGAGATTTAATTTTGTTTATGTCAAACTAGAGGTTTTCTAATTTAATTTTCACCTCGTTTTATTCGAAATCGAAGAAAAACTCAGAGTATCTGCTTCAATTGTGGACCACCGCTTTCATTCTTCAGTCCTGTCTTGTCATTTTTACCTCTTTTTCAAAAGTAATATCTTAAAATCCAGTACTAAACATTTGCTTCTCACTTCTAAGTCAAACTATATATAGGTTTAAGCTATAAGCTACAAGACGACCGGTAAATGGGAAACCTACGTCCTTGCGTCTGCTTACGAGTACTTCCCATCTGACTCGGTACTACCCCCACCAGCAAGGGCAGTGACCGAGCTCATAGGTCTTGTCATATGTTGCGATGCTAATGCTCAAAACTCTGTTTGGGGCAGCAGCAAATGCAACTCACGGGGAGATCGTTTTCTGGACTTCATACTATCGTCTGATCTTACCATCAACAATGTTGGTTCACAACCAACTTTTTTTTAAAGTACCTGTTGGACAGGGTCAAGTTAATCACTTCCTGTCTTTAAGGCGCAAAGTCCATTACCAACTGGAGAGTTTCGACAGAAATTTCCCTCTCAGACCATAGATACATCGAATTCCATATCGAATGCGAAGCTATACCTTTGCAGGATAGGAGGAATCCGAGAAAAAACAACTGGATACGGTTTAAGGAAGCTACCTACCTCAAAGCTCTACCCAAACTTAGAACGAGACAAAAGGTAGAAGAAGCCGTTCAAGACCTGAATAGTACCCTTCCCAGATGTTTTGAACTAACGTGTCCGCTGATAAAAAACCCCTGCAGAAGGCCAGTTCCGTGGTGGAACTCTGATTTGATGTGAATTCGTAAGGAAACCAGAAAACTTCTAATAGGTCACTCAAGACAAATTCGGAGGTGGACTGAAACCATTACCGATCGCAGCAAAGAGAATATAAGAGTCTAATTCTAATAAAGGCTGGCCAGAGTTCTCAAGAATGGAAAACCAATCAAGCCGGAATCACTCAGGAAACCTGATGGTACTTTCACTGAGTCGAAAGCGGATGCTTTCAGTCTTCTGCTGGAGACTCAGTTCCCAGGAAATTAGGTCGCAACCAGGTTCAATTAGTGAAGCTGTTAGCGGGCTGAGCCAAACATGCTGGCGCATCCTTTGACATTGACGGCTCTTTTACATGAAGGCTTCCTCGGACCTTCAAACTTCTTATTCTATCAAGCTTTGTTACTCCTGCTATCATGCGAAGCATCTTCATCTCAGCTGCCGTTAATTTGCTCTCATACTTTTTGTACATTGTCCAGTATTGTTAACCGTATGTGAGCAGCGAACTTACAACTGCGATGTAGAATCTTCCTTTCAGCTTAGGGGACATTTTTCGGTCACAGAAGATTACGGAGTTCTCCCGCCACTTCATCATCATTACGAGTTGCTTCGTTATTGATCGAAGATCCCAGATATTTGAACTTTTCGCACTTGGGAAGCACTTTTCCATTCAAGCAAATGTCTGGAATAGGTCGGTGTGGATCAGAGAACGGGCAGCACAGACACTCGGATACTGCGGTACCCATTTCCCTCCAAAACATCCACCTATACATCAAGTGCTCATTAAAAGTTCATTTGATATTCACTTATGATAGCTCCATCGTCAGCAAAGAATAACTGATGCACTTGTCACAGCAATAAATAGCAAAGGACTGAGTACGCTTCCCTGGTGTACACGGACTTTGATTGGAAACTCTTCGGTGACTCCTGCGGTACATCTTACTCTTATCCTTGCTCCCTCATACATGCCCATGATCATGCGCACGTATGTTTCTGGAACTCCTTGTTGTCTTAGCGACACCCATGAGACATCTCTTGGTTGTCTATTAAAGGCTTTTTCAAGATCAACCAGCACCATATGCAAGTCCTTTAAGGAATCACGATGTTTTAACATTATGCTCCTTATACTTTGGATTGCATCTGTTGTTGATTTACCCGAGATAAACCCGCACTGGTCATCAGATAGCTATATTATTTTCCGCAGTCGACCATCTAATACCCACTGAACGATCTTCAAGGTGTGTGACATCAGCTTGACAGAACGGTAGTTATCGCAGTTTCGCATATCGAAAGGGCGATATGCGAAATGGAACAAGATAACTTTCCATCCACTGATTAGGCATTGGATCACTGCTCATAAAAGTTTGGAGAGCCATCTGGACCCGATGTCTCCCATCTTTTTTCAGAACTCAGAGGGTATCTCGTCTGGCCCAACCGCATTCCTAACTTCTTCTTCTCGACAGTAATGTCGGATACTTCGTTATGGTTAGAAGCGGCTCTTGGGAAGTATACCCGGGAAAACTGTTCGTTCAGAAGTCTTTCACAATACTGTCGCCATCTGTGGAGAATTTTGTCGTCTTCCTCAAGAAGCTAGCCTTGAGCATTGTTAATGAACTTTTTGGAACGAATCTCCTGAGCATTTTTTCTTCTCTGGGCGGCTATTTTGAAGATAGTTATCCCCTTGTTCAAGTTGTTTTGTCGAAGCTCCTGGATAGCCTGGTAAGAGACGCTAAAGACGATATTTCATCCAACTCCCGAAAGAGGCCTTCCATACTTTTTGGTTGAAATTGGGCGCACTTCCATTTCGCGAGATCTTTGCAACATCTATATATCACTTCAAGGCTAGGTTTTTTATTTCTATTAGTAGAAGAGCACTTTGACCAAGCCTTGAAAGTCGTTTTCTTTTCCCGTCACTACTCTAGCTTCATCTGTCCACCGCCATGTTTCTTTGGCATGGCAGGAGCGATTTGGCTCTCTCCAAGCAAGATCGCTGTAGGGAATCCCACATACTTGTATCTTGTGCTCTGCACTCCTCATCACCGACCTCACCGATGAAGTAATTTGTCATGTTGGTAATAAAGCTTCGCCATTTCATTTGTCCAGCTTGTACCAATTGATTTTTTCAGCAATTGTACTAATTTTTCGAAAACTGACATAAGTATCAAATTCAAATAGTTTTCTTAAATTTTTTTAAGGTGACATATACCCATGCATTTTCCAAAATTCTTCGGTTTTGTAACGGCTGGACCATCTGCTGGTTTATCTCTAAATTACATGTTATTTTGACACTGACAACTTTTTCGCGCTCAAAATATTTACAGAAACACAGTATCATATATCCGTGGTACGAATTGAATCAATTTACGAGTATGCTTGAACAACGTTGGAAAATATTGAAAACTTATTTTCAAAGTGAGTGCAGTGTTGCCGAAACAGTGCGAATTTTTTGTGAAGTTCCATTAAAGATCGATGTTATGCTGACAATCCAGAAACGATTCAGGTACTTAAGCATAATATTGATCTAGCTATTCGCGAAATAGAGCCCCGAACCATGAAAAGTATACTGCAAAATTGTGTTGACTGCCAAGCCAGCCATTTAAATGAAATTTTCTAAAGAAATCAATTTTGAAAAATATTAAATGGATTTTTTTTTATAGCAATTTTATAAAAAAAAACCAACCGATGACCTTTTTGGTAGCTTTTTGCATTTTTCTCGAAACCTGATAAAGTAAAATAATAGATCTATATATTTTTAAAGCGCATCGTTACCTTTCTTTGAAGATCTACATTGTATTCATACGAGGGTGGGTTAATAAGTCCCTGAAAAATTAAATAAAGAACACTCTTTTCGGTATAAAAACATTTTATTTTTCAACATAGTCTCCTTTTAGCTCTACACTTCATCCAACGTTTCTCCAATTTGTTGATGCCCTCCAAATAATACGATTTCTCAAGCCCCTCAAAATAAGCGTTTGTTTCAGCGATGTCCTCTTCATACGACCCATATCTCTTACCTCCGAGCCATTTCTTCATGTTTGGAAACAAGAAATAGTCGCTGAAGCTAAATCTGGGGAATATGCTGGATGAGGGAGGAGTTCATAGCTTAACTCATGCAATTTTGCCATTGCGATTGCGGACTTGTACGCCGGTGCATTGTCCTGGTGAAAAATAACTTTTTTTCTTCGCCAAATGCGGCCGTTTTTGCATCAAATCGGCTTGGAATCGATGCAGCAGCTCTGCGTAATATGGGCCGATGATCATTTTACTCTTTTCAAGGTAATCGATGTGAATAACACCGCGCGCATCCCAAAAAACTGTCGCCATGACCTTGTTTGCTGACAAACCCGCCTTGGCCTTCTTCGGCTTCGATTCACCAGGAGAAGTCCATTGTTTTGACTGTTCCTTGGTTTCTGGTGTGTTGTGGTGAATCTAGGTTTCATCCACGGTTACGAAACGGCGCAAAAACTCAGCCGAATTTTTCTGGAGCATCGTCAAACACACCTTTGAAGTTATCAAAAGAATGCGTTTGTTGTCGATTGTGAGCAAACGTGGCACCCATCTTGCGGAAAGCTTTTTCATGTCCAAATATTTATGTAAAATCGAAATCACTGAGCCATGTGATAAACCTGTGGCCTCTTCAAGCTCGCGCACTTTCACTCGCCGATCGTCCATTATTAAACCATGGATTTTGTCGACCATTTCTGGTGTGGTGACCTCAATTGGGCGACCAGAACGTTCGGCGTCACTTGTGCTTGAACGACCGCACCGAAATTGAGTAAACCATAATATTTGTCAAACTTTTGTTTGGTTTGCGTGATAGTTTTTTCTCGCAAAAAGTAGTGTTTAAGGAGCACTCGAAATTCACTTTTTTCCATTTTAACGAAAATGCTAGTAGGCGTCTATATAAAATGGCTGCCACAACAAAACTATTTGACAGATCTGTCTAAAAATTTGGGTGCATTCTTTTGAAAGATGATTCTTGACAAAAAAAAATTAAATTTAAGGTGACGACACAATTTGTGTTAATTTTCAGGGACTTATTGACCCACCCTCGTACAAGAAACATGGTTTTTTTTACTTTAACTCTGACGTTCAAAACTTTTTTTGTTTTTGAAGTTTTCTAAAACTTTACTCTTATCTGTCTGCGGGTTAATAAAATTCAACTCTGATCGACTTTCAACGTCCAACAGTTGAAAAGTTGTAACAGACAGATGGATTCTTATTTTTTGTTAACTTGCAAGTAGCGGAACCCTGAAAAGAATAATAATACATTTTGGACCTTTTACGGGTTTTAGAAGGCCTTTTACAGTCACTCGTGCTGTGTGCGTTATATTTATTGCAAGAGACCTACAGTTTATTGTCGTTTCAGAAGTTCATAATTGAAAACCTTTTCTCATGACAGTTTTTCACTCAAATGTGAACAAAACTGTGACTGGGACCTATGTCTTGCTTAGTGGTACAAGCAATAAATATCTTAACTTCATTCATCAATTTCTTGATTACAACTTTTTTTTTTAGCTTCTTCTGAATATATCTTAACGCAGTGTTCTGCAAGAATATTCAGCAGGCATAAAATTATTTATAATTCCAATGAGCTCTCTTGACCTTTATATTCCGATTTAGATCGATTTCAGCAGACAATTTTTTTTTCCATCTAAATGGCTTACACTCCTCTGTTGAAATTGAGAAACTTTTGGGATATCCATTTTATATTCACATTCATAATAATACTTCTATTTTCGAAAGCAAATGCAGCCGAACAACAAATTTTCCACCACGAAAAATAAGAAACTTTTCCATTTGCATTTTACATCCCGTGAGATTTCTGCCTGTTCTCAATAACAATTCTTTAAAATACTCGTACTGTATTTGAACTTTAAGGCAATGGCCTTATTGAAAACAAGCAAGAACGTGCCAACACTGGTACCCCGTATTTGCAAGAAATGAAACGTGTCCTTTAAGAAATGAACTAGAACGTGCCCCCCCATTTCGAAAAAAAAAAAAAAAAACGTATGTAGCACTTCCGCTCCTTAAACCTGTCACCACTGTTGGCAAATTGTTGTTTGTTACGATTTGCTTACGTCATAAGAAACTTTACACGTATGTTTGGCAACGTTTTTCTCGAAATTAAAAACTTTAAGCCTACTCACAGCCACTCAAATGTTAAATATGCCACATATTAAACCATTTCTCATCCGCAGAATGTTACTACAATATTTGCTCGCTGATAAATGTCACCCTCAAGGACTTTCGCTCTCCCCATTCGAAAGAAATGAACAGACTCCAGTGTTCAGTGAAACAGTAAGCTCATCTGCATTTTCAACTTTTCTAATAATGACAACCAGTTGCGTTTTCCACGGTATTTTTGTTTTGTTTTTGTTTTACCACTTCAACGAAGCGGAAAGGGTGTAATGGCCTTTTGATGTCATCCTTGAACGAGAAGAGATATACAAAATGAAAGAAACTATCTCACAGCATAACCATACCACTCACCGCAACACAGTCGACAAAGTTATATTAATACATAATTATTGACTTGGCTAGCCTTAGGCGACGGATGCGATTGCAAAGTATTTCCAATAAATAAGCGGATATCCAGAAACCACAAATAAGATAGCTTATCTCGCAATTTAAACAGAATCTGTGTGACCACGAAAACGTATCCATCCCACTCATATGCTTATGCCTTAGAGCATTCTAATTGAGAACTTCGTATCCAATCAAGTATTCTATTCGTGCACGGATGTGTGGTGCGTTCTTTATAATACTAAAAACAAAACGTTATTCTAGGACATAACCATGATGTAGGTGTTTTACATGACGTCATAGAATTTTGCAATATAACTCCTGTCATCGTTACAATCGGCAAATTGAAAGAGAAATAAATAAAAAAAAAAAACAAAAACCGAAACGAATTTTTCTTCTGGTCGCAGTTGTATCCATTTGCACACTTTAATAAGGAGTCAAAGGACATTTTTCTTTGTGGAAATTTTTCGCATGGTGATTGCTGTCAACTAGTTCTGTGTAGGTTTCAAATGCACTGTTTGTCATACTGTGTAGCGGGGTTGTTAGTTCATGACAGAGTGGAATCCTTTTTCATTGCATGCATAATGTTTGCATTATAAACGTTCAGCAGAAATGTCACGGTTTGTCATGGGTGGAAGGGGAGTACGAGTATCTACTTGCAATTATCATATACTCGTAGTGGAGAGTTAGATATGAGAATGAGAAGGGAATATAAATGAAAATGTTGCAGTTTTTCCAAATGGAATTATTTAGTTACAGAAACTTTTTTTTCGGTTCACCTCACAGAAAAGAGTCAATGAAGGAATTGAAGATGATTCTCTAACTAATTCTCATCTTAAATTCCGTCAAAAACGGTTTTATTATGGGATCTGTAGATAAAGAGTTATTTGTGGAAACGATCAAGGTAAGCATACTGGGGCTCTTAGTTGTCGTTGAAATAAGTGATTCAAGATGGTGGTAGTTTCTTATGAAGGATTTCAGGGAACTTAAAGACACTTTCCGCAAAATAATAAACATAAAATAGAATAATTTTTCCTTAGATCTGATGATCTTAAAAGTAATTCATTTCCAGGTTGGGATTTCACATCAACGTCATAAGGCATCTGTCAAATTCATCTGTCATCCGTAGTGACAGATCTTAGTTCCCATTTGAGCGTTCCCAGGTAAGTAACGGGTTTGGCAACGTGAGGCCGAGCGTTGTCATGCTGTAGGATCCTTATCGAGCAATGCCTCCAATCCAGCGTCTTCGAAAGATTTTGAACTTCCTTCACGCGGACGGTCGTCAACATCGAAATCACCGTCTTTGAAGCGACGGAACTAATCACGACACGTTATTTTACTTAGCGGAGCAACTCCGTAAACTTTTTGGAGCTCTCGATGAGCTTCAGCCGCCGTTTTCTTCGAATGAAAGAAGAAAATCAACACTTCCCCCAAATGACGATTATTTGGCACAAAATCAGACATTTTCACACAACCAAAAGTATATGACGCCAAAACAAAATCACTAATGTGTTAAAACAGTTTGTTTACCATATATCTAAGCTCGGTTCATAACGTTTCGGATATGTCAAAATGGACCAGCACTTACTGCTGGAGCCATCTATTGACAAACAGCGATAACTTAGTTGCGCAATAAATTTCTTCAAATTTGCGAAGTAAGCAAACAAAAAAATAAAAGCAAACGAACCAATTTGATAGACGATTAATATGTCAAAATGATTCCGCGGAAGTGTTCAGACAGGACTATCAGTCTGAACACGAAACGTCAAAAAAAAAGTCCAGTCCGTCAGTCCAGTGTAAACGCCGTCATGGATCGTTTAATCACTACCAACGCATTAAAGACAAAATCGCTTAAAACTACCTTAACTAACTTAACTATCCTACTCTAACTTACTGATCGAAATAGAGGAATGCTTCTGTGGGGACATAGCCGTTAAGGCGCACCCTCTCATATTACATATTGTTGGGGGGATAAGCCCCGAAGATCAGGTTATTCATCGAGCTCTTGCAATGTGCCTTCGTTTCATCTTGACCAGGAAATTGTCCACTCTTATCAGATTCGCCCTGTTGTACGAGTATAGGACCTCATTAGAATAGAATTTTATTTACAAGGCAAGCCCGAAGGCACGCCGTCTCAAACACCCGAATCTTTTCCATCCTACTTGCCCCTATGTTGGGACATCCATATGCGAGCATGGGCCGAATGAGGGTCGTGTAGCAGATTAAATTTACCCTTGCATCGCGTTTCTTGCTATAAAAAAGTTTCTTTGCAAGGGCGAAGATAGCTGCTCTGGCCTGAGCCCCATTTACATGTTTGTTACAATATAGATATTGGTCTAGCCAAAATCCAAGGTATATGACCACGTTTTGACAAGCAAGTGGGCGCCCGTGCTGTTCAATTATAAAGAACTTTCGCCAATTCTTTCTGGTATCCCTAGAGGCCAGAGAAAATGGCTTTCTGAATAGAATGGTTACCGACTTCTGAAGGTTGATCTTCAACTTCCAGTCGTCGCAATATCGCTGAACCTTATCGAAGTCACTCTGTAAGACTGTTGCAATGACGTCGATCTTATGTCCTGATCTGTATGCAATCAAATCCTCTGCGTACTCTATTGCATGCTGAAGAGATCCTATCAGATCAGCCGTGTAAATATTGAAAATTATCGGTGAATTAACCGCACCCTATTCCAGACCATTTTTATTTTCGAACGTCCCAGCAGAAGTCACATTGCCATTTTTCACAACGAACTTTTTACTGGTGAGCATATTAAGCAACATGAACAGCAGTGGTTTACTTATGCCCAACCTGCTCAACTTGTAAAAGATCCCTTCCAACCATACGGTATCGAAAGCCTTCTCCAAATCAATCAGACAGGTTCATGTGTATTGGTTCTTAGTTTTGTTCCATTGGATATCCGACACCAGTTTACACGCGGCATGTATTGTATCATGCCCCGCCTTGAAACCGAATTGGTTATCCGGAACCCACTTAATCAAGACTCTATTTAACACTTTTTCGAATACCTTGCTGATATTCAGAAGGAGACTAAGCGACCGAAGATTTGCCGGATTGGAGGTGTCCTTTCCCCTTTTGGGGATCGGTTGTACCACTGCTGTTTTCCAGTGCTCTGGATAATGGACATTAATCGGTGCATTATTGAACAGGGTGGCGTAAATTTCCACCGCTCCTAGAGGAAGATGTCGAAGCACAATGTTCGATATTCCATTGATTCCCATTGATTTCTTCTTTCTCAATGATTCGAAGATCGTTTGGAGTTCTACCTTCGATATGTTCAGGGGAGAAACCCTTTCATTGACGATGGCTCTGTTTGCCAAGTTTTCGTCATTGAACCTGGTAAAACCAGTATTCTCTGATCGCCAGTGCTCTATATCATTTCGAAGGTAGAAGTTGTGTCCAAGGACTCTATTCTCCAGGCCGTGGTTCGGGAGAATGCTAGCATTTACCTTGTACACATTCTCGAAATAGATCCTATAGCCTCCACCAACATCGGAGCGTCCCTTGGATCTATTCCTGCTGCTGTAAGTAAGCGTTCATTGTTCGTTGTTCGGGGGATTTTCAGCCACGGAAGTTGATATCGTTCCTTCGAAATATTTTATTAATCTGGGGCAACATACTCGGGTTATCAGACTTGTTATCCCAGTGCAAATTAGCCGACTGCCTAAAATTTGCTCTAATCAGTATTTTGAGGTTCTTTATCAACGATTTCAGCGTCCTAACCCCCGAGTTCTGTCTGTCAGTAAACTGTTAAGTTTTTTAGTCTTGTAAGCAGTCTACATTTTTGTACGTGCAGTGCGTCGATTGTTGCATTGCGGAACACGTTGTCAGTTGGTCGATACCGACGTATTGTACTGTCCATCGTTCGTTTGATTGTCTCGTCCATTTCTTTAAGGTACCTGTCAATCTCCTCGTTTGACAGATTCCTATTGGACGGTGGGTATAGCGAGTTCGAGGAGAACAAAAATAACAGTTCTGTAATATCTGTGTACGAGTACATACATATCTGTAAGTTGACATAGATTTTTCGAAACAAAACCATCTTCAGCAATGAGGCGCATTCCTTGCTCGATGGCTGCGTAAACAGACAAAATGGTAGAATTTGGGGTTCTGAGAATACAAATGTGATCGTTGAGAGGCCATTGTATGACAGATTGATATTCGCTTAGAGCCGGCGGCATCATCGGGCCGCATTTTTATGAAAACGACGAAGGCTCTACTGTTACCGTGGATTCTCTGTGCTATGGTCAAATTATAACCAACTTTCTTTGACCTGAGATTGAAGATATTGATGTAAGCGATATGTGGTTCCAACAACACGGGGCTACATGCCACATAACACATGACAATTTAGCTCTATTGCACGAAAAGTTCCCCGGCTGTTTAATTTCGTAATTTGGCGCCATCAATTGGCCACCAAGATCGTGTGATCTGACCCCGTTGGATTTCTTTTTGTGGGGCTATGCTAAAGAACGTATCTATGCAATTAACTTCCAAACTTTGGAATACTTAAAAACCAACATTCATGAAGTTATGGCCGCTATACAGCCAGAAATATGTCGAAAAGTCATCGAAAATGACATCACAAAAATCGAAGTTCGCTAAAACTCCCGTAATTTATTTATTTATTAAATCATAAAACACAAAATGAATAACATTTTATAAAGCATAGCAGTTAGCTATACAATTTCGCCCTGAGGAGTATCTCTGTAAGCCTGTTTTCTTCTTAGACAGCATGGATGAGATTGTTTACGCATTTTCGATCCAATAGCAAAGGCAGCTATCAACCTTCAGACTGAAAAATGCAGCAGTTTAACCTCTGTTTTAGGGGATATGTGGGAGGTCTTTCCAGATTTCGGTATGCAGAACATTTTGATCCTCCTCCAGGAATTGGAGATGTAGCTAAAGATAAGACAACTCCTAAAGATTGAGCTGAGTCAGGGGCTCAGTATACCAAAGCCTTCCTGCAGTTCCACAGGGAAAATTCCATCGAGTCTAGGTGATTTATACGGTAATTTATATTTTACCGTAATGGATTTTGATAAAGCATTTCAACTACAAAAATACGTTGATTTAATTTATCCACGTCCACACTTAACGAATGCCAAATAAAAACTGTCAAAACGAACCTATACCAAAATGGCGGCCTGTCAAAGTAGTATATCTTTTCGTAGGTACTCGTATACCCTATACTACCTGAGTTTGCAATTTGTGTTTTGAACTAGAAAGCATTTAGACGTCAAAAGGCAGACACTTTGAGATCGAAGCTCATATTGTATTTACTAAAGTCGGCTCAGCAGGGAACAGAGTATTAAGCGCAAGAATTTATTCCAGTAATGTACGAAACACAAATCAACTAAGAGAAGTTCAGCGCGATCTATCGAACGTTAAGTGATCTGATTCAGATATATTTAAGAAGAAGAATTGTATTACATCTCATTCCTGCTGAATTGTATCGTAAGAAAAGAAGCACGCATTTACGAGTATACAACAAACTGTCTGACACAGCCCATTTCTCATATTGATAAGAATGCGTTTTTCAAAATCGAAATGCACATGAGCCCCGTACATTAATTATGCTTGTAGAAATTGAATTTGAGAATATGATTTATTGGCGTTTAATTTTTTCCATACGTCCACTTGACAACTACTATCACACCAGTTTAAATCTAAACCCTTTCATTGGTCGATTGATGGTATAGTTCCATTGATCCATGTCAAATGCGTCAAAACATTGTTTGTCGAATACATTGTGCCTACATACTAAAAAAAAGTATCAGATTTTCCAGCGGAAAACTCATATATTAGCTTGCTTTGGTAATCATTATCGCATGATTTATGATGATTTTCTAGCGAGGCGTTCGCGCGTTGTATTGCCGACATCGGCGATATCAAATAGCATTCGGGTGGGATAATTCGAGTTTATTTGTTTTCGAAATGTCACACGGTAAACATGCTTCAGACAAGCACCATATCTCAATTGGAATTGGAGATTTATGATGACTAAAGGAAAAGGTATTTCGATGTCGAATAATCTACGTGTAAATGGCTTCCTGGAAAAATATAAAATTACGAGTACATACATATACGAGTATAATGCGTATTTGGAGCAGAGTAGGAGTGTGGGAAGTATTTTTTTAGATGCACTATCAACGAACTTTGGATTTTAAGAGTTGATAGGCGTACTTAACACACCTGGTATTAGTAGTCAGTGACTAAGCGTTAGAATTATATTTGCATATATATGTACGTTGTACGTAATAAAAATAGAGTAGTCTTTGCAATAAAGGTGTTTAAATGATTGACTGAACATGATGGTTGTACAACTTTAAAACATCATTACTGCCACTACGACGCTATCCAATTCGATGTGAACATCAAAAATAATAGTCTAGCATAAGAGTAGCAATCATTTTTGAAAGCAAAACTAACGCAATGGGTCACGACTCTATATTCTTTATTGAGGACAGGAAAAATAAATAAATTTTGTACAAGAAGTTTTATTTGCTCACAATACTCCATAGAAATATCCCTTTAAACCCTTTAAATAGATTCAAATTCTGAAGACCATTTTCGAAGCGACAAAACGCTTTTAGAGGGTGCAACTATCATTTATTGAAGGTTAAGATCTGCAGATGACATCCTGATTTTGTAATGGATTTCTTAATTTTTGATGAAGAGAAAACAATA
Organism: Pocota personata; assembly: GCA_963082735.1. NCBI lineage: Eukaryota > Metazoa > Arthropoda > Insecta > Diptera > Syrphidae > Pocota > Pocota personata. Next base: position 257,088,130 of record OY720429.1, on the reverse strand, counting down.
AAAATATAAATCTAGAACAGCACTAGTGCTTTTTCAGGGTTCCATATACAGGCCACGGAACCCTATTGCTCTCGCTAGCACTTTCTACCTGCCCGATCGTCCTTCTGTCACCACCTTCTACGAGTATCTCCTAAACTAAAGCTATACACAAGTCATCAATGCAAATAACATTTTTGAAAAAACCCTTGTTTTAAGGTGTCGCCAGTACAAGATAGAATAATAGGCATGTAATTATCGCTAAACAGAGCTCTTTGAGTAGAATTCAAAAATGAGTATCTCCCCCCCTTTTATATAACAGATTTGTTAGATAGATAGATATTCGCGCACAAAAATGATTTGAATTGACTAGATACAAGGCAATTACGGACAATTTGTGTGCGTCCTTATAATTTTTGAAAACTTTAAAAGTCTGTAACGAATCACCTTGTAGACAATTGGAATACCCAAAATATCGATTGAACTATTTTGAGAGCACAGTTTTTGAGATATTCGCAATCAAAGCCGATTTCATTTTTTATAATTTGCGCGTGCCAAAAGGAATACGAATACCCTTACAGGGCACGGGCATTTAGGAAAATGGAGAAGAGGAACAGAGGAGAAGCCTGTTCACGTTGGCTTAAATGTTTGAAGGTTGTAGTGATGGGGAAATACAGAGCCTGGTAGATCATTACACATTCATATCGTTCGGCTTATAAATGAATCCCTATATTTGACAGTACGACCGAAGTTTGGTGTTAGGGTGCACTGCTGTACATTCGAAGCATGTCGCGTATTGCGGGTGAAATTTTGAAAGGGAGGAATGCAACTGGCTATTTCGCTGGAACATTTTTTATGAAAATAGCGATAAAGTAGGGAGAGACACGAGATATTTCTCCGATGTTCAAGTGAATTTATGGAATTCATAATGTCTCTATTACCTACTCGTATAAGTTTTAACGCGCGATTCTGTAGCCTGTCTAGAATGTGTAGAATGGTTTTGGGTGCACCAGACCAGATATGAGCGCTATATTCCGGATTAGGGCAGATGAATGTCTAATAAATTGAGGCCAGATCAGACGGGGTAAAGTATTTCTTGCAACGCTTAAGGAATCCTAGACATTTTGCTGCATTTTTGGCGACCTCGAATATGCGATCTTTCCATCGAAGATGGTTATTAATACACATACCGAGAATGGCAAGTCTTTCCGTTTCAATGATGCAAGTACATGGATAATGATTGAGGGTTTTGGTTTCGCTTGAGAGATAGAAGACAGCATTGTGTTTTGGAAGTATTAAATTCCACTCTGTTGGTTGAACCCCATTTAATTATGCTGTCCAGGTCGGACAGCATACGCTGCCATTCCCCTTCTACGGCCGAAGAGCAAGGATGTGAGTTAGGGAACGAATATGAAAAACTGAGGGTACTGTCATCAGCGAAGGAATGAATCGGATTAGAAGTTGCAGGAGTTCATACACAAATCCGCTGGTCCAGATGGTATCCCCCCATAGTTTTAAAAAGTTGTTCTTCTACGTTGGCAAAACCTCTGCGTAAGCTTTTCTGTCTATCCTACCTTTCAGGGCTCTTTCTGAGTAGATGGGAAACAGCATTTGTCCAGCCCGTCGTTAAAAAAGGCGAATCTTCCTCCCTGTCCAATTACCGACCCATTGCACTTACGTCCCTTCTTTCTAAGGTCAAGAAAACGCTAATAAATAGTCAGCTTATGAAATATCTCGATTCACGAAAACTCCTTAATGACCGGCAGTATGGTTTTCGTAGCATATCTCACCGAGAAGTGGAACCAGTTTCTCCATCACTTCGGCGAAACTAAGATGGTTGCGCTAGATAGTTCAAAGGCATTTGACAGAGTTTGGCATCAGGCTCTTTTGTCGAAAATGCGTCGATGAGTCCCTTCTTCAATGTATTAGAAATTACCTTTCGGGGCGTTCATTACAAGTTGTCTTGCACAGCTTCAAGTCGCAATTCACCAAATAAATGCTGGCGTTCTCCAAGGCTCTGTTTTGTCTCCAACTCTCTATCTTATTTTTATAAATGATATCTTGTCTCAATTAAATACAATCCGAAAGTACATATCTTAAGTGCTAACATAATAGGTAATGTACATCAATTTGGCAAGGACAGTGAAATTTTTAGAAATTGGAAATGTTTATTTGAGATTTTTTTTTTAACTAGACTGGAAATCCACGTACTTATGTGCTCCTATACTTACTCGTATGTGCTCGTAGACGAGCTGCCACTGTTTGTCTTTATGGTAAAAATCAGCCCTCTATCTGTGAGAGTTCATAGGATAGGTTAGGTTAGGTTTGATGGGTTGACGTAGAGGTTGAAAGACCTACTACGCCACACTTAGATCAATGTAGATCCATTGTGACGCTCATTGCCAACAACAGTGAGAGTTCATAACATTTGCATTATTTACGTAGAAGTTTGAAATCTGGACCAGAGTCTTAATAACCTCCAAATAGTATTAAAGTAAAATTAGTTTTTGAGTTGAAACAAATCCTTTTGCTTTTAGTTTTGGTTTTATCCTCGACTGTCTGAAGAAATTCCGAGATGTATTCGTTCCACGGTGCATGGATAATTTCATTTAGCACTTTACTTTCGAAAGCTTGTAAATATTGGTGTTAATTTTGCAAATATTGGTGTTCATTTTCTTTTCACAACCCCAACATATTGTACCATATATTCACACCGGCACTATTATTTACTTGCATAAGAGCAGCTCATTCTCAATGTTATATCATTCGAGTTCCTTACTTTTCTTTTTCACGTGCCACTTTCATTCCAGCTTTGCGTCGAACGTCATTCCGAGGTAGTTATCCTCTTTTGCGAATAGAACACGGACCTAGTTTATAAGGATAGGCAAGCTAAATTCGATTTCTTTCAAGTGAAATTTACATGAACAGATTTGGTTTCATTGAGGGCGGTTTTCGTGAAAATTTTCGATATGAAGATTTTGATTCATTTTGATATTACTATTGCCGAGGAACTCGAAAAAGTGGGTCGGATTTTCTTCAAAGTTCATATCTCAGGTGTGAGTGTTAACTTCCAGAGGTAAAATTGGAAATTTAATTTTAAACTTGGAGTTTACTACGGGCCAATTTTAAGAAATTGCAATTTACTCATAAAGAGCTTAATTAATGATTTCGATAAAAATGCATATCTAAAGTGCAGTGTGTTTGACAAAAGCGTGTGGTTTAAAAGAAATCAACCGCTTGACTTAGCGAAACAAAATTATTTGTTTTTAAAGCTCTTAATATTTCTTTAATGCGCAAGGTACTTAATATGTTGTCCAGTCTCCTTCATTCCCAATTATCGCCTCACACATTTGTCGATAACATAGAGCCAATTTGTCTGCATAGTCCTGCGGCGTCGCCAAACTCTTTTTAAAAACAGTTTAAGCCGTTTTATTGTCCTTATATTTTTTCCTTTAATCCTCTACTTCATAAGTCCATTTGACATTTTCAATCAGATTGGTATATGGAGACTGAGGTGACTAATCCAACACATTGACGTCATTTTCTTCTTTGAAGCCCTAGCAGATTGTAGGAGCCAATCCCGATTTTCACGTCCGATCAACATTTCAGCTGATCCAGCAATTCTGTTTTGTCCAGTTGGATCATTCTTTGAGTATCGAGATTCCTGGTGAAGGTTACCAATTTCCTGAATCCCGCCGCACAGAAACAGCAATAAACATGTACTTTTGCCGAATGTCTCACTGTTCGTTGGACGACAGTTTCACCATGTGCAGTCGACACACATATCAAGGGATTATTTAAAAAAAATAAACATGGTCCAATCCATGTCTTTGTAATGGTGAACCCACTCAAGTTTTTTTTTTTTTTATTGTGTTTTTCGGTTTGGCCGCGTACGTAATTGAAATCCTTTTCTCGTATAAGCTACGAATGCGGAAGACAGAAACCTGTTAACCTTTTTCTAATAAGATTTGTCTTGCTTTCTGAGGCTAACCTTGTTATTTTTTTTTCAAATACTTTAAGCACTTTGTTTTCAACGGTTATTGAAATGGCCTTTGTTTTTCCCTGTTCAGGCAAATCGTCAACGTCAAATATGTTCATTAAATCGTTTCACCCATTTCCTCATAAAACTCTTTGACTTTCCGATATACTTTGCTGCAGCTGTAACGAGCAACAAGAAACACAGCTTCGAACAGAACGTTATATAGAGCACTTATTACAGAATACGTCTTGTAACTTGCAGAAACAAAATGCAACTGAAGTAAAATTCTGCCGCGCATTAGAGGAATAATTCTAATGGAAACCAAAAATTCTTATCGTCTGTGACTACGAGTAATGGGTTAATTTTTACGAGCCACATGCTTTTACCAAACATACTGTAATGTGGATATCTACTCGTACAATTTTCGAATGCAAAAAATCGCTATTTCTCCGATATACGAGTAGATATGATCACTTTTGACATGTGTAAGGATGTGACTTCTTAAAGCATTTTGCGAAAAATGTAATTTGTAATTAGAACAATTTACAAATTAATAGAACATATCGCACCTCATGTGGTACAACGACGTAAGTTCAAAAATAAAATTGTCTTAATACCCCAAATGTATCAAAAATAATAATTCGTTCGAATAAAATATATGCATATTATGTCACCATTAATCAGTCTTTAAACAAATTTTTCGGAAGAACTGTGCCTTAACTGTCAGTTGTGTTTTAAATCCCGAAAATGGAACAGGCCAATTCATACAACAACGACGTAATTGCGAATTCGCAGTATCTGTATGTGATTTTACCTCGCTTTCGGGTGAACAGAGACTTAAACGTTCACTATGTCAGTGTAACATATCATTTTTAAGGATTTTTAGTCAACTTTCAGTGGAACAATGACATAATGTTGGTGTAAAATATTTTCTTTTTATAGTGATGTAAGTATTCTTTCTGTCATTATTATTTTGTATTTAAGGCGTATGTGGCAATTAAAAATTTTAAAGCTGCGACAAAACCTCCAGACGAGATCCTGAGCTAACTACCATCACATCATCAGTAGATTTGATGGAAGAAGGCAACATTTCTGAAACTACTCGTATCAATAAGTTAAAAGTTGCTATATCGCAATCGAGTACTTCAGCGGCTGGTGTAGAGGTTATCAACAATGAACAATCCTTTTATACTGCGATGAGAACTGGAGCCCTACTCTGTATTTCGTTTCGAGAAGCGAAATTTTCCGAAAACGAATATTTTGTACTCTCTATTTCGAAAGCGGAATGAAATCTACTACTTTCGGATTTACAATTCCGAAAGTGAAATTTTGGTACTTGGCAACTCGTTTCCTAATGTCAAAAGTATTGAAATACGGAAATTTTTTTTCTATAACAAATGCGATAACGGAACGATTTGAAAGTATTTTAAAATGCAAGTTTTTTAAGAAAATCTCAGTGATAATAACAATTTAAGCAAACAAATTTTAATTTACATCTTCAAACAAAAGTTTGCATACGAAACAAGAACAATTCGAGATTTTGGTGGAGTTCATGTGTGCACATCCAGATTTGGCCAAAGGACAAATAAAAACTGCTGATGCGAAACAAACATCACATAATTTGTGGAAAAGGCTTGCATCCGATTTGAATGTAGAAGGGCCACCAATGCGGGATCCAGTTGTTACTTGATGCTGTTTGTTGTGCCATGCCAATGTAGTAATCATGTAATATTTGCTGCTGATAGCCTCCTTGTGCTAAAAACTTTAGAGTAACAGCTACTTTTAAAATTACAGGAACTACAGTTGATCTCAAAGGAGCAGCAAGTTCATCTCGTATGCAATTTAAAACATTCAGAAAAGCATCCTTCGACAGGCGAAAGTTCTGAACAAAACTAAAATAATAAATAATAGTTAACGGTGATATGAATCCTTGCTACCAATCGAGTTTTACTTTTTATCACTTATTTCCATAATATTTGATTTTTCCCGAACAATTTTCCGCTCAATCCGTTCTTCACTAGTTTCATCGTCCATCCAAAGTGCAACAGAATCCATTTTCTTTTGCAATATTAAATTCTTTCTTTAAAAATCGCAATATTTCCTTTTTCAACTTTCACCTACCTATATTTGTATTTGTTTTGGTTTGTTTATTTGAAAGATCTGAAAGGAAATAAATCGAGACTCGACAAAGAAAAATCCTTAAGTGGAAAAAGTGTCTAGTACTATTTTTTACATTTCGAAAGTGTTACAGAGTACCAATTCAAAAGCGAAACGAAAAGCAATTTCGAATAGGATTGACTTTCGGAACGAAATAGAGAGTAGGGCCCCTGGTGCAATGCAACTGAATTTGAGGAGCGAATTCTTCTGCGGATAGAAGTAGTGAGTATGCACCATCAGGTAGTAAAAATTGCCGTAGCCTCCAAGTGACGAAGTAACTGATCAGATTCCACTAATCTTGGATTCGGGCTGCTCACTTTTAGAGAAAGGGGGGAAAAATATTACGAAAACCAGAAAAATTGAAACAGAATGCTGCGAAAGTGTTAAGGAACACAGGACAAACTTATGTATCGTGAAGGGGTTACTCTGTCAGAAAGTGTAACAGAACCACCTTGCTCTGATCGTTGTAGTCTTTCGTGCTCAACAAAATTTGATGATAACTTGAGAGCTGAATTGTTAAAAAAATATTGAGAGCTCGCTTCATTGCAACACCAGAGTGATTTCTTGAATTCGTGCATCCACCTCAGCTGAAATATCGTCTTGTCTATCAAAGGCGGAGTCTAGAAAACAGAACTGCACGTTTTTCTTACTTAATAATAGCAAGCGAGTTCGAGTTTCAAGTTCGCAAACATTTTTTAATCAACAATTTTGCAATAATCAAAAAAACAATTCCATTGATCTTCAGGTGCAGGGATCGTCGGTGAGCATAAACGTGGCAAGCTTGGCAAGCATCCGAGAGCTGAGAACGAAGTATTAGATTCTATAAGGACGAGCATAAACTCCGTATTAACTACACCAAGAAGAAAACAAAATTGAGTCATCATAATAAGACTAAAGATAAGGAGAACCCTAGGGGAAACTTCAGCGTTTTTTTATAAATCGAGACTAAACTGCTACAATTTAACTGAAGGTATAACATTAGATAACATAGTTCCCTAAAATCCACTGATGTGAAAATATTTAACACATTATTTTGTTTTCAATTGAAGATATCGGAAATTAATAGCAATCACATTGTATGTTATTTCTGGCATGAATCTTTGAGAAACAGATGTTCTAACGAGATAGTCTAGTACTCGCCCTGGTACGGATATTGTGTTTTACACTAACCAGCGCTTCATTTCAGATTCATAGTCGGAATGTATTTGTATGCTGTGGAAAAGCTGCAAATAAATTCCATAACACACAAATTTCTTATTCAAGGCCATACGCAGAATAATAGAGATGCAGTACATTGCGCCATTGAAAAGTCACTCAAGAAGGCGAACAAATTGGAACCAATATACGTGCCTGATCAATATGTTTTCATTATAAGAACCGCTAAGAAAAAATGGAGATCCTTTTATTGTGAAAGAATTGGGATTCAAGAATTTTTTCGACATAAAGTTGATATAACTATAAAACAGTTAAGAAGTTTGTTTGTTTGAGTAAACAACTCGTTAAAAATGGGAAAAGTCACGGAAACCACAATCGAGAAACAATTTGCAATCATCGCCCTTCTTAAAGAAGGCAAATCGCAGAGGGAAGTTGCTTCGCAGTTGAAGGTATCACGGTGCTGCGTTCAATGTACCATAGAACGTCACTCTCAAACCGGAAGTCTTGAGGATAAACAGGACGGCGTAGAGCTACAACTAATCACGAGGATCAGCTAATAGTCACAACAAGCAAACGAAGCAGACGAAAAGTAGCACCTGAAATACGCGCCCAAATAAATGAAACACGAAACAAACCGCTGTCCTTGACAGGTCAAACGAAGATTAAGACATGCTGGACTATTTGGACGTATTGCTGTTCGAAAACAAGCAGAAAAGGTTAGAATGGACCAAAAAGTATAGAGACTGGACGGAAGAAGATTTCAACAGAGTTTTATGGAGCGTCGAATCCAAGTTCGAGGTACTTGGCTCAAAACGAAGAGTTTTCATTCGACGCAGCGCTGAACAACAGATGCTACCAGACTGTGTGGTTCCTACCGCCAAGCATGAACGTGTATCTGTTATGGTCTGGGGATGTTTATCTTCAAGTGGAGTGATTGGAAAAATTAATAAGGAGGCATACAAAACAAAACGCTGTAACCCCTGGACTAAGGTTAATTGGCGAAGGATTCGTATTTCAAAAGGACGCCAAAACTTTGTTAAGAATACCTGAAACAGAGGGAAGATGAAGTAATTTAACAAATCATGATATGGCCTCCGCAATTACCAGATTTAAACCCTATAGAGCTGTTGTGGGAGGAACTGGGTAGAAGGGTGCGGGATCAATGCCCATCATGGAATATACTATTGGATTGCTGGAGGCAAAAATTCAAAGACTGATATCTGGAATGCCAAGAATTGTAAAAAAAGTAATCGAATGTAAAGGTGGCTTTTTCGACAAAAAATCGGTTTAAGTAATTTTTTCTTCCTTTTAATAAATTCCTTTATGTTAAGAACAAAATTTAATTTTTTTTTTTTCATTGGTAGGTGAAAAATCTTCATAGATCGGTGCTCATAGTAGTGTAAGATTTTTACAAACTAAGCAACAACTCTTTTCTACTGGTTTAATATGACTAAGTTTCCTTATCAAGTAGTTTTAGTTTCAAAAATATTCGCGTTAGGCGGGTAGCTTTCCAGCAAAATGCCTGCTAAAACCTGTCATTAAATCCGGCTGGTCCTTATTGCGCTAGATTGAACGGCTTCGTTCTTTGTAGTCGGCGCACAAGGTTTCTTTGTAGTCGTCCAGAATTTGGAGTACCTACTGATCAAAAAGTACCCGGAATTTTCCATTCAAACAAATCGCGCTTGAGATATTGTCAAAAGCTCTTTTTTCTAGGTTGGTACATCTGTCATCTGGCTCTCAAATATATGTTTGAGCGCCATTTGTCAGGAGTTTGTGCTTGATAGCTTTGCAAACAAGTCAATGTTTGTTGTGTTTTGCGAATTTGCTGAATTTGTTGCAGAAACAGCATCGCATTGATGTCGCTAAAGAAATGCTTTCTTTGGGCCAAAGTGTTATAGATAGCATCATTAGCGGTGACGAGACATGAGCTTCTCAGACGAGACAAAACCCAAAAAAAAAACAGAGGCCACGTGGTTTGTTTACCACGACAACGTACCGGCTCACACATCTCATCGTGTACGCGACTATTTGATTAAAAACAACGAACACTTCCATGCGGTACTCCAGCAACGATTTCCTTAAATTGGGAGTATTCCGATCCGTGTTTAACACGGAATAATATGTCCGCAAGGTAGAATTCTAAAATCTCATATAATTGTTCCGGAAGAACCTGTCTTAACTTAAACTTCAAGCCTTCATGCCATACCTTGTCGAAGGCTTGAGAGACGTCCAAAAAACCACTAGAACATATCTCTAAGGTTTTCTCTATTTCATTTGTTATTCTGTAAATCTGATCAATTTATTGAATGTTTTGTTCTGAAACCGAATTGATGGTCAGTGAATGACCGGTTTTAGGCACTTTTCAAAAACTATAGATGCTATCGACAGGAACGATATCGGTCTGTACAATTTTTGTCGTTTGGAGGCTTTCCCGGTTTTGGAACCATTATAACTTCGGCTACTTCCCATTGCCGTTCCAAGTATAATAATCTTACCGCGGCATTTATAATATGCAGAAGCTTGATCAGGGCTTTCTTTGGCAATTCCTTGAGGATCTGTCCAGTTATTAAATTATATCCAGGGGCCTTGTTATTTTTAAGATTTTTTATTGTCTGGCAAAGTACGACCAACGATACGCTCTTTATTTTAAAATTGTCAGGTGTCGTAATCATATCACCAAGGCCTTCTGTTAGCCCCTGTCCGTCAAATGGCTTAAACGTTTCTTCCAGGTGCACTCTTTGTCTCCTTTTGCCCATCCGCTATTTGGGGTATTTTAATACCTTCCATGGCTTTCCATAGTGAATAATTCGAATCTTTTCGGCAGTCAAGCTTTCAAGATACGTAGGGATCTCTCGTTTTTTGAAATCTTTGATTGCTTTTTTGAGTCCATTACACAGATGGTTTAAAAGAGTTTTGTGCTGTTAAGAACAAAATGAATCAAAATTTTATCGGAAAGAGGATATTTTTTTTTTTTTATAGATTCGAACTCTTTAAGTCTACGAAACTTAAAGCAAAAATAAATTGCATGATGAAGCTTGAAAAAAACTCTTTCCTTTATGCATAAAACCCATGAACATTTAACCAATTAATTTATGAACATCATGGACATATTGCTGAAAAAGTATTTACCGCAAAAGTGCTTCAAAATGGTCATTTGGACATCATATATATTTTTTAACATATTTCGTCCTGATGACAATTTGCATACCATCATCAGAATGCCTGTAAGCCAAGGTGATATGCATTTTAATTAAGCAAATGTTCTTTTGCCCATAAAACTAAAAATAAAATCCTTAAACGATTGCACACTTTTATTGGTCTCTTAAAATACCAATACTACATGTTCCACGGTGCAATTTCAATCATAACCATTGTGCATACATTGAAAATAAAAAATTCACCACCGACCGACAGACGACGCCACAAAACTGTACCAATTTGCAATAACAAGAACTGCAACAAGTACTTGTGGTTGGCCATCATGGCCTCCGCCCACTCAGTCAACACCACACAGTAGCAGAACTCAAACAAAAAATTTCACAAAACCTCATAAAGGACAATTGTTCTAACACCAAATTGTTCTCAAATTAAAAAGCAGTGATCTTGGGGAGAAAACTCATTTAACTTGTCCACTGGCGTAATTGTCTGACCATTTTATGTCCAGCACATTGACACAGACTCCTTGGACAAATGGTTTTTCAACAAAGGATCTAAGGAAACAAAACACAACCGAAGAGATTCAACAACTGGTACTCGCGATAATAATTAATTCAACAACACTTCTACACTCTACGTGAACAAAAAAAACTCAACAATACCAACGAGGATACTAATTTCGCTCTGAATGGGTGGAAAACGCATGTCCACAAAAGCCAAAAAGTCACTCACAGGCTCCTCGCGCTTTTCCTGAAATCTCCCTTTGCAAACCAAGAAGAATCTATCACTGTATGTGTGTTGATTCAGGGGTGGCCCTGTGGGGGTTGTAGAAATATAGCTTTTACCAACTTGTTACACACTGATAACAACACTTTTGTTGTTGTTGCTGATGGCAGAGGGATGAACCGAGGATGACTTGTTTTAGGGACCGACAGTTGGCCATATAAAGGAAGAACTCGGATCGTAGTACGTTTTAAACGTTAACGAACAATTGACTTGTGTGCACATACCAAGGAGCTATCAATTGTGCTCTACACCATCATCATCGTCACTATACCGTTGTACCAGACAAGTGGATAAAGCATAAAAGAACTGTTAAACTGTTGACGGATAATAAAAAAAGAAGCGGAATTTGTTTGTGTTTAACTTTAGTGTCAAGTGAAAAGTTTTAAAATTAGTTTATTTATTTTTTTTTTTTTTTGAAAGGAATTTTGTACTCTTTTGGGGAAATTTTTCAAGAAATTTATATTTAGTGGAAAATAATTGAAACAGTGTCTTGTATTTGGCAACTGAATTGTCTCTGTGTTGTGGATTCCAGGCTTCAACTTGCTCTTTGGCTTATATTTCCGGTAAGTTTAGTTTAAAAAAAAAAAAAAAAAAATACTCAAATTCAGATCAATTACCGTCATCGCTTCGTAATTTAATGTTAAGAATAGATTCATTGAAAACCAATTAATCATTTGATTTTAATTGCACCTAATTGCTTTTAGTGAAGAGCACTCGTGGAGAAAATCTAACGAGGCAGTTTAAAAATTTCGACTTGGCAGGAGAGTTTAATGATCGAATGAATGGTTTCATCTTACAAACATTTTGCGTAGGTTGAAGAAATTAACTTCAAGTGTTTGCCTTTAAAAAAAGGCATGTTACTTGCGCCAGCGATTTTTTTAAAATTTTGTATCTGCAGATGGCGTGCCAAGTTTTTGTAAAAAAAGTTATATAACGGTACTTTACATAATACCGAATTTTTGAAAATTTGTTATTCTTCGGACATGGCTTAAACGATTTTATTGACATCAAGACATAGTATACCAAGTTTTGAGAAACTAAGGAAAAATAAAGTTTGTTTCTTTAACGCATTTCTTTAAAAAAAAATATTATAACAATTTCGTTTAAATTTAAAGTCCAAATGGTTTTCAAATGAACAGTACATACTCGTATATAGGTGCAATTATGTACGACCCAGTCGTGCACTTCCTTTGTATAGCTAGGTACTTATGTACATATATCTTAAAATTAAAACAATTCATTTATAATTTTATGGAGAATGATTTAATTCACTTTGAGTATTTTTGATTGAGAATGCAACTAAAAGATTCAACACGGTGTCTGTCTGTTTGTCTGGCAGTGTGTCTGTCACACGCTTGTAACTTGTAAACCGTTTGAACTAGACACCTGAAATTGTAAAAAAATAGGTTGTAGGCCAGCAATAATAAGGAAAAACATTTTAAAAAATATTTAAAATATTTTTAATATTTAAAAATAAAATAAATAAAAATATAAATATCTTTAAACTTTATGTGACATATCAAATTAAATATGATCGTTCAAAAATATAAAAACATATTTTCTTTTTTATTTGGATAAAGTTTCTTAAACAAAAAATCTCAAGTATCATGGTAAAGGCGATGTTCCCCTCTCTATTTCTGAAATTATTAAATTATGAGGATGTAAGAAGAAAATTGTAATGAATCTTCCGGCGCAAAGAGTTCTTAAAAAATATTCGAATAAGTCGGGTAAAAAGTCACCTCATCATATCTTACCCGGTCTCCGTCTGATTTCGATGAAATTTAATTTTCAGAAAAACGTGTCTATTTGTTCGATGTAACTCGAAACAGGAATTTCATCAAAGTCCGTTTAGTGGTTCTTGAGTTGGGCGTATGAGAAATATGTTTTATGCTCCTCCCCATATCTTACCACCATTGCAATCGATTATGATTAATTTCAACTGACGCGTCACGCGTCAATTTAAGTCTACAAGCTAAAGGCGGTTAATGAATTTGATTTCAATATTTTTAAAACCATGCTCAATTCAACTATTAAGTATCAGGACATACATACAAACTAAAAGTCTTCGAAATGATTTTATTGGTTCTTGAGCGAGCAGTGTGAAGACAAAATGGGCAGACATGTAACAAAAATTGTTTTTTTTTTTTTTATAATCTCCGCGCGCCGAAGGGGTTATGAATACCCTTAAACTTTCGTCGTTCGTCTTATAAACGAAAAAAAAACGAAAACGACAGTACGACCGAAGTTTGGTTTTAGGATGAACTGATATGCATTCCAAGCATGTCGCGTATTGCGGGTGAAATTTTGAAGTTGAGGAATGCAACTGCCAATTTCGCTGGAGCATTTTTTATGAAAATAGAGATAAAATAGGGAGAAACATGAGACATTTCTCCGATGTTGAAGTGAATGTATGAAATACACAATGCTTTTATCACCTATAAGTTTTAACGGGCGATTCTGTAACCTGTCTAGAATATGCAGAACGGTCTTGGGTGCACCAGACCAGATATGGGCGTTATATTCCAGCTTAGGGCAGATGAATGCCTTATAAATTGAGGCCATAAAAATAAATCCATCGGCGTTAAATCGCATGAGCGAGCTCGAGAGATTACACGATTACCGAACTTTCAATTAAATTTTTTTTTTTTTTTTCATAATTTGCACGTGTGAAAGGGGTTATGAATACCCTTATACTAATTTTAGGACACGGGCGTTTTGAGGAAAGGGGAAGAGACAGAGAGAAAGACAGATCGGTATAGTTGGTTTGAAACTCTGCTAGTATTAAGTTTCAGTGAACTCCAAGGGTGGCTGTCCAGATAACTGGGGAATTTTTTTTTTGTTTCGCTGTTATATCGTTGCTTATGATTCACAGTATTTTTGTCCGTCCTCCTGATGTCATCATCACGATCAAGTTGCATTTTAGCCATATGACCACCCTACTGCCAGTGTTATGCCTTCGCAGTAGAGTTGGCATAAGTTTTCGCAATTGATCGACTTTTTTATTTATTTTATGCGAAATAAATAGATGATTATTGACATCAGGATTCGAACCATGAACGTACAGCGTGACATGCGACTACACCACGGCCACCCTTAAATATAGATAGATATAATAGATCAATTGTTTGACCAGCTGTGTAGCATGTAGCACCATCTTGTTGGAACCATATATCACTGATGTCAAGTCCATCCAATTCTGGGCAAAAATAGTCTTTCAACATAGCACGATGGCGAGCTCCATTAACTGCCGATCATTTTCATCGATGAAAAAATACGATCCATTCACACCTCCGGTATGAAATCAACACCTGTCACTTTTTGTGGATGCAATGGAGTCTCTTGAAGCACATGTGGGTTTGTTGCTGTCCAATAATGTATATTTTGCTTATTGTCAAAGCCATTAAGCCAAAGATGAGCTTCATCGACCGGGACGATTATTACGACCGAAAATTGGAGTAAGCACTCTTAAAGTTGCGACCACCGACTCAGAATTTTGGTAGTAATTTTTAGTAATTTCGAAACGATGCGTTTGTATTAATATACAAAATTGTTATGTCCCTTTATATGTAATTAACACTTTAAATGTGAGGGAACATTATATTTACAACTTAAATAGGCGTCAGTGTTCTTAACAACATTAACAAATGTTTTATATGGTCCCATGCAATTTTAGCAAACAAAAGATAATTGCTTGGATTAAACCAAAAAATTTGCATTTTTAACATTTTTCAAGACATTCTTAGTAAATCCTTAAAGCTGATAGATTTTATTAAGACGAGAAAAAATAAATTGCTGAGAGGCGATTTATTTGAACCCTATGAGTGCTTTATGAGTGGAATCACGTCAGATGCGTTAACTTCCAAACAGTTTAGATCCTTTAAATTTTCCAAGGACAAAAATAAAGAAAAAATACGAGTACACCAATTCTAAGGAAAGAACTAAAATAAAAACACTTATCGTGTCATTCCGCAGCTTATTTCCTATTAAAAACTATAATAACCCATGTTCATGCGATAAGTAGATAGATTTAAACTTCTTTTTTTCTCATGGAAATAAACTTGCAGAAATAACTTAAAAAATGTGGGTATGAATGGTATTATGAATGTAAACTTTTGAGCAAAACGATAAAACGTGCGATTTTTATTATTTCGAAACAATAAATATTTTGAGATCGTATAGCGAATGAATGGTATTTCCAACCGCGAGAATCTATGTGTAGCTATTTGGAACTTAAAACATTTGGAAAAGTCATTTTATTTATATTCTAGAAATGCTAAAGACATGGCAGTGTATGATAAAAATCCGGTTAAGAGTTAAGGCATCCGACGTAGTTCAACTTATAAAACATACCATTGACCATAACAGTGTATGGGGTTCATGTAGTACAATTTTGTCTGTCATTGAAAATGCTATGAAAATAAACTTTTCGATTTAAGCCAATTACGAAAATTTTACATTCATTTGCAGAAGATTTAATGAAATAGCAGAAAGGTTATTTAAAGTTAAAAAGCTATAATGAGCAAGATTATTTAATGTTTTCCTACTTCATTTGGCGACAAATTAATTGGTTCGATTCCTTCATAAAATTTAAAACAACTTATGCTATGATGCGAAATAGAAAGATTTACTTTAATTTATCTTTCAAGTATATCTTTGTTTTTATTATTCTTTCAAGGAATGTAAAACTTGAAAAAAATCAAATTAAATAAAAAATTACAGTGAACATAAAATGTTAAAAATTTCTCCGAACGTTATTATTTCTAACTACTCGTATGTCCGCTGTCCAATATTGGCAACCCCACCAAAATCGACTTAAGTGGTTGTCAAGGAGTAAGACTTCAAAGAACCAACCCCATCAGAAGCTATAGAGTACTGCCTCTGAACATAGACCCTTGGAATTTGGTATAAAGGTAGTACTTGGTACATAGACAAAAAAAAAAAAAAAAACAAATTGAGTATTGGGCTTTTAGATATGGTGTCCAAAAAATTTGGGAGATAAGGGTGTACCAGGTTTTATACCTGTAGAGTACTTCTGGGCAAGATGGAACCTTCGAAATTGGTATTTGGGGTATAGACAAAGAATAATCTCAGAAAAATCGACTTCTAAATATCGTTACCAAAAAATTGTCGGGAGGAGGATGAATCATTAT
Organism: Pocota personata; assembly: GCA_963082735.1. Lineage (NCBI taxonomy): Eukaryota > Metazoa > Arthropoda > Insecta > Diptera > Syrphidae > Pocota > Pocota personata. The sequence goes on along the minus strand of OY720429.1, from coordinate 257,071,771 downwards.
GAACCAGTCGACGTAGAATACTGAATACTGGATAGTAGTAGAGAATTTGAATTTTCTAAAAATGATCGAAGGCAGGTCCATATCAATCATTGCGGCATAAACTGTGCTAAGTTCAACTTGTTTCCTTCCCAAAACAAAAATTGGAGACTTGGCAAAAATCTATTTATTTGCTTAAATACTTCTAAACTTAGGTTAGGGTTAGGTTTAATGGGTTGACGTAGAGGGTGAAAGACCTACTAAGCTACACTTAGATCAATGTAGAACCATTCTGATGCCCAAGGAGTTGCGATGCGTTGATTAATTTGGTTATCTTATTAACCTATTCATTTGATAGTTCTTCTAAGTTTGAATCTAAGCTGGTAGAGTCCTGGACATTGGCACAAGAAATGAGGTGTATCTTCGTGTACATCCTCATCTTTGCTTATTCCCAATTTCTTTGTGTGATAACAGAACAAGTTATGTCCAGTTATCATCCGCACTAAACAAGATAAGGTATATCTGTTTGAAGTGTTGAATTTGCTCGGTACGATTCTTATTGCATAGCAGCCAGAGTTTTCTTGTAATTACACAGGATTCTATTGATTCCCATCTGCTATTTGCTATGGCGATCATTTTAATTCTAAATTCTAGGTTCAGGTTGCAGACTTAGACATATGGCAAATTTTATTTGGGAAAGCATTAGAACACATTGAACTTGGCACAATTTTGTATCTCACTCCTTTTCATATCAAAATTGTTACAGAATTTTTGTATTAGAGAACTTGGCACTTTTTACGGCACTTTTTGACATGTTTTTGGTGAGATTCGATTTTCAAAAACCCATTTAATTTAAGAATATCCATCCGTATTTAGAACGCTTTCGAATTTTTTTATTCAATATAAAAAATATCAAAGAGTTAATAGTTATTACTTGCTTTATTTACATTTATGTTGAAGCGAAGTTAAAAAGAGTTACAATTGAATATTAAATCCAATATTTTTCAACCTCACCAAAAATATTTTGGCGTTATTATCCGGAATATGCTCAATTTTAATTCATAAATTATTTAACCACGAAAAGAATAGAATTTTTCTATTCATACTCGCACTTAAGTATCTCTATCTATTGTTTCCATCTAACAATAGTATGAATACGCAGAAACGTACCTATTATTATTATTTGTGTAGGGTTATCTTGCACTGCGACCTAATGGTCTACTGTGCCTCCTAATGAGAAGTCGGTCTATCCATATCTGATAGTTGGTACTTGCCCAAGCATTTCAGTCTTTTATAGGTCAGTGCCCCACAAGACTCCGGAAAATGTTCTGGAGTCTCACTGGACTCATTGTAAAATCTGCAAAGGCCTTCGTTTGTTACACCTGATTTCGTTAAATGCTCCCCGAGTTAACAGGGCCCCATGAGGGATAGGTTATTCTTGTTAAAACAGATGCACACTTCGAATCTCTTCCAGTTGTAGTGTCCCAAAAGTTTCTTAACTTGCCTCGTACCTGGTTGATCCAGGTTCTTGCCCTGTTTTCTTTCTCCATTTTCCTGAATTCTTCGCGTATGGTGTGATTTTCTATTCCGCAGAATGGTTCAGGTCCAATAAAGGATTCTGTTGCTCCTTGTCTTGCCAATGAGTCTGCTCCTTCGTTGCCCTCTATTCCAGCATGGCCAGGAATACAATACAGGGTTACCTTGTTACTGGTACCCAATTCATTAAGATTGTATAGGCATTACCACACAAGTTTTGATCTAATGACATGGGAGTCAAGTTCCTTGATAGCTACTTGACTGTCTGACAATATTGCCATGTCGCATTTTTTGTACCTTTCATCGATATTGAATTGAAGACATCTATCTAAAGCAAATATTTCAGCTTGAAAGATGCTGGTGCTTTTTCCCATGAGTTCTGAGTACTTTTTCTTGACACCTGCCCCTATTCCTTCTTCAGTTCTCGAGCCGTCCGTGTACCACTTTATTGTGTGGTTACTCAATCCGTATACTATGGATTCATTGCTCCAACCCTTTGTTACTTAACTTCGTATGGAATTTATCAAAGTTGAATTTTCTGATACTATCGTCCCTTGGAATTGCTAGAAGGGGGAGTTTTTTGAGAAGTACATCATAATCTCTCGAATTGATGCATTTCTCCCTTCCGATGCCCTCTTTTGCCATCCTTAGGATCGTCCGCTTGACGATCAGAAACATAAGACTATACACATTCTTACATCCCTCCTTCAATAAATTCTAGGGAGAAGAGAATAAATCGTCGGTGAAACCAGAGAAGAACTAAAATGGTAGGTCAGTAGTTTCTAAAATTCTTAATATTTTTATGTTAAAACTAGTTTCATATCGAGTTTCTCAGAATGAAATAATTTTTGTGAGTGGCAGTCAAAAACGTTCAAAAAGTCTATAAATTATATTTTTTAGATATGAAAAAATGTGGTAGATAAATATGTGAAAAGGTCAACAGTTGCAATAAAATTCAAATGATAAGAGCCTTACGTTATTAATATTTTGAAATTGATTGCCGATTTATTGCTTGCCGCCTTATGGAAGCCGATTTTAGCTTCAGAAGTTAAAGTAGAAGTAATGTAGGTAAAGCGGAAAGCTTGGCGAAAGGCTTAGCTAATCCTTTACAAGGCAGAAGGTAATAACTGCAGTGCAGAAAAGAAAAATAAATGAGCAATATTCTACATTGAAATCGTTAAGAATATTTAATATGTAGCAAAGAGACTATTTTTATGATCAAAACTAATCGTTTCTAACCTCTTCCGTAATATATCTGTTTGTTAGAGATATACTTCTACCAGACGACCTGCCGTATAAAGGGTGTCCAAAAATACATGCAAGAAGTAATTTTGATAGAAAACACAGTTTTTTAATTAAAAATTGTAAATGCTTTATTGATTCATAAAGTATACAGTATGGAATATGATAGAATATGGGATAAATGGCCTGCATGGATTTGCTGGCACATACGCACTCTTTTGCCGAAATTTTCCATGACCGTTTTGCAGAAATGTGGCTGAATTTCATTCACACATCGCTCATATTTTGCTCCTTTAAAACTTGGCTTGTTGACATAAGCCTTAGACTTCAGAAAACCCCAAAGAAAAAGTACAACGGAATTAAATCGCATGATCTGGGCGGCCAATTCTGACCACCATAACGGGAAATTGTACGACCAGAAAATGATTCAAGCAGTAATTGAATTGTTTCTCGGGCTGTATGGAATGTGGCACCATCTTGTTGAAACCACATGTCTGGTTTATCATGTCACAATAGCGAGCACTATTAACAGTTATTGCCTGACCAGCAGCATTTACAACAAAAGAATGGTCCGATGATGTCTTCAGCCCAAAATCTACACCAAACAGTGATACGTTGTGGATGCATTTGTTTCTCAACAATCACTTGTGAATTTTCTGAACCCCAAAATCGACAATTTTGACGATTAACAAAGAAGATGGTTTTGTTTGAAAAATCAGCATCCACTTGTTGTTGTTCCATAATCCATTCAACGAATTGTCTTCGCTGTGCGTGGTCAGTAGGCCTTAGTTCTTCAGTCAAGCTGTAGAGAGCTTCTCGAAATGTCCAATTCTTGACCACGGTGCCGAATTGATGTTCCTGTACTCTCAACAACACTCTTACGAACTGCTTCAACGTTTTGTATTGAACGACTAGTTGAAGGGCAGCCAGAGTGTCTTTTTGATTTTTGAAGTAATCTCTTCACAGTTGAGGAAGTTAAATCACTATTCCGGCACTAAATTGCGAACAGTAGCTGCCAAACCTTCATTATTTTTAAAATATTGCTCAACAATGAAAACGCGTTGTTTTTTCGTGTATCACTCAATTTTTAATAACCCTGAACTGTCAGCTGCCATTTTGTATTTCGTTGGCAACACTATACCACACAAATTACGCAAAATTCAAATCTTGCGTGAATTTTGGGACACCCTTTATTTATGAAAAACTAAAAACAAAAATTTTCAGCTTTCTTGTGACGTTGATGGTAACTTTCAAGATGGTATGAGCGTAAAATATTACCGGCTCTACATTCGAATGGCACGTACGTAGCTTTTGGTCTGAGCTGATTGTATACTAGGCTTCGTTTTTCTTACGTAGATACCAGTAATTTCGTACTCTCTTAAGCAGAAATAGTTAGTAATACTGAGAATTTTCATCATCAAAAAAGTAGTGGCGGTAGCATAGAACCTTATGGAAATCCGCGTTGTGTCTTAAATTCATCTAACCACGCCACCGAAAGCATTTTCAAAAGATTGACTGATGATTGTCCGTAAGATCATTGCTCATATGCCAAAAAAGGAATTGTTTCCCAATATGTAGGTAGAAAGATATAGAAAATAGAAAAGTCTAATGTTGTGTATAGGGTAAAAGTTAGCTAGGAAAGAGACAAATTGCCAATCGGTGTATAACGGCAAAAATTGAAAAACCGCACTCGCTATTCATTGCATAGAAGAGAACCATAAACCGGACATCAAGAATGTTGCAATACTGCAAGCAGAGAGGCATTATACCAAACGTAAGATGAATTATGTTCACCAACATGGACAATGCGATAAATAGAAGGTCTGATTGTGAGAATCTCAGTAACATCTACTACCAGCTGGTTAAGAGATCGATCAACAGTAGCTATCGACAATTGTATTAAATGTTTGTGTGAGATGGTTGTTTCAAGTTTTGTTGATTTTGAATTTTTCGATTTTTTTTTTTCTATTTAAGTCTTTAATTAATGTTTTAACTTTTTGCTTATGATAATACTTTCAACATTTTTGCTTTATTTGTCCAATGTAAGTTCCATGGTTATTTGTAAAAAAAATATCCCTTTACTTTTTGTTTTAATAAAAATGGCTTGACGTATACACGTCTGAAACGTCACAAAAAATAAAATAAGAACATTTTTTTTTTACCTATATCCTGCAGAGAAAAAATCAATTAGTCCAAAAATTTCAATAATTAACCATAAAATGTTGATGTGGTCAATGCAGGAGGAATATGGAATCTTTCTTTGTTACTGTCTAGTGGTGTGCTTTCCGTATGTGCCTCAAGCAATCAAGACTTATTTTAAGCATTATATTGGCGATGTATCTGTGATTTCAAATTTTCCATTTACTCGAAAGGAAATAATGCGTTAAAATACAATTCCCCAAACTTCTAGCCCCATATTTTACGTACTGATGAAATTGTCACCGATTTATTGAGAACAAACAGTCATCTGTCAATGAGTACAGTACTTGTTAGTACTTTCGAAGGTACATATATATATATTTTGTTCCGGCTCATTCCAGGTAATCTGAATTGCGATACCTTTCAAATGTGTACTAGATCCATTTCGAATTTATTCTGTTCGATTTGTTTATTTATGCCGATTCTCAATTCAAATCAAAAAACATGTCCTCTTGACATATTATTTATATTATTCTGATGTCGATTCTACATAGAGTACATAACTAAAATATGTGTACAGCTACCAAAAAATATCAAGGCAATCACAAAATATCAAAGCAATCCTTTTTAAATTTTCAACCGAAACATCCACTATTTTAGAAGTCATTTCGCGAAGAAAGCTTTTTCTTTATCGTCCCCATTCTAGATACTTTTTTTCTGAACTAAATACTATTACACACATTTATTGCTATAAAAAAAAACCCTCGAAAGATAATTCAATAAAAGATTTATTCATAATTCTGAAAACTTTATTTAAAATAGTTTCTTTTGAAATTAATGCAGCTCCTTTGTCTCTTCGGGCACTCATCAATTACAATACACACCTCATTAATTGGAAAATTGTTCACAGCTTCGCTCAGAATTCCATGTTAGGGTATCTTTTGTGACACACAACGACAGTCCACAATTTAGAATTCAGTGGATTAAGGTCTGGGCTTGCGGAAGGCCAGTCTTTGGTACCAATGAAACGGGGTACCACATACATTTCTCTGGTGCCAGGTATAGTAAGTTTTGGCCATATGGGCAGGCGCAGGATCTTGCTGGAACGTCCTTTCCTTTCTTGGAAAAAGGTATGGTTTAGAAGTTTTACAAAGGGTCCTAAAACGGTATGTTGGTACACTTTGGCGTATGATTCGACGCTTTTTTTTTTTTAAAATGCAGGTCAAGACAATTTCAGCACACCATGGCTCACTCTGGCGGGTGTTCTTTTTGGACCCTTGTGAACACCTTCCCTAGGTGACAGTGCATGGATCCTATTTTTTTTATAATTATTTCAGGGCACGGGCGTTTAAAGGAAGTGAGAGAGAGGGAAAGAGAAAGAAAGATTGGTGTAGTGGGTTTGAAACTCAGGTGCTATTAAGTTTCAGCAAACTCCCGGGGTGGCGTCCAGATAACTGGGCATCAATTTTGATTGTTGTTGCTTATGATTCACAGTATTTTTTTCAGTCCATCACGATCGAGTTGCATTTTCAGCCATATGACCAGTGTTATGCCTTCGCAGTAGAGTTCACATGAGCTTCGCAATTGATCGACTTTTTTATTTATTTCATGAGAAATAAATAGAAGATTCTTGACATCAGGATTTGAACCGTGAACCTGCAACGTGACAAGCGATGATGTTACCACTACACCACTGCCATCCTCATTCTATCATTTTGTTTGTTTAATTTTTTCTACACCGTGAAGATTTTCTCATCGGTAAACAAAATTTTCCTGTGCAGAACGGCAGCGTATTCCACCAAGGGTCGCTTTGATTTTTGAACCAAATTTTTGTAAATGTGACTGTCAGCAATTGTCCACTATGGCAATTTTCCTAAAAGTCATTCAAAATTGTTCTTTTCTTTTGCAATTCAGACAAATATTTGTTAAAAAGACATGTCACTTGTAGTTTATTTCTATTTCCTAAGTTTTGTTAGAGATGCTTTCTTAGGCTTTGCAGATTTATATTTCAAATTCATTTCAAAAATCATGAAGCTCCCTAACTGCCGTCGGTCAAAGTTAGGAAATACTGTAAGGATTTGAATGTTTAATTAAATTTTATAAAGAAACCAACAAATACATACTCGTATTGTGTTAAAGATGTGAATCTTAGTTTTTTATATTGAAAAATATTCGCGTGAGTAAATGCAATAATTATCTTAAATTAGCGGGTACCCGGCGTGCGCCTATGTGGCAAACTGCTGAACCGATTTTGACCAGACTTCACAGAAAAACTCTCCGGTCAATATCGAAGATTGCCTGGCAATCTGTTCCGTGGTTTCGGGGTCCTTAGCATGCATACAAACATAGGTAGATTGAGTTTTATATATATAGATAATCCAAATGTATCTTATAATAGGTATGTAGATCTGCGCAGTGAATACATATTGAAATTGTTTGAAAAAGTGTATAAAACAATCTAAGCGTTTGTTTTTTTTAAAAATTGGGAATAAATTAATATTCATCTTTCTGGTTATATTTATTACATCAGAGTTGAACGACTTCATTTATGGAGAAATATTTATATGAATGCCCATATACCAGATCTTTTTGTTGCATATTTTTCGTTTCTCGGAAGGACAGTACGTTTTCTATATACTCGTACGTAGTTTGAAGTTTTTGACAAAGAACTTTCCCTTAAGTGAAGTTCGTTAATAATATTCGTATGCCAACTTCGACGCACATGTTATCCCTGACCTGTAAAAGGATTTGATTTTCATTTGCATATTCGCACCACTAAATTGGTTTGGCTAAACATAACATACTCGTAAAGTTTTGATTGTGTGAGCAACTCAAGACCAGATATGCCTCCAACCACTTTTGCCTTCCGACATGTTGCCAGTCATTGTGAAGACCAATCGAATGGGGTGGTGGGTGTTTATCACTTAAGGTTAATGGAAGATTTGTGTCTGTTAGAAGCAGCAATTATGTTTAGATTTAAATTCTATCCATGTTGTTTACTTACTAGTACTGTAAATTAAAAAATGGGATTTATACAACTGATAGAGTCGGGTGACACCACCTGCCACTTTAGCACTATGAATATGCGTATCCTTATATGGTTATAACTAGGTTGTAAAGTGCCCTGGAATATGAATGTACGATTGGCTACTGATATCAAATTAACGCTATTCATCCTTACTGAAAGACATACGACTACAGTTCTTTATACTAATTCGTAGAACGCGCTGTTCGGTGCAGTCTTGCGGCCGGATATTAATGTTTCCTCTTCCTTAGTTGCAGTGTAATGGGATTCCAAAATTCTAGGGACATTTTCTCGCGGGGATATCTTTGTCTATATTAGCGACGACATAATTGGTCTGATTAATATAACTCTGAATATAGGGTTGAAAACTTCTTCCACCCAGATGGGGATCTTATGAAGCATTTTATGCTCAGACGAACCATTGCCCAAAAGTGTTAAGTGCAACTTTTCAATTTTATGGTGTAAGCTAAATCTCTTTTTCATGATAGAAAACAGGATCAAGACTTATACGATGGTATATTCAATACCATAAGCGTAAACAAGAAGAGAACAAGGCAATTTCGTTCTCGTCTCTAAAAATTGAAAATTGTTCTTTGGAGTCAACAACACTTTGTAAAAAATGCTCCAGATTTGAGTGGTTATTTTTTTTATAATTCATCATATTATAGAAGATAATGTAATGTACAATAAATCACGATTTAAAATTCTAGTAGGTATTGAAATTCGTCGAAAAAATCGGGACATAGAAGCTTTTAATTCTAAAAAAAATTCAAAGGTACACGCATATGCAAAAGATGACAGACTAAAGGTGGAAGCTTTAAGGATGCTAATACGAATAATATCACACATGGCATGGCTGATGACGTTCGATTAATTCCAAGTGGTATCATTTAAAATACGTAATATGTTATGCTATTTTTGGTGACAAGTATTAAGAACATTTGGGCGTCACTACGTCATTCATCCAATTTTATTTATTTTGAGTAACAAAAATGAATGAATGGCTTTTGGTTGCAGGACTATGCCATTATAATGTTTTGTCTCACAAATGAAATCTCCATTTAATTCATTTCCGTTCATCTTCAGTAAATAGGTAGGTTAAAGCAACTGAATAATACAAATCCACTCATTCTTTGCATATTTAATGCACATAGTTAGTAGAGTGTTAAAAGAGGTAAAAGAGGTAAAAGTCCCCCTGGAGCCTTTTAAAAAATTGGGAGAAATTTTCTCATTGCTGATGTTTGATTTCCGACTAAATTACCAAATTAATATTGTCGACGTGTCCCGTATTCTCCAGTGGATATTTCTTCATGTGTTTTTTTTGCGTTCAGTTTCTGTAGGTCGATCAATTCTTCTTACATCTAGGATTGGTTTTGATAAATTTCATGACTTCCTCGAAAGCTTCTTTCGAGTCTGACCACACGAGTTGAGAAACAAAGTGCCTTATGTTTAGATCTATAGTCTTTAGCCAAAAATGTCAGCTTCTTACTTGGTATTGCTTTGGGAAAAAAAGCAGCAGATACGAGTATATTAATTCCTTCCCAATTAACCCTGTCTTTTCTACAAAAAAGGTATCTAAGGTTACCCGGAAGCGAAATTCCAATTGAAACAGTTTGTTTCACTAGATACACTTGAAACTATCAATTATTCATGAAGTATCAGTGAAAAAGCTTTTAGAGCGTTGAGTAAAAGCAAATTCAAAATTTTGTGTGTGAACATTTCCCCTCTGGAATTTTCAACTTCATGCAAAATGAAGGCCGTGCTTTCCTGACTCTACTGGCCTGACCACTTCAAGTTCGATGCCGCTATCGGATGAGTTAAAGATTTACATATAAAGAAAGTTGTCAAATTTCCTCACCCCCCATGCTTTCTTAAGCGATTTGAATCAAGTCCTCTTGATAGATATTTGTGGTAAGATGTCTGTAAGATGATCCCTCATTTGAGCTTCATGAATGATATTATTGTATCCCGCTTTGATTTGCAAAATTTGTTAGCACCTTTCCATTGTGCGAAACGTAACACTTACGTTAGGTTAGGTTCGAGTAGTTGCATACTATAAACAATACTATAACAATACTGCATACTATAACAATACTGCACGAGACCCGGTCCTCAGAAGGACTTGCCAAGGTAGCAGGGTCATAGTTGAAAAGCGAACCTGAAGTCAAAATACAGGTGCGTCCATCACATAATGTGCGGCATACTGGTACGTGTCTGACCTAAGAAGGGCGGCTTCTACAGGTGCAAGTGGTAGACAGGCATCTCGGGGTGCTGCCACAGTGCAAGGAACACAATTATTTTTTGACGTTCAAAGCATATAGACTAATAATATGAGCCTTATCAAAAATATTAAGAAAACAGGAAAACAAGAGCTTATACTACTATTTTATGAGACTAATATTATTACTAAAAAATATTAGTGACTTTTTTGGAAAAGGCCTTGATTGTTCAAACCATTTGTATCACTCAGGGCTTTGGAATGAACTCAATTATGGCTGGCTCATTTCCTAAACGCAGTATATACTGTAACCCTGTATGTACATATATTGCTATGACACTAGTATTAAGTTCCGAAAGGGATCACAAAAGAATTCGCAATGTGAAGCAATATTTATACAAGGTGTGGCAAAAGTAATGTCATAATGTGAACGTGCCATAATTTTTGCAAATGGCGTCAAGTGTCATTGTGCTTTGACATTTATATTGTAGACAGATAGAGAATTAGTTGACAACAAGCAATGGAGCGATACACACCTGAAGAACGCGAAATTATTGTTACTGCTTATTTGACTAATTTCGGGTCAGTTGTTTTAATGCAGCGTGAATTTCATCGTCATGCACCATGTGTGCGAACAATTAAGCGTTTGGCTGAGCATCTCGTGCAAACTGGGTCCACTAGAGATGTCGCAAGAAGTGAAAATGAGTGCATTTGCAGTGAAAAATTGAATGGCTCTTATTTTTTTGAGGACGCCGACGGCACCATCGTAACCGTAACTGGTGAGCGCTACAGACAAATGTTAAACGAGTTTTTTTTTGCTGCAAGTTACTGAATTGGGTCTAGAGTATTGTTGGTTCCAGCAGGATGGAGCAACAACTCATAAAGCTCGGGTAACGATGGAGATTTTGAATCACCAATTTCCGGGCCGTGTGATCTCCCGTTTTGGCGATTTGAACTGGCCAGATCACCAGATCTGACGGCGCCAGACTTCTTCATTTGGGGCTTTTTGAAATCTCGCGTTTACCACAACAAACCACAAACCTTGCAAGTCTTGAAAGCTAACATTGAAGAAGAAAGCACCAATTTGGAGCCAGATGTTTTGCGAACAACATTTCAAAATGCCGTAAAATGAGCACAAATGTACATCTCCTCAAGAGGTGGTCATTTAACCGATATCATTTTTTCAACATGATGTCATCAATTTTACACCTTCATGTAAACTTTTTGTGAAAACAGAGCCAAATTTTTTTCATTTCTAACAAAATGGGAGCCAATTCACATTATGACATTACTTTTGCCTCTATATGTAAGTTATGTATGTGATTGTTTTATTCAAACTGAGTTTTTGACACGTATGTTGCTAATCAAATAAAATATAATATTTGCTGTTAATATTTCTTTCTAAAAAAAATGTTCTCACTTAAATACGTAACAAAATGACTACAACCCAAAAATTAGTACATTTGCGTACTGATTTCGAAACTGCTAAAATCAGTACAAATGTCTAAGCAAATAAGAAAATCAGTACATGCCTTCAATTTTGTTACATTTTTGGTTGTGTTGTATCTTTAGCATAACCCAATAAAAAGAAGTCCCACGGGGTCAGATCACATGATCTTGGTGACCAATTGATAGGGCCAAATTTCGAAATGAATCGGTCGGGGAACTTTTCGTGCAATAGAGTCAAATTTGCCTGTGTTATGTGGCACATAGCCCCATCCTATTGGAACTATTTACATATCGCTCACGTCAATGTCTTCAATGTTAGGCCAACAAAATTGGTCATCATTTGCCAATAGCGCAGAGAATTCACCGTAACCATGGAGCCTTCATCGTTTTCAAAATATAACGGCCCAATCAGGCCGCCAGTCTACAGTGCGCATCAAACTGTTACTCGTGGGAGATGCAGTGGCGTCCATGATCATGTTTGGGTTCTGAAAACACCAAATTGTTTTCTGATTTTGTTTGTTTTCTTGCTGCCGCGCAAGAAAAGGCCCTCATCGCTAAAGAACATTTTGTTCAAAAAATCGGCGTCAACTTGTTGATTTTCTAACACACAATTGGCGTATGTTCTTCGTCCCCATATTGCAAAATGGAAAGGCAAGAACTAACTACCTGTCACTATGAATGACAGATGGATCTGACATATGTTATATGGCAGGGATGTGAAATCTCAATCTCGAAATGAATAACCCTATACTATATAGTACGTATGTACTAGACCAAACCAAGAAAACAAGTTTTATAAAAAGGAAGGGAATATGCGGGTAATATAATTTAACGAGTATGCTTGTAATTTGTTTTGTACAGGGTTTTTCAATAAGGATATAACAATTTTGTATTTGAATAAAACACAAAATAATTGAGATATCCTGCTGAAATTTATTCCAGATATAGCACACATGTTAAATTTAAGTATGGAATTCGATCTCGTTCATTAGATCACCGCGAGCACGTTTGCAGCTATCGATTCTTTGGAACGGCCGGAACGTTGGAAATTTCGCGTTCGATATTGTTCCTGAGCTCCTCTAACGTTGCTGGCTTATTGGAATAAACCAACGACTTAGCGTAACTCCAAAAAAGGAATCCATCAGCGTTAAATCGCATGAGCGAGCCGGCCATTCGATCAGATCATTTCTCGAGATTAAACCATTACCGAATTTCCCCTTCAGTAGATCAATTATTTGACCAGCTGCGTGGCATGTGGCACCATATTGTTGGAACCACATATCACTGATGTCAAGTTCATCCAATTTTGGCCAAAAATAGTCTTCCAACATGGCACAATGACGAACTCCATTGACGGTAACATCAACGAAAAAATACAGTCCAATCACATATCCGACATGAAATCTATACCACACGGTCACTTTTTGTGGATGCAATGATTCTCTTCAAACTTTTGCAGAGCCCAATCAGAGAAGTTTCGGCGTTTTAAATGATTAAAAAAAAAACAAATTAATCACCCTGTATAAAAACAAATATAATTTGAACAGATGTGAAAGCATCCATTATAGCACATTCTAACTATTCACACTTTCTCGAATGAAAGGTGGAAATATTTGTTTGAAAATATTATATCACAGCCCACTAGCCATCTCGACCACGGAGGTGTTATAGTGTTATTGTTGGGAAGGTCGGAAGCAATATTTATATGCATTAATTCGTTACATAATATTCACACTTTCATTCACGTGTAAATCGAGTTCAATTTTTTTTCTTTGTTTTCCAACAAAAATATTATGTATGCATACGACACGTATTTATTTTCAATATTCTGATATGATTTCATCGTGCGCCTAAGGATAGAAAATAACTTTTGGTAAGTCATTCGTTTAAAAAAACTTTTATACTTTGTTTCTTATTCAATTACCAATTGATTGGAACCTTTCTAGGGACAGAAGTTCTATACTACACCACTGTTCTTCGACCATCTAATTTATTTTAAAATGTTTTCGTTATTTTTTTTAATATCTCAAGATATTGTTGTAATTATTTCCGTCATGAAAAAATTACTCCACCCAAAAGGGTTTTTTGTTTTTAATTCTTGCCTGACCTATTTAATAGATAAATTCTAGTAAATTTTTAATTTTCAATTTAAGGTCGCTTCTTAAATTCTTTTCTATTAAAAGAGATTCCAGTTATACTTTCTAATCAAATTACCTGTATCTTCAAACCTAAAAGGAAAAAGGCAAATGGGATGATATTCGAACTTCAAAAGTATAAAAAAAAAATACTTACTTTTGACTGTTTAAATGCATTAATTATAAATTTCACAGAGCTTTAACAAGCTTCTTTAAATATCAAGTGTATTTTTTATCTTTTTAAACTGGTCGAAGAATTTAAAGAAATCGGATTTCTAACATCTATCCATTCGGATAGTCCACCTTTTTTTGGAATTGAAATGACAAAAGGAATTAAAGTCATTGGCATTGGAAATTAGTCTCAAATTTCAAAACAGGATCAAGAGTGTGTGCTTTTATATTCATTATTTAAGTAAATATATTCTTTTTACTTAATTTCTTTAAACCAAATCGACAATGTTAAATTCCTCTGGTCGAAAGAATTTGTCAAGTATCTCACAAAAAACTTCTGACAATTGTAAAACTAAAATAACTATTTAAATATATGTACACAGTGTTGTTCTCTATTTCATGCATAGACGATTATTTCCACCCTCTGTACATTTATATCAGGAAGTTAATGAAAATGAATGTCAATAATTAGAGTTTACAAATTAAGATGAAATTACGTTTTAGTCAAATATGTAGGAGAACTCGTGTTCAATGTTGTTTGAGTCATTGTAGCCACGTTTTAATAATTATGTCGTAAGGGTATCTGAACTGAACTTCCAAACGATTGTTATCTTTATTGAAACAAAACAAGTTCTGTGAAATTGAATACAGGTTCAATAGAAACATTTTTTACATCCTTAACATAAGAAAAATTGAAATAATCCCTTTGTCAGTGTCAGCGAAGGAGAAAATAAAAGTCGTTAAGTACATGCTTGCAGATACATAGTACTAGTACATCACTCAACTACTTACATATGTATTGAATTTCATTTTCGTTTTTTTTTTGTTTTTTTTTGTTTCTTGTATCGGTTGGCATTATTTTTTCACACTTGATATGGTTCAGATGTATTCGATTACACAAAAAAAAGTAGAAAAAGGGGAAAAACATTAAACGCGTGGTGTTCAAGTTGTTTGTTATCTTTTTTTTTTTTGTTCTATGGATAAGGGAAACGATTTACTTACGTAGAATGAAATTCTAGGCAGAAAAATGATTCTATTAGGATGGTTCGAGTTTCTTTGAATAGGAATTTTAATAATAACTCTATTTGTGGTATCTAGTAAATTGATTGAGATTGGATTAATATTACGCCTACACAACTTGATGCTACGCCGACTCGAAAGGTTGAAGGACTTCTTTTGCTACTTAGCCATTCCTTCCTCAGTTCGGCGCGAATTTTAAGCAATTTACATATTGTGTGTTTAATTTTTAAATGTTTCATACCAAATCGGGAATTCGGAAAGCTTATGGATTCAACATGGTGTCTGGATGTCTGTCCGATCCTGTGTTTGTCACACACTGGCAACTGTTGAACCGTTTGTCCTAGGGAAAAGAGGAATATATACATATTGTAACATAATGTAGCATAATAACTACGCGCACAGATGTAGGCAACACATTCCGAAGTGTCTTTTCATTCGAGGTTCGTGTCCACAGTAAGAGACGGATACGACGTCACGGAATTAAGAGAGAATTATAACCGCAAGAGAATTATAACCGCAAGAGATTATTGGCTGCAGCTGTCATCTTGGAATTATTACATCAGAATTTTCTTGTTCCAGTGGTCGAAGAATTTGCTAGAAGTTTCTGGCTGTCAGAAATGCGACTATATAAGGACAGATGGCGATCGAGGCAGTTGGTTTTCGAACCGCACGAAGAGATTAGAAAAGTGATAATGGGCGAAGTTGTAGTTTTGTGATAGATTGAAAGTTAAGAGTTAACAAGAAGAAGTAATTAGTTTGGATTTGTGAATTAAGTAATTGAAATGAGATAAAGTGATTTGAGAAGAAAGAGACCTTGTAAGGAAAGAATTTGCGAAGAATAGTATAGTGCGAACTTGAATTGTTCTATGGACTAGAAATAAAGAAATAATCTCACAGAATAACGTTTTATCTACTCGAGCCGTAGCTCGCTTATTACAATATATATATTTTTTTTAACATTTTGGGAATATATAAATAATTCAAATATTTAAAAATAAATATATTTTTGTCTGGAAAAATTAATTCAATAAAAAAGCTCAAAACCAATGTTAAAGGCAATTCCCCTCCTTCGATCTCCGAAAGAATTAATGCGGATCGTTAGGAAGTTATGGGGAAAACTGTAACAGATCTCGTATGTGTTAATGCATCTCCATCTGATATTGACCATTTTAAGCGTAACTTAAACCTAATTTACCTACTGAAGAGTCTCTGCTTTAGGCACCGCAGCCTTTTATACCCGCGGATCTCAGTCATGCAGATTTCAGTTATTCATTGTCATAGGGTTTGCGGTTGAATCTTTGCTTCCATTTGCCCTTCTTGCAAACAGGATAAGATAGCCGATGATGCATTTTTCACTCGAATAAATTTAGTATGTCCTTTTTCAGTTTTCGTCTAGCATTCGAATCGATATAAAATAACTGGTAACATCAACAATCTGCAAAGTTTGTCGAGTTAAGAGTTTTGAATCCAATACCAGTAGTTTTCTAGTCCAAGGTAACTACTTAACAACGTCGAATTTATATTTATCACCAGTGACGTTCTGTCCCAGTCGGTGGGAAACATATCCATGGTTTTATCCTCATTGAATTAATGAGTAATTTGTTTCCCTTGGTCTTTAACTGGCGTAAAGGCCACTATAAATGTACTCCAAGTTTTTTTGGGTGACCCGATCTTGGGTAAATGGATTCCATTATATTGTAAATGCATTCTGATGTAAGTCCACCACTTTCCGATAAAACACTCTTAAGAACGTCACTTATCATTCAATTAATGACCAATTTGTGCGAATCTCCTTGTCGAGATCAGATGCATGTTTAGATTATTTTAGAGGAACAGTTTTCAATTTGCATAATGCACTGTGTATTTTTTGATGACATCCCAAATTCAGCTATTGCCCTCTAGAGCTCAAGACAATGAATGCTATTGAAGTCGATGAGAAGGTAAGGTTGTAAGTTTCGACTTGAAATTCGTTGTTCTTTGTCAGAATTTGTTTAATTCTGATTATTTTGATCTACAGTCTATCAGGTACTGGTACGCTGGTACATGCCAATTAGTGTGGTGCTGAAAAGCTTGAGATGTTTACACAATACGTTGGATAGGAATATGTCTTAGTATTTCATGCAACGCATAGGATCAGTCAATCAATCAATATCAGTCTTTTTTTTCGATAAACCTTATATTTAGTTGCGTCCTGCGTCTTCCTAATTTGATTCGTTTGACTACATTCTCATAACTTGGTTTTTGAGGAGTATGTGAAAGAATATTATTTTGTTTTTTTAGACTGGCCTCATGTCTCTCCTCAAACCTCATGTATTCCTCAAATCAAATGAAAATACTAAAATGTAAGCCTTAACTTTCAAACGAAATTTCATCAAAATTCGTTAGGGGATTGTCGACTTTTAGCTTTAGACAAAATGGATAAGAAGCGAAAGAATTGGAATTGGATTTTTCAAAAAATGGGTTAAGAACAAAATCAAAAAGAAATCACTTCCAGCTATTTAGGCTGCAACTCGAGGTACAGACAGACCGGCAGATAGACAAAATTGCAAGACCTACTTTCTTGAGTTTCTTTTTTATAGTGTTTAAAACAACACTCACCCTATAGGAAAAATGAAAAATGTTACCAACATTTGTTCAGTAGTTTTAGGAAGATATATCTCTAGTTGTGACTTGACCCATTTAGAAAGGATTATTCCTTATTCTCTGATTTGCCAAATTAATGGGAAAGTAAAGTTGTGAAAAAGGAGCAGTGTACGAAACACCTTTGCACAACTTAGACTCGTTTAACTCCCACCAAGTATTATAAAAAGATCTTCATTAACTTTTAGTTTCAGGGAGATATGCTACAAAGAAAATGACGGAGAATCACTTCACTAATCAAAATCAAGTCTTGCCTGAATTTTATACTCAGCTTGTGCCTAAAAATATATATAGTCGTAGTAGGTTGCGCGTTTACTCGTTTATTGTTGTCGGCGGTTCAAGTTCCATGTCGGGATGAGAGTTTTTAGTTATTATTAGTTTTATTGTTCCATACCAAAATAGTATAAATAGAAAACTAATGAATTCAATACGGTGTCTGTCTCTCCGTCTGTCCTTGTGTCTTTCACACGCTTTTTTCTTTGGAACTGTTTGAGCTAGCGAGTTGAAAGTTTGTACCAAAATAGTAGGTGGTGGACCAAAAATAATCAGAGGAACAAATTGTAAAAATATTGTTGTGGGGGCATAATGTGTCCCAAGATTATGTGATATATAAAATTAAAGCTAAACTTTCCAAGAGTTTTTTTTTTTTTGTGATAAAGTGACCTCAAAATGATGATGCCCCTCTCTCCCTACTATTTTCACCGAAACTAGTAATGTGAAAAATTTAAAAAATAACGATATGCAAATTTGTGAGAAGGTAAAATGAAAATTTAAAAAAATATTCCGACACGATTTTTAAAAACCGTGTGTACACATCCGACGTAACTCAAAATCAAAGACGATTCGAATATGCTTCAAGGTCCTCCCCATATCTTACCACCACTTATAAAGATTTAAATTGTTTTCAACTGGTCTATCAGTCTAAGTCTATAAGCCAAATTTCATTGAAATCCGTTCGGGAGTTTTTAGTTATGTGGGAGACAGACTGATAATATTGATACCATGGTGTAGCAATACTACGTGTTCTATACCACATGTCTGTCACTGCAATACTACGTAAAAAGCTAGTATGCCATGAAATATACCTGGTATTGAGATTCGCAATTTTTTGCTGGTATGCCACCATCTTACTGATTGCAGTGCCAATTTCTCTCTATTGGCTAGTCTTCGTAGCTTCTTTGACAATTCTTAGGTATGTACTTTCGCTTTCAAGTATTTTAATTTTCTTTTTATTCATCATTTGGCACAAAAGTAAATCATTTTTATTCATCCTGTCTTGAATTTTCTATTTTTATTTGTTATGACAGACAACACAAACGTCAAAGTATACTACTTAACGCCAAAGTCATCGAATACTACGAAATGCAGTCTGTTAGGGGTTGTAGTATTCACTATACCATGGTATTCGTATCATGGTATCAATACCAGCAGTCTGTCTCCACTATTAGGCGACTAATTAAGATGGTTTAATGATTTTCGAAACTTTTCCGTGGATGAACAAGAAAGTACAATCAAACAGACCCGATTCACACTTGACAAATTTTTTTTTAAAAAAACAATGTCTGCCGGTTGAAACCAGGAATTATTGCACCTCTCTGGGGTGAAAAAAGACATTAATACAATCGGAGTTTCTCTCACTGCCATAGAAAATATTTTTCGCACCTCATTTTTATCCTGTTAACCTAGATCAAGTTATTGTGTAATTGCATTAATGAAAGTCATTTTTATTTTTTTTCTGGGGAGAATATAATCTCAAACTCTATAAAACTTCACCAGGGGCTCATAACATGAAACTGCAAACTGCAACTGAGTTTGGTAACATAAAATTGCAAATGAATGTGGCAAGCTTTATGTCTCCTAAGAGTATAATACTCGTACAAGTGTGAAGTCTATATCTATTAGTACTTGCAGGCTTGTGGACTTGCAGTTAAGAAGATAATTGTCCATACAAAACAATAAAACTAAATTTTTTAATGGAACAACGTATGACAGAACAATGGCATTAAGTAAGCCACTCATTTTATTTATTCGCGATTTACCACTTAATATTCAGCTTAACTTTCATACTTAGAGCCTATGGTTAGCAACCATTTTAGAGGACTTTTTACATTGTACAGAAGACTATTAAAGGAACATGTGAACAAGTTTTGTGAATATCAGCAATAGTTTTTAATAACGAGTAGGTATGAGTACTCACTAATCACTTGGTCTTAGCTGGTCTTGAATAGAACTTTAGTTGATCATCTCACAAGTTTAGATTTTCATACAATTTCACCAATCATTGGTCTACCAAAATGATCAAAGACATCGGCACCTTGCGAAACACTTTTCAGTCCTATATTAGAAATAAATTCTTTTACAAATGTGATTAAGAAAAAATTTCAATTATTTACAGCTTGTATTTTTAGTTTCCTGTAACCCATGAAGGGAGTTAGTACTTGTACTGTTAACTGTAAGTTTTAGTCCTATCCCGTATCTATGGATGGCCACTTTAATTTTCACTTTATAAGCACAATTCCAAGATAACCAAGTAAGCTCCTGCAATCTAAAAAAAAAACATAGATGCAATCGGTCTCTCTCTTGGTGACAACACAATGGTGGGCCATATGTTGGCTTTTTCTTAAAATTGCTATAAAAAAACATTTAATATTTTTCAAGGTTTTTTGCTTTCCGATTATTTATGGAAATAATTTCATTTAAATGGCTGCTGCAGATGGTTTGGCAGTAGCCCATCCTGTCAACCCAATTTTGGTCAAATCACCCCAAAGAGTCACACGCTGAGGATGCATTCGATTCTCTACGACTACGTGTGGGCTTTTCGAGCTCCAAATAAGGCATTTTTGCTCCAAATGTGTTTTTTTAGTAATATCGACGTCAATTTTGAGCTACTCTAAAGACCAAACAGAGATAACGAAGCGGGTAGTCATTTTGATTCAAATTCCGAGTCAGTTGGACCTTGTAAGACCGAGGTCGTTATGCATAATTGTCTTCAAACTAGTGTGGCTAATGTTCTGTTGCTGAGATCTGTTTCAAGTTGAGGTTCTCGGGTTTAGGCGCAAACTTTCAGCAACAGCAGAAATATTCTCATCTCAGCGCACAGGACGAACACAAGGATAACTTGTGTTATCAATTAGCATGCCAATCTCATAAGCTTTCTTCACAAACTTGCGTACAGCAGGTATGCATTATTTCGACCAAAATTTCTTTTCAAAATTCACACTGTTTCGGCAATACTTTGGAAATAAGTTTCCAACATTTTCCAATTTTTTTCAAAAGTAAATCGATTTATTTCATACCGCGGAGATATGGAACTGTATTCAGTTAAATTTTTAAGTGCGAAATCAGTGATGGTCCACTGATTATCTAAGGAATAAGTTTTTTTTTTTTAATTACTGAACCTTCCTCCCAGGGTCTTCAGTCTCCTAATAAAAGACACAGTGCAGTGACATATTCATCTTCGTATATAAATTGTATTTCTAATTTGTTCTTATTTTTAAGTAACACAATTCTAGATCTTTAATGGGACGATGTTTGGCAATTGGTCACTTGCGTGCAAGCGGATCAACTCTTTTGTTCTTTCAACAACTTTTTTTTTGGTCAGATATGAGATCGTGCACTTTTTGGAACTTTAAGATCTTTAGTCCGAGCGCATTTTTCAAAATATATTGCATCGGTTCTCTGGATATGTTTAGCTCAGAAGCCATTTTTCTACCACTACGCCGAGGATTTCATTCGATTCTGGTTTTTACACTCCAAATCATTGTTGACGATGTTGCTGTCTTTTTCGGACCACCTCCATAGCGTTTTGCAATTCTACCGGTTTCGTTATAACGCGTGCGATACACAAAATGGTTTATCTACTTTCAAATGTTTCAGCTCACGAACAATAGCTGGTTGTGATTTTCCAGCCAAAGAAGGGCAATAACACTTACGTTTGTCTTCCATTGTCGATAGAACAAAAACTAAACACGCGATAAAACAAAATCCACAAACACACGCTTGTCAACAATGAAATGAATTAACAACTGTCAAATTTTCAGTGCGCTGTCATTGTAGTTTGGCAGACACATCGACGTGAAGTTGATAACAGTTCATGTCAGCCACTCTGTATATGATAGACTCTGAACTCAACCATGAGCCGCAATTATAAATTAATAGATTACCACCACATATCATTCTTAAATTATACTTCCACCTATTTGTATTTTTATCTATCAATATTCCTCTCCACAAAAGGTACTCCGTAAGTACCTGATGCGCTTCCATTCATTCAAGAGAAAAAGCCAATTCTTATCTCGCATATAAAATATGATTACATTCTAACTTCGTCTTTTCATTATTTACCATTTCAAAGGGATTTTTTTAAAAGAATGCAAAATGTTCACTTACTGACGTTTCCAATAGGGACAGAGAGAGAAAAATGAATTTTTAATACCAATTTTTGTTCTGCCTTATGGAGGAGACTAATACCCATGAATAAGTTTTGAATGTTGAAAACCATGCATAGACAAAAGGTGAATACCGAAAATATATTCCAGGAGCAG
This sequence comes from Pocota personata, assembly GCA_963082735.1. Lineage (NCBI taxonomy): Eukaryota > Metazoa > Arthropoda > Insecta > Diptera > Syrphidae > Pocota > Pocota personata. Next base: position 257,049,676 of record OY720429.1, on the reverse strand, counting down.
AAGGTATTCAAATTACTTTAGACTTTTTATATAAAGAAGGAGTGTGTCCTTTTTGTTGCGTATGCGTAATTGAAAATAAGGGAATATTTACGAGCAAAAAAATACAATAATCCTTTATCACAATACTGACATTGGAGTTTTTTTTTATTTAGGGAATAATTTTAGTAAATTTTAAATAGAATTCAGGAGAAGTGGGTTGTTAAGTAATGGTCTTAGGTGAGATCGGTATTTTTCTGTTTTTTTTTAGTTGTGAAAAGGAATTTCAAAAACATTCCTCTATGTCCTCATGTAAATTTTCTCTTCCCAACAAACTATAACACTTGTAACTTCTTAAATTGAAAACTATGTATCTCTATGCAACTAAACCTTAAACTTTAATACCAAAACAATTGAATTATTTTCTTAAAAACAACTATTTCAATTCCTTTTATCCATATTGTGGTTCATTTAATTACACGATCTGAATTTAATTCTGAATGTATTGAGTTTGGTTTGTACTCCTGTAACCAGAATTCCTGTGGAAATAAAATAATTTATTTGGTTTGTTCATCGTCCTTAGAGGATTGGGTTTGCATACATACCAGTATATAAGAATATGTATATTTGATATTCTCATACATTTATCAATTATAACTCACTCACCATGTTCACCTACATATAGTAAGTACATAGGTATATCAAAAACCGCACTCTGGTGATGATGTGTTACTGTAGCTACTGAAATGTAGCTACAATCAATCATACTACGAAGTATTTGAAGATTCTTTTCGAGTGACATTTGACAAGTATTGAATCATGAAAAATAGTTAAATCGAAAAACAATTTCTTGTGTGAGTAAAATGAATACCCTATTCTGTAGGGTTTTTATAGTAAAATCTCTTAAAAATATCCTCTGAGTAGAAAGATGTTACATTCAAATATTCACAACATCACGCCCAATTTATTAGAGGTAGGTTTGACGATAAGGGATAGGGTATCATATGATGCATATGTGAGGTATTTTTATTTAATTTGGTCCTTTACCATTTATTTGGACAAGTTTTTGAATACAACATCAATCAAGTGGCCGCCTCTATTGATAAAAGCAAAATGTGCCCTTTTTGTTGCGTTTTCCATCACTTTTTCGAGCATCTCGGGCGGTATAGCGATGATTTCGGTACGAATGTTTGCCTTGAGCTCGTCAATGGTCTGAAACTTGCTGGCTACACTTTGCTTTTCAAATAACCTCACAAAAAGAAGTCCGAAGGGGTCAAATCTGGAGATCTTGGTGGCCAGTCAAGGTCTCCATTTTCTGATAACATACTACGTCCAGGGAAATTTCGTTGCAGAAACTGCATTGTTTGATTTGCATTGTGGCATGGCGCACCGTCTTGTTAAAACCAGTAACCGTCCAGATCTTTTTCACACATTTGTGGACAGACATAATGAGCCAACATCCACCGATATAGATTCCAATCGACTGTTTCACTTTCTCTGAAGAAAAATAGCCCAATGATGGGTTTGGCGCAAACGCCGACCCAAAACAATCACTTTTTGGTCATGCAATGGTGTTTCATGGATCTCGTGTGGATTCTCTGTTCCCCAAATGTGGCAATTTTGCTTGTTAACGGCGCCAGAGAGTGCGAAATGGGCCTCGTCGTGTCAACCATTCGAGCGACTGTTTGGCCGTATTCCAAGCGACGTGGACGGTCTGTCAGCAATATTCCTTGAGTCAATTGTACTTTATACGGAAACAAATGCAAATCATCCTTCAAAATGCTCCGCAATGTGGTTCCACTGACGCCATATGCTGAGCGCGGTGACGATCTCAACAAAACTCGACACCAAACGACGAATAGTGTTGTCAGACGGTGCTTGTTGGCCACGATATTTTCGACGATTGAATTGACGTTTCAAAAACATGTCTACTCAAGTCAATCGGTTAATAAATGTCAAAGTTATTCAATGTTTACATACCGACATAAAAGATGGCGCAAGCTGTATGTTTTCTATTTTGTAGATAAATTTACTGTTTTTAATTTTGTCATCACTATTTTTGAGATCTATCATTTTGAGATCTAGAAATATTTATGTTGTACTATGGAAAAGTAATTTTATATACCGTATAGAAACATTGGCTGACATGGGAATACTTTTGATATTGTGCTCAGCATGGCAAACAAAATTAATGTGTCTACCAAAATTGAGCCTATTTCTAACTTTAGTATTAAATTTGTATTAGTATTAAATTTGTTAATAAATACATTTATTAGTCTGTTTACATATATATACTTTTTGATTCGTTCGTTAAATTACTTATTTATTCATTTATTTAATTATTTATTTATTTATTGAACTCTTTATTTATTTATTTAATTATGTATAAATTTATTTATTTATTTATTCTTTTACTTATTTGTTTATTTATTCATTCATTTCATTTCATTATTATTTCTTGTCAATATTGCTTTTACCGTGCCTATTTAAGAGGTCATTTGTTTCGTATATATTCAATTATTATCTTTTTATTTTATTTACCTTTTTTTTGTCTTTTTTCTTTATCTCATTACACTTCTTGTTAATAAAAAATCAATTAAGATTAAATATAAAATCATACCCTGTGCTGTAAAATGTACCGTAACAAGCCAATGTAATTTATTAAACGAAATAAAAATATCTATCTATATCTAACTAAATTTTTTGAAAAGGGGCGTGTATGTGGGCGGATGTTAATTTGTAATTCAATTTTCCTAGCTCAAAGATTGAGGTTTAAAAAGTGGTGACTGACAGACGGACATGGTTAGATCGATATAACTTTTGATGCTTATAACAAAGATATTTACGAGTATATACTTTTGAGGGTCTATCATTATTATTTTTCTATGTTACAAATTATGTAGCAAAATTAATATACCCTATGCGCGCCGTGGCTCAGTGGTTAAGTGCGCGATCTCTGAGCGAGAGGTTCAAGGTTCAAATCCAAGAAAAAAAAAACAGTTTTTTCACTTCGTTCTCTCGCGAACGTCTGACAAAAATCCGAGAGAAAAATTTGTCATGAGAAGCTTCTCTCAATCGAAAAATTTGCCATTCGGAAAAGACATAAAACTATAGTTGTCAACTATTCGTGCTGCGCACAGTACAAGTGGCTGCGAGAAGCTAGGTCAGGCCTTGTATTGGGCTGTTTGCGCCAAAATATATGTATACATGTATATGGGATGTATAACATTTTTTAGGTTCTAATAATATACGAGTATTAAAAAAAAAAAAATGTTCTTCGGGTAGATTATGAGCCGAAAAGCACACACAATTATTTTATTTTCACCATATACGAGTATTTTATTCCACAAGCAACTGCACAACCCACGACACAGTGGTCACCTGGTTCACTACAGATATAATATTTTCTGGAAAATTTTAGTCCTCTAGGTCTAAAGGGTCAAATGTTGCAAGCGTGTTATCGTTACACTGTTAGGCAGACACCGTCTTTAATTCTGGAATAGAACGCAACAAAGCGAGCTAGTACGTTTTATTAATCTCCAATCGAATAGAGTTACTTAAAAATTGAAAATGTGGGTTATTAGTTGCTTTAGAAATCTAAAATTTAAATCAAAATTTAGCTACAGACATTTCTAAATTTTCAAATATACGGATGGATAAACTGTTGTCCACGAGAAATACTAAACTTGCCATCTTTCAAATTTGGATTCGATTAAAAATAAACTTAATAATGTGGTCTATTTTGGTAACTGAAATATAAATATAGAATAAATATTTCATCCGGTAAATACTTGTTTATCTTCGCTACGTATATAAAACAAACGTTATCTTATTCAATTAAATTGTTCGCAACATTGATCAAAGTTGCCTTCAATAAATTGCATATTTCCGATCGGATATTAGTCGTCAGCGCTGTTCGATATTCTTGATTGTTCATTGGAATACTTTTCTTACTATTTGCTGATATTTATTAGCACAAATACAGATACTTTATCCACAAGGGGCAATGATGAAAATAATTATACTCCTATCTTTCTTTTATAAATTGTTTATTAAATTTAATCTACCTCATAATTACGTTATATTCAAATACAATATTTTCGAGTGATTGATGTTTGATTGCACTGCCAAATAATACAAACAAAAAGCATTGCATTGGTGTGTATTTCACTTATGAATTATTTACCGACCGTTGTGCTCTATACACCTTATCTATATACCAATTTGTAATCCGCATTATAAATCAGGCCCACTTGAAAGTAAACAATTTAAATTAATCGACCAGGATTAATGCAAGTATATGTACGCAAATACCGGCAATCTACCTAGGCACGAACAGAAGTGCCCATCCTAACTCACTCATCTTTTTTTTTATTTTTTTACAAAGCTTTTCTATAGTCGTGATTTTTTCAGAAAAATATTAATTATTATTCTAATTAAATTTTGCTGCCACTTTGCACTTTCCTTGAAAGGCATGAAACATATTCACTCACCACCCACACAGGCACAGGCACAGTCAAATCTTGGAAAACAATTATTATGAATTATTCATGAGCAAGGACATTCTCTTTGCTCGCTGGTTGAATTTACTCAACTTGGCTATCCCTTGTCTAACTATTCTGCTTTTTACTCTTTACTGCGAAACTTACTTTGCTAATTGTATTTAATTAAAACTAATTGTTTTTTATCGCTGTTGTATAGTCTTTTGAAAAATGAGTCTCTCTAAACTTGAAGCAACAAGTACCAGTAGGGTTAAGTAAATTTTTAAAATATTAATACAACATTTTAATCGATTATTGATTTTTGCACCTACTATCCTTGGATGTCACACTGAATGATTAATTAAACCTGTAAGCAAGACAACATAATCACACTATAATGTCGTGTAGAGTCATACGCCAACTCCTATCCGAGTACTCGTTCATCATTCCAGAGGCCGAGACAAGATGCTAATTAGCATATAAGAAAATCCTAGATGAATTACCAGGACATTTTTAACGTTAATTATTTCTCGAACATGTCTGTGTAAAGCAATGAAGTTCATTTTCGAAATTAGAGAAGGGTTCGTATTTTTGGGTTTTCATTTGTTTTTCTTAACTTTTTCCTGAGTTTGGTAAAATTTTTCTCACAAGGATGTGTTGTGTTTACTCGTGTATTAGGTTTATGCTAATACAGAGGGCAAGAAGAATATAATGATGATTTTCAGAACTTTAAGGCGAATTTATTTGAAAATTCTACTTGCCTAGATGAGGCTTGTGAATTCGAATTAATTAATCACATGTTGCTCATTAGACAGATGAATGTGTGTCAGTTGTGTAACCTACTTCGAGGATTAATTGACGTAAGAAATTGAAGACATTTTGTAAAGGAATGGCTTTATTACTAGACTTTCATACTTAGACTATAATGGGAGATAGTGTCCTATTTTCCATCGATTTGACCTGTAGACAGTATCAGAAATGTGTCTGTGCTCAGAAATGTGTAAACTCATCTTTAAAATGTCAAATTAAATGTAAAACAATCAAAAATACATTTTTAAGTAATGAATAATTAATTTTTTTATTTTGTATGGAATACATATACGCAAATAACGATGTAGCATTCTTTAACATTCAAGTTATATTTTATGCAATTTCTTAGGGCACTTTTCGCTGAATCTCGATTTTTATCCCGTTTTTAAAGCAAACTTAATCTAAATATATAGGTACTTACCCACATTAAGAAACAGAAGTTCCAACTTCCAACGATGTGAATAGGCGCATTTCCGTATTGAAATCCCCGAGGGAAAATGTACAAAAATAAGAAAAATAAAAGTTAAACTTGCACATCAGGAAGTAGAATCCAACTTTATAAAGTTAAACAAACCAAAATCTAATCATATATTGGTAAATAAATCTGTTGAATATTTCTCTGTCTGAATGTTTGTTACATCATCGTTTTCAGACGTTTTCTATAGATTTTGATAAATTTGTGCCCACATGGAGTCTCCCACTTAGAAATTACCACTCTTTATATTGGGGTCTGCTTTTGGGCATAGCTCCCATAGAGGTGCCCACAATTTTCTTAATCGCAAATTAATCGAATTACCAGTTTAAGGGCGTGATCTTCAAATATATCATACATCTAAAACAGTATGAAAGTTAAAACCCACTGACTGACTCATCAGCATATCTCCGAAACCCCTTGGCTCGGTGATTACTTTTAAGCTCTAAGCGAGGGATAGGTAGGGTAGGCAAGAGTGGCGGTTCCATTAGGAGGAACACAATTAGCACTAGGTGCTCTTTTGTTCCTGGGTGTTATGGTGTATTGTTGAGGAGTCACTAGATCCAATCTGTGGAATTCAAAAAAGTAATAAGTTCTTTGATATTTTTCTTCTAGATTTCCTCTAGGGAATTGAAAAAGGGTTTTCCTAATGCTCATTGTCTGTCCCTAGCTAGTGCCGGATTGCTGCATACTCATAAGTAGTGGATAGCGACAATGTCTGTTGTGTTGGATACCTAGTTTGTTGGATACCTTGTTTAGTGAGGTCTCCTATAGGCCAGTGACCCACAGTGATCGCTGTTAAACTAGCTACGTCTTTATGTGTTCTATTAACGAAGTTGTTTTAATTTTGTTGTAGCCTGGCCACATCCTTCTGGATATGACACAGTTTGTTAGCCTAGACCATCTGAGGTTGGCTTTTATAAGGAATATTGAGAAGATTTCTGCCTTGACCGCTCCAAGCGGAACGTGAACTAATTCCGCAAGTGAGCAGTGGACGACTGAGCCTTGTCTGGCCACTTCATCAGCAAGTTCGTTTCCACAAACTTTACTATGCCCTGGAACCCAGATCAGGATTACCTTAAATTGTCCATCTAGCGAGGCTAGCTCATTTCGGCATTCTAACACTACTTTAGAGGATATAGTGACCGAGGCGATGGCTTTGATAGTAGCTTGGCTATCAACAAGTATGGCAATCTTTTGCATTGGTGTTATATTTGTGTACAATTTGATCTATCGATAGGCTTCGCGGATAGCGAGTAGTTCCGCCTGGAAAACACTGGCATTATCTGGAAGTCTATAAGATTTTGAGATGTTTAAGAATTCGGAAAACACATCTGCATCAACACCGCAGTCCACCTTTGAATCGTCTGTGCAGATTGTTACGTCAAAGTCCTTAATCACCTGCCCATTTTGGCATTCTGATCTTATGAGGGATAAGGCGCAGTTTTTCGAAATTTCAATTCTAAGAGGTTTAGATTAATAATCTAAAAATTTTGAAGTTAGACCAGTGTGACCGTTACACTTTAAACGCCCGGTCGGATTTACTTCAAACTTCAAATCTCGGATCTGGTGGTGGGAATCGGAATGTTCATGACAATATGGCGATTTTGAAAAAAAAGAAGAAGATATTCTCGAAAATGGCTCCATCGATTTTGATCAAATTGGACATTTGAGTTATGGTGGATATATGCTAATAGATGGCGTACTGGGTTTATGCGAAACACATACTTATAACGGTACTTTACTTATTATCTGGTTCTTGGAAACTGACTATTTCTGACTTACGACTCTCTCGATTTTGTTCGAAATTAATATCTAAACAATATTTGATATGTTCAAAGTTTTGGAGAATTGTCAACATTTTCTTTATTTAATTTTTACGGATTTAATTTATTGTTTTGTATTCCAAAGAAATAAAAAAAAACAAATCTGATTCTTTGCAGATAAACAACATAAAGGTGCAAGTAAAGGGTTATTGATTTCGAGTTTGGGACTTCACTTCCCTGTCATATGGCATCTGTTATATTCATCTGCCATCCATAGTGACAGGCAGTTAGTTCTTGCCTTGCGATTTTACAATACGGATCGTTCGTTTGATCACCGTTCAACGCATTAAAATTGTTGCATCTTACTACAGAAATAACTGTTCTGTAATATCTGTGTATCGCGATTGGAGGCTGGAAAATCGTCGTGTCGAAAAGTCATCAAAAATTACCTCACAAGAGTCGAAGTTTGCAAAAATGTTCGTCGGCCATTTTACCGATGTTGTATTCTATTTTATTTAAATTTAGAATCCTAAAGCACGAAATGAATAACACTGTGTACTTTATTTTTATTTCGCACATTCACATTATGACATTACTTTTGCCCCACCCTGTAGAAAGTGCAAGGTAAATATACCGGTGAAATTCAAGATGGCGACATTCCTCCAGTGGATATTTTCTAGGATTCCGTAAAAGGGAACATACCAAGTTTCAGCCTGTTATTCGAAAAAATGTGAGATAATACTGTAATATGTATTGTACTAGCATATATTATTATTTACTCTGTAAAAAAAAAAAAAAAAAACAATAATAATCTGAACTCTAACGAATTTAATATAAGTAATACTAGTAAACCTTAAGCCATTAGAGACTTCCCGTATCCCCTAAATCACTTAACGGAAAGTAGTACTTGGGGGAAAGGAACATGGATGGACTGACTGATGTACTGTACATCAAACTTTAATGTAAATTACTTCAACAGACAACACACTGCACACCACTATGGTCTACCAAATTTTATTATAGTTGTTACCGCCGTCACCCTGTATATTTTCTTACTTACACTTTTGCATATTTATCTGTACATACATAACTTACTCATACATACAATTTGTCATAATTCCAATGTAAAGCCAACGCAACGGTTCAGCTAGCGGTCTGCCTTCTGCGGTACAAGCAGGCAAATTCATTTTTAATACGGGAGTGGAGAAAAGATCATCAGCGACGTAGGTTGTCAACTTAAAGTTTTAAAGCGCTTCGCGAATTCTAAGTACTTTAAAAAATTTCTTGTAAAACTAAGAATAATACATACACATGAATTATAATAAAAAATGAAGTGCTCTTAAACCGAGTGACTATTTATTTATTTTCAACAATAGTCTATAACGTGATATAAACTTCAAGTACTTATACGGTTTTTGAGAAACAAGAAGAAATGTAAAAACTATTGAAATTGTTTTCCAAGAGAGTTTTACAAAAAAATTTGCCTGGTTTGCTCTCACTATATACTCGTATGTTCTTGTACTATACAGCTACGTTAAGAACTTCATTTTCTTTTTACTTAATATTTGCTACTTAATACTTCGAGGCATGTAACAGAGCCAGGTGTTTTACCAGCCGATTTCATAATCGACAGTCATTTGGGGCTGAAAAAAAAATATCTTTATTCATCCTCTATGTATACATCCAAAAAGTCATAAATTCGGAAAAGCGCTTAATTTATCCCAACGTAAGTACAACACAACCTATGCGAGCGTTCTTATACTTCAGCGGTGGTAACAGCTGCAGAAAATATTTTTTTAAATCCAGAGCCAGGGAAGGATTACTGAATCTTTGCATTTTAGTGTGCATGTTGCACACAAAAAAAGACACCTTCCTTTTCTGTTGTATTTGTCATAATGTGTTGTGCTTTTCAAGACTTTCATTCGGAAAAAAAAAAAAATAATACAGATTACTGGGAAGTAAACTGCATAAAAGCAGTCTACTAAAAGTTATGGCAGGGGGGCAATTGCATGTAATATCGGCAATCATCTGAAAGCGTTTTACTTGGCTTTTGAGATGATAGATACTCATAAGTAAGCAGTGGCTACCTCGAAAGTCTTTCAACATATTTACAAAGTCTAGAGTAATTTGTTCATCGTAAAGGTAACCGGTAAGTCTTGATGCATATAACTAAAGTTTGCTAGGTTTCGCATCTATGATGGTATCACCTATGGATTCATCTTAACCCTGAACAGATTTAGTGATAATTCGTGCATCGAAATAGTAAACACCTATAGGGTTCAATAACTTTTGAAAATTCTCCAATTTTTTGTCGGTAATACCATTTAAAAATGATTTAGTTCACTCTGTAGTTTTTCTAGGAATCTGGATTCAACATTTGCAAACTTACAACAATTCTCAGGGAAATATCATACATTAAATTTGTACACCAGGTCCTTTCTATGTCAGAAGATTGGTGGAATATAATCTGAACCCTTATCCTGTACACATGTATCAAATATTTCTTGGCAAATTTTTACAACGTATGAAAAAAGTAACGAACGTGGTACTAGTGGTTCAAAATATCAGACAATGTGAAAAGTCAATTTAATTTTTGAGGAAATTGAAGAAAGGAATTAGCATTGTGTCTTAAGCAAAACGTTAAGATTGCATCAAACTGATACCATAGTCATCATATACGAAGTAGTTGATACACACTATATCTGTAAATGAATCCAAGAAAATCATCACTTCTACAATCAGTGTAAAGTGCCCAGCAACAACTTTCAGAAATCAACGTATCTGTTCAGTGAGTCCTCTCTTATATTTTTTACACACATTTACACACTTCTTAGAACTTCAAACATGTTGGGTACTATACGTTTTTATACCGTATCCGGTAGGGTATATTCATTTTGACTCACAGTTTGTAACGGGGAAATAATAACAACAGAACCCTGTAGGCATATTTGTGATCAGCATCGAAATTTATGTCCATCTGGCTATGTCTGTTCCTCTGTCTATCTTTTCCGAACTTAAATTTTGAGCTTAGAAGGTGAAACTTTCTTATATTTATAAGCTTTGTATAAACCGAAGCAATGCAGGTATAAGTGTAAGTTTTCAAAAAAATGTTCTTTTTTCAATATTTTTACTAGAAGCTGAAAAATGCTGTCTATATAAAATATATACGATTGGCTTTCTCTTGACTGACTTTTGTCCATTTGCTTGGCCACGCCCACTTTTTTGGAGGCGTTTTCTTACAAAAAAAGATATCTTGCCGTTTCAAATCTATTTATGGTGATGAATAAGTCTCATTTCGAATATCTAATCAGAATCCGTGAACTTCGCTTACAAAAAGTGACAGCCACGCCCACTTTATTCTAAGAAAGGGTAGTTTTGTTTTAAAAAAACTCCCACATTATTAGGATGGGTTAGAGGATCTCAGAAATTTCAGTGGAAAGACTTTCGATATTTAATGTTAAATTTCAGAAAAATTGGTAAGAATGGAGATGAGCACACGTAAAATTAGTGATGTAGGGTCGGTACAAACTCCACCGCAGCAAGGTATTCGGTCATTCTCTTCAGAATTCAACGTCGATGTAAGCCAGTGCAAATTTTCCTCGAATACCAAAATGCATATGAAATGAATGCACCATCTCTTGCTACTATTTTAGAGTGGTTTCAAAGATTCCATACTGGGCATTTATCTGTGGAGGGCAAAAACTTCAACTGATGGTGCAAATGTACCCTTGTTAAAGTCAACAATACAGGTAGATCCCAAAATGATCCAGGAAATGATAGGTGGAAATTTGGACTTGTAAGGGATATTAAATCGTTTTTCAATAAGGACATAACAATTTTGTATTTAAATAAAACACAGAATAGTTGAGATATCAGACTGAAATTAATTCCACGTAGACTACACATGCTAAATTTAAGTATGGAATTCGACCTCGTTTGCAACGCTCTTTTTCGTCGACGAAAACATACGGTCCAATCACACCTCCGGCATGAAATTCATACCACACGGTCACTTTTTGTGGATGCAATGGAGTCTCTTGAAGCACATGTGGGTTTTTTGCTGCCCAATAAAGCATATTTTGCTTATTGGCAAAACCATAAAGCCGAAAATGAGCTTCATCGCTGAAGATGATTTTTCGATGAAATTTAGGATTTTCTTCAAACTTTTGCAGAGCCCAATCGGAGAAGTGTCGGCGAAATGATCAAGACGCTTCTGTTCTTGAGTTAATTCGATCTTGTAAGGGTGTAGGCCACGATCTTTATGCAAAATTCGCCACATTGTAGATGAGGGATTACCAATTCCTGTGAACGGCGTGAAATGGACTGATTTGGCTCATTTTCAACTGAGGCACTTACGGCTGCGATATTTTCGGTACTTCGATCGGTGCGTTGTCTTACTGGCACAGGAATATTCATTAGTGAATATGTGAATTTATCCACTATAGCACGCACAGCTTGTCTGGTGGGACGATTACTACGACCGAGAATTGGAGTAAAGTTGCAACCACCGACTAGAATTTCTGTAGTAATTTTAAATAATTTCCAAACGTTACTCATTCATGAACTTCACCATGATAAAAACGAAAACCTTAGCTGACGTTCTGACATTGACAGATTATAAACAAATTTTAAGAGTACGTTTGTATTAAAATATAAAATTGTTATGTCCCTATTGAAAAACCCTTTACTAGAAGAAATCAGCTCGATAGTTTCGCTTTGCTAGATATTTTTTGGAAAAATTTGAAAACAGGAAGTCTAGCTCCTTTAATAAAATCATAACAGGTGATGAATTTTAACCCGAAAATCAAGCAGCATTTCATGGTATGGAAGCCAGAAAGTGCAAGTTAAGACCTTTATTGTTCACCATAAAATTTTCTACAAAAAATCTGTTAACCATATTCTTCGTAAAATGTATCCTTTTCGAGTTGGAGCAGCGAGAAGTCAATGAATTTAACTTACGAGTATCCAGCTCTTCCCGATTTCGCCGACATGGAATTTCTCCAAAATAACAATTTAGAGGAGTGTTTGGAAAGATGGCTATACCAACTTAAAAATGTGCTGAAATAAAAGGACATTGTGTAGAGAAACAAATGATGCAAATTATTAAGTAGGATTAAGTAAAATCAGTTTGCTTTTTTTTTTTTTTTCAATCAACTTTGCGGACTTTTATTAGTCCTCTCACGTTACATTTTTGGAGTACCCGATAGGGATTAAACTACAATATACACACGTGGAAATTTACATTTCATTCTGTCTCATGGAAGAATTTGTAAACGATATATTAGCACAAACGTTGCTCAGTGTCAGTTTAGGATTCAGTAAATATGGTGAATTAAAAGCTACAACTCATGCGATGCAATTGATACTCCATAAACTACAATTAGTCATACAGTAGGAACCAGCATCTGTGGAATGTACTCATAAGTTACCTTTAACAAATCTGAAACAATACTTCTGTCTATCCTTATTCTCGGAACAATTGGTACTCATAAATAAAATAAAAAAAAACATCTTTCATCATCTTCCATAGATAAGTTTCCTTATTAAAATTGCACCAATAACTTATACTCACTCTTAAATGAATTCAGCTAATCCACTATAATAATGCATACAAATGTCCTTTAGCTCTCGCGCAATCCCATAGGAGCCTCATAATGTGACACATCCAGACACACAATGATGATTGCACTATACGAGTATACCGAGACAAATCCATTCAACTTGTAGGAGTTGATGTCATCGTAATGTTGGACGAAATTCCGGTAGCAATGATTCTAACAATGACACTCAACCACACAGACCGTAGGCAGCGGGATCGTTTCCCTGCGGATATGAGAAATCTGTAAAAAAAAAAACAAGAAATATTGCAATCACTTCTTTGACGGATGTTGGGTGGGTGGTGGTTTAAGTTATGTATGGAGTTTCTTGACATCTTTTCGCCTGCTGATTATCTTCTATATCGTAAAACAGAAGAACACGATGGCAAAAAGAGAAAGATAGCGAAGCCAATAGACATAAACAGATAACCTGTGGAAGATCGTAAAATCTCCCATAATACCGTCGTTTAGGTGATGTTCGCTACGCGCCTTTATCGCCATACACAAGTTGATGAGATATTATTTTCCACACGGATAAGTTCACCTTGTTTACGCTGCGCGCCGCAAGTCGTGTACCGTAAGAAGGTCAAAACAATACTGGAAATGAAATTGCAATGCGTTGGCAACAAGGACGAGTTATAAAGGATGCCAGCTACAACATTGAACTGTCATGAATGGAATGAATCACAGTGGTTGGGGTGTTATTCAACGGCATCTGTTCGGTTGAATACAGGGCGGAAATCGTATAAAATTACTCCTTTATTGCATTTTTAAAATTTTAACGATGTAAGTACACCGTAGGAAGGGCGGTTGTAAAAATTAACTTTACAGCTAAAGTATTGTTTTGCAGTTAACATAAGGATTGTAGGTACAGGATGTATAGTTAATCAGTTTGAAAAGTCATAAAGGTGGAAGTTTTTCTTCAAAATGGAATCCTTGTAGATCTCGAGATAAATATTATATTTGTCAGAGACTGTATTTTTAATGGTAGGGTTTTGGGGGAATATCAGATAATATTTAATTCAACCTTTTTCTCTTGCTCCTATAGGGCATGTATTGTTTTCGTAAATAATCTTGACATTGTTATAATAGAGGAACTCAAAAAAGTGGGTCACATACTTCTGTCTGTCTATGGGCATCTCGGGTTGCAGCTCAAATTCCAGTCAAGAATTTATTTTTAGTACAACAAGATTGCACTTTTACCCAGTCTGTGTTCGCAAGAGACTAAGATTTCTAATGCAACTCAAACCGTAGTAATTCAATTTCGAAGTCAAACTACATATAGATTTGAACTGGATGTGGATATAGAAAGTGGAAGCAACTAGAAGTGCTAATAATGTTCATTACATGCTAGTGGTATAAAAAGGACGATGAAATCAGTGAAAGGTTTTACTCTAGACACCCATTTTACCCATTTTGGCGGCCTTGTTCAAAGAACTTTTATTCACCTTCACCGGGAACTATTCATTGAGAATTATTTTGCACGTGGTCCCTTGGTGATCCAACAAAAATACCCTTTCGCTGCCAAAAAGACAGGAAGCAGTTCACTAGTCAGGGATTTTTCATTCTTTTTCGACACCTCTGTGAAGGCTCTCTTAGTTCTTCAAGACTCATACTGCAGCGATCGATGAACTTTCAGTTACAACTCTGAGTCACCTAGCGGCACCAGGATAAGGGCTTCTTTGATTATCTGCTCACAACTCTGAAGCTCCTCCTACGGTTGTATCTACTGCTGACTTTGTACCTTTCCTAAAGACTTAGAAGATCCACCTCTCAACTCATGATTGTCCATTCCGAGTGTAGCTGTACCCTCTCAATTGTTTCTACTCATATCCCTAATAATATAATGATGTGGTACATTGCTCAGTTTTGAATGTTGTAACCATGTAACTAGAGAACCGCTGAACCGATTTCGATGCTGTTTGATTTTTTTATGAGGTAATTTCTCGTAATATTTATATGTAGCTAAATATCACGCTGCATCTTACAAAAGCTAACCAAAGATGACGAATTCACTCTGCACTCAAAAATGTTAAAACTGTAAGTTCCAAACTCTTACAAAGTCTTATCCTATTTGAATATAACTTTAATTTATGAATTAAGGCTTCGGTTAGTATTTGGCATGGCAGTAATGGAAGCTAGCTTTAGTGACTTTCTTTCTGAGAAACACTTCTATTTCGGAGTGTTTTTGAGGGAAGGGCAGTAGTGCAGGTGCACTATTGTGTGTTATTGCCCTGCAAAACCTCACCAAGGAGATTTGATTTGCTATCGTGGCTGTGCAAAGCTATACCTTACTTCTAGAATTGGTTTTCAGCGAATTTCTCGCCATAATCAAGGACCTATCACCAGACTTTGTCGTTGTATTCCAGGTGGGATTACTGGCAATCCAAAAAGAGTTACCAGCTACGTAAATTGTGAACAATTATGCCGCTATCAACATACTTTAACAGCTCACTCGCAGAAAAAGTCAACGCCAGACAGAGCTAGGCAATATGCATTATGCACACCCTTCCTTAACTATCTTTAAGAGATCTAGGTATATTTATTGTTTCCTTAATTCAATAGGTCTATGGTCACACCAAACCTCAGCAATAGACATAAAGACGTGAGATGTGTGATCAAAATGGCATATATAAGGGCTAATTGCGTTCCTTTGAATCACTACCTACATGACAAAATTCGACAGAAGCCATTGGAATATGATACTTTCAATTTATACACCACCTCTTAACCCACGCGACATCTAGAAATAACGCGTACAAGGTGTCAAAATAACCGCATAACTAGTGCGTAACCAGGACAACAACTGCCAAAGGTTATTGCTTATTTCAGGGAAGTTCATTTGTGCTATTAACCGTTTGACAAATTCGCAGAATTTTGAGAAATTAATTGAGCACATCAACTTGCTTTGTAAATTGCACTTTCGGTACATTTTCTGCTAGGCAGCGACATGTTAATTTGGCCGCTACTTACATTCAAAATTGAAATCAAAGGAGAGAAAACTTCCACCCAACAAATGAGTTCAACGACAAAGGAAAACCAAAGCAAATGCTGATTTTTTTTTTTCTATAAAATTGAAGTCAATATTGACACTGGGCCATTCAAATATAATTATGATTTTTATTAAATCATCGTCACCAAGGAGGAGTTGAGCTAACAAAATATCTTTTGGGTGGACAATGATTTATCCCCAAGTGCTCTCTGTGGTGCGGTTAGATGCCAAGGAAAAGTTTAATTAAAACTTAATTGAGCGGTAACAATACAGAAATAATTAAAGAACTTTTTTCTCAGCAACTAATGTCAAAAGTCCTTTTTTTGGGAGAAATATTTTCCTTTTTTTATGTTCATAATTATTGAAGCGTGGATACTTCGAAGGTATACCTGTATAGACCCCCTTACGGCTTTTGGCGTTATATGAATCATCAAAGTATTACAAAGTAACTTGTTCTTTTCTAATGTTTCACACATTGAGACAAGTCTCCCCATTAAAATCGTTTTCGAGTACGAATATCTGAAAGGTCATACAAAAAATTAGGCGTGGCATTATTTAAAGTGTGGACGAATTGTACATAATAAGAACGTTTGTATATTTTGTTAGGCGATATCTTTCAGTTTCTAGTAAAATTAAATTAGTAAATTGAGGCATAACTGTGGACGGTTCTATTATTCTGTTAGTCGACTAGTCGATTTCAAAGACTGTAATTCAGTCACTAACCTAACACATTACTCGCAGAAAACTAAGGTATCGGCCTATTACACGACAATAGAATACGGTTCGAGAATGCTTTACAGAAATTTACCACCTCCCATATAGTCCTGATCTGGCTCCCAACAACTATTTTCTATCAAAACGGGACTTAATTAGAAGTACGAGTATTCGCGAAAGCCTTCGTGTAAAGAAACCGATTGTAGAAAAACTCCAGGCTGAGCGCATTCAGCTGGTATTGCCATATACAAAGAAGATCGTCAGAAAGTTTCTAAGTTTCAACCGAACCTCGAAGAATAGGTAGAAGAAGAAATAATTGGATCACTCAAATGCAACAACAACAGCAAATTATTAGTGTCAGTGGTGGTGTTATCCAAAATAGGGTGGCCTGTAGAATGACATTGAAAAGTTAAGAAGAAAAAGTACGAGTTCATCCAAAATGTCCAATTTTACCCCGAAGTTAATCAAAATCGTTGTGCTTCTTGAAAATAACGTATTCTTGCAATCAAAATTTGAAATTTACTATGAGGCGTATGCTGAAATTCTCGAAACAAAGTGATTACGATCCAAATTTTCTGGTTTTAACATTCCCTACATCTACAAGATAGGTACCGATTTTTACTTGCACTTATAAGGATTAGTTTCCTTAAAATTTTCGATCTCGAGGTTTTTTTTGTGGGTCTCTGAATTTTTTCTGTCTGGTTGAAGTTTACATGGCTGGACGGATTTCATCAATCTTCAGATCTGGGATCTGTAGGATTATAATTCGAGGTTAAAAATGAACGGCTGATTTTCTCGAAATCGGCTCTAATGATTTTGACAAAATTTCATATTTGGATTGGGGTGGGTATGCGATATAGGATTTCGTAAAAGGTTTCTGATTGACCGGTTTTTAAAAATTGACTTATACCAAGTTTTGAAAATTTTCAAAATATTTTTTTCTTCAAATTTGAAAGTTTTTTAACGAACTAATTGATTTGCAAGTAAACAGCATATAGGTGCAAGTACGTACGACCTATTCGTCCACTTTATTTTTTACATATTTGAAAATTGTAAGAAATGTCCAAAATTACTTTACCCCGTGTGAGCCCTAGACCCCGTATGTCGCGACCTGACAACACTCAATTGGCACAAATTTGAGAGACAAAAATTCTTTGGTCGAAAAGCTCTTCATCTGTTTGCACGTATTCTTAGAAATATTGTAAATCAAAATTCCTGAAGAAACTAAAAATGGGTCAATAGCTAAACCTCCATGGAATTCAATTGGAATTCGATCCCAACCCATTGCACGTACCCCTCTATTGCTTATGTTAAAACAAGAAAATAGAACATAATGGCTTTTACAAAAGCTCAACGATGACATTACCACAGTAAATATTTTTCGAGCAATTTCCTCCGTATTCCCTATACAGCAAGCACCCTTGACTGCAATAGCGAAACATTCCTCATGGGTAAGAAACTGGAAGAACAAAGAAATAAATCTCCTTGAAGAAGTTGTTAAAATCAATAGATAAGGACTTCTCCCATAAATAGTATAGCTCTCCCCCAAGGAGGATTTTGGAGTATAGTTGTTTGACTTAACTCTTATCCAATTGAATTTGACCATTGTCCCGACAGGAAGTTGTCTTGATCCTAATTTTCATCTAAACAGACAGCAGGGGAAAAAATTATGCTTGTAACAGCATTAGGCATGTCATTAAAATCAACAAGTGTAAGTAGAGCACTACTCTTTTTTGACGTACTGCAACCATATTTATTTTCCTTGTAACATACTCGTAGGAACCCTTTAGTGCCTGCAATATCCTTCGAAATTTCGCTCAATTGATAATGTGAATGGACAGTCGATGTGTGTGGATTTAGTATATAGGTGTTCAACTGTCCTACCTTAATCAGCTTGATCCTTTATGCGGATTGTTCGGATCTGTGAAAAATCCATAAATAAGACGTAGTTGGATTTTGTTTTAAATCATGAAAGTGGGAGATGATCAATTGTATCATATCTCCTATCCATCACAGAAGTTCCTGAAAAGAAACATGCATACTGAGAAATGTTTGATTGATATACCCACTCATAGATACAAACATCATTTCTTCACCAAATACCGGCATTTGTTGCAGCTGAAAAGCGAAAGGTCATGTGCAATAACAACTCAAATATTTCTCGCATCATTTGAAGTAATTGAACAAACAATTTGTACAAAATGGGAGGAAAACAGGGCGCAGTTAGGAAATAAATTGCGTTAAGATTGTGGACTCTGTCATTGAAACGTGACTTGCATTTAGTGCAGATGTTCGAGACAGAAGTATGGTCAACCATGCTTTCGGAAGTAAATGTAATGTGATGCAGCGAATGTAATGTTTTCTATGTGAAGAAGTTGTCTATTGTCTCAAAACATGGTATTGCACTTTTCATGGGACCACGATGACTACGGAAGTATACTCAGAGATAGTGTACGTTCAATTACATGAACAATTTTATTGCCATCAAGAATATAACTAAGAGAAGAAAAGAAAATGGTAAAGTAAACAGAAAAGAGAGGGCACGTACATAGTGTACAATTTAAATTAAACATCAACAAAAATTTAATTGAATCCTCAAAGATCCTTTTCTTGGTATTTTCAACATCAACTGAGTTTACAATTTTTTTTTTAATATTGTGGAGTTGTTATTATTTGGATTCCATTAAATGTGTTGAAAAATAGCATTTTCAACTTATTCAGACCTGAAAACAAATCAATCTTTTTCTTAAATAAGTGCAATCTGTCAACGAATTTGCATTCACTATATCAATCCAGAAATTTGGAATAAAGAGCATCATTTTAAAAAGGAGAGCAAAACGCATGGGCTTAAAAGCATTTCATGTAAATTATAAAAATATGCCAAGCTAAAACTGTCGACGAAAGGCTATATTTTTTAACTTCACGAAAACGCGACCAAACGACATTATTTGAAGAACGTTGTCTAAATACTTACTTAATTTCAAGCTGGCTTTCGTGAAGGGTATTGACCATATTTTTACTCTTACCTGCATTACCCAATATCACTTGTGCACCTGAATGAAACTTTTATTCAGCGGGAGTCTCGACGAAAATACTATTAATCTGTATATTTGCTCTGCAACTCCACTTTGACTATGTCCTCAAATTAATAACCAAAATGGAAAATAATCGTTTATCAAAATAAACAGCCAAATGCCATATAGCCACTGACTCCCTGTTTTTCGAGGATCATGCCTTAGCCCGGACTTACAATCTAAATACAAATTAATCAACCATCATGACTGAAGATGTAGTGCACGAATTTGGTATATTTTGTTTCTATTAAGCTGCTTGCAATAAGTACTAGGGTTCAACACATACGAGTACACTGCAGCCTAAAAGTTTGAGGCTGACCTTAGTGCTCGAAGGAAAAATATTTCCATTTTGTTTTTAACATAAAGGAATTTATTAAGAAGAAGAAAAAAATTATAATACTTAAACCGATTTTTCGTCGAAAAAACCACCTTTACATTTCGATTACTTTTTTTTACAATTCTTGGCAATTCTAGCTATTTATCAGTTTTTGAATTGTCGCTCCAGCAATCCAATAGTATATTCCACAATGCATATTCTGATGATGGTCATTGATCCAGGACCCTTCTAACCAGTTCCTCCCACAACAGCTCTGTAGGGTTTATATCTGGTGATTGCGGCGGCCATATCATGATATGTCATCTTCATCATCCCTCTGTTTTAGGTAGTCTTGACAAAGTCTTGGCGTATGTTTAGGGTGTTGTCCTGTTGAAATACGAATCCTTCGCCAAATAAACTTAGTCGAGAGGTTACAGCGTTTTGTTCCAATATTGTTTTGTATGTCTCTTTATTCATTTTTCCAATCACTCGAGCCAAATCTCCCACTCCACTTGAAGAGAAACATCCCCAGACCATAACAGATCCGAATCCATGCTTACTGTAGGAACCACACAGTCTGGTAGCATGTTTTGTTCAGCGTTGCGTCGAACGAAAACTCTTCGTTTTGTGTCAAATACCTCGAACTTGGATTCGACGCTCCATAAAACTCTGTTGAAATCTTATTCAGTCTTTATGCTTTTTGGCGCAGCAGGGGTTTTCGAACAGCAACACATCCAAATACTTGGCCCAGCATGTCTTAGCGGTTTGTTTCGTGTTTCATTTATTTCGGCGCGTATTTCGGGTGCTGTTTTTCTTCTACTTCGTTTGCTTGTTGTGACTATTAGCTGATCCTCGTGTTTTGTTGTAGCTCTAGGACGTCCTGGCCGTGGTTTAACCTCAAGACTTCGGATTTAAGCGTGCCGTTCAATGGTATGTTGAACGCATCACCTTGATACCATCAACTGCGAAGCAACTTCCCGCCGCGATTTGCCTTCTTTAAGAAGGGTGATGATTGGAAATCGTTTCTTGATTGGGGTTGCCGTGACCTTTCCCATTTATAACGAGTTGTTTACTCAAGACGCGATGAATCTCAAATAAATTCTTATGACTTCAAAGTGTGGCTTTTATGTAGGACCCTTGCAAAATTTGGATTTGAGAACCCTTTTGATGTAAGACGTCATAAACTAGCACGAGTACTGAATAATAATTAAGGAAAACCTAAACACTTCTCAATATACCACAAAAGCGGTTTATCCCACATTTGTAAACAAAACGCCCACTGTTCAAAAACGTGGGTGTAAAATCCGTTACCCAATCTAATTCATAAAATTCAATCTCCATGCATGAATTATGCCAGTTGTCTAGATAGGCCTCAAACTTTTGGCCTGCAGAGCACATACATATATGATAGTGCAAATTAAAAAAAAAAATATAATGGAGAAAGACTGATGATATGGCACATGGAGAAGACAGTACTTGGGTGGCCCTCTTCGCGGGATAAAAGAATTTCACACTATGGGACATCTCTTCGACACACCGGATGGTCTTTGGCCTCACATGCTGGTGTTCAGGGCAACGCTACGCGGCGTGTAACCAAACACCATATTTTTTCAATATTTCCTACAATAAAATTTTCAGTTTCACTTTCAGGATTTTGGACTTTCGGGATTTTGGGTTTTCGGGATTTCGGATATTCGAAATTTTGAGCTTTCAGGATGTTTTTTGGGATTCTGTCCAACTTCCCATTTTTTGCTTCTTTCACTTCCCCAGGCCGCCTTCCCAAAATTATGGAAGGACTGGAATATTCAATGTAATATCACCTTTGTAAACCAGTCTTCTCCAGGGATGCGCAAGATCATGCAAATATCACTCACACGGACAGTGATTATTTTATCACTGATTATACATATATCCGCGGATACGGATATAGACATATAAAAAAGTATAAACAAAATAAAAATAAACCCCACGATCGATCGATCAGCATCCCAGTCAAAAGAATTTCAATAAAAGAAAACTCATGTTATAGTAAAAAAAAAATATATATGTAATAAAGTAAGAGGCGTCAAAGAAATTATTGTGCTTTAGCTTATTTTCTTTTGAACCCCATGGTAACCGGAATAGTATGCAGATCTCTATATTAAAGAAATCTTTAGTATTTTTCTGTCCATTGAAGTTTATGAAGGTAAACGCCAGTATGAAAACGCAGAAAGCATACAAAATGCAATAAAAACGGTTTGCAAGAATATCTCCTTTTAAGTCTTTGATGGGCTTCGATGGATTTCATTTCTTCATCTTCATACTAGTCACTCTCCCAGATTTATGAAAAAATCAAGGTAGCAGTTATTACATTTACCAAACATCCATATAAACAGCGGATATGGATACACATGTGGCACATCTCTGATCTTCTTCCCAATGCATCACGGAATATATTTCTCGAACACTGCTCACCAAATAATTTACCTTTAATTTAGGATCCTCGGTTTTGCACCATCTTTTATTTTGTGAATTAGGCCATATTTAGAGGAGCGCTAGTTCTGAGTCCTCATCAGATCTTCAGTGTCTGACTCTATCAATGTGTTTCTAAGTGTTCCTCAAGGCAATCACCTAGGACCACTGATCTTTGTATTAACAATAAAAACATCGAAAAAAAAAAAAAACTAATCTATCCCTTACGCGGATGACAAGAAAATCTTGAACCTGTTTTTTTTTTGTTTTTTTTTTTTTGTTATTACTCTTCCAGAACAAATTACTTCAGAAATTTGTTGCTATAATAATGCGATCTATGTATTCCTCGTACTTGCGACAGAGAGTTCAACTTCCTTTCTCACATTGATTACGTTATCAAACGCTGATCTAAAGAATTTTCGAACCATTACGTAACAAAATCTATTTATGTATTGTACGTCACAGTTATTAGGCTCCTACTCGATTTATATGCCACCTGCGTACCCATTCCCTGACAGTTGAAAACGTATAGCATAAGTTCCTTTCACAATACACGATCTCTTATGGGCTGACAACTATAACTTGCCCACCCGACAAAGATATACCCAAACTGATTAATTTACCAACTCTTGGAAAAGGTCGCGAAGTTATTAACATACTCTTCAAGCATAAATTGCTTGACGGCATAATAGATTCCCCTGCGATGTCCCAAGTTTTCGGGGCTTAAGTTTTAAGCAATAAAGGATGCAATTTTAAATGTGAGCTTAACACCCAGAGCAGTACCTACAAATGTGAACATTTCTGGTTATTTTTACTTTTTTTTTTAACAGGAGCGTGGCTGATGGAGAGAGATCTATTGTACCAGAGACTATTATTTAGGGCAGCAGTACTTTAACTTTTCTTATGAAAGCTATAATTACGGCTGCAGGGGAGTTCCTTAGGTCTAATGGAGATATTATCTCCTACTTCTACACAGAGCTACACACTGACATAGTGACTGACAGAGGCGGCAGGTAATATCCTCTGAAATTCCCATCTTATTTGGGTGGTAAAGTAATTGGCAGTGACCAGTAAGGTAGCTCATAAGCCTTCTATATTTTCAATTTAGAGGAACCTTTTCTGGCTAGCAGATCTGCAGATTCATTACCTTCAACACCTACATGACCTGGTATTAACCACAATTTCACTTTATTGTATAGGGCCACATTTTGTAAACTGTCGAAGCAGCATAGAACTGATTTTGAACTGATCAGGTGGGAGATCAGTGCTTTAAGCGCCGCTTGGTTGTCGGTGAGTATGTGTATAGCGGCACCTTTGATTCCTGATTGCAAGTTGATATTTGCACAGGTCTCAATAGCGTAAAGCTAGGCCTGGAAAACACTAGAACTCTTTCCAAGTGATTTCGTAATCTTGTGATTAGGTCCATATACACCAGCGCCAACTCCTGAATCCATTTTTGATCCATCGGTATACCAAACGATTCCTTTTGGATCAAGCAACGGTCCGCCATTATTCCATATATCACGGATTGGGATCTCAATTTCAAACCTTCTAACAAAGTAGAGTGATTTGGGCGTAAAGTCAGAAACCGTGTTGAGGTCCATGAGATCCAAATGATCCCAAGCACTGTTAACATCCGACTTTCGAAGATTAACTGCACTACGAATTGCCACTTTTTTATAATAATATTGTTACTAGACATTTAATCAAAATTAATTAACAAAATGAATATATCTAGGTACGGTGACAGCCACTACTTTTTCAATGCCCTAAAACAAAATAGTACCTAAGTAGCGAGGACTAATGAATCGAAAATAGTATGGAAAAGGATGGCATCTTATACGATTCATTTGATTGAAAATATAACATTTCTGTATGGTTATAAACTGATTTCACTGTTTGTTCGAATTTGTTCATAAAAATACCGTGAGAATTTCTTAAATTTAACAGCTTTTATACTTTCATTTGAAACACGTTAACCCAGTTTCCAGTTTCTCTTATATCCTCCCCAAGTCGGCCCATTGCCACTCAACTAAGAGGCCGTAAAAAAACGATTTACCTTAACTCGAACCCATTTTCAATTTAACTCACATGTCATAAATACGTTCATACACCATCCGAGCTCATATCAAGTATCAAGGACAAATTTTACACAACGAGAACCTTTAACTCAGAGCGTCACCAACACCTCGATAAAGTGAAAAATAATAAAACAAAATGTTTTAAAAGTCACAAATTCACTCGCCTTGCCTCCACTACCAATGGAGTCGTAAATTTCAATACCTGTACCGACACCAACTGAAGTGAAACGCGAAACACTAATGTGTCGCCTGGACTCCGACATAGTAATTTATGAAGGATCTCTGGAAAATATTGCACACGGGATATCAGGTTCAACAACTCCTTTTTGAAAAGGGTTAGACTGCAGCAATAGCAGTAAAGGGTTGTGGTGTGACTGTTGGTTACCGAGCTCGGTCAAGCTTGCAAAATGGAAAGGATCCCAGCAACAAGTGCCATAACATCCGCGTAAGTAAATAAGGTCAGGCCGATGATGGTAGTATTGTGGTTGGCATTACCATGTGTGTGCTTTTTACCGTAATAACATTTACACCACGAAATTTATTGTCCTCAGACTTTATGATGTGCACCGACACACGAAATGGTGGCGGCGAGTGCTGCCCTTGTTGACAGGTGGTATTCTGGAGAGTTTAAGGGCGAGTCTGTTATCAATATATGAAACACGCTTCGACCAGGTGTCATCGCGGTTATTTACTGTATTTCGCCGATGAGATACATTATCACTAAACGAACGTCATCGCAAATGACGAAAGCAAAACAAATGAGAAAAAGGTGGGAATGGGAATGTTTACATTGCTCTGTCATTTGGCGATGGTGTTGACTGTAGCTTGCATTTCATAATTAAGGACTAACAGCAGTGAAGGAACACATGTAGAACGAGTAATTTGATGGTTGGAAAGGACGATTTTGTTTCAGTATAATTGCAGTTGAATTTAAGTTATTTGAAATGGAATAAATTATGGTACGTATACGCCTACGGATTCACCTCTTGTCAGGTGACATTTTTCACAGAACTCATGGAGAAATAATACGAGTATAGGTGATGACATTTCTTGATGCAAATTAAAGGACTTTGATGGACAAGGGTATATCCATTTAAAATTATGTGGGATTAGGTGACGTGGGCTTAGCTCCCTTCGGTATGTTGACCCACATCTGAAGTTGGAATTCTAGTTAATGGTTCTTATTTGGGAAAACTATTATTACAATTGGAATTGTTATAGAGAACAGTCTGTGTTAAGGTATTTTTCGCAAATAATGTTCAAGGCATAGGCAAAAAGGTTCTTATGTGAAATTTTCGAGTTTTCGTTTATGGACAAAATAACTGGTAGATTCCTCAAGTATTGTAATTTTAAGTCAACTTTCAATTCTCTCCATTGATCGTACTGCTTTTAATTTAGTATTTAGTATTTATTATTAATTAAGTAACATCAACAAAAAACGCTCTGAGTTTTAATAATGGACGCGCGGTTGGATTAAACTTAAAGAGCGCCTCGACCGTGAAAGTTGAAGTTTTTCGAATAAATATGGAAGCAGTTTGCTAGCAATAATTTGTTGTAGGTACTTGATTGTGCAATACTTGAGATAGTTATCAAGAGTGCATCCTAATATGTTCTTAGCATATTGTGAAATATGGTCTCATTGTTTTGATATTGTTAAACGCAACGTTGAGCTTACATCGAATGAGGGCGCTGCTGCAATAAAAAAAATTCACAGCGGTATGTAAATATTGAAGTTAGCAAAGCCCTTACTAGCATTAGTCTTGCACTCGTATGCAAAGGAGTGAAACACTGCAACATAGATAGATTCCTAAGAGAACCATAGAATTTGCCTATAGTAGTGGAGATATGATCATCTCAACTTAGCGTTTTGTTAAACAATACCCCAAGATTTATAGCTTTGTCGACGGAGGAATATATTAGGAAGATCACAAGCATCTATGCCGTGTCTACTAATAACGAGACATTTAGATTTGGCTGAAGATCCTCATTAAGTTTACAAACTGCATCCTTAATAGAGTTGTACATCGTCTGCATACATGTGTAAGAATGAGTTTTTGATTATGGTCGGAAGGTTATTGATAAACATTGTGAATAACGAAGGTCCTAATATAGACCCTTGAGGTTCCAATAAAGTCAAACATCGCATTATTAACAGCAACAGGTTGTTTTCTTCCACCAACACATGTTCTGATGAGCTTGATAGCAGATGATGAAGTTTTAAGAGAAGCTGCATATGATCCACCGTGTCAAAGGCCTTGGAAAAGTCCAGCAGAGTCACAAAAGTAATTAGATCTTTATCCATCGCCACGTTACCGTCCCCTCCAGGGCATTCTGGGAAGCAGATGGTTTTACGGAAGATAAGTGGGTACATTTTTATATCGACGGTTCAAAAACTAACGACGGTGTGGGGGCAGACAGCAGTCTTCTCTGATAGGCTTAATATAAACCTCTCTTTTCATCTCCCAAACCACTGTATCGTGTTCCAGGCGGAGATAATGGCAATTAGGGAAGTCTTGTCTTGGCTAAAGGAAAACGTGATATCATTGATTGATATCCGCATCTTTTCAGACAGCCAAGCCGCAATCAAATCCCTGGAATCTCCCTCAACAAATTCTTTAACAGCTCTAGACTGCCGACTGTCTCTTATAGAGATGGCGTAGCAGTTTAATATTCACCTAATTTGGGTGCCGGGGCATAGGGATATTCCAGGTAATTGTTAGGCTGACGAACTTATCAGGCATGGAACAACAAAAGTTTACTGGGTATGTCTATCGCTACATGCAAACTTAAATTAAAGCTGGATGCTATTGGGAAGACAAATTCTAGGTGGACAAGTGGTACAACTTGTCTAGCGACAAAACAGATTTCGGCTGAGCTGGATCTGAAACACTCTATGGATTTAATTTTTCTCAATAGAAAGCATATCAGTGCTGTTATAGGTGTCATAACTGGACACTGTCTAATAGTCAAGCATGCAACAAGGCTTGGCGTTTTCTCAAACGATTTCTGTAGAAGTTGCATGGACAAGGAGGAGGAAGAGTCTTCTTTGCACCTGTCCAGTTCTCTCCAAAAGAAGGAAACTCCACTAAGGAGCCTTCTGTCAACGACTTAAATGATCTGAATAATATAAACGTTAAGGACCTTCTACGCTTCATCAGAAGCTCCAAATGGTTTAATGAGTAGGCTAGAGGCTGCGTCCGAAACCTATGGACCTATTACTGGTCTAAGTGTGTTGGCTTTTTTTTGCTGACAGCCACCTCAACCTAATCTGATATCAGTTACTTTAAGAAGAACAGACGTATAGCTATGATACGGCCTGAAGCCAAATTGATTTGTGGAAAGTAGTTTATTGCGCTATATAAAGACAGACATTTGGATGACACTTTCTTTTTCAGAGCTGGCAGTTTTCCTCTCGGCCGAAAAAGTAGATGTATTTATTATATTTTTAAAAATATGGGTTATAGCTGGAAGAGTGTGAGATAGTATGATTTTAAAAAAAAAATCGGATGAATTCCGTCGATACCAACAGCTTTGGACTTAATTTTAAGGATAACATTGACTACATATTCCTGTTCAATACGAACGAATTCAAAGCCATTAAGCATTGCATCCAGTGAGTCAACATTTGTGGATTATTATTATTAATTTTTTTTTTTTTTTCAGTTCAGTTTTATTTTAGCGTTTTAAGACTATGGCTTTTTCTTTCAAGACATTATCTCAAAAGTAGTTCGTTTTTTTTTTTTTTATAGAATGCATTGACATCGGAAAAATGGTGCCATAACTAATTGCACAGAGATCAAAAATAGCATGGAAAGCTAAATTTTATTTCAATTAGAACTGTCTGTGAAAAATAATATAATAATATCTGTGTGGCAGGTAGAATCATATTGTTGAAACCACATATCTTCCACAATAGCCATTGACTATTACAGGAGCGCCACGAGCAGACGCCGGACCAAAATCCGCCCCAAACAATTTTTGTAAATGCATTGGTTATTCGTGAATGACCCGTGGATTTCCTTGACCTCAAATGCGATAATTTAGTTTGTTTACGTAGCCATTTAGTTAACAGTGAGCTTCATTGTCGAGGATGATTTTGTTAGAAAAATCGCCATGGTGGTCCTCTAACGCCAAACCAACAAAGCCATGATGCTCTTCATGGTCTGTTGGCTTCAATTCCTGAGTCAATTGGATCTTGTAGGCATGCAGGTGTAGATCTTTAGTTGAAATGAGCTGCGTGCGAATGAATTTTAGTGGATTGTCAATAACACTGTCACTCACTGCGGTGATATTTCTGTGTGACCGGTCACTACGTTTTTGCACAGCTAACACTGATCCCGTTCGATCGCATTATTCGATTAATTTCTTTACCCGCACACGAAATGGACGGTTATTGTGATGTATTTGGCATCACCGGTCCTCGAGTAGATTTGACGTAAGACGGCCATGAAGGGCGACCATTGTTCTTCCTTCTTTGCCCAGACGTCGTGAGGTTCGGTCGTAGTTTTGTAAAATAATTTAAGTAAGAATAAACTTTAAAACTTAGACTAATAAAGTGTAAAGTTAAAACCGTGGAGTTATCTTTTCCCTTTAAACGACATTACAGTTATGTATAGAGACATTAAACGTGCTGGGTAGTTTTTCCCATTTCTGAAATGGGTTTCAGCAATTAAAATGCATTGTTCTCGCGTATACCGCTCCATATTACAAATTTCAACGCTTAGTATTCACAGATTTTTTTTTTTTTTGTGGAAATCTTCTAAAGACACCATAAGGCCCGACCACGCATGCTTATGGTAGTGTGAGATTTTTACTCACTAAAAACACCTCTCTTCAAGATTAGTACTACAACTAAGCCGACGCATATCCAGCAGTTTTATTTTATTTATTTTGGAAAAAGATGTTCGTATGTAATTAAAAAGAATGTAGCACTTTAGACAGGTTAAATTCCAATGAAAGTTCCTGCGGTTTTCACGACCGGCATATACTAAGACGCGAGGTCAAAAGGTTTTGTCCTTTGCAGATATTGTTTTCAAAAGTTTGTAAGATGTTTCTATTTATTTTCCTGGTACAACCCCATAGTTGTAGACCATACGTCCACACTGGCTTTAGCACTGGCTTATAGATAAGCAGTTATGTAAGGCTCAACTTCGAATGTTTTCCGAGTAGCCAGTACATTTGTCGGTATTTCAGTTTCTTTCATGCGGAATATCACGCGTGTAGAGCACATATAGAAGCGGGGCAAGGGCACTTCCTTGTGGGACTACGGCCGCGATCTCCTTGAAGTTAGAGTAATCATTTCCGTGCTTAACACGAAAAAATCTTTCGGTGAGGTACGATCGTAAGATTAGAAAGAGTTGCCGTGGCAGTAATAGTTGCAATTTATACACCAAGCCTTCGTGCCAAACCTTATCGAAAGCTTGTGAGACGTCAAGAAATACACCACAACAAATTTTTTTTTCTTCGAGACTTCTCTCAATCATGTCAGTTATTTTGTGGACATGGTCGATTGTAGAATGTTTGATTCTAAATACAAACTGATAGTCAGGAATCAGAAGTCTTCTGTCGATTACGGGTTGTAGTCGTTTAGAGAGTAGTTTTTCGAATACTTTACACATAACCGGCAATAGGGAAATAGGCCGATATGATTTCCTCTCATTCAGAGGTTTGCCTGGTTTCGGGCCCATTATAATCTCGGCGACTTTCCATTGTCTCAGAACGTAGAGCAATCTGAACGAAGCGTTAATTAAATATACAGTTTGATGGGAGCTTTATTCGGCAATTCCTTGATCACTTGCGCCGTTATCAAGTCGTAACCTGGTGCTTTTTTCGTCTTTAAATTTTTGATCACTTCCCTCAGTTCAATCAATGCAACTTTTTTACTCTAAAGTTGTCAGATGTCGTGACTGGGAGTTTCTTTTAAGTGCAATGCAAAAAGTTCTGCCTTTTCTTTGTCGCTCTTGGCCCAATTTCCATCGCTTTTCAGAATACTTGTATTTGAGGTTTCCGGATGCCTTTTACCGCTTTCCAAAGTGAATAATTTGATTCTCCTTCAGCGGAGAGATTTTCAAGGTAGGTCGCTATCTTATTGCTTTTAAATTCCCAAATACTGTCTCTAAGGCGATTGCATAGTCGGTTAAGGACCTTTTTATGTTGCGGTGCACGAGTGATTTGCCATTTCTTTCGTGCTTTTCTTTCTCCCTCACCAGTTCAATGATTTCTCTGGGATAGTTTTCGTTGCGGTTAAACTTATAGCTTCTAGAAGGAGTGTTTCTCCATGCTGCTCTTTGGATTGCTTCCACGAAACGATCAACTTCAACCTCCAGTTCACAAGTTATTTTAAGTGATACATTTAAGGCGATATTTGTTTCCCAATCATTTCTAAAGCCCTCCCAGTTTGTTCTATTGCTAGTAAGTCTTGGAGGTCCTTCTTTCTTGATCAACGCTTCACCAAGTAATAAAATTACCGGAAAGTGGTCAGAAGAGAGATCAGAACTTTCTTCGACTGTAATAGATTTCTCGTAAATGCCTTTTGAAACGAAAAAATTGATCAGATCAGAAAACAACAGCCGAATTCATTTGCCACTTCGCAGAGAATTTTTCTTTTAGATGATGTAGATATTGAACCCCAGAAGGTGTGCTTCGCGTTGAAATCTCCACTAATAAGGAAATTTGAACCCAGGGCATTGAAGACACGAAAGTAGTCGTCTTTTTCGAGCGAGCATCGCGGCGGACAGTAAACAGATGCTATATTGTATAGTTTTAATGAATAAGGACGAACCGCCCCGCGCTCTATCAGAAGGATGATAGGCGTGATAACCAGCGTAGCCTCTTATCTTTATTTGCGATTCCCTTGTTAGTTGGGTTTCGGAGATCATACATATGTTGATATTTTCTCTCATTAGAAAAATTTCTAATTCCTTAGATTTTCTTAAGAGTCCGATTGCATTCCATGTTATAAATTTAAGCAAAGAGTCCATATCTACCAAGATTTAGATATACTCGTAAGGTTAGCCATACAAAAGCTTTCGACGTTACTGAGACGTTCGAGAATTCGTTTGTTCGTTTCACATTGCTCCTCGAAGCGTAAATGCCGTTCAGAATTTCTTTCAACGCATCAGAGGGTGGCCCGTAGTTTCGTCTGGTTGCTTTGACTACAGCCTGAGAATACGTCAGAAAACTAGGATTCGTTGGCTTACCCAAGGTTATTTTTCGTTCAGTCTTTTTAGTGGATGACTTCGACGTACTTTTAATAGGAGGGCTGATTGACTGGTTCAAGAGTTTGCACTGCTGATTCGAGCGTCCGTTCAGTCGGCTTAGGAGTCTGTACAACTGGCTTACGAGCCCGCTCAGTTTGCTTAGCAATGCGCTCTACCAACTTAGGAGCCCGATCGATTGATTTCGTTCCCCGCACAGTCGGTGTTGTAGATTTTCTCCGTCGCATCTGTAGTTCATTTGCGACCTCGCAACCGCGATAATTTGCTGGGTGCCATCCTTTGCAGTTAACGCAAGTTGCTTTTTCATTTTCGCTTAAACTGCAATTTTCAGAAGAGTATTTTCCAGCGCACAGATGTCAAATATCAGCTGCTTATCTTTGACAGAACCACAGTAGTGTCAGAAGATTGTGTGTACTTTCAAAACCCCCCATCCGATTGGCGTGAAGTTGAGGTCGTATTTATTATATTTAACCTACAAAAAGATTCTGTTGAATATTTGCAATGCGTCAGAAGTAATTGCAAAAGAACACAAGGCATGATTGAATAAATCCAATTGGAATGCAATACCCAAAGAAGATGCGCAGCACGTATTTTTGTCAGTGCTCATGTTTCTATATAGAGCGTAGAAAACTAGAGGAACGAATTGGAGAAACACCAACTTCCGAGAATATTGTAAACCTTATATTGCAGCAATAATTATGAAGGAACTTCAGTGTTTAGAAAGAGTCAATGAGAGCAGCAGTTGAAAACCAAGCCCAGGCCGCATCTTCATGTAACAAAGAATCGCAAACGCTGAACCCAATGTTGAACCAGCAAACGGAGGAAAAAAAACGTAAGAGGTTGACCAGCCCCGCGAAGTATTACCTAAGAGTAGTACCGCGGGGAGAGTGATAGAAGTGTGTAGGGTCGGGTTACTACGTAGGAGTATTCCTAAAATCGATTATTCAGGTCTTCGAATCGCATATGCTAATAGCTCGGACTATTGGTAACTGGATGTGTAATCTTTAGAAAATTATATAGCCTTTGGCACGAAAAAAAAAGAAAAAAAAAACATTTATCACTACCAGTTGGCCTTTGCCATCCTATTGTTCAGTCGCAAGGGTTTGCGATTTTCGGTGTTTTAAAGAAATAGGCGCATTAGTATCTTGATGTCATTAATTGTAGCCACTAGTACTCAATCTGCTCCAAATCGGATTAGTGTCTGCCAGACCTTAGTATTGAGCAAGCTTATTTGTTACTGCATTATCTAGGAGCTAGAGCGTATCCTTTTCTTGTCGCCACAGTTTGCTTATACCTTCTCCAGTGACATGAAAGAAAATTTTCTAAAAATGATCTTCTTATTTAGCATTGGCTCATAATCTCTGCCCTTGCCAACAATCCTGATCGTTACTGAATCTTGAGTATAAATCTCGACTTATTATCCTTTATACTCGCCATAGTTTGTGAGTGTCTCTTAAGTACTTTTGGGCCTCCTTCTTGATCATTTTCGAGCATAGTCCGGGTATAGGTTTGGCTATTATTTGAAGGACGAATATATAGGTAGACCCAAACCATTAGCTGCTTTGCTTGGAAACTATACCTTCCCTTTTACGCAGAAATTCATGTCATCATAGTATACACTTCATTTATTCTTGCAAAAGAATTATTTATCGCTTGAAGTAATTGTTTGTGAAAAATCTCAAATAACTTAAACAAAAGAGAAATTTCTTTTTCCAGGGCAGAAATGAAAGATAATAACGATTCAACTTTCCAAGGAGAAGGAAAACTTTTTTTTTTTTCCTTAACTCCTTGATTCGTTCACTTTGTTTGTTCCAAGGTAAAATTGTACGGTCTCTTTGTTTTCTTGCTTGCTTCAGTCCCTCTGCAACTAACGATGACAACAGAGAGAATCTATTTGTAAAGACCTAGCGAATGTGCGTTTCGTAAAGTATTTCACATCACCAATCTTCTTCTTCTATTGAATGTAACAAATGTTTTCTTTCCTTTTTTTAATAACAACAAAGGAAATATTTCAACTAGAAATGTCATAAGATCCCAAACAAGGACAGAACTGTGTCTGATACCCTTTCGGGGGGTATATCCTATAAGTTATGTCGCACATCCACTGTGGGTGTGAGGTTGAGTAACGTTCTACAATCGAAAGAAATCTGTTAAGCAAAAGTGTTTGCACAAAAATAAATCTTAACTACGAGTGCTTTGTCAGTGAAATTCTCCAAAAATCTGGAATAGAGAATAAAATCTCCACAGGTTATCTGGCGGAAATTAAATAGAAGTAGAATCGTGGGAGTCAATTACAATGAGAAAGCGAGGGAGTCTAGTGCCTGCAGTGGATTAATCCTTACCCAAGTACTACTACTACAATAATTTGTGTAATCTATGCAAGGATCTAGTTTAGAAACCCTGAAGAGTTGATTTTGTGGAATCTGCGAAAATTATATTTGTACTTCAACTTTTAATCCTTTGTACGGATGAAAGTGGTACAAGTGCAACAAGTGTCCTGTAGAAGTTTCGAGGGTACTTATTTCACTAAGAAGGTAAACTTAGATTGTGTTAAGAAAGATTTGAGGGGAGATTTGATGATGCTGCATTTCTAAATCTAATTATATCCTTTACAGGGCTAAAGGTTACGTCAATGGACGGAATATTCTCGTTGAAAGTTTCAGGTGAAATATAAGCCAGAGAACTCGAATTTAAAAGAGAAAGTGTTGTCGTGATGAGATGTTGAATGGAATAATAAAGTGACAGAAATGAGAAGTTTTGTGTTTCAACCGCAAATGAATAGAAGCTTGGTGTTGGTGCAATTAAAAATGGCATTACCCGAGCCTGTAGTTAACTGAAAACCAAACTTTACAATCATAGTCGCCTTTGCAATACAAAAAAGTTAGAAATTAATTTAAGTTTCTTAAGATTCCTACCAACCATACATCGTGTGTATTGTTGCTCCATTATCAAGCCCAGCATGGTAGTCTTTCAGATTGCTTTGAACAGTGGCCACTCGCATTCTAAGTATCTGAAGTATTACGGATAAATTGTAATAATATTGCTTAAAGTTCTGTTCAGTTGTATATTCATTTAGAAAATGAGGCAGGAGAATTGTACCAACATACGAGTATATACTGCCACAAATGGCGGTCGAATTACGATGAATTGTCAGATTTTTTACTTAGCATAGGTTGCAGTAACACGTTACTACTGGGAGATTTTAATGCACGAGTGGAAAATGATCAGGTAACACCTATCACATATACCGGAACAGGAAGCTCTTCTAGTGTACGCAGAGTTTCGAAAGATAAAACGTTAGATGTGAAGGGCAAGCAGCTTATTGAAACTTGCGACTCCTTTGATCTATGCCTATTAAAAGGCAGGAGTAAAAGTGACCCGGATGGCGAGTTAACCTTTGTCAAAGGCAAGGGTTGCTCTGTAATCGATTATGCGCTGATAAACGGAGAGTGACACAATATTGTGAAGGATTTGAAAGTCTCGGCACAATAATTCTCAGATCATATGCCGCCAGTAATTGAATGTTCACTATCGACGAAAATGCCAGTCTGAAATGTTCCCCAAGCACATTTGGAAAGACTGCCACATCCACCGCTACCGCAATAATTTAAATGAGTACCCCAGAATGGAGTCATGCTTTTCTATTCCCGGTTATTCTTACAAACCTTATAAGATTGTTGGCGGAAGAAAGAAATACAAAGAGGTTTGAATGAAAACAACCCTGGTTTGACGGCGAATGATACAAAGCTAGGAAAAAGACCCTTGCCACATTGAACCTTTTTAAAGGATGACTAGATAGCAATGATAGTTTTTCCAATTGTTATGTTTCAGCTGCTGTCAAAGATACTAATGGCATCCAGATGTGAAAATATTCAGTAAGGTTTACCATTTCATCGCGCATCATTTAACGCTTTCCGAAATTACAAAATATTATCGAAATTCCGGCTCAGTTGTAAATACGCAACGTGAATTTCGTCGTGAGGTCGGTCGTCATCATGGCTTCAGTGCGCAGGCAATTCGTCGCACCGTGGAAAAGTTTGACCGTGAGCACACTCGCTTTGGACCTTAAGTTGGTGGCTAGATAGAGGTCGGCGCGAAGTGAAGAAAACATAGCCGCCGTAGCGGCCTGTATCGAAGAAGACCCAGAATGATCACAATCCACAAGTGTTCGACCCAGCATCCACAAAGATTGACTGTTTGCTGCGGTTTATGGTACGGAGGCATCATCGGACCTTATTTTACACCGTTACAGTCAATGGTCCTCGGTATAGAGCGATGTCTTCTTTCGAAAAAAATAAGCTCCGATGTTACCGCCGTGCCATAAACCGTACCAAATAGTCAATCTTTGTGAATACGAAGATGATTTTTTGGCCAAAATCCGGATATCCGGCCAACATTTCCAGTGCCCAATTAGCGTACTCACGGCGTTGTCTATTGTCATCCGGCTGCAATTCTTTCATCAGCACAATCTTATATGGATGTAGGCCCAAATCCAACCACAAAATAAGACTGGTTGACTCTCTGGCGATGCCCAATTCAGCTGATCGGCGCCGAATCGACATTTATGGGTCTTCGTCGATACTGGCCGCTACGGCGGCTATGTTTTTTTCACTTTGTACCGATCTCTGTCTGGTTGATGGCTTAAGATCCAAGAGGGTGTACTCGCGCTCAAAATTTTCCACGGTTCGACGAATTGCCTGCGCACTGAAGCCATGATGACAACCGACCTCACGACAAAATTCACGTTGCGTATTTACAACTGAGCCGGAATTTCGATAATATTTTGTAATAATTTGCACAAGTTTCGGAAGTTTCACGATGAAATGGCAAACCTTACTGAATATTTCGACAGCTGGATGTCATTGGTAACTTTGACAGCTGCTGAAACATAACAATTGGAAAAACTATCATTGATATCTAGTCACTCTTTATAATTAAAAACAAACTCTGCCAGTGCGCCTCGTAGCGATGAGGTCGGAAGTTCAAATTACAAAAAAAAAAAACTTTTTCGGGATATTCACCCGCACAACAACAAATATTCATAATAGATTTATATTAACTTAGGGGTAACGTAGGACATATTTCGGACTAACGAATTTTTAAAATTTAAAAAAAAAAAAAACTTTCATCCATCTTGTAGAGAATTTCCAAACCTATCCTTTCCCTTCCTTAAATGTAATGTTCAATACATATCGTCTCTTTAGAAACGCAGTCTAACATATTTCACATTGACAAACAACTAATCGACATCATTCGACGCACGTTCTCTGAAACAAGAAAAAAAGAAACCCGGGACCCTTCTTAGTCATTGAAACAATGCCCATTTCGCTTGGAATTTTCAATATACCTATCACATTGTATTGACTTCAAAAATAGAAAAAAAAAAATTAAACCACACTACAACTGTTGAGGAGAAACTTTATTCACAAGAACTGAACGTTATGGGTGCAGGCAGGACTTCAGCCAACACAGAAAACTCCCACAGCACTCATTTATTAACAGAGCGGTGACATTTGTTGCGAAACACTTTAATGGTTGGTATTTCAATCTGCGAATATTTTCACGTTTTATTCGCGTTTCTCTCCGAGTCCTTGCCTCCTTCCCATATGCTAATCGGTAGGTTATTTTATTATTTTCACAATACGATGATACTACGCATCCTATAGCAAGGCCCTTGTGGAAGATTAAGGTTGTAGAATTTATACGAGAATTTACAAATTGACCAACCGCATCGCATGTGGTAGTCTTTTTTTTATTATTGGGTTTTATACCCACCGTCTCCTTTCAGCACTGCCACTTAAGTGAAATTCTTGAAGTAAATCGGATGAAAAACGTTCATGTTCAATTGAATCCTGTTACAATGCCCGAAAAGATACCTGTTGTCCGGCATCACTGGCCAAGTTTGATGGAGCGTAAGCTTCAAGAAGTACACGATAAGCATCGTTGAACATTGAGCAATACAATTTTCATTGTATTTTCTATTTTTTACGGGAAGTTAAGTTTATTTTTTCAGCTTTTTAATGAAATTGAATTTCATATTGTGTGTGAAAGGAAGTTCTGATTTTTTTTAGTTGTTATTTTTGTCTACGCTTAGTATGGCCGAGTGTCGTTTTGAGGAAGGTCAATGAAACATGAAAACGTTATCAGTGATGATTTTATGAATTTTTTAGTTTTTCAATAGAATTTCTATTTTTTTTTTTTTTTTGGATTGATTTTGTGCCTCGTTAAATAGCGAAGAAGTATTTGATGGATGTAAGACATCACCATGGAATGCGAACACTAATGCTGACATGTGTGCTGAAGTATGTACATGATGTTATTCATTAGACAACAAGGACGTTTTTTTTTTTAAAGGAATTTAATTATAACAGAAAGTTATTTTAAATGGGTGTGGATTTGATTGAACACTTTGACATTTTTTTGTATCTCATACTGGTTCCAATGAAAAGGATATGTCGAGCTCTATGTCAAATGATTTTTTAATTTCAACACAGAAAAACTAATGTGGGGGGGAATAAAGATGTTCTTTAATAGCGCGTGTCTTTAACTAAATAAGAATCCTTTGACTATAAATGGATTTTAATATTTATTCCCGATATCTAATAGTTGAATAAGGAAACAACTATGTTCTAAATAGGCGCCCAGAGAAGAAGAAATGCTCAGGAGATTCGTTCTCCAAAGTTCATTAACAATGCTCAAGGCCAGCTTCTTGTGGAAGACGACAAAATTCTCCACAGATGGCTACAGTATGTTGAAAGACTTCTGAACAAATAGTTTCCCCTGGTATACCTTCCAAGAGCCGCTCCAAACTATGACGAAGTATCCGACATTGCTATCGAAGAAGGAATGCGGTCAAATACTAAAAAAAAAAGAGAAAAGCGGTTAGGCCAGACGAGATACCCTCTGAGTTCTGGAAAAAGATGGGAGACATCGGGTCTAGGTGGGTCATGATTCTTATCTCCAAACTTATGAGCGGTGATTCAAAGCCTAATCATTGAAGGGAAAGTTATCTTCTTCCTTTGCACAAAGGAAAGGGCGATACGCGAAACTGCATCACACACCATGAAGATCGTTGAGCGAGTATTAGATAGCCGATTTCGGAAAATAATACGGCTATCTGATGACCAATGCTGGCTTGTTTTGAGTAAATCAACAATAGATTCAATCCAAAGTATAAGGATCATAATGGAAAAACATCGTGATTCCTTAAAGGACTTGCATATGGTGTTGGTTGAAAAAGACAACCAAGTGATCTCTTATGTGCGGCGCTAAGACAACGAGGAGTTCCAGCACCTTACGTGCGCATGATCATGGACATGTATGTATGAGGGACATGTATTTCCAATCAAAGTCTGTGTACACCAGGGAAGCGTCCTCAGCAAAAAAGTGACGGACCCCAAAGTGCATCAGTTATTCTTTACTGACGATGGAGCTATCATAAGTGAAGATCAAATGCACCTGCAACGAGCACTTGATGTATGGGTGCATGTTTTGGAGGGAAATAGGTACCGCATTAGTTCAAAAAAGACAGAGTATCTGTGCTGCCCATTCTCTGATCCACACCGTCCTATTTCAGACATTTACTTGAATGGAAAAGTGCTTCCCAAGTGCGAAAAGTTCAAATATCTGGGATCTGGGAGAAACAATCCCTTAGAGACATGGTATTTTGTGAGTTCAAAACCTAAATACTTTTTGTTCCGTGTCTGCCTGTCTCAACATCTTGCTTAAGAACCGCTGAACACATATTGATGAAATTTAGTTAATGTTTAGGTAGTTTCATCTGAGCGGCAAGGACTAACTCTAAGACATCTGAAAAGATTTTAATAAAATTGCAAGTCTTTTTTTCATAATGTTGTGTCTCAGGATAGGAGAATCTATAATGAAGGGGCAACCCTCTGAGATATCTGTTAATTCTGCTCTTAAATAATTTGAGATTAAAATTATCTGGAAATATGTAATGTATATCTAATGCGAGTGAATTGCAAAATGGACTTGTTCTGTAACAAAGGGAATTTCGATAGAGATGTTAGCGCGGTTTCCAGATGGACATACAAATGATGAGCTCAAGTGGCTTGCCTGGTAGGACGGGCAAATGCCACATTTTTAGATATCATTCCATTTAGGTCTCTGAAGCAACCACCAAGGGGGTGGAACCCCTTATCGTAAGGTAAGATAAATGCCGCCACATGTGAAGCAGTCGTGATTAGGTTTCAGAGTTTGGGAGATAAACCAGCAATAAAGGGTTTTCCGATTGTAGGTTACAGTTTAAATCTGGCACTACTATAGTGCGTCTTCGAAGTGGCCGCTCATGCAAAAATATTGCCGCCGGTAGTCACAGTGTTCGTGACAAACCGTGAAAATCCATTCACCATCGTTCCCAGCAATTAAACCCTTCCTACAACTCCACTCCTGTATCCTACATGATCTAATTGACTCAGAAATTGAAGCCAGCAAACCATGAACAGCGTCATCACTTCTTTGATTAGGTGTTTTAGAATCACCAAGTCGATGGCGATTTTTGAACAAAATCATATTCAGCGATGAGGCTCACTTTCACCTGAATGACTACACAAACAAACAAAATTGTCGCTTTGTCAAAAGTCATTCAAGAACAACCAATGTATCCAAAAAAACGTCACTGATTTGTGCGGATTTTGAGCTGATGGTGGTGATAACAAATTTTATTTGGTCACCAATTGGATGATGTTGATATGGAAGATATGTGGCTTCAACAAGAGGGTGCCACCTATCACACAGCGCCAGAAACAATTTTGGTGTATTGGTTTGAAAGTCAGTTGGTATTAAGTTTCAGTAAACTCCAAGATGGGGAGCACTTTTGTTTTGCTGTTATTGTTATTGCTTATGATTCACAGTATTTTTTTCCGACCTCTTGATATCATCATCACAATCAAGTTGGACTTCAGTCATATGACCACCCTTCTGCCAGTGTTATGCCTTCGCAGAAGAGTTGACATTAGCTTTCGCAATTGATCGACTTTTTTATTAATTTCCTGCAAAATAAATAAATAATTTTTGACATCAGGATTTGAACCGTGAACCTACAGTGTGATAAGCGATGTCACTACACCATAGCTGCCCTCAAGTAGTTAAGTGGTTCTTGAGTTATAAACTTGATTAGGTCCAGCTCTAATAAAGTACGTTCCATCTCTGAATAATTGCAGATCAATGTAAGTCTACTATAGTAGAAACTTACTTTCAGATGTCCGTCGGAAGAAGTGCAAACATGCTTCCTATAACTCGAACCTTGAGTCTCAAGGCAGTAATATTATTTGACCTTTACATATGTAGCATTCATAAATTTGTAACATGCATAACCTCATTATTTAGTTGCATTTATAAAACTTTTCATAAATACTTTTATTTGTTCCATTTCAGACAACTCACATCCCCTCCAATCATCATGAATAAGCTGTATACATCTGCAATTCTAATTGCAATCAGCCTTACATGCGTTTATTGTGAACCATTCTCTGAGGATTCCGATCCATCAAATGCCCTATCAAACACTCTCCTCGATGCCGACTCTGACGTTGCCAACAATGATCCCAACTATGACAAACGAGTGGAAAGATATGCATTCGGCTTAGGCAGAAGAGCTTACACATACACAAATGGAGCATCAGCGAAACGATTGCCTGTGTACAATTTCGGCTTGGGCAAGCGAGCACAGCCCTATTCATTCGGTCTAGGCAAACGAGTTGATTTTGATGATGAACAATATCTCGATGATTTCGATGGAAGCAACTACGATCCTTCTTATTATTATGGTAAGTCATTCATTTGACAGTCCTAATCCGAACTAAACCACTTTTGCTTCTTCTATTTTTTAGCTGGAATCAAACGTACCCGACCGTACAGCTTTGGGTTAGGAAAACGCGATCCAAGACCAAATGACCGATATGCCTTCGGATTGGGCAAACGTGAAAGCAGACCAGAACGATATGCCTTCGGGCTTGGCAAACGTGAGGGACACAATGAACGGTATAGTTTTGGATTGGGCAAACGTGAGGCTGCACCACCAACCGGACCCGCAAGACGTTAAGAACACCACACCGTGCATTGACTCTGACTCCCAATTGGAATGAAAATTTGTAAATTTGTTTTTTTTTTTTTTGACTTGACTCCCCGATATCGATTTCAGTGAACATTGTCCCAATGATCTCTTTAAATAATTCCACACCCAGTCTATTATCGTCATCCAGCCGAGATTATTGGGACAATAGTGCACGTATACAGTATATATACCACAGGCAGCAACAACTTATTCATAAACAAAACAAAATATATTTACATATATATATATTTATAAAAAAAAAAAAAAAAAAAAAATATTGTAATAAAAATTAACACTACTATATATTATAATGTAAACTTAATACAAATAAAAACAAGAAACTCTGTGTGCTTTCATAAAATATTTATCCATTGTGACTAAATTATTTAACCAAAATAAAATAAATCACCAAATCTATAACAATTGTGTAGGTATTTATGTATAATACAACAATTTATTGCCAAAGAGCAAAACAAATGTTTTCTGGTTAATTTTTGTGTGATTCCAATAAAAAATTGGTTTAACTAAAAATTACGAAAAAAAAAGAAAAAAAAAAGTAATATTATAAATATTACAAAATAAGCGCAAGGATATATATTTCATAAACAAAAACTCTTCAACTTCCTATTCAAAAACAAATAATGAATGAGTGACAAAAATATTTATTAGTGCATATAAACAATAACTTATGTAAAAACCTAATGTACATAGGTACATGCATTATACAAAATATGAAAGATAAAAGCAGATAGATGAAAAAAAAATAAAATAAATAATAACAATAATTATTGCATTCATTGTAAAGTATAAAAGAAATATTAATTTTTGAATTATCTTTGTTTTATAAGTTTTATTTGTTAAATAAGTTTTCTGTTTCATTTTGTATAGTTCAAATAAAATTTGAAGAATTTACTTACATTATTTTTCGTTATAATCAAGAACGAATTGCGTTTTGAATTTTTAAGCAGTTTTTTTTTTTTTTTTTTGAAACTTCAAATCCCTACATAAAGGGTTATTTATTTGAAGGTTGGGATTTTATTAGGTACGCAACTAAGTTTTCCAGCAGTAAGTGCTGGTCGATTTTGACACATCCAAAACGTCATGAACCGAGCTTAGACATATGGTAAACAAACTGTTTTGTCATATACTTTTGGTTGTGTGAAAATGTCTGATTTTGTGCCAAATACTCGTCATTTGCGGGAAGTGTTGATTTTCTTCTTTCATTCGGAAAAAATGGCGGCTGAAGCGCACCGAGAGCTCCAAAAAGTTTACAGAGATGCTGCTCTAAGTTAAACAACGTGCAGTGATTGGTTTCGTCGCTTCAAAGACGGTGATTTCGATGTTGACGACCGTCCGCGTGAAGAAAGACAAAATCCTTAGAAGACGCTGGATCCGTGCCAGAAGCGAGAACAGCTTGCTTCAGCATTAGGAGTTACCCGTCAAGCCATTTCCATGCGATTGCATGCGTTTTTAGCAGTAAACGTCGATTTTATTTTCGGTTTTATTTAGAATCTTTAAAAACTACACAATATTTCCTTAAATTTTATGAGTCTACGTGGCCAGCTATCAGAACGGAATGGCTGACTCCAACTTGAAGTTGGTCGCTGCTCGGTTCCTGTCAACGATCAACCTGAAGTTGGGCGGGTATAATACTAGTACATTCCGAAACGAAAAACCCAAAGAAAAGAAAGTCACGGAGTCTGCCCGGTCATGCTTCTACGTCGTCGGCTCGGCCGAATATTCACGCTGCGAATATTATGCTGTGTATTTGGTGGGACCAGGTGCCCTACTCTCTATTTCGTAGCACTCCATTTTAAATAACTCTGAACTATCAGCTGTCACGCTGTTTTTTTTTTTTTGATGGCAACACTTTACCGCATAAATGGCGCAAAAATTCAAATATTGCGTGAATTTTGAGATACTCTTTACAGT
Source organism: Pocota personata (assembly GCA_963082735.1). Classification (NCBI taxonomy): domain Eukaryota; kingdom Metazoa; phylum Arthropoda; class Insecta; order Diptera; family Syrphidae; genus Pocota; species Pocota personata. The sequence goes on along the minus strand of OY720429.1, from coordinate 257,005,722 downwards.
ACATTGAGTGACAGGAAGCAATTGGCAAAAGATCATATTACGATCCTCACGAAAATTGTTCGTTGAAAATTCGAGGAACAAATATGGGCGGTTGCACCAAAAGCAACATAAATAGAAACGCGTGATCGATATAATACAGATATATTTTTTCAGATATGATATTTATAGTTTTTACTTGAGGGGCGATGATTTAAAGATCATATCAGAGCCTGTAGAGATAATGCAGGTAAAGGAAACCTAGTATTCTACTCATAGTCGGAGACAAAAAAATAAGGCCAACTATTCACTATGGAGATCAGCCAACTCGAAAATCGTTGGGCACCGCAGCGACCTCTATGGAAGGTGCTTACAGTGGATATGCTTACACAAATGTGTGCACAAATTTGTCGAAATATAATCAGGCGCTTAATAACTGAGCTCGGAAAAACATTCAGACAGGAAAATATTCAAATTCAACAGATTTATTTAAATAGTGTTATGTGAATAATATATACGTATATATCTTTTAATTTACATTATGATTAAGTAGTAATAATATTATGTTAGCTTATCGCTTGTCAAGTCCAGAGTGATGAAGTTTATTTGGCTTACTCTTCGGCTGCATCATCAGCCTCACGTTTGTTCAATCTAAAGGGTTTATTTTCCATTTGGTCGAATCCAAACGTTCTGGGATAAGCTCCAGCTATAAACAAGATTAGACAGAGTATTTAATTTTTAATTGAAATTGCTTACCAGAAAGCATAGAGCGGATTAGATTATTATAATAAAAGTCATTCAAATATTGTCCCATCAGAGGCAATCCTTGTCCAGGTGCTACGAGTGCATTTGGGCCTTGATAACCCAAAGAGAAACCAGCATTGTCAATAAATGGTTTACAAGACGCGAGGCTGAGGTAGATCACCACCAGGATTATAGGAGTGAAGAGCTTATTCATGATGCTTTCAGATTTTCTGTAATAAAATAGAACATTAAAATAAATTATATATATATATTAAAAGAAGGTCGCCAAAAGCGATTGCCAAGCATATTCATCTTGGAACACTTTTCCCTTCAGAGCTCTGCAATAAATTGTCCTCTCTAATGCGTTCGTTTGTTTGTTAGTACCTTGTAATTAGTAAAACCCAAATATATAACATAAGCTAGCAGGATTGCCTCAGGCCCGTGTACCAAGTTATCATCTTTGTGCAGTTATTCAACAAATATTTCGCTCTACCATTCGGAGATAAACTCTTTAATGCATACAGAGAAGTTATAATCCGTCTAAAACAGATAGTATGATATCCATTTATAATAAACTGGGCGTGGCATTGTGATCAGATTTTTCTGCCCATAGAATATTACCGCGATTAGATTTTTAAGAGATTTTGTCAGAAAAACGGTTGCTACGAATGATAACCGTCATTTTCTCAGAAGAATGTGGGCATGGCTGTCACCATTTACCGAAGATCAACGATTGTGATGGGATATTCACTAACTTGAAGCACTATAAATATAATTATTTTGTCTTTACGGTTGCTCGTTTATTATGTCATTGAAAATTATGGAACAACAATTAGGATCGACACAAATAACTACAATGGAAAGAGAAGGGCGCCACATATTAAAAAAGACATCGAATTTAGCATTGATTGCAGGGAAAAATGCAGCAACAACTTTATCTATCGCAAAATCTAGAACTGTTTAACGTTTTGTTGAAGATTCTTGAAAGCAAAAAACTTTACCTCACCTCACGTTATTAAACAGCTCGGCTATAATTTGCCAGAAATCATTTGAATGCCAATAAGAAAAAAGCCTAAATTCTTCGCTCTTCGTTCCAGTCGTATCGTGTTAGTCATTGCCTCACAATCTGTGTCCCATTATGGAGTATTGGATTCTATCTGAAAACCAAGGGCGATGTCAAAAGCAATACCTTTTGTCAGAAATTGCATTAATTCACAATAAAAATGCTGTATAAGTGATTTTTCGGCAATGAATTGATTTAATAAAATAAACATCGAGATACTCTTTTAAAAATTTGTTTATAAGCAAATGAAGTTCGGTATTGCATTGTTGTCTGTCATATCCCTCTTTTTTTCTAAGTTAACTTGTATACGAGACAGAAAATTTTGTACTTACATTATTTATTTGTAGCGTGTTTATCGAAAGGAAAAACTATACTGAAAATGTACGGCGTTCAGGCTCCTTAAATACTCTACCTAATTATGAACCGCAACCGTTACGCCTAGCTAACACTATTAACTGATGCAAAATAATTAGTTATCCCTATTATATAACGTTATTATATTCTCATTAAATTTACTTTCAAATTCGCAACACTAATTTGTAGATTTAATTACCGCGCTGCCACAATTTCGACAGAAGAACGATAAGTGACTGTGAAATTAGAGGAAGCTAGAAACATTCTTGAGAGACTATTTTCTCGATTATATCACAGAGGCACAGGGTGTTGCACAGAACATTTTTCTTTTAAGGTTTTAATATAATTCCTTAAAGCTGAAACTTCGACCTTATATTATTATAAACGAACAATTATTTAATGCAGCAAAATTTTCGAAATACAAGGTATTTTAAAACTGCATAATTTTCCAACGTGCGTGTATAATTTTTCACGGCTTCCAGAGGGCAATAGATGATATCGAGAGCTGGAACTTCGCACACTCATATCACGAAATGAGGACCTTAAGCGCAGAAGGACCAAAGTGCGAGTCGGCTTCTTCTGAAAAGCTTCGTCAGACTCCGAACTTTGCAATGACAATATTCTTTAAAAGACAACAATTAAGGCTTTAACCCTCTACATGATTGATAAATTTCTTTAATTCTTCTGGGAACCCCTATGTAGCAAAATTTATAATTTGCTTTGATTTTTTATTTCCTCAAAAGTAGAATTGAACATGCCTTTTGCAGATTTTTGCATTCTTACCATGACAATTGAACATTAATTTCACAATCTATCAAACATGGTGTCATCAAAAAAGTGATGCAATGCAGACAATACGGTCTGAGGGGTGCAGGATTCCAATTGGACTAGATCTATGTACTTTTCATCCTAGAAGACCTTCCTTTTATGTTAAGTATAGTAATTTCAAGGCATATGAGTGACTTATACTACTTGCAGCGCCTGGTTTGTGCTATTTATATTTTAATTTATGATCGGTGATTGCATCAATTTAATATCAGTGATTCAGTGTTGACGAGGCACGGCAACTTATGGTCCCTGTCAGGAAATCGTTGATGAGTGGGTAGACAAAAGTGCTGTTATTCGAGAATGAATGAATTGGAATGCCAGATCATTGATTTTAGGGACTCAAATTATCTTTTACTACATAGTTTTAATGCTTGGATTTGTAAAACGAAATGAAAAAGATTTCTCCGATCTGTGCACTTTGAAATGGCTTTTATGATGTTCACTCTATCAGATTTGAGAGAGCCCAAAAGCCTTTTACTTGGTTTTTAATTTTTACTATGCAACAAGTTGCAAGTTGATAGGAATTCAATCTCTTGAATGTCACAGAAAATATTTTTCAGTCATGTCTATTAGAGGCCTTACTAGCTGTTATATAAATCGTCCTTCTTTGCTCTCCTTGATTAATTTCGATTCTCCTTCCCGGCAAATCCGTGAGCGTTATCCCCTTCAAGTATGTTGTCTTCGATGTACGCGTAACTACGGGTGAATGAGACAGTTGCTTGTTGCACTAGAGGAGCAAACTCTGTATCCTCATTAATTAATTTTTACAGAAAATGCTCCAGAATTTTTCCTGCGAATGCTCTCTAACCATTAATCTTAATCTGTATCCCTTTTTCTTATTTATTGTACATTTAGTCTTTACTTTTATGCCATACCTCTGCAATTTTATTAATTTTATTCTTAAATTACAATTTAAATCTGGCACTACTCTGGTTTTGCCAAAGATAAATGGCTGATATTTGACATCTGCGAATAATAAGCATTGGCATTTCTGCTCGTGGAGCGGTACAAGAGAGATCAACAGAATTTGGTTGTTAAAACTCATTTCCGAAATTAAGAAAATTTAACCAACACGATAATGTAGGTATACTTCAATCGAACCGGGTCAGTGTTGGATATGTAAAGACCAGTGCTTCCTCGTAGTTTCGTGACAATTCGCCATCGTTCCCAGCAATTGAACCTTTCCTACAGCTCTGTGCAGCGCATTTTAATAAAAGATCCAATTGACTCTAGAATTGAAGCCAGTAGATCACGAATGGCACCTTGATTTCATTGAACACAATTTTTCGAACAAAATAATCCAGCATTGAGGCTCACTTTCAACTAAATGGCTACGTAAACATACAGAATTGTCTCATTTGACATGAAAATTCATGGTCACTCATGAATAACCAATGCATCCACAAAAAGTCACTGTTTGGTGCAGATTTTGGGCCGTACTTCTTTGAAAATTCTCGTGTTACTGCACATTATGATAATGAATTAATTTTTGCACCAATTGGACGATATTGATATGGAAGACATGTGGTTTCAACAAGACGCTGCCATCTGCATCATCCCTGGTTTAGAGGACCAAAATTGGCCACCAAGATTGTGCGATACCACCATTTCATTTTACAATGTTATGTGAAGCTGAAGGTGTATGGCAGTGACCCCCAATCGATTCCAGAGCTAAAGGACGAGTTTTGATGTGTTAATGACAAATTTGGACGATATAAAATTTCATATTTGATGTCTATATAAATTGTAACCTCCAATTGAATCACCCTTGAGGCCAACTTGCAGGTCATTTAGAGAAAAGTTTATGTACAGGAAAATATTAATAATACTTTGCCATATTAAAGAAATAGTCCCATTCCCTCGACAAGTATGCGAGTATCGTTCAGTCCTCTGTGGAATGAAACCATGCTAACTCATAAAATCTCATTGACAATGCTCTTCGTGGCCTTTAAAAACACGGACGGAACTCTTACAGTGAGAGTCAATTGAATATCCGTCCGTCTGTCCATGTGTCTGTCACAGCTTCATTACTTTTCAACTGTTCGACGTAGAAGGACCAGCGTTTTGCTTTGTTACCCCGCAGACAGATAAAGAGTAACATTATGAAAAGTTCAAAAACAGAAAAGATTTGGAGATTATTATTGGTATTAAATGAAAGGTGACAATCTCCTTTATCAGCTTAAAACCGCCGCATTGTATGGTATTTATTTTTTTTTTTGTCTGGAAAAATAGATTTCTAAAAAGAATGGGAAAACAAACTTTCAAAACCAGGGGAAGATTTATTACAATTAAAAGAATATTAATAAGCTGCCCATTGCACGATTGCCATAGTAATGGAAACATAATTATATTCAATAGGTAAAAGGAAAATGTTCTATGCAACACCCTATATTCTTACAATCGAAAAAATAGTTCCTCAAGGTCGTTTCAAGATTCTTCTAATTTCACAGTCCCTTATCGTTCTTCCGCTAAAATTGTATCAGCACGGTAATTAAATTTACAAATTAAGTGTTGTAAATTTGAAAGTAAATTTAATGAAAGTATAATGGCGTTATATAACACGGATAACTAATTATTTTACACCAGTAATAGGCGTAACGGTTGCACTTATTAGCTTGGTGGAGTATTTAAGGAGTTGCAAGCGCCATAAGTTCTCAGTATAGTGCTTCTTTTTGTTAAATACGCTACAAACAAATAATGTAAGTACCTAAATCTGTATATTCTATTAGTATTCTCAAGCTGACTTGGAAAAAAAAATATATACACATATTGATTCGATTAAGGTGATAGGGTTAGGGACCTTGATTTGAATGCAAAACAATTTTGAAAAGGCACAAGAAAATAGTATTTCCATCTTTGTATGTTGTGACCAGATAAGAACAATAGAAAAAAAAAAGTAAAAATAAAGCAACAACGGTGTGGGATGTCATATTGATTCTGGCCTTATTTTGAGGCTACATTCAGGCCAATATGTATAGAATAGCACATCATTTAAATGGCCACCTCGGCTTCGCTGGCAGGGCTTCAAGGGGTCGGTTGAATTTTTGATGACTCGGTTATTCCGGCAATAGCGTCTCGAATTGGCCTCAAGGTCGTCCAAAGTGATTGGCTCAGAATTTCGGTAGTAATTTTAAATAATTTCCAAACGTTGCTCGTTCGTGAACTTCACCATAATGCCAGCCACGAACACATTCGTCTAAGACAAAGTCGTAACATCTTTCAAAAATCGCGGTAATATTCTCTGAATAGAAAGATCTCATTGCATTTGTATCAAAAAAAAATTTATTAATTGTGACAGTCGAATATGAAATCAAAAACTTCGCGCGTAAGCATAAAGACAGATTACAAGGACACGTTAACAATGAAGTCCTTCGAATTCTAGATAAGAGGAATCTACTGCGTCGTCTACAAAGGACTAAACCTTTCGACTTAACGCGATAGCAAGAAACCGCGCCTAATTTGCGGAACAAGCAGGAACTTTCAATGGAAAGGGACCTGCCAAACGATCTCAATACATGAAAGAAAAACAGCTGGATAAGTCAAAACTTAGTTGTAGTATGTAATCAAAGAAATTTATCACGAAGGGAGGTTTTTTTAGTGAGTAAAAATCTCACACTACTATGAGCACGCACTATCGATCCTCATAGTGTCTTCACGAAGATTTTTTATCTACCCTCGGAAAAAAAAAAAAAAAAAAAAAATTGTATCAAAAGGTTCGCAACGCCCAGCCCACTTCATTATGAATGGATTGCAAGATGAGACATAGGGTGCCATACGATCCTTTTCGGACGCAGTGGAAATTTTCTGTATGTTTCAATGACCTTTTCTCCGAATGATAAAGTGAAATATTTGTTGAGTAATCACACTTGGTACACGGCAATCCTGCTAGCTTATTGCTTATATATTTAGGTTTTATTAATTACAAGGTACTAATAAACAAACGAACGCATTAGAGAGGACAATTTATTGCAGAGCTCTGAAAGGGAAAGCGTTCCAAGATGAATATGCTTGGCAATCGCTTTTGGCTCAAGACCTTTTCTTAAGGATTATAAATTTAGTTTATAATTTATTTTAATGTATTCTATTTTATTACAGAAAATCTGAAAGCATCATGAATAAGCTCTTCACTCCTATAATCCTGATGGTGATCTACCTCAGCCTCGCGTCTTGTTACCCATTTATTGACAATGCTGGTTTCTCTTTGGGTTATCAAGGCGCAAATGCACTCGTAGCACCTGGACAAGGATTGCCTCTGATGGGACAATATTTGAATGACTTTTATTATAATAACCTAATCCGCTCTATGCTTTCTGGTAAGCAATGTCAATTAAAAATTAAATACTCTGTCTAATCTTGTTTATAGCTGGAGCCTATCCCAGAACGTTTGGATTCGACCAAACGGAAAATAAACCAGAACGATATTCCTTTAGATTGAACAAACGTGAGGCTGATGCTGTTCCACTTGCAGCTTCGCCAACTGATCCATCAGCTGTACCTTTGTAACTGGATTGTTATACGGTTTAAATTAAAAGCTATGTACGTATATGTTATTCATATAACACTATTTAAATAAATCTGTTGAATTTGAATATTTTCCTCTCTGAATGTTTCTCCCAGCACAGTGACCTTTCTACGTCTTGTGGAGCTTTGGCATGATGACCTGGTATTTTCATAATAATATGACCTCCATATTAGTTTTTGTGAAAGACTTTTGCTCGTAATTCAAAATACAACAACCTGGACTCAATTCTGAGTCTAGGGTTTGCATATATTTCCGCTATAGTGGTACGAAAAATTGAGAAAAAAGCGCAAAATCAATTTGTTGCTGAATATTAAAAAATAAGAAACAAAGTATTTTGCTAGACGTATGCACAATACGAATTTTGTTGAAATGTGGAAGAGTACATGTGTGTAGAACAAACAAACAGGCATTAACGAGTCGCTAAGAAGAGAGGACACGTTACACTCGAGCGTACCATCATTTTTTGTTTTGTCCGACATATGTAGGTACATATGAAAATCGTTTAATTAAATTATCCTACGTAAATAAAGTTGTTTTACATATATGCGGCGATTACTTCAAATCGAATTTCAGAACAATATAGGAACGTCAGGACGGTGTTTAATTTGCTTTAAATTTTGGTTATAGTTTTTGTGAGTGAATAGCATTCTTTTTGTGATTCGTGAATCACATTTTGAATTTCGTGAAAAGATCGCAGAACGAAACTTAGTACTAGCTTAAAGAATGTTAACTATTATTCCATTTCAATTAAACAAATTAAAATAGGCGCCTTTTGCCTATGTTAGAACCAACTCTTCCTTTGGGCCTTTGTTTTACATAACTTGTGATCAGGCACATAGCTTTTAAATTCTAGGTGATACATAAAAGGCGAATTCAATAGGGCTCCATGGACTATTTAGATAGGTTGTAGACCAAGTTATTAATACTTGCTGTTTTGTGTATGTATAATACTCAGAGAGAGAGAGACCGAGCAAAGTGATAAATATTTACTTTGACCTGGCAGTATACGTACAACTATTGCAACAATACCCAATAAGAAAACACCGACAAATTGTGTAACTTATTAAGAACAGACTCATTCCAGCAAAAGTTAAAAAAATAATCGGTAGAAGCCACACGCAATCGATTGGTTTTACGTCTAGGCGATTGCTAATCCAGAGTTGGAATGGTCACACTAGAGAAGCTAGCAAGTTGTCTTTTTGGAGTGTACTGATATTTCTGCCAGCAGTTACCTAAATAATAATGAAAAAAGAGCCCAGCGACCGCATCTGAAAGAAAGAGCCGGCAATTCACAGGAACTGAAGTCCTAGTGAATATAATATAAATATTTAGCAAGATACAGTGAAGAAGAAAATTCTCTAGTGAAACTGCTGCAAAGGAGATGTCAATGACTCCGTTTCGATTGAACCTAACCAAAAAACTGCTGACTAGCATACTTAGCAAAGACACCAAAATTCAGAGTAGAATTTCCTACCTTTTTTTAAAAAAATCTCTAGTCATAGGATAGGTTAGGTTTGACTTAGATCAATGTAGATCCATTGTGATGCCCATTGCCAAAAACACGCGGTGTGCCCAAGGGTTCCCCCATCTAAGTACTAACTGATCGGACGAGAACCGATACTGTCATCATTGCATGGTCGTTGATCGACACCAAATTTCGGAGTAAAATTTCCTACCTCTTTTAAAAAACTCTCTAGTCATAATATTAGGCGAATTTCAGACGGGAAATAATTCAGAGTCATGGAACCTTAAAGAAAATGAGCTCAGATGAAAAATTTTCAAAACTAAACTACAATTCAAACAAAAAATTTATATAAACTGAAGAAGGTTGGTTTTCTAAAAGTTGAAAGAAAAAAACGAAACATTATTATTCTTAATCTACCAGAAGTAGAGGGAAATGTTTGTGAATTTGAAACAGCCATCATTGAATTGATGATTAATAAACTCTTTTCTACAGAAATAGTCGCTGGACAATATTGATTTCCTCCATAGGATAGACACACCTGCCAAACATAAAATAAGACAAATTTAAATACAAAATAAAGATTAATTAAAAAATTGATTAAGTCAAATGATACAAGGTGGAACAAAAGTAATGTCATAATATAATATGGCTACCATTTTGTTAGAAATGAAAAAAATTGGGCTCTGTTTTCACGAAAAGTTTATATGAATTTGTAGAATTGATGAGCTCAAATGACCACCTTAGAGAGTACTGCATTTTTAATTGTTCCTCGCGAAACATCTGGCTCCAAATTGGTGATTTCTTCTTCAATGTTGGCTTTCAAAACTTGCAAGGTTTGTGGTTTGTTGTGGTAAAAGCGAGATTTGAAAAAGCCCCAAAGGAAGAAGTCTGGCGCCGTCAGATCTTTCGATCTGGCCAACAAGTTCAAATCGCCAAAACGGGAGATCACACGGCCCGGAAATTGGTGATTCAAAATCTCCACCGTTGTCCTAGCTGTGTGACCGGTTGCTCCGTAATGCTGGAATCAACAATGCTCGAGACCCAATTCAGCAACTTGCGGCAAAAAAAAACTCGTTTAACGTCTGTCTGTAGCCCTCACCAGTTACGGTTACGATAGTGCCGCCGGCGTCCTGAAAAAAATAAGGGCCAATCACTTTTTCAGTGCAAATGCCGCACCAAACAGTAACTTTGAGGGGATGCAATGGCTCTTCGTGCATTTTATGTGGATTCTCCGTGCCCCAGAAATGCAAATTTTGTTTATTTACATAACCACTTAAGTGGAAATGGGCTTCGTCGCTTATTATGAATATGGATACGACATCATCCTCTTCTTGCAAAAGGTTTAACAGAGCATGGGAGTAAGTTAACCTTACTAGACGGCCAGCAGGCAGCAATTGGTGAACGGTTTGCACTTTATAAGGGAATATCATCAGGTCTTTCACCAAAATTCGACGCAATGAACCTCTGCTGATGACAAATTGTGTGCATCGCTGTCTTGTCGATGTTTGTGTACTCTTTCGGATTTCCTCGGCCACAGCAGTGATATTCTCGGCCGAACGACCAATACGGGGCCATCCACTTCTTGCGACATCTCTAGTGGACCCAGTTTGCACGAGACGCTCAGCCGAAAGCTTAATTGTTCACGCACATGGTGCAGGACGATGACGAAATGCACGCTGCGTTAAAACAACAGACCGGAAATTAGTCAAATAAGCAGTAACAATAATTCCGCGTTCTTCAGGCGTGTATTGCTCCATTACTTATTGTCAACTAATTCTCTATCTATCTTCAACATAAATGTCAAAGCACAATGACATTTGACGCCATTTGCGAAAATTATGGCGCATTCACATTATGACATTACTTTTGGCCCACCTTGTATGTGTATCAGGAAAAAACGGAAAAATTCTAAGAGCTATTGCACATGTTAAACAATCGTTGTTTCTTATGTACCACGGCTGACAATTCCTCTTAGTATATTATTTTCAAAAGTTTGTAAAATATTGTAATTGTTTTTTTTTTTTTGGTACAACCCAAAAGTTGCATACCATATGTTCACATCGGTTTAAGCACATGCTTGGAATAGGTTAAGTTAGTTAAGCTAGTCTTAAGCGTATTTTGTCAGTTGAATGGCAATTAAGTTGAATAAATTGATCAATAAAAATGCACTAAAAATGGAATATTTTCCAAGTAACCAGTACATTTTTCTGTATTTATTTTCGAGCTCTTTGCGTTTATTTTTCACGTGCGGCTTCCACTTTACTTCAACTTTAACTTTACTTGGAGTAACTTTACTTCAAGTGTCATACCGAGGACGGAACGGAATTGACAAAGATCGGTAAATTATTTACTTTTTTATATGTAAAATTTGCATGAACAGATTTGGTTTCGTTGAGCGCGATTCGCCAAGTCTGTGTCCATTCATTTACCCTATTTAATGCTTCGTGCAACTTGTTAGTGGTTTCTTCTATAGTTTTCCCCGTCGCCAGAATGGCATTGTCATCGGCGAATGTACTTAATGTGGTGCCTTCTTCTTCATCAAGAGTATACAACAGATACAAGAGCGGACCTAGAACACTTCCCTGCGGTACCGCAGCTGTTATTTCTTTAAATTCTGAATAAGCGATATCGTGTTTCTATTCGCATTGTCGCAATTTGAACTGCAAGCCTTATTATAGACTTGAGAAACGTCTAGAAATACGCTTAAGCAAATCTTCTTTTTTCCAGATGCTTTTTCAATTACATCGGTTATTCTATGTACTTGATTAATTGTAGAATACTTGCATCTAAGTCCGAACTGATGATCTTTCGAAAACTTTTGATATAATCGGAAGAAGCGAGATTGATCTACATGATTTTTTTTCAGTGCTGGAGTATTATTCCAGGCGATACACTACAAGGTTTCACTTCAATTTCTAGTTCGTAGGGCGTCTTGAAATGCAAAATAGCCAAGAAGCTTCGAAACGGCGCTTCGATAACCAATCAAAACCATATGTTGACTGTCCACTCGGAATTCCTTCCCTAGAGGCAAACAATCAACAGACAATATTATCTGGGCGTTTGATGCATTTGATTAATTTTTTGTGTACCACGATAATGCGCATTCCAGGCATACATAGACCCAATCGCCCGCGTGATTTTGTTTGTTCCCCGAACTCAAATTAGAACTTTTTTGTTTTTGAACTTTCCCAAAATGTTACGCTTGACCTGTCTGAACTCAACTCTTCAATCTTCTACGTCTAACGGTTCAAAAGTTATTAGGCTGTGGCAAACAAATGGAAGAGCTTACAACTGACACTATAAGGGTTCCGTTCTTACCTTTTGTTTCCCTGTAAGTACCGAAAGCAAACAAATAGACAGAAAAATAAGGCCAACTATTCACTATGGAGATCAGCCAACTCGAAAATCGTTGGGCACCGCAGCGACCTCTATGGAAGGTGCTTACAGTGGATATGCTTACACAAATGTGTGCACAAATTTGTCGAAATATAATCAGGCGCTTAATAACTGAGCTGGGGGAAACATTCAGACAGGAAAATATTCAAATTCAACAGATTTATTTAAATAGTGTTATGTGAATAATATATACGTATATATCTTTTAATTTACATTATAGTAGTAATAATATTATATTATTATATGTTAGCTTATCGCTTGTCAAGTCCAGAGTGATGAAGTTTATTTGGCTTACTCTTCGGCTGCATCATCAGCCTCACGTTTGTTCAATCTAAAGGGTTTATTTTCCATTTGGTCGAATCCAAACGTTCTGGGATAAGCTCCAGCTATAAACAAGATTAGACAGAGTATTTAATTTTTAATTGAAATTGCTTACCAGAAAGCATAGAGCGGATTAGATTATTATAATAAAAGTCATTCAAATATTGTCCCATCAGAGGTAATCCTTGTCCAGGTGCTACGAGTGCATTTGGGCCTTGATAACCCAAAGACAAACCAGCATTATCAATAAATGGTTTACAAGACGCGAGGCTGAGGTAGATCACCACCAGGATTATAGGAGTGAAGAGCTTATTCATGATGCTTTCAGATTTTCTGTAATAAAATAGAACATTAAAATAAATTATATATATATATTAAAAGAAGGTCGCCAAAAGCGATTGCCAAGCATATTCATCTTGGAACACTTTCCCCTTCAGAGCTCTGCAACAAATTGTCCTCTTTAATGCGTTCGTTTGTTTGTTAGTACCTTGTAATTAATAAATCCTAAATATATATCATAAGCTAGCAGGATTGCCGTGTACCAAGTGTGATTATTCAACAAATATTTCACTTTATCATTCGGAGAAAAGGTCATGGAAACATACAGCAAAGTTTCAATGCGCCTGGAAAGGATCGTATGGCACCCTACCTCTCATCTTCTAATCCATTCATAATAAAGTGGGCTGGGCGTTGCAAACCTTTTGATACAAATGGAATGAGATCTTTCTATCCAGAGAATATTACCGCGATTTTTGAAAGATGTTACGACTTTGTCTTAGAAGAAAGTGTTCGTGGCTGGCATCATGGTGAAGTTCACGAACGAGCAACGTTTGGAAATTATTTAAAATTACTACCGAAATTCTGAGCGGTGGTCGCAACTTTAAGAGCGCTTACTCCAATTTTCGGTCGTGATAATCGTCCCACCATGGTATAGATAAATTCGAGTCAACATATCCACTATTGAATGCTTCTGTGCCAGTGAGGTAACGCATCGTTCGAAGTACCGAAAATATAGCAGCCGTAAGTGCTCCAAATGAGTCGCTTCCACGCCGTTCATATGAATTGGGAATGATATAAGAAAAGAACTTAATTTCTTGGCTCGTGGTCGCAGTTAAATGTTGTAATTAATGATTTGGAGATCCATTTACTATTATGAATTACTGGATCCCAATTTTACAGAGTTACTGGGAGGCAGGCACTGGATTTTCCAGCACAAGCATAAATCCACACCGCGAAGAAAGTAAAGCAGTAATTAAGTGACAACAATGTGAAATTTTCGACTGGTTCGGTTATTTCTAGATCCTAACATCATTCAGAACGTCTGGTTATTCCAAAAGTCGCAAAGTGAAGGAGAGTCGTACAAAACTAAAACTGACCTGAGACATTTTAAGAAATTTTGACAACTCTGATCCGAATAGAATATTCATAAGTAGTAATTAATAACAATGGAAATGGAATACACTTTTAATAAAGTCCATAACAGATCAAAATATATAGTTTTCTTTATTTTTCTGTTCTTATTTAATTTTATTAAGTTGAAAAGCAAATGGATTTTACTACAGCGCAACCGATCACTGCCACACGTTTAAATAATACTTTTCAGAGAAAAAAATTCACAGAAAGTATCTGATTGAAAGAATTTTCTGTAATTATACAAGAAAGTTATAAATCTCTTTGGTCAACCAATAAAATGTAAAAGTTTGCGGGATAGTGTACAATAATTGTTGATTGAACAAAAATAATTTTAAATTCAACCACCACGAACGGATTCGAACAAAGATCAACCGAACAACGAATGTATTCGTATTGTTATAGAGGGTGAAAAGATAGAATTGATAGTTTTTCCAATTGTTACGTTTCAGCAGCTGTCAAAGTTACCAATGACATCTAGCTGTCAAAATATTCAGCATGGCCATGCATTGCTTGATGCTTCCCGAACGTTTAACAATCATTAAAAAATATCGAAATTCCGGCTCAACTGTAAATACGCAACGTGACTTTCATCGTGAGGTTGGTCGCCATCATGGTTTCAGTGCGCAGGCAATTCGTCGCACCATGGAAAAGTTTGATCGGGAGTACACTCTTTTACACCTTAAGTTACCAACCAGACAGAGATCGGTGCGAAGTGAAGAAAACATAGCCGCAGTATCGAAGAAGACCCAGAAATGTCGATTTGGCGCCGATCAGCTGAATTGGGCATCGCCAGAGAGTTAACCATTTTGCGGTTGGATTTGAGCTCGAGGCCAACATTCGAGACGCTATTGCCGGAATAACACCGAGTCATCAAAAATTGGACCGACCGCTTGAAGCCCTGCCAGCGAAGCCGAGGTGGCCATTTAAATGATGTGCTATTCTATACATATTGGCATGAATGTAGCCTCAAAATAAGGCCAGAATCAATATGACATCCCACACCGTTGTTGCTTTATTTTTACTTTTTTTTTCTATTGTTCTTATCTGGTCACAACATACAAAGATGGAAATACTATTTTCTTGTGCCTTTTCAAAATTGTTTTGCATTCAAATCAAGGTCCCTAACCCTATCACCTTAATCGAATCAATATGTGTATATATTTTTTTTTCCAAGTCAGCTTGAGAATACTAATAGAATATACAGATTTAGGTACTTACATTATTTGTTTGTAGCGTATTTAACAAAAAGAAGCACTATACTGAGAACTTATGGCGCTTGCAACTCCTTAAATACTCCACCAAGCTAATAAGTGCAACCGTTACGCCTATTACTGGTGTAAAATAATTAGTTATCCGTGTTATATAACGCCATTATACTTTCATTAAATTTACTTTCCAATTTACAACACCTAATTTGTAAATTTAATTACCGTGCTGCCACAATTTTAGCGGAAGAACGATAAGCACTGTGAAATTAGAAGAAGCTAGAAAAGAACCTCGATTGTAAGAATATAGGGTGTTGCATAGAACATTTTCCTTTTACCTACTGAATATAATTATGTTTCCATTACTATGGCAATCATGCATAATAATGGGCAGCTTATTAATATTCTTTTAATTGTAATAAATCTTCCCCTGGTTTTGAAAGTTTGTTTTCCCATTCTTTTTAGAAATCTATTTTTCCAGACAAAAAAAAAAAATAAATACCATACAATGCGGCGGTTTTAAGCTGATAAAGGAGATTGTCACCTTTCATTTAATACCAATAATAATCTCCAAATCTTTTCTGTTTTTGAACTTTTCATAATGTTACTCTTTATCTGTCTGCGGGGTAACAAAGCAAAACGCTGGTCCTTCTACGTCGAACAGTTGAAAAGTAATGAAGCTGTGACAGACACATGGACAGACGGACGGATATTCAATTGACTCTCACTGTAAGAGTTCCGTCCGTGTTTTTAAAGGCCAAGAAGAGCATTGTCAATGAGATTTTATGAGTTAGCATGGTTTCATTCCACAGAGGACTGAACGATACTCGCATACTTGTCGAGGGAATGGGACTATTTCTTTAATATGGCAAAGTATTATTAATATTTTCCTGTACATAAACTTTTCTCTAAATGACCTGCAAGTTGGCCTCAAGGGTGATTCAATTAGAGGTTACAATTTATACAGACATCAAATATGAAATTTTATATCGTCCAAATTTGTCATTAACACATCAAAACTCGTCCTTTAGCTCTGGAATCGATTGGGGGTCACTGCCATACACCTTCAGCTTCACATAACATTGTAAAATGAAATGGTGGTATCGCACAATCTTGGTGGCCAATTTTGGTCCTCTAAACCAGGGATGATGCAGATGGCAGCGTCTTGTTGAAACCACATGTCTTCCATATCAATATCGTCCAATTGGTGCAAAAATTAATTCATTATCATAATGTGCAGTAACACGAGAATTTTCAAAGAAGTACGGCCCAAAATCTGCACCAAACAGTGACTTTTTGTGGATGCATTGGTTATTCATGAGTGACCATGAATTTTCATGTCAAATGAGACAATTCTGTATGTTTACGTAGCCATTTAGTTGAAAGTGAGCCTCAATGCTGGATTATTTTGTTCGAAAAATTGTGTTCAATGAAATCAAGGTGCCATTCGTGATCTACTGGCTTCAATTCTAGAGTCAATTGGATCTTTTATTAAAATGCGCTGCACAGAGCTGTAGGAAAGGTTCAATTGCTGGGAACGATGGCGAATTGTCACGAAACTACGAGGAAGCACTGGTCTTTACATATCCAACACTGACCCGGTTCGATTGAAGTATACCTACATTATCGTGTTGGTTAAATTTTCTTAATTTCGGAAATGAGTTTTAACAACCAAATTCTGTTGATCTCTCTTGTACCGCTCCACGAGCAGAAATGCCAATGCTTATTATTCGCAGATGTCAAATATCAGCCATTTATCTTTGGCAAAACCACAGTAGTGCCAGATGTAAATTGTAATTTAAGAATAAAATTAATAAAATTGCAGAGGTATGGCATAAAAGTAAAGACTAAATGTACAATAAATAACAAAAAGGGATACAGATTAAGATTAATGGTTAGAGAGCATTCGCAGGAAAAATTTGTTCAAAGTAATTTCTCGAGCAATTTACGTAAAAATTAATTAATGAGTGTAGAGCGTTAACTCCCCTAGTCACTCATATGCCTTGAAATTACTGTACTTAGCATAAAAAGAAGGTCTTCTAGGATGAAAAGTGCAGAGACCTAGTCCAATTGGAATTCTGCACCATTGTATGCATTGCATCACTTTTTTGATGACACCATGTTCCATTTTTTTAGACTCAGCCAGTACTTTACAAATAGATTGTGAAATTAATGTTCAATTGTCATTGTAAGAATGCTAAAATCTGCAAAAGGCATGTTCAATTCTAATTTTGAGGAAATAAAACATCAAAGCAAATTATAACTTTTGCTACATAGGGGTTCCCAGAAGAATTAAATAAATTTATTAATCATGTAGAGGGTTAAAGCCTTAATTGTTGTCTTTTAAAGAATATTGTCATTGCAAAGTTCGGAGTCTGACGAAGCTTTTCAGAAGAAGCCGACTCGCACTTTGGTCCTTCTGCGCTTAAGGTCCTCATTTCGTGATATGAGTGTGCGAAGTTCCAGCTCTCGATATCATCTATTGCCCTCTGGAAGCCGTGAAAAATTATACACGCACGTTGGAAAATTATGCAGTTTTAAATTACCTTGTATTTCGAAAATTTTGCTGCACTAAATAATTGTTCGTTTATAATAATATAAGGTCGAAGTTTCAGCTTTAAGGAATTATATTAAAACCTTAAAAGAAAAATGTTCTGTGCAACACCCTGTGCCTCTATGATATAATCGAGAAAATAGTCTCTCAAGAATGTTTCTAGCTTCCTCTAATTTCACATTCACTTATCGTTCTTCTGTTGAAATTGTGGCAGCGCGGTAATTAAATTTACAAATTAGTGTGGCGAATTTGAAAGTAAATTTAATGAAAATATAATAACGTTATATAATAGGGATAACTAATTATTTTGCATCAGTTAATAGTGTTAGCTAGGCGTAACGTTTGCGGTTCATAATTAGGTAGAGTATTTAAGGAGCCTGAACGCCGTACATTTTCAGTATAGTTTTTCCTTTCGATAAACACGCTACAAATAAATAATGTAAGTACAAAATTTTGTGTCTCGCATACATATGACAGACCGACATTTGCATATAAACAAATTTTTAAAAGAGTATCTCGATGTTTATTTTATTAAATCAATCCATTGCTGAAAAATCACTTATACAGCATTTTTATTGTGAATTAATGCAATTTCTGACAAAAGGTATTGCTTTTGACATCGCCCTTGGTTTTCGTATAGAATCCAATACTCCATAATGGGAAACAGATTGCCAGACAATGACTAACACGATACGACTGAAACGAAGAGCAAAGGATTTAGGTTTTTTTTTTGGCATTCAAATGATTTCTGGCAAATTATAGCCGAGCTGTTTAATAACGTGAGGTGAGGTAAAGTTTTTGCTTTGAAGAATCTTCAAGAAAAAGTTGAACAGTTCTAGATTTTGCGACAGATAAAGTTTGTGCTCCATTCAATGCTAAATTCGATGTCTTTTTTAATATGTGGCACCCTTCTCTTTCCATTGTAGTTATTTCTGTCGATCCTAATTGTCTTGTTCCATAATTTTCAATGACATAATAAACGAGCAACCGTAAAGACAAAATAATTATATTTATAGTGTTTCAAATTAGTGAATATCCCATCACAATCTTTGATCTTCGGTAAATGGTGACAGCCCCGCCCACATTCTTCTGAGAAAAAGTCCTAACAACCGTTTTTCTGACAAAATCTCTTAAAAATCTAATCGCGGTAATATTCTATGGGCAGAAAAGTCTGATTGCATTTGAATCAAAAAGTTCACAATGCCACGCCCAGTTTATTATAAATGGATATCATACTATCTGTTTCAGATGGATTATAACTTCTCTGTATGCATTAAAGAGTTTATCCCCGAACGGTAGAGCGAAATATTTGTTGAATAACTGCACAAAGATGATAACTTGGTACACGGGCCTGAGGCAATCCTGCTAGCTTATGTTATATATTTAGGTTTTATTAATTACAAGGTACTAACAAACAAACGAACGCATTAGAGAGGACAATTTGTTGCAGAGCTCTGAAGGGGAAAGTGTGCCAAGATGGATATGCTTGGCAATCGCTTTTGGCGACCTTCTTTTAAGGTTTATAAATTTAGTTTATAATTTATTTTAATGTTCTATTTTATTACAGAAAATCTGAAAGCATCATGAATAAGCTCTTCACTCCTATAATCCTGGTGGTGATCTACCTCGGTCTCGCGTCTTGTAAACCATTTATTAACAATGCTGGTTTCTCTTTGGGTAATCAAGGCGCAAATGTACTCGTAGCACCTGGACAAGGATTGCCTCTGATGGGGCAATATCTGGATGACTTTTATATTAATAACCTAATCCACTCTATGCTTTCTGGTAAACCAATTCAATTAAAAATTAACTACTCTATCTAATAATTCTTCATAGATGGAGTCTATCCCATTCCGTTTGGATTCGACCAAATGGAAAATAAATCAGATCGATATTTCTTTAGATTGAGGAAACGTGATGCTGATGATGCAGCCGAAGAGTAAGCCAAATAAACTTCATCACTCTGGACTTGACAAGCGATAAGCTAACATATAATAATATAATATTATTACTACATAATCATAATGTAAATTAAAAGATATATACGTATATATTATTCATATAACACTATTTAAATAAAACTTTTGAATTTGAGTATTTTCCTGTCTGAATGTTTCTCAGAGCTCAGTTATTAAGCGCCTGAATATATTTCGACAAATTTGTGCACACATTTGTGTAAGCATATCCACTGTAAGCACCTTCCATAGAGGTCGCTGCGGTGCCCAACGATTCTCGAGTTGGCTGATCTCCATAGTGAATAGTTGGCCTTATTTTTCTGTCTATTTGTTAGTTTTCGGTACTTACACGGAAACAAAAGGTAAGAACGGAACCCTTATAGTATCAGTTGTTGTTTGCCACAGCCTAATAACTTTTGAACCGTTAGACGTAGAAGATTGAGTACAGACAGGTCAAGCGTAACATTTTGGAAAGTTCAAAAACAAAAAAAGTTCTAATTTGAGTTCGGGGAACAAACAAAATCATGCGGACGACATTCGTTAAGATTTTGGTCAAAAATTCGTGTATAATTGTCTATGTATGCCTGGGATGGAGCATTATCGTGGTACAAAACAAATCAAATGTTCTTCCACAAATTTGGCCTTTTCCGGTGAACAATCTATATCAAATGCCTAAAGAGCCCCGATAATATTGTCTTTTGATTGTTTGCCTCTCGGGAAGGAATTCCGAGTGGAAAGTCAACATACGGTTTCGACTGGTTATCGAAGCGCCGTTTAGAAGCTTGTTGGCTATTTTGCATGTCAACCTCTCGTCACCCGTAATGGTGCATAAAGCATGTCTTCAGCTCTTTACTTTTCGCACGATAGACTTGAAGTCCACTAACCTAACCAACAGCTGTAAACAAACTTGCGAACAGATCCCGCCAAAACCCTAACTGACAATTAAGTACATTGTCATCAAGTTACATCAAACAAACAGTTATTTCACACCATCTACGTGAAAGTAAATGAACAATTCTAGGTATTTATTTGACAGCATTTATAATGACGAAAAGTTTGATTTTGATATCCTTATCGACTTTAGAAATAAATATGACAATTTTAATATAAGCAATGGAGTGTTATACCTCATATATTTACAACTCCTTTTATTCAACTTTAAAGATCGATCAATCATTCCAATCGTTAGGTCCTTAGAAGCTAACTTTTGTTGGTAATTCTAACTTTAAGGTAGTAAGGGACTTTGCCTACCTTAGGTCTGCTATAAATTGTGACAATAGCACCTCAGCAGAAATAAAATTAAGAATAACTTACCAATCGCTGTTTCTTTGGGCTCAGAAGGCAATTGAGTAGTAAGGCCCTATCCCAAACAACTAAGGAGATTCTATACAAGACCCTTATTATCCCAGTATGGGATGGTGCTGAAGCATGGATTCTGTCGAATCTAGTTAAATGGATAGATATAAAAATTAATAAATAATTGCGCATATGAATAAATAGATAATTAAAAAAATAAATAAATAAATAAATAATAAATAAATAAATAAATAAATAGATAAATAATGAATAATTAAATATATATTACCAAAGCTGAAGCATATTAACAAAAGAACACAGAAACACATCTTTAGGTTCAAGCATGTAATTAGACTAAGGATAAGCATTGTGTGCTGGATTTACAATTAAATTATTGTCTGCAAACTCGCCTGAAGAACGGAATTAATTTTTTATTTAATAATGCGATTAGAGACAAGTTCTATATTTTCTAAATCGTGCAGAAGGTTGGTGGAAAAAGCCATGGCAGATTGGAGATCATTTTTAATAATTTATTTTGCACTCTTTAAAATATGACATTTTGCGGAACTACCCCAAGCTGGAGCTGCTTGAAAAACCACTTTGTATATAATAATTTTATTCTCATTACTTAAATTTGACTTACGATTTATAAAAGGATAGAGAGTTTTAATAATTTTTTCAATTACATACTGAATATGAGGGCCAAAAGTGCCTCCTTTATCTATGATGACGTTTAAATATTTTACAGAATTATTCCAATCAATGGGGAGCCTATCCATATTTAAGTCGCGGCTCGGTAAAAAGCAGGCTTTCCTTTTTTTTGTGAAAAAGATAGCCTGCGATTTTTGAGCATTAATTTTTAATTTCCATTTATTGAAATACTCTTTTAGTGTGTTTAAAGCAGATTGCAAATTGGTTTCAATTGATAAAACAAAAACATCAGAGGAATAGACACATGTGTCATCTGCAAATATTGCAGAGTGACAGTTTATTAAATAGGGAAAGTCAGATGTGAAAACATTAAACAGGATGGGGCCTAAAACTGATCCTTGAGGAACTCCTGCAGGAATGCAATAATTATTGGTGAGACTCATATTTAAACTAACTTGAAATTATCTACAATCAAGAAAAGTGTCAACAATTCTGATGAGATACAAGGGGAAGCCAAATTGTATCAATTTGTATATCAGTCCTTTGTGCCAGACTAAATCGAAGGCCTTTTCGATATCCAAGAATACCATACCTGTACTTTGACCTACTTTAACCATTTAAGAGGCTGATAGGTCTTTAGCTAAGGGGATCACAAGGTACTTTACCTGGCTTTAAAATTGGAATAATTTTTGCATGCTTCCATGCTACTGGAAAATATCCGATTTGAATACATTTGTTGAAAATAAATTTAATAAATTTAATTCTAGATTTTCGAAAATTTTGCAAATAAAATATTCATTACCTTATCAGGCCCAACTGAATTGCGGTTGTTTAAGTTAGATGTATATGTATCTCTTACATCATCTACTGACACAAATTGTATGTCATGAGAGAATACTTGGTCACGTACGGCATTAATAGTTACTTCAATCAAATTTTGAGCTGTTATAATGTAAAGTCAGCATAAAGTTGCATTCAAAAGATTTTGCTAAAATATTAGCTTTATCTATATTTGACATTGCTGTACTGTTCCCATTTCTAAGCGGCGGAATGTAAGTATGTTTTTTTTTTTAATATTTTCACAATGTTCCAAAATGGCTTACTAGCTTTACTTAATGAACTCAGTTTTTGATTCCAGTTTTTATTTCTTAATTTCGCTAATTCATCTCTAATTTGTGTACGAGTACTTAAGAGTTTGAATTAATCGAAATAATACAAAAGTCTGTATTGTTGCCACTTCCTTCTGTATTTGTTTCGTAGCGTAATTAAGTTAAGGATATTTTGCGGCAACGGACTAGAATTGACGAACAAAAAGGTCTTTTTAGGCACTGATACATTTATACTTTCCAAGATTCAATTAATTGGTCAATAGCGGACGAACTTACAACATTTACATCTTCCACATGTACACTTTCTAACCTTCTTTTTAAAGTTGACTTATATCTATTTCAATTTGCAGCCTTAATATCATAAATAAAGGTATTTTCTATCACAGGTGAACTAAGTATACCACAAAGTACGGCTAGATGATCCGAACTGAGGTCATTTATTACGGTTGGTTGAGTTATAAGTCCAACCGAATTTGTTAAGACGAGGTCAAGCGTAGAAGGGATATAAGTTGGATGCAGAATCAAGAAGTTATTTGTCATATTTAGGTCGGACAGTATGTTACCGTAAGAATTTGAACGGCTACAATTCCAATTGCGATGACGACAATTTAGATCGTAAATTTGTTAATTTTCTTATGTCAATCTTTAAAACCTCGCGCTTAAATGAATTTGCAGCTTCTCCTGGGAAATAAACTGAGTATATTTTAATTGAATTTCCATTAGAAAATGGAATCTAGATGCCTACATTTTCTACTACCTTAGTATTTATATAAGACAAAATGGAGTGACGAATTTGTTTCCTTACTACAATGGCAACACCACCACCTCTTCTATTTTGCCCATCCATTCGATAAAACTTGTACTCTTTATTTGATATATTCATTTTACTTGTAAGCATTGTTTCTGAAACCGAATGCCTCTTGCTAGCGATGGGCAATACTTTGAATGATTCATTTGTAATCATTTTTTTACAATAAAGTGGCATTTTCATCTCATTTTCAACTTAGATACGCACCTGATATTCAGGCGCTTAATAACTGTGCTGGGAGAAATATCCGGACAGGAAAATATTCAAATTCAACAGATTTATTTAAATAGTGTTATATGAATAATATATACGTATACATCTTTTAATTTACATTATGATTATGTAGTAATAATATTATATTATTATATGTTAGCTTATCGCTTGTCAAGTCCAGAGTGATGAAGTTTATTTGGCTTACTCTTCGGCTGCATCATCAGCCTCACGTTTGTTCAATCTAAAGGGTTTATTTTCCATTTGGTCCAATCCAAACGTTCTGGGATAAGCTCCAGCTATAAACAAGATTAGATAGAGTATTTAATTTTTAATTGAAATTGCTTACCAGAAAGCATAGTGCGGATTAAGTTATTATAATAAAAGTCATTCAAATATTGTCCCATCAGAGGCAATCCTTGTCCAGGTGCTACGAGTGCATTTGCGCCTTGATAACCCAAAGAGAAACCAGCATTGTCAATAAATGGGTAACAAGACGCGAGGCTGAGGTAGATCACCACCAGGATTATAGGAGTGAAGAGCTTATTCATGATGCTTTCAGATTTTCTGTAATAAAATAGAATACATTAAAATAAATTATAAACTAAATTTATAAACCTTAAGAGAAGGTCTTGAGCCAAAAGCGATTGCCAAGCATATTCATCTTGGAACGCTCTCCCTTTCAGAGCTCTGCAATAAATTGTCCTCTCTAATGCGTTCGTTTGTTTATTAGTACCTTGTAATTAATAAAACCTAAATATATAAGCAATAAGCTAGCAGGATTGCCGTGTACCAAGTGTGATTACTCAACAAATATTTCACTTTATCATTCGGAGAAAAGGTCATTGAAACATACAGAAAATTTCCAATGCGTCCGAAAAGGATCGTATGGCACCCTATGTCTCATCTTGCAATCCATTCATAATGAAGTGGGCTGGGCGTTGCGAACCTTTTAATACAATTTTTTTTTTTTTTTTTTTTTTTTTTTTCCGAGGGTAGATAAAAAATCTTCGTGAAGACACTATGAGGATCGATAGTGCGTGCTCATAGTAGTGTGAGATTTTTACTCACTAAAAAAACCTCCCTTCGTGATAAATTTCTTTGATTACATACTACAACTAAGTTTTGACTTATCCAGCAGTTTTTCTTTCATGTATTGAGATCGTTTGGCAGGTCCCTTTCCATTGAAAGTTCCTGCTTGTTCCGCAAATTAGGCGCGGTTTCTTGCTATCGCGTTAAGTCGAAAGGTTTAGTCCTTTGTAGACGACGCAGTAGATTCCTCTTATCTAGAATTCGAAGGACTTCATTGTTAACGTGTCCTTGTAATCTGTCTTTATGCTTACGCGCGAAGTTTTTGATTTCATATTCGACTGTCGCAATTAATAAATTTTTTTTTGATACAAATGCAATGAGATCTTTCTATTCAGAGAATATTACCGCGATTTTTGAAAGATGTTACGACTTTGTCTTAGACGAATGTGTTCGTGGCTGGCATTATGGTGAAGTTCACGAACGAGCAACGTTTGGAAATTATTTAAAATTACTACCGAAATTCTGAACCAATCACTTTGGACGACCTTGAGGCCAATTCGAGACGCTATTGCCGGAATAACCGAGTCATCAAAAATTCAACCGACCGCTTGAAGCCCTGCCAGCGAAGCCGAGGTGGCCATTTAAATGATGTGCTATTCTATACATATTGGCATGAATGTAGCCTCAAAATAAGGCCAGAATCAATATGACATCCCACACCGTTGTTGCTTTATTTTTACTTTTTTTTTCTATTGTTCTTATCTGGTCACAACATACAAAGATGGAAATACTATTTTCTTGTGCCTTTTCAAAATTGTTTTGCATTCAAATCAAGGTCCCTAACCCTATCACCTTAATCGAATCAATATGTGTATATATTTTTTTTTCCAAGTCAGCTTGAGAATACTAATAGAATATACAGATTTAGGTACTTACATTATTTGTTTGTAGCGTATTTAACAAAAAGAAGCACTATACTGAGAACTTATGGCGCTTGCAACTCCTTAAATACTCCACCAAGCTAATAAGTGCAACCGTTACGCCTATTACTGGTGTAAAATAATTAGTTATCCGTGTTATATAACGCCATTATACTTTCATTAAATTTACTTTCCAATTTACAACACCTAATTTGTAAATTTAATTACCGTGCTGCCACAATTTTAGCGGAAGAACGATAAGGGACTGTGAAATTAGAAGAATCTTGAAACGACCTTGAGGAACTATTTTTTCGATTGTAAGAATATAGGGTGTTGCATAGAACATTTTCCTTTTACCTATTGAATATAATTATGTTTCCATTACTATGGCAATCGTGCATAATAATGGGCAGCTTATTAATATTCTTTTAATTGTAATAAATCTTCCCCTGGTTTTGAAAGTTTGTTTTCCCATTCTTTTTAGAAATCTATTTTTCCAGACAAAAAAAAAAAATAAATACCATACAATGCGGCGGTTTTAAGCTGATAAAGGAGATTGTCACCTTTCATTTAATACCAATAATAATCTCCAAATCTTTTCTGTTTTTGAACTTTTCATAATGTTACTCTTTATCTGTCTGCGGGGTAACAAAGCAAAACGCTGGTCCTTCTACGTCGAACAGTTGAAAAGTAATGAAGCTGTGACAGACACATGGACAGACGGACGGATATTCAATTGACTCTCACTGTAAGAGTTCCGTCCGTGTTTTTAAAGGCCACGAAGAGCATTGTCAATGAGATTTTATGATTTAGCATGGTTTCATTCCACAGAGGACTGAACGATACTCGCATACTTGTCGAGGGAATGGGACTATTTCTTTAATATGGCAAAGTATTATTAATATTTTCCTGTACATAAACTTTTCTCTAAATGACCTGCAAGTTGGCCTCAAGGGTGATTCAATTGGAGGTTACAATTTATATAGACATCAAATATAAAATTTTATATCGTCCAAATTTGTCATTAACACATCAAAACTCGTCCTTTAGCTCTGGAATCGATTGGGGGTCACTGCCATACACCTTCAGCTTCACATAACATTGTAAAATGAAATGGTGGTATCGCACAATCTTGGTGGCCAATTTTGGGCCTCTAAACCAGGGATGATGCAGATGGCAGCGTCTTGTTGAAACCACATGTCTTCCATATCAATATCGTCCAATTGGTGCAAAAATTAATTCATTATCATAATGTGCAGTAACACGAGAATTTTCAAAGAAGTACGGCCCAAAATCTGCACCAAACAGTGACTTTTTGTGGATGCATTGGTTATTCATGAGTGACCATGAATTTTCATGTCAAATGAGACAATTCTGTATGTTTACGTAGCCATTTAGTTGAAAGTGAGCCTCAATGCTGGATTATTTTGTTCGAAAAATTGTGTTCAATGAAATCAAGGTGCCATTCGTGATCTACTGGCTTCAATTCTAGAGTCAATTGGATCTTTTATTAAAATGCTCTGCACAGAGCTGTAGGAAAGGTTCAATTGCTGGGAACGATGGCGAATTGTCACGAAACTACGAGGAAGCACTGGTCTTTACATATCCAACACTGACCCGGTTCGATTGAAGTATACCTACATTATCGTGTTGGTTAAATTTTCTTAATTTCGGAAATGAGTTTTAACAACCAAATTCTGTTGATCTCTCTTGTACCGCTCCACGAGCAGAAATGCCAATGCTTATTATTCGCAGATGTCAAATATCAGCCATTTATCTTTGGCAAAACCAGAGTAGTGCCAGATTTAAATTGTAATTTAAGAATAAAATTAATAAAATTGCAGAGGTATGGCATAAAAGTAAAGACTAAATGTACAATAAATAAGAAAAAGGGATACAAATTAAGGTTAATGGTTAGAGAGCATTCGCAGGAAAAATTCTGGAGCATTTTCTGTAAAAATTAATTAATGAGGATACAGAGTTTGCTCCTCTAGTGCAACAAGCAACTGTCTCATTCACCCGTAGTTACGCGTACATCGAAGACAACATACTTGCAGAGGATAACGCTCACGGATTTGCCGAGAAGGAGAATCGAAATTAATCAAGGAGAACAAAAAAGGACAATTTATATGACAGCTAGTAAGGTCTCTAATAGACATGACTGAAAAATATTTTCTGTGACATTCAAGAGATTGAATTCCTATCAACTTGCAACTTGTTGCATAGTAAAAATTAAAAACCAAGTAAAAGGCTTTTGGGCTCTCTCAAATCTGATAGAGTGAACATCATAAAAGCCATTTCAAAGTGCACAGATCGGAGAAATCTTTTTCATTTCGTTTTACAAATCCAAGCATTAAAACTATGTAGTAAAAGATAATTTGAGTCCCTAAAATCAGTGATCTGGCATTCCAATTCATTCATTCTTGAATAACAGCACTTTTGTCTACCCACTCATCAACGATTTCCTGACAGGGACCATAAGTTGCCGTGCCTCGTCAACACCGAATCACTGATATTAAATTGATGCAATCACCGATCATAAATTAAAATATAAATAGCACAAACCAGGCGCTGCAAGTAGTATAAGTCACTCATATGCCTTGAAATTACTATACTTAGCATAAAAAGAACGTCTTCTAGGATGATAAGTACATAGATCTAGTCCAATTGGAATCCTGCACCCCTCATACCCCATTGTCTGCATTGCATCACTTTTTTAATGACACCGTGTTTGATAGATTGTGAAATTAATGTTCAATTGTCATGGTAAGAATGCAAAAATCTGCAAAAGGCATGTTCAATTCTACTTTTGAGGAAATAAAAAATCAAAGCAAATTATAAATTTTGCTACATAGGGGTTCCCAGAAGAATTAAAGAAATTTATCAATCATGTAGAGGGTTAAAGCCTTAATTGTTGTCTTTTAAAGAATATTGTCATTGCAAAGTTCGGAGTCTGACGAAGCTTTTCAGAAGAAGCCGACTCGCACTTTGGTCCTTCTGCGCTTAAGGTCCTCATTTCGTGATATGAGTGTGCGAAGTTCCAGCTCTCGATATCATCTATTGCCCTCTGGAAGCCGTGAAAAATTATACACGCACGTTGGAAAATTATGCAGTTTTAAAATACCTTGTATTTCGAAAATTTTGCTGCATTAAATAATTGTTCGTTTATAATAATATAAGGTCGAAGTTTCAGCTTTAAGGAATTATATTAAAACCTTAAAAGAAAAATGTTCTGTGCAACACCCTGTGCCTCTGTGATATAATCGAGAAAATAGTCTCTCAAGAATGTTTCTAGCTTCCTCTAATTTCACAGTCACTTATCGTTCTTCTGTCGAAATTGTGGCAGCGCGGTAATTAAATCTACAAATTAGTGTTGCGAATTTGAAAGTAAATTTAATGAGAATATAATAACGTTATATAATAGGGATAACTAATTATTTTGCATCAGTTAATAGTGTTAGCTAGGCGTAACGGTTGCGGTTCATAATTAGGTAGAGTATTTAAGGAGCCTGAACGCCGTACATTTTCAGTATAGTTTTTCCTTTCGATAAACGCGCTACAAATAAATGATGTAAGTACAAAATTTTGTGTCTCGTATACAAGTTAACTTAGAAAAAAAAGACTGATATGACAGACAACAATGCAATACCGAACTTCATTTGCATATAAACCAATTTTTAAAAGAGTATCTCGATGTTTATTTTATTAAATCAATCCATTGCCGAAAAATCACTTATACAGCCTTTTTATTGTGAATTAATGCAATTTCTGACAAAAGGTATTGCTTTTGACATCGCCCTTGGTTTTCGTATAGAATCCAATACTCCATAATGGGAAACAGATTGCCAGACAATGACTAACACGATACGACTGAAACGAAGAGCAAAGGATTTAGGTTTTTTTTTTTGGCATTCAAATGATTTCTGGCAAATTATAGCCGAGCTGTTTAATAACGTGAGGTGAGGTAAAGTTTTTGCTTTGAAGAATCTTCAAGAAAAAGTTGAACAGTTCTAGATTTTGCGACAGATAAAGTTTGTGCTCCATTCAATGCTAAATTCGATGTCTTTTTTAATATGTGGCGCCCTTCTCTTTCCATTGTAGTTATTTCTGTCGATCCTAATTGTCTTGTTCCATAATTTTCAATGACATAATAAACGAGCAACCGTAAAGACAACATAATTATATTTATAGTGCTTCAAATTAGTGAATATCCCATCACAATCTTTGATCTTCGGTAAATGGTGACAGCCACGCCCACATTCTTCGTAACAACCGTTTTTCTGATAAAATTTCTTAAAAATCTAATCGCGGAAATATACTATGGGCAGAAAAGTCTGATTGCATTTGAATCAAAAAGTTCACAATGCCACGCCCAGTTTATTATAAATGGATATCATACTATCTGTTTCAGACGGATTATAACTTCTCTGTATGCATTAAAGAGTTTATCTCCGAATGGTAGAGCGAAATATTTGTTGAATAACTGCACAAAGATGATAACTTGGTGCACGGGCCTGAGGCAATCCTGCTAGCTTATGTTATATATTTGGGTTTTACTAATTACAAGGTACTAACAAACAAACGAACGCATTAGAGAGGACAATTTATTGCAGAGCTCTGAAGGGGAAAGTGTTCCAAGATGAATATGCTTGGCAATCGCTTTATGGGTTTATAAATTTAGTTTATAATTTATTTTAATGTATTCTATTTTATTACAGAAAATCTGAAAGCATCATGAATAAGCTCTTCACTCCTATAATCCTGGTGGTGATCTACCTCAGCCTCGCGTCTTGTTACCCATTTATTGACAATGCTGGTTTCTCTTTGGGTTATCAAGGCGCAAATGCACTCGTAGCACCTGGACAAGGATTGCCTCTGATGGGACAATATTTGAATGACTTTTATTATAATAACCTAATCCGCTCTATGCTTTCTGGTAAGCAATTTCAATTAAAAATTAACTACTCTATCTAATCTTCTTCATAGCTGGAGTCTATCCCAGAACGTTTGGATTCGACCAAATGGAAAATAAACCCTTTAGATTGAACAAACGTGAGGCTGATGATGCAGCCGAAGAGTAAGCCAAATAAACTTCATCACTCTGGACTTGACAAGCGATAAGCTAACATATAATAATATAATATTATTACTACTATAATGTAAATTAAAAGATATATACGTATATATTATTCACATAACACTATTTAAATAAATCTGTTGAATTTGAATATTTTCCTGTCTGAATGTTTTTCCGAGCTCAGTTATTAAGCGCCTGAATATATTTCGACAAATTTGTGCACACATTTGTGTAAGCATATCCACTGTAAGCACATTCCATAGAGGTCGCTGCGGTGCCCAACGATTTTCGAGTTGGCTGATCTCCATAGTAATTAGTTGGCCTTATTTTTCTGTCTATTTGTTTGTTTTCGGTACTTACAGGTAAGAACGGAACCCTTATAGTGTAAGTTGTAAGCTCTTCTATTTGTTGGCCACAGCCTAATAACTTTTGAACCGTTAGACGTAGAAGATTGAAGAGTTGAGTTCAGACAGGTCAAGCGTAACATTTTGGGAAAGTTCAAAAACAAAAAAAGTTCTAATTAGAGTTCTGGGAACAAACAAAATCACGCGGGCGACATTCGTTGAGATTTTGGTCAAAAATTCGCGTATAAGTGTCTATGTATGCCTGGGATGGCGCATTATCATAGTACAAAACAAATCAAGTGTTCCTCCACAAATCTGACCTTTTCCGGTGAACATTCTATCTCAAATGCCTCAAACGAACAGATAATATTGTCTGTTGACTGTTTGTCCCTCCGGAAGGAATTCCGAGTGGACAGTCAACATACGGTTTCAACCGGTTATCGAAGCGCCGTTTCAAAGCTTGTTGGCTATTTTGCATGTCAACCTCTCGTCACCCGTAATGGTGCATAAAGCATGTCTTTAGCTCTTTACTTTTCGCACGATAGACTTGAAGTCCACTAACCTAACCAACAGCTGTAAACAAACTTGCGAACAGATCGCGCCAAAACCCTAACTGACAATTAAGTACATTGTCATCAAGTTACATCAAACAAACAGTTGTTTCACACCATCTACGTGAGCTTTTTAAGTAAATGAACAATTCCCCGTATTTATTTGACAGAATGTATAATGACGAAAAGTTTGATTTTGATATCCTTATCGACTTTAGAAATAAATATGACAATTTTAATATAAGCAATGGAGTGCTTATTTCGTATTGGAACAAATCTGAAAGAAGGTCTTCTAGCAAAAAAAACCGCCAAAATTAGTTCAATAATTTAGAAGTGATATATTTAAGAGGGCCTTATCTGTTTTCTGCATGGAATAAGATAGAATTTTTAAAACGTTAACGCTTTAACGCAACCCCCTATATGCCAACGGAATACCAAGTTTCATAGCTATTCGTATGTGTGTCGGTCACCTTTTCGAACTCATGGAAGCGTAGTCATTTACCCCCCCTTTTGTTTTCTTATTTGTTAGCTCCTTGTCGGATTTCAAAGGTTCTATACTCTATAGCAGTTGCTTGTTCAGAATCCTTTTAAAACTAAATCGTTTTCATGTACCATTTGATCCAAAATGGCACTCCCACACCACTTGCACTGCGCAAGGTTTTTAAACCTAGCTATTATAACTATTATGGCCGAAGTCTCGACGCTAGTTGATAATAGAATAGACGACCGTATTACTTGATAGAAGCTATTTCCAAATCGAGCAGCACTCAGACTTGATTTTTGGTCCATTGTACTACCAAGCAGAAACCCCGATTTTGTGTAGTAGCGAAGCAGCATTACGTGACGTAAATAGTAGGGAAAATGGAGGTTCGAGTAAGTCTTCATGATAGGGAATTTCATGGAGAGCAGAGCCATTAGATATACATATGAGGTAATGTATAAACAACTGGTTACGTAGAACGCCCGACTATATGAATACTTATCCCGCACTATAGACATAGCTTATTGAGGAAATCAGCAACCAAAGCCAATCCTCAAGGTGGTGACATCCTTAAGAAATTGTGCTAACCGGATGGCGTTGTCATTATACATAGTTTAGGAAAATTTTGTAAACAGAGTTCACTTGAATTCACTTCTTGTTATACGAAATATCTTTCCATATATAAATCTGAATAGAAAACTGAAACGAAATTTAAATAAATAAGAAAGAGTCAGTAAAACTTGTAACACCGTCTTCATCATGTATAGTTACAGCAAAGAAAAAATAGGAACTGGACGGTGGTAAGACTTGATGGAAAGCAACAAAGAGGAAAATTCCCCTGGGAAATCAGCGACAAAACAAGGAATAGAAAGTGTTGCCGACAGCATTGGATACAGAAAAAACTTGAACCTAAAAAAGTGGGCTAAGGTTAAGAGTCGTCTGGGATCTAACACTATGGGGCTCTTATTGTTATGGAAATATCAACTCGTCATTTCAAAGCTCCACATGATATGGTAAGGTTGCTATTACGTTCCAATTCGCCCAATTTCCACGAAACTGGCCGTGATACACCGTACTCAGAGTCCGCTATTAAGAGTGGCAATCTATTTCCAATCTAATATGAAACAAGCAAATGGACAGAAAAATAAGGCCAACTACCGACTGTGGTAGGTTGAACTATGTAAAAGCATATTTAGTTATTTATGGATCCAGGAGATCAGCCAACTCGAATCACTTGCGAATAGAGAATCGTTGGGCACAGCAGCGACGTCTTCGGGAGATGCCTACATACACACAAATGTGTGCAGAAGTTTGTCAAAATGTATTAGGTGCGCAACTAAGTTCTCGCTGTTTGTCAATAGATGGCTCCAGCAGTAAGTGCTGGTCGATTTTGACATATCGCAAAACTTCATGAACCGAGTTGAGATATATGGTAAACAAACTGTTTTGACCTCGGTTTTGACACATTAGTGATTTTGTTTTGGCGTCATATATGTACTTTTGGTTGTATGAAAATGTCTGATTTTGTGCCAAATACTCGTCATACTCGTCATTAGCGGGAAGTGTTGATTTTCTTCTTTCATTCGGATAAAATGGCGGCTGAAGCGCAACGAGAGCTCCAAAAAGTTTACGGAGATGCTGCTCTAAGTGAAAGAACGTACCATGATTGGTTCCGTCGTTTCAAAGACGGTGATTTCGATGCTGACGACCGTCCGCGTGAAGTAAGGCCAAAATCCTTCGAAGACGCTGAATTGGAGGCATTGCTCGATGAGGATCCGTACCAAACGCAAGAACAGCTTGCTTCAGCATTAGGATTGCATTGCGTTTGGAATGATTCAAAAACAAGGAGCTTGGGTTCCTTATGCTTTGAACCCTAGGGACGTTGAGTGTGTTTTTTTTTTTTTTGTCTGTGAACAACTGCTCCATCGGCAAAAAAGGAAGGGTTTTCTTCATCGCATCGTAACGGGTGATGAAAAATGAATTCATTACAGCAATTCAAAGAAAAGAAAGTCATGGGGATGCTTCTACGTCATCGGCTCGGCCGAAAATTCACGCTGCGAAGATTATGCTGTGTGTGGCCTCACGTTGCCAAACCCGTTAAAACCTACCTGAAAACGCTCAAATGAGAAGTCCTACCCCACCCGCCATATTCTCCAGATATTGCGCCATCCGATTATTACTTGTTCCATTCGATGGCACATGGTCTGGCTGCTCAGCAGTTCCGCCCATATGAAGACATCAAAAAATGGCTTGATTCGTGGATATCCTCAAAAGATGAACACTTTTACCGTACCGGTATTCGAGCTCTGCCAGAAAGATGGGAAAAAGTTGTAGCTAGCGATGGGCAATACTTTGAATGATTCATTTGTAATCATTTTTTTACAATAAAGTGGCATTTTCATCTCATTTTCAACTTAGATACGCACCTGATATTCAGGCGCTTAATAACTGTGCTGGGAGAAATATCCGGACAGGAAAATATTCAAATTCAACAGATTTAATATATACGTATATATCTTTTAATTTACATTATGATTAAGTAGTAATAATATTATATTATTATATGTTAGCTTATCGCTTGTCAAGTCCAGAGTGATGAAGTTTATTTGGCTTACTCTTCGGCTGCATCATCTGCCTCACGTTTGTTCAATCTAAAGGGTTTATTTTCCATTTGGTCGAATCCAAACGTTCTGGGATAGACTCCAGCTATGAAGAAGATTAGATAGAGTAGTTAATTTTTAATTGAAATTGCTTACCAGAAAGCATAGAGCGGATTAGGTTATTATAATAAAAGTCATTCAAATATTGTCCCATCAGAGGCAATCCTTGTCCAGGTGCTACGAGTGCATTTGCGCCTTGATAACCCAAAGAGAAACCAGCATTGTCAATAAATGGTTTACAAGACGCGAGGCTGAGGTAGATCACCACCAGGATTATAGGAGTGAAGAGCTTATTCATGATGCTTTCAGATTTTCTGTAATAAAATAGAATACATTAAAATAAATTATAAACTAAATTTATAAACCTTAAGAGAAGGTCTTGAGCCAAAAGCGATTGCCAAGCATATTCATCTTGGAACGCTTTCCCTTTCAGAGCTCTGCAATAAATTGTCCTCTCTAATGCGTTCGTTTGTTTATTAGTACCTTGTAATTAATAAAACCTAAATATATAAGCAATAAGCTAGCAGGATTGCCGTGTACCAAGTGTGATTACTCAACAAATATTTCACTTTATCATTCGGAGAAAAGGTCATTGAAACATACAGAAAATTTCCAATGCGTCCGAAAAGGATCGTATGGCACCCTATGTCTCATCTTGCAATCCATTCATAATGAAGTGGGCTGGGCGTTGCGAACCTTTTAATACAATTTTTTTTTTTTTTTTTCCGAGGGTAGATAAAAAATCTTCGTGAAGACACTATGAGGATCGATAGTGCGTGCTCATAGTAGTGTGAGATTTTTACTCACTAAAAAAACCTCCCTTCGTGATAAATTTCTTTGATTACATACTACAACTAAGTTTTGACTTATCCAGCTGTTTTTCTTTCATGTATTGAGATCGTTTGGCAGGTCCCTTTCCATTGAAAGTTCCTGCTTGTTCCGCAAATTAGGCGCGGTTTCTTGCTATCGCGTTAAGTCGAAAGGTTTAGTCCTTTGTAGACGACGCAGTAGATTCCTCTTATCTAGAATTCGAAGGACTTCATTGTTAACGTGTCCTTGTAATCTGTCTTTATGCTTACGCGCGAAGTTTTTGATTTCATATTCGACTGTCACAATTAATAAATTTTTTTTTGATACAAATGCAATGAGATCTTTCTATTCAGAGAATATTACCGCGATTTTTGAAAGATGTTACGACTTTGTCTTAGACGAATGTGTTCGTGGCTGGCATTATGGTGAAGTTCACGAACGAGCAACGTTTGGAAATTATTTAAAATTACTACCGAAATTCTGAGCCAATCACTTTGGACGACCTTGAGGCCAATTCGAGACGCTATTGCCGGAATAACCGAGTCATCAAAAATTCAACCGACCCCTTGAAGCCCTGCCAGCGAAGCCGAGGTGGCCATTTAAATGATGTGCTATTCTATACATATTGGCCTGAATGTAGCCTCAAAATAAGGCCAGAATCAATATGACATCCCACACCGTTGTTGCTTTATTTTTACTTTTTTTTTTCTATTGTTCTTATCTGGTCACAACATACAAAGATGGAAATACTATTTTCTTGTGCCTTTTCAAAATTGTTTTGCATTCAAATCAAGGTCCCTAACCCTATCACCTTAATCGAATCAATATGTGTATATATTTTTTTTTCCAAGTCAGCTTGAGAATACTAATAGAATATACAGATTTAGGTACTTACATTATTTGTTTGTAGCGTATTTAACAAAAAGAAGCACTATACTGAGAACTTATGGCGCTTGCAACTCCTTAAATACTCCACCAAGCTAATAAGTGCAACCGTTACGCCTATTACTGGTGTAAAATAATTAGTTATCCGTGTTATATAACGCCATTATACTTTCATTAAATTTACTTTCCGATTTACAACACCTAATTTGTAAATTTAATTACCGTGCTGCCGCAACTTTAGCGGAAGAACGATAAGGACCGTGAAATTTGAAGAAGCTAGAAACGTCCTTGAGGAACTATTTTTTCGATTGTAAGAATATAGGGTGTTGCATAGAACATTTTCCTTTTACCTACTGAATATAATTCTGTTTCCATTACTATGGCAATTATGCATAATAATGGGCAGCTTATTAATTTTCTTTTAATTGTAACAAATCTTCCCCTGGTTTTGAAAGTTTGTTTTCCCATTCTTTTTAGAAATCTATTTTTCCAGATAAAAATAAATACCATACAATGCGGCGGTTTTAAGCTGATAAAGGAGATTGTCACCTTTCATTTGATACCAATAATAATCTGCAAAACTTTTCTGTTTTTGAACTTTTTATAATCTTACTCTTTACCTGTCTGCGGGGTAACAAAGCCCAACGCTGGTCCTTCTACGTCGAACAGTTGAAAAGTAATGAAGCTGTGACAGACACATGGACAAACGGACGGATATTCAACTGACTCTCACTATAAGAGTTCCGTCCTTACATTTTGTTGTCTTGTAAGTACCAAAAACCCTGAAAACTGACAAAAGGGCGAAAACTTCCCATAGAATGGGCCCAATAGTATTAACGTCAGTGTTTTTAAAGGCCAAGTAGAGCATTGCCAATGAGATTTTATGAGTTAACTTCAAACCATCTGCATGGTTTCATTCCACAGAGGACTGAACGATACTCGCATACTTGTCGAGGGAATGGGACTATTTCTTTAATATGGCAAAGTATTATTAATATTTTCCTGTACATAAACTTTTCTCTAAATGACCTGCAAGTTGGCCTCAAGGGTGATTCAATTGGAGGTTACAATTTAAATTTTAAATAAAACACATTGGTTTCTTAAAAACTGTTTATATTTTTATGTCAATATAATGCTGAGATATCGACATCAAATATGAAATATTATATCGTCCAACTTTGTAATTACTATTCCGCATAAAATCTTGTCCTTTAGCACCTTCCGCTTCACATAACATTGTAAAATGAAATGGCGTGATATCGCACAATTTTGGTGGCCAATTTTGGTCCCCTAAACCAGGGATGATGCAGATGGCAGCGCCTTGTTGAAACCACATGTCTTCCATATCAATATCGTCCAATTGGTGCCAAATTAATTCATTATAATAATGTGCAGAAACACCAGAATTTTCGAGGAAATACGGCCCAAAATCTGCACCAAACAGTGATTTTTTGTGGATGCATTGGTTGTTAGTGGATGACCCCGAATTTTCGTGACAAATGAGGCAATTCTGTTTGTTTACTTAGCCATTTAGTTGAAAGTGAGCCTCAATGTTGAACATGATTTTATTCGAAAAACTGGTGATTCTACAACACACAATCAATGAAATCACAACGCTATTCGTAATCTACTGGCTCCAGTTCCAGAATTAATTGGATCTTTTGTTAAAATGTGCTGCGCAGAGCTCTAGGAAACGTTCAATTTCTGGGAACGATGGCGAATTGTCACAAACACTGTCATTCACTGCCGTTTTATTTTTGCGTGAGCGACCACGGTTTTTTCCTCGGCCTCCTGGATGATAAGCCACTATCTTGCAATCTTCTTTGTACTGTTCTTGCACTTATTTTTTTCTGAGTTTGTTCCTTAAACTCAAGACTTATGTTTTGTTTATGTCTTTAATGCAGACATTTTCCAACAAGCAGTCTTCTCCTATTTTTCATCCCTGTTCCAACTTCTCTCTCAGCTGTTCCAAACAAGCGATTTTTTTTCAAAATGTTTTGCGCACTTACATGGCTACATCCAACTTTTTCCGCAATAGTTCTGAAAGATAAATTTTAAAAATAAATGTAATGCGTGAATTACACTTTTTTCCTCCCTACTTAACTGACGACTCATACTCCACAAAATTTAAATTTACCGTACTTCGCTAAATGTGAACTGGAAATGAGACAAATCATCGTGCTTGTGAGTAATCACAAGGATAACAGAAGCATTTAACAGTTTTTTTAACTAAAAAGTACAGCTAACTTTTGCCTGAAGTGAATAAGGAGGGAAAAACTAACTACTTTTGAAATCTCTAGAAGGGGTTAGCTTTTATCTGACGGTATTTCTTTTGATAAAAAAAAGTAATTGTTTTCAATAATTTCGGCAGTAAAAGATTCATTGTCGAATATCTTAAAAATAGTCTCCAACTTTTCCATATCCATCATCATTTCGTCTGTTGATTTTTGAAGAAATCCCTCAGTTCCTCAGGTCCATGTGAATGAAGATTCTTGTTCAGCATTTTGAACAGCTAAATCCGGGTTCTTGATCATGTGGCAAATATAACCTGCCAAATGCTCCAGACTGTCATACTGTAGGGATTCAAATTCATCCACCGGGTCTTTAGCAATAATTACATCAGGTTTTAGTGTTCTGAGTAGACTGCTACTCAAATTAAGAGTGCATTCTAGATCGGGTATATTATTTTTTTACCTATAAAAAAGGCAAATATTATCGTGTTATATTATAAGGACATATTGCTTTGTTAAATATTCATACAAGAATATACGAACGAAGCCGATACATAAATTCCAGGCGATTTGGATGGTCATATAGACCACCTTTAGATCTAATCGTTCCAAAAAAATTCTCTAAAACTTCCTGGTTAAGTCTGTATGTCAACAAATATGAAATGTTGTACTCATTCTTTAAGTCATTTTATGAGAGTTTTAGAGAATTATTCGTCATGATAATGCCTAAAGAATTAAATA
Source organism: Pocota personata (assembly GCA_963082735.1). Taxonomy (NCBI): domain Eukaryota; kingdom Metazoa; phylum Arthropoda; class Insecta; order Diptera; family Syrphidae; genus Pocota; species Pocota personata. The sequence goes on along the minus strand of OY720429.1, from coordinate 256,966,120 downwards.
TGAGATTATAAATAATAATGCTTATATTTTCACATCAGCACCTATTTTTTTTTCCTTTAATACAGCATCAGTTCCGTCATTTTATCTATAATTTCGAATTGCAGCGATTCTGAAAGCCCAACGCCTTGATCAGATCTTCAATAATTTTGCCAGCTTTACTTTCTGACGGTCTGCACTTTTAACATTAAAATTTGTTAATGATATTTTATAAGCAATACTTAAATCAGACTTATCATTAGTTTTCGAAATCAGATCTTCAATAATTATTTTACAGATAATTTGTCCGTCCAAAATAAAATCGTCATGATCAACAAAATTGTTCCGAATTAATTTTATAAGATGCGGCACATCAGCAAATACATATATTTGCTTCGATGGATCGGTTGGATTAGGGAAAAAGGAACCGTGATTTGGAGTGCGCTTTTAGCTTTATTATCTTTTATTACAATAGTGATATTAACTACATTATTTCATCTTCTTACTGAGAATATGTCGGGATGATTTCATCAGTTTATGTACTACAGTCAATTTTGAGTGCTTCAACTTGTGTACTGGAGTCAACCTTGCTAACTTCAGTTTGTGTAGAGCAATCGACTTTGCCTGAAAGAATTGAAACCTCTGTGGGTTCTTCCAGCTCCATGTTGGTCTCTCTATTAACATTTGTAAATGCACCACTAAAATTAATAAAATGAGTCGTTGTCAGTATAATTAATGAAAATAATGGTTAATATGTACTTATCCCGAGACCAAAGATCTGTTTTGAATTCTTAAATTCCGTGCACTGGAAACTTGTTCCTTTTTTTGTAACGGCAACAAAAGTGATGGAACCGCATATTCTTTTAGCCGGTTTGCTTTTACAGTTCATTCATATTGTTCATAAAAAGGATTAACTGGCACAAAATCACTTTCTTCAAAATGTTTACAGCAAATTCGCGCCGTTTTGGTGTTTATTTTGGCTTTTCGGCGCCACAAAAAAATCCACTGCTTGTACATTTTTTGTTGTTTTGGGAACAAATGAAAATAAATCTTCCCATAACGTTTTTTTTTTTTTTATTCTTCACAGAACAACCATAAATAACACAATGCATTTTTAACACTTTTATTGCACAACATATACTTTTAACGAAAAAAACAAAATTTGAAGCAACATTTTTCCTTCACCGCCTCTTTATGGGTCACAACTGTACTTGAATGTGACAAAAATTTTGCGCGGAATTTATTAACTTCTTTTCATATACATTGGTACCGCTCCACAAGTAGAAATGTCAATGCTTATTATTCGCAGATGTCAAATTGACAGAACTACAGTAGTGCCAGATTTAAATTGTAACCTTCAATTGAACCACCCTTTATTTATTTCAGACTAATATAATTTAAGAATAAAATTAATAAAATTGCAGAGGTATGGCATAAAAGTAAAGACTAAATGTACAATAAATAAGAAAAAGGGATACAAATTAAGGTTAATGGTTAGAGAGCATTCGCAGGAAAAATTCTGGAGCATTTTCTGTAAAAATTAATTAATGAGGATACAGAGTTTGCTCCTCTAGTGCAACAAGCAACTGTCTCATTCACCCGTAGTTACGCGTACATCGAAGACAACATACTTGCAGAGGATAACGCTCACGGATTTGCCGAGAAGGAGAATCGAAATTAATCAAGGAGAACAAAAAAGGACAATTTATATGACAGCTAGTAAGGTCTCTAATAGACATGACTGAAAAATATTTTCTGTGACATTCAAGAGATTGAATTCCTATCAACTTGCAACTTGTTGCATAGTAAAAATTAAAAACCAAGTAAAAGGCTTTTGGGCTCTCTCAAATCTGATAGAGTGAACATCATAAAAGCCATTTCAAAGTGCACAGATCGGAGAAATCTTTTTCATTTCGTTTTACAAATCCAAGCATTAAAACTATGTAGTAAAAGATAATTTGAGTCCCTAAAATCAATGATCTGGCATTCCAATTCATTCATTCTCGAATAACAGCACTTTTGTCTACCCACTCATCAACGATTTCCTGACAGGGACCATAAGTTGCCGTGCCTCGTCAACACTGAATCACTGATATTAAATTGATGCAATCACCGATCATAAATTAAAATATAAATAGCACAAACCAGGCGCTGCAAGTAGTATAAGTCACTCATATGCCTTGAAATTACTATACTTAACATAAAAGGAAGGTCTTCTAGGATGAAAAGTACATAGATCTAGTCCAATTGGAATCCTGCACCCCTCAGACCGTATTGTCTGCATTGCATCACTTTTTTGATGACACCATGTTTGATAGATTGTGAAATTAATGTTCAATTGTCATGGTAAGAATGCCAAAATCTGCAAAAGGCATGTTCAATTCTACTTTTGAGGAAATAAAAAATCAAAGCAAATTATAAATTTTGCTACATAGGGGTTCCCAGAAGAATTAAAGAAATTTATCAATCATGTAGAGGGTTAAAGCCTTAATTGTTGTCTTTTAAAGAATATTGTCATTGCAAAGTTCGGAGTCTGACGAAGCCTTTCAAAAGAAGCCGACTCGCACTTTGGTCCTTCTGCGCTTAAGGTCCTCATTTCGTGATATGAGTGTGCGAAGTTTCAGCTCTCGATATCATCTATTGCCCTCTGGAAGCCGTGAAAATTTATACACGCACGTTGGAAAATTATGCAGTTTTAAAATACCTTGTATTTCAAAAATGTTGATGCACTAAATAATTGTTCATTTATAATAATATAAGGTCGAAGTTTCAGTTTTCTAGATCGCATAACAATTGCACTCTTGTACTTTAAGGAATTATATTAAAACCTTAAAAGAAAAATGTTCTGTGCAACACCCTGTGCCTCTATGATATAATCGAGAAAATAGTCTCTCAAGAATGTTTCTAGCTTCCTCTAATTTCACATTCACTTATCGTTCTTCTGTCGAAATTGTGGCAGCGCGGTAATTAAATTTACAAATTAGTGTGGCGAATTTGAAAGTAAATTTAATGAAAATATAATAACGTTATATAATAGGGATAACTAATTATTTTACATCAGTTAATAGTGTTAGCTAGGCGTAACGGTTGCGGTTCATAATTAGGTAGAGTATTTAAGGAGCCTGAACGCCGTACATTTTCAGTATAGTTTTTCCTTTCGATAAACACGCTACAAATAAATAATGTAAGTACAAAATTTTCTGTCTCGTATACAAGTTAACTTAGAAAAAAAAGAGGGATATGACAGACAACAATGCAATACCGAACTTCATTTGCATATAAACCAATTTTTAAAAGAGTATCTCGATGTTTATTTTATTAAATCAATCCATTGCCGAAAAATCACTTATACAGCATTTTTATTGTGAATTAATGCAATTTCTGACAAAAGGTATTGCTTTTGACATCGCCCTTGGTTTTCAGATAGAATCCAATACTCCATAATGGAAAACAGATTGCCAGACAATGACTAACACGATACGACTGAAACGAAGAGCAAAGGATTTAGGTTTTTTTTTTGGCATTCAAATGATTTCTGGCAAATTATAGCCGAGCTGTTTAATAACGTGAGGTGAGGTAAAGTTTTTGCTTTGAAGAATCTTCAAGAAAAAGTTGAACAGTTCTAGATTTTGCGACAGATAAAGTTTGTGCTCCATTCAATGTTAAATTCGATGTCTTTTTTAATATGTGGCGCCCTTCTCTTTCCATTGTAGTTATTTCTGTCGATCCTAATTGTCTTGTTCCATAATTTTCAATGACATAATAAACGAGCAACCGTAAAGACAAAATAATTATATTTATAGTGCTTCAAATTAGTGAATATCCCATCACAATCTTTGATCTTCGGTAAATGGTGACAGCCACGCCCACATTCTTCGTAACAACCGTTTTTCTGATAAAATTTCTTAAAAATCTAATCGCGGAAATATTCTATGGGCAGAAAAGCCTGATTGCATTTGAATCAAAAAGTTCACAATGCCACGCCCAGTTTATTATAAATGGATATCATACTATCTGTTTCAGACGGATTATAACTTATCTGTATGCATTAAAGAGTTTATCTCCGAATGGTAGAGCGAAATATTTGTTGAATAACTGCACAAAGATGATAACTTGGTACACGGGCCTGAGGCAATCCTGCTAGCTTATGTTATATATTTGGGTTTTACTAATTACAAGGTACTAACAAACAAACGAACGCATTAGAGAGGACAATTTATTGCAGAGCTCTGAAGGGGAAAGTGTTCCAAGATGAATATGCTTGGCAATCGCTTTATGGGTTTATAAATTTAGTTTATAATTTATTTTAATGTATTCTATTTTATTACAGAAAATCTGAAAGCATCATGAATAAGCTCTTCACTCCTATAATCCTGGTGGTGATCTACCTCAGCCTCGCGTCTTGTTACCCATTTATTGACAATGCTGGTTTCTCTTTGGGTTATCAAGGCGCAAATGCACTCGTAGCACCTGGACAAGGATTGCCTCTGATGGGACAATATTTGAATGACTTTTATTATAATAACCTAATCCGCTCTATGCTTTCTGGTAAGCAATTTCAATTAAAAATTAACTACTCTATCTAATCTTCTTCATAGCTGGAGTCTATCCCAGAACGTTTGGATTCGACCAAATGGAAAATAAACCTTTTAGATTGAACAAACGTGAGGCTGATGATGCAGCCGAAGAGTAAGCCAAATAAACTTCATCACTCTGGACTTGACAAGCGATAAGCTAACATATAATAATATAATATTATTACTACTATAATGTAAATTATAAGATATATACGTATATATTATTCACATAACACTATTTAAATAAATCTGTTGAATTTGAATATTTTCCTGTCTGAATGTTTTTCCGAGCTCAGTTATTAAGCGCCTGAATATATTTCGACAAATTTGTGCACACATTTGTGTAAGCATATCCACTGTAAGCACATTCCATAGAGGTCGCTGCCGTGCCCAACGATTTTCGAGTTGGCTGATCTCCATAGTGAATAGTTGGCCTTATTTTTCTGTCTATTTGTTTGTTTTCGGTACTTACAGGTAAGAACGGAACCCTTATAGTGTAAGTTGTAAGCTCTTCCATTTGTTGGCCACAGCCTAATAACTTTTGAACCGTTAGACGTAGAAGATTGAAGAGTTGAGTTCAGACAGGTCAAGCGTAACATTTTGGGAAAGTTCAAAAACAAAAAAAGTTCTAATTAGAGTTCTGGGAACAAACAAAATCACGCGGGCGACATTCGTTGAGATTTTGGTCAAAAATTCGCGTATAAGTGTCTATGTATGCCTGGGATGGCGCATTATCATAGTACAAAACAAATCAAGTGTTCCTCCACAAATCTGACCTTTTCCGGTGAACATTCTATCTCAAATGCCTCAAACGAACAGATAATATTGTCTGTTGACTGTTTGTCCCTCCGGAAGGAATTCCGAGTGGACAGTCAACATACGGTTTCGACCGGTTATCGAAGCGCCGTTTCGAAGCTTGTTGGCTATTTTGCATGTCAACCTCTCGTCACCCGTAATGGTGCATAAAGCATGTCTTTAGCTCTTTACTTTTCGCACGATAGACTTGAAGTCCACTAACCTAACCAACAGCTGTAAACAAACTTGCGAACAGATCGCGCCAAAACCCTAACTGACAATTAAGTACATTGTCATCAAGTTACATCAAACAAACAGTTGTTTCACACCATCTACGTGAGCTTTTTAAGTAAATGAACAATTCCCCGTATTTATTTGACAGAATGTATAATGACGAAAAGTTTGATTTTGATATCCTTATCGACTTTAGAAATAAATATGACAATTTTAATATAAGCAATGGAGTGCTTATTTCGTATTGGAACAAATCTGAAAGAAGGTCTTCTAGCAAAAAAAACCGCCAAAATTAGTTCAATAATTTAGAAGTGATATATTTAAGAGGGCCTTATCTGTTTTCTGCATGGAATAAGATAGAATTTTTAAAACGTTAACGCTTTAACGCAACCCCCTATATGCCAACGGAATACCAAGTTTCATAGCTATTCGTATGTGTGTCGGTCACCTTTTCGAACTCATGGAAGCGTAGTCATTTACCCCCCCTTTTTTTTATTTGTTAGCTCCTTGTCGGATTTCAAAAGTTCTATACTCTATAGCAGTTGCTTGTTCAGAATCCCTTTAAAACTAAATCGTTTTCATGTACCATTTGATCCAAAATGACACTCCCACACCACTTGCACTGCGCAAGGTTTTTAAACCTAGCTATTATAACTATTATGGCCGAAGTCTCGACGCTAGTTGATAATAGAATAGACGACCGTATTACTTGATAGAAGCTATTTCCAAATCGAGCAGCACTCAGACTTGATTTTTGGTCCATTGTACTACCAAGCAGAAACCCCGATTTTGTGTAGTAGAGAAGCAGCATTACGTGACGTAAATAGTAGGGAAAATGGAGGTTCGAGTAAGTCTTCATGATAGGGAATTTCATGGAGAGCAGAGCCATTAGATATACATATGTGAGAGGTAATGTATAAACAACTGGTTACGTAGAACGCCCGACTATATGAATACTTATCCCGCACTATAGACATAGCTTATTGAGGAAATCAGCAACCAAAGCCAATCCTCAAGGTGGTGACATCCTTAAGAAATTGTGCTAACCGGATGGCGTTGTCATTATACATAGTTTAGGAAAATTTTGTAAACAGAGTTCACTTGAATTCACTTCTTGTTATACGAAATATCTTTCCATATATAAATCTGAATAGAAAACTGAAACGAAATTTAAATAAATAAGAAAGAGTCAGTAAAACTTGTAACACCGTCTTCATCATGTATAGTTACAGCAAAGAAAAATTAGGAACTGGACGGTGGTAAGACTTGATGGAAAGCAACAAAGAGGAAAATTCCCCTGGGAAATCAGCGACAAAACAAGGAATAGAAAGTGTTGCCGACAGCATTGGATACAGAAAAAACTTGAACCTAAAAAAGTGGGCTAAGGTTAAGAGTCGTCTGGGATCTAACACTATGGGGCTCTTATTGTTATGGAAATATCAACTCGTCATTTCAAAGCTCCACATGATATGGTAAGGTTGCTATTACGTTCCAATTCGCCCAATTTCCACGAAACTGGCCGTGATACACCGTACTCAGAGTCCGCTATTAAGAGTGGCAATCTATTTCCAATCTAATATGAAACAAGCAAATGGACAGAAAAATAAGGCCAACTACCGACTGTGGTAGGTTGAACTATGTAAAAGCATATTTAGTTATTTATGGATCCAGGAGATCAGCCAACTCGAATCACTTGCGAATAGAGAATCGTTGGGCACAGCAGCGACGTCTTCGGGAGATGCCTACATACACACAAATGTGTGCAGAAGTTTGTCAAAATGTATTAGGTGCGCAACTAAGTTCTCGCTGTTTGTCAATAGATGGCTCCAGCAGTAAGTGCTGGTCGATTTTGACATATCGCAAAACTTCATGAACCGAGTTGAGATATATGGTAAACAAACTGTTTTGACCTCGGTTTTGACACATTAGTGATTTTGTTTTGGCGTCATATATGTACTTTTGGTTGTATGAAAGTGTCTGATTTTGTGCCAAATACTCGTCATTAGCGGGAAGTGTTGATTTTCTTCTTTCATTCGGAAAAAATGGCGGCTGAAGCGCATCGAGAGCTCCAAAAAGTTTACGGAGATGCTGCTCTAAGTGAAAGAACGTACCATGATTGGTTCCGTCGTTTCAAAGACGGTGATTTCGATGTTGACGACCGTCCGCGTGAAGTAAGGCCAAAATCCTTCGAAGACGCTGAATTGGAGGCATTGCTCGATGAGGATCCGTACCAAACGCAAGAACAGCTTGCTTCAGCATTAGGAGTTACCCGTGAAGCCATTTTCAAGCGATTGCAAGGAGCTTGGGTTCCTTATGCTTTGAACCCTAGGGACGTTGAGCGTGTTTTTTTTATCTGTGAACAACTGCTCCATCGGCAAAAAAGGAAGGGTTTTCTTCATCGCATCGTAACGGGTGATGAAAAATGAATTCATTACAGCAATTCAAAGAAAAGAAAGTCATGGGGACTGCCCGGTCATGCTTCTACGTCATCGGCCGAAAATTCACGCTGCGAAGATTATGCTGTGTATTTGGTGGGACCAGGTCGGTGTCATTTATTATGAACTGTTGAAATCCAATGAAACCATCACTGGGGAACGGTATCGACTTCAATTGATTGAGCCGAACACTGTGCGAAAACGGCCACAACATGAGCAGAGGCACGAAAAAGTGATTTTACAGCATGACAACGCTCGGCCTCACGTTGCCAAACCCGTTAAAACCTACCTGAAAACGCTCAAATAAGTAGTCCTACCCCACCCGCCATATTCTCCAGATATTGCGCCATCCGATTATTACTTGTTCCATTCGATGGCACATGGTCTGGCTGCTCAGCAGTTCCGCCCATATGAAGACATCAAAAAATGGCTGATTCGTGGATATCCTCAAAAGATGAACACTTTTACCGTACCGGTATTCGAGCTCTGCCAGAAAGATGGGAAAAAGTTGTAGCTAGCGATGGGCAATACTTTGAATGATTCATTTGTAATCATTTTTTTTACAATAAAGTGGCATTTTCATCTCATTTTCAACTTAGATACGCACCTGATATTCAGGCGCTTAATAACTGTGCTGGGAGAAATATCCGGACAGGAAAATATTCAAATTCAACAGATTTAATATATACGTATATATCTTTTAATTTACATTATGATTAAGTAGTAATAATATTATATTATTATATGTTAGCTTATCGCTTGTCAAGTCCAGAGTGATGAAGTTTATTTGGCTTACTCTTCGGCTGCATCATCAGCCTCACGTTTGTTCAATCTAAAGGGTTTATTTTCCATTTGGTCGAATCCAAACGTTCTGGGATAAGCTCCAGCTATAAACAAGATTAGACAGAGTATTTAATTTTTAATTGAAATTGCTTACCAGAAAGCATAGAGCGGATTAGGTTATTATAATAAAAGTCATTCAAATATTGTCCCATCAGAGGCAATCCTTGTCCAGGTGCTACGAGTGCATTTGCGCCTTGATAACCCAAAGAGAAACCAGCATTGTCAATAAATGGTTTACAAGACGCGAGGCTGAGGTAGATCACCACCAGGATTATAGGAGTGAAGAGCTTATTCATGATGCTTTCAGATTTTCTGTAATAAAATAGAATACATTAAAATAAATTATAAACTAAATTTATAAACCTTAAGAGAAGGTCTTGAGCCAAAAGCGATTGCCAAGCATATTCATCTTGGAACGCTCTCCCTTTCAGAGCTCTGCAATAAATTGTCCTCTCTAATGCGTTCGTTTGTTTATTAGTACCTTGTAATTAATAAAACCTAAATATATAAGCAATAAGCTAGCAGGATTGCCGTGTACCAAGTGTGATTACTCAACAAATATTTCACTTTATCATTCGGAGAAAAGGTCATTGAAACATACAGAAAATTTCCACTGCGTCCGAAAAGGATCGTATGGCACCCTATGTCTCATCTTGCAATCCATTCATAATGAAGTGGGCTGGGCGTTTTTTTTTTCCGAGGGTAGATAAAAAATCTTCGTGAAGACACTATGAGGATCGATAGTGCGTGCTCATAGTAGTGTGAGATTTTTACTCACTAAAAAAACCTCCCTTCGTGATAAATTTCTTTGATTACATACTACAACTAAGTTTTGACTTATCCAGCAGTTTTTCTTTCATGTATTGAGATCGTTTGGCAGGTCCCTTTCCATTGAAAGTTCCTGCTTGTTCCGCAAATTAGGCGCGGTTTCTTGCTATCGCGTTAAGTCGAAAGGTTTAGTCCTTTGTAGACGACGCAGTAGATTCCTCTTATCTAGAATTCGAAGGACTTCATTGTTAACGTGTCCTTGTAATCTGTCTTTATGCTTACGCGCGAAGTTTTTGATTTCATATTCGACTGTCGCAATTAATAAATTTTTTTTTGATACAAATGCAATGAGATCTTTCTATTCAGAGAATATTACCGCGATTTTTGAAAGATGTTACGACTTTGTCTTAGACGAATGTGTTCGTGGCTGGCATTATGGTGAAGTTGACGAACGAGCAACGTTTGGAAATTATTTAAAATTACTACCGAAATTCTGAGCCAATCACTTTGGACGACCTTGAGGCCAATTCGAGACGCTATTGCCGGAATAACCGAGTCATCAAAAATTCAACCGACCCCTTGAAGCCCTGCCAGCGAAGCCGAGGTGGCCATTTAAATGATGTGCTATTCTATACATATTGGCCTGAATGTAGCCTCAAAATAAGGCCAGAATCAATATGACATCCCACACCGTTGTTGCTTTATTTTTACTTTTTTTTTCTATTGTTCTTATCTGGTCACAACATACAAAGATGGAAATACTATTTTCTTGTGCCTTTTCAAAATTGTTTTGCATTCAAATCAAGGTCCCTAACCCTATCACCTTAATCGAATCAATATGTGTATATATTTTTTTTTCCAAGTCAGCTTGAGAATACTAATAGAATATACAGATTTAGGTACTTACATTATTTGTTTGTAGCGTATTTAACAAAAAGAAGCACTATACTGAGAACTTATGGCGCTTGCAACTCCTTAAATACTCCACCAAGCTAATAAGTGCAACCGTTACGCCTATTACTGGTGTAAAATAATTAGTTATCCGTGTTATATAACGCCATTATACTTTCATTAAATTTACTTTCCGATTTACAACACCTAATTTGTAAATTTAATTACCGTGCTGCCGCAACTTTAGCGGAAGAACGATAAGGACCGTGAAATTTGAAGAAGCTAGAAACGTCCTTGAGGAACTATTTTTTCGATTGTAAGAATATAGGGTGTTGCATAGAACATTTTCCTTTTACCTACTGAATATAATTCTGTTTCCATTACTATGGCAATTATGCATAATAATGGGCAGCTTATTAATTTTCTTTTAATTGTAACAAATCTTCCCCTGGTTTTGAAAGTTTGTTTTCCCATTCTTTTTAGAAATCTATTTTTCCAGATAAAAATAAATACCATACAATGCGGCGGTTTTAAGCTGATAAAGGAGATTGTCACCTTTCATTTGATACCAATAATAATCTGCAAAACTTTTCTGTTTTTGAACTTTTTATAATCTTACTCTTTACCTGTCTGCGGGGTAACAAAGCCCAACGCTGGTCCTTCTACGTCGAACAGTTGAAAAGTAATGAAGCTGTGACAGACACATGGACAAACGGACGGATATTCAACTGACTCTCACTATAAGAGTTCCGTCCTTACATTTTGTTGTCTTGTAAGTACCAAAAACCCTGAAAACTGACAAAAGGGCGAAAACTTCCCATAGAATGGGCCCAATAGTATTAACGTCAGTGTTTTTAAAGGCCAAGTAGAGCATTGCCAATGAGATTTTATGAGTTAACTTCAAACCATCTGCATGGTTTCATTCCACAGAGGACTGAACGATACTCGCATACTTGTCGAGGGAATGGGACTATTTCTTTAATATGGCAAAGTATTATTAATATTTTCCTGTACATAAACTTTTCTCTAAATGACCTGCAAGTTGGCCTCAAGGGTGATTCAATTGGAGGTTACAATTTAAATTTTAAATAAAACACATTGGTTTCTTAAAAACTGTTTATATTTTTATGTCAATATAATGCTGAGATATCGACATCAAATATGAAATATTATATCGTCCAACTTTGTAATTACTATTCCGCATAAAATCTTGTCCTTTAGCACCTTCCGCTTCACATAACATTGTAAAATGAAATGGCGTGATATCGCACAATTTTGGTGGCCAATTTTGGTCCCCTAAACCAGGGATGATGCAGATGGCAGCGCCTTGTTGAAACCACATGTCTTCCATATCAATATCGTCCAATTGGTGCCAAATTAATTCATTATAATAATGTGCAGAAACACCAGAATTTTCGAGGAAATACGGCCCAAAATCTGCACCAAACAGTGATTTTTTGTGGATGCATTGGTTGTTAGTGGATGACCCCGAATTTTCGTGACAAATGAGGCAATTCTGTTTGTTTACTTAGCCATTTAGTTGAAAGTGAGCCTCAATGTTGAACATGATTTTATTCGAAAAACTGGTGATTCTACAACACACAATCAATGAAATCACAACGCTATTCGTAATCTACTGGCTTCAGTTCCAGAATTAATTGGATCTTTTGTTAAAATGTGCTGCGCAGAGCTCTAGGAAACGTTCAATTGCTGGGAACGATGGCGAATTGTCACAAACACTGTCATTCACTGCCGTTTTATTTTTGCGTGAGCGACCACGGTTTTTTCCTCGGCCTCCTGGATGATAAGCCACTATCTTGCAATCTTCTTTGTACTGTTCTTGCACTTATTTTTTTCTGAGTTTGTTCCTTAAACTCAAGACTTATGTTTTGTTTATGTCTTTAATGCAGACATTTTCCAACAAGCAGTCTTCTCCTATTTTTCATCCCTGTTCCAACTTCTCTCTCAGCTGTTCCAAACAAGCGATTTTTTTTCAAAATGTTTTGCGCACTTACATGGCTACATCCAACTTTTTCCGCAATAGTTCTGAAAGATAAATTTTAAAAATAAATGTAATGCGTGAATTACACTTTTTTCCTCCCTACTTAACTGACGACTCATACTCCACAAAATTTAAATTTACCGTACTTCGCTAAATGTGAACTGGAAATGAGACAAATCATCGTGCTTGTGAGTAATCACAAGGATAACAGAAGCATTTAACAGTTTTTTTAACTAAAAAGTACAGCTAACTTTTGCCTGAAGTGAATAAGGAGGGAAAAACTAACTACTTTTGAAATCTCTAGAAGGGGTTAGCTTTTATCTGACCACTACGGTACATTCTTTAACTTTTTTCTCTGACGGTATTTCTTTTGATAAAAAAAAGTAATTGTTTTCAATAATTTCGGCAGTAAAAGATTCATTGTCGAATATCTTAAAAATAGTCTCCAACTTTTCCATATCCATCATCATTTCGTCTGTTGATTTTTGAAGAAATCCCTCAGTTCCTCAGGTCCATGTGAATGAAGATTCTTGTTCAGCATTTTGAACAGCTAAATCCGGGTTCTTGATCATGTGGCAAATATAACCTGCCAAATGCTCCAGACTGTCATACTGTAGGGATTCAAATTCATCCACCGGGTCTTTAGCAATAATTACATCAGGTTTTAGTGTTCTGAGTAGACTGCTACTCAAATTAAGAGTGCATTCTAGATCGGGTATATTATTTTTTTACCTATAAAAAAGGCAAATATTATCGTGTTATATTATAAGGACATATTGCTTTGTTAAATATTCATACAAGAATATACGAACGAAGCCGATACATAAATTCCAGGCGATTTGGATGGTCATATAGACCACCTTTAGATCTAATCGTTCCAAAAAAATTCTCTAAAACTTCCTGGTTAAGTCTGTATGTCAACAAATATGAAATGTTGTACTCATTCTTTAAGTCATTTTATGAGAGTTTTAGAGAATTATTCGTCATGATAATGCCTAAAGAATTAAATATGAGATTATAAATAATAATGCTTATATTTTCACATCAGCACCTATTTTTTTTTCCTTTAATACAGCATCAGTTCCGTCATTTTATCTATAATTTCGAATTGCAGCGATTCTGAAAGCCCAACGCCTTGATCAGATCTTCAATAATTTTGCCAGCTTTACTTTCTGACGGTCTGCACTTTTAACATTAAAATTTGTTAATGATATTTTATAAGCAATACTTAAATCAGACTTATCATTAGTTTTCGAAATCAGATCTTCAATAATTATTTTACAGATAATTTGTCCGTCCAAAATAAAATCGTCATGATCAACAAAATTGTTCCGAATTAATTTTATAAGATGCGGCACATCAGCAAATACATATATTTGCTTCGATGGATCGGTTGGATTAGGGAAAAAGGAACCGTGATTTGGAGTGCGCTTTTAGCTTTATTATCTTTTATTACAATAGTGATATTAACTACATTATTTCATCTTCTTACTGAGAATATGTCGGGATGATTTCATCAGTTTATGTACTACAGTCAATTTTGAGTGCTTCAACTTGTGTACTGGAGTCAACCTTGCTAACTTCAGTTTGTGTAGAGCAATCGACTTTGCCTGAAAGAATTGAAACCTCTGTGGGTTCTTCCAGCTCCATGTTGGTCTCTCTATTAACATTTGTAAATGCACCACTAAAATTAATAAAATGAGTCGTTGTCAGTATAATTAATGAAAATAATGGTTAATATGTACTTATCCCGAGACCAAAGATCTGTTTTGAATTCTTAAATTCCGTGCACTGGAAACTTGTTCCTTTTTTTGTAACGGCAACAAAAGTGATGGAACCGCATATTCTTTTAGCCGGTTTGCTTTTACAGTTCATTCATATTGTTCATAAAAAGGATTAACTGGCACAAAATCACTTTCTTCAAAATGTTTACAGCAAATTCGCGCCGTTTTGGTGTTTATTTTGGCTTTTCGGCGCCACAAAAAAATCCACTGCTTGTACATTTTTTGTTGTTTTGGGAACAAATGAAAATAAATCTTCCCATAACGTTTTTTTTTTTTTTATTCTTCACAGAACAACCATAAATAACACAATGCATTTTTAACACTTTTATTGCACAACATATACTTTTAACGAAAAAAACAAAATTTGAAGCAACATTTTTCCTTCACCGCCTCTTTATGGGTCACAACTGTACTTGAATGTGACAAAAATTTTGCGCGGAATTTATTAACTTCTTTTCATATACATTGGTACCGCTCCACAAGTAGAAATGTCAATGCTTATTATTCGCAGATGTCAAATTGACAGAACTACAGTAGTGCCAGATTTAAATTGTAACCTTCAATTGAACCACCCTTTATTTATTTCAGACTAATATAATTTAAGAATAAAATTAATAAAATTGCAGAGGTATGGCATAAAAGTAAAGACTAAATGTACAATAAATAAGAAAAAGGGATACAAATTAAGGTTAATGGTTAGAGAGCATTCGCAGGAAAAATTCTGGAGCATTTTCTGTAAAAATTAATTAATGAGGATACAGAGTTTGCTCCTCTAGTGCAACAAGCAACTGTCTCATTCACCCGTAGTTACGCGTACATCGAAGACAACATAGTTGCAGAGGATAACGCTCACGGATTTGCCGAGAAGGAGAATCGAAATTAATCAAGGAGAACAAAAAAGGACAATTTATATGACAGCTAGTAAGGTCTCTAATAGACATGACTGAAAAATATTTTCTGTGACATTCAAGAGATTGAATTCCTATCAACTTGCAACTTGTTGCATAGTAAAAATTAAAAACCAAGTAAAAGGCTTTTGGGCTCTCTCAAATCTGATAGAGTGAACATCATAAAAGCCATTTCAAAGTGCACAGATCGGAGAAATCTTTTTCATTTCGTTTTACAAATCCAAGCATTAAAACTATGTAGTAAAAGATAATTTGAGTCCCTAAAATCAATGATCTGGCATTCCAATTCATTCATTCTCGAATAACAGCACTTTTGTCTACCCACTCATCAACGATTTCCTGACAGGGACCATAAGTTGCCGTGCCTCGTCAACACTGAATCACTGATATTAAATTGATGCAATCACCGATCATAAATTAAAATATAAATAGCACAAACCAGGCGCTGCAAGTAGTATAAGTCACTCATATGCCTTGAAATTACTATACTTAACATAAAAGGAAGGTCTTCTAGGATGAAAAGTACATAGATCTAGTCCAATTGGAATCCTGCACCCCTCAGACCGTATTGTCTGCATTGCATCACTTTTTTGATGACACCATGTTTGATAGATTGTGAAATTAATGTTCAATTGTCATGGTAAGAATGCCAAAATCTGCAAAAGGCATGTTCAATTCTACTTTTGAGGAAATAAAAAATCAAAGCAAATTATAACTTTTGCTACATAGGGGTTCCCAGAAGAATTAAAGAAATTTATCAATCATGTAGAGGGTTAAAGCCTTAATTTTTGTCTTTTAAAGAATATTGTCATTGCAAAGTTCGGAGTCTGACGAAGCCTTTCAAAAGAAGCCGACTCGCACTTTGGTCCTTCTGCGCTTAAGGTCCTCATTTCGTGATATGAGTGTGCGAAGTTTCAGCTCTCGATATCATCTATTGCCCTCTGGAAGCCGTGAAAATTTATACACGCACGTTGGAAAATTATGCAGTTTTAAAATACCTTGTATTTCAAAAATGTTGATGCACTAAATAATTGTTCATTTATAATAATATAAGGTCGAAGTTTCAGTTTTCTAGATCGCATAACAATTGCACTCTTGTACTTTAAGGAATTATATTAAAACCTTAAAAGAAAAATGTTCTGTGCAACACCCTGTGCCTCTATGATATAATCGAGAAAATAGTCTCTCAAGAATGTTTCTAGCTTCCTCTAATTTCACATTCACTTATCGTTCTTCTGTTGAAATTGTGGCAGCGCGGTAATTAAATTTACAAATTAGTGTGGCGAATTTGAAAGTAAATTTAATGAAAATATAACAACGTTATATAATAGGGATAACTAATTATTTTACATCAGTTAATAGTGTTAGCTAGGCGTAACGGTTGCGGTTCATAATTAGGTAGAGTATTTAAGGAGCCTGAACGCCGTACATTTTCAGTATAGTTTTTCCTTTCGATAAACACGCTACAAATAAATAATGTAAGTACAAAATTTTCTGTCTCGTATACAAGTTAACTTAGAAAAAAAAGAGGGATATGACAGACAACAATGCAATACCGAACTTCATTTGCATATAAACCAATTTTTAAAAGAGTATCTCGATGTTTATTTTATTAAATCAATCCATTGCCGAAAAATCACTTATACAGCATTTTTATTGTGAATTAATGCAATTTCTGACAAAAGGTATTGCTTTTGACATCGCCCTTGGTTTTCAGATAGAATCCAATACTCCATAATGGAAAACAGATTGCCAGACAATGACTAACACGATACGACTGAAACGAAGAGCAAAGGATTTAGGTTTTTTTTTGGCATTCAAATGATTTCTGGCAAATTATAGCCGAGCTGTTTAATAACGTGAGGTGAGGTAAAGTTTTTGCTTTGAAGAATCTTCAAGAAAAAGTTGAACAGTTCTAGATTTTGCGACAGATAAAGTTTGTGCTCCATTCAATGTTAAATTCGATGTCTTTTTTAATATGTGGCGCCCTTCTCTTTCCATTGTAGTTATTTCTGTCGATCCTAATTGTCTTGTTCCATAATTTTCAATGACATAATAAACGAGCAACCGTAAAGACAAAATAATTATATTTATAGTGCTTCAAATTAGTGAATATCCCATCACAATCTTTGATCTTCGGTAAATGGTGACAGCCACGCCCACATTCTTCGTAACAACCGTTTTTCTGATAAAATTTCTTAAAAATCTAATCGCGGAAATATTCTATGGGCAGAAAAGCCTGATTGCATTTGAATCAAAAAGTTCACAATGCCACGCCCAGTTTATTATAAATGGATATCATACTATCTGTTTCAGACGGATTATAACTTCTCTGTATGCATTAAAGAGTTTATCTCCGAATGGTAGAGCGAAATATTTGTTGAATAACTGCACAAAGATGATAACTTGGTACACGGGCCTGAGGCAATCCTGCTAGCTTATGTTATATATTTGGGTTTTACTAATTACAAGGTACTAACAAACAAACGAACGCATTAGAGAGGACAATTTATTGCAGAGCTCTGAAGGGGAAAGTGTTCCAAGATGAATATGCTTGGCAATCGCTTTATGGGTTTATAAATTTAGTTTATAATTTATTTTAATGTATTCTATTTTATTACAGAAAATCTGAAAGCATCATGAATAAGCTCTTCACTCCTATAATCCTGGTGGTGATCTACCTCAGCCTCGCGTCTTGTAAACCATTTATTGACAATGCTGGTTTCTCTTTGGGTTATCAAGGCGCAAATGCACTCGTAGCACCTGGACAAGGATTGCCTCTGATGGGACAATATTTGAATGACTTTTATTATAATAACCTAATCCGCTCTATGCTTTCTGGTAAGCAATTTCAATTAAAAATTAACTACTCTATCTAATCTTCTTCATAGCTGGAGTCTATCCCAGAACGTTTGGATTCGACCAAATGGAAAATAAACCTTTTAGATTGAACAAACGTGAGGCTGATGATGCAGCCGAAGAGTAAGCCAAATAAACTTCATCACTCTGGACTTGACAAGCGATAAGCTAACATATAATAATATAATATTATTACTACTATAATGTAAATTAAAAGATATATACGTATATATTATTCACATAACACTATTTAAATAAATCTGTTGAATTTGAATATTTTCCTGTCTGAATGTTTTTCCGAGCTCAGTTATTAAGCGCCTGAATATATTTCGACAAATTTGTGCACACATTTGTGTAAGCATATCCACTGTAAGCACATTCCATAGAGGTCGCTGCGGTGCCCAACGATTTTCGAGTTGGCTGATCTCCATAGTAATTAGTTGGCCTTATTTTTCTGTCTATTTGTTTGTTTTCGGTACTTACAGGTAAGAACGGAACCCTTATAGTGTAAGTTGTAAGCTCTTCCATTTGTTGGCCACAGCCTAATAACTTTTGAACCGTTAGACGTAGAAGATTGAAGAGTTGAGTTCAGACAGGTCAAGCGTAACATTTTGGGAAAGTTCAAAAACAAAAAAAGTTCTAATTAGAGTTCTGGGAACAAACAAAATCACGCGGGCGACATTCGTTGAGATTTTGGTCAAAAATTCGCTTATAAGTGTCTATGTATGCCTGGGATGGTGCATTATCGTGGTACAAAACAAATCAAGTGTTCCTCCACAAATCTGACCTTTTCCGGTGAACATTCTATCTCAAATGCCTCAAACGAACAGATAATATTGTCTGTTGACTGTTTGTCCCTCCGGAAGGAATTCCGAGTGGACAGTCAACATACGGTTTCGACTGATTATCGAAGCGCCGTTTCGAAGCTTGTTGGCTATTTTGCATGTCAACCTCTCGTCACCCGTAATGGTGCATAAAGCATGTCTTTAGCTCTTTACTTTTCGCACGATAGACTTGAAGTCCACTAACCTAACCAACAGCTGTAAACAAACTTGCGAACAGATCGCGCCAAAACCCTAACTGACAATTAAGTACATTGTCATCAAGTTACATCAAACAAACAGTTGTTTCACACCATCTACGTGAGCTTTTTAAGTAAATTAACAATTCCCGGTATTTATTTGACAGAATGTATAATGACGAAAAGTTTGATTTTGATATCCTTATCGACTTTAGAAATAAATATGACAATTTTAATATAAGCAATGGAGTGCTTATTTCGTATTGGAACAAATCTGAAAGAAGGTCTTCTAGCAAAAAAAACCGCCAAAATTAGTTCAATAATTTAGAAGTGATATATTTAAGAGGGCCTTATCTGTTTTCTGCATGGAATAAGATAGAATTTTTAAAACGTTAACGCTTTAACGCAACCCCCTATATGCCAACGGAATACCAAGTTTCATAGCTATTCGTATGTGTGTCGGTCACCTTTTCGAACTCATGGAAGCGTAGTCATTTACCCCCCCTTTTGTTTTCTTATTTGTTAGCTCCTTGTCGGATTTCAAAGGTTCTATACTCTATAGCAGTTGCTTGTTCAGAATCCTTTTAAAACTAAATCGTTTTCATGTAATATTTGATCCAAAATGGCACTCCCACACCACTTGCACTGCGCAAGGTTTTTAAACCTAGCTATTATAACTATTATGGCCGAAGTCTCGACGCTAGTTGATAATAGAATAGATGACCGTATTACTTGATAGAAGCTATTTCCAAATCGAGCAGCACTCAGACTTGATTTTTGGTCTATTGTACTACCAAGCAGAAACCCCGATTTTGTGTAGTAGCGAAGCAGCATTACGTGACGTAAATAGTAGGGAAAATGGAGGTTCGAGTAAGTCTTCATGATAGGGAATTTCATGGAGAGCAGAGCCATTAGATATACATATGTGAGAGGTAATGTATAAACAACTGGTTACGTAGAACGCCCGACTATATGAATACTTATCCCGCACTATAGACATAGCTTATTGAGGAAATCAGCAACCAAAGCCAATCCTCAAGGTGGTGACATCCTTAAGAAATTGTGCTAACCGGATGGCGTTGACATTATACATAGTTTAGGAAAATTTTGTAAACAGAGTTCACTTGAATTCACTTCTTGTTATACGAAATATCTTTCCATATATAAATCTGAATAGAAAACTGAAACGAAATTTAAATAAATAAGAAAGAGTCAGTAAAACTTGTAACACCGTCTTCATCATGTATAGTTACAGCAAAGAAAAAATAGGAACTGGACGGTGGTAAGACTTGATGGAAAGCAACAAAGAGGAAAATTCCCCTGGGAAATCAGCGACAAAACAAGGAATAGAAAGTGTTGCCGACAGCATTGGATACAGAAAAAACTTGAACCTAAAAAAGTGGGCTAAGGTTAAGAGTCGTCTGGGATCTAACACTATGGGGCTCTTATTGTTATGGAAATATCAACTCGTCATTTCAAAGCTCCACATGATATGGTAAGGTTGCTATTACGTTCCAATTCGCCCAATTTCCACGAAACTGGCCGTGATACACCGTACTCAGAGTCCGCTATTAAGAGTGGCAATCTATTTCCAATCTACTATGAAACAAGCAAATGGACAGAAAAATAAGGCCAACTACCGACTGTGGTAGGTTGAACTATGTAAAAGCATATTTAGTTATTTATGGATCCAGGAGATCAGCCAACTCGAATCACTTGCGAATAGAGAATCGTTGGGCACAGCAGCGACGTCTTCGGGAGATGCCTACATACACACAAATGTGTGCAGAAGTTTGTCAAAATGTATTAGGTGCGCAACTAAGTTCTCGCTGTTTGTCAATAGATGGCTCCAGCAGTAAGTGCTGGTCGATTTTGACATATCGCAAAACTTCATGAACCGAGTTGAGATATATGGTAAACAAACTGTTTTGACCTCGGTTTTGACACATTAGTGATTTTGTTTTGGCGTCATATATGTACTTTTGGTTGTATGAAAATGTCTGATTTTGTGCCAAATACTCATCATTAGCGGGAAGTGTTGATTTTCTTCTTTCATTCGGAAAAAATGGCGGCTGAAGCGCATCGAGAGCTCCAAAAAGTTTACGGAGATGCTGCTCTAAGTGAAAGAACGTACCATGATTGGTTCCGTCGTTTCAAAGACGGTGATTTCGATGTTGATTGAATTGGAGGCATTGCTCGATGAGGATCCGTACCAAACGCAAGAACAGCTTGCCTCAGCATTAGGAGTTACCCGTGAAGCCATTTTCAAGCGATTGCAAGGAGCTTGGGTTCCTTATGCTTTGAACCCTAGGGACGTTGAGCGTGTTTTTTTTATCTGTGAACAACTACTCCATCGGCAAAAAAGGAAGGGTTTTCTTCATCGCATCGTAACGGGTGATGAAAAATGAATTCATTACAGCAACCCAAAGAAAAGAAAGTCATGGGGACTGCCCGGTCATGCTTCTACGTCATCGGCTCGGCCGAAAATTCACGCTGCGAAGATTATGCTGTGTATTTGGTGGGACCAGGTCGGTGTCATTTATTATGAACTGTTGAAATCCAATGAAACCATCACTGGGGAACGGTATCGACTTCAATTGATGCGATTGAGCCGAACACTGTGCGAAAACGGCCAAAACATGAGCAGAGGCACGAAAAAGTGATTTTACAGCATGACAACGCTTGGCCTCACGTTGCCAAACCCGTAAAAACCTACCTGAAAACGCTCAAATGGGAAGTCCTACCCCACCCGCCATATTCTCCAGATATTGCGCCATCCGATTATTACTTGTTCCATTCGATGGCACATGGTCTGGCTGCTCAGCAGTTCCGCCCATATGAAGACATCAAAAAATGGCTTGATTCGTGGATATCCTCAAAAGATGAACACTTTTACCGTACCGGTATTCGAGCTCTGCCAGAAAGATGGGAAAAAGTTGTAGCTAGCGATGGGCAATACTTTGAATGATTCATTTGTAATCATTTTTTTACAATAAAGTGGCATTTTCATCTCATTTTCAACTTAGATACGCACCTGATATTCAGGCGCTTAATAACTGTGCTGGGAGAAATATCCGGACAGGAAAATATTCAAATTCAACAGATTTAATATATACGTATATATCTTTTAATTTACATTATGATTAAGTAGTAATAATATTATATTATTATATGTTAGCTTATCGCTTGTCAAGTCCAGAGTGATGAAGTTTATTTGGCTTACTCTTCGGCTGCATCATCAGCCTCACGTTTGTTCAATCTAAAGGGTTTATTTTCCATTTGGTCCAATCCAAACGTTCTGGGATAAGCTCCAGCTATAAACAAGATTAGATAGAGTATTTAATTTTTAATTGAAATTGCTTACCAGAAAGCATAGAGCGGATTAGGTTATTATAATAAAAGTCATTCAAATATTGTCCCATCAGAGGCAATCCTTGTCCAGGTGCTACGAGTGCATTTGCGCCTTGATAACCCAAAGAGAAACCAGCATTGTCAATAAATGGTTTACAAGACGCGAGGCTGAGGTAGATCACCACCAGGATTATAGGAGTGAAGAGCTTATTCATGATGCTTTCAGATTTTCTGTAATAAAATAGAATACATTAAAATAAATTATAAACTAAATTTATAAACCTTAAGAGAAGGTCTTGAGCCAAAAGCGATTGCCAAGCATATTCATCTTGGAACGCTCTCCCTTTCAGAGCTCTGCAATAAATTATCATCTCTAATGCGTTCGTTTGTTTATTAGTACCTTGTAATTAATAAAACCTAAATATATAAGCAATAAGCTAGCAGGATTGCCTCAGGCCCGTGTACCAAGTTATCATCTTTGTGCAGTTATTCAACAAATATTTCGCTCTACCATTCGGAGATAAACTCTTTAATGCATACAGAGAAGTTATAATCCGTCTGAAACAGATAGTATGATATCCATTTATAATAAACTGGGCGTGGCATTGTGAACTTTTTGATTCAAATGCAATCAGGCTTTTCTGCCCATAGAATATTTCCGCGATTAGATTTTTAAGAAATTTTATCAGAAAAACGGTTGTTACGAAGAATGTGGGCGTGGCTGTCACCATTTACCGAAGATCAAAGATTGTGATGGGATATTCACTAATTTGAAGCACTATAAATATAATTATTTTGTCTTTACGGTTGCTCGTTTATTATGTCATTGAAAATTATGGAACAAGACAATTAGGATCGACAGAAATAACTACAATGGAAAGAGAAGGGCGCCACATATTAAAAAAGACATCGAATTTAACATTGAATGGAGCACAAACTTTATCTGTCGCAAAATCTAGAACTGTTCAACTTTTTCTTGAAGATTCTTCAAAGCAAAAACTTTACCTCACCTCACGTTATTAAACAGCTCGGCTATAATTTGCCAGAAATCATTTGAATGCCAAAAAAAAAACCTAAATCCTTTGCTCTTCGTTTCAGTCGTATCGTGTTAGTCATTGTCTGGCAATCTGTTTTCCATTATGGAGTATTGGATTCTATCTGAAAACCAAGGGCGATGTCAAAAGCAATACCTTTTGTCAGAAATTGCATTAATTCACAATAAAAATGCTGTATAAGTGATTTTTCGGCAATGGATTGATTTAATAAAATAAACATCGAGATACTCTTTTAAAAATTGGTTTATATGCAAATGAAGTTCGGTATTGCATTGTTGTCTGTCATATCCCTCTTTTTTTTCTAAGTTAACTTGTATACGAGACAGAAAATTTTGTACTTACATTATTTATTTGTAGCGTGTTTATCGAAAGGAAAAACTATACTGAAAATGTACGGCGTTCAGGCTCCTTAAATACTCTACCTAATTATGAACCGCAACCGTTACGCCTAGCTAACACTATTAACTGATGTAAAATAATTAGTTATCCCTATTATATAACGTTATTATATTTTCATTAAATTTACTTTCAAATTCGCCACACTAATTTGTAAATTTAATTACCGCGCTGCCACAATTTCAACAGAAGAACGATAAGTGAATGTGAAATTAGAGGAAGCTAGAAACATTCTTGAGAGACTATTTTCTCGATTATATCATAGAGGCACAGGGTGTTGCACAGAACATTTTTCTTTTAAGGTTTTAATATAATTCCTTAAAGTACAAGAGTGCAATTGTTATGCGATCTAGAAAACTGAAACTTCGACCTTATATTATTATAAATGAACAATTATTTAGTGCATCAACATTTTTGAAATACAAGGTATTTTAAAACTGCATAATTTTCCAACGTGCGTGTATAAATTTTCACGGCTTCCAGAGGCCAATAGATGATATCGAGAGCTGAAACTTCGCACACTCATATCACGAAATGAGGACCTTAAGCGCAGAAGGACCAAAGTGCGAGTCGGCTTCTTTTGAAAGGCTTCGTCAGACTCCGAACTTTGCAATGACAATATTCTTTAAAAGACAACAATTAAGGCTTTAACCCTCTACATGATTGATAAATTTCTTTAATTCTTCTGGGAACCCCTATGTAGCAAAAGTTATAATTTGCTTTGATTTTTTATTTCCTCAAAAGTAGAATTGAACATGCCTTTTGCAGATTTTGGCATTCTTACCATGACAATTGAACATTAATTTCACAATCTATCAAACATGGTGTCATCAAAAAAGTGATGCAATGCAGACAATACGGTCTGAGGGGTGCAGGATTCCAATTGGACTAGATCTATGTACTTTTCATCCTAGAAGACCTTCCTTTTATGTTAAGTATAGTAATTTCAAGGCATATGAGTGACTTATACTACTTGCAGCGCCTGGTTTGTGCTATTTATATTTTAATTTATGATCGGTGATTGCATCAATTTAATATCAGTGATTCAGTGTTGACGAGGCACGGCAACTTATGGTCCCTGTCAGGAAATCGTAGATGAGTGGGTAGACAAAAGTGCTGTTATTCGAGAATGAATGAATTGGAATGCCAGATCATTGATTTTAGGGACTCAAATTATCTTTTACTACATAGTTTTAATGCTTGGATTTGTAAAACGAAATGAAAAAGATTTCTCCGATCTGTGCACTTTGAAATGGCTTTTATGATGTTCACTCTATCAGATTTGAGAGAGCCCAAAAGCCTTTTACTTGGTTTTTAATTTTTACTATGCAACAAGTTGCAAGTTGATAGGAATTCAATCTCTTGAATGTCACAGAAAATATTTTTCAGTCATGTCTATTAGAGACCTTACTAGCTGTCATATAAATTGTCCTTTTTTGTTCTCCTTGATTAATTTCGATTCTCCTTCTCGGCAAATCCGTGAGCGTTATCCTCTGCAAGTATGTTGTCTTCGATGTACGCGTAACTACGGGTGAATGAGACAGTTGCTTGTTGCACTAGAGGAGCAAACTCTGTATCCTCATTAATTAATTTTTACAGAAAATGCTCCAGAATTTTTCCTGCGAATGCTCTCTAACCATTAACCTTAATTTGTATCCCTTTTTCTTATTTATTGTACATTTAGTCTTTACTTTTATGCCATACCTCTGCAATTTTATTAATTTTATTCTTAAATTATATTAGTCTGAAATAAATAAAGGGTGGTTCAATTGAAGGTTACAATTTAAATCTGGCACTACTGTAGTTCTGTCAATTTGACATCTGCGAATAATAAGCATTGACATTTCTACTTGTGGAGCGGTACCAATGTATATGAAAAGAAGTTAATAAATTCCGCGCAAAATTTTTGTCACATTCAAGTACAGTTGTGACCCATAAAGAGGCGGTGAAGGAAAAATGTTGCTTCAAATTTTGTTTTTTTCGTTAAAAGTATATGTTGTGCAATAAAAGTGTTAAAAATGCATTGTGTTATTTATGGTTGTTCTGTGAAGAATAAAAAAAAAAAAAACGTTATGGGAAGATTTATTTTCATTTGTTCCCAAAACAACAAAAAATGTACAAGCAGTGGATTTTTTTGTGGCGCCGAAAAGCCAAAATAAACACCAAAACGGCGCGAATTTGCTGTAAACATTTTGAAGAAAGTGATTTTGTGCCAGTTAATCCTTTTTATGAACAATATGAATGAACTGTAAAAGCAAACCGGCTAAAAGAATATGCGGTTCCATCACTTTTGTTGCCGTTACAAAAAAAGGAACAAGTTTCCAGTGCACGGAATTTAAGAATTCAAAACAGATCTTTGGTCTCGGGATAAGTACATATTAACCATTATTTTCATTAATTATACTGACAACGACTCATTTTATTAATTTTAGTGGTGCATTTACAAATGTTAATAGAGAGACCAACATGGAGCTGGAAGAACCCACAGAGGTTTCAATTCTTTCAGGCAAAGTCGATTGCTCTACACAAACTGAAGTTAGCAAGGTTGACTCCAGTACACAAGTTGAAGCACTCAAAATTGACTGTAGTACATAAACTGATGAAATCATCCCGACATATTCTCAGTAAGAAGATGAAATAATGTAGTTAATATCACTATTGTAATAAAAGATAATAAAGCTAAAAGCGCACTCCAAATCACGGTTCCTTTTTCCCTAATCCAACCGATCCATCGAAGCAAATATATGTATTTGCTGATGTGCCGCATCTTATAAAATTAATTCGGAACAATTTTGTTGATCATGACGATTTTATTTTGGACGGACAAATTATCTGTAAAATAATTATTGAAGATCTGATTTCGAAAACTAATGATAAGTCTGATTTAAGTATTGCTTATAAAATATCATTAACAAATTTTAATGTTAAAAGTGCAGACCGTCAGAAAGTAAAGCTGGCAAAATTATTGAAGATCTGATCAAGGCGTTGGGCTTTCAGAATCGCTGCAATTCGAAATTATAGATAAAATGACGGAACTGATGCTGTATTAAAGGAAAAAAAAATAGGTGCTGATGTGAAAATATAAGCATTATTATTTATAATCTCATATTTAATTCTTTAGGCATTATCATGACGAATAATTCTCTAAAACTCTCATAAAATGACTTAAAGAATGAGTACAACATTTCATATTTGTTGACATACAGACTTAACCAGGAAGTTTTAGAGAATTTTTTTGGAACGATTAGATCTAAAGGTGGTCTATATGACCATCCAAATCGCCTGGAATTTATGTATCGGCTTCGTTCGTATATTCTTGTATGAATATTTAACAAAGCAATATGTCCTTATAATATAACACGATAATATTTGCCTTTTTTATAGGTAAAAAAATAATATACCCGATCTAGAATGCACTCTTAATTTGAGTAGCAGTCTACTCAGAACACTAAAACCTGATGTAATTATTGCTAAAGACCCGGTGGATGAATTTGAATCCCTACAGTATGACAGTCTGGAGCATTTGGCAGGTTATATTTGCCACATGATCAAGAACCCGGATTTAGCTGTTCAAAATGCTGAACAAGAATCTTCATTCACATGGACCTGAGGAACTGAGGGATTTCTTCAAAAATCAACAGACGAAATGATGATGGATATGGAAAAGTTGGAGACTATTTTTAAGATATTCGACAATGAATCTTTTACTGCCGAAATTATTGAAAACAATTACTTTTTTTTATCAAAAGAAATACCGTCAGAGAAAAAAGTTAAAGAATGTACCGTAGTGGTCAGATAAAAGCTAACCCCTTCTAGAGATTTCAAAAGTAGTTAGTTTTTCCCTCCTTATTCACTTCAGGCAAAAGTTAGCTGTACTTTTTAGTTAAAAAAACTGTTAAATGCTTCTGTTATCCTTGTGATTACTCACAAGCACGATGATTTGTCTCATTTCCAGTTCACATTTAGCGAAGTACGGTAAATTTAAATTTTGTGGAGTATGAGTCGTCAGTTAAGTAGGGAGGAAAAAAGTGTAATTCACGCATTACATTTATTTTTAAAATTTATCTTTCAGAACTATTGCGGAAAAAGTTGGATGTAGCCATGTAAGTGCGCAAAACATTTTGAAAAAAAATCGCTTGTTTGGAACAGCTGAGAGAGAAGTTGGAACAGGGATGAAAAATAGGAGAAGACTGCTTGTTGGAAAATGTCTGCATTAAAGACATAAACAAAACATAAGTCTTGAGTTTAAGGAACAAACTCAGAAAAAAATAAGTGCAAGAACAGTACAAAGAAGATTGCAAGATAGTGGCTTATCATCCAGGAGGCCGAGGAAAAAACCGTGGTCGCTCACGCAAAAATAAAACGGCAGTGAATGACAGTGTTTGTGACAATTCGCCATCGTTCCCAGCAATTGAACGTTTCCTAGAGCTCTGCGCAGCACATTTTAACAAAAGATCCAATTAATTCTGGAACTGAAGCCAGTAGATTACGAATAGCGTTGTGATTTCATTGATTGTGTGTTGTAGAATCACCAGTTTTTCGAATAAAATCATGTTCAACATTGAGGCTCACTTTCAACTAAATGGCTAAGTAAACAAACAGAATTGCCTCATTTGTCACGAAAATTCGGGGTCATCCACTAACAACCAATGCATCCACAAAAAATCACTGTTTGGTGCAGATTTTGGGCCGTATTTCCTCGAAAATTCTGGTGTTTCTGCACATTATTATAATGAATTAATTTGGCACCAATTGGACGATATTGATATGGAAGACATGTGGTTTCAACAAGGCGCTGCCATCTGCATCATCCCTGGTTTAGGGGACCAAAATTGTGCGATATCACGCCATTTCATTTTACAATGTTATGTGAAGCGGAAGGTGCTAAAGGACAAGATTTTATGCGGAATAGTAATTACAAAGTTGGACGATATAATATTTCATATTTGATGTCGATATCTCAGCATTATATTGACATAAAAATATAAACAGTTTTTAAGAAACCAATGTGTTTTATTTAAAATTTAAATTGTAACCTCCAATTGAATCACCCTTGAGGCCAACTTGCAGGTCATTTAGAGAAAAGTTTATGTACAGGAAAATATTAATAATACTTTGCCATATTAAAGAAATAGTCCCATTCCCTCGACAAGTATGCGAGTATCGTTCAGTCCTCTGTGGAATGAAACCATGCAGATGGTTTGAAGTTAACTCATAAAATCTCATTGGCAATGCTCTACTTGGCCTTTAAAAACACTGACGTTAATACTATTGGGCCCATTCTATGGGAAGTTTTCGCCCTTTTGTCAGTTTTCAGGGTTTTTGGTACTTACAAGACAACAAAATGTAAGGACGGAACTCTTATAGTGAGAGTCAGTTGAATATCCGTCCGTTTGTCCATGTGTCTGTCACAGCTTCATTACTTTTCAACTGTTCGACGTAGAAGGACCAGCGTTGGGCTTTGTTACCCCGCAGATAGGTAAAGAGTAAGATTATAAAAAGTTCAAAAACAGAAAAGTTTTGCAGATTATTATTGGTATCAAATGAATGGTGACAATCTCCTTTATCAGCTTAAAACCGCCGCATTGTATAGTATTTATTTTTTTTTTTGTCTGGAAAAATAGATTTCTAAAAAGAATGGGAAAACAAACTTTCAAAACCAGGGGAAGATTTATTACAATTAAAAGAATATTAATAAGCTGCCCATTATTATGCATAATTGCCATAGTAATGGAAACAGAATTATATTCAGTAGGTAAAAGGAAAATGTTCTATGCAACACCCTATATTCTTACAATCGAAAAAATAGTTCCTCAAGGTCGTTTCAAGATTCTTCTAATTTCACAGTCCCTTATCGTTCTTCCGCTAAAATTGTATCAGCACGGTAATTAAATTTACAAATTAAGTGTTGTAAATTTGAAAGTAAATTTAATGAAAGTATAATGGCGTTATATAACACGGATAACTAATTATTTTACACCAGTAATAGGCGTAACGGTTGCACTTATTAGCTTGGTGGAGTATTTAAGGAGTTGCAAGCGCCATAAGTTCTCAGTATAGTGCTTCTTTTTGTTAAATACGCTACAAACAAATAATGTAAGTACCTAAATCTGTATATTCTATTAGTATTCTACACAAGCTGACTTGGAAAAAAAAAATATATACACATATTGATTCGATTAAGGTGATAGGGTTAGGGACCTTGATTTGAATGCAAAACAATTTTGAAAAGGCACAAGAAAATAGTATTTCCATCTTTGTATGTTGTGACCAGATAAGAACAATAGAAAAAAAAAGTAAAAATAAAGCAACAACGGTGTGGGATGTCATATTGATTCTGGCCTTATTTTGAGGCTACATTCATGCCAATATGTATAGAATAGCACATCATTTAAATGGCCACCTCGGCTTCGCTGGCAGGGCTTCAAGCGGTCGGTTGAATTTTTGATGACTCGGTTATTCCGGCAATAGCGTCTCGAATTGGCCTCAAGGTCGTCCAAAGTGATTGGTTCAGAATTTCGGTAGTAATTTTAAATAATTTCCAAACGTTGCTCGTTCGTGAACTTCACCATAATGCCAGCCACGAACACATTCGTCTAAGACAAAGTCGTAACATCTTTCAAAAATCGCGGTAATATTCTCTGAATAGAAAGATCTCATTGCATTTGTATCAAAAAAAAATTTATTAATTGCGACAGTCGAATATGAAATCAAAAACTTCGCGCGTAAGCATAAAGACAGATTACAAGGACACGTTAACAATGAAGTCCTTCGAATTCTAGATAAGAGGAATCTACTGCGTCGTCTACAAAGGACTAAACCTTTCGACTTAACGCGATAGCAAGAAACCGCGCCTAATTTGCGGAACAAGCAGGAACTTTCAATGGAAAGGGACCTGCCAAACGATCTCAATACATGAAAGAAAAACTGCTGGATAAGTCAAAACTTAGTTGTAGTATGTAATCAAAGAAATTTATCACGAAGGGAGGTTTTTTTAGTGAGTAAAAATCTCACACTACTATGAGCACGCACTATCGATCCTCATAGTGTCTTCACGAAGATTTTTTATCTACCCTCGGAAAAAAAAAAAAAAAAAAAAAATTGTATCAAAAGGTTCGCAACGCCCAGCCCACTTCATTATGAATGGATTGCAAGATGAGACATAGGGTGCCATACGATCCTTTTCGGACGCAGTGGAAATTTTCTGTATGTTTCAATGACCTTTTCTCCGAATGATAAAGTGAAATATTTGTTGAGTAATCACACTTGGTACACGGCAATCCTGCTAGCTTATTGCTTATATATTTAGGTTTTATTAATTACAAGGTACTAATAAACAAACGAACGCATTAGAGAGGACAATTTATTGCAGAGCTCTGAAAGGGAGAGCGTTCCAAGATGAATATGCTTGGCAATTGCTTTTGGCTCAAGACCTTCTCTTAAGGTTTATAAATTTAGTTTATAATTTATTTTAATGTATTCTATTTTATTACAGAAAATCTGAAAGCATCATGAATAAGCTCTTCACTCCTATAATCCTGGTGGTGATCTACCTCAGCCTCGCGTCTTGTAAACCATTTATTGACAATGCTGGTTTCTCTTTGGGTTATCAAGGCGCAAATGCACTCGTAGCACCTGGACAAGGATTGCCTCTGATGGGACAATATTTGAATGACTTTTATTATAATAACCTAATCCGCTCTATGCTTTCTGGTAAGCAATTTCAATTAAAAATTAAATACTCTATCTAATCTTGTTTATAGCTGGAGCTTATCCCAGAACGTTTGGATTGGACCAAATGGAAAATAAACCCTTTAGATTGAACAAACGTGAGGCTGATGATGCAGCCGAAGAGTAAGCCAAATAAACTTCATCACTCTGGACTTGACAAGCGATAAGCTAACATATAATAATATAATATTATTACTACTTAATCATAATGTAAATTAAAAGATATATACGTATATATTAAATCTGTTGAATTTGAATATTTTCCTGTCCGGATATTTCTCCCAGCACAGTTATTAAGCGCCTGAATATCAGGTGCGTATCTAAGTTGAAAATGAGATGAAAATGCCACTTTATTGTAAAAAAAATGATTACAAATGAATCATTCAAAGTATTGCCCATCGCTAGCTACAACTTTTTCCCATCTTTCTGGCAGAGCTCGAATACCGGTACGGTAAAAGTGTTCATCTTTTGAGGATATCCACGAATCAAGCCATTTTTTGATGTCTTCATATGGGCGGAACTGCTGAGCAGCCAGACCATGTGCCATCGAATGGAACAAGTAATAATCGGATGGCGCAATATCTGGAGAATATGGCGGGTGGGGTAGGACTTCCCATTTGAGCGTTTTCAGGTAGGTTTTTACGGGTTTGGCAACGTGAGGCCAAGCGTTGTCATGCTGTAAAATCACTTTTTCGTGCCTCTGCTCATGTTTTGGCCGTTTTCGCACAGTGTTCGGCTCAATCGCATCAATTGAAGTCGATACCGTTCCCCAGTGATGGTTTCATTGGATTTCAACAGTTCATAATAAATGACACCGACCTGGTCCCACCAAATACACAGCATAATCTTCGCAGCGTGAATTTTCGGCCGAGCCGATGACGTAGAAGCATGACCGGGCAGTCCCCATGACTTTCTTTTCTTTGGGTTGCTGTAATGAATTCATTTTTCATCACCCGTTACGATGCGATGAAGAAAACCCTTCCTTTTTTTCCGATGGAGTAGTTGTTCACAGATAAAAAAAAACACGCTCAACGTCCCTAGGGTTCAAAGCATAAGGAACCCAAGCTCCTTGCAATCGCTTGAAAATGGCTTCACGGGTAACTCCTAATGCTGAAGCAAGCTGTTCTTGCGTTTGGTACGGATCCTCATCGAGCAATGCCTCCAATTCAGCGTCTTTGAAGGATTTTGGCCTTACTTCACGCGGACGGTTGTCAGCATCGAAATCACCGTCTTTGAAACGACGGAACCAATCATGGTACGTTCTTTCACTTAGAGCAGCATCTCCGTAAACTTTTTGGAGCTCTCGATGCGCTTCAGCCGCCATTTTTTCCGAATGAAAGAAGAAAATCAACACTTCCCGCTAATGACGAGTATTTGGCACAAAATCAGACATTTTCATACAACCAAAAGTACATATATGACGCCAAAACAAAATCACTAATGTGTCAAAACCGAGGTCAAAACAGTTTGTTTACCATATATCTCAACTCGGTTCATGAAGTTTTGCGATATGTCAAAATCGACCAGCACTTACTGCTGGAGCCATCTATTGACAAACAGCGAGAACTTAGTTGCGCACCTAATACATTTTGACAAACTTCTGCACACATTTGTGTGTATGTAGGCATCTCCCGAAGACGTCGCTGCTGTGCCCAACGATTCTCTATTCGCAAGTGATTCGAGTTGGCTGATCTCCTGGATCCATAAATAACTAAATATGCTTTTACATAGTTCAACCTACCACAGTCGGTAGTTGGCCTTATTTTTCTGTCCATTTGCTTGTTTCATATTAGATTGGAAATAGATTGCCACTCTTAATAGCGGACTCTGAGTACGGTGTATCACGGCCAGTTTCGTGGAAATTGGGCGAATTGGAACGTAATAGCAACCTTACCATATCATGTGGAGCTTTGAAATGACGAGTTGATATTTCCATAACAATAAGAGCCCCATAGTGTTAGATCCCAGACGACTCTTAACCTTAGCCCACTTTTTTAGGTTCAAGTTTTTTCTGTATCCAATGCTGTCGGCAACACTTTCTATTCCTTGTTTTGTCGCTGATTTCCCAGGGGAATTTTCCTCTTTGTTGCTTTCCATCAAGTCTTACCACCGTCCAGTTCCTAATTTTTCTTTGCTGTAACTATACATGATGAAGACGGTGTTACAAGTTTTACTGACTCTTTCTTATTTATTTAAATTTCGTTTCAGTTTTCTATTCAGATTTATATATGGAAAGATATTTCGTATAACAAGAAGTGAATTCAAGTGAACTCTGTTTACAAAATTTTCCTAAACTATGTATAATGACAACGCCATCCGGTTAGCACAATTTCTTAAGGATGTCACCACCTTGAGGATTGGCTTTGGTTGCTGATTTCCTCAATAAGCTATGTCTATAGTGCGGGATAAGTATTCATATAGTCGGGCGTTCTACGTAACCAGTTGTTTATACATTACCTCTCACATATGTATATCTAATGGCTCTGCTCTCCATGAAATTCCCTATCATGAAGACTTACTCGAACCTCCATTTTCCCTACTATTTACGTCACGTAATGCTGCTTCTCTACTACACAAAATCGGGGTTTCTGCTTGGTAGTACAATGGACCAAAAATCAAGTCTGAGTGCTGCTCGATTTGGAAATAGCTTCTATCAAGTAATACGGTCGTCTATTCTATTATCAACTAGCGTCGAGACTTCGGCCATAATAGTTATAATAGCTAGGTTTAAAAACATTTTGGATCAAATGGTACATGAAAACGATTTAGTTTTAAAGGGATTCTGAACAAGCAACTGCTATAGAGTATAGAACTTTTGAAATCCGACAAGGAGCTAACAAATAAAAAAAAGGGGGGGTAAATGACTACGCTTCCATGAGTTCGAAAAGGTGACCGACACACATACGAATAGCTATGAAACTTGGTATTCCGTTGGCATATAGGGGGTTGCGTTAAAGCGTTAACGTTTTAAAAATTCTATCTTATTCCATGCAGAAAACAGATAAGGCCCTCTTAAATATATCACTTCTAAATTATTGAACTAATTTTGGCGGTTTTTTTTGCTAGAAGACCTTCTTTCAGATTTGTTCCAATACGAAATAAGCACTCCATTGCTTATATTAAAATTGTCATATTTATTTCTAAAGTCGATAAGGATATCAAAATCAAACTTTTCGTCATTATACATTCTGTCAAATAAATACCGGGAATTGTTAATTTACTTAAAAAGCTCACGTAGATGGTGTGAAACAACTGTTTGTTTGATGTAACTTGATGACAATGTACTTAATTGTCAGTTAGGGTTTTGGCGCGATCTGTTCGCAAGTTTGTTTACAGCTGTTGGTTAGGTTAGTGGACTTCAAGTCTATCGTGCGAAAAGTAAAGAGCTAAAGACATGCTTTATGCACCATTACGGGTGACGAGAGGTTGACATGCAAAATAGCCAACAAGCTTCGAAACGGCGCTTCGATAATCAGTCGAAACCGTATGTTGACTGTCCACTCGGAATTCCTTCCGGAGGGACAAACAGTCAACAGACAATATTATCTGTTCGTTTGAGGCATTTGAGATAGAATGTTCACCGGAAAAGGTCAGATTTGTGGAAGAACACTTGATTTGTTTTGTACCACGATAATGCACCATCCCAGGCATACATAGACACTTATACGCGAATTTTTGACCAAAATCCCAACGAATGTCGCCCGCGTGATTTTGTTTGTTCCCAGAACTCTAATTAGAACTTTTTTTGTTTTTGAACTTTCCCAAAATGTTACGCTTGACCTGTCTGAACTCAACTCTTCAATCTTCTACGTCTAACGGTTCAAAAGTTATTAGGCTGTGGCCAACAAATGGAAGAGCTTACAACTGACACTATAAGGGTTCCGTTCTTACCTGTAAGTACCGAAAACAAACAAATAAACAGAAAAATAAGGCCAACTATTCACTATGGAGATCAGCCAACTCGAAAATCGTTGGGCACCGCAGCGACCTCTATGGAATGTGCTTACAGTGGATATGCTTACACAAATGTGTGCACAAATTTGTCGAAATATATTCAGGCGCTTAATAACTGAGCTCGGAAAAACATTCAGACAGGAAAATATTCAAATTCAACAGATTTATTTAAATAGTGTTATGTGAATAATATATACGTATATATCTTTTAATTTACATTATAGTAGTAATAATATTATATTATTATATGTTAGCTTATCGCTTGTCAAGTCCAGAGTGATGAAGTTTATTTGGCTTACTCTTCGGCTGCATCATCAGCCTCACGTTTGTTCAATCTAAAGGGTTTATTTTCCATTTGGTCGAATCCAAACGTTCTGGGATAGACTCCAGCTATGAAGAAGATTAGATAGAGTAGTTAATTTTTAATTGAAATTGCTTACCAGAAAGCATAGAGCGGATTAGGTTATTATAATAAAAGTCATTCAAATATTGTCCCATCAGAGGCAATCCTTGTCCAGGTGCTACGAGTGCATTTGCGCCTTGATAACCCAAAGAGAAACCAGCATTGTCAATAAATGGGTAACAAGACGCGAGGCTGAGGTAGATCACCACCAGGATTATAGGAGTGAAGAGCTTATTCATGATGCTTTCAGATTTTCTGTAATAAAATAGAATACATTAAAATAAATTATAAACTAAATTTATAAACCCATAAAGCGATTGCCAAGCATATTCATCTTGGAACTCTTTCCCCTTCAGAGCTCTGCAATAAATTGTCCTCTCTAATGCGTTCGTTTGTTTGTTAGTACCTTGTAATTAGTAAAACCCAAATATATAACATAAGCTAGCAGGATTGCCTCAGGCCCGTGTACCAAGTTATCATCTTTGTGCAGTTATTCAGCAAATATTTCGCTCTACCATTCGGAGATAAACTCTTTAATGCATACAGAGAAGTTATAATCCGTCTGAAACAGATAGTATGATATCCATTTATAATAAACTGGGCGTGGCATTGTGAACTTTTTGATTCAAATGCAATCAGACTTTTCTGCCCATAGTATATTTCCGCGATTAGATTTTTAAGAAATTTTATCAGAAAAACGGTTGTTACGAAGAATGTGGGCGTGGCTGTCACCATTTACCGAAGATCAAAGATTGTGATGGGATATTCACTAATTTGAAGCACTATAAATATAATTATGTTGTCTTTACGGTTGCTCGTTTATTATGTCATTGAAAATTATGGAACAAGACAATTAGGATCGACAGAAATAACTACAATGGAAAGAGAAGGGCGCCACATATTAAAAAAGACATCGAATTTAGCATTGAATGGAGCACAAACTTTATCTGTCGCAAAATCTAGAACTGTTCAACTTTTTCTTGAAGATTCTTCAAAGCAAAAACTTTACCTCACCTCACGTTATTAAACAGCTCGGCTATAATTTGCCAGAAATCATTTGAATGCCAAAAAAAAAACCTAAATCCTTTGCTCTTCGTTTCAGTCGTATCGTGTTAGTCATTGTCTGGCAATCTGCTTCCCATTATGGAGTATTGGATTCTATACGAAAACCAAGGGCGATGTCAAAAGCAATACCTTTTGTCAGAAATTGCATTAATTCACAATAAAAATGCTGTATAAGTGATTTTTCGGCAATGGATTGATTTAATAAAATAAACATCGAGATACTCTTTTAAAAATTTGTTTATAAGCAAATGAAGTTCGGTATTGCATTGTTGTCTGTCATATCCCTCTTTTTTTCTAAGTTAACTTGTATACGAGACAGAAAATTTTGTACTTACATTATTTATTTGTAGCGTGTTTATCGAAAGGAAAAACTATACTGAAAATGTACGGCGTTCAGGCTCCTTAAATACTCTACCTAATTATGAACCGCAACCGTTACGCCTAGCTAACACTATTAACTGATGTAAAATAATTAGTTATCCCTATTATATAACGTTATTATATTTTCATTAAATTTACTTTCAAATTCGCCACACTAATTTGTAAATTTAATTACCGCGCTGCCACAATTTCAACAGAAGAACGATAAGTGAATGTGAAATTAGAGGAAGCTAGAAACATTCTTGAGAGACTATTTTCTCGATTATATCATAGAGGCACAGGGTGTTGCACAGAACATTTTTCTTTTAAGGTTTTAATATAATTCCTTAAAGTACAAGAGTGCAATTGTTATGCGATCTAGAAAACTGAAACTTCGACCTTATATTATTATAAATGAACAATTATTTAGTGCATCAACATTTTTGAAATACAAGGTATTTTAAAACTGCATAATTTTCCAACGTGCGTGTATAAATTTTCACGGCTTCCAGAGGGCAATAGATGATATCGAGAGCTGAAACTTCGCACACTCATATCACGAAATGAGGACCTTAAGCGCAGAAGGACCAAAGTGCGAGTCGGCTTCTTTTGAAAGGCTTCGTCAGACTCCGAACTTTGCAATGACAATATTCTTTAAAAGACAACAATTAAGGCTTTAACCCTCTACATGATTGATAAATTTCTTTAATTCTTCTGGGAACCCCTATGTAGCAAAATTTATAATTTGCTTTGATTTTTTATTTCCTCAAAAGTAGAATTGAACATGCCTTTTGCAGATTTTTGCATTCTTACCATGACAATTGAACATTAATTTCACAATCTATCAAACATGGTGTCATCAAAAAAGTGATGCAATGCAGACAATACGGTCTGAGGGGTGCAGGATTCCAATTGGACTAGATCTATGTACTTTTCATCCTAGAAGACCTTCCTTTTATGTTAAGTATAGTAATTTCAAGGCATATGAGTGACTTATACTACTTGCAGCGCCTGGTTTGTGCTATTTATATTTTAATTTATGATCGGTGATTGCATCAATTTAATATCAGTGATTCAGTGTTGACGAGGCACGGCAACTTATGGTCCCTGTCAGGAA
The DNA here is from genome assembly GCA_963082735.1 of Pocota personata. Lineage (NCBI taxonomy): Eukaryota > Metazoa > Arthropoda > Insecta > Diptera > Syrphidae > Pocota > Pocota personata. Next base: position 256,927,595 of record OY720429.1, on the reverse strand, counting down.
ATCGTAGATGAGTGGGTAGACAAAAGTGCTGTTATTCGAGAATGAATGAATTGGAATGCCAGATCATTGATTTTAGGGACTCAAATTATCTTTTACTACATAGTTTTAATGCTTGGATTTGTAAAACGAAATGAAAAAGATTTCTCCGATCTGTGCACTTTGAAATGGCTTTTATGATGTTCACTCTATCAGATTTGAGAGAGCCCAAAAGCCTTTTACTTGGTTTTTAATTTTTACTATGCAACAAGTTGCAAGTTGATAGGAATTCAATCTCTTGAATGTCACAGAAAATATTTTTCAGTCATGTCTATTAGAGACCTTACTAGCTGTCATATAAATTGTCCTTTTTTGTTCTCCTTGATTAATTTCGATTCTCCTTCTCGGCAAATCCGTGAGCGTTATCCTCTGCAAGTATGTTGTCTTCGATGTACGCGTAACTACGGGTGAATGAGACAGTTGCTTGTTGCACTAGAGGAGCAAACTCTGTATCCTCATTAATTAATTTTTACAGAAAATGCTCCAGAATTTTTCCTGCGAATGCTCTCTAACCATTAACCTTAATTTGTATCCCTTTTTCTTATTTATTGTACATTTAGTCTTTACTTTTATGCCATACCTCTGCAATTTTATTAATTTTATTCTTAAATTATATTAGTCTGAAATAAATAAAGGGTGGTTCAATTGAAGGTTACAATTTAAATCTGGCACTACTGTAGTTCTGTCAATTTGACATCTGCGAATAATAAGCATTGACATTTCTACTTGTGGAGCGGTACCAATGTATATGAAAAGAAGTTAATAAATTCCGCGCAAAATTTTTGTCACATTCAAGTACAGTTGTGACCCATAAAGAGGCGGTGAAGGAAAAATGTTGCTTCAAATTTTGTTTTTTTCGTTAAAAGTATATGTTGTGCAATAAAAGTGTTAAAAATGCATTGTGTTATTTATGGTTGTTCTGTGAAGAATAAAAAAAAAAAAAACGTTATGGGAAGATTTATTTTCATTTGTTCCCAAAACAACAAAAAATGTACAAGCAGTGGATTTTTTTGTGGCGCCGAAAAGCCAAAATAAACACCAAAACGGCGCGAATTTGCTGTAAACATTTTGAAGAAAGTGATTTTGTGCCAGTTAATCCTTTTTATGAACAATATGAATGAACTGTAAAAGCAAACCGGCTAAAAGAATATGCGGTTCCATCACTTTTGTTGCCGTTACAAAAAAAGGAACAAGTTTCCAGTGCACGGAATTTAAGAATTCAAAACAGATCTTTGGTCTCGGGATAAGTACATATTAACCATTATTTTCATTAATTATACTGACAACGACTCATTTTATTAATTTTAGTGGTGCATTTACAAATGTTAATAGAGAGACCAACATGGAGCTGGAAGAACCCACAGAGGTTTCAATTCTTTCAGGCAAAGTCGATTGCTCTACACAAACTGAAGTTAGCAAGGTTGACTCCAGTACACAAGTTGAAGCACTCAAAATTGACTGTAGTACATAAACTGATGAAATCATCCCGACATATTCTCAGTAAGAAGATGAAATAATGTAGTTAATATCACTATTGTAATAAAAGATAATAAAGCTAAAAGCGCACTCCAAATCACGGTTCCTTTTTCCCTAATCCAACCGATCCATCGAAGCAAATATATGTATTTGCTGATGTGCCGCATCTTATAAAATTAATTCGGAACAATTTTGTTGATCATGACGATTTTATTTTGGACGGACAAATTATCTGTAAAATAATTATTGAAGATCTGATTTCGAAAACTAATGATAAGTCTGATTTAAGTATTGCTTATAAAATATCATTAACAAATTTTAATGTTAAAAGTGCAGACCGTCAGAAAGTAAAGCTGGCAAAATTATTGAAGATCTGATCAAGGCGTTGGGCTTTCAGAATCGCTGCAATTCGAAATTATAGATAAAATGACGGAACTGATGCTGTATTAAAGGAAAAAAAAATAGGTGCTGATGTGAAAATATAAGCATTATTATTTATAATCTCATATTTAATTCTTTAGGCATTATCATGACGAATAATTCTCTAAAACTCTCATAAAATGACTTAAAGAATGAGTACAACATTTCATATTTGTTGACATACAGACTTAACCAGGAAGTTTTAGAGAATTTTTTTTGGAACGATTAGATCTAAAGGTGGTCTATATGACCATCCAAATCGCCTGGAATTTATGTATCGGCTTCGTTCGTATATTCTTGTATGAATATTTAACAAAGCAATATGTCCTTATAATATAACACGATAATATTTGCCTTTTTTATAGGTAAAAAAATAATATACCCGATCTAGAATGCACTCTTAATTTGAGTAGCAGTCTACTCAGAACACTAAAACCTGATGTAATTATTGCTAAAGACCCGGTGGATGAATTTGAATCCCTACAGTATGACAGTCTGGAGCATTTGGCAGGTTATATTTGCCACATGATCAAGAACCCGGATTTAGCTGTTCAAAATGCTGAACAAGAATCTTCATTCACATGGACCTGAGGAACTGAGGGATTTCTTCAAAAATCAACAGACGAAATGATGATGGATATGGAAAAGTTGGAGACTATTTTTAAGATATTCGACAATGAATCTTTTACTGCCGAAATTATTGAAAACAATTACTTTTTTTTATCAAAAGAAATACCGTCAGAGAAAAAAGTTAAAGAATGTACCGTAGTGGTCAGATAAAAGCTAACCCCTTCTAGAGATTTCAAAAGTAGTTAGTTTTTCCCTCCTTATTCACTTCAGGCAAAAGTTAGCTGTACTTTTTAGTTAAAAAAACTGTTAAATGCTTCTGTTATCCTTGTGATTACTCACAAGCACGATGATTTGTCTCATTTCCAGTTCACATTTAGCGAAGTACGGTAAATTTAAATTTTGTGGAGTATGAGTCGTCAGTTAAGTAGGGAGGAAAAAAGTGTAATTCACGCATTACATTTATTTTTAAAATTTATCTTTCAGAACTATTGCGGAAAAAGTTGGATGTAGCCATGTAAGTGCGCAAAACATTTTGAAAAAAAATCGCTTGTTTGGAACAGCTGAGAGAGAAGTTGGAACAGGGATGAAAAATAGGAGAAGACTGCTTGTTGGAAAATGTCTGCATTAAAGACATAAACAAAACATAAGTCTTGAGTTTAAGGAACAAACTCAGAAAAAAATAAGTGCAAGAACAGTACAAAGAAGATTGCAAGATAGTGGCTTATCATCCAGGAGGCCGAGGAAAAAACCGTGGTCGCTCACGCAAAAATAAAACGGCAGTGAATGACAGTGTTTGTGACAATTCGCCATCGTTCCCAGCAATTGAACGTTTCCTAGAGCTCTGCGCAGCACATTTTAACAAAAGATCCAATTAATTCTGGAACTGAAGCCAGTAGATTACGAATAGCGTTGTGATTTCATTGATTGTGTGTTGTAGAATCACCAGTTTTTCGAATAAAATCATGTTCAACATTGAGGCTCACTTTCAACTAAATGGCTAAGTAAACAAACAGAATTGCCTCATTTGTCACGAAAATTCGGGGTCATCCACTAACAACCAATGCATCCACAAAAAATCACTGTTTGGTGCAGATTTTGGGCCGTATTTCCTCGAAAATTCTGGTGTTTCTGCACATTATTATAATGAATTAATTTGGCACCAATTGGACGATATTGATATGGAAGACATGTGGTTTCAACAAGGCGCTGCCATCTGCATCATCCCTGGTTTAGGGGACCAAAATTGGCCACCAAAATTGTGCGATATCACGCCATTTCATTTTACAATGTTATGTGAAGCGGAAGGTGCTAAAGGACAAGATTTTATGCGGAATAGTAATTACAAAGTTGGACGATATAATATTTCATATTTGATGTCGATATCTCAGTATTATATTGACATAAAAATATAAACAGTTTTTAAGAAACCAATGTGTTTTATTTAAAATTTAAATTGTAACCTCCAATTGAATCACCCTTGAGGCCAACTTGCAGGTCATTTAGAGAAAAGTTTATGTACAGGAAAATATTAATAATACTTTGCCATATTAAAGAAATAGTCCCATTCCCTCGACAAGTATGCGAGTATCGTTCAGTCCTCTGTGGAATGAAACCATGCAGATGGTTTGAAGTTAACTCATAAAATCTCATTGGCAATGCTCTACTTGGCCTTTAAAAACACTGACGTTAATACTATTGGGCCCATTCTATGGGAAGTTTTCGCCCTTTTGTCAGTTTTCAGGGTTTTTGGTACTTACAAGACAACAAAATGTAAGGACGGAACTCTTATAGTGAGAGTCAGTTGAATATCCGTCCGTTTGTCCATGTGTCTGTCACAGCTTCATTACTTTTCAACTGTTCGACGTAGAAGGACCAGCGTTGGGCTTTGTTACCCCGCAGACAGGTAAAGAGTAAGATTATAAAAAGTTCAAAAACAGAAAAGTTTTGCAGATTATTATTGGTATCAAATGAAAGGTGACAATCTCCTTTATCAGCTTAAAACCGCCGCATTGTATGGTATTTATTTTTTTTTTTGTCTGGAAAAATAGATTTCTAAAAAGAATGGGAAAACAAACTTTCAAAACCAGGGGAAGATTTATTACAATTAAAAGAATATTAATAAGCTGCCCATTATTATGCATAATTGCCATAGTAATGGAAACAGAATTATATTCAGTAGGTAAAAGGAAAATGTTCTATGCAACATCCTATATTCTTACAATCGAAAAAATAGTTCCTCAAGGTCGTTTCAAGATTCTTCTAATTTCACAGTCCCTTATCGTTCTTCCGCTAAAATTGTATCAGCACAGTAATTAAATTTACAAATTAAGTGTTGTAAATTGGAAAGTAAATTTAATGAAAGTATAATGGCGTTATATAACACGGATAACTAATTATTTTACACCAGTAATAGGCGTAACGGTTGCACTTATTAGCTTGGTGGAGTATTTAAGGAGTTGCAAGCGCCATAAGTTCTCAGTATAGTGCTTCTTTTTGTTAAATACGCTACAAACAAATAATGTAAGTACCTAAATCTGTATATTCTATTAGTATTCTCAAGCTGACTTGGAAAAAAAAATATATACACATATTGATTCGATTAAGGTGATAGGGTTAGGGACCTTGATTTGAATGCAAAACAATTTTGAAAAGGCACAAGAAAATAGTATTTCCATCTTTGTATGTTGTGACCAGATAAGAACAATAGAAAAAAAAAGTAAAAATAAAGCAACAACGGTGTGGGATGTCATATTGATTCTGGCCTTATTTTGAGGCTACATTCATGCCAATATGTATAGAATAGCACATCATTTAAATGGCCACCTCGGCTTCGCTGGCAGGGCTTCAAGCGGTCGGTTGAATTTTTGATGACTCGGTTATTCCGGCAATAGCGTCTCGAATTGGCCTCAAGGTCGTCCAAAGTGATTGGTTCAGAATTTCGGTAGTAATTTTAAATAATTTCCAAACGTTGCTCGTTCGTGAACTTCACCATAATGCCAGCCACGAACACATTCGTCTAAGACAAAGTCGTAACATCTTTCAAAAATCGCGGTAATATTCTCTGAATAGAAAGATCTCATTGCATTTGTATCAAAAAAAAATTTATTAATTGCGACAGTCGAATATGAAATCAAAAACTTCGCGCGTAAGCATAAAGACAGATTACAAGGACACGTTAACAATGAAGTCCTTCGAATTCTAGATAAGAGGAATCTACTGCGTCGTCTACAAAGGACTAAACCTTTCGACTTAACGCGATAGCAAGAAACCGCGCCTAATTTGCGGAACAAGCAGGAACTTTCAATGGAAAGGGACCTGCCAAACGATCTCAATACATGAAAGAAAAACTGCTGGATAAGTCAAAACTTAGTTGTAGTATGTAATCAAAGAAATTTATCACGAAGGGAGGTTTTTTTAGTGAGTAAAAACCTCACACTACTATGAGCACGCACTATCGATCCTCATAGTGTCTTCACGAAGATTTTTTATCTACCCTCGGAAAAAAAAAAAAAAAAAAAAAATTGTATCAAAAGGTTCGCAACGCCCAGCCCACTTCATTATGAATGGATTGCAAGATGAGACATAGGGTGCCATACGATCCTTTTCGGACGCATTGGAAATTTTCTGTATGTTTCAATGACTTTTTCTCCGAATGATAAAGTGAAATATTTGTTGAGTAATCACACTTGGTACACGGCAATCCTGCTAGCTTATTGCTTATATATTTAGGTTTTATTAATTACAAGGTACTAATAAACAAACGAACGCATTAGAGAGGACAATTTATTGCAGAGCTCTGAAAGGGAGAGCGTTCCAAGATGAATATGCTTGGCAATCGCTTTTGGCTCAAGACCTTCTCTTAAGGTTTATAAATTTAGTTTATAATTTATTTTAATGTATTCTATTTTATTACAGAAAATCTGAAAGCATCATGAATAAGCTCTTCACTCCTATAATCCTGGTGGTGATCTACCTCAGCCTCGCGTCTTGTAAACCATTTATTGACAATGCTGGTTTCTCTTTGGGTTATCAAGGCGCAAATGCACTCGTAGCACCTGGACAAGGATTGCCTCTGATGGGACAATATTTGAATGACTTTTATTATAATAACCTAATCCGCTCTATGCTTTCTGGTAAGCAATTTCAATTAAAAATTAAATACTCTATCTAATCTTGTTTATAGCTGGAGCTTATCCCAGAACGTTTGGATTGGACCAAATGGAAAATAAACCCTTTAGATTGAACAAACGTGAGGCTGATGATGCAGCCGAAGAGTAAGCCAAATAAACTTCATCACTCTGGACTTGACAAGCGATAAGCTAACATATAATAATATAATATTATTACTACTTAATCATAATGTAAATTAAAAGATATATACGTATATATTAAATCTGTTGAATTTGAATATTTTCCTGTCCGGATATTTCTCCCAGCACAGTTATTAAGCGCCTGAATATCAGGTGCGTATCTAAGTTGAAAATGAGATGAAAATGCCACTTTATTGTAAAAAAATGATTACAAATGAATCATTCAAAGTATTGCCCATCGCTAGCTACAACTTTTTCCCATCTTTCTGGCAGAGCTCGAATACCGGTACGGTAAAAGTGTTCATCTTTTGAGGATATCCACGAATCAAGCCATTTTTTGATGTCTTCATATGGGCGGAACTGCTGAGCAGCCAGACCATGTGCCATCGAATGGAACAAGTAATAATCGGATGGCGCAATATCTGGAGAATATGGCGGGTGGGGTAGGACTTCCCATTTGAGCGTTTTCAGGTAGGTTTTTACGGGTTTGGCAACGTGAGGCCAAGCGTTGTCATGCTGTAAAATCACTTTTTCGTGCCTCTGCTCATGTTTTGGCCGTTTTCGCACAGTGTTCGGCTCAATCGCATCAATTGAAGTCGATACCGTTCCCCAGTGATGGTTTCATTGGATTTCAACAGTTCATAATAAATGACACCGACCTGGTCCCACCAAATACACAGCATAATCTTCGCAGCGTGAATTTTCGGCCGAGCCGATGACGTAGAAGCATGACCGGGCAGTCCCCATGACTTTCTTTTCTTTGGGTTGCTGTAATGAATTCATTTTTCATCACCCGTTACGATGCGATGAAGAAAACCCTTCCTTTTTTTCCGATGGAGTAGTTGTTCACAGATAAAAAAAAACACGCTCAACGTCCCTAGGGTTCAAAGCATAAGGAACCCAAGCTCCTTGCAATCGCTTGAAAATGGCTTCACGGGTAACTCCTAATGCTGAAGCAAGCTGTTCTTGCGTTTGGTACGGATCCTCATCGAGCAATGCCTCCAATTCAGCGTCTTCGAAGGATTTTGGCCTTACTTCACGCGGACGGTCGTCAACATCGAAATCACCGTCTTTGAAACGACGGAACCAATCATGGTACGTTCTTTCACTTAGAGCAGCATCTCCGTAAACTTTTGGAGCTCTCGATGCGCTTCAGCCGCCATTTTTTCCGAATGAAAGAAGAAAATCAACACTTCCCGCTAATGACGAGTATGACGAGTATTTGGCACAAAATCAGACATTTTCATACAACCAAAAGTACATATATGACGCCAAAACAAAATCACTAATGTGTCAAAACCGAGGTCAAAACAGTTTGTTTACCACATATCTCTACTCGGTTCATGAAGTTTTGCGATATGTCAAAATCGATCAGCACTTACTGCTGGAGCCATCTATTGACAAACAGCGAGAACTTAGTTGCGCACCTAATACATTTTGACAAACTTCTGCACACATTTGTGTGTATGTAGGCATCTCCCGAAGACGTCGCTGCTGTGCCCAACGATTCTCTATTCGCAAGTGATTCGAGTTGGCTGATCTCCTGGATCCATAAATAACTAAATATGCTTTTACATAGTTCAACCTACCACAGTCGGTAGTTGGCCTTATTTTTCTGTCCATTTGCTTGTTTCATATTAGATTGGAAATAGATTGCCACTCTTAATAGCGGACTCTGAGTACGGTGTATCACGGCCAGTTTCGTGGAAATTGGGCGAATTGGAACGTAATAGCAACCTTACCATATCATGTGGAGCTTTGAAATGACGAGTTGATATTTCCATAACAATAAGAGCCCCATAGTGTTAGATCCCAGACGACTCTTAACCTTAGCCCACTTTTTTAGGTTCAAGTTTTTTCTGTATCCAATGCTGTCGGCAACACTTTCTATTCCTTGTTTTGTCGCTGATTTCCCAGGGGAATTTTCCTCTTTGTTGCTTTCCATCAAGTCTTACCACCGTCCAGTTCCTATTTTTTCTTTGCTGTAACTATACATGATGAAGACGGTGTTACAAGTTTTACTGACTCTTTCTTATTTATTTAAATTTCGTTTCAGTTTTCTATTCAGATTTATATATGGAAAGATATTTCGTATAACAAGAAGTGAATTAAAGTGAACTCTGTTTACAAAATTTTCCTAAACTATGTATAATGTCAACGCCATCCGGTTAGCACAATTTCTTAAGGATGTCACCACCTTGAGGATTGGCTTTGGTTGCTGATTTCCTCAATAAGCTATGTCTATAGTGCGGGATAAGTATTCATATAGTCGGGCGTTCTACGTAACCAGTTGTTTATACATTACCTCTCACATATGTATATCTAATGGCTCTGCTCTCCATGAAATTCCCTATCATGAAGACTTACTCGAACCTCCATTTTCCCTACTATTTACGTCACGTAATGCTGCTTCGCTACTACACAAAATCGGGGTTTCTGCTTGGTAGTACAATGGACCAAAAATCAAGTCTGAGTGCTGCTCGATTTGGAAATAGCTTCTATCAAGTAATACGGTCGTCTATTCTATTATCAACTAGCGTCGAGACTTCGGCCATAATAGTTATAATAGCTAGGTTTAAAAACCTTGCGCAGTGCAAGTGGTGTTGGAGTGTCATTTTGGATCAAATGGTACATGAAAACGATTTAGTTTTAAAGGGATTCTGAACAAGCAACTGCTATAGAGTATAGAACCTTTGAAAACCGACAAGGAGCTAACAAATAAGAAAAAAAAGGGGGGGTAAATGACTACGCTTCCATGAGTTCGAAAAGGTGACCGACACACATACGAATAGCTATGAAACTTGGTATTCCGTTGGCATATAGGGGGTTGCGTTAAAGCGTTAACGTTTTAAAAATTCTATCTTATTCCATGCAGAAAACAGATAAGGCCCTCTTAAATATATCACTTCTAAGACCTTCTTTCAGATTTGTTCCAATACGAAATAAGCACTCCATTGCTTATATTAAAATTGTCATATTTATTTCTAAAGTCGATAAGGATATCAAAACCAAACTTTTCGTCATTATACATTCTGTCAAATAAATACCGGGAATTGTTCATTTACTTAAAAAGCTCACGTAGATGGTGTGAAACAACTGTTTGTTTGATGTAACTTGATGACAATGTACTTAATTGTCAGTTAGGGTTTTGGCGCGATCTGTTCGCAAGTTTGTTTACAGCTGTTGGTTAGGTTAGTGGACTTCAAGTCTATCGTGCGAAAAGTAAAGAGCTAAAGACATGCTTTATGCACCATTACGGGTGACGAGAGGTTGACATGCAAAATAGCCAACAAGCTTCGAAACGGCGCTTCGATAATCAGTCGAAACCGTATGTTGACTGTCCACTCGGAATTCCTTCCGGAGGGACAAACAGTCAACAGACAATATTATCTGTTCGTTTGAGGCATTTGAGATAGAATGTTCACCGGAAAAGGTCAGATTTGTGGAGGAACACTTGATTTGTTTTGTACCACGATAATGCACCATCCCAGGCATACATAGACACTTATAAGCGAATTTTTGACCAAAATCTCAACGAATGTCGCCCGCGTGATTTTGTTTGTTCCCAGAACTCTAATTAGAACTTTTTTTGTTTTTGAACTTTCCCAAAATGTTACGCTTGACCTGTCTGAACTCAACTCTTCAATCTTCTACGTCTAACGGTTCAAAAGTTATTAGGCTGTGGCCAACAAATGGAAGAGCTTACAACTTACACTATAAGGGTTCCGTTCTTACCTGTAAGTACCGAAAACAAACAAATAGACAGAAAAATAAGGCCAACTAATTACTATGGAGATCAGCCAACTCGAAAATCGTTGGGCACCGCAGCGACCTCTATGGAATGTGCTTACAGTGGATATGCTTACACAAATGTGTGCACAAATTTGTCGAAATATATTCAGGCGCTTAATAACTGAGCTCGGAAAAACATTCAGACAGGAAAATATTCAAATTCAACAGATTTATTTAAATAGTGTTATGTGAATAATATATACGTATATATCTTATAATTTACATTATAGTAGTAATAATATTATATTATTATATGTTAGCTTATCGCTTGTCAAGTCCAGAGTGATGAAGTTTATTTGGCTTACTCTTCGGCTGCATCATCAGCCTCACGTTTGTTCAATCTAAAGGGTTTATTTTCCATTTGGTCGAATCCAAACGTTCTGGGATAGACTCCAGCTATGAAGAAGATTAGATAGAGTAGTTAATTTTTAATTGAAATTGCTTACCAGAAAGCATAGAGCGGATTAGGTTATTATAATAAAAGTCATTCAAATATTGTCCCATCAGAGGCAATCCTTGTCCAGGTGCTACGAGTGCATTTGCGCCTTGATAACCCAAAGAGAAACCAGCATTGTCAATAAATGGTTTACAAGACGCGAGGCTGAGGTAGATCACCACCAGGATTATAGGAGTGAAGAGCTTATTCATGATGCTTTCAGATTTTCTGTAATAAAATAGAATACATTAAAATAAATTATAAACTAAATTTATAAACCTTAAGAGAAAGTCTTGAGCCAAAAGCGATTGCCAAGCATATTCATCTTGGAACGCTCTCCCTTTCAGAGCTCTGCAATAAATTATCATCTCTAATGCGTTCGTTTGTTTATTAGTACCTTGTAATTAATAAAACCTAAATATATAAGCAATAAGCTAGCAGGATTGCCTCAGGCCCGTGTACCAAGTTATTATCTTTGTGCAGTTATTCAACAAATATTTGGCTCTACCATTCGGAGATAAACTCTTTAATGCATACAGAAAAGTTATAATCCGTCTGAAACAGATAGAATGATATCCATTTATAATAAACTGGGCGTGGCATTGTGAACTTTTTGATTCAAATGCAATCAGACTTTTCTCCCCATAGAATATTGCCGCGATTAGATTTTTAAGAGATTTTATCAAAAACGGTTGTTAGGACTTTTTCTCAGAAGAATGTGGGCGTGGCTGTCACCATTTACCGAAGATCAAAGATTGTGATGGGATATTCACTAATTTGAAGCACTATATATATAATTATTTTGTCTATGGAACAAGACAATTAGGATCGACAGAAATAACTACAATGGAAAGAGAAGGGTGCCACATATTAAAAAAGACATCGAATTTAGCATTGAATGGAGCACAAACTTTATCTATCGCAAAATCTAGAACTGTTTAACGTTTTATTGAAGATTCTTGAAAGCAAACAACTTTACCTCACCTCACGTTATTAAACAGCTCGGCTATAATTTGCCAGAAATCATTTGAATGCCAATAAGAAAAAAGCCTAAATTCTTCGCTCTTCGTTCCAGTCGTATCGTGTTAGTCATTGCCTGGCAATCTGTTTCCCATTATGGAGTATTGGATTCTATCTGGAAACAAAGGGCGATGTCAAAAGCAATACCTTTTGTCAGAAATTGCATTAATTCACCATATAAATGGTGTATAAATAATTTTTCGGTAATGGATTGATTTAATAAAATAAACATCGAGATACTCTTTTAAAAATTGGTTTATATGCAAATGTCGGTCTGTCATATGTATGCGAGACACAAAATTTTGTACTTACATTATTTATTTGTAGCGTGTTTATCGAAAGGAAAAACTATACTGAAAATGTACGGCGTTCAGGCTCCTTAAATACTCTACCTAATTATGAATCGCAACCGTTACGCCTAGCTAACACTATTAACTGATGCAAAATAATTAGTTATCCCTATTATATAACGTTATTATATTCTCATTAAATTTACTTTCAAATTCGCAACACTAATTTGTAAATTTAATTACCGCGCTGCCACAATTTCGACAGAAGAACGATAAGTGACTGTGAAATTAGAGGAAGCTAGAAACATTCTTGAGAGACTATTTTCTCGATTATATTATAGAGGCACAGGGTGTTGCGCAGAACATTTTTCTTTTAATGTTTTAATATAATTCCTTAAAGCTGAAACTTCGACCTTATATTATTATAAACGAACAATTATTTAGTGGAGCAAAATTTTCGAAATACAAGGTATTTTAAAACTACATAATTAATGTATAATTTTCCAACGTGCGTGTATAATTTTTCACGGCTTCCAGATGGCAATAGATGATATCGAAATCTGAAATTTCGCTCACTCATATCACGAAATGAGGACCTTAAGCACAAAAGGACCAAAGTGCGAGTCGGCTTCTTCTGAAAGGCTTCGTCAGACTCCGAACTTTGCAATGACAATATTCTTTAAAAGACAGCAATTAAGGCTTTAACCCTCTACATGATTGATAAATTCATGGCAACACTGTTCAAAGTGACAAGTAGTTTTTCTCTATTGTTATAATATAAAATCCAAATAAATCAAAATAATTCATCTAGACAAATATCCCACATACTCATATACCACTGGAAAGATCTTCATCAACTGATTTACAGTAAGTTGTAGTTCTCGCCACATCTAAGTTGGAAATTGGAAGTTGAATTGTTTTTTTGTCTTAATTTTTAAACAATACGTATATACAGAGCAAAGCTATTGAGAGATGGAACGAAAAACCTAGCGGATAAACTTGGTAACACAACACAGACCTTCGGTTCACAAGCAGCAGTCAAATCGTACTTGTTTATTTTAAGAAGAATATAAAAAGTTAATTTAGAAGCTAAATATAGGTAGGTACCTAATAAATGTTGTGATGTTAGTAACACTAACAGGAAAATACAAAGTGTTTAAATACTACTACCACCATTTGATTTAGAGAAATTTAAATTGAAAATTAAAAGAAATTGGTGTGCTTTTTACACAAACATACACCGTACATAAGTTCAGCTAAAGGTTTGTATAAATTAAAACAAATATTCGCATCGATATTAATTGAAATTAGTTTGTAGCAGTATTATGTCCACCAATAATAAGCAGAATCACAAACAGAAAACTGGGCAGCATTGCGAGGTTCCACACTGTAATTCATATAGAAGTGGCGATGTTTCTGTGCACAGGATTCCCCAAAAAATTATGAATAACCCCAAGGAGCTCATGAAGTGGAGACATGCTTTAAAAATGGGAAAAGAATTTCCAAAATATTTTGGAATATGTAGTCTTCCTAGTTCTATTTGCAAGGGGACAGAAAAAAAAAGCTATCTTTTGGAATTAGCATTTCCCACGCTAAACCTAAGCAATGTATTGCAAAAATTAAGGCAAGGTATGAAAAGTTGATTAAAAGGAGATTCCAAAAATAAAGGTATTTTTATGTGATTTAAAGTAAAACTGTACTTAAAGCAATTACCATTTTAGCAGCTGTACAAATAAATTGGTCATGCCGCCAGCTATAGGTGTAAATTCATTTGAAACTTTAGCATCTACTGAAATACAAAATGCACATGTGTAAACTGCCTCAATGAAGGATTTTTGTATTGTGATACAGCAGCTCTGCGTAATATGCGCCGGTGATCATTTACCATTTTCAAGGTAATCGATGTGAATAACACCGCGCGCATCCCAAAAAACTGTCGCCATGACCTTGTTTGCTGACAAACCCGCCTTGGCCTTCTTCGGCTTCGATTCACTAGGAGAAGTCCATTGTTTTGACTGTTCCTTGGTTTCTGGTGTGGTGAATCCAGGTTTCACTCACGGTTACGAAACATCGCAAAAACTCAGCCGAATTTTTCTGGAACATCGCCAAACACACCTTTGAAGTTATCAAACGAATGCGTTTGTTGTGGATTGTGTGCAAACGCGGCCCCATCTTGCGGAAAGCTTTTTCATGTCCAAATATTTATGTAAAATCGAAATCACTGAGCCATGTGATAAGCCTGTGGCCTCTTCAAGCTCGCGCACTTTCACTCGCCGATCGTCCATTATCAAACCACGGCTTTTGTCGACCATTTCTGGTGTGGTGACCTCAATTGGGCGACCAGAACGCTGGGCAACTTTTGCTTGAACGACCGCACCGATATTGAATAAACCAGTGGTGAATGGCTCCAATCGATGGTGAAGAGTCCCCATAATATTTGTCAAGCTTTTGTTTGGTTTGCCTGATAGTTTTTTCTCGCAAAAAACAGTGTTTAACGAGCACTCGAAAATCACTTCTTTCCATTTTACCGAAAATGCTAGTGGGCGTCTATATAAAATGGCTGGCACTACAAAACTATTTGACAGATCTGTTTGAAAATTTGGGTGCGTTCTTTTGAAAAATGATTCTTGACAAAAAAAAAAATTAAGGTGATGACACAATTTGTGTTAATTTTCAGGAACTTATTAACCCACCCTAGTAATGTCGACAGCACTAAAGCAAAAGACACATACATATTATTTATTAAATATGAAACAATATATAATAATATTGAAAAAACACAAGATAAAGAATATAATAAAAAAAAGAGCTTTGTTCACATTTTTCAAAGCATGATTTCATTTAAAGTAAAGCGACATATAACTTGAAAAATACTTTTTTGTATACTCAAATATTTCGACGCGACATTTTAATAAAAAAATAGTTTCTAAATAATGCACTTTGTTAAAAAAAAGAAAAAAAACTTTCTTTTTGCATCTGTCAAAAATGTATCTTTGTATTGATGTACATACAAATTCTACCCAGCGGCGCTGAAATCAATTTCCCTAGTCTCAGAGCAAAAGCTATATAACAGGGCGTTAAAATTCTGTAAAACGTGTGAAACCTATGTGGAAGGTGTAGAGCTTAAACCTCGTATGCTATCTTATACACAAACCTATCAATCACGTCTGCAACTATCAAAGCCCTGAAAACCATATATGTATGTATTTAAAAAAAAAAAAAAAAAAAACACTGATGAGCATCCGTAGATCGCCCCCGGTGGGGCAAAACACAAATACATCAACGTTTTTCAACAATGCAATGGCCATTAGCGTTGTCTCCTCTTCTGTCACAACAACGGCAAATTCTTCATCACCGTTGCGTCGCGTGATGTAGTTTCACCACGGCAGTCTCTACAACCTAAACCATTACATCTCCTATTCCAACAATAAACTCGAATGCAATCAATTTATCGATCGCTATTCATACCAGACCCGACATAAATTCGCAAGAACAAGAAATACCTTCAGCCCCAACAATTATTACAGCACAAAAAAGGAACAGGGCATCTCCTCTCAAGAACACCACCAACATGAACACAACTAAGAAATTAAAAACCAAAAGCCAGACAAAATTAGATTCTTATTGGCTTAAGTAAGCCTAGTGCAATGATTTCCAATGCCGAAGAAACCAAAAATATGCAAGAAACTTACAATAGCCAAGAAACAGAACATGTGAAAAGAAATACCGACAAACCAGAATTCCGCAAGACCAACAAACCCCCACCAATTTACGTCCAAGAGGTAGAATGTATAAAGACCCTTACTAGTGCTTTAAACGCAGTCGCTAACAAAATTTACGAGTTAAGAGTTCTAAAAAATAATGAAATAAGAGTCCAGCCAACAGAATCTACTTCGTACAGAGCAATAATGAAACTCCTTAGACAGAAGAATTTCAAATATTACACATTTAAACCCAAAGAAGAGAAGGGTTTTAGGGTAGTTTGTACAACTCAGCGCATCAAGAGGACATTAAATAAGAGCTTGAAGACATGGGCCACAAAGTTCTAAACATATGCAATATGCGACACAAAGGAACCAAAAGACCACTTCCCCTATTCTCTATTGAACTTGCTAATAACGAAAACAACAAAAACATTATGAAGCTCCCACACTGCAAGGTTGTATTCGAAAGACAAAAGAATCATTTATCAGTGCACCAATTGCCAAAAGTATGGGCAAACTAAGAATTACTGCACAATGGACCATGTATGCGTAAAATGCCAGTCAAGTAATAAACAAAGATGACAATGCGCGGTTCATTACCCCCCTTTAAAAAAGACGAATGAAAATTGAGCTAGAGAAAACTATGACAAGACGGATACTTTAGCACAACACTTCTGGAATACTTTCTCTAATGAAGACGACAGCGCCCACACCCCACAGTTACATTTCAATAGGACCGTAAACATCTCTATAAAAAAAAGGACCACAAAAAAGCCCCAGTATATGACCTCATAACAGGAGAATTATTATACTTGACAAACTCCCAAGAAAAGCTCTCCAGTATCTGAGAAACATCTTCAACGCAATGATTAGACTTCAGCACTTTCCAAAAGTCTGTAAAGTTGCTGAAATAATATCAATACCAAAACCCGCAAAAGACGCAACCCTACATCATATAGGCCAATAAGCTTATTTCCAGTTCTGTCCAAAGTCTTTGAGCGACTATTATGTGACCGCATGGCACCAATCCTAACAACATTAAATGTAATACCGGACCACCAGACGTTCTATCAATAGGGAAACCTATTTACTGGCCAACGGATCGTAAAAAAATACCCGACGTAACAGATTTTGGGGTATGTTAAAACTTTAAGAGAGAACAGTTTAAAATCGAATCATCAACTGAGTTATCGTTCGACCATTCGCCCTATATTATTACCATCTGGATTGATCCTATTCGCCCTTCTTCATATCGCAATATTACCAACAAACACACAAACTGGTTATTCTACCGAAAATATATCAGTTCTCATCTCAATTTGCGTACTGAATTGCGTAATAAAAACGATATTGATTCTGCTGTGGAGATGTTTACAGAGGTTCTAATACAAGCAGCTGAAATTGCAACCCCTCCTCCAATAACCAATTATACCCGTAACTAAACAAGAATCACCCATAAAGATAGACAAAAAGACATCTCATCAAAATCTGTGACTTTCAGTTATACATAAATGGTGACAGCTACGCCCACATCCCTTTAAGAAAACAACAGTTTTCTACTAAAACCTCTTAAATAGCGGAATATTCTCTGAGTAGTAAGATTTGATTGCATTTGAATCAACAAGTTTGCAAAGCCACGCCCACTTTACTGTGGATAGATTTGAAGATAAGGGAAGGGTATCCAAGATCCGTTTAAGACGGATTGTAACTTTACTGTACATTTAAAAGTTTTTCTCCGGAAGATAGACTGAAATATTTGTGGAATAATTGCACAAAGACGAAAACTTAGTACGCAGGCATGAAACGATCCTGTGAGCTTATGACAAAGGTTTAGCTTTTATTGCCTAGAAGGTGGTGATAAACAAACAAATGGATGCATTAAAGAGAACAATAGATTGCGAAACTCTGAGAGGGAAAATTGAGCTAAAAGGCATTTCAAGACGCCCAAGGTTTTATCTTAGAGTATATACGTACATATACATATGTACGAGTATATACATACATATGTAAGTAGATGTTGTTCATAATTTAATCTAATATATTCTGATCCATAACAGAAAAACTGTAAGCATCATGAATAAGCTCTTCACTCATATAATCCTGGTTGTGATCTACCCCAGTCTCGCGAATTGTAAACCGTTTATTGGCAATGCTGAATTTTTGAACAATCAAATTGGCTACAAAAACCGTCAATATCTAGATGATTTTGATTGGAATAACCTCATTCACTCCTTGTTTTTTTGGTAAGCCATTTCAATTAAAAATTAAATACTTCACCTTATTTTTCTTCGTAGCTGGACTCTATCCCATTCGGTTTGGATTGGACGAATCTGAAAATAAACCAGAACGACATTCCTTTAGATTGAACAAACGTCAAATATTAGGCGGCCTGTCGACCGCTATGGCTTTGAAACAAACGTAAAGTTAAAATGAAATGTCATTCTTTCAGTTCAATAAACCAGCCGTTGCAAAAATGTAAATAAAAAAATATATACATATGTATGTATGTGTATACTCGTATTAACGAGTACCCCATATTATTAAACGCTACGTAAAGATTAGTTAATTTAGTTCATGGTTGTCCATTGTTTGAGTCTTATGAATAGCTCAATTATTAACAAATAAGTTTGTTGTTTTATTTTGAAAGAATACATTTTATAATTATAAACAATTCTGGAAACTGCATTGAATGTTGTTGTTCGAAAAAAATTACTGCTTCTCAAAGTCGGAAAAAAGAAAAGAGGGTTGCTTAAGAATTCTGTGCTTTGATTACCGATTATTTTGAGTACAGTTGTAAACATTACTTTTTGTTAAACACGCTATAAATAATAATAATAATATAATACATAAGTAGTTTCAAGATTTTTTTCCGTTTCGCAAGAAAACTGCTGCTGTTACCTTTGAGTTCAGAAAGCACATTCTACTTCTTTTTTCTCCAGAAAAAACATCCCCAAACCATTACACCTTCAGCTTTCGGGGGCATCTTTCGGAAACATTCATCGCTGAGCCTATCTTTTGGTTCTCTACGTACGAGGATTCCTTCATCTCCGACATGCAGCTTAAACTTAGACTCATCGGAGAAGATAACTTTTTTCCACATCTCTTGAGTCCAAGAAAAGTGGTATTGAGTAGTGGAAAATCTGACTTCTGAACTGGCTTAAGTGCATCAGTCTTCTTCTCACTAAGCTTGCCGCCATTTTTTTCCTGTCGCTCGTTGAAGATCGTTCCTAATATCAGATGAGGTTTTAGATCTGTTACTACGGCTTTGGAGTGCTCCGTTTCTCGAAATTTTTTCAAATTTCATGCCACAGTTTGTTGAGGCACGTTCAACATTTCTGCTATTTCATGACTAGTTAAATTTTTACACGCTATGATCAACACTCCTCATTGGTTTTTTCCCATTTTTGAAAAAAAAAATCGCACTTCGTTCCATATAGCACAGTTATCGAGAGCTAAATGTACCTTTCTTACATAATTCGAATTCCAAGAATTGCAACTCTAAAAAGTCAAAACGTGTTTGACCAATTTTGTTTGCACAGCAATTTTTTTTAAAATAGCAACCGAATGTGTAGAGTATCAGCGAAAAGCACAAAGTTTGAATATTGTCATAACGTTTATATATAAAATAAACAATAGCACACCGAGTATAGTACCGTCTGGTGTTCCCACTTTTTTATTTATTGATCAACATCAATTTGTTGTTGTTGATTAAAGTTCACTGTGTTCTTCCGTTACAAATGTTTTAAACCAATTTAGTTCTGTGGATTTGATAGCAAAGCACTTTAATTTTTTAAGCAGGATGCTATGAATTAGTATCAAAAGCTCGTTTTAAATCTAGAAATATTTCAACTACCGCATTTCCACTGTTAATTTCACGTTTTCAAACAGAACTTTCACAAGAACGTTTAGCTCGAAAGACTGATTGATAGCCATCGAGTATATACTGTTCATATTGTTTTAATTGTGTCATGACGATCTTTTCTAATATTTTTTAATATTTGCTGATACTGGTCATAAAATTGTGGCTTATCTAATAGTGGAGACAGACTGCTGGTATTGATACCATGGTACGAATACCATGGTATAGTGAATACTACGACCCGTGACAGACTGCATTTCGTCGTATACGATGACTTTGGCGTTAAGTGGTATACTTTGACGTTTGTGTTGTCTGTCATAACAAATAAAAATAGAAAATTCAAGACAGGATGAATAAAAATGATTTACTTTTGTGCCAAATGATGAATAAAAAAGAAAATTCAAATACTTGAAAGCGAAAGTGCATACCTAAGAGTTGTCAAAGAAGCTACGAATACTAGCCAATAGAGAGAAATTGGCGCTGCAATCAGTAAGATGGTGGTATACCAGCAAAAAATTGCGAATATCAGTACCAGGTATATTTCATGGTATACTAACTTTTTACGTAGTATTGCAGTGACAGACATGTGGTATAGAACGTAGTATTGCTATACCATGGTATCAATACCAGCAGTCTGTCTCCCACATAAGTAATACTTAGTGCTATGGCTAAATTCGTAAACGTCAATTGCATAACGTTAATCATGATCAAGAATTCGAAAGCGTTTTGACATGTCCGTCAACAATTCGAAAACCTATTGGCACTGCAACTGATCGTAAATAATCGAGCAACAACGCATTCGATCTCAGCTGAATGCTTTGGGATGACGTTTATATATTTTTTTTTATTTTATTCGCAATAAAAGTGGAGACAGAATTCGAACATGCAATTTTGCAAGAACCGTAAGTACTATTTAATGTTTTATTGTGTTTTCTTTTATCTTAATTTTGGTTACCTTATTTAAGTGAAACACACGTTTCGTCCCGGAACGACATAAAATGCCTGATTACGGTCAGAATAAAGCATGAAATGGAATTTAACGATGGAAAAAGAAAGAATTGCACAATATGGAAATTTATTCTTCGCGAGATAATCAACATTTTTTCTCATTCAGCCTAATCTTACTTATTTACTAATCTTGTCACCACCTACAAAAGAATTAAAAAGAGATATGGCTTGAGTAGTCGAAATGCTACTCTATGGGAGTACTTTAAAGAATTTGATTGAGCCTTAAAAACATCGCCAGGATATTGTTTTATTGTCTCAAATAATTTTCAGTTTTTGGTATCTTCCTTGACAATGCGAGTTTCATGTGTTTCAACAAAACCATGTTTCTATAATTTTGATTTTTCCTCTGCCTATTTATTGCAACTTATCTGTTTTGACAGTTTTCTTCGACAATTCCAATTTTCCATTTTATTTATTTTGTTTTACGAGTAGGATAACCATGTGAATAACGTTTAAGTACAATAACTCATATAAAATGGCAAAATCAACGGAGACGACGACGACGACTGCTTTGATAAACGTCAAAATATGTGATGGCATTTTATTGCGCTTGCGTCACAGTGTTGTAAATGCCCATCACAACTTTGACGAGATCGTTGTGCAATTGACGTTTATAAATTCAGCCTATGTTAAACTTAAACCTAAAGATCATCATACCTTATTTCCAGTTGCTGGGAAATATTTAAGTGTATAAGTGATATTAAGGTGTATAAGTGATACTTAAATATTTAAGACTCCTATCAGCAAACGGGGTTAAATGATTTAGTCTTGGTGATCTCTTTTATAGGGATTTATTATTAACTCTTTTTCCACAATTCAGGTTAGATTCCTACAGCTAGGGACGTTCTTTGAAGTACTGGTCTAACTATGTTTAAAGATCTTTTATCATTTTAGTGCTCATTGAAATCATTTGTAGAATTTAACGTTTTCATTGCACGACTTATAATTTCTAAGCTAACGACAACAAATTTAAAATCTATAGTGCACGCTGTAGTACAAACTGTCAAATAAGTTGCTCACTGAAGTAGCAATGCACGTACACAATCTCAGCTCGATTGCTCAAGCTGTCAAAACGGAAAACTAATCGCGCTGTGTTTCGTTAAAATGTTTTTTGTGCTGGATTTTATAAGTATAATTTTTATAATAATGACTGAGGAAGAAAAAATCGCATGATATGAATTTCTGCGTAGACGGCTCGGCCATTTCCGGTTTTTTATTTTTGTTTCTAACTGTCAAAAAGTAGTGCAGCTCGTTCGGAAGTTGAAGTTGACTCAACTTGTGCTGCAGCTTCGCATTGTGTTCGTGCTATAGGGAGTACGTGATTTCAACTTTGACAGCGCTGCGTACTACCGCTTCAGCTTCACCATTGTGTTTGGGCAGTTATGCTTTCAACAGAGAAATTGTTAAATTTATCACATACATTTGGACATAACACCTATTTCATTAATTTTGTTCATATATCCTTTTGTTTACTTGAATTTTCTATTTGTCGACTTTGCTAAGCAGATACTTTATTTTGTATTGGTTCCTGTATTAACGTTAGGCTGCCAGTCTTTTAAACTGTTACATATTTAAAGCAGCTTTTTATATAAATTTATTTTAATTGATTTGACCCGTTGAAGTTCAATATCTTTGATTAAACCACTCACCATTTTTGCACGAGGGCACCTTTTCTATAATCATTGAATTAACAGCTCTTTTGAGCTGATATTTCGCTTGATGAATGATTACTTATCTTTAAGCTATGATTGGTTTTAGCACTTACTCTATTATTTTTTTTATATAATTTGCACGTGTCAAAGGGGATATGAATAGCCTTATACTAATTTTTTAGGACACGGGCGTTTTGCGGAAAGGGGAAGAGACGGAGAGAAAGACAGATTGGTGTAGTTGGTTTGAAACTCAGGTGGTATTAAGTTTCAGTAAACTCCTAGGGTGGCGTCCAGATAACTGGGGATTATTTTTGTTTTGCTGTTATTGTCGTTGCTTATGATTCACAGCATTTTTTTCCGTCCTCCTGATATCATCACGGTAAAGTTGCATTTTAGCTATATGACCCACCCTACTGCCAGAGTTATGCCTTCGAAGTAGAGTTGACTTTCGCAATTGATCGACTTTTTTATTTATTTCATGCGAAATAAATAGATGATTCTTGACATCAGGATTCGAACCGTGAACCTGCAGCGTGACAGTTTGTCTCTTTACAGTTTGTTACAACATAGTCAATTAAGGTCCTAGTCGTGGTCAATCTGATTAACAGTTTGTTGATCGAGAAACTGGTCCCGTTCCCTTATTAATATTGAAATGTGGTAATCGTTTGCTAGCTACAATGCCCTCAACTTTATAAAAAAAACAAGCACTAATTAATTTTATTGCATATATTACACATGTACCTTAGATGTTAACATAATTATCTTACCACAAACTGCATCCAAGGAAACCACACAAAGAATAGAACAAGTAATACAAAATTGATTACACTAAACTACAAATACTTATTCGAGTATATAAATAAATATAATACAAGTATATGGGAAATAAACTGATTAGCAGTAATGGATATCAATGTTCAACTTCAACAGGATCGTATCGAAGGCGTAAACAGATGAGATAAACGTATACGGCTTATTGTGTATAACACCGTAGTCTGGCTGTAGACTTGGCAGTGCCCTGCTCGAGAAGACGATGCCTTGCTGTTGGCCACGTAGAGAAATGGATGATCCCAACGGTTTTCGAATGTTCTTTCGCATCTTTTCCTTTCGAGCAACGAGTTTCTTCGTCTCGCGCACTACATAAATGGCTTCTGGTGTTGTCATGAATTCACGGATTTTCTACATTTATATAAAAAAAAAAAACATTCTCGTTTGCCGGCTCCATAAAAATAAAATAAAAAAATTGGTAGACTTACCTGTCGTTTTTCGGGGGAATGCGAAAACACCCAAATCAGCGTACAGAGGGTATTAAAAATGTCACAATCTTTATCACACCATCGCAGTAGCATTTGTGCGATGGTGACCAGACCTCCCTCTTGGAATGTATTTGCCGTTGTGCTATTGTAGCGTGCCAAATTCAGAATGACACGACTACAGTGTTCGATAAGTTGTTTATCGACTTCCGAGCGTATCGCCTGAGCCATTATACCATAGCAGAAGGTCGAAATGAATTCAGTATGATCCATTAACAGGTGCGGAACTGTACGGGACATTCGTTCTAAAAAAAAGAGACAAAACAAAATAATAAAAACTAAAACTTTCTAAGATTAAGCTGAAGCCTACCCAATCGTGAAAGTACACTAAGGGCATCGGAGGCGCTGAATCTTCCCCGTAGAATTCGAACAGAGTCCTGAATCTTCCAACGAACCGTATTCAGAACGTCATTAGTGCTTTTAAGCTTTTTAATATTACTACGAATTGTACGAATACGAATGTTTTGCCAACG
The DNA here is from genome assembly GCA_963082735.1 of Pocota personata. Lineage (NCBI taxonomy): Eukaryota > Metazoa > Arthropoda > Insecta > Diptera > Syrphidae > Pocota > Pocota personata. Next base: position 256,903,236 of record OY720429.1, on the reverse strand, counting down.
CTTACGCACGCGATAACCCCGCCAAAAGCGCTGAATTACCCTAGCAGCTTTCTTTTGCCCAATTAACTTCTTCATTTCAGGTGTCATCTGTTCTTGATAACGTTTTCTTGCTAAAAAGCCTCGTGCCGATGCCTGTAGACCCAGGGTTACTTTTTTTATCTGGGAGAATTTTTCCCGTGCTATGGACGTTTGAACTCGGCCTCGGAACTTTTGCTGAATGAAAATAACAGTCTTTTTCAGATGTAAGAATGTCTGTCGTTCAGCTTTCATTGCTTTATTAGCACGGAATTTCCTCTGAATGCATACAATCAGCGATACAATCAACAAATACTGACTACGCATCTTCAACATTTCTAGACGAGAACGATAGCTCCTCTGCAAAACTATGGCACTGTGCTTTTTTTTCTCAAATATTCCGCGTTCTTTGCGCATGGCTAACGTTGCTCGCATTTTAAGTTGAATTGCAATTGTTGAATGCCGCAAACGTAAATATTCTCCTCGTTGCTTTCGCGCAAGCAATGTTGCCTTCCAGTGCAGCTGAATTATTACAACACACTGTCTCATGCGTAGATAGAAAGTCCTCTCACGACGCATTTCCATAATTGACCTATACCAACTCTGGATACTTACAATCGAATGTCGTTGGTAGACAAACAGTTTCCTTTCCTCTTTCATCTGAACGTATGACCTAAACCTCTGCTGAATTCGTAAAATCATCTGTCTTCGTGCAACATAGGACTTTCGAACTTGTTTCATTATGCGGTTAGCACGGAATCGTCGCTGAATAGAAATTACCGCTGCTTTTTCTTTTTCATAATCTCGCCTCACTTGTCTGCCCAATAATTTGGCTCTGAAAGAACGCTGCAGAACAATAATCAACTTACGGCTATTTTCATACTTTGCTTTCGCTGCCTTCATTTCCTGTCGTGCCCGCCATCTTTGCTGAATACACACAGCGCTTCTTCGAAGCTCCTCAAATTGAAATCTCAACGTTTTCATAGTTTTGCGCTCACGGAACCTCCGTTGAATAAGGACAGTAGCTTTCTTTATTATCAAAAATTCATTACGAATCCTCTTCATATGTAAATACTCTCGAAAACGTTGCTGAATACATATGACAGCTAATTTGTTACCATGAAATTTCGCTCGATCCAAACGCATCGCTAAATATGCCCTGAATTTATGTTGAATTATTACTGCTGATTTTCTTAGCGCAATAAAATATCTTCTTTCCATTTTCATTTGCTGCTGTGCTCGGACCCGACGTTGTATTTTTACAACAACATCCCGTTTGGCTAAAAACTCACTTCGCTCAGTTCGCATTTGCCGCATTGCACGGTAACGCTGTTGGATTACAATCGTATAATACATCAAACGAACGTATTCAGCGCACACTTTTCGTGCTAAAAGTGTGGCTCGTAGTTTTTGTTGAATTGTAACAATGGCATTCGCGGTTTTCTGGAATTCAGCGCGATCTCTCTTCATTTGAAGACGTGCTCTATAGAATTGTTGTATGCAAATCACAGCCGATTTCGTTTTAGCATATTCAGCACGTTGTTTCCGCATGCATAAGACCGCTCGAAAACGCTGTTGACACTTAATCACAGCAGATCTTTTTCTCTGATAGTCCGAACTGACTTTCCACATCAACAGAGTTGCCCTGAAATGCTGCTGGATGACGATAGCATTCTGGCGAATTTTTAAAAACTGTGTCCTTTGATCAGAACACAACCTGTTTGCTCTAATTCGAGACTGAAGGGTCACAACAATCGACCGAAGCTCAATATATTCCCCTCTTTCTTTCTTCATCAATTTGAAACAGCGATAGTGCCTCTGAATATGGACTACACTACTTCGCTGAAGAAGGTATTGCTCTCGAATAACTCTCGTCTGTCTATAGCTCCTCCAAACTTGTTGAATCTTGCAAATAGCCTCCCGTTTTTTCTTAAACTCTCGTCGAAGGTGAACCATTTTGCAGAAGGACTGAATCCTTGCAGCGCTCTTATACTCCAATTTTTTACTCCGCACCGTGCTCACGACTTCAGACACCAATTTACGGAATTTCCTTTGCAGTGTCACCGACTTTAAATATCGCTGAATAACCACCGCCTTCTCATGGTGCAACTGAGCTTGGCTTTTAATTAAGCGAATAATGGGAGCAGCCTGCTCCAGCTTTCTAGCAAATCTCATTCGTCTTATCCAACGCTGAATAAAGACTACCCTATTCCGGAAATCAACAAATGATTGTCTGACCGCAGTGCCGTACTTGAATGCACGATACCAACGCTGAATACGCAACACACTATGTACTAAGCAGGTGAAGTTCTTCTGCGCCAAATATCTACGAATATATTTTTGCAGGCAAACGGCGGCATTGGTGCGCTCCCAACGGAACACTTCGATATACTTACGAGACATGAATCCTCGAAAGGCACTTTGAATAACAGTAGCGGCTACATTTCGCCGCTTTTCGATTTTAATGCGAATCCTACGACGAATGCACACCGACAGCCATAATTTTCTCCACCAGCGTTCAATCACCGTCGCAGCTGCATGGAACTTTGGCGAACGAAATTTATAAATTATCTGCCACAGCAGAGAGAGTGTCTTCTCTCGGTGACCATCCACGATATCTGCAGCAGTGATTTCTCCCTTCAACTGGAAATTCGCATCTGCCAGCGCTCGAAGACTCAAGTTCACATTGTAGATCCTTTGTAGGCGGGAAATTGCTGGCACACGCAATTGCTTTATCAAGTCATCTCGCAGCAGGATTATTTCCATAACGCGGCTCAACCTTATCCCATCACGAAGATCCACAGCAAGGTTGTTGAACGCATAATTGAACTCATCAATAAAGTTCTGTTTGTGAGTAAGCACGTATCCCAGACGCTTCAAATCACGCGTGATGTCGCCGATATTTGCCAGAAGTTCGCAGGAGAATTTAAGGAGAATCTCTCTCGCCTCCTTGAACGGAGACTTTTTCACAAACAAACACGGATTATGTTTTATTATTCGCTTCGTCTTCGCTTTGTCCAAAAATAGAAGCAGAAAGAGGACCTTCTGCAGGGTAAACTTCTTTATATGATCCGCATACTCATCCGATAAGGTGTATGCTTTTGAATATCTCTGTTCCAAAAATTTATCCTTAAACAAGCGGTTCACGATGAATGTGCTCAGTCCAACCACGTCGGAGCACGAATGTAGATGTATTTTCTCAGCGAATACTACTTCAAGACCCAATCGCAACCACAGGGGATTGAAACAAAGAAGGAGCTCTAAAATATAACGTTGCATGACAACATCTAGGTGCAAGTTTCGATCAGTTCTAATGCGAATAGCATTCTTGTGAACATAAACCGCAACCTTCGAGCAAGGAATCTGCATTTCTTCGCTCATAAAGAACCTTATGGCTTCTTGTCTTAAACTCTCCAAACGGAACTTGGTGAGATAATTCATCGATTGTTCTTCCTTCGTCGGTGCTAATATGAGTTCCTTGTTACGCACCTCATTGAACAACCGGCCAACATCGATTTTCTGATTGCAATCGGTATCCAAATCAGCTGGAATTGATACCAAAGCATTCAGCCATTTTTTGAAGGCAACTAGGTGCTTCTCCACCGCTCGTTCGTCCAAATACATAGTAGAAGCCAAGAAAGGATCCATTGTGGTTGACGCAGCAAATGGATCTGGATTAATGTACGACTGCATGTACAACTCAGAGTCGTAAAGCTTCACAATAGGTTCCTCTTTGATCTTTCGCGGTGTCATAGGTTTTTTCACTAACGACAGGGTTCTCGCAAGTTTAGGCTTCTTTGGCTGCAACTGGGGCCATTTACTTCCATTACAACTGCTACTTGGCATTCGGGCGAATGGATCACACTCTATCTTCGCCTTCTTCGGTGGAGACACACTGGGCATTGTTGCCTTGGGAATGCCCACAATGGAGGTGTCGCTGCCCGGCGAATCCAACAACGACAAGTCCCTGTAGCGCTTGCTTCCACCAATTGACTTAGCTGGACTGCCCAACAATTTCCTGGTCGTCTTTGTTGGCGTTCCCTTGCGGCTGTTTGGAATAGAAACGCTCACTGGACTATTTTTCTGGGATTTCTTACCAATTTCGTTCAAATTAAACCGACTCGACTGTGCCAGAATCTCATTCTGGTTAAACAGAAACTCTGCCTGTGAAGTGCAACTCACCAAACTACTGTTGGAAGCATCTGAGTCATCTAAACATATGACTTTTGGTTTAAGTGGATACTGCTTCTCAACGGTAGATGTACTCCTAGCAGCATGGAAGTAACGATTATGTTCAATGGAACTTATATTCTCCATTTGATTCAGATTTGGCATAGATCCCTGAATGGGCATCTTTGCGGGTGGTGACTTCAACGAGAGATCTTTCATGGATTCCGAGTACTTTCGTAATGGAGTGCCAACCAGCTTTATGTCCCGCTTTAATTGCTCATCAACTTTAGAGATTTCGTAGGTTTTCTGCAAGAAATTTGGTGGACTGTGAGCATCCTCTTCCTCGATCATTGAAAGAGGACGCGACAGCGCTGGAGTTATGGTTGAAGTTCTGTTGAGAATAATTTTATCACAAACACCTTCGAGGCTCTCCTGGGATTCACTTAAAGAATCCGATTTATCCAGCAGCTTCAGATCGAAAGTTTTGTTGATGATCACCTGACCGTGGATGGTAGTTAGCCCCTCTCCATCGACTTCAGACTTTTCCTTTTCCACATAAATCGTTTGGTAATCCAATCTTGATTCCACTTTAAACTGCATTGGACTCATTTCATCTTCAGAGGATTCTACAGCAACTTTAAGACGTCTTGGACGTATTTGTCGTATCAGACTCGCCTCATCGATTAAGTTGCTCGCCGCATTGCGATTTATCGGTGTGGGGAGAGAGGAGAGATACTCCAAATCAGTGGTAGTTCCTTTCTTAGATGTAGTCTCGGTGGCAGGAGTGAATTGCATTTTATCTATCATATCCAAGACATTGCCGGGGGTTAGGGGACTCACGTTTTCCTTTAGCAAGTGTGATGATGGTTGGGGTCGGGAGAAACCTTGGGACGGCACTGCCGTTATCCGGTGGAGTACTATTTCTGGTATATTCCTTTCGAGCAGCGGTGAACTCAGCTTCTTTTGTGGTTGATGCTTTCTTGTCACCGGCGACATTCTGTCGGACCTTTGAGCCTTGTAGTTTGGAGATTGCCGGTGTCGACGTTGCTGGGCTTGCATGTTTGGCTTGGGACCGGTTGGAGATTTAAGGCGGAGGGTCTTGACGTGACTAGCTGCCGAGGAGATCGTTGGAAAGCGTTTGACATTCTAAAGGGGGGAAATTATTAAACGTGTCCGTTATGGGTTAATTAAAAATTAGCTCACCTTCGAAACAGGTTTATTGCTAATTGATTTCAGTATAACCATGACGTCTTTGTGGAAATTCCGGTTATCAGTCAATTGTAGGGTTTCCTTGCAGGCTATTTCCATTAACGGACTCCAAATCATTTCCATTTGAATCTCATCGTTGGATGGCACTATGTTCGTTGTCCAATCAATGGTAACATTGTGCTCAACACGAATGGATCTGGTTACATTTACCTAAATGGGAGCATTTAATGGAGAAAAAGTGATCATGTCCACACGAAATGAAAGTAACGCTTATCCTAAATCTGGCTATCATGTCAATAAAAAAAGAGACTTTTGAGTTAAATGCATATATACAATATGTACTTAAGCCAAACTTACGCACATTTGCAGACGGTTTTACCGAATAGATTATGACAATGCTACACGTTGATGATAAGAATTTACCCGCTCTTGACTACCTTATTTAAATGTCGATCAAATTGGAGAAATCTGGGGTTTTGCGATTTTCTGATCCAGAGTCAAACGGGGCCCGCATATTGCAATGTTTGTCCGGGTACGATATCCAAAAGTCATCATCGTCTGTCGACGGATCATTCGTTAATTGTAAAATTCCACGATATTTATGTGGAAGACATATAGTTTCAACAAGACGGTGCCACTTGCCACACAGCGCGAGAAGCAATGCAGTTAATGCACACAAAATTTCCCGGTCATGTCGACGTCCAAAATTAATCACAAAGATCGTGCGATATGACACCTACAACCACAGGATTATGCCGAAAAGTAATGGAGAATTTTGGGAGTCTAAATGCCTCAACATTATATTGACATAAAAATATCAGCAGTATATCAAAAAACAAATTTTAATTGTAACGAATCACCCTTTAGTTGAAATTGTGACTGGGATTATATTTCGAAATATAAGATAAATAAAGATATTGAACGGATAAGTTAAAAGACCCAGAAGCAAGGCTTACAACAACACTCAAAGGATGTTTTCCTATTTCATGAACAATATGTATAAGGCATCACTTCACTTTTCTTACACCCCGGGACAAAGTTATAAGACACCCCCACAAATTCTTAAGAAAGGAAAAGTTTGCGTAACATTTGCCAAATCTGATTGAATCATTCGGTAACAGGAAGTATTCAGATGCTATAAAATAACTTCTAGAAAACCCCTTAATTTTTTTATTTTGAAGTAAAAACTGGAAACTGAGGGGGCATGAGGATCACTTTGTGTTGATACTTCGTTCAGTAAGTGTGTATTAAAGTAAACATTGGTGAAAATAGTTGTGTTGTTTTATTATCATTTGATGCTAAATTTGATAAACTTCCTTCAAAAAAAGTAGAATATGCGACGAAGAAAAATATTAAATTCATCTGAAGTACAAACAATTTTGAAATTTAGGAGTGAAGGCTGGAGTATTGCAAACATATCAAAGCCAGTGTAGGGAAGACGATCAATAGTGACAAATTTATTAAACGATCCCGGAAATTATGGCAAAAGAAAGTCTCCTAGAAGACCACCAGCATTAACTCCAAGAGAAAAACGTGCGATTTTGCGCGAACGGTCAAATTCTTCTTTAGGAGGAAAGTCGAAGACGACGTCCTCAAACCTTATTTTTATAATTTGCACATGTGAAAGGGGTTATAAATACCCTTATACTAATTTTTTAGGACACAGGCGTTTTAAGGAAAGGGGAAGAGACAGAGAGAAAGACAGATTGGTGTAGTTGGTTTGAAACTCAGCTGATATTAAGTTTCAGTGAACTCCAAGGGTGGCTGTCCAGATAACTGGGGAGTATTTTTTTTTTTTTTTTTCGCTGTTATTGTCGTTGCTTATGATTCACAGTATTTTTTTCCGTCCTCCTGATGTCATCATCACGATCAAGTTGCATTTTGGCCACATGACCACCCTACTGCCAGTGTTATGCCTTCGCAGTAGAGTTCACATAAGCTTTCGCAATTGATCGACTTTTTTTTTATTTATTTCATGTGAAATAAATAGATGATTATTGACATCAGGATTCGAACCGTGAACCTGCATCGTGACAAGCGATGATGTTACCACTACACCACGGCCACGACTTATGAAGATAAAGGTTATCAAGAAAGCAAAAGATAATTGATGAAAAATCGATAGTCCCAATTCACCAATTTAGATTTAGAAATAAGCACTCTACAATTGATCAGGTGCATAGAAACACAGATAAAATCGAAAAAAAAAGAAAATGTGTGCTCTACACTATTCCTTGATATAGCACAAGCTTTCGATAAAGTCTGGCACAAAGGATTGATCCACAAATTGCAAAAGCAACTGCCGAAGCAGTATTCGTAAATTCTGGAGTCATATATATCAGATCGATTCTTCAGAATTAAACAAGAAACAGAGTACTCATTATTAAGAGAAATTAAAGCGGGCTTACCACAAGGCAGTGTATTGGGTCCTGTTCTTTACCTCTTATTCACTAGCAATCTGCCTGAAAATGGAGAAACCACTATAGCAACTTTTGCAGATGATACTGCTGGTACATACGCAACGGTGATCTACATAGAGATCTTAATATTGAAATGGTTGAAGATGCAGTAAAAAAAAGCTGCTAAAAGGCACAAAAGTAGGCTTCTCAACCACATTAACATAGAAATGACAGAACTATTAAATACTGACAATGCAATCAGGAGACTAAGACTAGTAAAACCTCTTGATCTGTAAGAGTTAGCTAAGGCCAAGAAATTAGGTAATATTTTCAAACAAAAATGACTTGAAATCCGAAAAACGGCGGATTTTTCTTTTCTATCTTTAAAATAATTCAAAAATTAATTGCTGATTAGTCGAACGACTAGGTGCAGTCGCATTCGGGATGACGAAAGTCAGTCGCCCCGGGTGGTTTTTTAGATCGGGTTAAAGTCCCTCACTATTACAGAAGTATCCCTCGGGTCAAAAAAAAAAAAAAAAAAAACAGGAGGAAAGTGAGGAGTTTTACAACAATACGAACATCTCCAAAGGCGAGAACTGCTTTGGAAGCCACCTTTAACCGAAATTTTTAACAACAGCGGTGTGAATACATACTGTTACATAATGATTCAATCAGATTTGGAAAATGTTACGCACACTTTTTTTTTTTTTCTTAAGAATTTGTGGGAGTGTCTTATCATTTTGACTCAGAGTGTATTACTACGACATTGCTCTACCAGTCGAACAACCCTAGTAGGATTTTCCACACACATATGTCGCTAACCGGGAAAAAAAGGACAATGAATGAAAGAAGTAGGATATTCCTCAAAGGTCATTATCGAGCGCGAGGAGGGTAACCGGTATGAATCCTATTCGACTATATTCAGGTAGCGGCATACAGAATGGACTATATCCGAGCGAATTCACACTGCTGTCCTGGCATTTCCTTATCTATCTATTCGCGTGCATTCCAAGACATTAAATTTTATTTAACCTACTGACATAGCTGTGCCGTGAATTTCGAATTTCCCCCCCCCCATGCAATGCAATTTAGGACAATTATGGTATTCTCATGATCGACCAAACTTTGCAATGTCTCCAAGGTCGTGTAGATTGATTGATATGTGAACAAACATAAAATAGTACTTACCTCAATTGGATCATCGGATGGATTGTATATCTTTAAGATACGCTTAGCAGTCTTGGACACTGGAACATCTTCGAATGTTACTATAGCTTTGGATGAGAACGGAGCCATAACAACGCTGGTAGGCTCCCTGCCTTCTAGGCGCTTTTTATTTTTCAGTCGCGATGGTGTTAAATTAACCTAAACAAGCGATTAACATTTATTATTATACATTCTTTGCTGTATCATCAAAATTACCTCAAAGGCACTCATTTTCGCACAAAGTTTTCTCTTTTTTATTTGATTAGAAAAAAAAACATGAACTATTGAACGGAAACACACAAAACTGTACAAAAACGATTCACTCAAGTATTTATTATTGAAATCATTTGTGTGGAATGGATTTTATGCTAAACAAATTAACAAAACAATCAAAAACAAGCAGAAATTAAACGAATTCACCAAATAAAACAAAAATTTCCTTCGAAGGATTTTCCAACGAGAGTGCAGCTTGTTAACTGTGAAGGGGAACGGTTGATAGAAAAACGTTAACCGTTTGTTTTTGATTTCAGTTCGAAAGTTAAATGACAGCTGTCATTTGGTATTCGTTCAGTAGTGCACATGCTTTAGTTCTGTTTGTTGTGACAAAGATGGCTGATAGTTTTTATATTTCCTTGTTCATGTAAGAGACAGAACGATTTCGTGAGTAATACCTTTTTATCAACCCAGACACAATAATTCATTTCCGCATACATTTCGACTACACTTCACATTCATTCTATTTTTTCAATACAATTTGTGTATTTAGAAATATTTAAAATATTTTTTACATAAGTGGTAATATTTTGCTTAAATCTTATTAACTGATTCTCGTCAGGTAGTTCATTAAACATTTTAAAATCTTTATGAAAAACTACATTTTGGATTTTTTGCGTTCTAAAAAATGGAAGACGGAAATTATTCCTATTACGCACATTGAAATTGTGTACATTACTGACATATAATATTTTATTATGGATAAATAAAAGCACTATTATTTTTACACATGTACACAGCAAAAACTACGCTATATACTGGGTTATTAATTTTGTGCTTTAGGGTTTTAATTTTAAATAAAATAAAAAGTATTAAAGATTTAAATGAACTTTGTTTACTGTTTTACTATGCCATTTTGTACGGAATACAACATCGGTTAAACTTAACCACGGGAGTTTTTGCAAACTTCGATTCTTGTGAGGTAATTTTCAATGATTTTTCGGCACATTTTTGGCTACATTGCGACCATACCATCACGAAAATTTTTAAGTGCTCCAAAATTTTGGGGATTGTCTGCATATGTCGCGCAAATCAATGTCTTCAATTTAAGGCCAAAAAAGTTGGTTATCTATTGACCATTGCCTTCGTCATTTGCAAAAAAATATACATTCCCATCACGCCGCCGTTCCACAGCGCTCACCTAATTGTCACCCGTGGTGGATGAAATGGTCACGTTTGGATTCTCAGAACCCCAAATTCTGTAATTTTGTTTGTTTACGTAGCCACCAATGGTCCTCATCGCTGAAGAAGGTTTTGTTCAACCATAATCTGTCCTTAAATCGCAATGCACAGATATTGCAGAGCTTTCATTTTTGTAGTAAGATGCAACAATTTAATACGCTGAGAGGTGGCTAAACGATGCATATTGTTGAAATGCAAGGCAAACATTAGTATCACGTGACTTAAACGTCATGAGTTTTAACAATCTGGCAAAAAGGCCTATGCCTGGTTATCACAATAATTCATTTACGTATACATGCTAGTGGCGGATTGTGACATACTGCAGGTGGTTCACAATCAGCACAAAAAAAGACCTTCAAATTCTTCGCTGTTCAACTCTGGCATGGAAAACAAAAATTATTTGAAAAATTGAAAAAAAAAGAACGCAATGAGATTTTTTACTTTACCGGAATATATTCAAGTTGCTATTTTTTTTATCTTGTAGATAGGCTTAAAAGAAGTCTAGAAGTGCAAACAAATTTTGGCTAAAATTGATAGCAATTAACTCCCGAACCCATTTAACCTTAGTCCCATTCAGAAAGTAAGGCCTGACATACTGGGACAAGATGAACCTTAAAAGAACTCATACCATATCTACACTAAGTCTAGAGGGAAAGTCGCCAAAATGTTGCATAGATGCATTTCTTTATTCATTCCACAGAAAGAATGGATAGAATGTTATACTTCGTCACCTGGTATAAGAATATTCGGAATAGAATATACATATAAAGAAATAGCATGGAATACGCTTTGTTTAACAGACCATATATTATGAATTAGAGAGTCCAATTTATTTTATAAATAATACTGTAAAACTATGTATTATTATTATTAACTTTTTGCAATTTAAATTCAATCGAATTTAACTCAAAATATTAGCATTTTCTTCGCTAACCGAATACACCATTAGCAGTAATTACACTGGATAACCAATTATTTCACATTGTGAGGTAGTTAATTCACAGGTCTTTGACATTGATCCACATCTTGTCGCCCTGTGAAATACCACCATGAAGCTCCATGATGTAGTCCGGAGTACTTTTTGGAGCTTAGAGGATGGATGAAATGAGTAAATATCGCGTTTGCATGCGTATTACTGTGCAGTCGTATTTTAATATACAAAATAAGGGGGCGGGAAGTCATGTTTGCGACACATGTTTTCTAGTTTAAGGGAGCCTTAAAATGTCAGAACAAATGCCAACAGCTGATGAATACGAACCCATTGCAAAAGTATAATCAACGTTTTTCCTACGTAACGGCATGACGCACTGACGCAGTATTGTGATATGAGGACGTCCAAACTGACTGACACAAGTCGACTACGCTTCAATAGTTGGATCGAATCGAAAAAGTACATGTATACCGGGGTGAAGCTGACAGGACCTATTTGTGTGTGTTTTTGATCAATATATATATATATATTTTTTTTTTAAAGGTCAGTTGTTATTTCCAAACACAAAAAACTAACAAAACTTTGACTCAAACAAAAAGAGAACAATGGTTTATTTACTTGGTCACGCCACGCGGCACGTATGGAAAATTAGAAAAGAGAAACTCTGGGTTTCCATGGTAATTCTGGTTCTTATCTAAAGAATTCCGTCCAAATTCGTTGGAACTGGTAATGTTGTCCGTTACTGGCTGCCGACTTTTCATTGCCTTCGACTCGTAGTGCTAAAATGCTCCAGTCCAAACTTCAACCCATCTTCGACTCGAATTCTCCACTCTGCTTATAAACGTGGTAAGAGAGAGTACTTTAGAACGTACGTTATAGGTGAACACCACCATGTATATTTACGATATTTCGAAATGTGAATCTGAAGTGAAACTTGGATAAAGGTTGTGATAAAAGCTAGATTTTGTTTTGTGTATAAAGTAAAATTAGTTTTAATAAGAAGTAGCATAGTTTATATCAAAACCGGATTGCAATTGTTTTGAATGTGAAACATAGATGGCGGAATGAAATTAAACTTTTAAATCTTCCGCTAACAGAAATGAATTCTTTTATGATTACATTTTAATTACATTTAAATAGGTTACTGGAAAACCTGATAAGTAAAATGTTTGTCTGTATTAAATTTTCATTCAAATTTTATTAGTTTTGCAAGGTATAAACATAGTCTGCGTTAAAAAAATCTATTCAGGTGCAATGCATGGCGAAAGTCTATGCAACATTTTTTCGTTTATTTGAGAAACACTATAAGGTTTCTCCACATTGACAACTGCAATCGATTGCATAAAATCATTTTTAATTAACATCTGGATATTTCCAACAAAACCAGTTCGTTTGGTTGATTTTCTCTCGGATATATCAAACCAAATTCTTAATTTTTTACAACCGTAACTGCGAGATATTCTAGAAAAATAGAATGTTCTCGTAGCCGATTGTAAATTCAGTTTATAAAGGGTACTAACACCAAAGTAAAATATTTGCAAAAGTGCTCCAATTTGGAAAGAAATATTCAGTAAAAGTTAAATCCAAACTTAAACAACTCAGGAGCAATGTTAAAAGGACGAAATTATCTCTAACCAAGTTAAGTTTGTCCATTAGGCAATGTATCGTTTTCATGAGTCTTTCAAACAGGAATCTAGAACTGCGTTCATTCAGTTTAGAAATACATTTCTGCTGACGTTAAAATAAGCATTTGTATGCTTAATTATGTACACAGAAAGTTATTTCGATTTAGCCATGTCCGTCCGTCTGTTTGTCACTAGTTTTTGGGCCTTAAGTTTGTAGACGTTGCTCTAAAAGTCGTCCATACAGTGTATAGGCGCTGTGTTAAAAAATATTCAAGCCTTATTGTGAATATTTCACCAAAATCAGTGATCTTTGGTTACAAATGGCGATAGCCACGCCCACTTTCTTCTATGGAAACATTTCAGCAAGAAATTATCTCTTAAAATCTTTTGAAAATAGCGAGAATTTTCTCTAAGTAGAGAGATGTCAGTGTATTTGAATCAAAAAGTTCACAACGCCACTTCCATTTTATTATGGATGGGTTAAGAGGAGGGTATCATACAATTCTTAAAGCCTCCCATAACAACCCTGAGTTCAAAACGAATTTTAGAATGGTCTTGCGTGGTTTTTGACAACTTTCGTAGGTCGTTGTAATACTTACAGAGGGCCGCCTTTCTAACTCAGCTGGGACTTGTGCACTCACAGAGAAGGTGGGCCGTACCCTCTTTCACATCTGCCTTGCTGCCTGCCGCCCATGCAGATGTCTGCTGTACCTAAGCAAATTCTTTATATAAAGAAGCGCTAAGTTCTCTTATTTTTCTGTGTTCGTGGCAGCCCTGTCAGCAGGATCGTTCCCTGTCTTTGGGTCAAATGCTTTCTTTTTTGTGCAATTCATTTGAAAAAATGTCACTCCATCATTTAATTATAACAATACAATATCGTTTATTTTAATACAATAATTATAAATCAAAACAAAACATCAACAAAAAAGATCGCGGAATATGGGAAATTCTGGGAAAGCCAAGTTGCAGGCTACTAGACCGATCCACGGGACGTGGATGGTAGAACAGATTTAGATATAAAGACTAGCTACGAATAAGGATGCGTTTACAAATAAACAGTCCCTGAAAACTTTACATTTGGGCTCTGTGATATCATATAAAAAGCCTAAACCACATATACCTGTATCGAATATCGACAAGACGAACAGATACCGACTTAAAATAAGCAGCGTCTGATCTAATCTTGAATCTTAAATTCTGCTATGCAAACTTTTCTCCCTCTCCATCAGTGGGTTAATATGAAACGTATGAGGATATTTTTTTATTTTTTAAAAGCTGAAAACACTCCTTTTTAATTCCACAAGATTTTGCACATTTTCAAAAAATCAGTTTAAATATCCTTTAACTCAAAAATATAAAAGTGCTTAGCCTATGGTTTTGCTTCTTATCGATTTTTCCTAAATTTAAAATTTTAACAGTGCATATACATAAGTACGTGCCACGTACTCGTGCCCTTTACTTATAAAGGGTGTCCCAAAATTCACACAAGAAGTAATTTTGATAGAAAACACAGGTTTTGAAAAATTGAAAATGTTTGAATAGCGTATCGGGTAAATGGCATCCACGGCTTTGCTGGCACATACGCATTCTTTTGTTGAAATTTTTCATGGCCGTTTTGCATAAATGTGGCTGAATTTCGTTGATACAACGCTTAATTTGCAATTTTGACGATTAACAAAGCCATCGAGATGAAAATGAGCCTCATCGCTGAAGTTGATTTTTTTTTGTTGAAAAATCAGCATTCACTTGTTGTTGTTCCATAATTCATTCAACGAACTCTCTTCGCTGTGCGTGGTCATAGAGGGTTTCTCGAAATGTCCAATACTTAACCACTGTGCCGAATTGATGTTCCTGGACTCTCAACAACACTCTCACGAACTGCTTCGATGTTTTGTGTTGAACGACTTGTTGAAGGACGGCCAGAGTGTTTAAGATCACTAATTGATCCAGTCTCCCTGAATTTTTGAATTAATCTCTTCATAGTTGATGAAATGAAATCACTATTCCGACCATATTTTTAACGAAAATTGCAAAACCTTTATTATAAAACATTGCTCATTAATAAAAACGCGTTGTTTTTCGAGTAGCACTCCATTTTTAATAACCCTGAACTGTCAGCTGTCACGCTGTCTTTTTTTTTAAGTTGGCAACACTTTACTGCACAAATGGCGCAAAATTCAAATCTTGCGTGTATTTTGGGACACTCTTTATAAGTGTCGATATTTCTTTATTAGCGGAGACAACTTTTGAGAAGTCTCGGCGATGGTAAGAACTTAGAATACCCCGTCGTTGTTTGGAAGTTTTATGGATCGGGTAATAGCGGATAAATACATTTTTAAACCATCTGTGAGGATAAATAGGGATCACTGCGTAGGTAGAAAGGACATCACTCACTTTTATTGATATTTCTTTCACTTTATTTCGCTGTTATTGAAAGTATCGTTTTTGTGGCGGTTGGAGCGGATCTAATGGCGACTTCAGTACCGATGCATGTCAGGCTCTAGTTCTTATGGCTTTTTTTGTCTTTTCTTATGTGTTTTCCTTCCAGATCAATTTACGATCTAGTATGTGTTCGAAATATGTTGCTTTCCGAGTTTTTGAAGTAGTACTTCGTTTGCTCGTTGCTGCTTGCATGTTAAATAGAATTATTTATAATTTGAATGTCGCCTATTACCCGTCTTTTATCAGAAATAAACTCTATTTCTGTACTATTTACATTACACTTTATATATACTTTAAAATTTACATAAATATACAAACTATTTACATTATAGAATCTAACAAATTAAACAACTGAAGCACATCCTTAGATAAGCTTCTCCATACCCAATCTTCGATTACTTTCGTCGTAATCATCGTACAAACTATCATCCGCTGCATAGTATACACTCTTCATATATCCTGGGAATGGTGTAACAGAATCGAATGCATCTCCAGACTCTTCATCAGGTGGTTCGACAGCAATAAATGAAACCGCGAATCCCTTTAAAGAAGTACTCTCGTCCGACTGAAATCGAATTAAGATGGTATCCGAGTAGGAAGTCACCGGTAGTGGTTTCTAAAAAAAAAAGAAAAAAAGAAAATTATTCTTGCTATTGCCTGGAGTATATTTTCTGATGAAACTTACCCTATTCCCACAGAATCTCCCGTGGTTTGTGTTTCTCACGTAATTCAGTTCTTCGGATATCTCTACCGAATCATAGTCGCATCTATCCGAGTACTCTACTTCGAAGCTGATAAATGTTATCTTAACACTACTTTCCGGATCGGCTTGGATACGCCAATTGCAGTACATATTCCGCTTATACGGTCGACTTCCGAATCTGGGGTGAGAGTAGAACACCTGACTCCTGTTTGTTGCTCGCAAATATCCTCCACATTCTGGAACGACCAAACATTTTAAAATTTTGGCACATGAGATGAGAGAAAATGTTTACATGGTGTCTATACATATAACACATATTCGAATTCATAAAGCAAATAACCTCGACCTCAACCTTCTTCTTTTCATATCCTTCACCTAATCCATCGTACAGTATGGAGGAGCTCTGGCCCTGTCGAAGTGCACAAGGATAAGATTCAATATTTCATGGGTTTTCATTTCTACAGCTCTAAGCAAAGTCAACACGATGCATCGTACATCCTGGAAGCAAGTATTTGTGTGTACTCCACATGCTTGTGTAGATTACGAAAGAACCCTCCCACCCAGTTGAACGGATTTGTGAAGAGCTGACGTGAAGCACTATACTCGGGGTTGAATGTAACATTAAAGGTGAGCATATATGGATAAAATATACTTTTTGTGCGTTGACGCGTTGGTGATTTAATGGCGCGACTCATAAATGTGCCTTTGAGGGTGACATACGGTAAGATAAACGTTGTTTTTAATTTAAGGATTTTAGAAGCGACTCTTTAGAATGTAAGCACAAAGCATCAAAGGAATATTTTCTTGATGCTCAAATGTAGTTTGACATTAGTCGTGAAAAATACGAAACGTCTTTGTAAAGGGAAGAGATATAATGAGTGAAGTTCCATACATGTATCGGAAAGAGGTTTGATAAAGTGAGTTTCAAATGCGAGACTTTTGATCGGTTAAAGATGAAAGAGTCGTAAACTTGGAATATTGACAAGAAATGTTGCCTTATCCAACACTTACTTTTCATTTACATTAAGGGCAAGTATTGGCTTCGTAAACATTTTCGGCTTCAAGATTTCAATTAATTTTGACATTACTACAGTAGAGAAACTTAGGAAGTGTCTATCCATCTGTTCGTCTGTGTGGATGTAGGTATCACAATTCAAAAAATTCCTTTTCGTGTAAACTGCCTCATTTGTGTCATTATTTTAGTCATTAAAAAATGGCGAAAGGCAATTGTCCTTAGCTGTTGTCATTATAATGCCATCGAGTAAATGCGGTGTAATAGAAACTTTGCGTATAATGATAGACCACAAAAAAAGAATGAACGCATACATTTTTGAATGACAGATTGTCAGTAGTTGTTTCAATGAAAATTGTTTGATTTGGTCCGAAAAAATGCATTGGTAAGCCAAAAACTAGTAATTTACTTTAAATCAAGATTCAAAAACCATCGGCAGACATACATACTTTATTTTCAAATAATTCAGGATCATTTTGCCGAACTTGATCGCATAATGTCTCATAGAAACCACTTCCTTCTTACAATAATGGACTGACCCACTGGGATCATTGCTTTCTTGGTCGTTTGACGTTTGCGACGACTATACATATGTATAGTTCAAGTACCAGTCGCATCCAGACGTACACTTTATTTTAGATTTAAACATGTTCGTGGTCTGATCTTACACCTACGTATATGTATGTTCTTTGTTTGCAAATCACTCAGTTTGGAATTTAAACAACATTTTTTCAAAAAATCCCCTAAAAATGGAAACCAAAATATTTCAACAATTTTCCAAAACTTTTTATGTCGATTGTGAAAATCGCCCGAATGCTATCCGAAAATCGGCTAATTTTTATAACCCAGGCAATAAGTAAAGTACCGTTTTAGTTTGCAAAAATTTGGTACGCCATCTATTGGCATATATTCACGGTAAATAAAATATAAAATTTGAACAAAATCTGTCGATCCTTTTTTTTAGATAATCTATTTTTTCCAAAATCGGCTATTTGTAAAATACCGTTAATTTTGAATTACATTCCTACAGATAACAGGTATGATCCAGAGATCTACTGCGGTGTTGGTGCAGGTGTGTTTTTTTCGAATCCCTAAACATCACAAAATCCTATAGACTTCCGGATAATGCCAATGTTTTCCTTGCGGAATTACTCGCTATCCGCGAAGCCTGTCGCCAGATCAAATCGCATACAAATATAACGCCAAGGCAAAAGATTGCCATACTCACTGATAGCCAAGCTGCTATCAAAACCAGCCCCTCGATCACTATATCCTCTAAACTAGTGTTAGACTGCCGAAATGAGCTAGCCTCGCTAGATGGACAATTCAAAGTAACCCTGATCTAGGTTCCAGAATATAGTAACGTTTGTGGAAACGGGCTTGCTGATATATTCCTTAATGATCGGTGGTATGGTTTTCGTAGCAACAGGTCCACTGTTGATTTGATGGCATATCTCACCAAGAAGTGGAACCAATTTCTGCATCACTTCGGCGAAATTTAGATAATTGTGCTAGATATTTCAAAGGCATTTGACAGAGTTTGGCATCAGGCTCTTTTGTCGAAAATGCATGCATATGGTGTCGATGAGTCTCTTCTTCAATGAATTAGAAAATACCTTTCGTGGCGTTCAATACAAGTTGTCTTGGACGGCTTCAATCATATAAATGTTGGAGTGGCCCAAGGCCTTCCAAAACACAATGCTGTCTTCTGTCTCTCAAGCGAAACCAAAACCCTTAACCATTATCCATGGATTGTACTTGCATCATTGAAACCGAAAGGCTTGCCATTCTCGGCATGTGTATTAATAACCATCTTCGATGGAACGATCACATATTCGCCAAAATTCCTGCAAAATGTCTAGGATTTCTTAAACGGTGCAAGAAATATTTTACCCCGGCTGATCTGGCCTCAATTTATAAGGCATTCATCCGCCCTAAGCTGGAATATAACGCCTGGTCTGGTGCACCCAAGACCGTTCTGCACATTCTAGACAGGGTACAGAATCGCGCGTTAAAACTTACAACTTTATCGGTAATAGAGACATTGTGAATTCCATACATTCACTTGAACATCGGAGAAATGTCTCCTGTCTCTCCATATTTGATCGCTATTTTCATAAAAAATGTTTCAGAGAAATAGCCTAGCCAGTAGCATTCCTCCCCTTGAAAATTTCACCCACAATACGCAACATGCTTTGAATGCTCATCAGTTCACCCTGAAGCCTAATTTCGGTCGTATTGTCAAATATAGGGATTCGTAGATAAGCCGAACGACACGAATGAAGAATAATCTACCAGGCTCTGTATTTCCGCATTACTACAACCTTCAAACTCTGTTCACCTCTGTTCCTCTTCCCCACTTTCCTAAACGCCCGTGCCCTGTAACAGTATAAGGGTATTCATATTCCTTTTGGCAGGCGTAAATTATAAAAAAAAGCCAACCTCAGATGAACTAGGCAACAAACTGTGTCATATTCCGAAAGATATGGCCAGGCTACAACAAAATTAAAAAAACCTACTTCCTAAATAGAACGCATAAAGACGTCGTCAGATTAACAGCAATCACTACGGGTCTCTGGCGACCTCTGTAGACCACGCAGTCAAACTAGGTATCCCACATAACACATACTGTCGCAGTTGCAATGTCGCAACTAAAAGAGAAACCCTTGTCCACTATTTATGCTCCTGTCCGGCACTAGCTAAGGCCAGACAACTAGCTTTAGGAAAACCCTTCTTAAATTAACCTAATGTTACGTTTGATTAAAATTTGGAGATCGAAAATTTTCAGGAAGCCAGTTGAAGGTAAAAAGGAACTCACATTTGCCAGAAGGTTTTGGCTGTAAATGGGTTGGCATCTTATACACTAAAGTAAAATCCAGAAATCAAAATTCCCAAAAACAAAAACCCCAAAAAAAAAAAAAAAACTAGGAAAACGTTTCTTATCAAGCCAGTTTCTAGCTGGTGCCCTCGACTTCACTCGCATGGATTTTGGATTTCCCGTTTATAAATGCCTTACAGGTTGCATTTTGAGAAATTCTGAAATAATATTGCTTTGTAGAGTAGTTAGCTACTCGTAAGTTTCAAGTAAATCCGATTGAAATATATTTTCTTCTATACAATGTTTATACCCCCTCTTACCTCCTTAGGGGTTGTATTTCGAAAAATCCTTTCTTAGTGGCTGGCTCATAAAACACAACTACTCTCCAAATTTCACAGTTCTAGCTTCAGCTCGGCGATGATCAATCAGTCACGACATGTTTCTTTATAGAATAGTAACGCGGCTACTGCCGCAGCTTGATTTTTATGCTCTGGACAAAATTTAGTGTGGCATAATAATTATATGGATACTTTTCAAAAGTTGGGGATATTTTAGATTGGGGATTATGAGCTTGGGCATTTAGAGCGTCTTCCTTGTAAATCACACTTTTCTCTGAATTTTGCATTGAATGTAAAAAGTTGAAGAAAATTAGTAGTGAATTCTTCAACTTCATTTATATTTACTTACATAGAACATATAAAGCATTGATTTGGTATACATTCTGGATCTCGAGATTTTGACCAATTCTGGTATTACTAGTATAGAAGAGCTCTAAAGGTAGTTCCATCTGTTAATTTGTCTGTATGTACGCACGATTGCAGACTAAACGGTGGGATGAATTTACTTCAAACTCAAAATCTGGGGTCAGTGGGTCTATAATTAAAAGCGAACTACAAATTTCTATCCTAACCCCAAATAAATTTTCAAAAAAATTTACATATTCATAATTCTGCTTAAATTTCAAATATGAATGATTTTTAAATGAATTGCACAGATGTAGTAGGACCCAGTCGTGCACCTTATTCATTTTTTCTTTTCTCGTTGCTAAATAGTATGAATTATCTTTTTAAATGGCAGGAATAATAAATTCATAGATGTCCTCAGCTGTGCAAAATAGGCAATGCTGTTAGGGAATATGATAAATCTTTTTCTCTAAAGCCTATCCTAGGTTAATGAACACATACTGTGCGAACAGATTGCTTTGCGAACTCATAGCGATGAACACAATGCATGGGATTCATGTGGAACAACGAAGATTTAAGAAATAGTTACATAGGTTTTAGTTTGAAGTGTTCCTAAGAATAATTCAGCGTGATTCATAGAGCTCCCTACATCTTTCTCATCTGTTGTTTATGAAGATACTATTTAATGAAAAAATCTCACAAATTACACAACCAAGCAGCAACCTCTTTTTGATTTTGTGCACCCCGCTGGAACTTAAAGCTGCACAATACGGGTTGCAAGCAAACATACGCTCTACACCCGACACCATGCCCGCCCTATTCATTAGAATAGACGGAGTTTAACCTTAAACTTACAAGTACTTGTAAACTCGATTTAATTTATCATAAGCCAACGCTGGAGGTGAGTGTAGCTTGGATAGCTTGTGTAGATGTTAATGTGTAGATGGTGAAGGCACAGCACGTTGAAATAATCTCGGTATCAACGTAGGTTCACACAATACTACTTATGAATGCAAACTATCTGAAATTATCCAACACCACTTAATTTCCTTGCGCCTGGCTGGATACGCCACCAGATATGGAAACATACCTCTAGGGTTGCTTAGTGACTATACATTACACTAGACTCTAGAGATAAATGATTTGCATTACAGCCATAGAGTCGCGATAAACTGTAGTCTTCCGTCACCAGAAGTCTCTGCATCGACTTCTAGTCTAGACAAAAAATTCAATAACTAGCTCATTCATCACTGTATTTTCGAAACCGTCATATGTAGAAACTTTAAATCCTTTATGGTTTTTCCTTTTTTTTTTCCTAAACGGGATATTAAGTCGGGATTTTGTGAAATTCAAACTCGAAGCGGGCGGGAACCTTGAAGATTATTTTTCCACTTACCGCAGATTAATTTTTTTAGTGAATTAATTTAAAATCCTAAATATATATAAATTGCCTTTGTACGTTATCGTGAAGCTGAGGAATATACGTGATAATCTAGTTTTCTTCTTCAAATCATCTTCATCACTCCACATATACCATTGCCAACAGCGATACAACAGTGGATAAGTTTGTGTGGCTGTATGTGCTCCAAACAGCACATCGGGCGAGAGACCCGTTTTGATTTAGGTAATTTTTTTTTGTGAATTGGCTTTAATGAAATGCGTGAATGTTAGTTAGATGACAATATTTGTGGGTACATTTTGTTTTAGCTGGTGTAGTAACTATTGTGATTGTGAATTTAGAATTAAGTAATCATTGCATCAGCTTCCTCTCAATTTTTATTACATAGTTCATAAAATTATAGGAAATAGACTGCCCAGGCTTTTCCCATGCCAGACAAATTTTGTACTAATGCTATTAGGTACCATAAAATGACATAAAGGAAAGATGCTTCAAATGAATTTCCCAATCATTTAGAATGGACAATTTTTTTCGAAATCACCAAAAACCTACAACCCATAAATAATAACTTTGTTTCACAAAACTTCATTGATTGAAGCAACTAATAATAATTAAGAGTTTTCATACCAAAATAAATTCTTTAAAATCACTATAAACGCCATCTCGAAACTAAATTCCCTACTTCTGAGCAAATTCCACTGAACATAAATAAAATTAAACATCCAACGGCAGCTTAAAATCTAGTTCCTTGCCTCTCTAACGCGTACAATGAAAACTCAATTTCGCAACCGCAACTAAATCCCACCTTGCCCTACTTTTGGTATAACAAGAAAATTATTTCCGTCTTATCCTTCGACATATTTCCAAGACCTGTGCTGTGCAACTACCCCCAAAGAAAATACCACCCAAAAACCCAGAAGATTTTATCATACACCTTACCTGTTGAATAGGTTGCCATGAATCCCTTCTTTTGTAGACCAGCATCCGTTTTCAACACCATAAACATTTCATTTGTGGATGCCAACACGGCGTATGGTTCCCTTCCGCCACAGTAGACTCCCAACGTGGAGCTGTTCTCCGATCTGCCGTCGTGTATGGCAACAGAATCATAAATGCATTCCTGAATATTCAAAAAGGAAATAAGAAAAAAACTTCGCATGAAAAGCACGAACTTTATTGAATATTTCACGGGGGATCCTGAGCAGGATCCTACCCGAGCGCTGGCGACTTTACCTGATGATTCTCCACCTCAAATTCGTGAAAAGTTAACTGGATCCGATGCCCGAGGACAGTAGAAAAATGCCAAAAGCAATATGTGTTCCGGGGATACTCTTCCGGGTAATTCGGGCTGTAGATGACCCCATAAGGATTCGTTATTTCGAATTTGCATTTCGTTTCGGTGCAATTGTGGCCGTTCTCGTCCAGTGTATAACCATTCCGGCAACTGCATTTGTACGACCCCAATGTGTTTTCACAGTGATGCTGGCAACCGGCATTGTTCACACCGCACTCGTCCTTATCTGAATAAATGACCAAAGAAAACAAAAAAATAAATAAATAAATCCCATATTCGTTTCGCAACTACAACATACAACCGAAAGGAAAGGACGACTTACCTATGTGGAATAAAGCCGAGAATCCGGTACGTTGCACAGTCTTGTCGGAAAAGAACTCCAACCGTAGGATGTTCTGCTCTGAATTTATAATCGGTGGAATCTCATGGCCACAGTACACGCCGATCTTCTTGAGGCGATTGTCCTTCAGCTTCGAATAGACGGTCAGATAATCGTAATTGCATTCGCTAAATTGAAATTTCGTCCCTTCCAAATCGAAGTGAGTGAAGTTGAGAAATACGCTGTGATTCTGTGGGGCAACAACCTCCCAAACGCACTCCTTTCCAAGCGGATATACTTCGGGGAACTGAGGCGATGTTAGTGTGCCATTCTCAGAGGTGGCATTGATTATCCCGCCGCATGCATCTGTATTGTTGCGAGAAGAGAAGAGGAAATTTATTTTTTGGACGACGACGAAAAACTTGGATGCAATTACCTTCACATGATTTGCCATCCATTTGCAGTTCATAACCAGCGAAACAACCACACTGATAGCTCCCCAGGGTGTTGATGCATTCATGCTGGCATCCATGGTCGCTGTATTTGCATTCGTCCACCTCCTGCATGAACAGCGCTGAGAACCCGACTTTTTGCACCGAACTATCGGACACGAATTTCACATACATTTGATTCGAATTGGTCCTGTAGGGATAATTTCACACACGCAAAGATATAAAATAATCACAGTTTTATGGCTACAGAGCCAGAGGGTGGTTCATTGTTAAATACTCACTTAATGTTCGGTGGCAGCTTGTAGCCACAAAAGACTCCAATTAGCTCCGAATCGGATCGATTGCCATCGCGTATTTCGACATAGTCATAGATGCAATTGTCGTGGTTTTCAATTTCGAACGATTGGAATTTGAGGGCCACCTGGTGATTCTCTGGCACAGTAATTTTCCAAATACACTCCTTATCGGGTAGATACTCTACGGGGTAGTTTGGCGAATCGATACGACGTTCTTCGTCGAGGACGATTTCACCTCCGCAAATAACTGAAATGAACAAGTTTTCGATTAGCTGTTAATGGTTAATGTTGAGTGTAATATAGTTTTTTTTCTTTTTGCTTTGTGTTAGGAGTTGATTAATCAAGTATCAGTTTACTGATTAGCTAGGTATTGATTCAATTTTATTTTGGATGGAGTCGTTTTCGAATGATCTCCAAATTTGCAGCATTTGTTTCAAAAAGTCAATACATTTCCCTTTTTTAATAGATCTGAAGGCATGCACTGCCAAATAAATTTAAATAACAAAAACTGCTCTTGACTTCTAAAAGGAAACTATTAAACCTATTCAGATCCCAAATAACTGAATAAATTAAACCGGATTCATTGAAATGGAAGAGGAAATATTCTAAAGCTCAAACTTTCAATATTTGGTGCCGAAACCCGGGAATGAATCAATTTAGTTTCTAAGAGTCGGTTCACTGTTTTTTTTTTTCCAATATTCTAATTGATTCGACAATAGATACGAACACATGGTTCACAAGTAATTGGGGAAAATTGAGTTCTATGTACGAGTGCTGCTATTAAAGGCGAAGTAACAATAGTCATAAAAGGTACTCTGGACTTTTTAAAGAAAACTGGATCCCAATCAACTGAAGACAAGATAGAACTAGATCGCAAGAAAAGGAAAAGAAATGGTGTCATATGTATCTTCAAAGGCTGACACATCTTAAAGCGATTGGCGCAGTATTAACAACAGAATTAAAACTTTTCAGAATTTACAAAATAATAGTTAAATGTTCGTGCTAATTTTTAACTATTACTATTTTTTTTTCTAAAAAGTCTTAATTAGGTTTTAGTAAAACCTCAGACTAAAAAAAAATCAAAATAGCTGTAGTATAGCATGAAGAGGAAAGAAGTACAGCATAGAGGCATACATGACAAATGAAACCCTATCAACGACTATACTTCACAGGATCAGGAGGGAGCAAACAGAGTGTGTAGTCACCAAAACAGTGACAGATGGTTAGAACTCAAAGAAAATCTCAATTGCGATCCAAACAGTTCTTTGCTTGTCGCAGCTTAAAATTTTGAATCATTTCGCCTCAATTTTAAGATAGTGTTGCGATATTTTCAGCAACTGGCTGAACAAAATCTAGTTCACACCGATACAACCACATCAAATGATCAAATCTAAGTATGGCACTTTACTGATATACTCTTATTCTGTATCCTTTTAAACAGGTACATATGGGTAACGTCAGCTAAACTGGCGGCATCTCTCCAACCTAGAAACACAATTTGAAAGCAATCAAAAGAAATGAGGGGATTTACGGCTGACCCTCTACATCCTCTTATAAACAAAGGACGCAAACGTATTGATACATCTCTTAAATAGGTAGAATTCCATCTTCATAAAAACTTTCTAATTGAAGGTTGTGAGATCCGTATCTTCTAATAAATGCGAAACTAAAGGATTCGCTCTTTCGAGTCGATTTCTAAGCTTAGATTTTCTAAAATCAATATTTGAAAAACAAATAAAAATAAAA
Organism: Pocota personata; assembly: GCA_963082735.1. Taxonomy (NCBI): domain Eukaryota; kingdom Metazoa; phylum Arthropoda; class Insecta; order Diptera; family Syrphidae; genus Pocota; species Pocota personata. Next base: position 256,877,062 of record OY720429.1, on the reverse strand, counting down.
CCAGATTGACAGAAATTTACACCCTACTAAAATATATTCAAAACTTTATGGGAGAGGATTAACATCAGTGATGTATAAAAATCTCCACCACACTATACAAAATAAAAAAGTTCATTCATTCATTCAATAGAAAGACTCACATCCATTCCCTCTAAATGTGGCAAATCCCATCAGCTATCGAAAATGTATCACTCCTACCTAAAATAAAAGTTACATCTATAAATGCAGATACAAAAAAAGTCCAGAAAAACCACTGAATAGGCAAAAATATAGCCGAAGGTAACCCTTGCTGAATGTGCGACTTTTGAACAAGGAAGCCATCTCCTGCAAAATTGAATTGAGAGCCCTATTATCGCCCACAGAAAGAGCACTACGTACATAAATATGAGTATACAAAAAAATTGGCCAAATGTGTGCGAAATTGCTTCCAGCCCTCCCCAAACTACTGGCTCTCTGCAATCGAAAATGCCAATTTATGATTATGGTAACATTGGTTATTGATGGTGCCATGGTGCAACTAATATTACTCGCATGAGTATTACTTCCAATGCTCGGTTCGTTTGTACATTTGCTAGGTTGAGTGGAAAGAATGCGTGTTGTACACTTTGTTGGCGTGTAATTCGAATTAGGTGATATGGACAAAATTTTAATTAAATCGTGTATTAAGAAATTTATGGAATTTCAACAATATAGAGGCATAGCCACTAGTGGCGAGAACAAAGTGTTTGGTTTGGATGCATAGTGAAATTAGCTTCCGGTTGATTCATGTGATGGATGTATGACATGTAAAAAACACATGCGATGGACAGATAGTAGATGTCGACTGAGAGCTTTTGAATTTTAATGTGGGAATATTGTCTATATTGGAAACATACATGAATTACAGTCATGTTATTGGCTTTCGCATTCAGTGGAGCAGTACAGACAAACTGTCTAAATCTGTTGTGTAGATATATTTTGATACTGCGGTCTTGTTTCATTTAACTTATAGGTGGTTTTAATAGACGTTATGGAACTATCAATTTATTGTTCGTCCATGCAAACTAAACAATTTTTTTGGTACACTTTAAAATTTTCTAAAACTAAAAGTTATGTTTAATTTTACGATTAGTCGTAGTTCTGTGTTAGAATATAAACATGATGAATTTTCTGCAATTCCATTAATCATATCTCGTTAAAAATTAAAAATAAAGTGCGCGAATGGGTCGCATGTACTTGCACCTAAATGTCGTTCATTTAAAAATTAAAAAGGATTTTTTTTTTCAAAATTCCTTAAAAAACAAAAAAAAAAAAACGTATTTTGCCAAACTTTGTATGCCATGAAATTGATTTTTAATAATATTGATGGAGTTGTCGAGAAATAGCCTATATTTAAAAAAAAAAGTAAAGTATCGTTAGACGCATTTTTTGATAAACACCTGGTACGCTATCTAATAGCATACATATGTCCACAATAACCCGAATAACACATTTTATTAAATTAAAGCGGTTTTCCAGAAAATAATTTTGGGGTTAAAATGAAAATTCCGATTTCATTTCGAATTTTGAAGACACTAAGCCCATGAAATCGTCGATGCAAGCACTTTTGTTTGATGATGATTTCAAGTATTTTTGAAAATTTGATTTGAACAAAATGACGTCTACAGTCCGTTATATTGCGTAAAATATTGTCACCCGCGGGGTTGATGCAACTTTCACTCCAATCGGTTCAGCTATTTAGACTTTAAGTGGTAACAAAGCATTGGTTAATTAAATTGGACAAAATGGAGTCAGCAATCAGCCACTTTCAAGTTTGCAGTATATGTTTTTGCAATCCTTTTTACAAGCAATTTCGTTTGACACTTCACATGATAAATTTCGGTCAACTTTGATTGTCTCAATTTCACAAAATGGTGCGGTGTTCGCCATATTAAATTTCTTGAAAAGCTATTATTCGTGAGTTTGTGCATGAGTCATAAAAATCGTTTCGGGAGAGGGTAATATGTAAGCATAGCCACATATGTACAGTGTACATTGGCTTTACCGTATGCGGTTAAAAAGATCAATCTCTATTCTATCTTTGTCTTAATGTCTGTATGAACTCTAACAAAATGTCGGAATCTGCATTCGTTCAAATTGTACTCAACAGTCTTGTTTTCTTTTTGGTACTTTTTGGTATGTTAGTTTAGTGAGCAGCAACTGCTAAAGAACTCTGTTAAAAGTTTTGCGTCACGCTTACTCAATATGAGAAGTTTAGAAATTTATAAATTGATTGACTTTATGTAGCCCTTATTTGAGCCCCATATTGAAAGTTTTCTTGGAATTTCCAAGAGTTTAGAGCTAATTTAAGATTGCTAGTGTGTAAGCTACTAATGATTTAGATAGTAAAAGAGAGATTATGAACGAGAGAGAGATATTGAACTATCGAACATCCAACTCAATCGAGTGGTGCTACTGAAAATAAACAAATGATCCCTTTCCAATTGTGAAAACTCCTTGACTATAGGGGGTATCTTCCTTTACTTTTAATTTAACCTCTACATTAACTTATCCGCTAATGTATTATAATAGACTTTGGTAGAAATTAAATATACACAAGTCCAAACCAGTGTTAAGGTATGCAATAGGTGGACTTTTCGGGATTGTAACAAAAAGCGTTTTGAGACTTTTCTTAGATTTCAAGTCTGAGTGATTTCAAAATTAATGGCATACAGACGAGCGCCCAAGTTGTGCACAGTTCTTCCACAGAGAAAACATTTCCATAACAAAATAGCATAACAAAAACAAGTAAAATTCTCCACAACAACATATACATGGTATTTAAAAGTCCTTGTCTGTATGCAGTTAAATTCTTCTCATCAGGGCAAAAAAAAAAAAAATCTTATAAAAAAAATTGCACATTTTTTTAACATTTTTATAGTTTCTATTCGCTAAGAAAAAATCTTGGAAATATTTTTAAAGGTCTGGAAGGAGGTATCCAAGGGTACGTAAGATATTTAATTGGATGTAGATAATATCAGAAAATTAATCGATGACCCCGAGATATTGTGAGGAATAAAACTATATTAGCTATTTGGAATTTATTGAATTTGCTATTTCGTGGCAAAAACAAATTCAAACATTATGTCTTAAGATAGACTAAGTTTCTAAAAATTTGTACGCAGTGTGTGTCAATATCCGACATATATCCGTACGTACCTCTATCTTCATATCCGTTTGAGATTCTTAAACATTTGATAGACATGTAGGAGTACATGTTATTGTAGGCAGCTACTTATCTGCAGCACAGTATGAGTATTGATATCATACTGCTTTACTCTTGAGTAATGTGCACAGTATAAATGTGGCTGCAGCACAAGTAATTTCCCTAGAAGCGTTTCATGATATTAGTAGAGCCAACGCTTTTCTGCTCAGGGCTCAGCTCAACATCGGCCTTAGCAATTGGACTAAGTTCGTGCTTAGGTCACGCCCAATCGATACGAAAGTACGAAACGTGAATGGCAGGAGATAGATCAGCAGAGAAATACGAGTACCTCACATACATACATAGGTAAGCCTGTCATTTTCATGAACTTAGAGGCACTTTCTTCTTAATATTTTTTTTTTTTTTTTTTGTGGCGGTTACTGAATTATGGAAAAGGCGTATGTATTATCAGAGAAGAGGAACAACACAAACAAAAATTATGTTTAGAGAAAAAAAGGTTTAAAACGGAGCACTCAGACACAATTTTCGTTCCATTGTATGATACTACTAGGCAGAACACCTTTTCGGGTAGTGGTAGTAGAAAAATGGATTTTAGTCCGGGCTTGAATGTGCACAGTTCGGGTCACAAACGAACATACTACTCACTACACCGTGGCCACCTTTAGTAAATTTGTTACTATCATAGCAAAGTGGTAGCGTTGGTCATGCACTTTATTTGTTAGGAAATCCAAAAACTCGTGCATACGAGTATGTAAAATCTCCACAGATATCTGGGGCCGAATTACAACAATCGATAACGAGTAACTCGTCATCGAAATGTGAGGATAGTGCATCATTTCATTCGAACACTATTGTGCTGTTGAGTCGTCTAGCGAAACAACAAAGATGTGAGAATTTTTGTTTTCAATTTTTTTGTGATGGAATTTAGTAATACTATGTCCTTTTTTTAATTAAGGTCCAATTTGAACAAAATTAATTTGTTACAGAAAAATATTCTGGCCAGTTTTATGACCAAACACCCCAAATTGGCAAAGAATATATATTTTTTTAAATGTTTCAACCACATTTAAATCTCTTCATCTGCATCTTTATTAACCCTAAATCTTTTGTTAAATCTGCAAAATAAAAATGTTATTTACGTTTTAATTTGCGTATGCTTACGTATATACCTACGCAGCATTTGGCAATGAAAACGGATTGCTCCTATCCCTTAAGCACCGGCGTTCAACGCGTTCGCGATATTCATAGTCGGAATCCGAGGACAAATAAAAAAAGATATCCATTATTGACTTTAATTTCACTGCAAATAATATTTTTCTCTCTTTTATGTATATCAACCGGAGAAACGTCACTTTATGAGTTGTAGTAGAACTTCTCTAGTACAATTTTATTTTCATTCGATACGTGAGCTTTCGAGTGCCATCATTCCAATGAGGTTAATCGATCATTCAAACACGAGTCCTACTTACTCACTCTGATATTTCTTGGACACATTGAATGGTAACGAAGGATTAAGCCACCTTATATTCATTATCAAAATAAATCAAATCTAAAATTTCATTTCGAATCTGCACTTTGAAAAGACCATGATCGAAGCAATATCTATCCAACTTGCAATCGCTTTATGTACATACATATGTATGTAGCATGTTCCTTTTTTTCAATTATTTTACGATTAAGGCACTCAATTGTCTAAAGTGATGGCATCAAAATCAGAAAATTCACAAAAATATGATCTTTCTTATTAATGCAGCAGTTCGTTGCGTCTAGTAATTTTACACTCTTGGCAATTGAATGCTTATCGAATGCATAAACCTCAACAAAATACACACAAAGCCAACGTTTTCATTAAATTCATCAAAACTATAGTCATTAGTCGGGCTTGATTTACCCATCCTTTAAAACCATAAAAGTCAATAAAAACACCCTCTCTGTCAGCCTTCTAACTTTAAATAATTAATTTGCCTCGTTAAAGACCAATTACCTGACTCAGCGAACCTTAAAATGTCAATGTCATGCTTAATCCCATTTTAAAGTTAAATCGACTAAAAGTTACCTACCCCATTGAAAGAACATTTATTTCTATTTAAATCCTTTCCATCAGCAAAAGGGTTCAACAAATAACACAAAATCCACCTCTACAGAGGCAGTTATCCCCCAGTGGCATTTTGAATGAAGAAAAAAGATACCTCATAACCCACCCACGCTTAAGAAGCTTTATAGTGTGGTATGCGAGTATATAAATAAAATTTAAAACTTACCTTCAAAATCGCCGATGAATCCTTTGAATCCTTTAATCACATTATGATTCACGTAGCTAATAAGCATTCGACTTGAATCGGTTTTAATCACTTCCGATGTCGTATTACCGCAAATCCTTTTAATAACGGGTGATTTGTGCCAATAACCGTCTCGTATCTCCAAATAATCCCTTTCACAGTTCGCCGACTCCAGCAGGTTCTATAGCAAGGCACAACAAAAAAAAAGAAGAACCAAACAACAAATCCTTTAAAATCTCCTTTTCTCTGAACAAGTCGCAGTTTGTCAATAAAAAGACAGACGGATAGAAAAATCAAGCTCTTACCAACTGATGAATCCGAAAAATAATCCTTTCGCCGTTGGTTGCGGTTATACGCCATTCACAACGTTCCAACATCTCTTCAATCGCATGTTCATTCTCCTCGCTGACGCCTGTACTACCATAATAGAATTGCGGTGACACTATGTCACCGGAGTCCTGTTGAAATGTCCTCCCACACGCAGCACACTTGTATAATAAATTCGCCTGAGCAATATCGCCCCGACTCAACCTCAATCTCTGACCAATTTCAATGCGGTCCTCTGTGGGTAGTCCAATTGGCAGTATTGTGTCCAGATATAGACTCTTCGAGAACGTGTTCTTGGCATAGTGCATAATTGAGTTGTAGTCATATGGTAGACCTAATGAGTCCACCTCCTCAGGTGTGAGTACATTGAAGTTGTACTCCTGACCCTTCATGATGTTTGCACGATTTATGATTATATGCTTGTCGCGGTCAGTGCGGGTATGTTCGTGCCAGAATCCTATCACATGACCCAGTTCATGGACTACTATGCCAAACTTTTCACAATTGCGGCCAATCGAGATGGCCTGACGTCCATTGCCACGCTTGCCAACAAATGAACAGCAGCTGTGTAAATGGAAATATACCACATGACATGGGTTAGAGGTATTGCAAAAGGTGTTCGCTGTTGTTGTAAACTTACCCACAATTTTTCACCGTGAAATAAATGTAATTGTGATGTAGCTTGGGATCACGTTCAACGAACTTAATACAGGTGAAGTTCTCCCAATGCCGCATGGCTTGCTTGAAGAGTGCCTTGTGCGAGCCACTGAAGACTCGGTCAATTTCATATGGAATGACTCCATAGTCCCATATGCGGTCCTTTTTGGCGGTGACCGCACGAGTGTTTCGTTGAAGATTTTCAGTGGTTGGAGCGTTATGTGGTCTGGAAATGGATGGAGTACTAAAGTGCCTTATAAATGTTGACTATTTTTTTAAATTTAAGGAAAAGGATATTATAAGAGATGTAAATGAAGAACGTGGGTGATACTCAATGAAAAAAAAAAACATTAATTTTAAATTTGTGTATTGTGGGTTAGACTTTATTAAATTTAATTTAAGAGTTAGGGAAATATTTAAAAATTCATATTTTTCTTTTAAACTTACACTAATTTACGGCCTTTCTTTGGATATTTGGTATTCTTCTTTGAATGCCTTTTTGTTACATGATTCCTCTTGCCTTTAAGTTTCTTGAAAAGTCGCCTGAAAGTTAATAAATCAAAAACCATTAAAATAGTTTATATGGTTTAAATAATAAATAGACAGACTCCATCAGATTCAGGTCAGTTAGTCTAAGTTATTACTAAAAAAATATAACTTTATATTCAATTCATGCTTTTTTGGTACCCTTTGCTTAGTTTCTAGAACACTTAAATTTAAAGTGCCGATGGGATAACTGAATTAAAAATATTAAGAAACATACAGTCAATCTACAATTCGTTGCTATCCATGATTACATCTATATATTATATTTACAATACTTTACCTCCCCTAGTAAAGTCTGTGTGGCATTTTAAAATATTTATCTCAAATACGATGACGTATTGCTATTTAGGGGGAATTTCCTTATGTTTAAAAATAATTTATCAGAACTTATGACTTTTTTAGAAGAAAATTTGGCTTTGTTTGCATTTGGTAAAATACTTTCAAAGCGCAAAATTCAGTTAAAGGATTTTTTTGAGGTTCGTTTATCGAATTGGCAACACTTATCTGCGATAGCCAATTTGACAGCTGACAGCTGATTTGTGTTCAGTTTTATTTGCCAAACTTACCGTGCGAAACTTTTACGGTCGACATAATCGTCTATCCGAGCAAGTAATTTGAATAACCATGGATTGTTTTCGCACCATACAGCGATGAGGCCCATTTTTGGTTCAATGGCTACGTGAACAAGCAAAATTGCCACATTTGGAGTGAAGAAAATCCACAAGCCATTATTGAGACGCCTTTATATCTACAAAAAGTCACTGTTTGGTGTGCTTTATAGGCTGGTGGAATCACTGGTCCATAATTCTTCAAAAGTGATGCCGGCCAGAACGTTACAGTCAATGGGGAGCGCTATAGATCCAAGATTACTGACTTTTTTGATCCCCAATTGAATGGCATTAATGTGGAAGAGCTGTGGTATCAACAAAACGCAATATACCACACAGTGCACGCCTCAACCAATTAATTGAAGGAAATATTCGATGAGCGTATTATTTCACGTAATGGACCTGTGAATTGGCCTCCCTGATCGTGTGATTTAATACATTTGGTTTATTTTTTGTGGGGATATGTGAAGTCGCTGGTCTACTCCGATAAACCAGAGACGATGGACAACCTGGAAGCCACAAAAAGGCCACAAAAAGTGTTGGAAAATTGGACTTTCAGATTGCGCTTTATTCTAGCTAGCCGTGGTGCCTATATGCACGAAGTCATATTTAAATACTAATGGCATAAAACTATCTTTCCAATAAAGTAAATACCATGGCCATTATCAAGATTTGTATGTGTTTTATTTAATTTTAATGATCTATACCTGTAAAAATAACACCCTTTATTTTGTTGTTTTATTTTCATACTCTTTCCAGATAGTGATACCTAAATTAATTTGAATGCATACATAAAGATATAATACAAATACGCCCTATTGCTTGACCGTATGTAACACGTTTTGTGGCCTTAAATTTGAGCTGGATGAATCAAACTTGGTACATACCCTCAATGGCTCTTCAGACCACGCCTAAAATTATATTAAATGTCGGATAACCTCTCTGTTATGACAGTTTTCAGCAAATTTAAGCTTCAGGACAATCAAGTACGAATATCGATAATTTCGGTCAACTGCTAAGCCTATTTTATTAAGGGGCGGAAACATAATTAAAAATAATTACGTGCCGTCAAATAAAATCACGTGACGTGACAACAACTTATACCTAGATGTAAAAAAAAATAAAAAATGTACACCTACTTGCAAGTCACTCGAATTAAAAATTTAAACACAATCAACACGGAAGAAAACATTTTTTGAAATTCATACATCCTTAGGGGATGTAAAAAGGTGTATAAAACTTTGTGTAGGAAAAAATATTTTTTCGGTAAAAGCATAACTACTCTGCAACACTAATAATGAAACACGTACGAGTATTTCAGCATTTCCCACAATTCAACCCCCAAAGCGTTCACAAACGACAAATGCGAAGCATCAGCTAGTTGTTCATAAGAATATTGGTCTTGGGTTAAATAAAAGTTTCTTATGAAGGATTTCACAAAATGTGTTGTCATTTAATTATAATTTATTAACAGAAAATTAGGTACGTATTTATTTTCTTTCTTTTAAAAAAAAATTCAACTCCACACTTGAAAATTGCACGTGCCACAAAGTCAAACAATCTGGAGGTCGTATACTAACAGAAGGGTTGAGTGCACTTCATCACAATAATAAATCATATTCACCATCCCGAAATCATTAAGCAATTCTGGGTATTTCCTCATCCTAACGATACTTATTCAAAAATCTCTTGGAAATCCCAAATTTTCTACAATCAAATTTAATCGCAGGTATACATCCAAATTCTGACCCTACTTACATTCTGGGAATTTCTGGGAAAACCCAAATAAATCGTGAATGGAAAATTGGTCCCTTTTTTTGAAAATAATACACACATGTATGCATATAAATGCACTTGAACAAATTTGCGCCTTATCGTATAAAACATGACAACACGTAGTATCTCAAAGGTAAAAAGAAAATAATTAAACAAAATTTATACCTAACTCACCTCTGAAAAGACAATCGTCGTCGTTGCAACTTCTCTTTATGCACACCCTTGGAATTGTCTCCCTTGATCTTATCGCCGTTGAGCGCCTCCATTTCGGCACGTATCTTATCCACGGGCAATGCTGGCTCCACAATGATGTTACGTTCATAAACAAAATTATTCCCGGAATCATTTTCGATATTCTTCGCATTCGATTGGATCTTATTCAAATCGGAATTGAAGAGAAACGCTGGCAGCCGACTTTGGGGCTTTTTCTGTCCTTTTTCCAAATGATCGGAAGTCGCGGCGATTGTATCCAATAATTTTGAATGACTACCTCTTGGATTGTTACCTGTGCCTTTCAGGTTTGGATTCTACGTAGAAAATTAAAGAAACAAAATTATATGATATTTGAATGGAAAATTCCAAATCAAATTCACTTACAAACACTCGCGGTTGATTATTCACTTCAAAGAATCCTTCTTCCTCCACTTGCAGTTCATTGTCAATGTGTACGGTAAACTTTTTTAAACTATCACTAGATGCAAATGTCATCAACATGATGGCAATCGTCATTTTTATCACTTTGGAAGAATACATTTTTTTTTTCTCGTTTCAATGTCAAGTCTTTAGTTACGATTATGAAATGAATGAGTTTAGGGAAATCCCGAGCGCCGTTTTTATCACACACCTTTCCGCACAAAAACAAAACACTTACTGAGGACCTCGATAGACCTCAGGCCAACATATATATGAAGCTGTCAGCAGCATGATGATCGGTAAGCGGACGACAACCGATGGGATAGATGGATGGGATGGATCAACAGCAGCAGCAGCAGCAAGAGCAGCGCATTTATTTAGAGGGGTAATCAACTGAAGATACACCGAAGATCATCCCAAGACTCGGAATGCTGTTGCCTGCTCTATTATATGGCAATCGATGAGATACTTTTTTTTGTTGTTGTTGTGTTCTTCTTACTCTTCTGTTGTTTTCGTTTACCTGAGTATCATCAGTTGAGGGTCCTACCGTATCGTCATGTATGCTGAGGTTGTAGCATAGTATGTATGGAACACCTACAAAAATGCTCAGATGCATACATACAGATATATGGTATCTAAATGTCTATTTCGTTTTTTTTTTTTCGTTCCCTCTTCCTTTCCCCTGAGGCTTACCTGAAACAGAAAAAAAAAAACCAACGATAGTTTGGTTTTTGGTGCTGGTAGAGTTCAGGCGTTTTTTTTTTTTTTTTGTGGCTGTGTATGTTTGTCGTCTTCACCTTCACCTTTGCACCTGTTTATGGGCCACATAAATCCACTCTTATTGAATATTTTCTTCGGTTACCTCATAATCATCGCCATCAACATCAACATCATCGGCATAATCGTTTGGTGAGTTGAGTGCATTCGAGTTAAGTGGTGGTATCTCACATCCTGCTAACCGCAGCTACCTATGATGGCCAAGAAGGTGGGGGAGAGAAAAAATGGATTCTTTTTTTCGTTTTCGTTTTCGGAGGATTTGATGTTATGGAACTTTTCCACTGAAATAAGCTCGATGACGTTAATGATGAAAAATGAGCTCGACACACACATCTTTGGGGTAATTGACATTAGAGAGGTTTTAATCGAAAGTCCACAAAAAAAAACATGAGAGAATATGAATTCCCAGCTTGAGCAGTTTAAGGAGCCCAAGGACAGTAGGTAGTTCCTATCAACGTTAATGACAGCTTCCGAAATAATTTGTGTGTTCCTTTTGGGGGTCTGCTCCATGGAATATTCCCAAAATGATATACAGTGCGACCTCGATAAACTCAACCCTCGATTATTGAAACTTCTCGATTAGCGCAACACATACATTTTTATCAATGATGATAGATAATTTTCTATTTATTTGTGTTTGTTTCTTACTTTTCAGTCAGTTAAAATCTGGCATAAACACTGCAAGCACAATATCTACTTATAAGGTCATATACTAGGATATTAGCAAACTTATTTATAAGGAGGTATTATCGTGGTGAGTCAGATAAAATGTATCACTCTCTTGAAGAATGTGCCATTTTCTGAGTTATACGAACCTGTGTTTGCGTATGATTGCGTATTAATCTTCTTCTACCGCTAAACATTTATGAATCAGTAAATGCAACTACCTACTGGGCGTTGTGACTCAGTGGTTAAGTGTGCGATCCCTGAGCGGGAGATTCAAGGTTTAAATCCTAGAAAGCACAATCAAAGGAGTTTTCTTACAGTCCCACCTCTCGCGAACGTCTAACAAATATCCAAGAGTAAAATTGTCGTGAAAAGTCTCTCTTGAACGAACAAAATTGCCCTTCGGAAACAGCATAAAACTGTAAGTCAGAAGAAGGCAAAAAGCTAGGCCTGTATGGGCGGTTGTTGCAACTCTATCGATCTCAAATTTTAAAATCGAAAGTTAATAAGTGAATCGTTTCAACTATCGAATAATTTCATTAATTCATTCAGAAAGTGGGGTATATACATACATGTACATGAGCACAAAAAAAGGTCAGCTAGTTACATATGGCTTCGGGAGTTCACATTACAAAAAAAAAAAATTCTTTTTGGATGCTCACACTCGAAAATAAATATTCATAATGGATTTCCGTTAACGATTGCGTACCTACATATTTCGAAAATCTTAAAAAATCGGCATCCATTTTATAAAGGATTTCAAAACCTAATACATTTGGATATTATAATTTGTTTCGCACAATGCACCGTTTTCGAGGTATTCGCTTTCAAAAACGACTTCCACCATTAACTCAGGAGTATAGTCCAACATTTTGGAGGACTGCATACCTACAATTTTAGGAAATTTAGAACATTTCGGCATTCATGTATTGGAGAATATACACCGTTTTCGGGTTATTCGAACTTCAAAATAATTCTCACCATTAGCGTCGGGGTAAAGTCGGACATTTTTGAAACAGTTTTCGAAAGTTTTACAAAAATTTAGCAAACATCTTATAAAATAATTTAAAGGTTAACATTTGGATCGAACTTTTTCCCTAGAACGCACTGTATTCCAGATATATCAAATCAAAAATGGTTTTCATTAATATTAAGGGAATTCAAATTTATTTACTCAGCACATTCAGCGAACTATAGAAGTAAACTGATTTTAAAACATAGAATCTTGTACGTACAGGTACATCAAGCGAAGTCATCAACGAAACGAATCATTGCTGGAGTGCCCCAGGGATCAAGGCTTTGACCGATACTTTTCAATATATTCACTGCAGATCACCCACTAAATGCAGCAAGAATAGCGCTGTATGTGGATGACTCCATTAAAATAACCATAATAATAATATCAGTTAGGAGAGTTGAAACTCACGTCAGCAAACTTTAGGAATATTACTAAAAATGAAAAATCAAAATCAAGAGCTAATCTGCTTTAGAAATCCACTAACAGCTACGTAGGGGAGCCGAGCGTTCGTAATTCGCTGCCGCAACATTCGGATATTTCTTCCAGATAACACCGACGTACGAACCAAGACAATCACCAAAGGTTCAAGTTACTCACGCTTAAATCATCATAAGGATGGCCAACTATGAGCAGTATTTAGTCCACCCATTACTCAAATAGAGAAATGGGCTTAGCAAGAAGACAAGCTACTTATATACAAGCATAAGTCATCACATATGGCCACCCATATGGTTCACCATGAAGACGATTCAAATGTTCGAACGGAAGGTTCTTCGAATTTGTACAGGACTGTGGCTAAATCCAACCACAAAGAAGTATTACCCTAAGTCTTTTCTATACGACAATGCCAGTGTGAACGCAATAGAACAGAGGCACAGCTTTGAAGCAGACTTCTGCAAATCTTGACGACCATCCCAACTAGAAAATACATGATTATATCCAACATCAGATAGAACCAACCCGCTGATACCTGAGTGCACGAGCAATCACCTATCCAAGATTTGAAGATGTCATGAATAACGAAGCAACACCGTTCTACCAGCTTGTAGACAGGGGATAATCCTAGTAATAAAATTCTTTAAAAAAAAAAAAAAAAAAAACTGAATAAAAATTGTTAAACATATTTTCTTTTTGTCCATGTCCATCCATATAATAAATTAAGTAGACAGTAATAAAAATTTTCAGAAAAAAACTAACCAGTAGATACGTTGGGTCCCTATTGTTGAGCCCATATTACCTTTATAGTTAACGTCTAGTTTTAAGCCAAATTTTACATAGAATGACTAAATAAAAAAAAAGTAAACTGAATAGTAGTGAACAAAAATAGTAATGAACGAATTTTAAAAACTATCGAATGAATTAATGGCTCTCATGAATAATAACGTAGCTTTTGCTTGAAGTAAAAAGTAAAAGCAAAAGCAATTGTTTCGGGGCCAAAGGTAGTAGTAAAAGCATTGACTTAATTTTAAATGAATAATGTCTAGCTTTTACTCCGTAGTTAATGCTTCAGCTTTGTGGCAATTGTTGCACAATTATTTCAGGAAATTTCTGAAGTCTTAAGTGAGTTTTATACTGTAACATGCTTTGGCGCAACTAATTTTCGTATCCACACCATCCCATCCATCAGATGTAAGTCTGTTATCACAAGTTGGAATGAACCCAAACCAAAGTGGTATGCAAAGCTGAAGGCGGCTATCTAAGGATCGAATTTCCTGGTAAGTTTTGTCGGTCCATTTACATGAAAAGATTATAACACGTACAGTACAAGTGATAATCCCTACTACGATACAGGGCTTTAGCAAATGTTACTGAAAAAGTTTAGTCAAAAGATGGTAAATGTTAGAATCCATACTGAATAATAAAATCATATTCCTTTTTCTCGTTCTTTCAAAATTTGAATTTGATAATTTCACAAGGAGATTAACACATAACGCATTTATAGCTCTCGAACTCTTGACTTGATTTTATGGTCTCAAATTTACTAGCCTGAACGTTCAAAAGATAGGCGTACAGTTTACACCTCAAAAATGGGATATTTTCTCTACACATTTAATATACTCGTATGTAAGTCAGATATTATTGCGATCCAGGTACTTTTTTTTTTTATTTGTCACACGAGACTGTACATGTTAGAATGCTGATTTGCCATGGAAAGTCAGCCTAGTCATTGACTTTAAACCTGAAAGTAACCGCCTGACTATTACCCGTCTGAAGCCACATTTTATAACATAAGTCACACCCGTTACGACGAGACGGAATACATTATCAAGAAGTAATTTTATGGCGCCTGAGAGAAGCCTACGCTACTGCGATGATTTCAATTTCAAAACTAAATGGAAAATTGTAGCCTCAACGATGGGACAAAAAACAACTGCTTCCGTCTAATTGATTTAGCGGCAACTCATAATAGAGCGATAATTGCAAAACGTTTTTACATAACCGAATGCAGAGTTAAAGTGATGTTGAAGATGTTGAAAAAGTTGTCGCCGAGTGTCTTGGGTAGCCTAAAATGGAATATAATTTGCATGTTTGGGCTGGAGCTCCAACAATTTGCTGAAGTCTACTTAATTGTATCAGTTTTACACTCTCAAATATCTTCGGCATTACAACTCGTCAATTCTATCGGCAATTCTAAAACCTATGATCTATCGGAATTTATCGATAAATCCCTGCCCGCCCATCTATTTAACAGCAATATGCCGTGAGTATCGCACATCCATATCATTTAAAGACTAACTTCGGCAGAACTTTTTAATAAAATAAAAAAAGAAATTAAATGTGTTACCGTGTATTTTCTACTAATAACACTTCAAATTATAAAAACCCATTCTTTACAAGCACTCTTAGCATTTCTTTGTACTTTTACTTTAACTTCCTCTTCAAAAGCATTTGACCTAAAAGGTTAGTAAATTAAGAAGAAATACTTATTGCTAGTTTAAGCCTTTTTCTTATATATCAGAAACAAAAATTGTATTGCTAAATGCTAAAAAACAGCTTTCCTTGACGCACATGTCCCAAAAACCCGTGCTTCTGATTCAAATGGTCTTCAGATGATCATTTAAGGGTAAAGCCCGCTAACACATAGTTCAGTTTCAATTTAACTGTCAGATAACCTAATCATAAAGGTTGAATGAGTGATGGCCGTTGGCTATCAGTCGGAGAAGTTATAAATTAATTTTTCCTTCTAGTTTTCTTCTACGCTCTCTTTTCGATAACCCACTGCCAGCTGCTTCTTTCCAAGCGATCTGGAATGACACCGAAACCTACTTTTATATCGAATACATGGCATCGAGTGCTCCATCTTCTGTGGCTGGGGCAGAATTGAAAGCTCTGACACTTCTATTCCTCTAGCGCCTTCAATGAAAACTAATTTTCATCGCAGTAGGATAACTATACGATATTCAGCTGTCTGATTTTATTCTGTGTGAGAAGAATTTTCATAGTAGCTGTCTGTGCACAATATTTTGCATTCTACAAATATCAATAGCATCATACACAATGTACAGCCTGACAATGATTAGTTGAATCGAGGATACAATCTTCAGGATTTTCCGAACATTCCACAACAGTGACAGAGAATGTTTCTTCTTGTGAACATTATTTCAGTCATGGATAAGAGATAACGACTGTTCATGATAGCAAACAAGGATTTATGCTTCCTCATAAATCCGAAGAACAAGCTTAAATCAAACACTGATTTTATTTTTATATAGGGTATATTAAATTTGATACATAGTTTGTAACATTTTTTTTTAGAGAAATCATAACGAAGAAGAAGAAGTTATGTCGATATAGCTACGTCCGTCCGTCTGTCAGTCCGTATGTCACCACTTTTTGTGCCTAAAATGTTGAGTTAGGAACATGAAATTTCATATAGGCTTTCTAGAATCCGAAGTAGTACAAGTGTAAAAATTTTTGAAATCCGCTCACTTAAAAAAATCTTGGTTTTCTCATTATTTTTGTGTTAGTAACTGGAAAATATTGTCCACATAAAATATGTAGACGCTGACTTTCTCTATGTTTCGTCGATACATTATACATGCCCGACACGCCTACTTTTTGAGGGCGTTTTCTTAGAAAAAACATATTTTGTTTTTTAAAAGTTACTTATTGTTGTCGCTATCTAATAAGAAACAGTGAACTTCGGTTAAAAATTATGTTAGTCACGCTGACTTTCTTTTGAGAAAATGTTGTGAAAACAGTTTTTTTAGAAATTCTTTAAAAATTGCGGAAATTTTCTTCGAGTAGAAGATATCATTGCATTTGATTTACAAATTTCACAACGACAAGCCCACATTATTAGGAGTGGGTTAAAGGATGAATTGCAACTTTTCTGTATATTTTTACTAAAATTTGGTGTATACCTACATAAAGTTTGTTTCGGTATGTGGGTAGCTTAGTTTAAAATTCACCAAATAATCTTTAAATCATTCCTGTTAAATGATATGTGACTTAAGAAACTCTAAACGGATTTTGATTAAATGACTTGTATGTTAAAACTGTAGTAGCTTTGCTTCAAAATTTAACAGTCGTTACCACAGAAAATATATTTTTTCGAATTACTTATGAAAGTCACATAAATATCTTTTTTTTCTATGCTATGCCGATTGCGATTTATTGGACCTATTTATTGTCGATAAAGTTGAAAGCGTGTGACATATACCGTGTTGAATCCTTTTTACTATCCTGGTACGGGAACTATTAATACTACTAGTAGTATTATCTGACTACACAATGTAAAATAAAGTAAAATTAGGAGGAAATATTTCTAGGACCTATAGTCTAACCATTCGTTTCGTGCATGTTATTATATATTTTTCACTCGAGACCGAATTGAGGAGCTTGTTATGAAAATTATACTCTCGAAGGATTGTCAGATATTCGAGAGAGGTGGTGCTGATTGAACTTATATACATATATATATTTTTTATAATGGAATGAAACCTATACCTAAGATGACAGTAGAATACCATGGCACTATATAAATGTACGAAAAACCGCTTTCAAAAGTTAAATTTGTTGGAATATTGAGAAGAATTAGAATCAATGCAAACAAAAAACCATTAAAGTCTTTAACATCAATCCCAGACAACTGCTAAAAAAGGCTAAAGCGAGTCTCAGTCCAATGCACTAACCGCACTAATATCTTAATTTTTATAAATATCAGTAGCTTGTGGAATGTTTAAGTTTTAAGATCACGTAATGTTGTTGATAGATAACAATTTCACAGAAGTCATAGCAAATGGTTTTCAACATTTACCAAAGATACGACGAAAGTGGAAGTGTTCAAATCAAATCCCTCCAGCAAAAGTTACACTTCGAAACGAACTCTTGCTATCTGAATACATTGTGACTATTTCAGCAATTTTGGTTATCTGAATAAGTTTGTACTGTTATCTCCATTCTTTTGGACTATCTTATACTTTTACACTGGCATATTATATTGGTAAACAGGTATCTACTCGTATGCGTGCAGCTGATGCCTTTTTAGCGTTGCGTACCAGAATGGCATAAACGAAATGAATTCAATATTGTGTCTGTACATTCTTTCTGTTTCTTGTACAGATTAACGGGTACGTACGCTTGTAACTTTTGAACAGATTGATCTAGAGAGGTGAAGATCAGTCAAGGAAAAAAATTGTATATATTTTTGGTGGGGGAGTTTATGGGGGGTAAAATATACAGCAAGAAAAAAAAATTGTTCACCCCATCCTTTCAAGGAGTCTAAGAACATAAAAAACACTTTTTTTTTTTTTAATGAAGCTTCTTAAAAACCCATAGGCTATGCCTTCACTCCCTCCTCCTCTACCACTGAAACGAATAGGTAATGGGAATAAATTGAAAAACAGATTGGGAGAATGTAAATTTATGAGTTGGTAAGGGGGAAATTATAACACATCTTCTGGCATAAACCGTTCTCGAAAAATATTGGAATACGTGGAGTAAAAAGGCACCTCTCTATATCTTACCCCGACTTCATCCAATTTTGGTGATTTCCAGATAAATACATATATCTACATGTCCGGCATAACAACACCCAAATTTCATCAAAATCTGTTGGGTGGTTCTTGAGTTGGGTGCCTGAACCCCCTTCATATCTTACTAACTCTCGATTTGATTTCCATTAATTTCAGTCTAAGTCGATATGCTAAATTTCATCGAAATTCATTCAATTCAATCCACCTCACACCCCACACCCCACATCGCACTCACACTTAATCCTATTTTGACAGTTTTTAGCCGAATTGAACTACGTATCAGGATATACATACATATGTATTTTTTGTTATGAGGTGGAAACAACAATTCATTTAAATTTATTTATCCATACACATTTTTGTATTGCTAAATAAATTTTCATTAAAACACAAAAATTACTTGTAATATATTAAATAGTATGCAAACGCTAGAGAACAGAAAAAGTCTCACTCTGTTTAATCACTCATATGTACAATTGATACAAAAATGACTGTGAAACAATTTTGACACTGAATAAATTAATAATATAGACTCGGGTTTTTTTTTTTTTTTCTTCTCACTGAAATTTATAAAAGTAACAGTCTACATAATAATTATCACACTGTCTTCACTATGTTTCTAACTAAAGTTAACTTTAATATGAAACAAATTTTAAAAATACTTTTATTTGTAAACAAGTTGTAATTAATGTAATTGTACTTCAGAGATTAAAGAAAGAGTGAACTCACTACAATGTGAACTAAGTCAAAACTGCAGATGGGACGAGATAATTTACATGAACTCTGAACTCTGCGTGCCATTGATCAATTTGCTGGTGCCTGCCTCGTTGAATGCGTTAAGTTTTCGTGTTTTCGTAGCTGCCTCTCTTAATAGGCTTTGTGTGTGGTGTGCTGATAGAAAACAGTACAGCATTTATGTTGAGATCTTCGAGTGAGCTTTTTTTTTTTCATTCATCTCTAGTTATCAATGAATCTGTTGCCATATGCGGGCGATCACTAAAACGGATAGGGAGCATTCCATGATAAAGCAAGAGATGATCACAAATTATAAGAAGACTGCGAAAATAAGCGGTTTCCTGTAGATCGTTTCATGTAGTACAAACTAAAATTTTATTTTATAACGATTCAATAAGACTTATAACGCCTCTTTTGAATTTTATTATTTCTTGTATTTTAAGCAAATAGGCAATCGGAAATTTTTTCATAACAAAGTCATTTTTGTTTTGGTAGATACTTCTTCATAATTAGAAAAAACCCAGTTTGTTGTAATTATATACGACTTTTTTATGAAGTAAAATGAATGAAAAAAAGTACATTTGGACTAGTTGCTTGAGGCTCAGGTTCACCCCGAACTGTAGCGCCACCTAAGTAAGTAAGTTGGACTAGTTACAGATCACTTTTGCACCAATCACCGGACACCTATGTACGAGTATATATGTATAAGCACCAGTTATCGGACGCTTAGAACAAAAAGCACCCAGAAGAAGCTGAAATGAAAGGCGTATTTGAGATAGGTTTCCGATCCTCAAGTTTTCTTCCACTCATTATAGTTTTATTTTGAACCACTGATCTGAATTTAAAGGCCCTCTGAGGATTTTAGTCCATTCGTCTAATGCGTCTCAAAGCTAGACTATGTTAATTAATTTTCTCTCTCATGTGTGCTCCTCATAAGCAGAACAAAATATCCTAAGCAAAATATTTCATTGAAATGTTTCAGTGTCACTATATAATTCCATTACCCAAAAATCATCTTTCATTTGCAGAGTTATTATTGACTCCAATGAAGATGAACTCTTTATGTACCTATGGTGGTTGGTTGGTTTTAGAAAATGAGCTTATGAGTTACAATCTCAAACCTTCCCAAGGGCACAAGTCCCAACGTTTTACGAATTCTACGAATCTTATGCAAAGTCCAATAAAACATTAAAATGCATGATTGCATTCCAAGAACCTCAATGTTCAACGTCAGGTCATACATCCGGCACACTTGTGACAATTCGTTGAATCACTAGAACATCGGGGAAATGTCTCCTGTCTCTCCCTGTTTTATCATTTTTTCCACAAAAAATGCTCCAGCGAAATAGCCAGTTGCATTCCTCCCCTTCAAAATTTCACCCGCAATACCCGACATGCTTCGAATGCACATCAGTTTACCCTAAAGCCAAACTTCGGTCGTACTGTCAAATATAGGGATTCATTTATAAGCCGAACAACACGAATGTGGAACGATCTACCAGGCTCTGTAATTCCCCATCACTACAACCTTCAAACATTCAAAGCCAACGTGCATAGGTACCTCATCTGTTCCTCTTCCCCCTTTTCCCTGATGCCCGTGCCCTGAAACAATTAAAGGTTATTAATACACCCTTTGGCGTGCTCAGAATATAAATAAAAAAAAAAAAATCGTTGGTGAACATCGTTCGATTTGCTATTTTTGCAAAGTAAGCTATGTGAATAGGTTAGATCGTAAGTTATTGAAATTGTAAAAGTTAGTGATTGACTCAATAAAGAGCAGATTAAAAGGAAGGACTTGTTTTTTTTTTCTTTAAAATATATCAGTGCTTGAAACTCGTATGCTCTTCACTTAGGCCTCCAAAGGGCCCGTTGCTTCCCCCTCGTTATTTTATTTTATGTATCTATACAACGTCAGTTGGTCGTCGCGGAGAAACCCCCAAAACCTTCGGGTTTCGAACCACCTTGAAGCTTTGATATACCTACAAATGCTCTTGAAAGGTATGTCGCATAATTCCTCGATGTCCTGGAAGAAGTGTCTTTTAAGAAATTTATGTCTGAGATGGCAGAGGCCTGGACAGTGTCATAGAAAGTGGGTTTTGCCTTCATTGACTTCTTTGTCTCCACGGTCTCTACAGAGATTAGCATCACTTAGACTTGTATTTTTCATATGATATCGTAGATTATTATGCCCTGTAGTCACTTCCACAAAGGTGCAAAGGATTTTCTTGGCTTTCTGCATAGTTTTCTCCATGTTTTACAGAACCTCAAAGAGCTCCATCTGATGTGCGGTTCCTCGAGACAACTATTCTCTACTTCATGTTTAAACTTACACGGCGTGACTTTTACTGAGTGAGCAGCTTGCTCTAAGTCTAGCGCAGATCCTTTTCTTTCCAGCATAGTTTTACCTCATGCTGTGTGTCACGAGCTCTAAGCACTTCGTGACAACACTTCGCAAATATCGATTTCACTAATATAGCAGAAATGGCTTTTATTGCCGAATGGTTGTCGATAAAAAGGGTGATATTATCTCGTGGTATTGCCTGCATCGCAGTCTCATGGGCTGCAATTGTCACAGCTACAGCCATCGCCTGGAAAACACACAACAATCAGTTTATGAGAAAATATGCTTGCAACTACGCCAAGATGGCTTGGATCTTCGGTTTGCTTGTTTGTTATTCTCATTCTTCTCTGTTTGGAAATGAGTAGAAGAACCATCCTGATTTATGTGGTTCTCATAGCAATAGTAGCTTGCAATGCTTGCCAGTCGTTGTATTATCTTGATGACCTTGCTTTTCTTGGTTTTCTTAGTGGCTAGCCATCACACTAGACTGTTATAGTAAAAGCCTCTTGATTTTTTTTTTGGGACTTAGTCCCCATGTTTTTCCGAATATTGTACTGCACGAGTAGAAAGCTATTGTAGCCTCCTTAAATTTTTCGTTGATATTCTGTTTCCAGTTGAATTTTTTGTGAAGCACAAGACAGGTATCTGTAAAAGATCCTGAGGGAGATACCACCATGAATTGCGATATCTTTCTCTTTTTTATAAACAGTATTAACTTAGTTTCCTGTGGTTATAACGTCAGTCCACATTTTTTGGTTCATGTGTCTAACTACTTGAGGGCACCTTCTATTTGTTGAAAGGAATTTGATTGTATCACTCGCATATGCGGTGGCTTCATTTCCGCTGTTCTTAAATTGTTGAAGTATTTAATTCAAAACCATAATCGATAACAGAGGCGATGGCTGTGGTATAGTGGTAGGTTAGGTTAGGTAACTGGGTGCCCTTGTTGACAGTGTTGTCAACAGCTCACTTAGACTACTTAGAGTATATTGTGCCCAATTTTTAGAACCCTGGGAACCTAAAAATTTCAGTCTTACTTCGCTAGGCTAAATCACCATATATGAATCTCAGGAGTTTTCTTAGCTCAATGCTACTTAGCTCATGAATGAATGGCTTAAAGTGATCCTTCTCTGGCTAGTTCGTCCGCTTTTTCGTTACCGGAGATATCCATGTGGGCCGGTACCCAGAACATGGTCACCGTGTTGGCCGCTGAGATAACATCCAGTTGTTTTTTTTACAAATTTTTACGAGTTTGGATCTTAGTGATGTTGACTGTAACGCCTTATTGATTATTTGCCCTGAAATATGTTCCTCAAGTATCATATTCAAAGCTTGTTTCATTGCAGCAACTTCGGTTTGGAAAACCCTGCAACCATCCTTAAGTCTAAAGGAGCGATGTATATTTCGAGACTCACAGTAGACGCCGGTACCAGTTCCGGCATTCATTTTGGATTGGAAAGATGGCCAGTTCATTCTCGAAACAGACTCTTCTCTCATCCCATTCCTCCCTGCTAGGAATTCTAATAGAGAACTTTCGGTTGGATTTTGGCATGGAAATGATGTAGTCCGTTTCCGTCCGGAGTCTCAATATATTCCATCGGTTTAGAATTGAGGCATGACTCTAGGGTTTAGATTTCCTTAGACCGGCTTCCCTTAGTCTTAGTGCAGAGTTAGCTGCCGTGTTCCCGCAATATATGTCAAGGGGAAGAAGATTCAGTATTGTTTCCAGAACTGCTGTCGGTGTTGATCTCATCGATGTTGTTACCTCCAGCCCGTTGAATCTTTGTAATTCTTTCAAGTTGGTATTTCTTCTCGAGCGTTTTCCAGCCAGTGTACCACTTTAGGCTTAAAACCCCTAGATTTCCCGAAGGCCTTTCTACATGCATATAGTTCAATATATGCCTTCTTGATTCGATTGACAATGTTAGCTTTCAAGTTTAATTTGGAATCCAATATTACGCCGAGATACTCGTATAGTATCGGTGTAGTGGTAACATCGTCGCTTGTCACGTTGCAGATTCACGGTTTAGATCCTGATGTCAAGAATCATCTATTTATTTTGCATGAAATTGTCTTCTTCTTCTCCTTATTTCGAAGTCTTGATCCGGAGTAGAAGGATGACAACCCTCCCACTTTACTACATCCCTACTGGTCCGTCTGTTGGGTTTGCTGAAATAATATTTTGCATGAAATAAATACAAAAAAGTCGATCAATTGCGAAAGCTTATGTTTACAACTCTACCGCGAAGGCATAACATTTTCTTTTCATTTCTTAATGCTCTTTTATTATTGAATTCAGTATTCTTTTCATGCTAGACAGAAAAAAGTTTAAAACTAGCTTAACTAACTTATTTATCTTATTTTAATGCCATTCTAACTTACTGTCCCCATGCGGGCGCAGTAAGCTAAACCTAGTACTTAAACTATGTCTTTCGACATGGCCTAACTTAAATCCTTTATTTATTTCATTTAATTGCTTTTTTTTTCTATTGAATAAAACTAAGAAAAAATGTTGCGAAGGCATAACACTGACAGTGGGGTGGTCATATGGTTGAAAATGCAAATTAATCTGGATATTAGGAAGACGGTCTCACTGTCTACAAACACCAGTGCTCTGAAATAATATAAAGGTATTCACCGCACTCTGTGGTGTGCCTCCAGAGACGTAAATCTTTAATTGAGTTCCTCCTAGTTCTGTGTTAATATGTCTCTCCTCTAAATAAGATGTGTGATTTAATCGTAAGTTAAAACTAACTGAAGGTCATCTCTTTTGACATTGTTGAAGGCCTTTTCCAATGTTCAAGAACGCGGTTAGGGTGTATTCTATGGCAATATCGATAATATTATCGATATGATATAATGTAAGGACTGACCCTTTTTGCTCAGTTTCAATTAAAATTTAAATGGAATTGACCATACTTCTTTTAAAAAAAAAGTACCTGCCGCTTGGTAGCAGCTTAAACAATCGACACGTCCTGTAATTGATGCTCTTCATTTATTAGTGTCCCAAAAACCGGATATCCAGAATTATAAATTAGGTATGCGCAAATTTTTCAAAAATTATTTGTTTTACGGGCTATTTACTACAATTCCTACAACTCATCAGTTCAGATAAATTGTATTAGCAACACTAGCGAGTTTTTTAAGAGTTTTACTTGGTTCCATGCAGTTTTATCTAACAAGACATATTGCTGGAAATCTGTTAATACTACATACATACTTAAAACTATGTGAGCATGAAAGGAAAAGGTGTATCCTCATTTTAACACAAGAATCTACTCCCAGCGATACTTTGGGTAATAGTAATATTTACACTTATTTGCAATACTGTCTTATAAAGGAAACAGGAGTATGTTACATTTTATGTTATCATTGTAAATCTCGCATTAAGAAATATATTGGACTTTCCCGTTGAAATATACAAAAATTCATCACCTACCTGTATTTACACAAGGACCACTAAACGGATTAAATGCAATTTTCTAACCACCACAATGTAATAGATACGAGTATTATTACTGCTGGACGGGATTTCCGTATTTATTCTTTTTTATGTTCGATCAGGGAAAAACCCCTAAAACTGTTTTATTTCTATGGTAGAACGCAGATTCATTACAAATCCTGGTTTTCTTTTTGAATAAAATTTACTCATAGTCATTCATACAATATTTATTGGCTGATTATAAAATTATTTGAAGGGGTGTGGCTATATAATACTGGCAATTTCCTATTTCCGTTTGCTTCTACGTTTTGCGAATTAGGTAAAAGGATTTTAAATATATATAGGTGGAGAGGAAAAATGCATGTGGGTCAATTGGTCGATACATACACTCGTACATAGTATGTTGCGAGCAGAACAAATATATATACAATTTGTTTTGAAAAGAACGCTCTAAAACTTTGACTTTCTCGTTAGTCCAGGGATAAGGGAGGACTTTGTGGGCGGAAGGTAAAAATAGAAAATCGAGAGTTTTTAAAAAAATATTTGTTCCGAAGAAACGACTCCAAACTCCTGAAAAGGCGATAAACTGTTGGTGAAATATGTGTGCGGGGGGAATTTTGTAACCTAACTATAAGAGTTTCTGCACTATTATGTGTGAAATGTGCGGTCGCGTTTCATGAAGAAGTATTCAGGCATGGCTGTTGACCAATACTAGTAGTTTTGAGCACAATTATTCGTGCATTCTTTCAAGTTGGTCACATTAACTCTTCGCAATTACCATTGAACCAGCCTCCATACTGATAAATATGTTTCGGTGTGCGTTCCGGCGTATCCTCATGATCAAGCCACTGTTATTGATTTAGATGGATCACCATTAACGGTCGCTCTCAGATGGTTTTTATAAACAACATATTCTGGCCTCACACAGGGTTTATTTTCAGTGTAAATTCAACGGATTGAAACTTCACGAACAACCACCGTTGAATAGATCTTTTATTTACGGTATTTTCCCCAAAAGTCAGAACTACATTCAAGAAAAAGTACAAAGAGTGGAAAACGTTGAAGAATGTAGTTTCTTTTTTCATCTTAATTAATATTCTGCAGCATCGCAAAAGTGAAAAAATTCAAATCCCAACTCAGTCTGAGCTTTCACTTTTTGCGTATTCTGAAAACCAGCCAACACACAATCGTGCATAGATTTAAAACAGATAGGTCTGCGAGTATGAGCACAAAATTTGTCTCCCAGTGTTTGTAGATTTTGAAGACAGAAGACATTTTCGGCAGTTAATTAACTTTTCTTTTGAAATACAGGGATAATTAATAAACCCACTCGTAATCTTGACGTTATTTAGAGCGAACAAATATTTTGCGTGTTTGAGTTACATTTATTTATGACAGCTTTCATAAAAATCATAAATATTTTTAGCTCTTCTAAGTTTTTGTACTTTTTCTCCAATGTAGTTTGAGCTTAAATTCATAAAGACAAGTTCTTCGTATTTGCTTAGGAGAAATTTTGAAAAAAGTTACAATATTACTAACTGACGTCATATATCGGACAATATGAAATTATAGTTTACTAAGTCCAACATTAAATGAAACTTGCACAATTGTACACTTGTCTTGACACCTCAACAATCACTTTCCAAATGAAAGAATATCCGACATTTTATGTAGTCCAACCTATTAGATCCATAATATATTACACATATATAATTTCGACTGAAGAAAGTTTTGTTGCGTCTGCACTCCTCGACAACTGGTTGAGACATCCCCTGATTTCGGCGTTTCTCGATAATTTTGTTCTATATGTGCTGCAAATATTGCTATTAGGTAATCATTACCAATTTCTAAAAGATTCTAATCACCATAAATGCTTTTTTTCTTTTAATTTTCTTGGAATTTGCACTTTGCCTCTAATTCCACATGGCAAGTGGTTGAGACAGAGTATAAGTACTTTGGAATTTCAGTTGCGGATTCCATCTTAGAAGTAAAAAGGTTAAAAATGGAGTATAGAAAGATGTTAATCCAAACGGAGATCCAAAATATTAAAAAAATACGCAAAGAGGGATATCCTGTCATCAAAATTGCAAAACTTTTGAGCCGCAGTCGTACAGTTGTTTTAAACTGGTTAAATAATCCAGAAAACTACAGGAAAAGATACGTTCCTGGACGAAAATATAGTTTGATGTCAGCAGATCAGCGGGCCCCACTAAGAGAAGCGTCAAATTCTACAGCAACAACAAGGAAAGTCGCGGGTATCATCAGAGATATCGCAAGTGGACAGACAACTAAGCGGATCATCTTCAAAGAAAGCGTTAGCAAAGAAAACCTATTCTACTACAACGTCATCGAAACGCCCGTTTGACATTTGCCAGAAATCATTTAAGATAGAAGAAGCGTTGGAGAACTGTCATCTTCATGGATGGGAAACGCTTTGCCTTGATGGACATGAGGACAAGCTGTTTTTAAGACGATGATAACAAGGCGGAAGTGGAGTCATGATTTGGGCAGGAATATCCATAAAATAAGACCAATATTCGCTTAGTAAACGGCAGGATGAAAAGTAACGACTACCTTAAGATCTTAGAAGAAGAGACCGTGCATTATAACCAAGAAAAATTTAACGAAAATTTCATCCTGCAACAATATAATCCAGCAATCCACACAGCCCGTAAGGTAAAAGAGTACTTCGAGCGTAACAACGTTTTTGTCCTTGACTGGCCAGCATTGTCTCCAGACCTCAATAGAATTGAGAATGTATGACGATATCTCTTCAGAACTGTCTACCAAGGCAGACGACAATTCAATAACGTAAAGACGCCATTGAAACTGAATGGAACCAAATCCCACTAAAATTAATTAAAAAACGTAATGAGGGAGGAAGTACTCATTACTAAAAAAAATAAAACCATTGTACTAAAACTCCAAATTTCATTTTTATTTCAGAAAACCAAATCCTGCCTCAACCACTTGTCGTGGATAATTAGTCACAAATTGCAAATTCCAAGAAAATTAAGGCAAAAAAAGGATTTATGGTGATTAGAATCTTCTTAGAAATTGGTAATGATTACCTAACAGCAATATTTGCAGCACATACAGAACAAACTTATCGAGAAACGTCAAAATCAGGGGGTGTCTCAACCCATTGTCGAGGAGTGTATATCGATACCTTCCCGGAAGTAAGTATTAAGCGACATTTTCAAAATTTTACAGGAAACAAATAAAACGTCCTGTGCAGGTAATTATTTGCGTATTTTGTAGTAATAAGCAATTTTTATTTCTCTCTAGTGTCGTTTGTATCAATGGTAGAAACGTCAAACCAAGATCAAAACATGGCTTTTGGCACAATTTATAAGAACATGCCAAAAAGTCATTTGCTGAAAAATTGTCGCTTAATACATTCTTCCGGGAAGGTATCGATATGTTTATACACAAAAACTCGGATTTGAATATCATTTTCTAAATGCGTTAAAATTAAAAATACATTTTTAATTAAAATTTGTTCGAAACTTAGTATGTCATGATCTTGTATATGTCAAATATTGTTTAGATATGAATTTCGAACAAAATCCATTGAGCCTTAGCCGAGAAATATTCAATTTTTTAGAAGTAGTTAATAAGTAAAGTACCTTTGGGTAAAAACCTGGTCCGCCATCTAATAGCATATGTCCACCGTAACTCAAATATTGAATTTGATCAAAACCTTTAAAGTTAATTTTGGGGTTAAAATGGAGGTTTTGATTCCACCACGAACTGTGATATGGAGTTTGAAGAAAACCCATTCAGCCGTTTAGGCTGTAGTCATGCGTATAGGCAAACAGAATTGAGAGACTCACTTATTGAGCTTCTCTATCATGGTCAAGTTTATTGCAAATCTCGATATCTCAAATTTTCAGAAAATCAATACTTGTCATTATAGGTACAAGTAAAAAGAGTTGTCGCTCTAAATGGAGACCACACGTTCGCGAATCAAACTGAAATGGGCTTCATCGTCCATAGTTTTGTATTTGGAGTAGTCACTGCTTCCATTTCTGCAGCAGTTTCGCACCGCAACATGCAGCAAATGGTCATTATTTCGTAATTGCTGCATTAACTAAACTTTGTAGGGACCAATATTTTTCAATATTGCTTGCAAACTGTGCACTTTAACTCTTAGCTCTATAAGATCTTTTTTTAGAAATAAAGTTTCGAAATTCCGGTCGTAATAATGTTTCTCGTGTGACACACCCTTTGCAAAGTATTCGCAAACGTAGAGCATGTATCTTGTAGAGAACTTCAAAGACTAATATTGTGATCTCAATATTACTTTTCCTTTTCGTTGGACGAACTTGTTTGACATACATTCGCAGTTATACCTGATTTCGATTAAAAGCAATTCGAGGGTGCATACCTCGTATATAGCCGTTTATTTTAAACGGCCATACCTACTTATTAAAAGTGAATTTCTCTACGATGGAGAAAAAACTGTGTAAGTAGTATCAACATAAAACAAACATGAGACCGATCTAGTTCTGCAAACACACTGCGAACTCGGATATAAGTCCTTTCTGGATGAGTGCTGATATTAAAAGGAACAAAATCAAAGCAAATCCCGCATACCCGAGCGGTATGATACAGATCATACACTAATACAACTTAAGTATCAGAAGCGATTTGTCAGTTTTGTATTGATTTGGTTAACAGTAGCGAAACCTCCAAAAAAACCTCCAATTTTCTATTTTTCATTATGAGAATTATGCTTTAGGCACATATTTTTGGTGCACAATTCAATTCCATACAAAAGTAACGTAGCTATGCAATATTCAATATTGGCAAAGATACACACATCCCATGAAACCTTGAGCACGTGCCATTTTACTAATTTTAGACAATTAGCGGAAGGATGGTTCGCGATTTTATTACAAAAAAAGAAAACAATGCATTGGTAGTTTATGGACCAGTGAACATACTCACTACCACTGTGATCCCTTTTTCCTTTGCAAACTGCAAACTGCCTCTTAGGTTGTAAGCCAAGAATAGGCTTATGTAAAATACAGAAAATTCACCGCAGACGGATCTACGAACGTACAGCATCAAATCTCGGATTGCAGCCGCCTCAGCAGTAGAGAGAACCGAGCTAGAAGCCCAATATCGCTTGAAAAAGAAGGAAGTGCAGCGTATAGTGAAACGTGACAAATGTCAGTATACTCGTATCGACTCACTTGCCTCAAGGATTGAAGAAGCAGCAAGCAGGGTGTCACAGTAGTATAACATCACCATGGAGCCATTGGTAGTCGGAACTCCAAACAACATCCACTGAAGGGATGGTAACTTTCTGATTTCTGATAAGGATCAGCTCACTAGATGGAGAGAACACAGTCCTTAACCACTTAGATGATGGTAATACGATCTTGAACTCTAATAAATCTTCCGAAGCAGCAAATTCCTCCCAGTAAAACCGAAATAACAACATCAATCAAGTCCCTAAAAACAAAAAAAAAAAAGCGGTGGGTATTGATGGCATCCCTGCCGAACTATTTCGAACATCGACAGAACTGCTACACCCGCTCATACGGAGAGAGTTGGAAAATGAACAATTTCCTCAGATGTGGAAAATAAGGTTGATAATCAAGCTTCCAAAAAACCGAAATCTGATGTAATGCTCGGTCGTAACCAAGATAATAGCTAGAATCATATTAGAAAAAGGTTAAAAACCACTTAGATTCAACTATCGACGTCTAATAGGTAGGCTTTCGCTCTGGATCCTCCTCGAGTATGCGTTGAGTACAGGACTCCGCTACATCTACTGTTTATCGACTTCGAGAAAACTTTTATCACCTTAAATCAAGATGCTATCCGATTGACCTTTCACAGAAGAGGCATCCCAGAAAAACTTATAGCTATTATCATACATACGAGGGTTGTAAGTGTCACATCTTATACAATGGAAAGAGGATTTTAAAGTCCAAAGTGGATTACGTCACGGGTGCATCCTGTCACCGCTGCTGTTCTTGGTGGTCATCAGCGATGTAGGATTTACTTGACCATAGAATTCGATGGACTATGATATCTTACCTTAAATAACTAGCCTACGCCGACTATGTTAGCCTACTTTCAAATCGGATAATAAATAAGAAGCTGAGACAAACAAAGTGGGGCTTAAAATAAACAGAGCCGAAATAAAAAGCCCTGAACACTTCTAACACTCGCGCTCAATTCAACATTGCCGGACAGGAAGTCTTGAAAGTAAACAACTTCCTACATCCCGCGCAACAAAAAAAGTCGCACATGGTAAATTTTAACAAAATGGAAGAAATTTAATAAATGATGACTAATCACTGCGTAGTCACTTTGTATTATTGATGTTTAACATTTAAGTTAGCACATTCCCTAATTTGACAATACATTTCGTAGCCTAATTGAAAAAAAGTAATGATCGTGAAGATCAGACTACAAAATATCAGATATTACCAAGTACTATCAATATACATAAATTAAAAAAAGAGCAACAATTTGAAAAGCAAATTTCTTTTTTCATATTTTTATTAACTAAGAAACCTTTGTACATAATTTAAGACTTTCATAATACTAAAAAATGATTCTAGTATTTCGTAGCACCACCCTTCGTCCTAACAACGTCATTAACCCTGTTTGGCATGGAGGCATAAGATTACCGAGGTAATTGTTATTAATTTCATTGAACCACACTTCTTTAATGATGCTCTTTAGATGCTGCATGGTTTTCGGTTTTTTATCTTGGATCTTCTTTCCCATAAGAGCCCAGACATTTTCGATGGGGTTGAGATCTGGACTGTTTCCCGGCCAAATTAGGGATTCTATTCCTAATTCTTCTTTTAAAGTTTTAATCTGTGGAGGAAATTTAAAAATTAAAATCATAAGATTTTCAAAACACCCATAAATATGAAAAAAAAACCTCGAATTACTCAGAGATTTTGCTCGGTGGCAAGGTGCTGAATCATCTTGAAAAATTGGTTTTGATGTTTCTGCTGTTATCATTTCCATACTCGGTACAACACCATCTAAGATAATTTGTTTGTACTGCATGGCGTTAACAGTGCCCTCGAGCATAATTAGAGATCCAACTCCGATTGCGGTGATGCATCCCCACACCATAACATAAGGAGAATATTTTACGGTGTGAGCTATGCATTCGTCGCTGTAGCGTTCCCCTTTTCTACGAGGAACTATCTGCTTCCCATCCGGTCTGATTAGGTTAAACTTGGACTCAACAGAGAACACCACATTTGACCAATCTTGAACACTCCAGTTTTGCCTTTCCTTAGCCCAGCTAAGGCGCGTTTTCTTCATTTTGCTGGTCAGAAGTGGCTTTTTCGCTGGTCTCCTTGCTAGCAAACCCATCTCGGTGAGTCGATTCTGGATAGTTCTGACGCTAACTTCAGCCCCAGTAGCTTCTCGCAGGTCAGCTCTTAACTCCGATGCATTTTTAAAACTGTTTCTCAAGCTTAGCCTCTTCAGTTCCCGGTCCTCCCGAACAGTGATACATCTCTTCATTCCTGTGCCAATTTTTCTGTCCAGATTGTGATCCCGACGATATTTGTTACAGAATCTTCTTACAGAACTTTCATTGCATCCAATTTGTCGAGCAATTTCACGAAATGACTGATTCTGTTTCGATAAGGCGACAATAACTGCCTTATTTTCTTTACTCAATTGAACCCTTTTAGACATCGCGATATACTCTTTTCACTTTTATTTACGAAATACAATTGCACGCACTGTTAAATACTGGAAGAATGAATTCCGACACATTCCAAAATGTGCATTACCTAACCCGGGAGCAATAAAATATAATTCAGCGAATCCCTTAAAGGTAATTAGGGCGAAAAAAAAAATGGAAAACCAGTATGCGGCTTTTTTTGTTGCGCGGGGTGTATATCTAGTAAGTGTAGTCTCGGCTAACCGCGGTGTCACTGAACTGGATGTGTGCAGCAAAATCAGGAAGTCAAAAGCTGCGCTCGGAATGCTATCCAAAGTCTGGAGAAGCAATGTTCTCAGCACAAAAACCTATAGACATTACTCTACGTATGAGAAAGTGGCAAGTCCCATTGGGAAATATGACGTGCAGTGAATACGCTGAACTAGGCAAATGCGGCTCAGAATGGTTGAAGAGGAATCTTTGAGAATGAGTTGGAGACAGCTCAAACACGTTGCAGAATTCCGAACAAGATGGCGCGCAGGCGTTGTTGCCTCCCTATATCTCTTGAGGTGTGAAATAATTTTTTTTTCTCCATTTTTAACGGTTTTATTTAAATTTAAAATCTGAGTAAATTGCAAATAAATAACATAAATTCGTAAGTTAGTAAGTATTTTAAAGCAGATTGTAAAAATGGAACTTAAAAATTGCCGATTGGAATTTTTATAAATTCAAACTTTTACACTTTCTTCAGCAAGTAAAATTTGTCACACTAATGCAGGTCTATTTTTGCAATATCGTTTCGTATTGTAACATAATGTAGCATAATGCAGCAAATTCCGAAGTGTCTTTTCATTCTGGCATAATTTTGTTCCGAAGTGTCTTTCCATTCAAGGTTCGTGTCTGCAATTAGTCTCCACAGTTCGTTCCACGATAAGAGACAGATAATATCACGGATAAGAGAGAACAAGAGATTATTGGCTGCAGCTGTCATCCTGGAATTATTACATCAGAATTTTCTTGTTCCAGTGGTCGAAGAATTTGCTAGAAGTTTCTGGCTATTAGAAATGCGGCTATTTAAGGACAGATGGCGATCGAGACAGGGCAGTTGGTTTTGAACCGCACGAGGAGATTGGAAAAGTGATAATTGGCGAAGTTGTAATTTTGTGATAAATTGAAAGTTGTAACTCTACAAGACGAAGTAATTAGTTTGGATTTGTTAATTAAGTAATTGAAAGGAGATAAAGTGATTTGAGAAGAAAGAGACCTTGTAAGGAAGGAGTTTGCAAAGAATAGTATAGTGTGAACTTGAATTGTTCTATAGACTAAAGAAATAAAGAAATAATTTCACAGAATATCGTTTTATCTACTCGAGCCGTAGCTCGCATATTACAGTATCAATAAATCAAAATCCAGAAAATTTGAGTTATGCCAGTTATCCAGAAGAGCGACGATACATACTTACTTGTTGGGATGAAGTTACACTCTGCGTTGGACCAGGACATAACCCAAGAAATGTATTCATCAGCTTAGCTCATAAATTTAGTTGAAGTATGTTGTTCCACTTAACGACTCTCCGATCCATTCGTTCTGCATGCCAATATAGCTTCAACTTATTAAGGAAAATAAAATGCTAAAATTTTCTTACATTAACATGTTTATGTTTTATTTATTTGTCATTCCATAAATATAGTC
The DNA here is from genome assembly GCA_963082735.1 of Pocota personata. Classification (NCBI taxonomy): domain Eukaryota; kingdom Metazoa; phylum Arthropoda; class Insecta; order Diptera; family Syrphidae; genus Pocota; species Pocota personata. The sequence continues at coordinate 256,842,746 of OY720429.1, read as the reverse complement.
ATATACATAGTAAAATTACACTTTCATTCTCTACTTAATCACTTAAAGGTTACATTTCTCCTAAAAATTAAATTATCCAATCGAATTTATTGTTATATTATTGTTTTAATGAAAAGGATATGATGTTAATTTTTTGTTTTATTTTATTTAATTTGTATCTGCACACAAGTCTTAAGATTACAACGTTTATAGTTTTATGCTCTTTAATGATTTGTAAAAAAAAGTCATTATCGCTTATTGCTTTTTATTTTATATATTTTTTTACTTTAAGAAAAAGTATCTACGTATTTTTTTTTTCTGTTTTTTATTATATGTATTTGTCCATTTTAAATTCACCTATAATTAAATACCTAAACATTAGTTATTGTATTGAGAGTCCCATGTATATATGCTCTTGTAACATATAACTTGGATTTTATTGTTTTTGTTAAATTTTCATCGTAAGTCTCTTAAAATAAAAATCCGTTAAAATTGCACAGAATATTAAAAATGTTTAACATTGTTGGCTTCTCTTCGCGAAAAGGGTTGCGTACTCTTTTATTTTTGTTAAGTATTCAACATTTTGCCGTTACACAGGCTTCTATGTTATGTATGTATGTATCCTGTTTTCCATTTGCTTGATATGACACTACTCCCCAGGGCAAGAGAAAGCAAATCGAGTGAAATCCATTTAGAAACGATTCTTGTATCGATTTCTATTCCTCAGGCGACTATGCAATATTAGATGATTTTCACTGTAGTCGTTGTACTCATCGTATTCCTCAGTATCTTCCTTGTAAATACTCTTCAGGTATCCTGCAAATGGTGTCACCATCTCAGAACTATCTGAGTTGATATCTTCGTCGCTGGTTTCGAATGGATCAACAGCAACGTAAGATGCTGAGAATCCTTTCATTGTAACACTTTCATCTGTCTTTAGGCGAACCAAAAGCGAATCTGTCAGCGAGATTATTTCTTGAGGAACCTACATATATGTGGAAAAAAAAAAAAAAATCAAAATCAAATATAACAGATTTTTTATTAAATTTGCTTCTGTCGCTTACAGTGTTTCCACAGAATCTGCCATAGAGTGGGCCACTATTGTCCTCCATGCCAGAGTATACCTCTACGTAGTCGTATGTGCAATTTTCATTGTGTTCGATGTCGAACTCTAGGAAGAACAACTGCACATTGCTACTGGGTGGTGCTTGAATGGTCCATTCACAATCCATATTCTCATCGTAGTTGTTATCGGCGAACCGCGCATGGGAGTAGAATTGTTGGATTTGATTAGTAGCGAGAAGGTATCCGCCACAAGCTGCAAATAAAGGGAGATGTTTTAGCAGATTGACATTATTGTCAACACGTTTGGATTTAAAGCTAAAGTTGTCAATTTGAGGTTCGCGAGATTTTAAGTGCATTTAAAAATCATTTAGTGTATTGTTACAAGCTACTTGCATTCAGCTGGGGGGTTGCATTCAGCTGGGGGATTATTCGGGGTAGCTCCATTATAACCAACTTTAGTGGTTGGATTTAGATGAGAATGGATTTGGATAGGTGGTGAAAAGTTAAATTTGAAACATTGATCAGAGTTTAGAACAAATAGCCCAATCTTTGGTCTTTATCCATCAGACTATGGCAGCATAGTCAAATGTGAGTACGTCGACAAGAGTGGGTCAAGTCGAATTTTTTTAAGAAGACAGTTTGTTATTCAGGATAACTTCCAGGTACTTGACCGGCTTGAAGACTGAATGATGCCATATTTAGTAGGGCAAATGAGGAGGTCAAGTTTTCTCCATTTAGTAGAAGAACAATGGTCCCTAGTAATAAACGAATTTAAATTCCCGTTTTTCTTAAAATCACTTCTAACTAAAAATCGGTTGTAATAAGCATGATTGTCACTACTAAAATAGGAAACAGTTTGAGTGTGGCTAATCCGCCTCTAAGTTGACAGTCATTAGTATTTCTAGTGATAATGGGAAATGAAAATAAATTAAGGAATATTTTTGGTGTTAATAACCTACACAGTGCTTGGCCTTTCTTCTCGCAGCCACTAGTGCTGTGCGAAACACAAATGTTAGGGACCTACAGTTTTATGGCGTTTCCGAATGCCAATTTTTCGATTGAGAGAAGCTTCTCATGACAACTTTACCCTCGGATGTTCGTCAGGCGTTTACGTGAAAAACTTGTTATTGTTTACTTGACTGCATTAAAAAGAATATTGATTAACTTTGTATTACCAATACCCGTCTACTTGACTCACGCTATGCAATTGAAGTCTCGTTAAGATTGGCTTCACTGTTGTTAGAGTTGAACCCGATTAATGTACTTAAATAAAGTAAAGTATACTATTCCCCATCCCTTGAGACTTACCTGTCGAATGAGTTGCTGTAAATCCTTTATACTGCTTATTACTGTCCACCCTCATAATCATATACATCTGATTGGATGATGCCGATATTGGATATGGAATCTTATTCCCACAGAAGCTTCCCAAGGTTCCACTATTATCCGATCCTCCATCGAATAAAGTCACATTATCATAGCCACACTCCTGAAGTCATAATCAAATATTTATACCTTAATAACCCCAATCCTCAATCTCTCTCACCAAACTTACCTGATGAGGCTCAAACTCAAATTCATTGAATATCATCTTAATCCGATGACCCGGCGTTGTTGTAAAATGCCACACACAAATAATATTCGACGGATAGAAATCCGGATAATTTGGACTGTAAATATTACCAATCGGTGCTGATATCTCATACTTACACTCGCCCTCCTTACAATCATGTCCATTCTCATGCAGTGAATAGCCATTGCGGCAGAAGCAAATATATGAGCCAATTGTATTCTGACACTCATGTTGGCATCCGCCATTGTTCAAGGAACACTCATCGTCGTCTGTGAAGAAATAGGCGGCAAATCCAGTTTTTTGAATGGACTTATCCGAATGGAATTCAATACGAAGCGAATTGCCCTCCGATGTGGACATTTTTGGTAGCTCGATGCCACAATAGGTGCCGATTCGTTTCAATCGATTTTCACCCAATTTCGAGTATATTGTCACCGAATCATAACCACAGTCGGCTTGTAGATGCGTACTACCCTCCAAGTCGAAGTGGGTGAAATTAAATGAGATTTTATGCCTTGGCGGTGCGATTATTTCCCAAATGCACTCCTTAAGTACGGGATAGACTTCAGGGAATGATGGTGATGTAATCGTACCATTCGTTATTCCACCACTTAATATAATTTCTCCACCGCAGGCGTCTATATAAATGAAAAGGAGAGAAAGAGTAATTTTTAAATTGCTAAACATGAGCAAACGTTTCCTTCTTTCAGTTGTATTCGTTATTTGAATTTTAATTTCTGCTGAAAATGAAAATATTGCACAGAAGAGTAAAGGAATGAATACTCTTTTATCTGGTACACGAAAGAGCTGTTGAAACTATTCGAGAAGAAATGCAGTTTTATAAAATGAAAACCTGGTTTATTTTTACTAATCACATGTTATTCGAAACATTTATACGGAAGAACAGAATGGGACTGCCTAAATATACAATATCGGCAAAAGAACACAGAAAACAACTTTGAGAAAGCAGAAAACGTCCAAATATCCTAAGTTCTAGTATAGAAAAGTGGGAGATCACGATGAAATTGTGTTTATCAGTGCGTCTTCTAAATTTTAATCCAAGCAATTCAGTCGCCTGAGGTACATACATTTTCCCCGGGAAAAACGTCTACCACTCTTGAGATCTATTCGAACTGAAGGTCAAATGACTAGAGAGTAAACTCCTATAAAATAAGCACGTAGATGAAGTAGGTGTGAACCATTCAAGCCCTTCAAGCTAAAACCTGGGATTGCAGTCCTAGTACCCTTCTGTAGATGCACACTTTGATGGTAACACCTATATAAATATAAATTCACCCAGTTTGTAAAAGGGCCCCTCGGTTTTTCGACATCCAAACAATTTGAAAAATACTCTAAATTTTCTTCCTTTCATCATAGCTAGACAGTTATGCCATCCAAATTGCTGGTCCTTTTTTTCGAAATCAGGACCATGTCGTAATAAGAGCACTACATAGGACCATGCCGTAGTCTTCTACTGAAACCAATGATAGAACAATAGGTTCGCCTTCGCCTGGTTTAGAACTTAAAGTTTTCTAACTAGGAGGAGCTGCTGGGTTTTTTTGTGCATCTTTTCTTCTTCTTATTCTTCTTCTTACGGCGAAGTTATGATCCGGAGTAGAAGGATCACAACCTTCCCACTTTACTGCATCCCTACTGGTCCGCTTGTGGGGTTTGCCGTGCATCTTTTCAATAGGCTTAAATATGTTTCAGGAGTACTCGTTCCCCAGAAATAAAATTGGGATGATGCTATATAGGTACATTCCACATTCTACCAAAAAATCAGCCTCCAGTAAACATTGTTTGTCATCAAACCATTACTGCCAAGAACAGAGCTCATACGCAATGGCGTTCAACCAACAAAGTGGAATTTAATGTTTCGAAAACACAATGCTCTCTCAAGCGAAACCAAAACCCTCAACCATTATTCATGGATGGTACTTGCACTATTGAAATCAAAAGGCTTGCCATTCTCGGTATATGTATTAATAACCATCTTGGATGGAACGATCACATATAAGAGGTCGCTAAAATTGCTGCAAAATGTCTAGGATTCCTTAAACGGTGCAAGAAATATTTTACCCCGTCTAATCTGGCCTCAATTTATAAGGTATTCATCCGCCCTAAGCTGGAATATAACGCCCATATCTGGTCTGATGATCAAATATGCTGTCGCATCTTTTGACAGCTTCAAGTCACCTGGCACTGACGGAATATACCGAGCTATGCTGAAACAAGGTTTTAGTCAGTTGCTGCCAACTCTGAAGAGAATTTTTACTGCTGGGTTGGTACTGGCATATATACCAACCCCCTTAGAGTAGCTTTCATACCGAAAATCGGCAGAGATAACTACTCTCTCGCCAAGAGCTTCAGACCTATTAGTCTGACGTCCTTCCTGCTGAAAAGCATGGAAAAACTGGTTGAGCTACATGTGCGCAAATTTGCTTTGAGGATACATCCTCTTTCAGAGATGCAATATGCCTATCAACGCGGAAAAACCTGCAAGACTGCGCTTCAAAATCTGGTCAGCAATAGAATGTGCGGTTGACAGGAAAGAATACGCGATAGGCGTTTTCATAGACATTGAGGGTACCTTTGACAATGCGACTTTTGACAGCATGTGTAGCTCCGCCAAATGTCACGGCGTAGAAGAATCACTAGTGTTGTGGATCAAAGCAATGCTGGTGAACAGAACATTGACTGTAGATGCAGATTGTGCCCGGCGTGTTGTTCCACTGCTTTGGTGCATGCTGGTTGACTCCCTGTTGAACACACTCAATAGTTCTAACGTGTACGCTCAAGCATATGCAGATAATGTCGTCGTTCTGTCTGTCGGATCGTGCTTAGCGACTGTTTGCTCTAAAGTGCAGATGGCCCAATCGACGACTTGTGCGCTAGGAATGGGCTTTCAGTTAATCCTCTCAAAACCGAGGTGGTTCTCTTTACGAGAAGGAGGAAATTGACTGGTCTGACTCAGCCAGTACTAAAAGGCGTCACTATTGAACTCTCCAAGGAAGCCAAATATTTAGGAGTAATCTTAGATAGCAAGCTTCTTTGAACGAAACATGTCGAGCTGAAAACTTCCAAAGCTCTGTCAGTCTTTCGGCAATGCAAAGGTGTTTTCGGCAAAACATGGGGCTTGTCGCCAAGGAAAGTCCTTTGGATCTACACGATAATTATAAGACCCTTCCTATCATATGCGTCAGTTGTCTGGTGGAATAAGCTCTCACGCAAATACGTTACTGCTGCTTTCGCCAAACTCCAAAGAACGGTCTGTCTCGGCTGCTTGGGAGCTTTCCCCAATACGAATGGCTCTGCTCTAGACGCCTTGATGGATCCCCCCTCCTTGATATTTATATCATGGGGTGTACACTCAGAGCCATCTTCCGTTTAAAAGGAAGTGGTTCCTGGTACGTTTCGCACTGAAGTTTTGATGACGTTGCGCGACGATTATCCTACGACCCCTGTCTCATGGATATGCCATCGGATGCAATGACACTTGAATTACGGCTGCGGTGCAAATTTGAAGTCAACTTTTCCCATGTTCAGGATTGGCTTTGGCAGGAGCCTGAGGCAGGAAAGGAATGTGGTCGCATTTTCACGGACGGCTCTAAAACTGAACAGGGGTCTGGTGCTGATGTTTTCGTGAAATGCGACAACATGAGGCTCCAGTTCTCATTGGGAAAACACACATCTGTCTTCTAGGCAGAAATATATGCTTCCGGGTAGAAATATATGCCTATGAATATAGGCTGCGGACCACGAGTATGTATATTGGTAGGAAAAGGTGGAAGGGGCGAAGTATCTGCGTCTGTAGTGACAGTCAGGCTGCGCTTAAGGCCTTGCTCAATCCTTTAACCACTTCCAAAATAGTTCGAGAATGAAAAACATTCTTGAATTCGGTCGGAAGGCTGACTCCCTGAATCTTGTTTGGGTCCCAGGACACAAAGGGATAACAGGAAATGAAATCTCTGACGAGCTTGCTAGACAAGGCTCAGAAGAGAATTTCTCTGGACCCGAACCCACGTTGGGTTTGCCAGCGTCCTCGGTTAAGGCTTCCATTTACGACTGGGTTTTCAGTGAACACAATCGAAGGTGGCATGACTCTCAATGATGCAGGCAGACTAAACCAATGGTCCCCGTAGTCTGTAAGAAATCCGCGGCTTTCTTGCTATCACTTAGCAGAAAAGACTGTAGATAACCTACTGGCGTTCTTACGGGTCACTTCGACTTTGCCAAGCACCTCCATGTGCTAGGTTTGAGCGCTGCGGAACACTACCTATGTGATTGTCCTGCCTTTGCTCGGATCAGGTGGCAGATTTTCGGTGCTGAGGTGGTGAATGCTGCTCTAAGCTCTTCATCACTGAAGCGTCTACTCATCTTTTTACAGAAGGCAAAAAAAAACACATTAAAATGAGGTTCTCTGCCTGGTTGTACAATGGATCTGTTTTTGAGTCTGAGTGCTCCAGTAGGGTGTACCCGCCCCGACAAAAAAAAATGTCCAGGATCGTGATGCAAATCTTCTTTGATGACAACAAAAACCACTTGTTGCGGATATATGGAAATTCTAAACCTGAAAACACCTACGGATTGGAACCTTAAAACCTTTTACAATCTCACTACAGAGAATCTTTTATAAAATCAATATTCCACCCACACACCCAACAATGCCACTCACCTTCACAATGCTTCTTGTCACTATGCAACTCATAGCCAATATGACAGCTGCACTCGTATCCACCCAAAGTATTGATGCAGTCATGCTCACATCCATGATTTTGTGTTTCGCATTCGTCCACTTCCTTCATAAAAATCGCTGAGAATCCAGCCTTTTGCACTGAGCTGTCCGAAATGAATTTCACAAACATCGTATTGGAACTTGACCTAAATCCGATGACAAAAAGCAAATCCAATCATTCTGTCATTTGTTTAGGCAAAACCCTCGCCATATCTCTGGTACTCACTTCATATTCGGTGGTGGTTTGTATCCACAAAATACTCCAATCAAGTCAGACTCGGCACTGTCGCCGTCATGTACCTCGACATAATCATACACACAGCTATCGTGGTTCTCCACTTCGAACGATTGGAATTTGAGTGCCACTTGATATCCTTTTGGCACAGATATTTTCCAAATGCATTCCTTATTCGGTAAATACTCTAGTGGATAGTTGGGGGACTCCAATCGTCCATCGGAATCGTCCACGGAAAGTTCGCCACCGCAAATTGCTAGAAAATGTTGATGGAGGGAGAGAAAAAGGGAAGAAAAAAAATAAGGAAAAATGTTAGATATGTACGAGTATGTGAAAGGAATGCACAAAAGGGAGCATTTTATGCTATTGTACGGCGTACAATGGGTAAAAGGGCGCTAATTCTATTTTCTTTTACGTTTTGTGTTCTGAATTTGAATATTCAGTGCAGTTGAATGGATAAAGGATAAGTTTTACATTTGCTGCTAAAATTTACAGAATGTTTCAAAGGAAAATATGTAGACTGTGTGGTTAAGGAAATTCGAAAAAAAAAAAAAAAAACATTACTAACATAACATTTTAACATCCAACCGATAGTGTTTACATTAGGACGTTCAATCCAAATGGACGTGCCAATAAATTCTTTCGGACGCAGATGTTTTAAGTCATTCTATTTCATATACGTATATATGTATATATATATATATATGTACCCACTCGGTAACGTAATTTCGCGGCAGGATTGAAAATAAGGCAAGTATACCGCTGCTATCAGGCTTTACACTAAAAATGATTTTAAGAATTGACCGTTTGCTCACACACGCGTTTCCTTTTTAATTTCGAAAGTTAGTAGTACATATGTCAAAATTAAGGTTAAACAAGAATGCATTCTACTTATTACTTTTACTATTGATACGAAGATGACGTACGTTTGGAGAACGTTAGAATGAAAAAGAACAGAAAGTTAGCGATATGTATAAACAGGTCGTTCAAAAAGTTTAGAGCATCAACCTGAAGATGGCGTCACTCGTCAAAACTATTCCAGTACTGTAATTGTACATGTTCAGTTTTGACAGCCATTTTGGATGCTCAGTTGTTATTTGACAGTCGTTTGTATCAGTCTATGTCAGTGTTTTTGTAAAAATGCACGAAATCGAATATACGAGTAGTGCCGTAATTGAATTCTTGCATTTAAAAGGGAAAACTACGTCTGCGCAATTTAAAGCTCAATTCGACGTTTACGGAGATTCTGCTCATTGTCTACCAGCTTGGCTAATGTTGATCGTTTGGGACGGCCAACAACTGCGACCAAAATTCACCAAATGATACTGGATGACCGTCGAATTCAAGTTAGAGGTATGACAGAGGCTGTGGGCGTATCGAAGGAATGCATTCATCATATTTTACATGAAGAATTGAGCATAATAAAGCGGCCTGTGCGCTGGGTGCCGCGCTCGCTCACTTTGGACCAAAACGCATCATAAACTTCGACGGTCGCCATGTCAAATATTCACGAAAACCAAACCGGTAGACCATCCTATTCACCAGATCCGGCCCTCTGCGACATTTTACTGTTTCCAAAGCTCAAAGTTTGGCTCGAAGGATAGGTGTCTTCGCATCCGTAGGTGCCAACTACTATTTGGATGGGTTAAAGAGGTTAGGATATCGCTGAATTGGAAAATAAATCTGAATTTGACCGAAAAAAGTATTTGTTTCTCTGTCAGGCTTACAACTTTTCAAAACATCCTCGTATGTGTAAATTGTTATAGTAATGGCAAACCCGGTTCCTTATTGTCAGAATAGATACCGCCACTTTGTTAATTTTTAGAATTAAATGGAAGTGGTTTTTCTACTTAGGACATATAAAAGTTGTCCTTCAGTTTGTTTGATGTTTCAGATAGAAAAGAAAATAGAATGAAATAATCGAAATAAAAGAAAGAAACAATTTTATATGTATATGTTCGCCTTTTATTATAAGGTGAGCAAAATAACAACCCATCCATTCAAATTGGTGATTCGAAAGTGTTTTAAATCCTTCCTCATGTCTTATTCCAACTCCATTCAATTCCGACCAATTCCAAGTGGAACTGCTAACATATCAGTTTAAGCTTGTGTTGCAAATTCCATCGAAATTCGTTCAGGAGTTCTTACCACTAGTCAATTCAGTGAAAACTGTTAGTATATTATAAATAATCATCGTGAAGTATGTTATCCTAAATTGTGTGTTTTTAAAAAGGTTTTTTTTTTTTATTTTTGACAATAGAAAGACTCCAGAATGAATACAGCTATCTTGCAGGAAATTTTATCTTCTTTCAATAGCTAAGATCAACAGTTTCCGAGATGTTTTTAAAAAAAAAAAACCTATACTAAGCGTAAGTGGGATCGTCCCTAATAAAGTACCTCGTGAATAAAGGAAAATCGGCTAAAGAAATTTTCCAATATATGTCATCGACTCTTCAGGATTATGGGCCTTCGTACCATGGCCAAAAAATGGGCTCGTTTATTTCAACAAGGGTGACAGAGCTGTGAAGATGAAGAAAACGTCGGAAAAGTTGAAAATTAGTTCTATCCGACCGAAGAATAAAAATCTGGCATATAGCGGGGGAGTTGCACATCACCAAGGAACGGATTGCAGAAATTTTGCACGAGCATTCAAATATGAAAAAAAAATTGTGCTCGCTGGGAACCGAAAATGCTCACGCCGTTCGACAAGGTGGAAGAGTCGGCTTCGAAGCTTATGGCGACTGTTTTTTGGGACAGCGAAGGTGTTTTGCTGACTGATTACCTGGCAAAGGGGACTGCGATGAATGGTAAATATTACGGAAATATTTCGGAAATTTCAGGCACGTGAAGTGGTCGTACGGAAGCGACGTGGAAAACTCAGGCTCGGAATGTTGTTTTTGCAGGATAACGCACAGGGTGTCGAAACAGGCCTTAAAATACACAGGTTTTTCAACGATATACTACTCACCCTACAACCCAGACTTGACCCCGAGCGACTTTTTCCTTTTTTCCAATTTGAAAAAGGAGTTACGAGAAAGGAGATTTACAGATGAGAACGAGATCAAGGCGACCGTAGAAAGACATTATGAAGGCAAAGAAAATTAATATTTTTTCGGTGGTATTAAGGTACTGTACTCGTATGCCCGATGTGAGAAACGCACTTCACTCGATGAAAATTACGAGTATATTGAGAAATAATTTTTGATCTCTTCTTTCACTTAAGGCCTTAGGCTGTGAACTTATCAGCCGCTCCTCGTATGTATAATATAATTGTTCTTAAAAAAAGAGGGTAGTAATTCTGTTGGCAATGAATGATTTGAGCCTGGACTGTTAAATATAATTTAAAAGATATTTTTTAAAGCTACTTCTTCCCGGAATTTTAGATTTCCCGAATATTTGTAAGTATGTAAGTGATTCCTTGATTTTGGTACCTTGGTATTTTGTAATCGGGAATTGTACACCGTTCCCGTCAGTCGGTCTGACGTTAGTGAAAGTTAAATAGTAGCATTCATTTTCACCTTTCATATAACTGCAGCGTATATAATGACGAATATAATGACGAATAAGGAATTTTTGTCTGAACTGAAGTGCAAAAACTGCCCCCAATATTAGACTGCTTCACTGTTAGCCAGGCAGCTATGTACATATTTTACTTTGAAGTCGAAGTTGGTCTCTTCCACATCAAAGGCTATAGGATTTTTGCTCGTCTTTTAACCGAATTGATGACCAATTCCACAATCACTCATGCAAATTGTAGGGGCCTGGGGGTACCGTAAAGTAAAGTAAGTAAGGTAAGCTGGATGAAATCAGCAAAACTAGCTGCAGATATACAGATAGCGCTAAATGTCATGCTACTAGACAATAATCATTTAAGCTGGTTCTGAAACGTTCTAGCAGTTTGGTCTAGCTCAAAACAGTAGGGACAACAGTAGGTGTTCTTAAGAGGCACTGCATGCTACTAGGCATACAATTTTCGCAAATGCCTTTACTATGAGCATTGCAACGCTTCGGTACTTAGTTAATTTAACATACCTGAGGGTATGATTGCAGAATCGCAAGTTGTTTGTGATAGTCTTTCTTATAAAGGGTTTTTCAATAAGGACATAACAATAATGTATTTAAATAATACACAGCATAATTTAAATATAGGGTTGAAATTTATTCCAAGTGTAGTACACATGGAATTCCATTTCGTTCATATGACCACGGAGAGCACGTTTGCAGCAATCGATTCTTTGGATCCAAATCTTCAATTACACGATTACCGAACTTCCCCTTCAATACATCAATTGTTTGACCAGCTGTGTAGCATGTGGCACCATCTTATTGGAACCACATATCACTGATATTAAGTCCATTCAATTCTGGCCAAAAATAGTTTCACATGGCACGTTAGCGAACTCCATTGACGAATTCAAGTTAGAGGTTAATAATTAAATGCAGTTTTAATTATCTACTACAGAAATCTGCTCAGCTGTTCTTAAGTTATATGGTACGGAAACAAACTGAGCTTTACAATACTGAAAACGAAAAAAGTTAGCTATTTAGTGATCTTAGTTACATACTCTTGTGGACTTTTTTTTAGATCCTTTTGAACTCTAAAAGTTTCTCATACTCTGTTTTCACATACCGTTTATAGTTTAGCTATCATATCGAATTTAATTCACCTCACTGATGATGTTTATCCGACTTCGGTGCACTTATAGCTTCATGACCATGCGTGTTGATACCGAATGGAATTGGCATATGAAAACCGCATCGAAATTGGTTAAGCGGTTTCTGAGTTATAAATGGTCACGGAGACAAAGAGATATGTTATGGTGATGCAATTATTTGACACAAATCTTTGGAGCTATTTTCGACAAAATTATAGACTCCAGAGTCTGGTGTCTATACTACAGATATGCAGTCAGTCGGTTACAAATCCTGCAACTGTCATAATCTGACTCATCTTGTACAGTACGTTGTTGCCAAGAAGTTTTAGGTTTATATGTTACCTGCAGCTTTCAAACAGTAATTATGCGAACTTTTTTTTTCAATATTATATCTGGACACCCTGTAAATTTCACTTCTCAACTCCTCACACACACACAAAAGTCAGGTTTTCTATTCACACAATAACTTCATATAACAAAATTATAGAATTACCTTCAAAATCAGCTTTAAAACCACGATAACCCGCATTACGGTGCCCGTTCACATATGTGAGTAACATCCTGCTGCTCACAGTGGTCACGACCTCCTTGGCTACTTTCCCACAAAATCGTCCAATTAGTGGTGACTTAAAATAGTAACCGTCACGTATTTCTAGATAATCCGTCTGACATTTCTCTGATTTGAATATATTCTAGAAAAGGCATAAACCCCAAAAAGAGAACAAAACACACAAAAAGTTTACAATCCACAAGCCGTTGTGTGTTAAGGACGGAATCACATTTATGTACGAGTATGTATGTACGTACCAAATTCTCTAGCCGCAGGAAAATCCGTTCCCCATGTGTGGCCGTAATCCGCCACTCACACCGCTCCGTCTCATTGACAGCAATGGGTGTGAAATACGATGGACTGGCGAAACTGCCAGTATTCTCTTGGAAAGTTCGTCCGCATTTTGGACATTTGTAGAGGAGTTTCGCCTGCGAGATGTCCCCAGCACTCAGCCGTAAACGCTGTCCAATTTCAGGGCGTTTTTTACCCTTCACTTCGATTGGTAGTATCGTGTCGAGATAGGTACCTTTAGAAAATGTATTCCTCGCATAATGCATTATGGAGTCATAGTCGTAGGCCATGCCTAAAGAGTCAACATCGTCCCCCGTCAACTTATTAAAGTTATAATCTTGCCCCTTCATTATGTTATTGTGTTCGATGACAACGTGCATCTCCCGATCGGGACGGGTGTGCTCATGCCAGAATCCAACCACATGGCCCAGCTCATGGACCACAATGCCGAACTTATCGCAGTTCCTTCCGATTGAGATGGCTTGCGGGCCGTTGCCTCGTTTGCCCACGAACGAACAGCACCTAGAAGGGTAAAGAATGAAAGTGGAATAGTCAGATACTTAAACAGAAAAAAAAGTAAGTGCACAGAAGGATGCATGGCTCCTACTATACTCATATAGAGCATGCATAATCTGCTCGCTGGCGCAAAACTCAACTCACCCACAACTCCGGACGGTAAAGACAATGTAATTGGGATGGTTCTCTGGGTCACGCTCAACGAATTTGATGCATGTGAAGTTCTCCCAGTGGCGCATTGCCTGCTTGAAGAGTGCTTTGTGTAATCCACTGAAGTTGCCATCGATTTCGTATGGAATGACGCCATAATCCCAGACGCGTTCCGTTTTGGCAGTAACTGCTCGCGCCATACGATGATGGTGTTCCAAATGTTTTAGATGCCTGTGTGAGGAGATGAAAGAGAATGGAGGACAATTTTTGTTTAGTGATGTTGTGTGGGAAATGTGTCTTTTTTTTGAATGAATGATGGATGATTTTTTAATCCTTTTCAGATTATCTCGCAGGGGGGTTCAATGGGGAATTTATGGAGAAATTTTAAGGAAAGTAGTGGGTATTTGTAAAACAATTTTTATAGAAGCTGAGCATGACATGGATTCTTTATGTGGTGTGCACCGGGAATTTGGTTGATAGTGTTTTTTGAATAGAGACCGTTGTGCATCTGCATCGTTGATAGTTATGCGAGTATGGTTTATGAAGTACATAGGTACAGTGTGTCCGCTAAAAAATGAGATTTACTTTTATTAATGCAAGCGAGTTTGCATATTTAAGGTATAAGGACAGACTTAGACAACGTTGTTAAGGGGATTTTAGCCTTACTCTTTCTAGAAGTAAATTTGCCAACAAATTCTACGAACTGATCAACAGAAGCTATGCTCTTTAGTGATTTCAATGCGGAAATCATAAAAAAAAAGAAATCGTTTTTGGAACGAAATTTAGAAAATACATCCTACACCACTTTTCGAAACGGACTTAGGCTAATAGACTTTGCAGCGGGATGGATCATGATATTGTGTAGCATGAGATTCCCACATCTTAGCAACATGGCAGTCTCAGTGAACTGATCTCCTATCAAATTTATCATTTTGCGGTCTTGGATCATTACCTGATTCCAGCGAAGTTACGTGTACGAACAATCCATAACAATGGGTAGAGTATCTAGGTAAAGATGAAGAAGCTGAGGCATCAGCCAGACTAACCAGGCTGAGTACGACAAGGAAAACACTTGAATAAGTAAAATGGAAAGAAACCATACTAAGAATAATCCAAGAGGGCGTCGGGAAAAGAAAATGCATCGCACATAGAGAGCAAAAAACCCTTTTCAAATCAGTCCCGTCTTTCAACTGGCCCAGAGGTAATATGGTCAGAAGATATTACTGCGAGAAAAGATTCAACTCGAAGCTGAACAGCAAAATAGAATTGAACCTTGAATACGAGGAGTAAGCAACTCAAACAAAATCCTACAAAACAAACTTCGGATGAATGCAAAACATCCGTGTGAGGTATATACATATATCTGTCATCGAAAGACGCGCTCAATTTAACCTCGATCAGCCATCAAGGCACTGAGCTCTCGTAAAATCAGGTCTAAAACAGTGTGGGTGTGTCTTGTTACTGGGCCCCAGATCACTTGAGAGTAAAGGGAAATAAAGCAGAACTATATTTCCTCAGTCCAAAATCATTTTGCGGACTGGGACCACATAAAATATGAGAAGAGCTAAGGAAGGAAGAGGAGCAAACTTTGAGAGAATCTTCCTAAACTGAAACAAGCCAAAGAACTTCTCGGCAACTATAACCAGCTTCGCATTATTACAGGCTAAAATAATATCTCAAGAAACATCTCAAGGAACTGGGCGTAGAGCAAAACAGAGACTGCAGATTTTGCCGAGATGTTGAGGAAACCCCAGGGCACCCGCTTAAGGAATATGAAGCATTGGAATTGGACTGGGGAAGCTCTAAGTTGGGGGAGCAGAATAGACTCGCGTGCACTTATACTTGTTTGGAACCCCAAGATTGATACTGATAGTGAGTAAGTCAGATCTACGAGCAGAAAAGGTGGGACGAACTATTGAAAACCAAATTTTAGTAGGAAAGAAATCCAAACTTTCTACAAGAGTGTGAAGCTCACTTTCTAAACTGGAACCTATAAGGACAAAGACGGATACTCCAGCAGACTGTTAAACGATTACGAAAGCCAAAGTTCCGCTGTCAATCGTATCAATCTGGGATGATGCTTGGAATTGCAGCTCCATTTGCCGAAACTGTCTACAGTGATAGAGTATATGAGTGCCTAGAACCATTTGTGCCGATGAGCTGATTGATTCCTATCCCAAACTGCATATTATACCAGATCCTGGAACAGACCCAAGAAGGCTTAATTGATACCGACCACCTATTTGTCGATTTCTGGGCCTCGTATATTACCTTGATATCATATTTATAGCAAACCTCTACCTGAAATTTGCAGATACCTTTAAGAAGATTGATAGATACCTTTCCTGAAAGTGGCCATTGCCATTGATATGGTTATGAAGGATTTTTATCAATGACACAAATAGAAACATCTATCGCGAATTCTTGTTATGAATTTGGAAGCAAAACTTCTAAGGGGTGCATTGCATTCTCATACCGAGCTGAAGCTTCTTGAATTAGTCACAGAGAAAATAATTACTAGCGGACTTTGTTATTGCCTATCTGCTGAGTGAACAAGTATAGCTTTTGTCATTTCTAGACTAACAACGCCATAGCCGAGGTAGTTAAGATGCTGGATCAATTATTTTTACCCTCAATGTTGTATCCTTTTGTTGATATATATATTTTTTTTTTAAATTTATAATTAACAATTTCATTCGACAAGTCCGACAAATTCGGTTGCCCACCAAGCCTTTAAAGTGTAATAGTGAAAACATATTTAAGGTCTTAAGTTAGGCGTGTTTAATCCATCTTACACTATGCAATGTGAAAAACATTTTGCATCCAATATATCTAAATACAATAGAAACAAATTTGAGAAAAAAAAAAGTTCAAAAGACCGTCGTGGGTAGCGAGTTGCCGAACCAACCTCGGGACAAGTTTCTGACATCCTAGCGTGTTGCCTGGCATTCGTTTGTTTTATAATTTTAGTATTCCATCAGGCATAAATAGAGAGAAATTGTCATATAAATGGGAGTGGATATTTTGTCGTTTTCCTAGGGTGATAGTGAAAGCGGAATCTCTTTTTTTTTAAGCTTATGGCTAGATAGATAGATGAAAGTGGTTCTCGATGAAATGCACTTAGACCAACATAGGTTCATTATGATACCACTATTGAGCAGGGATTCCAATCACTATCTGCTTCTGAACAAAGAAAAAAGAAAAAAAGAGATTCCTTTTGATAAAGCTGTAAATTTTGGCGGCACATATTTTGTTCAGATTCTTGGAGAAGTATTCTCCTAGAGTATCTTTCTTATATGAGCAGAAGAGCATGTCTGACGATAACGCGGACACACGGTGATGACGTTTATGAGTATCTGAGGCTTTGCAATTCACAAGTACGTATAGTAAAAGGCACTTTTAGAATTCACTTCACGAAACTACTACCAATTTGCACTCACTCGTAAAAAAAGCAAACAAATTAAAAATACACAATAATAAGTGCAATGCTAATGGATCTCAAAAAAAAAAAAAAAAAAATTAAAACCTAAGAAACCACCTGGTTATGACTTAATAACCAGAGAAGTTCTGAAAATGCTGCCTAGAAAAGCTTTAGTTAAACTTCTCAATATTATGAATGCTGCGCTTAAATTGGAATTCGTACCGAGTCAGTGGATAGTTGCGGAAGTAATAATGACACGAAAACCACTAAAACCGCTTATTGACAAGAAGTCGTATAAACCCATTTCGCTTCTCCGAATTATATTCAACATTTTTGAGACGATATTAATCAAGCGCCTACAGCCGGTCATTGAGGAACAAAGTCTTATTCCTGATCACCAGTTTGGGTTTAGAAGCAAGCATTCACCATTGACCAGGTACATAGAATCGAAGGAAAAAAGATTTGCTCAATCGTCTTTCTTAATGTCTCGCAAGCCTTTGATAAGGTGTGGCGTGAAGGACTGAAGTTCAAATTATGACAGGTTCTGCCTGTCAGCTGGTACCGCAAGAAAGCGTTCTTCTTCGGTGATATACCGCAGAAAGAAGGCACCGTCTTAGCTACATCTACCGATGACACACTGCTATCCTAGCAATGGGTAAAACTATAGAATACAACTGTTAAAGTGAAAAGCGCTCTGAATAGTGTAAATGAATATACAAAGACCTCAATATATCGCCCTCAATGAAACCAAACGAACAGCTTGCCTGATCGCAATTGACTCTAAATTCTCGGAAGGACTCTCGACGCAAAGCTGAAATGAAAGTCCCACGTGAAAATGAAAACAAATACAGAGAAATGTACTGGTTACTTGTAAACTAATGTCAATATTTTACAAATTTTCGAAAACAAAGTGATAAGAGAAATTGTCCATGCGCCGTGGTACATAAGAAACGTCGATATCCACAGAGATCTAGGAATTCCTACAGTCGAAGATGAAACCAAAAACTTCGCGCGAATTCTGGACGAGATAAATTGATCGCGCCAAACCTTACGATTTAGTACGACAAAGATTAACGGCGTCTAAATAGCGGAACAATCAGGAATTTTCATTGGAAAGACACCTGCCAAATGTCGTCTTAACTTAGTTGTATCGAAAAAAATTCAACTGTATAGCAAACTTCATCCCCGAGTTCTGTCATATTCGCAGGATAGTACTGAGCAAAATTTGAGTATAGCTTAAATTAAGGTACGAACTTATTTTTAAATCATCTAAGGCTTCCAGTGTCCCAATCATATTTTTCGAAAGGAAAAGGACACTTGCCTTGGGAAGGTCTATTTGCAAATTGCAAAATGATATCCCATCCATTCATTTCTGAAAATTTATGAAATGCCTCGACTACTTCAATCAAATTATGCATGAGTTTTAAGGGTCTGTTAAATGTGGTAACATTAATATTCATTTACAAAATTTCCTTAAAGCAAAACAAATGTTCGACTGAAAGACTGTGTCGGTTATTTTCATTTTCCTTTTTCCACACTAATACGAGTATACACAACATGAGCTGAGAAAGTTATCCATTTTAAGGCAATATATCTTCATCCACTTCATACACATTTCAACCACAAAAACTCTGCAATAATTTTCGTGAATAGCAATTAAATCCACAAACGCTCATCTGCATTCAACCGTGAAGGAACCTCCTACCTCCTCCGCATAGCTCGCAGAATTTCCTAAATGTTCCAAATAAACCTTGAAGAGCCCAGATACAAAAATGTAATAACCCTCCAAAGCCCGGGGGCCCGACTGGAAAAAAAAATATTTCCAACAATTGTGGCGAGTTAGGACGTCTTTTATTACGCCATCCAACTATCACTCTGTAGCGCTGTGCCATCAGCCATTGCCAGACTCTCCAAAGGAGTGACCCCCTTCCCCCTTCCGCACAGATTTATGCAGAAACTTATACATACATATGTGTGCAATTTATTTCCAATTTTAACTAGCTTCTGCCAATTTTTGTAGCAGATACACAGAGCACAGATAAAGCCAGACCAATCGCTTTTGTGTGAGTTTCTATTTTTTTTTTTTCATAAATTTCACAAAACTTTATTCCGGAACATGAATGGGACTTCAGAGAGAGATGATGATGAAGGAGAACCCTATCCGTTTACACACACACACACACATGGATCAGTGATACTCAAATGAACTTAAAAATATTAAAAAAATTAAAAAAAAGTGAATTTTTTTTGAAAAAAAAAAAAAAAAAAAAAAATCATACAAATCCCAAATTGGAAACTTACTCCTCATTTCGTAATTGCATTTCGAGGGATGTGTTGTTCACTTCGACATTGATTGCGTCCATCGTTGATTTCCTTTTGGTGAGGACTTCCAGTTCATCCGTGTTTTCGGACGAATAATTAAAACTTTTAGCAGTTATGAATTTGTGATGAGTCTTTGTCGGCACTGCTGCTACTACAGTTGGGGATGGGGTTGTCAGCGATGGTGGCACCGACTGGATAGGGGACGAATCACTCGTTGGTTTTACTATTGAACTGAGGGGCTCTGTAACTGATTGCCATTCGATTGGAATAGATCCAATGTGTTTATTGCGAATTCGTCTGAAAAATTTGTGCACATCGTCTCCAGTTCGAATGGGACGATTAAGCTCTGCTTTTAGCCTTTGCAATCGCGCATAGTAGTCACGTGATGTTTCCGAACTACGTCTGTAAAGAGAAGAACGATTTTAATTTGATTATTTTCATAATTTTTTTGATTGAAATGTTAATCTATTTTCGGATTCATGTTTCAATATCGAAGAGTTTTTTTTTGCGGTACCCATTGAAAGGTTGTTCTTTGTTTTTAAAATAATACGAAAATGAAAAGATTTTAAGCTCGAAGTTTACCTACAACTGAGTATGCATTTTAATGAATTTTATAAATTTGTATGAACCTCGGATATTTCTAGCGACGATTATCCACCTTAATGTGGGGGCTTGGCTAAGAACAATTATTCCAGTTCTGGTTGCGGTTCTGAAAACCAAGAGGTAGTCAGCCCTATTGTCACGGTGATGTGAGCAAGAAGTGTTGGGCGGTTAAGCTAACTATGACCAGTTTCCACATTTGCCCAGAGAGGACCTATGGATTACGTGCAAATCTTATTTCGACGTGGTGAGCTTTATCGGTGAAAATCAATTTCCGGTACACTACCTACGATTGCATCCAATCAAATGATGCGACTTGACAGACTGGTCCTATAAAACTGGACCTACGGCCATCTAGGGTAGAAATGGCTAACCCAACGTTTTAGCCAACTCGGCTACGGCAGTGTTACTCTTGACTTGACATCGCCAAGAGTCATACTTGTCAATTATGTAGACATATACATAGCTTAAACAGCTAATAGCTATAAACGCTGTCCCGAAGACTGTGTGTGAAACGTCAACGACAGATGTCAACGCAATAGACATCTATTGCATCCACTAGAGACACTAAGGGGAGGCAAATAATTCTTCTAAAAGAGTCATGGTATCCTAAACATCAATCTTCTTATGTACTCGTATAATTGAATCAACCATAACTTTATAGTCAATTAGAAAGAAAGTATTTGACTCTATTTTTGTCTCATCAAATAATTCAAATGATCTTGTAAACTGAAGTGTAACCAACAAGATCCTCTTGCCAGGCCACGGCTGGGTATTATTTAATTTTCAGAGTGTACTTAGCCCATGGATCAATTGGAATTTTGCTAAAGAAAGAGATTAGCATCACAAAGAAGGGCTTGTGGATTAATTTCTGCGAATCCATCGATTAGATGGATAACATCGATTAGATTTATGTAACAATAAAGTCGGCGAAAAACTTGTAACGGCACAGCAGGCGCTTTAAAATGTGTCTCTTACATCCAAAATAAACAGTGAGGTACCTCTTTATTGGATTAAGACAGATATAGTACAACACATGGCTATGTGCAGATACCATAAGCCCATGGCAGAAATCTAAAAGTGAACGAATTTCTAGAGTTGAAGAAAGATTCAGTGTCCAACTGTCCAACTGTTTTAAACCGGTATCAAAGAACTCAAGAGGAATAAAGTCCTGCATAGCATACCCTCCAAATATATGAACAAAGCTTCTGAATCTTCTTATAAAGAATGTCTGAAAAAGGGAAAGCTTTCTGGAACAGGGTAAAGGTGAATGTATCAAACTACCAGAAAATGGTAACTTGATAGAGCGGGGAAACTAGAGGTGTATTTGCGTTCTTCCTGTATTTCCTAAGTAATAGCTAAACTAATTCTCGTTCGAATCAAATAAATAACAATTTTCTATGTTCTATGTCGGATAAGAACGTTCGATATACATAGAGCAATACGTCGAGTCTAGGTCTTTATTTCTATCATACTTTTCATCGACTTCGGGAAGGAATTCGACCGTGTGAGTTGGCATGAACCGG
This sequence comes from Pocota personata, assembly GCA_963082735.1. NCBI lineage: Eukaryota > Metazoa > Arthropoda > Insecta > Diptera > Syrphidae > Pocota > Pocota personata. The sequence goes on along the minus strand of OY720429.1, from coordinate 256,821,128 downwards.
TACTTGCAAAAAAGTTATATGTGGCTACTATCTACCTGCCAGGATGCTAAATTACATGAATCTGTTATATGACGGTAAGGTATTTGAAGATTATAAGCCCAAGGTTGAGCGCTACAAGGTTGTATACTGTCACCATTCTTATTTTTGTTCATAAGGAGCAAAAGCGCAGGAATAAAATGGACACCTTAACTTAAAAAATCTAGACTACGTTGGCGATGCTTATTTACTTTGAAATAAAATAATTGACGAATCACATCGCACACGTTTTGCGTTTACTGCTCGAATACAATAGTGAATCTGAAGCTGCAGTACGCGGCGCTGTCAAACTTAAAATACACGTACTCCCTATAGCACGCACACAATGCGAAGCTGCAGCTGAAGTACGAAAAGTAGCTGCAGCACAAGTTGAGTCAACTTCAACTTCCGAACGAGCTGCGCTACTTTTTGACAAATAAAAACAAAAACAAAAAGAACGAAAATGACAGAGCCGTCTATGGAGAAATTCATAGTATGCGATTTCTTCTTCCTGAGTCGTTATTATAAAATAAATCCACCACAATAAACATTTTCACGAAACATTTTCCGTTTTGACAGCTTGAGCAATCGAACTGCGCTTCACCATTGTGAATGTGCATTGCTATTTCAGTGAGCGACTTATTTGACAGTTTGTACTACAGCGACTTCATCTGCTGCAGCGCTTCTCCATTATGTTCGGGCAGTTAGGCCATCTACTGAAGAGTCCAACTTTAAGAACTCACAAGACAGAAATGAAAAATAGATTAATAGAGTGCCTTCGTAAAACTTACGAATTTCTGCTGTTTCACGGTTTAAAATACTAAAATCAATTTCTGTTAATATTAAAATGCAATCACAACTCTTCAAGTAGATATCCCCCAAAACTAAACCATCTCACCACCCCAAAAAACTTACCGATTTTTTCGCCCCCTCCGGTGACGCCGTCTCACGATACCCTCTGCATGCAGGAAATCCACATCGTCTAGTTTTACTCCATTGCCTCCGGCATTACTGTAAACATTCGGTAACGTCGATCTCGATGTTGGTATCGATGTTGGTAATATAATAACCTTGCGTTCCGATACAAAATTGTTTCCCGAATCGTCTTCAATGTCTTTCGTGTTTGATTGGATCTTTCGTCGGTCGACGTTCCGAATACTATGATTCACTGTTGAGGATTTATTCAATTTCTCTGCCTCAGCTGTGAGTTGCTGTTGTCGTCGTTGTTCCATGGTGATACTCAGCAGGTCACCTGGTGCATTATTGTTTTTATTGTAGTTGCTGCCGCTTATCGTATTGCCAGTGTCCTCGTCGACGATAATCGGTTTTTCTCGAATCGAAATTTTCGGTTCGAAATTTTCTACTTCCGCCGGGTATGTATTCTCCTTCGTTTGGCTGGTAATAATTTGATTTTTTAAATTCTTTATGGGATACGATGAGTGGCCGGATGAATGGACTTTAACTGGCTCATTGGCTGACTGTAAATTTTAAAAAAAGAAACAAAATTTAATTTGATCAGTGTGCAGTGTTGAATGAACAAAAGGTGTTTGATATATGAATTGACAGAGGGATTGCAATGTATTGTAATTCTCGAACTGGTTTTATAGATTTGCATAAGTTCGAATTAAGGTGATACAATTAGGTTCTTGCACTAAAATAAATAAAAAAAACTTCCTTTCAACTTTCAACAATCCTACGAGTACGTTTCCGAAAAAACAACGTGTCTTTGTTGACATATTAACAATGGCTCGTATAATGGTTGGCGTAGCTAGAATAAGATTTATTTCTGGGATGAAGGCAAAGAAGGCCTCGAAATGCCATTCAACTTGAAAAAGAGTTCACGTATACAGCTGGATATCTTTTGACTCCATAAAATTAGGTTATAGGCGGCTGAGCTTCAATCGCAAACGTATCTTTGTCTATTTTGAAAAATTAACAGAATGAAGGTAGCACTTTCTTTCGATTTGAACAGCATAGATGGATGGGGATGTGCTCCAAAAGCGGCATAAGCTATCATGTGTTCAATATTCCTAAGCCGGTAGCATTAGTTGAAATTCAACAAATTAGACTTAGTGGTTACATAGTTTATTACTTTTAAACGGTGAAGATGTCAAAAAGGTCTTTGCAAATCGCTTCAAATGCTTCATACAAATTGCTTCTTACAATAAAGGGACACAGATGCCATTTTGACTATTTGGACAAATTTGCAATATATATTTGAAATCTATTAAGTGCGATGTCAGAAGATAGGGGTTAGGAACTGAGTTACCTTATCCAATAATTTAAGTATACGCAGTGTCTAGGGTCTAGGATGCTTCACATGGGATACTGATCATGCATACATATGTATGTATGTACATAAAATAGTAGAGATTTTGATATCAATGTTTGCAGTAAATCCTTTCAAACTACGCACATCAATGCTGTCATAAGCTCGTCAGCCTTTGCATTACAGATTTTTCTCAGTAAGTGTGTCTACGTTCAATTCCAATAATATTCAGGAATTATATTAAGCATAACTTGAACTAAATATAAATTATATACTATATATGAAATTTTGAGGATTTCAATAAAATGTGAGAATTACATTCAACTTTTCGAAACATTTTACTGTTGAACGGGCAGCTGAGTTGATTACATAGTTTTCATCCATCTGAAAACAATGTTTTATTATCTTTTTAAAAATGCTAAAAGTAATGCAATAATTGATGCAGTGTTCTGTTAATTCAATCGACACCAAAAGCAATAGGGCTTCTCAAGGCACACATTGTGTCGTTAAGATATGTGCTTTTATAGTATTCCGTACCAGAATGGTACGGAACACTAATGTATCCAACACGGTGTCTGTCTGTCTGTCCACCAGTATGTCACATGCCTGTAACTTTTGAACCGTTAGACCTAGCGAGCTGACATTTTCAGAAATATAGTATCTGCTGAATTATATCCAATGTGAATGGATATAATGTCCACCCCATCATTCGATACACTAAATGAAAGCTAGAGTTCTAAGGAATTCGAATATGTAAAAACTATATATATATTATTTGATGAAGTTTATTGAACAAAAAAACTTCAAAAACAAGAGCAAAAGCAATGTTCCACCTTCTATCTCAAGTATATAGATATTGTAACATAATGTAGCATAATAACTACGCCCTCGAACTGGCATAATTTTGTTCCGAAGTGTCTTTTTATTCGAGGTTCGTGTCTGCGGTTAGTGTTCACGGTTCGTGTCCACGATTAGAGACGGATGATGTCTATGACGACGTCACGGATAAGAGAGAATTATAACTGCAAGAAATTATTGTAATCTTGGAATTATTACATCAGAATTTTCTTGTTCCAGTGGTCGAAGAATTTGCTAGAAGTTTCTGGCTATCAGAAATTCTGCTACATATATAAGGACAGATGGCGATCAAGGCAAAGCAGTTGGTTTTGAACTGCACGAGGAGATTGGAAAAGTGATAACAGCCGAAGTTGTAATTTTGTGATAAATTGAAAGTTGAGAGTTAACAAGAAGAAGTAATTAGTTTGGATTTGTGAATTAAGTAATTGAAAGGAGATAAAGTGATTTGAGAAGAAAGAGGTCTTGTAAGGAAGGAGTTTGCGAAGAATAGTATAGTGTGAACTAGAATTGTTCTATAGACTAGAAAATAAAGAAATCAATTTCACAGAATATCGTTTTATTTACTCGAGCCTTAGCTCGCATATTACAATATGATAAAAAGTCTCCTGGCACAAACCGTTTTTTGGAAAGTTGAAAGACGTGGGGTTAAAAATATATTTTATCCCTGCTTTATCCAAATTTGATAATTTTAGGGCAAAAATGTCTACATGTAACTCGAAGCCCAAATTTCATCAAAATCCGTTAATTTGTTCTTGAGTAAGAATTATGAAAAGGATTTTAAAATTCCGTTCAGAAATTCTTGAGTTAGGCGAGTAATAAATATGATTTACCCCCCTCACCTAATCCGCACTCCTCACGGTTATGAACATTTTCTGAATAAACTACATACGAGCATCTACAATTCATACAAATCAAATTTGATCAAAATTGATTTCCAAGGCCCCGAAAATAGTCCACGGAATCCTAGAGCTTTCACTCACTCGTCCGCTCCTCTCTCTCTGTCACCACCTTCCAGCTTCTAAACTATAAAGGCCATACACATGCTTTTTTTCCACGTTATGTAAAATAATGTCCCAAAGACAAAGTCGGTGTTAATTTGGAGGTGGCTCTAGTAAAGGGTGTCACAAAATTCACACAAGATTGGAATTTTGTGCCATTTGTGATGTAAAGTGTTGCCAACGAAAGGAAAAAGACAGCGTGACAGCTGACATAGTAAGTGCTATACGAACTGCGTTTTCATTGTTGAGCAATATTTTAAAAATAATGAAGGTTTGGCAGCTACAGTTCGCCATTTTCGTACCAAATATGGTCAGAATAGTGCATTCAAAAATTCGGGAAGACTGGATCAATTAGTGATCTTAGACACTCTGGTCGTCCTTCAACAAGTCGAACAACACAAAACATCGAAGCAGTTCGTGAGAGTGTTGTTGAGAATCCAGGAACATCAATTGGCTCCGTGGTCAAGAATTAGACATTTCGAGGAGCTCTCTACAGCATATTCTCACGAAAGATTTCCATCTTCATGCATACAAACTGCAATTGACTCAAGAACTGAAACCTACTGACCACGCACAGCGAAGAGAGTTCGTTGAATGGATTACGGAACAACAAGTGGATGCTGATTTTTCAAACAAAGTCGTCTTCAGCGATGAGGCTCATTTTCATATTGATGACTTCGTTAATCGTCTATATTGTCGAATTTGGGGTTCAGAAAATCCACGAGTGAATGTTGAGAAACAAATGCATCCTGCATTCACAACGTGTCACTGTTTGGTGGGTATTTTGGACTGGAGGCATCATAGAACCGTTTTTATGACAGTTAATGGTACTCGCTATCACGACATGATAATCCAGTTTTTTGTGCCTAAATTGCAAGATATGGATATGGAAGACATGTGGTTTTAACAAGATGGTGCCACATGCCATACAGCCCGAGAATCAATTCAATTACTGTATGAGTCATTTCCTGGTCGTGTAATTTCCCGTTTTGGTGATCAGAATTGGCCGCACGGATCATGCGATTTGGCGGTGTTGGACTTTTTTCTTTCGGATTTTTCGAAGTTTATGCCAACAAGTCCACGACCACCCATGCCTTGGAGGAGCAAATTGAGCGCTGTGTCAACGAAATTCAGCCACATTGATGCAAAACCGTCATTGAAAATTTCGACAAAAGACTGCGTATGCGTCAGCAAAGCCGTGTAGGACATTTACTCGATATGCTATTTCATGCATAACCCTATACTGTATACTCTATGAATCAATAAAATATTTACAATTTCTAATAAAAAACCTGTGTCAAAATTACTTCTTGCATGAATTTTGGGACACCCTTTACAAGGAAACGCCGCGAATAACATTTTCTGATGTGTTTTTGTCTGCTTGCTTGTACAAACTATCCTAATCGGATAGATGGATTTTCCTCAAACTTCATATGGGATTTGTGGGGTCACAGTTCGAAGTAAAATCGGAATTTTCATTCTAACCCCAAAATAACCGGTAGGTACTCTACTAATGTTTTAAGATTAGCGTTCAAATGAATCTCGATTTTGGTGCCAAGCTATTCATAATTTTAAAAATTAAAAAATATCATTATCCCACGTTATGCCTACACTTTTGGCTCAATATGGGCTGCTTGCACCAAATATATTTTGTTTGTATTATTATTTATTGTCAATGAAAAGTGTCACTGAAAGACACACAGATTCGGAGAAATTTCCCTGGAAATAAAAGCGTCTAGGATCTACGTAGGTCTCAAAATGGTATCGTTTAAAAAGACTATTTCAAGAACGTTATTACGAGTACATAAGTATGTAATGCGAACCATAGACACCCTTTCTGTTTTTCTAGATTTTATTACCAACAAAATAAAGGCTAAATATTTAAAAATATTTAACCTAAGAAAAAATGTCTATTCTTATCCAGAATTCTTCAAAATTAAACATCTGTTAAAATGCCCAAATCTACTACTAAATGAATTGAAATATGTTAATAATCCTTAACAATTCAGGGCCCGAAGTCAAGGGAGTTTCCCAGTTTCATTAAATATCTTAATGAGCTCCGCCAACTTCAAGCAGTGTATAGGTATATATGTAAGAGTATGTATGTACTATATTCTAAGTAAAAAAAAAAAAAAAAAGTTTCGAAAAAAAAAATCTTTGAAAAGCAATACCAATTAAAAGTAATTTTCATTTCCATTCCATTATGTTGAAAAAAAAAAAAAGTAAGGGCGGAGAAATTTAAGCTATCCCAAGTGCGTCCCTTCGACCCAACAAAAAAAAAAAAAAAAAAGAGTCACCCGTAGAATTTTCAGCAAAGGAACTCTCAATAAAGCCCAACGATTGGGCGAACATAACAATCTTTTAATTAAACGAACCTAATGAAGGATAAAATCATCATTTTATCAAGCTCAGATGCGAACGGAACGAAGACACAATGATGAAAAGGCAAGCACAATGAAGGGAAATTACTTTGGCAATAGGAACAGCAGTATAATTGATTGGGTAGGGTTGTAGAAGAATGACATCAAACCGAAGGCAAACGAGGAGAAGAAAGAAAAATTTCCTTTCATAAAGTTTTGCATCTAATTTTAAAGTTTGCCACCATTGTGATTGTCGTCCACTACTTGGTGTGGTATATACCTTTCTATTTATCGAATACCAGGATAATGAAATTGTTTTCCAGGTGCAGATGCAGGTGGATGGGGGATTTAACCACTAAATAAATAGCTGGCGGCAAGGGAAAATATTTTCTATCCCTAGTTCTTCTGTTATTGCTTGTGCGGCGCTACTCACCAGAATTGGATCATTACGGCTTCGCTCATTTAAGTTCTCATTATTAGAGCTTGGCAGTTTGGTTTTCTTTCTAATTATATCGGTTAGTCCTTCCTCCTCCACCTGGAGTCCTTCATTGTATACCTCTTGCTTGAGAATTTCAAGTTCTTGTTGAAAGGTTTTGTTGAATTTTGGATCTGCCTTCCAGTCTAAAATGGATGTGGACGGTGCAGCTGGTGTACGAGCAACAATTGGATCTGTGCGGTAATTAAGGTCGGGCAGAGCAATGTCACCCATAAAACCACCTGAAACGGAAGGAAATGAAGAAAAATGAATATTTTTTTTTATAGTAGGTAGTTTTCATTACACAAAATTTAGCCACTAATGAGTATAACGTTGCTATAACCCATACATTTTCTAAAGAGATGCGTGGGTTAAAGATAAGGTTGGTGGCCTCCGCCATAGCAGTATTATACTACAAAGAGCACTGTTGGGTTGAATGTCGTAATATAATTACATACGTATCTAAGGTATTCAGTTTAGGCAAGAAATTCAAGGTATGGTTGTTAACGCAGAACAAAAAGTTTATTAAGGGTGTATCTCAATTAAATACTATCACTATCTTTCTAAGACCGAACAGAAAATACAAATCTTGTTGTGAGAGTGCATTCTATTACAAGTATATATCTACTTTCTACCTTTTCCTTTAGGATTAAAATATTCTCGACATCATTTTTACGAATTAAATTAGCTTAAATTAATGCTAATTATTGTGAAATTTTTGTAATTAAAAAAGCTACCACTCTTACTACCACTTCCATTTATAATTTAAAACTCGATTGAGTTAAGCTAAATTACCTCTTGCAGACCAACAGGTTAGTGGCAAAGCTTCATGAACAAAGTTACCTGTAGTCACAATAAAACGGGTTGCATGGAAGGTGATACATATTGTCCAGCTCTAAATAGTACCGGGCAACTACAAAAGAAGTGGACAGGAGTTATTTTTCTCATTCATATTCCTATAGGTACGACAGTATGTATTATGGGAGATAGCTTGCTGGTTATATGGTCTCTAATGACCAGTTATGTGTTCTAATCGCAACAACTCTGGACCTTAAGCCACCAACGAGACAGAGATCGGTGCGAAGTGAAGAAAACATAGCCGCCGTAGCGGCCAGTATTGAAGAACACCCAGAAATGCCGATTCGGCGCTGATCAGTTGAATTGGGCATCGCCAGAGAGTCAACCATGCTTATTTTGCAGTTGAATTTGGACCTACATCTGTATAAGATTGTCGTGACGCAAGAATTGAAGCCGGATGACCATAGACAACGCCGTGAGTTCGCTAATTGGGCACTGGAAATGTTGGCCGGAGATCAGGATTTTGGCCAAGAAATTATCTTCTTGGACAAGGTCCATTTTTGGCTCAGCGGCTATGTCAACAAGCAAAATTGCCATTATTGGAGCGACTACAATGCACAAGTGTTCGACCAAGCATCAATGAATCCACAAAGATTGACTGTTTGTGTGTGTTTTATGGCACGGCGTCATCATCGGACCTTATTTCTTTCGAAATGAGAAAGGAGACACCATCCTCGGTCCTCGGTACCGTCAATATCGATATATCCGAGCTGTGGTTCCAACAAGATGGTGCTACATGCCATACAAGCGACGCAACGCTCGAAGTGGTGAAGGAGAAATTTGGCGACTGGGTCATCTCACGGCGAGCGTTCATCAATTTGATACACCGAGTCATCAAAAATTGGACCGACCGCCTGAAGCACTACCAGCGAAACCGAGGAGGACATTCAAATGATGTCCAGAATCAATTTGATATCTCACACTGTTGTTGTTTTATTTAAATTTATTTTCCTATCGTTCTTATCTGGTCACCCTATGCTTGGCGACAAGATCAGAATGTTGCTCTGACTATAAGAATGATTTTTTTTTGCAAGAGGGTCAATAATCAACAATAAACCAATAGTCAAGCATGAATGTACTCTATGCGTCGAGGGTTCCGGACCCATTTTAATAGCTGCTGAGCTATATAACTCACCTGCAGATGACTGGTTGCCCTAGAAATAATATTCGATCGAGTTCGGCATAGTGCCCTATCAAACAACAAATCTGCGTTTGGATAGAACATTTTTTTCGTAACAGATTAATCTGTACTATCATCGACTTTATTTTTTGTTTTGTTTTGTATTTATCCTCCTATGGATCACCATAACAAATCTGCGTTTGGATAGAACATTTTTTTCGTAACAGATTAATTTGTTGTAAACGCTGGAGTACTTCATTGGTCTGTACTATCACCGACTTTATTTCTATTTCATATCAACGCTTCCCCAGGGTTAACAAACATAAAAATGTTTTTAGTTTTGCCGATGGCAGTACCCTAATATCATTTTGCATTTACATCGTCACAGATGCTACCAAATTAACTTATTAAATGAAAACCTGCAAAAAATCTTGCAGTGCCGACAAACTAACTTAGTTGATTTCAATGAGAAGAAGACCCAGTTGATCGCCTATATAGAAAGAACATGTCTAATATATTACAAGCTCAAATGGATGAATAAATTATCCGACTCACGTAAAATATGGCCTCACAATCAACTACATATGTCGTAACTTGGTACGACCGCATATCCAATATCGTAAAATTGGCGTCCATTAAGTTGAGCTACCTGATTAGAACAAAGAGATACTCGTACTTTACAGAACAACAACTCCTTCTCATGCACAGAGGACAAGTTGCACCGTGGCTTACTCGTATGTCTTATTCTCATCGCCACAGCATCATCGCCGATAGCATACAGAGACGAGCAGTTCGCTTAACAATGATCTCCAATTGTTGGCTGGTTGAAGACTGGTAGCATATTTATGCCTATTTTATAGACATTACCACGCCAGATATTATGAAGACTTCAATAGAATGATCCCTGGAAATGCGACATTTGTGTATTCAAATAGGCAAACCGATCCAAATTATTTTTCATCTGCGTTCCGTAAGTAGATCAAGGAACCCTATTGCTCTCAATAGCTCATGCGTCTGTTTGTTTGTTTTGTTCATTTTTGTAGCAAGCATGACACATGTTGTGAAAAGAGCTTCGGACAGAATTCATTCATTGTATTCATGTTTAATCCCCCACGTGATTTGAAGGAGGTTTTCCAAGAATCACAATAGAAAATGTCACCAAAATCGGTTCAATAGTTCAGAATTTAAAAAGGTTTTTAAATAGGGACGTAACAATTTTGTATTTTAATACAAACGCACCCTTAAACTTTTTTTTATGATCTGTCAATGTCAAAACATCAGTCAAAGTTTACGATTTTATCATAGCGTCATGAACGAGCAACGTTTGGAAATTTTTAAAAACTACTACCGAAATTCTGAGTCGGTGGTCGCAACTTTAAGAGCACTTGCTCCAATTTTCGGTCATAATAATCGTTCCACCAGACAGGCTGTGCATGCTATAGTGAATAAATTCGAGTCAACATATTCACTATAGAATGTTTCTGTGCCAGTGAGACAACACACCGGTCGAAGTACCGAAAATATCACAGCCGTTCCGAACAGTTCAAAATGAGCCAAATCAGTCGATTTCACGCCGTTCACAGGAATTGGGTATCTCTCAGTTCACATTGTGGTGAATTTTGCGTAAAGATCTTGGCTTACTCCCTTTCAAGATCGAATTAACTGAAGAACTGAAGCCTCTTGATGATTCGAAGGCCGAAACTTCCCCGATTGGGCTCTGTAAAAGTTTGAAGAAAAAATTGTTATGTATGTCCTTATTGAAAAACCCTATACAAGAAAATGACTGACCGAACGCCCTGCTTGCTTTTTGCATGGAATACGAGTAGTTGTTACTATTTCCAAGCATCTTCGTTCTATCGGCACCCTCGGTGTGCGAACGGAGTGGCTCTTGGCGAATTCTTTTTGAACTTCGCATCCCCTGAGAGAAGTTTAGAAAAAAAATGGGATTCTGTAAATACGAGTAGTTTTTGGCCACTGTTATGTACGTTGATGTGATATGGATTCGTGGTATTTTTTTTTTTAATTATTAAATATTGTACAGTATCAGAATAATTTTTACCCACTCCATTCATAAATGGCTACATATTCTTTTCTTCGCCATGCCATTTCTTCAGTGTCCTTAATGTCGCCTTATAAATTATAAAGTGTAGTAAATTTTTTTTTAATTACTCTTCATTAGTTGCTTCTTAATGAGTCTAATTAGATATGAATAACTACTATCATTACATTAAATTATAATGGGATAATAATTACACCAAGCAACGAGCTCCAGCACTCGCATCCTCCCCATTGGGGACTTATAAATTAACGACAAATCTCAATTGCACACCATACGGCGATAACCGTTTAGTGTTCTGGTAGTAATGTGTAAACTTACACAAGGGAGCGTTTCGTAATTTGCCATTAGGGATGAATGCTCCTTTATTTCAAAAGAAAAGTGATAAGCGATACGAAGAAAATGTGAATTTTTTACGAGAATTCATTTTAAGTTTTATGATTTATGAGATTGTTTATGTCATTGCTGTTAAAAAAAGTAAATAAACAAATAAAACACAACGTACTGCTTGACATACATTAACCACATTGATTTGGTTCAGATTGCGGTTGTGGTCAAGAAATGTACATAAATCTTATCAGCTTTACTGGAAAGTATCATTAGAATAATTATGTACATAAATAAAATGAAATGCAGTTATTGACAAGAAATACTGATACCACGAGTATGTTTGAAAAACCCGACTTGATAACAGAGCGGAATAAGTTTCCATTCAAATTTGTTACATTGCGTTGGGGGTAATTTGACGAACTTTTCAGAAATGAAAAAATCTTGAGATATAGCCGGGAAAAATTAAGAAGCCTTATTTCTAGCCTCCAGGATAACCAGGACAAATTAAATATAGCTTTTACTTGTACCAAGTATTAATCAAAATCTGAACTTTTCGACTGCGTTCTTCGCTAAAGTTTCGAAGTAAAACTTGCACATTGTGTACTATAAAAATCACTAGTACTAAATTCAGATTAGGCAATAGTCATATTCGGTGCATATACATATACTTATATTAAAAGTCCCAACCTTTCATTCATCAAATTTGGTGCCGTGAAATAACGCTAAGCGAAATAAGGTCGAATTTCAAAATTCGCATTATGAAAGTGAAATAAAGCCGAATATTTTGAAGCCGTGAGGGTGGCCGTGGTGTAGTGGTAACATCATCGCTTGTCACGCTGTTGTTTCACGGTTCAAATCCTGATGTCAAGAATCATCTATTTATTTCGCATGAAATAAATAAGAAAAGCCGATCAATTGCGAAAGCTAAGTCAACTCTACTGCGAAGCAGTAGGGCGGTCATATGGGTAAAATGCAACTTGATCGTGATGATGACCTCAGGAGGACGGAAAAAAATACTGTGAATCATGAGCAACGCCAAAAGCAAAAACAAAACAAGCTCCCCAGTTATCTGGACAGTCACCCTTGGAGTTCACTGAAACTTAATACCAGCTGAGTTTCAAACCAACTACACCAATCTGTTTTTCTCTGTCTCTTCCCCTTTCCACAAAAAAAAACCCCGTGTCCTAGAATTAGTATAAGGGTATTCATAACCTCTTTCACACGCGCAAATTATATAAAAAAAAAAAAAAAAGCTGAAGGCCGTCCGGTGTATGAGTCGAAGAGATGTCCCATAATGTAAAATCCTTTTATCACGCGAAGCGGACCACCCGAGTTCTATTATGATACGGGCGCCTGCCAGACAACAAGCATTTACAAATGTACCCAACCAAATTTTTCGGGATTTCGTTTTCGTGATTTTGAATTTTCGGAATATTGGATTTTCGGGATTTCGGGTTTTCTCTGAAATTTGGCTTTACTTCGAAAAACAATGTTCGGCTTTGTTTCACATTTGAAAGCGAAATAAGGCCAAATTTTAAAACTTTACCTTAGTGTGCTTTCAAATGCGAAACAAAGTCGAATTTTGAAATTCGGTCTTATTTCGCTCTGCGTTATTTCACAGCACCATAAAATTTTTAAATCAGGAAAATTAATGAAAATTCTACGACCTTCAATGAACGTAGTGGCAGACTCAGAAGCTCGTAAGCAAATATTGTGATGACTTGTACATGAATATTCAAGCTATTTGATTAGAGTAACAAATGCTTGACAACGTACCTATAAGAAAGGCGAGTTGTACGGATCCAGCAGTTCTTCAAAAATCACATAAGTGTCAGGTCTAAAGGAGGAAGATTTTAAAATTTACACGATTTGACAGTTCTGGCAAGAGAACTCACCGCCCTGCGTCGCGTTTCAAGTTCCAAATTCCATAAAAATTATTATCGACAACAATCGACATTCAAAATACCATAATTCAAAATCGATGATGTTTTCTTTTGTGCTATATGAGTGATGCTGGATGAATATTATGTGACGGTTTATATGTTCCAGGAGATACGATTGGCCGCATTTTGGGCCAAGTACTTCGCTTGTACTGACGAGTTCTTATAGTGTCTATACCTGTTCTATGTGAATTACGTAGACGTGTAATGAGGACAATTTTCCAACTAGTTTTTGATGATTTTCAGACGAAACCATTCGCGCTATAGTCTAAATTAACCAAGTTTTGTTTAAATTCATTAATTTGTTTTTGAGCTAGGCGTACGCGAAAGATTTAGTTAACAATCAACATTTTTGAGGAATTTTCACAGCGGTTTCCGATCAATCCTGGGTGTAGCAGCTTTGATTGTTTACGGAGCTCTGACAGTGCGAGGGACTAGAGATCAGTCCATATCATTGACAGCCAGTTATTTCACCAGTGTCCTCAAACAATCTAACATTTCGATACACAAGATTCCGAATGATACAGCACGGTTTTCAATATCATCCCACTCCATATTTACAAACTAAAACTTTTTGCGCTTTAGCTTACTTTGTTAAGGAAAGCTATGATAGCTCTCTACAGTTGTAGCACTATTTTCTAGCTCTACACAGCAGTTGTGAGACCTAGTATGGTGGCCAGTCGCAAGTAACGGCACTAACCTCAAAATACTAACCAGAGTACAAAGAATGTCGTGCATTGGTGTCACAGGAGCTATGAGAACCACACCAACTCCAGGATTAGAGACTATACTGAATCTATTACCTTTAGATCTATTTGGACAGGAATCTGCAGCTAGAAATGCTCTAAGATTAAGCCAATCTGAAGGTTGGAGGTCAAGCTTGACAGGGTATGCGCAGATTTTACGCAAATACATGGGCGGAGATGTTAGCACAGACTACATAGTGCCCTATTTAGACTTTCATAAGCCATTTTCCAGTTCATTTCCGAGTAGGGAAGTATTTGAAACTAATATCCCGGTAAATGATAACTCCATCTACACTGATGGATCCAAGATGGACGTGGGAGCAGGTACAGGGATTTTTTCTGAACAATTCAATTTCAACAAGTCAATTCGACTTCCGGACTATAGCAGTGTTTACCAAGCGGTGGTCTTAGGGGTTACAATAGCTGCCCGAGACGCTACAATGAAAGCTATACCACGCGATTATATTACCTTTTTCATTGACAGCCAGGCAGCGACAAAAGCGATTTCCGCCACGCAAATAAAATCGAAGCTTGCGCGTTGCTGTCACTAAGAGCTACGGGTTCTTGGTACGCAAAACAATGTAAAGCTCTGCTGGGTACACGGGCATAATGACGGAAATGAGAAGGCTGACGAGTTGGCAAGGGAGGGCTCAGCGCTAAATCCTGAACGAGCTGACTCGTCAATTAAGACACCACCCTGCAACCTGAACCTAGAATTTAGAAATAAAATGATCGCCAAAGCAAATAGCAGATGGAGATCACTAGAATCTTGTGTAATTACAAGAAACGTCAGGCCGCTCTACGATAAAAATCATATCGAGCAAATTCTACACTTCAACAGATATACCTTATCTGGTCTAGTGGTGATGATAACTGGACATAACTTGTTGCGTTATCAAACAAAGAAATTGGGAATAAGGAAAAGATGATATATGTAGAGGCTGCGGCAATGAGGATGTCCACGAACATACACCTCACTTCCTGTGCCATTGTTCAGAGCTCTACCACCTTAGATTCAGAATACTAAGAAAGTATTTCTTCAAAGACTTAAAAGAACTATCAAATGAATAGGTTAATAAGATAACCAAATTCATCAATGCATCAGGTTGGTTTAGGAACCCATAGAGTTCACAAGTGCAGAAGCGACACTCCATGGGCATCACAATGGACATTGTGACATTGATCTAAGTGTGACGTAGTAGGTTTTTCACCCTCTACGTCAACCCAACAAACCTAACCTAACCTAGTATAAATTGAATACCTGTCAATATAGTATGGATGTGTTCAGTACTAGTTTCACGATGAGTGCGTTTAAACGTGTACCAGTATTTATGACATGACTAGGTATACCGAAATCCGATATTACTATCATCAGTTTTCCACCTCTAGCAACTGACAAGCAAGAGTAACAATCGGCAGTCCCCGAATGCACACCCTTCGAAATCCAGCAATCCAACAATCTAACAATGAGTTGAGTTATTGTTTGAACTTGGAAAGCGGCCCTGGTCTAGTGGATATCTCAATAGGATCAAGAGCGACATACAGGATTAGACGCCGGTCTCTTCCATTTCTCCCCACACACAAAAATGAAACCATTCTGTCAAAATCCGTCAAAGTTTTCGGGTAAAATGTCACTACTGTCATCTATGTCAAGAAAAAATGTCACGTTTGTTGCATTTACGGAGTCTTTAACTGTCACTCGAATTTCTATGAATTTGTCGTTTTGTCTTAATCAGTACAGAGTTTTAGTCAAGTTCCGTCTTGTTAGGCTTCATCTTGTATGCAGAAGTTTGTTCGTAGTAAATAAGCCGTCATATGTTCAGTATACAGGTATCCATCTTCGTCAAATTTATTAGCTGGTTGTTACCTTTAATTTTGTCATTTTCGTCTACTTTTAGTTCTGATCGTCCCAGAAGGGTCAAATATATTAAGAGGTCTCCCGTTGTAGTACAGAAGCGCTTATGGTCGTGTATGTCCCGAGAAGCGGTTTTGCCTGTTTGCAGTTTCGTAAAATCTCTCCGAAGTTGAAATGGGCTTCAGCGGATAGCTGAATAGTTAGTAGTACTGAAAACTTCACGGTGTAAGAATTTGTAGTTTAGATTGCAAACATGAAGAGAGACTGAATTTAGTAACGATCTGGAAGATTGTCGAATATTGAAACCAAAAGTGCTGTTACTCCCAGAAGTATCCCTAAAGTAAGCCAACGCACCTGCATTGAAAGCTGTGCTGAAACTATTTGCATTAGTGATGATGATTAAAGCTGGTAGTAATCTATTGCGGACAGCTCTGGGATGGTGGGTGAGGTGGTACCTGTTGATTCAAAATCTTACAATTGGCTTGAATTGTTAAATGTTTATGTCCTTAGGGCTGTCAAATCAATCTACGCCGAGTCTTGTGTTGTGTCGAATTTGGTATCAAAGTTGTAGTTTGAATTGGAGTTTCCGGTTCTTGGGTTGTACATATATAGCCTGTCAATTTACTTCTCATACTGTCATCATCCTCCTCCTCAGGTAGTAATAGTTGAAATATCGAATAATGAAATCGAATTTAAAATTCTACAAGAAATCGACGATGATGTAAAAACAATGTATACTTTATAACTTTGATGACACGTCTTAAGATCTTAGACTTAGAGCCATCAAACACACTCTCTTATATCCTCTATGATCTATTAACCTTTTCCTTAAAATTCCAAATAACACTTTGCATAAATTTTCCTAAATCCAGCTTAAGACTGCCTACATATGCAGCAAGTTGAGCAGCCTTATAGTGCAATGATAAATGTTCTGTGTAAATGTTCTACCACCACCCCCCAAATCGGTTGCATATCTAACGCTAGCCATTGGACACAATCCCCATTAATCTTCATATCGCATTTGCAGCACACCACACACGACGCTTCCATAAATATACTCGTACAACCAACACCTTCCACAACAAGAAGCCACCCCCTTTACTCTGAATTCGAACACCCCCGGCCACCATGAAGGACAAAAATAAATTTATAAATCTCTCACTTTAATTAATCGCATCTGATTATTGAATAATCCATTTAGCGATGGCAGTGATATCGCTGGAAAGGGATCCTTCATGATATACCCACCACTCATGACAAAAGAGTCCCAGGAGTATAGGTATTAGGAACCACCCATCTTCAAAGCCAGCTTAACTATATGTAGATAGACAAAGAGTAAGCAAATGACGACGACGATGACGACTTGCAGGATTTATTTTGGCTCTTGTTCACATGAGCATAAATTAAACGAAGGGATCCGGTCCTCTGGATTTGCCATTATGGTAAACAAAAGGCACACATAAGCAATACATTATCCTTTGGAATAACAAGCCGAATATATTGTCATTGTCTGGTTACATGGTGCATGGAAAAAGAATCCTTTCTCTGATATACCATTACTCGAAGTCAATTCGTTGTACTAAATTGTTCCCTCAGCATTCTGCTGCACTGTACGAAGGATCAAATAACTTTTTCCCGGCAAACTAACTGAATTCATAGTTTGTTTTTCAGTTAATTTGTGGAATTATTTTAATACCATGGAATTTAAATCTAAATACGAAATGTGAAAATTTGTGTAAAAAGTATTTAATTTCAATATTTATTTTGCTGGTATTCATTTGAACAGGTATGAAGCATATGTAAACACAAAGTGCGGTCGACCGCTGTGTGGCGTACCTCAAAATGATAAAATTTCAATCAAAATGTTAATTTGAATGTCATTAAATAATTTTCTGAGATTTAAATGGGTTTCATATGCGAACGAAACAGATATTAATTGCCAATGAATAAACAGTACTATAGTGTAACAATAATTGTATCTCGGGCTGTATGAACGCCATTTATCAAACTGACGTGTTGAATGATATAAGATTTAGGGCACAGTATGATTCGAAAATCATTTTTAAACGAAATAAAAGTGCATACTCGTAGTTAATGATTATAAAGACAATTTCATGCAGTTGCCCCATAG
The DNA here is from genome assembly GCA_963082735.1 of Pocota personata. NCBI lineage: Eukaryota > Metazoa > Arthropoda > Insecta > Diptera > Syrphidae > Pocota > Pocota personata. The sequence goes on along the minus strand of OY720429.1, from coordinate 256,803,117 downwards.
AAGTTTATTTCCTTATAGCTACCCTGATACATCATCGGATAAGACATTTCAATCTGTTACCGAAAGAACTCTCAGGCAACATAGCCTAGAACGTTTACTTACTCGTAATAGAACATTAGCTCAACAACACCTCAAGAATTCGAGATTATGCTGAACAAGTGACTTTAATGCATTGGTGACTGTCTGAGGCAGTAACCACAGGACAGACAGTACAGTCTTGAACGCGGATACTCAACGATCTTTATACTTTTTTGAGGTACAACCGAAGAATGCAATCCAAAAATATCCCCAAAAGAGGCACAAACGAGAGGATGGAAAATAAACACACTGGACATCCATGTTTAAAAAAACCCAGCTAATTGTCAATTGCCAGTGCACTGGTGGAATGAGAATATTCCATTTTGATGGAGCATGTCCCATAGAGCGAGCCAATTCTTTCAGCTAACTAGAGATAGCAACTGCCCACAGGATTTGCAACAATGGTACATAGATAACCGCAAAGAGCTCAAATTAGCCATTAAGAGGAACAGAATAATAGCTAAAAAGGACCTATGCGAGCATGCGGATACAAACCCATGGAATATTACCTGCATTTTACAGAATAATTATGGCAAAGCTTAAAGGAATCAGAGTTCCTTCGACTACCTGCCCTATTCTGACAACAGCACTGAACATGGAACTCAGTAGGAGTTATACGTCACTCAAACGAAGCTCTGAGGAGTATTCAAAAGATTCGGAGATAACATGGTGCCTGAGCTAGATGGGATACCAAACAAAGTCCTTAAACTGTCTGTCAACTTGTACAAATTATTCCTAGAGGAAGGAATAAACCACCAGACGAACCATCGCCATATGCAATCGACTAGAAACAACTATTGAGGAAGCAGGCGTAGACGTCATAAGCAATGTGACTGAATCAATAGAAGTATTCCAGAGAGGCAGCTATTTAGTACTAGAGACGGAGAAGTAGTGCAAAACAGTATGGGACAATCGTGGCACTAGATATCAAAAACGCCTTCAATACTGCAGATTGGGGATGCACACTAAAGTCCAATGGTACCTAATGAAATTGGTGTTCAATTACTTTGAAGGAATAGTGCTGCAATACGACACTGATAGTGGAGTACAAAAGTTCTGCAAGGAATGTAGCAGGTTCTAGTGCCTATCTTATGGAACACAATCTACAATAGCATTCTGACACTCGGAATTCCAAACGAAATGGTAAGTTCATTCAACTGTTTTAAGAAGTTCTTAAATACATATTAGAACATCAAAATCTTTTCAGTAATACCTAGTTGCATCTACGTATTAATATTGGCCATTATGTTGCAAAGATTGCAAAACAGTGTCTCATCTAGCGGCAACTGTAGCTGCTTTCTATTGACGCATGTCTATCATATCTGGTGGAGTTGTATTCGAATGCTTTATCTGCTAAAATCTGGCAAGCAAGGCAATGAATCTATTAATGACTGAAATCTATTTATTTATCTGAGCGAAAAACCACGATTCATCTGCACCTATTTAATTCAACAAAGAACATATGTATGTGAATACTGCTTCCTATCTCGACGCGATGACAAACAACAAAGACAAATGATATTATTCTGCTGAAACATGAAAAGTGGCGCTCGGAGGCATCCAACCCACGAGAGGTATCATCCTTCTAAATCTATTTGTCAGCAGTATATTCGGTCTCATCATCTTTCCTTACATCCCGAAACAGTCAACTCACAATTAAGGATCCCCACCCGTAACACAAATAGATTTTGTAGAGAGTAGTATTTTATAATTTGAGGTTTTCTGGTTTTGGTCACACCAGAGACAGTCGGGAGACGGACTAAAGTCACTGTATGCGATACTCCTACTACTGTATCTCGCACCGATTGTCTTCGCCCATCAAACGAGGATATGAGAAAAGCTATGGCCCCCAGCAAGAGCTATAGAATTTACTTTGTGATGATGGTACTTACGGCCACCACTTTTTGGTTAAATTGGTTGCAGTGATATCTAGATGTGCTCTGGTTATCTTCCTTTGGCATTCCATTCGCTGGATGACAGCATATGAATCTCGAACCAGGAAAGATACTGTTAAATCAGAAGTTTTGTTTGTCCTATTTGCAATAACATGAAATATTGAACCAAGAAATGACATGTTTGTACTTTGTACTCCTACATCAAGAGACAGTATGTAGCGCCGCTTCTTCCTTGTTTATTGTGTTTAACTTTTGAACAGCAGAGCCAACGGATGTTGATAGGCTACTTCAGCAAGAATAGCTGCAAATACAAATTGCACTTGAATATTTACCAAAGTGGGAGATTAATGGGGACACTGGTTCCGGTGTTGTCCTCTTGCGTAATTGTCACACATTCGGAGTGGGTATTAAATTGCAAGTGACAGCTTATAATTGTGCTTTCCAACCATTATCTAGGAGTTGACAATAAAATTTGTCAGCTATCTGCATATTTGCGTATTGTTCCAGTTAACATGAAAATTATTTTAATTTAGTGGATTAGGTTTACTATGGGGATATGAGTACTGAATAATAAATAAAATATGCGGAATAAGCCTCGTATCAGCTGTGTAACATGGCCTGGAAAGTGCATAGAAATTGAGAATTAACTGCTGTAGCACCATATACTCGTATCTTCAGTTGATTTCCTTAATTGCATTTAAATTGAATAATTCTTTACAAACAGCTAAATGCATGCTGAGATTCCTCTTTTCCGACAGAATCTGCAAAATTGTGCCATACTTGCGAGATCATCAATTATCTGAAATATTGCTATGCACCGGTTCGGTGTTTTGTGTTTGCTTTGTCCATGAAACCAGGACTGCTTCCATTCTGTTTAAGAAGGGCTACATTTTATATATGTATCCTGGTGAAAAGAACTAATTAAGTCTTGCTGTAACTCCTAGTCCACATTTATGTATGAGCTTAATTTGAGAGAACAATTTTCGTCAGCTCTTTCGGGATAGTCAGGTACTTCCTCGAAATAGCTATAGCAACTTCATCACTCAATTCAATTAAAAAACCAAAAAAAAAAAAAAAACAGGGAAGTTATCAATTTCTAAACCAACACTAATATTTCCTCAATTTTTGAAAGACATTATATACGAGTAGTAAAATTGTTTCACAACATTTTCTTTGAAGAAAGTGGGCGTGCCTGTGATAGGCATGGACATGTACAATGTATGGAGGAAATGTAGAGAAGGTCAACGTCCACTTATTTTGTTAAGAAAATATATTTCAGTAGCTCGCAAAAAATATTGTGAAAAGGATATTTCTTAAAAGTGAGCGTATTTGGACGGATTTCAGAAATGTTTACACTTTTACTTGGATTCTAGAAACCTATTTACTAAATTCCACCTTCCTATCTCAAAGATTTAAGGTCCAAAAGGTGGTGATGTACAGACAGACGATTACAAACTATGCATCAAACATGTAGGAAAGCTAGGAACAGATCGCATGATACCCTATCCCTCATGTTCCAAACCATCCCTAATAAAGTAAAGTGTTGTGAAATTTGTTTAATCCACTTTTAAGTCGTTTTATTTAGAAAAAAATACTTTTCGAGGACTTTTTCTTAAGAAAAGTGGGCGAAGCTCTTTATATTTGTAAACAAATTTCACATATTGATTAGATTTTCAATATATGGCTTATCCATCACCGTAAATAGGTTTAAAAAACAAAATCCGGTATTTGAAAGAAAACGCCACCGAAAAGTGGGCGTGGTCCTAAACTATGTTTGGACAAATTGTAGAGAATATCAACATCTACATATTTTGTTTTACAGATCTATTTCAGTTTCTAGTAAAAAATATTAAAGACAGAGGCATTTTTTTAAAAATGAAACCCACAGATAGGGTGGATACCAAAAATTTGTATAATTATACTCGTACACCTTTGGATGTCATTTTCCTAGCTCAAAATTTGAAGCCCGAAGATTGGTGACTTATAGATGAAAAAATGGATGGTATATCGTTATTATTTCTCTATGTTCCAAACTTTGAGTATGAATAAATCAAAATTAATATACCCTATGGGATAGAGTATAACTAAATCGTCTCCATTTTTGCAACAACAATAGTCCATAAAAAAGGCGGTCATACAACAAGGGTTCTGGGACAATTATAAATGGGTTCATCGTTGTAATTTTAACTTCCACCTATATGAGCAAGTATTAAATATATATATATTGTAGCATAATAATAACTACGCCCCCTAAAAATATGACGCAACAAATTCCGAAGTGACTTCATTCTGGCAGAATTTTGGTTCGTACTGTCCTTTCATTCGAGGTTCGTGTCTGGGACGAAGTCTCCACAGCTCATGTCAACGAAAGAGACGAATAATATCAGGGATAAAAGGGAATTATAACTGCAAGAATTATTTCTCTTATTCCAGTGGTCGAAGAATTTGCTAGAAGTTTCTGGCTATCAGAAACTTCTGCTATATAAGGACAGATGGCGGTCAAAAAAAAAAGACAGTTGGTTTAGAACCGTGGCGAAGAGATTGGAAAAGTGATAATGGGCGAAGTTGTAATTTGGTGATAAATTGAAAGTTGAGAGTGAACAAGAAAAAGTAATTAGTTTGGATTTGTGAATTAAGTAATAGAAAGGAGATAAAGTGATTTGAGAGGAAAGAGACCTTGTAAGAAAAGAATTTGCGAAGAATAGTATAGTGTGAACTTGAATTGTTCTATAGACTAGAAAATAAAGAAATAAATTTCACAGAATAATTGTTTTATCTACTCGAGCCGTAGCTCGCATGTTACATTGGTGTCAGAAGTGGGATAAAACTTATTCTGTGAATAACTATTTCCGTGGTGTGAAATTGCACAAACAAAAAAAAAAAAAAAAACGATTTCTGTGTTGAGTTAATTAGTTGCGCAAAATGGGTCGCAAATTGGGAAAACTAACTATAACTCAACTAAAGGCAGAACTCAGTAAGCGGAACCTCGACACAACTGGGGGAAAAGATGCCCTGCTGATTCGTCTGGAAGAAGCAGTAACGCAGGAAGGTGAAAATCCGCACGACGTAGAGTTTGACGTGGAAGAGGAACCAGCAAGTACAGCAGCCGACCCGGGTATAACAAGTCTGCTCCTGCAACTTAAGTTAGTCATGGACGAACAAAAGAAAGCAATAGAAGACCAAAGGAATTCTATAGAACTTAAGCTGGACGAACAAAAGAAAGCAATGGACGAACAAAAGAATTCTCTAGAACTTAAGCTGGATGAACAAAAGAAAGCGATGGACGAACAAAAGAAAGCAATGGGCGACCAAAGGAATTCTCTAGAACTTAAGCTGGACGAACAAAAGAAAGCAATGGACGAACAAAAGAAAGCAATGGACGAACAAAAGAAAGCAATGGACGAACAAAAGAATTCTCTAGATGCTCTGGAAAGTAAACTTGATGAGCAAAACAAGAACTTGGAATCCAAATTCGAAGTGATCGAAGAGAAAATCGAGAAGGTCGAGACGCAACTCGAAAAAGTCGAAATTAGATTCGATGAAAATTTTGAGAAACATGAAACTCAGTTCGGGAAGATAGAGACTCAATTTGAAAAAGTGGATACGAAATTCGAGATAGTAGGAAAGCAAGTCGAAAATCTTGCTAAGGAGCTCAGCAACGTGAAGAGACAGAAAGCACGGGAATATTCCACTGACGGTCTGAGAAGAAAGGAGATGCAGCCTCCTATCTTCGATGGTCAAACATCATGGCCAATTTATAAAAGGCAATTCGAAGCGGCCGCAATGACCAATAGCTGGGACGATGAAGAGAAGTCCATTGCACTCACACTTGCACTGAGGGGTCCAGCTGCGGAGCTCTTGCAGACCATCCCGGAAGATAAACAGCAGAACTACGACTCTCTGGTTCAGGCTATCGAGATGCGGTTTGGGGATGAACACATGCAGCAGGTGTACAGGGTTCAGCTGCGTAGTCGAGTCCAGAAAAGGGGGGAAACGCTCCAACAGTTGCAAGCGGATATAGAGCGACTAGCCCATCTTTCATACCCTAAAGCCGGTGAGGAGCTTATCAACGAAATGGCGGTGGAAGCTTTTATTCAGGCCATAGAGGACAGACAACTGCAAATGGCTGTAAGGATGGCTGAAAAGCGAACACTCCCCGAGGCATTGGCATTCGCTCTGTCAATGAAGGCTGCGGACCAAGCATACCAGGGAATACACCGTGTCAGGGAAATGTCCGTCGTGGAATGCTCATGCCAGAGAACAGCCGTCTTGGATGAAGACAAAGCTCGCGGAAGTCAAATCCGTTGCTGGAATTGCAACCAAACCGGACACCTACAACGGCAGTGCAGAAGTGCACCTAGACGAGGAAATTGTCCACATTGCGGAAGTAGGAGAAGCAGAGAGGAAGCATCTGGCGGTGATAACATTCATCCTGTCAGTCAGACTTCCCAAAACCAGCAGTCGGGAAATGCGTAAGGACCAACTTCGCGGGGCAGAAGTTGGTTACTGGAATCGAGGCCCCCAGGACCACCATTCAAGTTTCGCAAACCAAACGGGGTAACAAGAGCCTGACAGTGGAGGCACTAATCAACAAGAAGAAGTGCGTAGCCACCATCGACACAGGTGCCACCGCCTCCATTGTAAGAAGAGATATCGTCAAAGGCTCCTGGCTGCACAACACCAACAGCTACTGCCTGAAGACTGCAACAGGGGAAATGGCGAAGGTATTTGGAGAAGTTCGTCTTACGATTACTCTGGCAGGACTGACGTTCTCCCATGCGTTTCTGGTGGCAGATATATGCGACGAGTGCATCATCGGAATAGACTTCATGAAAGCAAATGAAGTAATCTTGGACATCGGGATGCAAGTACTGAGGTATCGAAATGTGGAAATTCCGATGGTGTACGGAAACGAGAATGCCGCAACTCTCAGGACAGTCATCAGCAAAGACGAAGTTTTGCCGCCTTCTTCAGAGACAATCATTTGGACGAAGCTGGAAGGTGATCTTGGGAGCCACCGATTCTACATAGTAGAACCAGACCCAGAGAAGAATTCTCAAGACTACGTCGTGGGAAAGACGTTAGTCGAACCAAAGAACACCATGGTTCCAGTGAGAGTTTTGAACACAAGACCACACACTGTCAAACTAAGGCGAGGGGAGGTGACTGGAAAATGCACGCCGATTACCGCCGTCGCAACAATATCTGAACGTGATGCTCCAAAACCTCTCCCATCACCTTGGACAGCGGAAACGAGAGAGACGATTCTCCAGTCCAGTGAGCTGAATCAGGAGCAGCGAACTATGGCAGAGGATCTTATCAATGAGTACGCTGATGTATTTGCCTCACAGGACGGAGAATACGGCCGAACACACCTGGTACAACATCGAATAGACACTGGTGATACTAGACCAATTCGTCAGCCTGCTAGGCGCCTTCCATTGGCAAAGCAGACAGAAGTTGCAGAGATGGTGTCGGCAATGGAGAAAGAAGGTGTGATTGAAAGTTCCAAAAGTCCGTGGGCATCACCGGTTGTACTGGTTAAGAAGAAAGATGGCAGCACGCGGTTCTGCGTGGACTATCGGCAGCTCAATTACGTCACCAAGAAAGACAGCTACCCTCTGCCACGGATTGACGACACGCTAGACACACTATCAGGAGCCCGATGGTTTTCCACTCTCGACTTGAAGAGTGGCTACTGGCAGGTACAGATCCATCCAGAAGACCGGGAGAAAACCGCCTTCACCGCAGGAAATGGGCTATGGCAATTCACGGTAATGCCATTCGGGCTGTGCAATGCTCCGGCGACTTTCGAGCGATTGATGGAATGTGTCCTGCAAGGGTTAACATGGAAAACCTGTTTGGTATACTTGGATGATGTCATCGTCGTAGGAAAAACGTTTGCGCAACACCGAGACAATCTAAGGGATGTATTTCAAAGGCTTCGAAGTGCCCACCTGAAGCTCAACCCCAAGAAGTGCGCCCTGTTTAGAGCGGAAGTCAAGTACCTGGGACACATAATTTCAGCGAAAGGAGTGAGAACCGATCCGGAGAAGGTAGAAGCGGTGAAAAACTGGCCAGTCCCCAAAGACAAACACCAACTAAGGAGCTTCCTGGGCCTAGCCACCTACTACAGACGGTTCGTGAAGGATTTTGCCGGGATCGCAAAGAACCTGCACCAGTTGACGGAAAAGGGAAAACAATTCAAATGGTCAATTGAGTGCGAGAAGAGCTTCAAGGCACTTAAACAACGGCTATGCGATGCCCCGATACTGGCTTACCCCACTCCCGGGGAAACGTTCGTTGTGGATGCAGATGCTAGTAATGTCGGGGTAGGAGCCGTACTCTCCCAGGTGCATGACGGCCAAGAGAAGGTGGTTGCGTACTTCAGCAAGGTGCTCTCTAAGCCGGAAAGGAACTACTGCGTGACAAGGCGGGAACTTCTAGCTTTGATCTTGGCTACGAAGCATTTTCACAAATACCTCTACGGGAGGAAGTTCGTTCTTCGCACAGACCATGCAGCCTTAAAATGGCTATTACAGTTCAAGAGTCCTGAGGGTCAGGTCGCAAGATGGATCGAAAGGCTGCAAATCTACGACTACGAAATACAGCATCGTAAAGGAAAACTCCACTCTAATGCGGATGCACTGTCCCGGAGACCATGCAGAACGGATTGTAAACATTGTGCGCGTCAGGAAGAACGGGAGCTGGTTTCCATCCAAAGAATGAGAGCCGAACCTATCGCCGGCTGGAGCGTAGATGAGATCCGGAACGCTCAGAAGGAAGACCCGGATATCGAGCCGATTCTGGCCTGGAAGGAGAACATGGAGAAACCGGATCATCAGGACATCTCTCACAGAAGCCCGACCTTAAAGGCATATTTTGCGCAGTGGGACTCCCTCCATGTCCAAGAAGGTGTTCTGAGAAGAAAATGGGAATCCTCCGACGGAAAGTCGTTTGTAATGCAGCTTGTCGTACCACGGACGAGGGTCAAGGAGGTGTTACAGGAAATGCATGGCGGGGCGACCGGAGGCCACTTGGGAGTGAATAAGACGTTAGAAAAGGTACGAGAACGTTTTTATTGGTTAAAAGCGAAGGAAGATATCGAAGACTGGTGCAGAAAATGCGACGTGTGTGCAGCTAGCAAGGGTCCGAGAATCAAAACTCGAGGTAAGATGCACCAATACAACGTGGGAGCACCTTTCGAACGAATCGCCATTGACATCGCAGGGCCCTTTCCGGAAACCGACAATGGTAATCGGTATATACTCGTAGTGATGGACTACTTCAGTAAGTGGCCGGAAGCGTTTCCGATCCCTAACCAGGAAGCCAGAACCGTGGCGGAGCAGATCGTCTACAATTGGGTTAGCAGATTCGGTGTGCCCTTGGAATTGCATTCTGACCAAGGGCGGAACTTCGAGTCAAGAATCTTCCAAGAGATGTGTCAACTACTCGGAATCAAAAAGACAAGGACAACCCCGCTTCATCCACAGTCGGACGGTATGGTGGAGCGTTTCAATAGGACTTTGGACGAACATCTCTCGAAGGTCGTAGGTGACTACCAACGGGATTGGGACCGGCAGATTCCCTTGTTTTTGATGGCCTATAGAAGTGCCGTGCATAGCACTACTCGACATACGCCGTTCGAAATCTTATTTGGTGGAATAGCTCGTTTACCCAGTGAGGTGAAATTTGGATCTCCTACCAATGAGCCCAGAAATGAAGAAGAGTACGTGGCGGACCTTAGGGAAAGGCTTAGGGACATACACCAAAGGACCAGAAGCCAGATTAAGATGACGAGCGACCGCATGAAGACCAGGTATGATGCCAAGGCAACAACGTCAGGATTCCAGGAAGGAGATCTGGTGTGGCTGTATAATCCCCATCGCCAAAAGGGGAAATCACCTAAATTACAGCGGAACTGGGAAGGTCCCTACAGAATAATAACCCGCATCAACGATGTTGTCTACCGCATCCAGCGAGGACCGAGGGCCAAAATGAAAGTGGTTCATGTGGACCGACTGAGTCGATACAATGGCCGAAATGAGGATGCACTTGTTCGGGACGAACATGTCTAAGAGGGGGGCAGTGTAGCATAATAATAACTACGCCCCCTAAAAATATGACGCAACAAATTCCGAAGTGACTTCATTCTGGCAGAATTTTGGTTCGTACTGTCCTTTCATTCGAGGTTCGTGTCTGGGACGAAGTCTCCACAGCTCATGTCAACGAAAGAGACGAATAATATCAGGGATAAAAGGGAATTATAACTGCAAGAATTATTTCTCTTATTCCAGTGGTCGAAGAATTTGCTAGAAGTTTCTGGCTATCAGAAACTTCTGCTATATAAGGACAGATGGCGGTCAAAAAAAAAAGACAGTTGGTTTAGAACCGTGGCGAAGAGATTGGAAAAGTGATAATGGGCGAAGTTGTAATTTGGTGATAAATTGAAAGTTGAGAGTGAACAAGAAAAAGTAATTAGTTTGGATTTGTGAATTAAGTAATAGAAAGGAGATAAAGTGATTTGAGAGGAAAGAGACCTTGTAAGAAAAGAATTTGCGAAGAATAGTATAGTGTGAACTTGAATTGTTCTATAGACTAGAAAATAAAGAAATAAATTTCACAGAATAATTGTTTTATCTACTCGAGCCGTAGCTCGCATGTTACAATATGTATATATATTGGCGCTAACAGCCCATGCAGGGTCTGCCCTAGCTTCTCGCAGCTACTCGTGCTGTGCGCCTCACTACGAATGGTTGGGACCTACAATTTTATGCCGTTTCCGAAGGGCAATTTTTTCGATTGAGAGAAGTTTCTCATGACAGTTTTACTCTCGGTTGTTTGTCAGACGTTCGCGAGAGATAGGACCGTGAGAAAACTTATTTTTTTTATTTTTGTGTTATCTTGGATTCGAACCTTGTCTGTCTGTATGTATGGCCGACTGGAACCTAAAAGGCTGGACAGATTTTCTTCAAAATTCATGTCTGGGATCGATGAATTCATGTCATGAATGTCGAATGACATTAAATCGGAATTTTAATTCTAACTCTAAAATTAACGGTACTTTATTAATGGCGGATTTAACACATTGACTGTCAGGGTAATTTTCGAAATGTTTACCCCCGGGGCAATCTGTTTTTTTCCCTATATTTGTATTTTCTTTGGATTAAAGCACATTTTAGATATCTAGATGTATTTTTATTAATTAAGAAGGTCCTTGGAAGGATTTTCCCCTGGCTATCATATATGATAGTCATGGCGAGATTTAGACTTCTATCTACTTGTCCGGGGCTATGGCTATCATATTTGATAGCCAGGAGCTTCAGTTTGTGAAAGAGTTTTTTTGCTCATTATAAATTATTCTTGACTTGTAAGCTGCTGTAAATTTCAAAAAACCTAGATTATAAACCAGTGAGAAATTGAAACATGTTTTACAAAATTTATGGAGTGAAAATGTGATCTTTGTAAATTAAAACATCAAACAAAGTAGCCGATCTGCACTGAGTGTAAGTATCGTGTGTTGAACGCAGTGTAATAGTAAAATGGCACAAATACTAACTGAAGCTAACGGCAGCCTAATAGTGAGTGAAATGACAGAAGCACTTACTGCAAGCTAGTTAGACATCTTGATTTATAAAGCCGCCATTTCGCGCTCAATTCATTTTGTAGAAGAAGGTACAAAAGGGCGAAATTCCTTCTCAGGAAGATGATGACGGAATCGTCGTATTGAAGTGGAAGGACACAGGGGATGCTCGTATGCTCTCTACAAAACACGCTCCAGTTTTATTGCCAATTTCAAATAGAAGAACATCACAAATAAGTACTTAGTCCTCCACCAGCTCAAATCTACCTGCAGCTCCTAGGCCAAGACGACTGGCTCAGGGGTCATTATTCAAGCCTGAAGCAATTCTAGCTTACAATAAAGGAAAAGCTGGAATTGATCTGTCTGACCAAATGGATTCATATGCCACAACTCTGCGGAAAGGTATCAAATGGTATAAGAAATTAGGAGTTGAACTTTTGCTTGGATTTTCAGTTGTCAATGCTTGGGTCGTATACAAGCATGCAACAAAAAGCAAAATTTGTATACGCAAATATAGAGAAATGTTGGTAAGTGAGATTCTCAACATTGCAATAGGTTCGACTCGAGCAGAACATAGCCGTGCCAAAGTTCATCACTTGAAGGATAGATTAAATGATTCCGTAAATAAAATTCACAGAAATTGCAGTGTTTGCTACAACAGAATCTCCAAAGAAAAGGGTCGGGTTTTTGCTCGGAAAGAATCAAGGCAAACTAGTACTTTTTGTGAAGATTGCCCAAATCAACCCCAAATGTGCCGGGAATGTTTCAATGTTATTCATTAACACTTTTTCCTCCAAAATTAAAACATGTTTTTGTAAATTGAATTTTTATTATTGAATTAAAAAGTTTTGTTTTCTAATTTTCATGCTTTTTTATTGTTTCCTAAAGTAAGAAGCTATAAAATGTAAACCAATCACAAACATCTGAATCCAAGTTTACTTAGCACTACCCGGGGTGCCAGACTTTTTGTCTGGCACCCCGCACATGTGGCTATTATAATTGATAGCCACGGCCACAACGGAAACATCACTGGCTATCAAACATGATAGCCATGGCAGTCAATGTGTTAAAAAAAAAAAAGATTTTTTCAAAAACTGCTCAAACGATTTTGATCAACTTTAATATTAGAGTTGTCGTGGATGTATGCTATATTTTTGCAAAAAAATGCATATAACGGTTCTTTACTTATAACCTGGTTTTTCAAAATTGCTTATTCCTCGGCTATTTCAGTGCGACCCAGTCATGCATTTTATTTTTCGAGGCACAGGCGATAAAGTTTACTTTAGTTTAGTTTATTTTGCCAAAGTAAGACAACAAGTATCAATAAAAAATATATATGTATGTACATATAAAGTGTGACAATAGTATATATAAAAGAATACCTTCTGATCAAAAAGTACCGTAATCGAAAATGGTTCAATTGTTCATCGATATTCATTTTATTCCCTTCAAAGTAATCTCCATTTCAAGCAATACACATATTCCAACGCTTCCTCCAATCTGCAAAAGACTTTTCATAGGCCGATTTTGGAATCGCCTTCAGCTCCTTCTGCGAATTCTCCTTTATCGCCTCAATCGTCTCAAAACGATTTCCGGGAAGTGGTAACTTGAGTTGTGGGAATAGGACAAAGTCACAAGGATCCATGTCCGGCGAATACATGACTACACATGTTAATGAGCTTTAGACAAGAGTAACGAGGTAATAAAAATCAGTCAGAAAAAAAAAAAAAAAATCAAAAATTGCTTTGGACAGATTCAAGTTTCTTAACATCAATATCATAATATGGAGACCATAAAACACTACAATACTTTAATGATGTAAGGATCATTAATTTCTTTCGATCTTCGTTTAACAAAACCTAGCATGCAAATGTTTTTAGAGTGCACTTTGTCGATATGGTGTTTAAAAGTTAGTTTTTTGTCAATTAAAATTCCCAAGTCTTTTATTAAGTCCTTTCTAACTAACTTTTGTCCATTAATGGTATAGCCAAAATTTATTGCACTTTTTTTCCTTAAGAATGAAATGATATTGCACTTTTCTACATTAAGCATGGACGTGCTATAAAAAGGCTGTATCGGGGAAAATGTAGTTTTGGTATGAATACCATAATGAAAGGGCACTCGCTCATATTATATATCCGGGTCGGTAGTTTTTTTTTTTCCCCCCGAGGTTTGGTGAAAATCTTCCATAGACACTATGAAGATAGCAAGAGCATGCTCATAGTAGTGTCAGATTCTTACTGACTAAAAAAACATCACCCTGCGATTTGTTATATATTGCAACTAAGAAGGACCTTATCAAGCAATTTTTTTATCATGAAAAAACTCATTTGGCAGGTTACTTTCCACTGAAAGATCCTGCATCTTCCGCAATCTAGGCGCGGTTGATTCCTATCTCGCCAAGTCGAAAGGTTTCGTCCTTTGTAGTCGGCGCAATAAATTGCTTTCATTCAGAATTTGTAGGATTGTATTGTTGACATGTCCGTTCCGAGATCCCTGTGGATATCATCGTTTCTAGTATACCACGGTGCGTGGACAATTTCTCGTAGCACTTTATTTTGAAAAGTTTGTAAAATATTGGCGTTTGTTTTCTTGGTACAGCCCCAAAGTTGTATACCGTAAGTCCACATCGGCTTGTATAAAAGCAGTTTGTTCCCAGTACTGAGCTGGGAGTTTTTTCCGAGCAACCAGTTCATTTCTCTATATTTGATTTCGAGTTCTTTACGTTTCATTTTCACGTGCGAATTCCATTTCAGTTTTACGTCGAGTGTCATTCCAAGGTATTTGGCCTCGTTTGCTAAAGGTATTCGGGTCGAGTTTAGGAAAATTGGCAAGACATTAGTTTTCTTATAAGTGAAATTCACGTGAACAGATTTAGATTCGTTGAGGGCGATCCGCCAGTCTCTCGGTCGGTAGTGGCCATTGAGGTGTGATTTTTAAAAAAAAATGCCTTAAGTGTAATATTGTTTTAAATTATTCTTGAAAAAATGGGGTTTCCTTTTTTTGAAAAATCAAATCCGTATGTACTAGTAATTACGTTACAAAAATTACATAAATCCTCTTCGGTAGATCAATCGACCCTATATATATATAAAACCAAGTACATACGTGTAAAGTCAGAATCGAAGGCCCCGATCCTAAAATAGAACTTCTACCAAAAGAACTCTTAATGCTAATGATCTAGTGCAGCTGTTCTAAGTGAAAACTTCTCTCATTCATCTTAATGATTGATACATTCTCGTTTATGTTGACAACTAACCGATTGACTTTCCCTCCAAATGGTTTACTTTCATTTCCTAATTATCTCTCAGCTTTCAGTAGCAGGGCATATAAAACAAAGAAGCCTTCCATGCAGTAGTTGTAAACAATCAACTTTTATTCTTACCAAATGAAACATGTGCTCTAGCTACAACACAGATAGCATTTTATGGATGCATCGTTCGTTAGTATCCATAAAGTCATAAAAGTCTTTGAAAATTATTTTATACATCTATCGACAGATGTAAGTAAATAAACATTGAATCGTTACTGACTTGTTACAGAGGACATCTCTAAACAAAGCAAAGCAGAAACATATTTGTAAATAGTAGGTATATATCTTTTGTAAACATAATGACATTGTTTGCAATCACCATTCTGCCTATGATGTTGCAATTCAATACGAATCAGTTACTTTGATATTTGCTGCAAAAATATGAATACAAGTATCTCAATGTGTACCATTGATATACGTTGTATGCACTGTACTACTGAATGCAAATACCCATCTAAAGAAGTCATGCAAAACATATCCGAAAGAATGCAAAAGCTTTAGTGTATGCTAGAGATTTAATTGGGAACTTGATAGATGACGCTCCTTAATTATGGCTCTGACTTTGGTATATTCTGAAAATAATGAATAAAGTAAAGGATACGAGTATTTTCATCGATGAGCAGTGTTCGTTTCTTCATTTGGCTACATTTCATGTGGTTTTATGCATGTGTACCCACGAAATATGGCAAAATGTAATTGGAGAAGAGGAGTCTTTAGATTCTGAAATAGTTTGACCCTTATAAATATTTCGAAAATTAATTGATGGTGAAAATGTATAGATAGTCCTTTGTTTTACCTCAGCCAAAGTTATAACAGAACAATTCGTTTTAGCTTGGAGTTAGAAATGATAGTTTTTATTATTCCTTCCACTCCAACTTGGTATGCGACTGAGTGTTATTTTTTTTCTTGCTAAGGTTAGGTGTCTTATTGTGAAAATTTCTAACGAATTTAAATTGAATACCCTTTCGATCTCATGAATCTCCGCTTGGAAGATGCTACAGAGCCTACTCGATTTCAGTTTTTGGTCCAATCGACTCAGCTGTCTATCCTTGTACTATATTCTCTAAGCCTATTCTACCTCATTTGCCACCTGCCTTTAAGCTTTTCCATACATTCAAATGCATGCTAATCTTTGCATATTCCTGAGACTGTTATTTGTGGAGCTCAGTTTAGTTCAAAGTACAAGAGTAGCACAACCAGTACACCAAGTATTGACTGCTGAATCTTTGCACACAATTCGAACTCGATCGGCTTTCCAACTACTTCCCTCTGTGCTTGTTCAAGAGGTATTGGCGTTTCTTGTGATACAGAGCACAGAGGGCTGGATTCAGATCTCCTTTTCCGATTCGACTTAACTTTTTCTTTATGGCACCAAAACCAAAATCAATTTGCTTTACGAATTAGGTCAAAGCACGGTTTATTTGATTTTAACACCTTTAGCTTACTAATACTCTAATCTGACTCTAATTATATCCCAGATCGTATTGGGACCATTTAGTTGATTCCGTATGGATCCAGGAGATTATTTTTCTGACCGGGATCTGATCTTTCGATACGACCTAATTTCAGGCGACCTTGGTGTCATCCGCCACTGCGAAAGTATTTAACTGGATCAGGATAATCCAAAAGTATTTGAAGGAAACCCAGTTGCCCGCTTAACATCAACTTTCCTCAGAGGTCGTGCGGTGGTTTCTGTAGATAAACTCTGTGCGTCTGTTGGAATTAAACTGTTTCTATTAGCACTAAGCTTAACATGGCTTTTGGCAAGGCTTGCACCAGGTTTGGAAGCCAAATTCCTTTTGCCGGACTCACTTGAGTACCTGGCTTGAAATTTCACTTTTTATGGTTTTTTTTTTTTAAGAATTCATAATTTCGTTCGATGATTTGCTGTACACAGATTGCAATGGGAAAGCAATCGCAAATAAATCCTGATAGAAAAAATCTAAGAATGCTAACTGAAAAGATTTATCTTTCGACAACTTTTAGACTGTAAAAATGATCAACATTTCACTAAGGGACGAAGGAATAGGGTTCTTAAATTGTCCACGATTGTCCACGTTCTTCAAAACTTCACCCATATAGCAATCGATTCTAATTCAAAGCTTTGTTGATTGATAACACAAGATTATTTTGACTTTTCTCCACTCCATCTAGTCTTACCTCAAAAGCTACAAATTCTTAAATTCTTATGGGAACAACTGGGGGCACCCTGTACATCACAGATGGAGACAGGAATTGAGGTAGTTCCAACCATCTCCATTTGTATCTCTCTTCCCACTAGAGATCAAAATATTCTACAAGTCTTGTTGTCAATTTTAATGAACTCCAAAGAACAGGAATACGGTGTTGAAAAATGCAATCCTCTTTTATACTAACGATCAATTTTTGGCTTATGTCAGGACCTTTTTAAGTAAATAAAATGAAATT
This sequence comes from Pocota personata, assembly GCA_963082735.1. Taxonomy (NCBI): domain Eukaryota; kingdom Metazoa; phylum Arthropoda; class Insecta; order Diptera; family Syrphidae; genus Pocota; species Pocota personata. The sequence continues at coordinate 256,785,821 of OY720429.1, read as the reverse complement.
ATTAATAGAATACCCGACTACTTCATAGCATACTCCACTCCGTCTCTCATCATTCTTATCTAACTGTCAGTATGTTCCGACGACGGTTCATAATCATATGTTAATCCTATGGAAAAGCTTAGGGACACGTATTTTTGTTATAGAGTTCCTCCCAAAAATTTCACAATAGCAAACATAGCACTGAACGAAATTTCATTCTCCCCCCAAAAGTATAAAAAAATCGACACAAAGGTAAAAGATTATATATCTTTTATCGTTTCACCCGCAAGAAGATATGCATTCATACAAATCTAAATATTAGCATGCGACTCCTCTTTTTTTCGTAGCAAAAGACGATGAAGGGTGGAAACACGAATAAAGATTAGCTTCCCTCATCATCCTTGGAATGAATTTATTTAGGCCAATACCATATTTTAAGTATTCACCCTTCCCAGAACTGAGTGCGGCTTTGTAGCTAAAGAATTTTAAAATGTGGAAGCATGTTGATAAGAGGCTACAACGACGACAACGACAACACGGTGTGCACAGAGATGTACTGTAAGAGGTACTAAAAGTGGGTTAATTATTTACACATAAATTTACCAGAGTACAGTAGAATGCTGATGAAACTACTCTTATTTGCTGTGAAAGATAAAAGTTTAGGTGTAAAAGTCATCATTTATTCAAAGCATATCTGTGATGTTTGACCGAGTCTTTTTTTAAATGATGACGGTGAGAGTGGTTGCGGTAGGTATAAATGAAAGGGTAAAGGGTTTCACTCATTAAATCACTTCAGGTTGCTTAATGTATTTTGTATCTTGTATTTCATTTAAGGATGGACTTAATTTGTGTGGGGAAATATTAAAACTTTTGCCATTTCATATCGTGTTGAGAGGTATAGAGATACAAATACTTAGCTATATGATAGAGAACCTTTGAATGAAGAGGATCTTTCTAGTAATGGAAGTCAAGCCTGAGCTAATGATTTTAGATGTATGCTTTATGTTGCAAATGAATTACAGTGGAATAATTGAGAACAGTAATACAGAATTGAAAGACTTTTATATACAAATTTTGTAGGTTGAAGAATTTATGAAATAATGTTCTTATCCAAGTTGGCTGATTTTTTTAAAAACTCAAATCCTCATGACGATGAGAAAATTGATTTGGATTTAATTTTAAACTTACAAAAATAGTTTTTGTTTGAATTATCTGACAATAATTTAGTTTCCTTGGGACAATGAACATTTTTTGTTTATAGATCTCAGCCCTCTTCAAAAAGTGCAAAATGTAGTATGCATGTATTTTCAAAGGGTTGACCATCCTATCAGTTTAATCAGTACCCCATCCTGTATAGCGAAATAACCTAAATAGGTAAGACACCAGAGGTCTGAATTTTTGTACAGACGTTCCTCCCACCTAGTAAAGAGTGACCAGATAGCAATGATAGTTTTTCCAATTGTTATGTTTCAGCAGCTGCTAAAGGTACCAATGACGTATAGCTGTCAAAATATTCAGCAAGATTTGCCATTTTATCATGCATTCTCTGACGTTTTCCGAATGTATGGAAATTATTAAAAAATATTATCGAAATTATAATAAATACGCAACTTGAATTTCGTCGTGAGGTCGGTCGTAATCATGGCTTCAGTGCGCAGGCAATTCGTCGCACCGTGGAAAAGTACACTCTTTTAGACCTTAAGCTACCAAATAGACAAAGATCGGTGCGAAGTGAAGAAAACATAGCCGCCGGCCTTAGCGGCCAGTATTATTGAAGAAGACCCAGAAATGTCGATTCGGCGCCGATCAGCTGAATTGGTCAACGCCAGAGAGTCAACCAGGCTTATTTTGTGGAGCGACCACAACCCACAATTCTTTATTGGAGCGACCACAAACCACAAGTGTTCGACAAAGCATCAATGCATCTACAAAGATTGACTGTTTGGTGCGGTTTATGACACGGCGGCATCATCGCAACTTATTTCTTTCGAATTGAGGAAGGAGACACCGTTACCGTCAATGGTCCTCGGTACAGAGCGATGTTAACCGACTTTCTGTGGCCAGAGCTCGACAACATCAATATATCCGAGCTGTGGTTCCAACAAGATGGCGCTACATACTATAGCGGATGGCGCTCCAAGCCGTAGCTTCAAAATAAAGCCAGAATCAATTTCAGATCTCACACCGTTGTTGTTGTGTTATATTTAAATTTCTTTTCCTATCGTTCTTACCTGGTCACCCTATACTACAAAAAGAATATCATCAAAAATATTAGGATTTTACCAATGTTGTGCTGAACCACAATGCTCGTACATGACTTTTAGCTTGGAATTAAAGTAGAAAATTATACGCGATGTGCATCTGCACAATTTCGGAGCTCAAACTCCTTCTGCATAATTAGATATTCACGACTTAACACTGAATGATAATTATATCTTTTGGAGCAGCATTCGGATTTCAGAAGACTTTCTACATTCATTAATAACTATTACAAGTTCGTGTATTCTGAAGTTGAAATGAAGTTTGAGATATAGCGATTTGATTACAGGTTAAAGTGACAGTTCTGATTCGAGCGAAAGTCGGACACTCAAGTATGGAGCGCTTAAATTTTTCATCATTCTCCAAGAATATTCAACAGAGGCCCCTGCCTTGATGCGCAATCTCCATTGTTCCCCTATTTTATATCTGATCTTCAGATTATAGGTAAAACAGGAAAACAGAATTTTAATATCATAAAGATCTGAGACGTTGTGGAACGTTCGTCGTTTCAAGCGATTAAAGTAGGCAAATATGACTTATGATTAGGCATACCTTCACATTCCTAAAACTCAATCAAGGATTTAATTAACATTTTTGATATGGTCACCTTTGGCGCGAACAATTTCCTTGAGATGGTCAATAAATTCCATTCCCGGCGAAGCGCTAACTTGAGCGCGTCCGCTGTTTGGCATTTCTTAATGCCAACCTTGGCATTCAAAATGCCCCACACAGAAAAGTCTAATGGATTCGCATCGGGAGAATTCGATAGCCATTGTATCGAAGAAATAAAGTGAGGAACGTTTTGTAGCAGCCATTCTTGATTTGCTCGGGCTTTGTGGGAAGGTGCAAAGCCCTTTCGAAATGTCCAAGGTCTTTGGCCGAAATATTTGCTTACCCATCACAGCTTCCAAGGCAATTTTACGATAAACCATTGCGTTTATCTTGACGCCACGGTCCAAAAATACGACCGGAGATCGACCATCGGCAGTCACTGCGGCCCAAGCCATTAAAAACGATGGCGCTTGCTTCCTAGTGGCCATTCTGTGGTCAGGTAAATTCGATCATTTTGCTTGTTGACAAGTTGCTCCATTGGCAATGGTGCTTCATCAGAGAAGACGATATTTGGCAATTGGTCACTTGCGTGCAAGCGGATCAACTCCTTTGCTCTTTCCACTCTAAATTTTTTAAACTTTAAGGCCTTGAGTCTGAGCTTATTTTTCAAAATGTGTTGCATCCGTTCTCTGGATATGTTTAGAGCAGAAGCCATTTTTCTTCCGCTACGCCGAGGACTTCGTTCGATGCTGCCCTTCACACTCCGAATCACTGTTGACGATGTTGCTGTCTTCGGACCACCTCTAGCGTTTTGCAATACTGCCGGTATTGCAAACATTTTGTTCACTTTCAAATGTTTCAGCTCACGAACAATAGCTGGTTGTGATTTTCCAGCGAAAAAAAGGACAATAACACTATTATGTTTGAATTCCATTGTCGATAGAACAGAAACTAAATACGCGATAATAAAAACCTTTTGCACGCTTATCAACAATGAAATGAATTAAAACTGACAAATTTTCAGCGCGCTGTCATTCGTAGTTTGGCAGACACAACGACGTGAAGTTGGTAACAGTTCATGTCAGCCACCCTGTATATAGAAAGCTATTACATAATTTTTTTCAAGATGCACATCCTATGAGAACTACTCCTCTTTAGATAGGTAGTAAATCAGAGGTAGTTTAATAGAGAAATGCATGGTCAAAGGAAGGAATTCAAAAAGTTATAGGAAGTAACATTTAAGAGGATTAAAAACTTTATAAGATGAGCAAAAAAATGTTAAAAAACGGTCTAGAATCGGGAGCAGATACACATGAAAAAGGTTTCCAGAAAATCATTCCAACTTAAGATGGGACGAGAACCTCAGGATAATAAATTGCAAGAATCGGGTACCACTCCGGATAGAAGAATATGGTGAGTTCTGCAAAAGCCGAGGTGTAGGCTACCGGACGCATATACGGATAATAAATGGCAGAAGGACGAGGTTAGTTGTAAATAAGTATGTATTTTCCAAAAAAAAAAAGCGGATATTGGATAGATGGAGAAGAATTCACAGTTTTCTCTGCAATTTCCTAAGAAAAACTACGTATACTTGGGTCCAATGTCGACAAGGCACCCAGATGTCGCTTTTAAATAAACCGGCTGCAAGCAGCGTCTGTTTCCCTAGTTTACGAATGGTTGAAATCACAAACTCACCATACGCAGGGCTAGCGACAAGTTTTAATCTGCCCAAAATCTATCTTTTCTTCCTTAATCATAAATTCTCTTCTACATCCTTTCCTCTCTTTGTTAATAAACTTTAAAGGAGAATATCTTAAGTGATGGAGAATATTAAAAACAAAAAAAAAAAAAAAAAACATGTCGGTATGACAAATAAGAACTGGCGGATTGGCCAGAAATAAAGCAGGAAACCGGAACATTTTTACGGGTACAACCAACTGGAGTAGAAATTTCATCTACATTATCGAACTATGCACATAATTGAAAGTAGCGAGTACATCATCGTGCATGGAGGACTAATCAGCATCAATTCTGGTGCTTGATCGACGTGCTGCGCCTGCCGCTAACATACGGTGGATACTAAGCGATTGCTTCATATCATTTGCCGTGTGATCGTAAATCACCTTAAAAAACTTTTGAAATCATTCCCAACATGAATTTCAACTTAAGGCTATATCATTGGGAATACTTAGTCACTACTCCATGGCCACCCCCAAATGCCAATTATGATTCTTAGACCCTAGGAACAATATATCAATTAAACAAAACGTTCTCCGTTAAGTGGACAATAGAAATCTGTTCATTAAAATTGCTTTTGGAAAACAATGAGTTTGAATTAATAACACACCCTCAAGGCAAACAACTTGCCAGAAATTGAATTATTCAATTGCATATGGTCAACATCGCCTCATATGCTCTACCCAGCTATATGCCTTCTCAGGAACTCTTTAATTTACTCAGGTGTGTCCTTCTCCCACATTCACAACATCTTAACAGTACAAGTGTCCTTTCAACATCCCCTTTGGGTATGGTTCAACTTTAATAAACACATTATAATACCAACATCCCTTGCATACATTCCAGACATCCACCACATCCTGCAGTTTTATTTTTATGTAAACCTTCCAACGGTATGTGTATCCCGACACGAGCAGACCGATTTGAGGGTTTCATCCGACGTCGGTGGGAAATTTTTTTTTTTGTCTGCAATCTCAAGAACTATCCTTATAGCTGGCATTGTATCCCTCATCTATTTATACCAACCATTATTGGCGAAAGATATGAAATTGAAAATTGGAACACATTCTTCCATTCACAAGCGACAGACGGAAGAACGATGATAACGATGACAACGATGACACCATGTCGCCTATGACTGGGAGCCATCTTCAGAGCTATACAAGAGAATCCGCATTTTAAGCAAACAACAAATACGAAATTAGACAGGTGCACCATAAAGTGGCACTCATCCTTCTCTGCCACAGACGACTGTCTCCTAATAAAGAATGCACACTCCATTGCCCATCACAACCACCACCGTCACCCATTGGAGGTTGTTGGAATCAAGATTATTCGCATCTCAAGTGAGACTCATCACTTTTTCTTTCAGAAACAAGTACCAATCCACCTGTCAAGCAACTGGGTTGATTCTTATGCAGCAGGCGGCAAGAATTTTGAAACAGACACTGCTCGCTGGTGATGGCGAGTCTCGGTAAAATAGCTAATTTGCCGCAAATAAAATTCTACAGCACTGCGCGGCTGGGTAGTGAATGGTTGCACCTCAATGAAATGTGTTCCAAGTGCTGTGTTCTTATAGATACAATTGCCGTGCTGATTTGTACAAGACAGCCGTGTGTGCCAAAGGACCTGGAACAATGGGTCTAGTACAGCACGTCTTTGAAAAATAAATAAAAAATCTTGGAATAAAAAAACAGAGGAATGAGGATGCAATTATGGGTGAATGCGTCTGACACAGCAATCCTCTGAAATCATTGCAATATTTCGCTTTAAACATTTTTAATTGCAAATTATTAACTTGGTAAATGTAAAGGGAATGCTAAAGCGGGTTTCTCATACTCCAGAACGGAAGAGGTGTATAGAGGTATAACAACGGCCGGACATTTTTAAAATGTTAATACTTTTGTTGAATGTTCTGTAACTCATCAGTAAGAAGTACTAATACATACGCATTGAGAGACATGTAGAATAATTACAATTCAACTGGTCTGGATCATATGATACCCTCTCATCTTTTAATTGAAACCTATTAAAGATGTGGTAATATTTTATTCAATTAAAATAATATATTACCATAAACTCTTGCGGCGATTTTTAAGAAATTTGTTTAGAATTATTGTTTTTAGGATTTTATCTTAAGAGAAATGAGGCCTGACTGGCAACGTTCATTAACCAAACTCAGAGGTTTTGATAGGATGTTTGCCGTATCATGATTCTTGAAGTCAACTCGGCCAAAAAGAACGGGTATGACCTTTTATAATGAACATATGGATACATTCTATTAGGATTATTTATTGGATGAATTGTAGAGTGGGTCGATTTCTATATATTTTGATACTCGTACATGACTTTTCACAGTTTCTAATTAGAATATGGAAAAATGACGTTTTTAGTCAAGCGGACTAGATATAAACCTGAATACCGATAGATTATGAAAGAAATTTAAAGCCAGCAAATGATTACTTGCAAACAAATGGGTGGTCCGAAGTATACTTTGCATGTACTTCTTCTTCTTCTTTTCCAGAGTAGAAGGATCACAACCCTCCCACTTTACTGCATCCGTACTGGTTCGCTTGGGGGTTTGTCAGTCTGACTTCAGGAAGTACCGGCAGACTTCCCGGTTTCGGATCACTTCGTCACTAAAGCCAATCAAATGCTGGTGTTTTCGCATTTGTGTGATCCAGTTGTTTTTTGATCTGCCTTTTTTGCGCGATTGTGTAGGATCGTTGATTGATATTGCCTTTTGGATGAGATTTGAAGGATCTCCCCTTTGAACATGACAATACCAACTAAGCCGGTCGTGGTCTATCTTGCTTGTGAAGGGTTCTTTTACATGAAGGCTTTCTCGAATCTTCGAACTTCTTATTCTATCAAGCTTTGTTACTCCTGCTGTCATGCGAAGCATCTTGCCCTCATACTTTGTGTACACTGTCCAGCATTGTGAACCGTATGTGAGCTCCGGATGTACAACTGTGGTGTAGAGCCTTCCTTTTAGCTTAGGGGACATTTGGACGAGTTTTCCCTCCACGGAGTTTTCTCATCCACCCTACACTTACGCGATGATTGATGTCATAATTACAAGTTCTTCCGCATTGATCATAGATCCCAGATATTTGAACTTTTCGCACTTGGGAAGCACTTTTCGATTCAAGTAAATGTCCGGAATAGGCCGATGTGGATCAGAGAACGGGCAGCACAGATGCTCTGGCTTTTTGAATTAATACGGTTTTCCCTCCAAAACATCCACCCATACATCAAGTGCTCGTTGCAGGGACGTTTAATCTTCACTTATGATAGCTCCATCATCAGCAAGGAATAACTGATGCACTTTGGGGTCCATCACTTTACCTTCACGCAGATAATCAAGGACCGCAATAAATAGCAAAAGACTGAGGACACTTCCCTGGTGTTTACCGACTTTGATTGGAACTCTTCGGTGACTCCTGCGGAACATCTTACTCTTGTTCTTGCTCCCTGATACATGTTCATGATCATGCGCACGTAGGTTTCTGGAACTCCTCGTTGTCTTAGAAGCACCCATAACAGATCTCTATCAAAGGCTTTTTCAAAATCAACCAACACGTCTCGTCGGGGCCCAACTGTTTTTCTTTTTTTGGAGTATTTGACCGCATTCCTAACTTCTTCGACAGTAATGTCTTCCGGGGAAACTGTTCGTTCCGAAAGTCTTTCACAATACTGTCGCCATCTGTGGCCCTTGAATATTGTTAATGAACTTTGGGGAACGAATCTCCTCAGCATTTCTTCTTCTCTGGGCGGCTATTTTGAAGATAGCTGTTCCCTTATTCAAGTTGTTTGTCAAAGCTCCTGGATAGCCTGGTTCCTATCAGACGCCGAAGATGATATTTGCTTCAACTCCCGATAGAGGCCTTCCATACTTTTTGCTTGAAATTGGGCGCACTTCGTGAGAACTTTGCAATATCTATATATCACTTCAAGGCGAGATTTTGTATCTCTATTAGTAGAAGAGCACTTTAATCAAGCCTTGAAAGCCGTTTTCTTTTCCCGTATCAGTACTTTAGCTTCATCTGTCCACCATCATGTTTCTTTATCGTGTTGGCAGGGGCAGCGATTTGGCTCTTTCCAAGCAAGACCGCTGTAGGGAATCCCACATATTTTGTGCTCTGCACTCCTCATCACCGACCTCATCGATGATGGTAAAGAGGTAATTTGTCATGCTGGTAATAAAAGGTTCGCCTTTTCCTTTGTCCAGCTTGAACTAATTGATTTTCTTAGCCTTTTTTGTTTGCTTATTTGTTTTCTTCCTCGTCTCCATAAAAATTTCTGTCAGGAGGAGATGGTGTTGCTGGGCGATTGCCTCTCCCAGGATCACTTTGTAATCTTTAACCAGTTTCATGAAACTGATTACCAAATGGTAGCCAATCTGGGTTTCATTTCCGCCACTGCTGTAAGTAATCAGGTGCCGGCTTTGTTTGAAGAACATGGTATTTAGAACGATAAGACCGTATGACTGCACATGCTTAGAATGTCTTCACCTGGTAATTCCAGTCCTCCATGGCAGTCTTCATAGTCTTCGTTTATCTTCTTGACATGTCCGTCTCAATCTCCGCCAACAAGCAAAAGCTCTTCCTTTGGGATGTTTTTGATGAGGCTGATCACAAACATACATAATTGTTTAGATCTAAATTGTTATTTCTGTATGTTACAAACTATATGTCAAAATTGATACGCATGCATACCCTACTGAATGGGTTCAATATGTGGTTCAAGTTCTAGAAAAGCATATTACTAGAAGCTTGGTTAAGAGACACACATTTTTATTTTTGACTGAGGTAGTTTGGATGATCCTTTAAGACAGGTAAGGGTCTAAAAGGGTCTGAATCGTCGATATACTAAACCAGGTAAGATCTTGAGTCATTTAGAACCGCAGGCGGAGTTGTCATCGACTTGGACAAAATTATAACATCATGTTGTCAGAATTATGTCACATGACATACGAGTAGTCCTCCACAAAACTCGAAGACCGAAAAAAGGTACCATTTGCCAGCAGCTGGACATTTCAACACGAGAGGTTAACATAATTTTTGTTTAAACCTAGAAAGCTTGACCTTCTTTTCTAAAAATGTGATTTGGGAGAAATTTGAGGAATCGATTGGAAAATTGAAGGCCCTCTTAACAACCCAACACAGCTATTATAGGTGAACTCTCTATTTGTGAATAAAATCAACAAAATAAATTGTATCTAGATAGTTTAAATGCATAATGTAAATTCCTTAGCAAATTACACAAACCTAGGTATGTGCAAATATACGTACGTACTCCTTATGAAAATTCTCATATTTCTAGGCACTCATATTTCTAGGCACTCTTATCTCCGAAGTAAAATTTTTTAAATTTATTTCAAATTTAATTCAATTATTTAAAATTACCTGAACTGAATCCTTCACATGTGGAAATGTGAAGATGAAGACACGTAATTTCCTCAAAATTGTTGATGAAGCCCATTGAAACTCATATGTGTGTGTGTATGTGCTTTCATAGTCTCCCTTAAAGTATTCGTTACATTCACTCAGCATAGCCTGATATATGATGATCCCCATTTGGGGTGACACATTTGGATTACCTTATGCGCTATTCCCTACTATTCACCAATGGTAGTGTAGTTCTAAAATAAAAGACTCACTTTTGAGAAGATGACAATGAGTGGGTAGGAAATTTCCTTTTGTCACTTACTTCATACGTGATGTCATTCGTTAAGATTGACATATGAGGAAATCAAATTCATCCGATGTTTTAGATCCTCGTCGCACGTTAATAAGCTTCATGCGAAAAGGGTTACACTCGAATGTGGGTAATCGGGTGTAATCCGGTTGGTTATCTGGGATTTTTATCATGATGGTTTTTTTTTTTATGTCATGATGAAAGGGATTTAAAGGAAAAATCTTTATGAGTGGATGAATAAAGATCCGTTGATACCTGTATCAGATATTGAGGTTTGTGAGGGAATATAAAAATCAATGCAAAAGGGGAACTTTTTCAAGAAGGTATACCCTCTTGCCTTGAATATCTTTTGACATTTGAAAGTAAAACTTAAATTTGATTTAATTTTTCAAAAATTTGATGCAGGCTAATGAAAATTTTTTAAATTGCGAGTATTTTGAATCAAAATAAGTTCGATTTCTTTATAAACATATCATAAAATAACGAGTACGAAAACTGCCATCAGCCGTGCAGCAGTGGATATGTTTGCATTGTTATGTGTGCTGCGTACAGGAGCATGACATTATTCAAAGGTAAATATCTCGAATGAGACACAAATTCGGGGATTTAAAAAAAAATCGAGAGGCAAAATTGAAATCGAAATATCATAAAGATTTGTAATTGAATTTGAGGTTTTTAAAATTATTCGGTTTTTCTGTTTTCTCAAAACATTTGTATTAGAGTGTTTCTCTAGGGTAAAGTTAAAGAAATATTAATATATTGTGACATAATTCGATTAACAACACAATAACTGATATGTTTTCAATTTAAGCGTATTTTAAGGATTTTTATTTAAATGGGGATAACGCGTTTGTCACGGAAATGATATGTATGTCATGGAAATGATACTTTGATGCAGAATTTGTAGTTTAAAACCAATTTGTCCTGAATAATTTCACCAAATTTCAATTTTTCAACTACTTCAGGACTTAATGAGCATAGATTTGAGCTAAAGATGTCCTGAAAATAACAAGGAAATGACAAAAATCACTGTACATAAAATCTGTATTATTGTATTGTATTTACATTAAATGTTATAATCATATTCTACAGTTAAGTGATAGAATTTTGTTTGGTTACCAAAAATATAGAAAGTTATACTGATCATAAAAATGACGAAAATTTTGGAATACAAAATTAAAATAACAATTTCACACAAAATAACAGGTAATACTGACTCAGTGGCTCTGTTAAATTGGGTTATGTTGCCACCGATTGACGACAGTAGATTCCAATTTTAAAAGCTTTACATTTTCGCCAACTAGATGTTGACCCTCCTTCTAAGCCAATACGTATGCCCATTTTGTATAATTTTTTTTTTCATTTCAAAGAACGAGTATTTGAATTTCGTAAACCCAGTCTCAGCCGGGTAGAGTTGCCGATGAAAAAATTCAATAAATTGCAATAAAATGGTCACAGAGCAAACAAAAAATTGTCAACAAACATACCAAACATTTTAAGGAAATTTGAACTTCCTTCTAATTCAAATAAAACACTTCAAAATTTTCGAAAAAGGGCGTATAATTAACCGAACAAATTTCAAAATTCTGAACCACGGATCGGTCGACCAATAGAAAACAAGGTTCCTTTATCTGAATTTAATTTTAAAGTTGAAGCTATATTGAATTCCTTAAAAGATTCCTCAAAACATTTCTCAAAACATATACTGCTTGATTATACTAGATCGTGTTCAGTGTCAAGCTTGCCATCAAATTCCTTCGCTCGAGCATCGAATGTTAGCACATTCCAAATCTTGGGATGAAATCTATAGTTGTGTTCTGCTTGTTCATCTATTCAATTGAAACAAGCGTGCGGTATCTTCCGCATATCTTTATATTTTAAACCTACCTTTCAGGCGTATCATGAAATTCAGTTTTTAACTTCAATTCAATTCAATTTTTTAACTACTCCATACGAATATGGAATAACTTGCCAGATACTTATAATCTGCGAAGATTCAAAATTAACCCGCATCATCACTTTATTCTCTATCCTTTCCTCTCTAATCATGAGTGATGAAGAACATTAAAATAATGTATTTAGGTTTTTTTTTTGTTGAATGCACAGATAAAGGAGATGAAGTGATTTATTTTTCGTTCTGAATGATTGCTGATGAACAAATGAATGGAATTTCAATGGAAACATGTTTGTTATACGAAAAAGTATCAAAAGTCTCGAACAAAAAATTAAAAAAAAGAGTCAGACAGAGCCGTTTTTTGAAAAATCGGGTCTTAGTCTCTAGGCGACAAAAAAGAGTCAACTAAAGTCGCATAGAGGTAACACAGCACTCGGGAACTCAGCATGGTAGTCATGTTTTTAAGGTCTATGCTTAATTTTCGTGTTAAAATACTTCAAACATTCAAAGTGTGATTTTTAGAACTGGAACCATGGCTGCTATATTTCAACTTTATTTTTTTTTAAAAATAAAGGATATTGTTCGAAAAAGATATTAAATCTGATATTTTTGATTTTTCAAAGCGTCTTCCCCAGAAAAGGTAACTAAAAATAGAAATTGATTTTTTTGTTGGTGCGAGAGCGGTTGTAATTAACTTGCTCCTATTTGTATTTCTTGAAGAAAAGGGCTCCAGATTTTAATCAGTTTTGACATTACTATGAGAGAGAAATTCGAAAAGTTTGTCTCGCAATTCTGTTCGTCTGTCTGTCTATACCCCAGACTGGAGCCTAAAAGGCTGAACGGATTTACTTTAAACTTCATAGCTTTGGTCTTCGAGCCCATACCCCGAGGTGGAATCGGAATTTTTATTCTAACCTTAAAATTAACGGTACTTTACTTGGAGCCAATGTAGAAAAAAAAAATGATTTTCTCTCAAACTGTTTTAACGATTTCGATCAATTTCCGAGATAACACGGATCTCTGCAATAAGACTGCGTACAAATTTAGTTGCTTAAAGTTTGAGTAACGATACTAGGGTGGCCATGGTGTAGTGGGTAGTATGTTTGCTTGTGCCCCGAACTGTGCAGGTTCAAGTCCGGACGGGAAATAGCAACCACAGCCACCCGAACATAAAAAGGATAAACGAATAAAATCTACGTTTCTCCAACCACTACACCAAAAGGAGTTCTGCCTGGCAGTACAATGGACACAGAAAATTGAGTCTGAGTGTTCCGGAATTTGGAAATTTTATTTAAAAAAAAAAAAAAACCGTACCTTAGTTAGACTTGCGGAAATTGGCTATTTCTCGCACATGGGTAAGATGATTTTATTAAAATGTGATATGTAAGACAAATTTTACGATTTTTAATACAATACATTTTACGAAAAAAATTTCTCATAAATTTTAATCTGAACAATTTGAAAACGAACAGCACATATGGATCAAGTACGTGCCACCTAGTCGTGCTCTTTATTTTCAATTTATTTATTTATTTGTGTAGATTTTTACTTACACCTAAAAAGAGCAAGCAAACGTTTTGTAGAAGTTTTCTATCTGCAGATGTGGATCAACTTTGGTTAATACTAATATACCTATGTATGTGTGTATATGTATAATATAACAAACTGATGTTCGCGGCTTCACTTGCATAGATTTTGAGTTTGTCTTTTATAAACGCTTTAGGGGTTGAATTTTGAGAAAAGTTGAAATACGTGTTTCATTATTAGTGTTGTAGAGTAGTTACATATGTTAAGTTTCAAGTAAAAAATAATCTTTCCTACAGAAACATTTATACCCTCTTTTACGCCCTTTTATGGTAGGTAGGTAGGCGTGGTGGTTCTAAGAACTGAGTCTGATCTCGCTATGTGCTGTAATGTTTGTTATGTGTAGATCTAAAGGTAAAAGATGCAGAAGAATCGTTAGAGTATCCGATGGTGTTGATCGTAGGGCGCCTGTGATGCCTGTACATGCAGCTATCTGAACCTCGTTAAGTTTGGTTATGTTGTAGCCTTTTCTTAAGGCCGGCCACCATACTATTGAGCCATATGTGAGAGGAAAGGATGTACCACGGCTGTACACATCCATAGGGTCAATTTTGGTTGCAGGCCCCATCTTTTGTTTACCCCCTTTAGGGGTTGAATTTCGTAGCGGGTGTCTACGACATAAAACGGAAACTTCCCACATTTCATAGTTATAGCTTCAGCGGTTTCAGCTTGGCTATGATGAATCTGTCAGGACATGCTTCTTTATATATTTAGATAAAAACATACAGGAAACCTACAACTGATTATGGTACACTATCCTATTTTCTAACCCACCCTTAATAAAGTGGGCGTGGCATTGCGAAATTTAATAAAAAACACATCCAACATTTTATCAGGAAACTGTTATTAGGGATTTTTTTTGCAGAAAAAGAGGCTGCCAAAATTTCTTACCTAAGTTTCTGGACTCTGATGAGATATTAACAATAAGACTTAACGATCAGCATACATATGTATGTAGCTTTGAGAAAGCAACATACTTTTTTTTAAGAAAACGCCCCCAAAAATTGGGCGTGGCCATGTAGAATGAATGGGCAGAATGTAAAGAAGTTCTACGTCTATGTATTTTATATAGTCAGTCTATATCAAAAATATTGAGAAAAAAGGAAATTCTTTGAAAAGTCTGCCGGCGGATTTCAAAAATGCTCGCACTTGTTCTACTTCGGGTTTTTAAAAGCCTGTTTATGAAATTTCAAATACCTACCTCAAAATTTAAGTCCCATACGGATAGTCAGGCGGACGGACGAACGGCCATAGCTAGATCAACATAACTTTTGATGTTGATCACATATATGTACATACAATTTTGTGGACCTATCGTAATTATTTTTGTGTACCAGTGGGATAGTGTACAAAAACTCAAAAAAGTTGGTATCTTTTCGGTACTTTTCTTGTTAACTGATTCTTAAAATTGGCTATTTCTGGGCTATTACTGAGTAGATTTTGTTCTAAATTATACTAAGTTTTAGTAAATTAAAAAAAAAATGATTTTAAGGAATTCGTTTAAAGAGGTCCACTAAGAATGATTTGCAAATGAGACGTAAGTACTCGTACACCCAGTCATCGGGTCAGCTAAGAAAGTATAAAATACTTTTCTCTCAAATACGAATAAATAAATAGGAAACTTCTTTGCCTGATTTCGAGATCACATGGTGCATTATTATTTCAATTCTTGGTCACATTTCATAATAACAATCACAAACAGAATCGAACTTTCGTAACAATCTACTCGTAACAGCCCTTGATAAGCACACCCCGCAATAACTAATGTCAAGCCGGGTAATAAATAATCGAATTCATATCTAAAACTCCGCTTATAAACCAACAATCACCTCCAATCATTCATTTGATTATATTTGCGTGTGCACACAACTCGAAACCACATTCAATTGGATTGAATGAGCTTTCATTTTTAACGCTAGTAGCTAGCTATCCCCTGTCACCGAGTACTCCTCAAAATGAACTCGAACACTGAGCGGATCGCTGCCGGCCGCCTGTATTGAAATTCAATTTTCATGCTTGATAAAAGCGCATTCATCACAGCCGATTGAATAAAGCATCATTACTCACTCAGTGATGTTGTTGTTGCTGTTATTGCCGCTGCTGTTCTGTTCTCTTTTCATTTTCATTTTCATGTTAATTCGATAATTTCCACTTCGATAAATAAAACACAAAAACCATGATATCGTTTCGCCCAAGTGAAGCAACGTTTTTTTTTTTTTCTTCTGCTGCTGCTCTGTCGCAACACAGTCCAAGAATACAGCGAGTGAGGTTACGGCAGGCTTGTGAAAGAGTAATTGATATCTTTTTGAGGAAGGCCCTTGAAACAGGAGACAGATTTCTGCAGAACCTGCTTAAAGGGGTGAATCTTACAGTGATTCAAGGCCGATGCCCTCCGTTCAGGAGGAGGGAGACTCGCCCTACCACCCCTTGATTTATGCATTTTTGCTGTTTTTAATCTTTAAATGATGATATAAATTTTATGGTCCCCAGCTAGCCAATTTCATGGGAGACGATGAGGATGCTTTGTGCGTGATGCCCTGCTCTCTTTCTCCATGGGGTAATTAATCACATTTGTTTATTTTTCTGCTTCATTTAAATTGTAGCTTTCTGCTGTGAAACTACTTCGTACAGATGTGAGATCCTGTGGGGGTGGGATTCAGCATTTTTGTGTGAATTCTCGAATGCGAATCAGAAACACGAGATCTCGGACATCCCAAATTAAAATGTAAAATCTCAATGAGCAGATTGTTTGGGTCAGGTTTTGCATGTGTTCGTGATATAAAGTATGGAAAAAACAAACAAAATTTAAAAGGCTCCTCTTTGTTGGAATGGATATACATATTGCCAGTTGGTAGAGATGGATGCTTTTGGATTTCATTTCTCGTCCGAATTTAAATGAAATTTTGTATTCATTGGGATGTCAATTAAGACTTGAAGAGGACTATTTGCTTGTTTTTTGTTTAATTTTTGGGACATAAATTGGAAGGTTGGTTAATCCTTTTTTCCGGACTGAAGGGTACGATGGGAAGAGTGCGTGCTAGGAATAAGTTATTTGTAAATAGATTTTCAAGTGTAGAAAGGAGTTTTGCAATCAAATTTAAAAGGTCAAACTTCGTTGGGAAAAGGTTTCATATTTAGACAATTTGAATTCATTTGGGCTTATTATTATTGAGTGGGTAAGTTGGGAGAGTTAGGTTATGGAATTTTGAATTTAAGAGTGCTAATCTCTTCTTTGAATAACTGACCGGGATAGCTTAAGCAGCACGGTGAGTGAAAAATACTCTTTGTGCGAAGCTGCGGCGATGAAGAAGTACACGAGGATGTACACTAGTATATGTATATGCCACTGTCAAGGCTTCTGGCACACGAGTTTGGACGAGATTTCTTCCAAGATATATCGAGAAGAACTCTCTGGAAAGAAATTGTACAACTTAAGTAGGGCTACAGGGTGGTCTAGAATCTAAAAATGCACGACTGAGGCGCGCGTATTTGCACCTACATGATGTTTATCTGCAAAAACTCAAATTTGAAATTATATTTTTTTAAATCATCTAAAATTAAAAAAATATATTTCGATAATTTTCCAAAAACTTGGTTTATCATGGCCTTGCATACAATCAAATATTATTTAGATATTAATTTCGAAGAAAATCAATCAAGCGATAGCCGAGAAATAAACAACTTTTTAGAACCAAAGTAAAGTACTGTTGTACGTATTTTTTGGAGAAAACCTGGTACGCCATCTGATAGCATATAACCACCGTAACTCAAATATCCAATTTCATCAAAATCGTCAGAGCCGTTTTCCAGAAAATCATTTTTTTTTTTCCAAAATCTGCCATTAGTAAAGTACCGTTAATTTTTGGGGTTAGAAGGATAATTCCGCTTTCGCTTCAAATTCAAATCATAACGTTAAGGAAAAACATTTCCTCTCCATCAACTCTTTTACCTAACATAACCTAACCTGTCAGAGTCATATATATTCGGCTATGTAAACGGGAAAGGGAAAGTGGATTCGATAAACCTTCATAAGGGCGATCACTCTTCATTTACGTAGATAGCAGAGATGGGCAAATTATAATCGATTACCGATTACATGATTACATTTTTGTAAGTATGAAACTACAATTACTGTAATTTGTCCTTATTGGTTTTATCCAAAGTACATGAACTCTCTGCATGTACGAGTTTGAAAAATCTCGAAATTATTATCAAATCGCGAGAACAATGGTAAAATTAATTAAATAATTACTGATTACCTGTAATCAAAATTGAATGTAATCAAGACTACAAGTAATCTACACTGCAATTACTAAGTAATTGTGATTACAAAGTAGTCAAAAATATTGATTGATTATTTTGTAATTTTAATAAAAGTAATTGTTTGAGGAATTGATTACTTTTGTAATTTATTATGCCCAAATCTGCAAGATAGTCACAAGCTCGAATGGGAGATTTTAGGTCGAAGAATTTTGCCGGATGGTCGAAGTTCTTGATTCATGATTTACTACTTTAGTCATTCTTCTTGGAGCATAATACTTGTAAAATGATTACTCGCCATCATGTTCGGATTTCTACAACGCGTTTCTTTACAAAATAATTAATGTTCTTGATTCGTTTTTAACTGTTTTCAGCCCTGTTTACATAGATAAATGAATTCCACTGCATGCAATACTTAATAAATGAATTGAAATCGGGTCGTAAACTGTGACTGAGCCATTACCACTTTCTTAGTCAAATTGTGGTTCTATAGTTTTTCGTATAAAGCTGTATTATCTGGAGCCCTATAAATTCGGGGTCTTAGAAAATGAGCTAACCTTCTGATCAAAAACTACACGGAATTTCCCATTCAAACAAACCGCGCTTGAGATATTGTCAAAAGCTTTTTTTTAGGTTGGTACAACTGTCATCTGGCGCTTAAATATCTGTTTGAGCGCCATTTGTCGGGAGTTTGTGCGTGATAGCTTTGTAAACAAGTCAGTGTTTGTTGTGTTCTGCGATGTCGCTAAAGAATGCTTTCTTTGAACCAAAATGTTATCGATGGCCTCATTACCGGTGACGAGACATGGGTCTAGGAATATGACATCGAGACTACCCAACAATCATCGGAATAGCGCTTCTCAGACGAACAGGGCACGAGCCCCCCCGGACACGATTCAGATAAAACAGGCCAGGGGAAAAAACTCTAGCAATTAGAATACTAAGGGTTACACTCTTTACCTATCTGGCGTTTGTGCCCCTCCCAGAAATAAATCCTGAATCCGCCCTTGTGTATGTATATTGCTTGCAATGGAGATTACTTTGAAGGGAATAAAATGAATATCGATAAATAATTGAACCGTTTTCGTTTTATTGAAGAATTCCGAGTACTTTTTGATCAGAAGGTAAATCCTTCAATTTTGTTGGTAAGATCTGTGCAATCATGTGCTTTCTCGCAAAAAAAATTATTAGACTACAGTCCACTGGAACAACTTTGCCAGGGCTGATTCTATAAGATCTTTGCCATTTCAAAGTCGTCCTTATATGTTATCATTTTAGCACCCAATGTGAGAAGTCTACCGTTAAGTGTCAGAATTGTTGTGATAACACCCCCTCTGTTGCACTAATTTTCCTTACATAGAACAGCTACTTCGAAACGTCGGGAGTTTAAAATCTGAGTTACTCGAATTGAAGGAGCCAACTGTATAAATTTACTCAACATTTAAACTGAAAATCAGTCAGGAATTTCTATGTGCCTTCTGATCTGCTCGCGTTGCTAAGAGCTGTACATTTTTTGTGATTACCTCTAGTGCGCAAGGTAGCTAAATTTACTCTACAGGCTACAGTCCGGGTGGACCTGGGTAACTTTACCAGATAAGCGGCGTCGAAGCTTTGTCAAAGTCAGAAAAAAAAAAAAAAAATCAAAACTCAATGCTCGCTAATGATCCGCAAGGTCAAGGTATTTATATATTCATATTTTTTTCATGATATGCTGCTGTATAAAATTATTCAATGTGGTGGGCAAATGGCAGTATTTGCAGTTTTACTTTTTATTCTCTTACGCTGTTTTTGCTATAAAAATTGCGCAATAATATCATACTTTGCAATAAGCTACGTATTTTATTAACTCACAGATGAAACCATATCCGTAGTTGTAATGTTTTATAGCAAAACCACTGCAAGCAAACATTTTCAGTGCACGAGCACCGCAAGACTGTGATTTTCCCTAAATCCTTATTTTCAATTTTATTTGAAAAAAAAACATAGGGGGAGGAGGTGCAGATTTGGCTAGCGGGAAGAAAAGGCAACCGCACTGTGAGGATTGTTCACCTGAACAATAGCAAGTGTTACAATCTTCCCTTTCTGGTCTGGATGAGTAAACATACTCGACTTTTTGCCGCACTTATTTTTTTTTAATTTTAAGGGTATTAAAAAAAAGACATAGTAAAACTTTACGCAGATATCTTACTGCTATATTAATTCAAGAATCCCCTGCAAGAAAGTACACCGTCAAATAAAATATTCACAACTCTACTGGTGTTAAACTTATTCAATTAATTTTAAACTTTCTTCTAATTCCTTCAGCTCAAGCATATTTTATTTGAATTTAATTACAGAGTTGTAAGCTGAAAAACACACTTCTGTGTATATGCATGTAGAACAAAATAAATCTTTTGATAAAAAGCACTACACCCATTTATGTATGTACATTCCGCAAATCCTTTTGAAACCAAAACTTTAACGTACCGGGTATGAAGAAAACGCGAATTTTTTAACCGCCACCAACAGTTGCATTCCGAACTTTATACATCATTTGAGCAAGCATTTCTCTTGCGCGAGTCCCAACACAATATACATATTTACTCAAAGTCTGCGGATACCCGAAGGGCTAATACTTTACACACAGTCCTTTCGTTTATACTGTGCGTGGAGACTATCTCATACAGTCGGTTGACTATAATGAGGATGAATTATGGATATATAAGTATATAGACTCTAGCTTTAATTGTACATCCATATGTTGAATGAAATCCTTTCAATCCGTGGGGTTAATCCAGTCATAGAATATTCATACATATTTAGGTGAATATTTCCCACTTGAACTAAGATGTGGAAAAAAAAAAATTAAAAAGATTTTTCGCTGAATGGTTAAATTTGTTGTTCCGTCTGCATTCTCGTATGAAGAGTTTGCCTCGGAAGCACCCCCACGTCGACGGCGATGCATTTGTCTCCTCAAACAGTCGAACACATGACAATTAAAATATAATTTTTGCTCCAGCATTGTGTTCAATTGTTTTGTAGTGGAGAACAAAAGTTGGGCTTCAACAGCGCGTCATATCAAAGTTCAGTCACTCATTGACGAGAATGATGAGTTAAGTTGAATTCATAATGAATGCCGATAGATGTAGATAAGTGTATGTGCGACATGAATTCAGTAAAAATTCAAGCATTGTCATCTGTTCGTGTTCTTTAGTGGGTTGAGAATTTACTAGAGCAGGGGTAACGAAACGTTTGACGTGACATTTTCTAAAAATTCTTTATTTTCGCTCAGCCTTTCATTATATAATTTTTCTACTTACGCACATCGCTTCTCACAGGGCGTAAGCGACTACCCCTCTTCTTATCTATGGTGACTAATTTTATTTCAAAATATAAATAAATACATAATATATAGACTGACATCATTAGCTATCTTTGGTTTTATTCGGATTCGCAAGGTTCTAATCAGTATGAGGTTGTTTGAATTGAATCTAAGCTGTATAATCTGGTTTCACAGACTCAGGTTCCATTGGAGTATCTTATTCTTGCGAAACATCTTAAAACACACAATTTTAGTTTATTTTTTCTCTTATTGAATCGTGATCCTCCAAAGGTCTAGAAGGGTCTCTGCGAACGAAGATCAACTCAGAAGGTGAAATGAAGAATTTGCTTAGGTACTTAAATGCTTAAGCTATGACATTATTAATCCGCTAATATAGGAAATCATACTGTGTCTCCCAATAACAGGAATTTTAATCGTAAAGTAAAGTGGTATACTTAGACTTTCTGAAATTTTACAAGCCTCCCCAAATATGTCGGCAAAGCTTTAGCATCTTCTCATAAGGAATCCATGGAAGTCAAAGTTTTCCAGAAAATTCGAAAAGAGGATTATTTATCAAACTCCTCCTGTGCGTGTTTTATTTTTTCACATGAATAGAAGTTACATTGCCACCTCTGAAGGGCGTAATTGAGAAGCACAGGGAAAAAAATAAAAGAAAATATTTGAAATGTATGAGATAAAGATTAATTTTTGCTGCAAAAAGTGTTGTAAGATCCAAAAATAAAAACAAATTGGGCAAGTGGCATTCTGGCCTCACGTGGTGAGTGTTCCGTACCGTTGTTTCAAATTGTATTCTAATTTTACTTTAATCCGCGGAAAAAAGAAAGCTATGGTCATACTTGAAAGGATCAGGTCAAACAAATACTTTTTGTTCCATTTTAGCCCATACGAGGGTGGGTCAATAAGTCCCTGAAAATTAACACAAATTGTGTCGTCACCTTAAATTTATTTTTTTTTGTCAAGAATCATCTTTCAAAAGAACGCACCCAAATTTTCAGACAGATCTGTCAAATAGTTTTGTTGTAGCAGCCATTTTATATAGACGCCTACTAGCATTTTCGTTAAAATGGAAAAAAGGGAATTTCGAGTGCTCATTAAACACAATTTTTTGCGAGAAAAAATTATCACGCAAAACAAACAAAAGCTTGACAAATATTATGGGGACTCTTCACCATCGATTGGAACCATTCACCACTGGTTTACCCAATTTCGGTGCGGTCGTTCAAGCACATGTGACGCCGAACGTTCTAGTCGCCCAATTGAGGTCACCACACCAGAAATGGTCGACAAAATCCATGGTTTGATAATGGACGATCGGCGAGTGAAAGTGCGCGAGCTTGAAGAAGCCACAGGCTTATCACATGGCACAGTGATTTCGATTTTACATAAATATTTGGACATGAAAAAGCTTTCCACAAGATGGGTGCCGCGTTTGCTCACAATCGACAACAAACGCATTCGTTTGACAACTTCAAAGTTGTGTTTGGCGATGTTCCAGAAAAATTCGGCTGAGTTTTTGCGCCGTTTCGTAACCTTGGATGAAACCTGGATTCATCACAACATATCAGAAACCAAGGAACAGTCAAAACAATGGACACCTCCATGTGAATCGAAGCCGGAGAAGGCCAAGGCGGGTTTGTCAGCAAACAAGGTCATGGCGACAGTTTTTTGGGATGCGCGCTGTGTTATTCACATCGATTACCTTGAAAAGGGTAAAACGATCGCCGGCGCATATTATGCAGAGCTGCTGGATCAATTCCCAACCGATTTGAAGCAAAACCGGCCGCATTTTGCGTAGAAAAAAGTTCTTTTTTTGGGTGGACACATTTTAATAACTGCAACTTTGGTCCTTAATAGGTGAAATGTACTCCTATGGCAACGTTGCGATAACATCTACGAACTCTTAAACGTCATCACCGAACACTGCGCCATTGACAGACATACCTGAGTATCTGTCGCCATTGACAGACATACCTGAGTATCTGCCTCAGGATGCTGCTTGCATCGAACTGTCTCTGAATAGAATGTGTATAGGAAAATATGAACAAATATCTAATACCATAGATGCAAATAATATGATTGAGTTTTGTGAACTTTTCTAATGAAATAAAATAAATGCTAGTCGATTTTGAATTTTATATATGTGTATAACATTTACATTTTTTTCATCTAATATTTCAAAAAGCGATATTATCGCTCTCGAGATTATCGTCACCATCGGTACCCAATTGGGCGCCACTGGAAAAATCATTGGGAAATTCGACACAAAAAAACATTACGAAAGTTCCAGGAATCAAACGGGGGAATAAAGCTAACCAATTACGATGGATAGTAGATAGAGACCCATTTTCCACATTTTATTCAGTCTGCTCTTTAAAAACGAAGAGCTAATCATACAATAAGAATCTTGACTATAAGTTTAAGAATTTTAGGCAAAATTTGGGTCAAACCTCGGAATAAATGAGGTGTGGTTGAAAATGTTAGAATAGGCATTAGTTAAGTGTACTGACCAACATACCAAAAGACTTCTAAGTTCCTACACTTGATGGAAATAAGACGATTTCATTTCAGGAAAAACCAACGATCGATAGAGGAAGTTCACTGTACTCGTATATTAAACGGAAGGGACTGCAAATTTTTATACAATTATTAAAAGCTGCTCTACATTATAGACGTCAAATTGTAGAGGAAGTTTTAAACGAATAAGAAACTGTTTATTAAATATTTGTCAATCCGGCAAACGACCTGTGGCCCCCACATTTCCATAATCCACACCTTACATCTTAAAACTCAGATATGTACATCCTGCAGATCAGCCTACTTGGAGAAGAACGTTGGTTCGGACTTTAGACGAAATTGTAACCTTAATCTTTAATGATCAGCTAATATTCAGCTAAAAATTACTATTCACTCTATCTTTGCATAGAGATTTTATCTGGTTTTTGATATAGCCTGATATAGCCGAATTTCTGATTATTGGTTACAGGTTGTTACAGTAAACAATCAACAAATCTGGATGGAAAGGGCTAATTCTAGTCCACCTAGTGGTACAACTTGACAAAACAGATTTGGCGTAAGTTGGATCTGAAGCGCTCTTGATTTCTCTCAATAGATTACATATCAGTGCTGTATTTAGTGTCATCACTGGACACTATCTAATAGGCAAGGATGCAAAAAGGCTTCTTCTCAAACGATTTCTGCAGACGCTGCATGGGCGAGGAGGAGGAAGAGACTATTCTTCACCTTCTTTGCACGTGCCCAGCTCTCTTCCAAAGAAGGAAACTCCACTTAGGAGCCTTCTGCTTCAACGACCTAAATGATCGGAATAATATAGACGTTAGGGGCCTTCTACGCTTCATCAGAAGCTCCAAATGGTTCAACAAGTAGGCTAAAGGACGGTTCCCAAACCCATGTGTGTTGGCTTTTTTGCTGACAGCTACCTCAACCTAACCTATAACATAATATGTCTCTTAGTACGCAAAATGTTTTTCGATGTGAAGATCTAAAATTCCTGGGTAGCCTTCCTTTTTTTTATAAAACGCACGACTAGTTCGTATATACTTACTCTTATACCTTGTTTACTTGAAAATCACTTAGATTTCAAATTTAAACAGAACCATCGAAAGTATTATTTTTAAGAAAAAAGTTCATTCAAATAGCTTGCACAAATGGCGAAAAATGGAATGGCTTTTAGGCAGGAAGTCAGTGCTATTAATAACTAAATTCTTTTATATAATCAGGTAATCAGGGTATGGCCAAAATGCAACTTGATCGTGATGATGACATCAGGAGGACGGAAAGAAATACAGTGAATCATAAGCAACGACAATAATAGCGAAAAACAAAACAAAATACTCCCCAGTTATCTGGACAGCCACCCTTGGAGTTTACAGAAACTTAATACCACCTGAGTTTCAAACCACGCCACTCTGTCTTTCTCTCTGTCTCTTCCTTTCCACAAAAACGCAAGTGTTCTAAAAAATTAGCATAAGAGTATTCATATCCCCTTTAACAAGTGCAAAATTATAAAAAAAAGAAGGTCCTAAAACCAGTGTGCAATTATGGCTCTCAACTCTGGGGATCTGCCAGTCAAACCAATATTGTATTCATACAACACTTCCAGAATAAAGTCCTTAGAAGTATTGTGAATGCTCCATTGTACATCAGAAACAGCGACCTTCATCGCGACCTAAGGATTTCTACTATTCTTGAAGAGATCAACTCTAGGGCCCAAACACACGAGAAAAGACTCCAGAAGCAAGTTAACGAGGAAGCAACAAGTCAGCTTAACGTATATGGCGTAAGACGACTGCAACGTACAAGACCTTCAGACCTTACCAGGCAACCGGAAATTACAGGACTAACCACATAATTGAGACAGTAACAGAGCGATAACAACGGGAGGAAAGAGGCCCTCGGTGTGAACATAATCTCCAAAGCTTTGGGTGGATTAAATCCCATCCGTGCTCCTGTCACTGTCATAAAATTATATAATTATAATGTTTTTTGAAAAATAGTTAACTGTTAACCATTTACTTGTATCCCCTCTACTAATGTTGAAAAGCAAACTGCTCGTTAGTTATATAACTAGTCGCAGTGTTAACAAACATTTGTAATAACTGCTACCATTGTGTTTAAAAGAAAATAAAAATACCATGACCTTGCATATATCAAATAGACATTGATTTTGAACAAAATCGATTGAGTCATAACCGGAAAATAGCCAATTTTCGTAAACCTGTTGTACAAGTACAGGGTGGCTGACATGAACTGTTACCAACTTCACGTCACTGTATCTGTAAAACTATGAATGGCAGCGCGCTGAAAATTTGACAGTTGTTAATTCATTTCATTGTTGGCAAGCATTTGTATAGTTTTTTTTTATCGCGTGTAACATTTGAAAGCACCTTATTGTATTACAACGAAACCGGCAGCATTGCAAAACGCTATGTAGATGGTCCGAAAAAGGCAACAACATCGTCAACAGTGATTCGGAGTGTGAAGGCCAGAATCGAAAGAAATCCTCGGCGTAGCGGAAGAAAAATGGCTTCTGAGCTAAACATATCCAGAGAACGGATGCAACATATTTTGAAAAATGAACTCGGACTCAAGGCCTTAAAGTTCCAAAAAGTGCACGATCTCACACATAGACACACTTGCGTGCAGCGTGCGATAAATTTATTGATCGTCTCAAGGAAATTGTTCATGCCAAAGGTGGCCATATCGAAAATATTAATTAAATCCTTGAATTTGAATAAATTTCCAACATTTTTTTCTTTGAATTCAATAAAAAATAGTCGCAATAAACAAAAATACAGCTATTTGAATTAGTAACAGTTCATGTCAGCCACCCTGTAGTACCAGTACTAACTTACATATCTACTAGAGTGCACAGCTTTGAGGCAAAATAATTAAATTCCACTCCAGTGTAAACCATTCTTATGTAACTTCCTAAACTGAGATACTTTTCATCAAGTTTAACCTCTATCAAAGCTTACAAACCTACCAAATAGCAAAAGAAGAAAAATCTTCATGATACGGTCAAAAAGGCTTACACAAAAACACAACAATACAAAGACGATCATTCCGAGTACATTACCCACTTTCCTTTCCCCTTTCTCATTATATCCATGAATGGTAGAGCGTATCCACATGAATTGATTGGAACGAGATACTCACTGAAAGATAAAGTCATTCCGAGGAAATTATCCTCCTCTACGATACCGTACCGAACCTACTGAACGAGTTAACGTTAACGACCCGCTCCATTGGACATGCTTAACTAAAAATGACGAAAAAAAAAAGAAACCAAGAGGAAAAATATTAAAATGCCAGGGATAGAAAAGAGAGCAGTACTTTAGCTTAACAAGGGTATCTAGTATACGTTGCTGCTTTGTATTTCCCTAACTTTGGGTATCTACGAGCTACAGAGATTTTTTCGTCTTTATTTTTTATTTTTGCTTTATTTTGGGGGATACCAAACACATCCGATACAAAACAAGGCAGAGATCCATTCAAGTATATGAAATGACACACTATGCACATTCTTTTGTGTTTCTATAAAACAACGAGGAAAAAAGGCACACAAATAAAAGAGGATTACTTTGGGAAAATATCGAAGGGGGTACACCGTCGTACACACTTTAGGTTCTTAGAGAATGCTTTGTGTCCACTACTCTGCTCCACATACCCGAACTGGGTAGAAGAATGTCAGGCTTTGTTGTCATGGCTTTTTGTTTGTTTTTTTTGGTTATTCACTCTTGTCATAATAGTATTATATTTTATATTGTTGTCATGTGTATTGTTTTAGTTTTTATTTATAGCGAACAGTGTGCAGTGCACTATAGTTGCACGTTGTTTCTGTATCTCTAGGGCGGATACGTATTTTTTTGTGTCTACTTGTCTACCAGTGCACCAGACCATGAACTTAGCCGAAAGAGACTACAATTTTTGTCATATTACCATTGTGACTGTCAACTTTCAACCATTAATACTCCTTTCAAGGGTAGTCTAAGAATAAGCCATCCAATAGTAATCCACCTTCAAAATGAGAAGAATTTTCTTTGGAGATACTCGTACATCACCACCCCCATCACATGCATTGATGATGAATTAATTCCGATGGTAGAGCACCCAAAAACTTCTGATTTGATTGACGATGAAAATGTAAGGGAGCAATTGCTAAAGGTTGGATTACGTTGTTTAGCTACGTTAAATTGATTGCTCCTCCTTACCCCACCGCATTGCTGTCATGTGTGTAGGAGGAACGTCTTTATTCGAAATCACTCTTCATACCAATGCGGATTAAAGGAGGGTTCCATTCAGTTCGGTTCGGTTTGGGTTGAGGTTGATGGGCAGATGACAAATTGTGTGCGAGGGCCAACAAGTGGCTGAAGACATACATACGCAAAGATCAACAGTTTAATTTTGAAACTTTAGACAAAAGTTTTTTGTGAAAAGGTTTTGAAAGTCTTGATTCCTTTTCAACAGAAACAATAAAATTCTTGGAAATTCGAAAAGAAAAAGACTTTCAATTGTTCTCTTGAGCAATGTTACATGTGTTCGCGATTAAGAAAGTCCCTATCGTTTAAGTGTATTGAAAACTTTTTTTATTAGCTTAGGGTTGGAGTTGCCTATCTTATTGCGAACATTGCTTTCAGTTCACATTGTCTATTCTTTTGTTTGATTTATATTAAGAGGTTCGATATGTAG
Organism: Pocota personata; assembly: GCA_963082735.1. Taxonomy (NCBI): domain Eukaryota; kingdom Metazoa; phylum Arthropoda; class Insecta; order Diptera; family Syrphidae; genus Pocota; species Pocota personata. The sequence continues at coordinate 256,757,325 of OY720429.1, read as the reverse complement.
CACTTTTGTGAGAAGATGCCTGCAATGTCGAAATTTATAATTGAATTACATACAAATTTATTATGATACCGTCAATCTCAAATTGAATCCTTGACTAACAAATGATACTAATGCTCACGGTCACTTCTGTCAGAATGAACAGAATTGAAAGAAACTTTATGTGTATTGCATAATATGTTAAACCTCGTGCAATTGGGTGACGGATTTTGACGATTTTGTAACATTGTCCTTTCAAATTTTGCACAAACATACTTGGTACCCACATATACAGGGTCTTCCAATAGGGACTTCCGAACTTTGACAGTTGATAGCGGCCATATTGTTAAAGCTACATCTGTCAAATTGTCATCTTCAGCGATGAGGCCCATTTCTGGATGAATGAGTATGTCAACAAACAAAATTGTCGAATTTGGGACGATACCAATCCACATGAGATCCAAGGGCGTCCAATGCATCCAGAAAAAGTCACTGTTTGGTGTGGATTTTGGGCTGGCGGCGTCATCGGTACATATTTCATTGAGAATGACGTTGGCCAGGCCATCACCGTCAACGGCGAGCGCTATAGATCGATGATTACCAACTTCTTTTGGCCTGAATTGGATCATATGGACACCAACGACATGTGGTTTCAACAGGATGGCGCTACGTGCCACATAACTTACGCCACATTGGAAATTCTGCACGAGCGATTCGGGGGCATGGTCATCTGTGAACTGGCCACCGAAATCGTGCGATTCGACCCAGCTAGACTTTTTCTTGTGGGGTTTTCTGAAGTCGCAGGTCTATGCGAATAAGCCATAAACCACAGCGGTCCTCAAAGCTAACATAACCCATGCCATCGGTCAAATTCAGCATGATTTATGCGCCAGAGTTATGGAAAATTGGACATTTCGGATGCGCGCTACCCAGAGAAGCGGTGGCGGACATTTGAGCGATGTTATATTCCATATATAATGGCATCAATAGGCCTTTTAAACAAATAAAAAATTTCGATGATATCTCAAACACACTTTCATTTATTTAAATTTAAAGATAGGAAGCGCTTAATGAAAGACCCTCTTGAGAGAGGAGATAAATGGCTAGATTTCGACGTTTAGCTGGATTGAAAAGTAAATTAAATTTAGCTGTATCAATTGAGTTAAAATTTCATGATTGTTTCTTGTTTTTGTCTTCCGCCACTTTATTTAACAAATCTAAGAAAAACCCAACCAAACTTCATATGGAAGAGAATGTCAAATTGTATCCCAGTAGGATAACATTTATGCAGCTTCAGAGCAGGTAAAATTATGATGTCTAATACTATCAGTTTATTCACAATGATAATGTCAAATGTTAATTGCCTTGCGGCCTAATTTGTTTTTTAAGAAGCCATTTTGTCTTCTGTAGGATAAAACATTTTTTTGAACAAACATTACACTTTTGGTGAAACTTGGATGGAGTAGTGGTAATAACATGGACGCTTTAAAAAATGAATTTTTTGAGTGGATCAAGCGCTTTAAAGAAGGCAGAGAGGAGTGAAAGATTATCAACGCCAGTAGTTTATACATTTCTTATTAATTTTGACTGAACGTTGTGACTTTTTAAGCTTTCAGCAAGACGAGTGCCTGCAATTCACAATGAATGACCGATCTGCAAATTTCCATCAGTGTGCCTTTTCCTTCACGATAACACCGCAGGCAATCTCGAGATTGTTTAAGATAATTTCGCTGGCAGCATAGAGCACTGAGAACGAAGAAATCAGTAGGTATCGATGGAATATCCAACATTGTGCTTCAACATCTCCCTCCAGAAGCGGTTTAACAATGTGCTGAATAATGCACATTATCCGGTGCATTGGAAGACAGCGGTGGTACAGCCTATTCCCAAAAAAGGTAAAGATACATCCAACCCGGCGAATCTCCGGTCGATAAGTCTCCTTCCGAACTTCAGCAAGGTATTCGAAAAAGTGGTCAATAGAGCCCTGTCTATGTGGGTTGGGGACATGCATATAGTTCCGGATAACCAATTCGCTTTCAAGGCGGGTCATGAGACTGTACATGCCGCGTCTAAACTGGTATCTGATATTCAATGGAACAAAAGTAAGAAACAATACACGGGTGCCTGCCTGGTTGACTTGGAGAAGGCGTTCGATACCATATGGCTAGAAGGACTCTCTACAAGTTGAGCAGGCTGGGTATAAGTAAACCACTGCTGTACATGCTCTGTAATATGCTCACCAGAAGACAGTTAATTGTGAAAATGGCAATGTGACTTCTGCTGGGACGTTCGAAATCAAAAACGGTCTACAACAAGGTGCGGTTAATTCGCCGATCCTCTTTAACATTTACACGAGTGATCTCGTAGGATCTCTTCCCCATGCTATTGCGTATGCAGACGACTTGATCGCGTATAGGTCAGGACCAAAGATCGAGGTCATTGCAATACTCTTGCAGCGTGATTTCGATAAAATGATATACTGCGACGACTGGAAGCTAAAGATCAACTTCCAGAAGACAGAGACTATTCTGTTTAGAACGTCGTTATCTGGGGCCTCCACGGATACTAGAAAGAATTGACAAAAGTTCTCAATCGTGCGACAGCACGGGCAGCCACTAGCGAAAAAATGTATACATATGTTTATATGTATGTATACTATATGTATATATGAAGGTATACAATATATCTATACATATGTACATATATATGTATATCAAAACAAATTTGCGTGTTTAATCACGTACCTTAGAATAAGTAGCTTTTAGGTAGTTTGTAAGTTTTATATATAGATAAAAAATACAGTACAAAAAACACTAAAGGGTGTCTTAAAATTCAAGCAAGATTTGAATTTTGCGCCATTTGTGCGGTAAAGTGTTGCCAACGAACACAAAAGACAGCGTGACAGCTGACAGTTCAAGGTTATTAAAAATGGAGTGCTACACGAAAGAACAACGCGTTTTCATTGTTGAGCAATATTTTAAAAAATAATGAAGGTTTGACAGCTACAGTTCGAAATTTTCGTACAAAATATGGGCGGAAAAGTGGTTTAACTTCATCAACTGTGAAGAGGTTAATTCAAAAATTCAGGGAGACTGGATCAATTAATGATCTTAAACACTCTGGCCATCCTTCAACAAGTCGTTCAACACAAAACATCGAAGCAGTTCGTGAGAATGTTGTCGATAGTCCAGGAACATCAATTCGGCATCGCGGTCAAGAATTGGACATTTCGAGAAGCTCTCTACAGTGTATTCTCACGAAAGATTTACATCTTCATGCATACAAAGTGCAATTGACTCCAGAACTCAAGTGTACTGACCACGCAGAGCGAAGAGTGTTCGTTAAATGGATTATGGAACAACAATAAGTGGATGCTGATTTTCCAAACAAAATCATCTTCAACGATGAGGCTCATTTTCATCTTGATGGCTTTGTTAACCGTCTATATTGTCGAATTTGGGGTTCAAATGCATCCACAATGTGCCACTGGTTGATGCGGATTTTGGGCTGGAGGCATCATCGAACCATTCTTCTTTGAAAATGCGGCTGGTCAGGCAATAACAGTTAATGGTGCTCGCTATCGCGACATGATAATTCAGTTTCTTGTGCATAAATTGCAAGATATGTATGTGGACGACATGTGATTTCACCAAGACGGTGCCACATGCCATACAGTCCGAGAAACAATTCAATTACTGCATGAGTCATTTCCTGGTCGTGTAATTTTGGTTTTGGTGATGGTCGTTTTGGTGATCAGAATCGGCTGCCCAGATCATACGATTTAACGCCGTTGGACTTTTTTCTTTGAGTGTTTTTGAAGTCTAAGGCTTATGCTAACAAGCCCATGACCACCCACGCCTTGGAGGAGCAAATTGAGCACTATATCAAAGAAATTCAGCCACTTTTATGCAAAACGGTCATGGAAAATTTCGACAAAAGGGTGTATATGCAAAGCCGTGGAGGCCATTTACCCGATATGCTATACCATACATAACCCTATACTGTATACTTTATGAATCAATAAAACATTTACAATTTTTCATTTTGTTTTCTATCAAAACTACTTCTTGCGTGAATTTAGGTACACCCTTTACAAAGATAAAGGTAGCAACGCGGTATTCACTAGTGTTACTCGTATATAAAATCCCAAAATCGAAAAGTATTTCATTGCCCTTAAAGATGCAAATAAAACAAGTGTTTTATTATAATTTGAATTTTTTTTATTTATTTTTTTTTTTTTCTGTAAAATTTATACATCGCGTACAATATAAAGCATGCATTTTTAAAATTGGTTCTGATTTGTTAACAAATTGTTCGTTTGCTCATGTTTTTAGAGAAACTCTAATGCTAACAAATTCTGTTGGAATATCCCAGGACTTTTAGTACGTTATTTACTCAGTACATTTAACTGAGACATACTTACAGCCATACCCTATTTTTATGAGGGGAAGAATTTAATTAGTTCCTTTTCGATGATATAGAAGAAAAACGAGAAATCAAATTAAATATCTAATTTGTCTGAACTACAACGATTAAGAGTACTGAGAATCCGCACACAAATGTTCCAGAGCTAACTATGAATTTACTAGAAATTGCTTTGGCTAGACTTACTGAAAAACAGCGGAGGCTAAAATTTACCCAAAGAGACGAATATTCTTAAAGATCGACTAAAGATTTGAAAAATACAAGTTCCTTTATCTAGGCTATTATATATTTCAAGCCTCATTTAAATCCATTTAGTCTTTTGGTGAAAAGTAGCTCGCGCGATTAGTGTGTTCCGAACATTTATTTTACCTGTATCCTAATTTGGCTTCTACGTTAATACAGGCAAAAGGATTGTATATGTATGTATGTTATCGTATTTTTAAATCGGATGAAGAGTAGGATATAGTGGAGTGATTTTTAACCCCACGTTATTCAATTTGTTTTCCAAAAAAAGGCTTGTGCCTTTTATATTTTTTCGAAAACCCTCAATTTTCTAAAAATTGTCGCGTTCGTACTTTTGGAGATACAGAGGGATGGATCCAAAAATATATATTATACTCGAATTCCTAGTCGCATGTTGGGGTGAAAAAAAATTTGTTTCCTCAGCTCTTTTGTTTTGCCCCAAAAAGCTCACCCAAATATTTTTTCATCATTTTTCTTCTTAATTATAATATTTCCGGTCCTCTACATACCATTTTTGCACAATATTTCAGTTCTCTAGGTCTAATGGTTCAAAAGTTACAAGCGACAGACAGACAGACACCGTGTTGACCATTAATGTTCCGTTTTATACCATTCTGGTACGGAAAACTAAAAAGAGACACAATCCCTAAAATTAATTATTTAGCATTATTTCGAAAGTGCTCCAACATATGTATTTCGATAAAATGTTGCTCACTTGTAGATATTTTTCAACGAAAATATGCCGCTTTACGTTGGGTTCCAACCACGTTAAGGTATAGCAACTATTCAGGTCCTTAGCCATCTTTTGGAAATCTTCCGTTTTACATTATTTGTAGAAGAGCTACTGGTTAATGGTCATAAATTGCAACGTTTTAACCTAAGTCCTATCACTGCTACACTTTATTTTAAATAAAAAATAAATATCCTGACTCCCTTAGCAGTTAAAGTACACTCCATGTTCCTGCATTGCAACTAAGAAGTCATGCACATGCTTCTCCTATTCCTATTCATTGGTTAACCTGTGCCAGCATATCAAGTATTTTTAGTGCAGCTTTCAAAAGAAAATTATGCATTCTCCAAACGCATCCATTCTTGCATCCCCATCCATCAACTGATGCATGGCCCCTCCATGCCACATTATTACAAAAACAAAGAAGACCAAACACAAACCCCTTTATCCAGAGGTATCTCCAACCATTCGAGCGTAAATTATAATAATAATTCAAAAACTAACCGCAAAAGTGAATCCGTCATGTCGTCGGATACAAAATATGCGTTGACACTTTCAACCATCGCGTGGCGGCACACGCTTACCCACCGCCACAAATGCAATAACTCCTCGACCGCAAAAAGCACATAATTTATATGCAAATTAAAGTTAGCACAGCATTTTATTCAGCACAATTCAACGTGCTACACAACATTTGTGGCCAAATGAAATGCATTTATAATGCCCAATAAGCAGGAAGAAGGACCGTACTCTGGCCGACCGCCCCATGGCAAAAGCCAAAAATAGGTCCGCACTCGCCTAGGAAATTCATCTCGTATGCCGTTGGCTAAATTAAATAAAATTTCAAAATTCCATTGCGAAAGCAAAGGAACGCAATAAATTACGCGAAACACAAAAGTGTGCATAGGGGTGGCTGACGACGACGCACGGCCGGGCCAGCCTAATGGAGCAGAATGCTTGGAATGACAGCAGGATAAATAGACATTTAGTGGTTTCCTGTCCTGTAAGCCGTCGAAATTGGTGCAAATATTAACCATATCCTCGTGCTGAGTGGTAATTGTAAGTGAGGGCTCCCACAATGCTAATGTTGTATCGGCAGATCCTACCAGCATTTATGTGTACCTACTGTCTGCCGGTGCCTTCTGCTGTAATATTCGAATTTGGTTGCATAATCCTTGAAATTATTGTCTTTGTTTAGTCGATTTGGCTCCGAACCAGAAGATAGTGCTGCTGTAGTTGCGAAACTATTAATTTATGTTTTGCAGGTATCCTACAATCCTTGATGTAAGAAGGGTCATGAGCGCGCCATTATGTCTGCTTAGGTTTCCTCTTTTTTTTCTTCTCTCTATCGTGACTTTGGGAATGGTTTGTCTGCTGAACTTTTTCTCTCTGAACGACAATGGAACTCTCTGATGTTGGCCTTCATTCAATATTTATTTCCAGAAATGTGTGAGGTTGAAATAAGAACGTCGTTTTTCCTGAATGACAAAGAAAAATCGGTGTCTGTGGCTTAGAACATCCTTGTGTCCTTAACCTAATACGAAGGGAATAACAATTTTTGGCTATAACCCAATGATGGTGTCTCATAGGGTTTTTAGGGAAATCAGTAAATTGAAATCGATACGAAATTTCTTTCAGGTGTATAGGGAAATTGTGTTTTGTGATGGAATATCTCCAATTACTTTATACAGTATTTGACTTGTTTTTTTTTTCTGTTTGAGAAGGAATAGAGTCTCTTGGCAACTTTTCGAATTGGGTTAAACGAATTTGTCCTGGAGAATCCAAAAAAAGACGCACGGCACGACGAATTGGGTTAAATCAATTTACAATGAAGAAATACGTGTATGTAGGGAATAGTAGGGTAGGTATTGAAGTGCAGAGAATGACGAATGTGGTTGACGTAAGCATAAATTATCCCATTGTTTGGTATGTTTGACTACAGTCAAGCCGTCCATTACAAGTGGGTTGGTTTGAAATTGTTAAAAGATTAGTTCAAGGGTGCGAATATCTTTACACTTCATAGTCAAACAATTTAAGAAAGACGACGTAGGTATGTATTTGGAATCTAAAAGAAAAAAAGTAAACGTGCTGACAAGTGTTCCCGTATCGTTTACAGAGGTCGAACTATGTACTAAATTTCGTAAACTATGTAGGTAAGTCGAGACGTTTTGAACTTAAGTCTAATGAACTTGCAAAGCAATTAGTTAAGTTAATCATAAATAATTCATTGGTACAAGAGTCTACAAGTAGATCGATTGATTTAAAATAACTCGTGCAGCATTATAAATATCAGATAAGCAAAATTTTTTCCATAAAACGCAAAACAGAGGTTTCTCAATGTCCTTTCGCACATCTGTCCTTTCGCAACATCTAACACACATCCGAGAGTAAAATTGTCATGAGAAGATTCTCTCAATTGCAAAAAAAGTGCCCTTCGGAAACTTAAAACTGTAGATCCAAACCATTCGTGCGGCACATAGCACGAGTTTCTGCGAGAATCTAGATCTGACCCTGTATGGACTGTTGGGGGCTATAAATTTATTGTTATTTATTTATTCACTTAATTAAATACATATATTCCCATTGTGCACGAAACCAACAGCAAAAAAATCTATTATAACAAGATGTTTCAAAATAGCTACCTAAATAGAAAAATATGTATTACCGTCCTGAGCACACACAACCACACCAATCCATCCACTACTGCACTTCTTTTGGCAATGATAATTCTATTTTTTCCGTATGTTCAGATTTGTGATCGTAAATTAATCTGCTAAAATATATTCTAAAGAAATATTCAAATCGGATTGGCTATCAGTTAATTAGGTGTTTATTGTAATACCCATTGGAAATACACATAAATAAAAAATTACAACAGTAACACAGCGCTAAGAAGAAACATGCACAAGAACGATCCATAAACTTCAATTATTCATGAAACCGACGAAACCTCAGCTCGAAACTTAACCGGTTTACATCTCGAAGGTTGGGAATGCCGAATACAGAATAATAAATATCGCATATACCACTAATATATCCCAAAATAAAATACAGCCAAAAATATTGTATAAAAATAAATACCCCACTTAACACTAAATACCAAAATATATCCTAAAATATCCCTAAATACCACCAAATATCTCACATAACATTAAGTACTCAAACATATCCTAAAATATCCGAAAATACAGCCAAATATTTAATATAACAACAAATATCCCACATAACACTAAATACCAAAATATATCCTAAAATTTCCCAAAATACCACCAAATATCCCACATATGACGAGCTACTCATTGAAGGGAACAGTTCAGTGATGGAAAGAGACGCTCTGAATATTGAGTTGAATGAAACAAAGTGAATTACTCTGAATAAACAGGTTTCGACTATTGGCTTTCAGAATTAAAGACAGTGCTGTAAATTAACAACAAATATATGCCTGTGCAACCGAATTTCGTATTTTGAAACACAGGGTGTTTCATAGCCACTTTTCTAATACACATTTTCCTAATGTATGAGTGTAGCTTAAAGTATCCTCCTATTCCATTATAGAATAAATTGAAAAAATCGACTTCAAGGCAAAGCCTTATGGAGTCAGATTTTCAGAAAAGGGGGATAGTGCAAGTGATCTTCTTCTGGAAGACAATACTTGTTTAACAAACCTAGCAGTGTCTTGACGTCAGAATGTTAATATCTGCTATATGATAGCAATAAGGGTTTGATGCCATACATGATGTATACATTTATTTTATTCCCATGCGAACCATTATAGTAAAATTGTTCTACCACTTTAGTTGAGCTCTTAAAGCGAAAATTGGGTACGAAATTGAAAGATCGATAACATGAAGATTTTGGCATCCCAATCATGCCAATCTTGCACTTATTTCGTAATTTATTCGTAAAATACTGGCTAAGTCTAAGAAAATGCAACATGGCGAACTAATTTCTCACAATGGGGGGAAACCTGTAATTCGATTTTTTGTGGCTTTTTCGGGAATCATCAGTAAGATACAAAGAAAAATGTTCGCTATGATAGATACAGTGTTCGGAATTTTCAGTGCAAGGGCAAAGCTCATTCACAGACTCACTGTACTCATGATGCAAAGAAAGCAAAAGGCTGAATTTTGAATTATAGAAAAATTGGTCAAGTGCGTGTCAGTCATCCCGCGATTAGTGTTCCGATCATGAATTTAACCGTATCTTAGTTCTGCTTTCCTGATAATCTACGGAAAAATAAAGAATTATGGTACTTGAAAGGTCAAAGTCAAACAATCACTTTTTTTTCATGGCTGTTTGTTTATACACGGTTGGCTCGAGAACCCCTAAAGAAATTTTAATGAAATCTAGTTCGTATCATACATATGTACATATGTCCTGAAATAAAAAAAATCTTTAAGTCATCTGTATTAGCTGCCTAATTCATGAACTCTTGAACGGATTTCAATGAAATTCGGCTTGCAGACTTAGACTGACAAGCTAGAAATACCCGTTAAAAGTAATTGAAATCTTATAAAGTGGTAATAAGATATGGGGAAGGGCCTTAATCATATTCGAATCATCTTTCTTATATGCCTAACTTAAGAACCACTTGCTGTATTTTGATGACATTTAGGTTTTGAATTACAACCAATATTTGAACATATTTTTCTGAAAATTATCTAAATCTGATGGAGACGGGGTGTAGTGAGTTGACTTTTCATCCGAATTTTCAAGAATTGTTCCTTTTTCCTCCTTATAATGTTTCATGTCCTCAATTTTTTTCATTTGTTCAGCATTGGAGGAAAGGGGAACATCCCCAATACCATGACTTTTGAACTTTTTTCAAAAATGTGTTCCTATATTTTTGGATTCCTTGGAAGTTCAGTTTTAATTTGATGGGGTATAAAATATAAGTATATATATATACTTTTTTTTCTTGAAATACAATATGCCCCAAACGCCCCAGAAATAATTCTTTTCCTCTTTTTTTTTTTAGTTTGATCCGATTCCTACTATCTTTGCACAAAAGTTCAGCGCTCTATCTCAAACAGTTCAAAAGTTACAAGCATGTGACAGACACAAAGACAGATGGACAGACAGACAGTTGAATCAATTAGTGTTCCGTTTATACCACTCTGGCACGGAACACTGAAAAAGTCGGTTAAGCATGATGTAAGTGCTTCACGTGCCTATGGTTCTGGAGCAATTACAGAAAATATTCTATTAAATATTGTAATATGCGAGCTACGGCTCGAGTAGATAAAATGATATTCTGTGAAATTATTTCTTTATTTTCTAGTCTATAGACCAATTCAAGTTCACACTATACTATTCTTCACAAACTCCTTCCTTACAAGGTCTCTTTCTGCTCAAATCACTTTATCTCCTTTCAATTACTTAATTCACAAATTCAAACTAATTACTTCTTCTTGTTAACTCTCAACTTTCAATTTATCACAAAATTACAACTTCGGCTGTTATCACTTTTCCAATCTCCTCGTGTGGTTCAAAACCAACTGCCTTGCCTCGATCGCCATCTGTCCTTATATACCAGCATTTCTGATAGCCAGAAACTTCTAGCAAATTCTTCGACCACGGAACAAGAAAATTCTGATGTAATAATTTCAAGATGACAATAATTTCTTGCGGTTATAATTCTCTCCAAATTCCGTGACGTTGTCTTAGATATTATCCGTCTCTTATCGTGGACACGAACTGTAGACACTAACTGCAGACACGAACCTCGAATGAAAAGACGCTTCGGAACAAAATTATGCCAGAATGAAAAGACACTTCGGAATTTTGTACCTGTTTGAGGGCGTAGTTATTATGCTACATTATGTTACAATATTAAGCAAATAGTGCTAAACTGCTATTTATTACATTTGCTATACTTTGTACTATGCACCATTCTTAAATTCTGTTCAAGTTTTATTGTTTTAAAAAATTACGGCTAAGCCAAAGGAATTTGTATGAGTTGCACGTCTTTACATGTGAATTTGTAATTATAATTCCTAGATTCGACTTATTATCACGAGTGAGAATGAATATCCAATTGTTCGGAGAAGAAAAGAAAAAACGGCGGACAGTAGACGCCGTTTTGTCTATCACTCAATTGCAAAAATTGCAAAATTTGTTCATTTGAGAGTTTCAGAGATAAAGGCTGAATGAACTTTTCAAAATGTTAACTGATCTATCTGCAAGTTAATAAAACTCAATTCTGATCAGAATTTCAACCTTCTACGTCTAACGGTTCAAAAGTTATGAGGCTGTGACAGACAGACAACTGACCCGTCTCCGTTTTTCCTTTTTGTTCCTTGCAATATATTGTCTAATATTTTTAGTATGTGGTGTATTCAGTGGAACATAACCAAGTATACTGGGCGAATGCTATTTAAATGTAGCGAAGGACATAAACCAGTCATGTTAAGTGGCGCAGACATGCTTCGTAAAGCATTAACTCCTATCAACGAAAGACCTGCTGACAATAGCGACTATTTCATTAATCAAATAAACCTGACTCTGAAGTGGACACAGATGTTTAATATCCCATTTTGAGGAAGTAATATTCATCCAATCGGATCCCATTTGGCAAGCAAAGCATATAGTTTTACTACTGTAGCTTGTGTTACATTGTGAGTGATGGTCAAACGTAGCTGACTGCATGTATTAAGCTCAGGTGTTCATCAACTGACAAAAATTCATCTTTTATCTTCAATAATATCGTAGTGAATTCAACCAGCTGAAAAAATCTTTAAATGATGACACTCTTTCCCAAGTGGGAATATATTATATGGTTATGGTTCATCACCCTTAACCGGAAACTGAAGCTCTATACTAACTCAATCACTGGAAGAACGTAATTTCTAAAAGACCATAATTGAAATGCGTACGTACCCCCTAAATCTATTTCCACTTAATAACTCGCCAAAATTAACCACGACCACACCAACCACACTGATGCACCTTGTATTCTTGAAGAGTTTATGTAAAATTCATATCTTCAATCCAGCAACACTTTTGCCATCAACAGCAACGACATCATCATTAACACTGACATCAAACTTAAATCCCCCCCCAAAGATTGAATACATCTTGGAACCACAACCTCAAGTATGCACAATACACAGAATAAAAATAAGAAGATATTCCACGCATAAATTTTATCGCGATTTATGTTGATTTATAAGTAGCACACGGTGATGATGCAGCCACTATGATGCGGTGGAAGATGCTGCAGTAGCAAACGCCAAGTGTCGCCACTTAAGAACGTCGACAAAAAGCATTTTGCTTCTCATTTCAGTGATGAATAAAGGCGCAAGGGTACACTCGCGCCAAAGGAACTGAATCTCATTGAAGTAGGTATTACGTAAAATATTCAAGTGGGCAGCATCAGCGATATTCTTGGACATAAAGAACCTTCTTGTTTCTGACACCCGCGACGACAACGTTGAAGATGACGAAGAAGACGATGAATTAACAACTTCTTAAAAGGCTCCGTTTTCATTGCATAACAATGCGTATACAGTGCATACTCGTATACAAAGAAGGCTCAGTGAAAGATTGAGATGTTTCTGTTAAGTGTTAAACAACTCATTCAGTAGATACATTAAGGGTCCTTGGGAATTTTCATTCTTTTTGTTTGCTTTAAATGCTACTGTGCAGTTGAATATATTTTATAAGTGGTTTACAATTTATAAATGAGATATTGACAAAGTACTTTGCGCAAATGTTAGATATCAAATTATAATGCAACATTTCGAAATGCATACTCGTATAAGTAAACAAAACCATATATTTCAAAGAGACTTATAGAAATGGCTTGAAATGGACAAAACAATTAGCATGTAGATCATTAATTGAACTGCATCTACTATCTACTACCTTTTTTTTAACCATTAACATCAATGTAGAACTTCATTATCAAAATTACGATGGGAGATTTCCATTAGTGCAATGTATGTAGGTAGGCAATAGCAACGAAACTGTCTGATACGTTATCGGACGAAAAATCGGACGTATTTCAGACCAAAAGTTGGTTGATTTCTACAATACCACCTGAACACATCAAGACTCGCCGTAAAGTGAGTTAGGTTTCCACTTAACAACAGGGATATTCCAGTTAAATTAGCTATTATTCAACGGTTTGTGAACTATTTTCACATATACAAAATATCAGAATAGACCAACACCTTATGGTAGCTTATGTTCGTCTTTGTATTGCAATCGTCTGAGAAAGTGAAAACATACCGCCCATACCGCCTTGAGGCGCTAGGTTTGACACCGACAGCATGGTGGAATGAAAAACAAAATTTTTACTTGCGTCTAATAATTTACTTATTGATCAAACTTGACATTACTATGAAAGGAAAGTCAATAAAGTGGGTCTCTCAATTCTGACAGTCCGTTTATCTGTATGCACGACTGCAGCCTAACCGGCTGAACGGATTTTGTTCAAACTTAATATCTGGGATCTGTGGGGTAACAATTCGATGTTTTGCAGATAAACAACATACAGGTGCAAGTACGTGCGCCCCAGTCGTATACTTTATTTCTCGACATTTGATAGGATCAGCCCTATTTATAGTAATAAAAAAGTTGTCAAAAATGTCAGCTCGATCGGATAATATTTTTGCCTGCGCAAATCGATCGAAAATTAACAGTTTTATCTTTGAGTGTTTGTCGAGCGCATTGTCAAGTCACAACTTTTGCAATTTAAAAGAAGAAATGAACAATGTAGTCTCCATTTTAGACTTTCATAACGGTTAGTCGGCTGAATTTTGGTAAACACTTAAATTGAATCGTTAGAAATAAAATGCCAAAAATCTCCAGGGTTGCCATATCATAAAAAGAAAAAAAAATTTAGTAAAAGTCAATAACTTTGTTCATGTTCTAAGGAAATGAAAGTATGGTGATTGTGTCAAACAATTGTATATCATTAAAAACACCCAAAATTAAAAAAAAAAAAAATGGTTTCCGCATGACTCCTCCTGTGCGTCTGTTTGTCTGTCTAAATATCAGTAGCATGGCTTTTCGCTTCTTTAGTTCGCGTGAAATCCTACAAAAGTGTACTCTGATGTAAACATTTATTTATGAGGGTGGCCATCATCGCTGAGTGGTAACATCATCGCTTGTCAGGCCGTTGATTCATGGTTCGAATCCTGATGTCAAGAATCATCTATTTATCTCGCATGAAATAAATAAAAAAGTCAATCACTTGCAAAAGCTAAGTCAACTCTACTGTGAAGGCATAACACTGGCAGTAGTATATGGCTAAAATGCAACTTGATCGTGATAATGGCATCAGGAGGACGGAAAAAAATACTGTGAATCATAAGCAACGACAATACAAAAATACTCCCCAGTTATCTGGACACCACCCTTGGAGTTCATTGAAACTTAATAATACCTGAGTTTCAAACCAACTACACCAATCTGTCTTCTCTCTGTCTCTTTCCCTTTCCACAAAAACGTCCGTGTCCTAAAATTAGTATAAGGGTATTCATATCCCCTTTCACACGTGCAAATTATAAAAAAAAAAAAAAAATTTTAATTTGATCTAGAACTCAAGCTCTGTTGATATTAGTATCAATCGAATTAGCGGTTTAGAAAATACACTTAATTTTGATTTTTGATTTGAACATTTTTTTCTTTTTTGAGTGGTTTAGAAAAAATACATGATTTTGCATTATATACGAGGGCTGTTTGATAAGTCGGTGACTTTGAAATGAAATACTTGTTTTTTTTTTCTCAAGCTATCTCACGAACCTTGACCCGGCGATCGTCCAACACAACATTGTGGATTTTGTTGACCATTTCTTCTGTTGTGACAACATTTGGACGCCCTGGGCGCTCAGCGTCTTTTGTGCTCGTACGACCGCAACGAAATTCAGTGAACCACCTGTGTACCATTCCATGCGAGGGAGCAGAGTCTCCATAATATTTTTTAAGTCTGTCTTTAGACTCTTTAATGATTTTACCGCGCAAAAAGTAGTGCTTTATTAAAACACAAAACTCGCTTTTTTCCATTTTGCCCAAATCTCACAAACCAAAGTTTTTCGTGTTTGACAGATCTATTTGATTTTTTTTGTCTATGCCGAGAAAGAAACAAAGATGTTAGAAAAAAATCCTCTACAAGATCCGAGCTCCATTTTGTATCAAAGTCACTGATTTCCGTCTGAATGCAAGGATTTAAAAGCATCTTCTTTGTATGTTGTGGAACATAGAAATAATCAAAAGCACACCAAAAGTCGTGTTAATTGGATAAGGTATTTTAAAATATACCTAATCAATTTTGTAATATATTTCCTTCGCAATTTTGCACATATTCCGCACATAACTATGCATGCCACCTAACCAGTGACATTCTGGTAAATGCCACCTTAATTTTGCATACCAAACATTATCTTTAAACATTATTTTATAAGATGGAAGTCATTTATGGTTCTGCATACCGATATTTATTACTTACAGATGGGATAATACAGACGATTTAATTGTTGAATGTTTTGCCTTGGAACAGGACGCGTGCGGTCGATCAACTAGGAGGAATTCTCAACTTCTATAAGGCAGACATAACCGCCATCCAGCGATTTACATATATTAAATTCAGAATAAAATCGAATATTTTACGACTTTAAATAATAATCCAAAAATTAAAGCATACACCCAGTTCTCCAATGCGAGTAGAACAAGATTTTCGAGAAATATAGTTGTGAATGAAGAGGAAGTGTTTCATGGTTTTATCCTTTTCCTCGCAGCCTAAGTAATAATTATAATTTACACAACAGTTTACAGTATCGTGTGTTCAGATTATAGTATATAGCCTATCTATCAGCACACATCCTAATATAGAACACAAAACCACCACCAACCTAACATTAAATACTTGCAGTAGCATACCACCACTTCAACTATTCTCTAGTCATCATCGTTTTCAGTTTACATCCTTTATTGCACATAGACCTCCTCTAACACCTTCCAATTTGTTTATGAAGTGGTTTTCTTCGTCTAGTTTCTTCCCTCCACTTCTCTTATTGCTTCGGTCTCATCCACCAGTTTTCAGCCACCACATGATAATTTTCTTGTCCCAAATATCGTTAGTTGTTCGTCCTCTTATATGATAGTAATCGTTTGAAGAGGTCTTTTCATTTGATTCTATGTCGTGTGTCATACTATATACAAGCCTTTACAGATTTCCCAAAACTATTATTTCCATAGCTTTCTGATCCGCTCTCAATCTTGTTAAAATGTTGTTCAGTGGAATTGCTAGTCTCGGGCGCATATGCATACCCATGACCAGGGAAACATACTGGTCGATAATTTTGGTTATTAAGTATTGTAGCATACTGGACTTAAAAATGGCTTTCAACCTACTAATGCTGCCCATGCGAGCTTAATCACCCATGTCTAACATTTGACGGGCCCTATGATAGGATAAATCTCCAAATATGGTCCACCACAACATACCATCATATCTTATATAGTAGCCACGGTGTTGGTTGTTTTAAGAGGGTGAGCTTATACTCTTCACTTAATTCTCTATTGAGCCCGTTGTGTTCCCCTCGCATGTTGAACTGTAAGGAATAGTACTATGATATGGGAATTATGCTTTGAGAAGGGATGTAGGTATTGGGATCAGGGGGAGTACCAAAGGAGACTATGTCATATAGTGATCGGGAAATCGTCTTGTTCGTCTAGCGAACTCCAATATATCACCGATTCCTTTCTTACTGAGGTGTGTTAGATCCAGTATCCTTTGGAATCTCTGTAGTTTCAGACTTAATCTCGCTGTTGTATGGCAGTGGAAGAGGAAGTGTTCTATATCTTCCTCCTCCTCTTCACAGTTGGCACAGATTGTTGTATCAGCTAGCCCAAGTCTGAACGAATATTTATTGAGATTGATGTGCCCTGTTAAAAGTCCTACCATCAATCTCAACTGTGTTCTGCTTGAGTTGAAAGCTCTTTTTTCTGTGTTGTTCTCGGTTCTATTACCACAAATCTGGGCACTTTACACGTATCTAGATTCATAGAATAGTTGTCAGACGGACCCCTATTGTCTTTCCAGGATTCAGTTCTATCTTACTTGCTCCTTTCCTTGCCAGTTAATCTGCCTTTTCGTTACCCGATACACCTTCATGCCCCGGTACCCATGTAAGGCGGACTCTATTGCGCCTGGCAAGTAGGTTCAATTTAATTTCGCACTCCTTTACTAGTCTTGACTTTGACATAGGGTTTGTGATCGCGCTAATTGCTGCTTTGCTGTCCGAGCAGATGTCGATTTGCCCGTCTTCGCTGGTGTATTTCAGTTGCTTTTATAATTGAAAAGACTTTTGCTTGGAACACCGTTACAAATGGTTGTAGGTGAATAGCAAGTTCAATCGGTGGGTTAGTGCAAAAGATGCCAGCCTCCGATTTCCCTGATATGTTAGAGCCGTCTGTATATACCGATAACCCATTGGATTTTCTTGTCGTTCTTTCATTCGTCCAGGATTCTCTCGTGGGGACAATCATTTCTCTTATCATTTTGGTAATTTGTTGATATCTCGTGTTTGCGCCTTCGTTGAAATGGCCCATAGTTCTAAGCCTTGAGGCTGAAAGACCGACAATCTTCTTCGCTTCTAGGTGCAGGATTGTGCTTCTGTGATACCCAATCAGGCCATACGTTGCACTTTTGTGAGCAAGTCTCTTGCATACTTTTAATGTGTCACTGGCCACCATATAACTACTCCATAGAAGATGATGGGTTTTATTACGCATTCGTATATCCAGTGGACCTGTTTCAGTTTCTAGCCCCATAACTTCCCAATGGCCCTCCTACATATCGAATATGCTTTTTTGGTTTTAGTAACTCTTTCTTCCAAATTCTTTCTCCAGGTCAGTTTCCTGTCCAATATTATGCCCAGGTACTTGACGCTGTCACGGAGTTGCAGTGATGTTCCTCCAAGTTGTGGAATGTGTAAGTCACTAGTATTGGTTTTCTTTGTAAAGAGAACTAGTTCCGTTTTATTTGAATTTATTTCTAATCCACTCTTCTCCGCCCATTTCGTTATGATTCGTAGGGTGTTTTGCATAAGCTCTCCTATGATGTTCAGGAGCTTTCCTTTTATCAATACGGCTGTAGTCGATAGTATGTTTATTTGTGTCCCGAACTGTGTAGATTCAAGCACGATCAGGAAATAGAAACCAACAGCCACCCGAGCTTAAGAGAAAATAAAATAAAATTTTAGTTTTTCCAACCATTACATCAAAAAAGGGCCTGGTACTACAATGGACCGAAAATATAGTCCAAGCTCTCCGGGACTTAAAAATTTAAAAAAAATCATAAATCAGACTTTCAATCAAATACTCGTAAACACTCGTAAGCTTTTCTCGTAAATAACTTTAGTAAATTTCATACTTGAATAAGACAAACAAACAAAATTGAATTATCACAAATCCTAGAGGTTAATATTCAAAGTGACTGTAATATTTCACTTAAATTCCCTATTATCTTGCAAAGTATAAGTTTTACATAAAAAAACACCTCAATATAACCTGTAGGTTTTTAATTAACTTGTATACAACGAAACAAAAACAAAAATCTATACCAGACTCCGAAATAGCGGGCTATATTTAAGAGACACCCTGTATAGTAAGTTTCCAACACTTGATAAATTTACTTGGGCCTCCTAACTTCTGCCACAACTTCGAACGAGGAGATATCAAATACAAACGTCTGTGGTATTATCGAACTTAAGATCAACTTTCGTGAAATTCTGAACAGATTGTTGTTACTTCAGGTTTGAAGATAGGTGCTCCGAGTATGAACTAGTCTTCCTACACTAGAGTTCATGTTTATAATTCTAAAGATACCACTGTGCCTGAGGTCGAAGTGACGACTTCCTGAAAGGCACAATGTTTACCTTTCAGCTGCCGTTACGCTACCATTACCTCCGCTACAATGAATACACCCACTGCACAGTATATCAGATAATAATTCATTAAAAGGTCTAAAATGCGGAATTCGTTTCTCACCAATAACAAATAAATTCAATCGACACTCACCTGCCTTACATGGATCCATATCCACATCGTTGGATGTTTTCCTCTGATACTTTGTACGGCGGAGCTCTTCTATGGTGAATTTACATCGATAGAGGCGTTTCTCAACCGGCGATTGTATAACAAATTCATGCTCGTCATGGTTATGTCGATGACTATGATGATGCTGTTGTTGCTGCTGTTGCTGCTGTTGCTCCTGCGGTGGATCCACTTGTACCTCCTGCGCGGCAAGATGTTCTGCACGGTGGCGATGATGATGATTATGATGTAGATGCTGATGATGGTGATTTCTATGCGGATGCGGTTGTTGTTCATGGTGATGATTATTATGATGTTGATCTTCCGCCTGCTGGGGGTCTGTAGTTTGATTTAAATATGCACATTGTACAACACATTGTTGCTGAATTAGAATCATGAAAACAAGAGCACATGAGTAACTGCAAAATAGCGGATGATTCTTTCGGAATTTAACAAAAGCCATTTTCGATTAAATATTTTTATTTAATTTTTTAGCAAAATTATTGAATTATAAATGCACTCCGAACCGAACCGAACCGAACCGAACGTTGACCAAATGAAAACCGCGACTTTTTTTTTTTGTGGATACGAATTTTTCCGTATAATGGATCGCTTTTGTTTTGTACTTCACTTCATTTTAATTGTGATAACGACAATAACAATAATAATAATAATTAAATGCGATTCATTTACATTTTGGTATTGCGACGCGGTTGCATTGTGGTGATGCCGGGCAGTTGTTTTATTCGCTGATATCACGGTATCTCCCGAGAGTATGTATATATTTTTTATTTCCAAGTTTGTATCAAATAATTATTGGTATTCTCACTCCTTCGTTTTGCTGTTTTTCTTACTTTTTATATTTTAATCTTGAGAGATATTTCAATTCAATGTGCCATTTTTGACTTCGGGAAACACAAGACCGAAATAAATATGCACGTCACTGTAAAGAAAAGCAAAGCAACATTTTAAAATTATGTAATGGGAGGTTATATAGATAGGTACAGCATTGTTTATATTGTAGATTGTAGAAGAAAATATCTAGAACAGAGAATTTAAAGTTAAACTATAAGACATTACCGTTAGTCGTTTGACTATTTATATAGAGAAACCCCAATTTTGCAAGCCTCTCATACGATTAATTTTACTTCTAAGATAAAATTTTAGTTTTTTGTACAAAAAAACAAACCCTTACATTTTTTTATATTTGAAAACATTATTTTTACATTCTGTTCTCTTGTACGACTCTTGCAAAATATCCACCGCGTGAAATAAATAAAAACACAATCAAAATTCAATTTCAACATTATACATAATTGCTAAATTTATTGCTATTGTCTAGTCGGCTGCCCAAGTTAATTTGAATTCATTATTAAATAAAGTGATGTGCAGTGCATGTAGTTAAGTGTTACACAAATTACTTTCAAAAGAGCACAAGTAAGACTTTTGTGAATAGAGAAACCCATAATTCATAAGCAATGAAAGTAACAAGTGCGTGTTATTGTCTAAGGCCGTAGCAATGTCGTTTGTTGTGAAGGGACAAACAAAAATAAACATAGATGTCGGTATGGGGAACCATACACGAACTTCAATACCGTGTCTGTTTGTCCGTTGTCTGTCACACACTTGTAATTTTTGAACTCTTATAGAGTGCTGAAATAGTGGACTGAAAATATTTTTTGGTGGGAGCTTGTGGTGGCATAAAATATAGGGTTATTCATGTCGATGGCATCTGTCAAATCCACCTGTCATTCATAGTGATATGTAGTTAGTTCTTGCCTTGCCATTTTACAATACTGATTCGTTAACTATCGCTCAACGCATAGAATGCGCACAACATTTGCCAAAATAATCAAGTTAACGCCGATTTTGCGAACAAAATCTTCTTCAGTGATGAGGTCCATTTCTCGCTCAGCGGCTACGTAAACAAACAAAGAATCCAAATGTGATTGTTGAGAGGTCATTGCATCCACCACGGGTGACAGTTTGGTGCACGCTGTGGACCGACGGCGTGACCGGGTCGTATTTTTCTGAAAACGAAGAAGACTCCACTATTACGATGAGTTCTCTGCGCTATGGTCAAATGATAACCAACTTTTTAAACTTTTTTTTGTCCTGAGATTGAAGACATTGATGTGACCGATATATTGTTCTAATAGGACGGGGGTACGTGCCACATAAAACAGGCTCTATTGCATGAAAAGTGATCATGTGATCATGTGATCTGACCCCGTTAGATTTCTTTTTTTGTGAGGCTACTCTAAAGATTGTGTCTATGCAGACAATCTCCAAACTTTGGAACCCTTGAGAACCAACATCCGTGAAGTTATAACCACAATACAGCCAGAAATGTGTAGAAAAGTCATCGAAAATTACCCCACAAGAACCGAATTTTGCAAAAACCCTCGTGACGGCCATTTTACCATAAAATATTAAAAAATGTTAATAGAAATCCTTAATACTCTTTATTTAATTTTAAGTTAAAATCCTAAAGCACAAAATGAATAACCCTGTACCTATATATTATAAAGGGTTATTCAATAGGGACATAACAATTTTGTATTTTAATACAAATGCACACTTGAACTTTTTTAAGATCTGTCAATGTCAAAATGTCAGCAAAGGTTTACGTTTTTATCATGATGAATTTCACAAACGACCAACGCTTGGAAACTATTAAAAATTACTACCAGAATTCTGAAGCGGTAGTCGCAACTTTAAGAGCGCTTACTTGGGTCGTAATAATCGCCCCACCAGGCAGGCGGTGTGTGTTATAGTGGATAAATTCGGGTCAACATATTCACTATTAAATATTCCAGTGCCAGTGAGACAACGCAACGGTCGAAGTACCGGAAATATCGCAGCTGTAAGTGGTTCAGTTCAAAATGAGCCACATCAGTCGATTTCACGCCGTTCACAGGAATTAGGAATCTCTCAGTACACATTGTGGCGAATTTTGCATAAAGATCTTAGCCTACACCCTTACAAGATCAAATTAACTCAAGAACTAAGGCCTTTTGGTCATTTGAAGCGCCGAAACTTCTCCGATTGGGTTCTGCAAAAGTTTGAAGAAAATCCTGAATTTCATCGAAAAATCATCTTCAGCGACGCAGCTCATTTTTGGCTAATTTGATTGAAGGGGAAGTTTGATAATCGTGTAATCTCGATAAATAGTCTGGTCGAATGGCCAGCTCTCTCATGCAATTTAACGACGATGGATTTCTTTTTTTGGGGTTACGTTAAGTCATTGGTTTATGCCAACAAGCCAACAACGTTGAGAGGCTCAGGAACAATATCGAATACGAAATTGCCAACGTTCCGGCCAGTATGTGGAAGAGTGGTGGAAAATTGGCTCCAAAGAATCGATCGCTGCAAACGTGCTTAAATAAAACACAGACCACTACATCACACGATCGAGATCTAATTCCATACTTAAAGTTAACATGTGTACTACACCTGGAATAAATTTCCGATATCTCAATTATTCTGTGTTTTATTTAAATACAAAATTATTATGTTCTTATTAAAAATAAGGGCCTGGCCTAGCTTCTCGCAGCCACTCGTAGTGTGCGACTCATTAATGTTTGGGACCTACAATTTTATGCCGTTTCCGAGGGGCAATTTTTTTCGATTGAAGGAAGTTCTTTATGACAATTCTACTCTCGAATATTTGTCATACATTCGCAAGAGGTGGGAAAACTTTTTTTTTGTGTTTTCTTGGATTCGAATCTTGAACCTCCAAATTCAAATATTTCAAGCCCATCATGCCATATATCAAACTAAAACTGGAGTTCGAAAGAATTCGAATGTGTATTTAAAAAATGAGCGCTGCTGGATCGGACGTACTTGCTCCATATTTGCTGTTGGTTCGTAAATTGTTCAAATTTCACATCTAAAACTTGCTTGATCATACACATGTCTAAAATTTAAACGTCATATCCTTAAATGTATCGAAAAATGGCTATCAATTTGTCTCTAATAAGTATATAAACCAAATATTATAATTTTTAAGGGAAGAGTGAGTAGCCAGTTTCATTGCAAACATCGATATTACCCCAAATATTCATTTTTATCGATATAGTTGAATATTTATTTATTTATATATAAATATTGTATATTCTATAAAGTTTGTTGAACAAGACAAAAAAACTTTAAAACCATAGCAATCGTATCTACACACACAAATTAATCCAAAACGCAAGTTTCATCAAAAAATATGATATTAAGTGGTTAAGTTGTTTTTGAGTTATGCATACTCGTACATGTGAGAAAAACGATGCGAACATTTTTAAAACTCCTTTCCATATCTCGCTCATATTACATCCAATTTCGATACTAGCTTAAGAGCCAAATTTCATCAAAAAATGTTCAGACTTTCTTGAGTTAGGTGGCTAAAGAGATTTGTTTAAAGATTTTTGAAACGCCGCGCCTACATCTTTCTTAATTTGTAAACGAAACCACAAATATTGATATATCGTGGGATTCCTCCCATTCGGGGATTGGGAATTGACACGTTCAAAAAACCATCTTATGGGAAAAAGGGAACAAAATTATTCTCTAGTACAAAATTGTGCTAATTTCGTTATTAAAAAAAAAGCTATACAGAATGAATTATGTAAGTCGTAAAATATTTATTTAATAAATTTTCCTTAAATCAAACAAATCTTCTATATTATAATTTCAGAAATATCTAAAAGATTTTTAAAAAGTTAACCTTAGAAACGATATATCTAGGAGAAAAACATTGACAAACAGATTTGTAGGAAATGGAGGTATAAGTTGCGTAGTGACCTTGGCCTTAAGAATCTGGACCAAACTTCCATTTTTTAAGTGGGTATGGAGTCAATTGAGATGATGAGTATGTAGAAAAAGGCATCTGTTATTATGCATTTTCTCGAAAGCCCAACCAAAGAAAAAGTTTGGAAGAGTAGATTCGGTACATACTCCTAAAAACAAAGATATTCAAGGACACTAAAGGTCACCGAGAAACATGGTAGCTGCTAACTGCTTTCAAACTGCTATCCTAAAAAAAATGGAAAAAATAATGTTTCGCGTTTTTCTCTGTGGTCTTCAACTTTTTCTTCTATATCAAAATAAAGCAAAAAATCTCACACCAAAATGGAGAAGTTTTTTGAAAAATAAATTTGTTCTATGCAAAGATGATTAGCTTTTCCATTTAGTTTCGAATGACTATCTTTTGATATACCATTTTTTTAAAAAAAAAAAACAAGCTGGACCGAGCTTAAGGTCACCAAAAAACTTCTCACTTAATTTCTTACAACTTTTCTTATAAGTATTTTCCTCATATTGTCAATTAATTAGTAGCTGTTATTCCAAACATTACTTCTTGGAAAATCTTGTATTTTTGACTACAAAAAAGGGAGAAAAGTAAGAAAAGGTTAGAGTTCGTGGGAAAAGTAACGACAAGGATCTACAGACACTGGAAACTACGTATGGCTTGTACAAAGATGTCACATATGCAAATCAAATTCCATCAACATCTCTTAAGTGGTTCTCGAGCAAGCTGTATGACACATTTTAACACTCATATTTTTTAAGGTGACGTAAATTATTAAAATATCAACGAAAATAGTGTTCAAAGTTGACATTTTCAAAAATGCCAATATGACTTTTTGTATCCCAAAAGCTCTTCTATACTACCGTGAGTCTGAGTCTTGCCCATATCAGTCCACTACCAAGCGGACTTGGATTTGCTTTAGTGTAGGTCTGTTCCATTATTGGTGCGGGGCCTTTATTCTACCTATCTGCTCATGGGATCCAAATTCTAAACCAAAACAAAAACCTTCAAGAGGGCGATCTAATCTAGTACCAGCAACAGGAATATCAGGTGATACCGGGAAAAACTTGTCGGTATTTTCTGTGAAACGAACCTGACACACAGTAGTTCATCCACTTAATTGCTGAGCAATGGGTGTAGTCGATGAAAATCAAATCATATTCAAAATTACTTTCAAATTCGAGTAGCTCCCAGAATTTTAAGAGCCCTAAAATCCCAAGAGGAAAGTTCTAGCTTTATAATGAAAAGGACACTTCTGTGACAGCTTTTAATGGGTTTTTCTCCAACAATATAGATACCATGCTCATATGGAAGCCACAATGATCTTAAGGTCACATAAAAAGCTTTCGTAACAAATCATGTAGCTCAATGTACATATATGTATAACAACTCCATTATTAAGCTGCAATTTATATGAAAAGAAAGAAATCATTATTAATAACAACGACTTAGTTGAGATCCAGTCGTTGATTGCTCACCGATTTCCACTAGGAACTACCCCACAGCAACACCGGAAGATATACAAATTTTTACGGGCTGCGACGCAAATGCCCATCACACAATATAGAGGATCTACATCGATAAAAGAGGTGTATCAGTCCTTCATTTCCTTGTAAACCCCGGCATAGAAATACTGAATAAGGTAACAAAAGCTCCAGACTTAATTTTAGATAGTTGAGTTGCCTGCAACATAATCTCAAATTGGCACATCTCCAATGAAGCCTCATTTTCAAACCACCATTATTACAGTGTAGAGAGCATCAATTCCCTATGGAATACTAAGATAACAGGTGCAGAAATATATGGGCTCAACCTTAAACTAGTCGTCCTCACTTATCCAGAATGCTGTCCATAACAAGATCACCCTTACTTGGATTCCTTGACATCAAGGCATTAAAGAAAAAAAAGACTTATGCTTTTATGGTCCTCGTATGTTCTTCGAGTCCGATAATAACAACAATATGCATCAACCAGATAAGATATTTAAGGAAATAACTTTAAGTCTTGAAAAGTAATGTTAATAAATCGCTTTGCCCTCCAACTTTCTATCTAAACAAAAAAGCTCAAAAATTCAGCTCAGTATCAAACGATAAACACAACATCCCTAAAGTAACAATAAAACTACTTTCAACCGAATGTTGAAACAAAGGCTATTCACAAACTTTGCTTCTGAAAGTTTGTTTCAAAAACATTGCATCATCCTTTAAATTCATAAAACACATTCAGTCGTTCAGCTGAATGCTGAACACAAAACTTTTACTTTCTTACTAGAAATATATCTACACTACATGTATAAAGATACTTTCTTGTATCCTTCAAAGTTGCACCCCAATCTAGACAAAATGACGCGTTGGTGGTGATTCAACCCAACAAAAGCGATAAAAAATTAATTATCCGTAATTCTTTGCTCAAAAGATTCAAATAAATGTTTCCTTCTGCTTCTGTTTCTATCTCGCTCGATCCTTTAAAATGCGAATTTAAAAAAAAAAATCATTTTCCAGGAATGCGCCAAAGTTCCCTTCACGAAGAAGAAGTTGAAAACCATTTTATTCGAAAATCGACAATGAACGATGAAAGACTAAATGAGAGGGGAATCCTTTCCTTTCACGCGGAATATTTAAAATGCGCCAAGCAACTTATTCAATGCAAACAAGAACAGCCAGTGCGCGCGGTTTTCATTATTTTTCTGCACTTCGTCGTTTCATTCAAAAATCAAAAAGATGCAATTCTTTCATTTTCTCATTTATTTGCATTTTTTATTATAACGATGGCGAGATTGTACTCCTTTGAGTTTTTCTCTTTTTTTTTTTGTCTCCCTTGCTGATGCTGTGTAATTTGCGATTCTATCATCAATAGCCAGTCGCTTTAAGGAGCAGCAGGGAAATTATTTCAACTGTTTGAGTCTCTTTAAATTAACCCTACAGGCGATGTCAACTGATTCCGATTGCATCCAATCAAAGGGGTATTAAAGGAAATGTCCTGATTTGTACAGTGCACAATTTACTGTGTAACATTTCGGAGCCATGACGGTTAGGGTAGTAACATAGCTAAAGGCGCTTTGACTTACAAACATACGAGTAGAACGCTTTGCCTTGTGCACTAAGCTCGATTAATTGCTTTTGCATGGTAATTGATACCATGGCAGGTTGTATTGATTTCAAAGTCTTAATTCTATTTTGTCAACATCAAAT
Source organism: Pocota personata (assembly GCA_963082735.1). Taxonomy (NCBI): domain Eukaryota; kingdom Metazoa; phylum Arthropoda; class Insecta; order Diptera; family Syrphidae; genus Pocota; species Pocota personata. Next base: position 256,729,919 of record OY720429.1, on the reverse strand, counting down.
TAAGCCGAATACAATACGGTTAAAATCCAGGTTAAATAGTGGAAGTGGTAAATTGTGAGTGAACAAAATTCGATGTTTCGAAATTTAGAGGGTGGATTTTAAAGGATTTAGGATTTAAGCGGTGAGTAAGTTTTTCTTTATGGGGATGTCTAAATTTGTTGCAAATTTAATCGAATTATTTTATAATAGAATCGACTTTAAATGGTAGGTATGCCAATCTTGACAGAGGAAAAGCAGACTAGGGAACTACTCGCAGGAGATTTCGATGCTCGAATGAAAAATTAATAGTTAGACGCAAATAGGACATAGAGGCCCAGTTTCTTCCAAAGTTCATTTAGTGCTTATTATATTTTTGCACAAATAGAAAGGACTTGTCAGATATTCGCCAGAGTAGTGCATTGAAAAACTTTTTGGTGTTTTTGCTGGGATTCGAACCAGTACCGAATTTCTTCAGTTAGGTTAACGTACGAACCACTTGAATCAAGGCAAACACCTCAATGTTCCGAAAAGATAAACTCACTTTAATTTTGATATTTCCTTAAATATGTGTCTTATCTGAAATATAAGAAACGCCTGATTTCTGTTTACATTCAGCGTAAAAAAAAAACTGATTACTTTCGCTTCACCACAAACTATGTATCATACTCGTATGATTCTGGAAAATTTCACACTAGGTCAAATGGATTAAAAGTTACAACCGTGTGACAGACAACCGTAATAAATCCATTATTATATCCAGGACGAAACACTAAATCAATGTGCATATTTGCTGGAATTTCAGGAGATTTGGTAGCTAGATGGCACTACAAGTGCATAATAAACTAGTTGACCAATTTCAATGAAGAGGAATTTACCAATAACAACCAAAAGTTGAGTAAATATACTATTTTCTTGAACTATTGCCATTTACAATGTTTCAAGTCAAAACAAATAAACAAGATGCATAGCGAATCATTCGGTATGTTTTCGCTTTCAGTTACGCTTCGTTGATCCGCAACGAAATGAAATAGAACCACTTTACCATAACATTTTGACGCTGAAGAAAGAAAAGGTAGTCTGCATCAGCTAATGCAGTTGCTGCCATCGTGCCTAAAACGTTGGCCTCCCAGGCAGGGTTTTACCGATTAAAACAAAATGTAGTCAAGAGAAAAACTACTTAAGCCTCTCTTCCTCTTTCGAGGATAGAAAAAGATAACTTTATGGTTGCGAAGTCCATTTATGTAAGCAAATGTTCAAGAATAGCCAAGAGAGACTTTATGCAAACAAAACGTTTATCAGGGTGACGGTTCTTTTTCGAGGAATCATTTTGTTTTTCATTATTGATTTAGCATTTAGTATTGTACCTACGGTTTCGACCTCATACACTGGGAATGCTCTTTCTTGATAGGTATTGTGCTATCATTGATAGATCAGATGCACAACCTACCAACATATGTCCCTATAGTATCACTACTTAAATTCCACATAGCAAGAGTTCTATTGTATTGCTAAAAAATAGCCCACAGAGTTTTAAAAATCTTTACGCAGAATATTTCTCCGGCGCGACTATCCACCTTGTCGTGGTGTCAGAGCTGAAGTAGGCTATGCTAGGAATCACATCGAGCGTGCGTTCACTTCGAAAAGGTTCCAGCGAAGGCCAAAAACTATGAGATAGTCATCCCAACTCCTGGATGGAAGGTTGGGGCTTAAACCAACTTTTACGAGCTCTCGTAGGTGCCTAGACGAGGCCTAAGTGTAATTAGCCTTACTCCGATACTCGGCGGCTCTGTCGAAGCATACTCTCATTTCCGTCCGTACTCGCAGGATCAATATTTCACAATTAAATAAATACAATACAATTACCCTCGTATGAATGTTATCGAGCTGATAATAAATACGAGTATCTCGGCGTAATATTGGATTCCAAATTAAACTGGAAAGCTATTATAACCTTGACAATCGAATCAAGAAGGCATATGTATGTTGCACTATATGCATGTAGAAGAGCCTTCGGGAAATCTTGGAGATTTAAGCCTAAAGTGGTACAACATTGGCTGTATACTGCGGTAGTAAGACCCATTTTGACCTATGGTTCGAAATCGCTCGAGAAGAAATATCACCTTGAAAGCGTTACAAAGATTCAACGGGCAGGCTGTCTGGGGTAATGGGATCGATGAGATCAACACCAACAGCAGCTCTGGAAATAATACTGAATCTCTTCCACTTGACATGTGTATATTGCGGGAACAGGGCAGTTAAAACTGCGCTAAGAATAAGGGAAGCCGGTCTATGGAAAGCTAAACCCTACGGTCATGCCTCAATTCTAAACCGATGGAATATATTGAGACTCCGGACGGAAACGGACTACATCATTCCCATGCCAAACTGCAACCGGAAGTTCTCTATTAAAATTCCTAACAGGAAAAAATGGGATGAGGGAAGAGTCTGTTTCGAGAATGAACTGGCAATCTTTACCGATGGATTCAAAATGACTGCCGGTACTGGTGCCGGCGTCTACTGGGAGTCTCGAAATATACATCGATCGTTGCTGCAATAAAACAAGCTGTGAATATGATTCTTGAGGAACATATTTCATCAGCATCTTTGTTGATAGCCAAACGGCCATTAAGGCATTACAGTCAACATCACTAATATCCAAACTCTTAAAAATTTGTAAAAAAAAAAAACAACTGGATGTTATCTTAGCGGCCAACACGGTGACCCTGTGCTGGGTACCGGGCCACATTGATATCTCTGGTAATGAAAAAGCAGACGAACTAGCCAGAGAAGCTTCACTTATAAGGCCTTCGAGGGCCCTTTCCGAGGCTAATGTTCCGCTTAGCACCCTATACAGGGAGATAGACATCGAGTCTAATGAGGATGCTAATGAACGCTGGTGTCGATTAGATACATGAACTAAGAAAACTCCTGAGATTCATACATTTATCTGCGTGGTTTAGCTTAGCGGTCAAAGACTGAAATTTTTAGGTTTCCATTGTTCTAAAAATTGGGCACAATAGACTCTAAGTGGTCTAAGTGAGCTGTTGACAACCCTGTCAACAAGGGCACCCAGTTACCAAACCTAACCTTATGCAGAATAAGATAGAAAATAGTTCTTGCCGACATGTACAGTTATCTACCCAACATAGAAATTAGAAGCAAAGCATTATCGGATAAGATTATTATGTTGCGTGTGACCGACCTTATAGTAACCGACACAATAAAATAGATGCTGTCCTTCCCATACTTGCCATAAGAATCAAAATCAGCTCCAGCTGCAAATATCTTTCGGGCTAACAAGAACCAGTTGCCTTTGTCAAACTCTTACCCTATAATCTCAGAGTAAATTCCTTATCAATTGAATTGAGAATAAAAATACGTACTTCCATGTCCCATCTCTCATTATTAAATTTCGTCAACTTTTATCTCCCATCTTCCTTTCTCGAAGTTAAAGCATTTTGTTCATAAACAACTCACTATCTCTGGCGGGAAGCAACTTCTCAATTAATTACTAAATCTCCTGAGCGTAAAAACTTAATCAATTATTATCAATGCAAAAAAAAATATATTAGAATGTGAAAAGTATCTGGCGTGTCCATGCCCGGAATAATTGAAAAAAAAAAAAAAATATCATCCGCTCGCTTTGACCTAAATCTAATATTTAATTAAGTAAATCGGCCAATTTCCGGAATCAGTTATCAGTTGACTAAATCTTCTGCAAGAGGGAAGATAGGTAAACTCGATTGCTACGCATAGAGGCAGATGTCCGACACGATGCCAAGTCGGAAGGAAGAACAAAATGAAAGGAAAATAAAATTCTGCCAATCCTTGACATTGATGTTGGTAAAGCCACTACCAATATAAATCACAATGGCAAGAGCTAATTAATCTGGGATTATGAGTTAAGGTACTTGATTGCACGGTCCAATGAACGAAAATAAAATACGTCCTGAATGTATGTTCAATCGACTATTGGGTTTGTCCAATCCACCATACTACACTAAGTATTATGTGAGAATAATAATATTCCACTGGTTATCTCGTTTTTAGAGAGATTAATCGTCAATTGACTAGCAAAGGTCTAGGTTATAATTTTGTTTATTCTTACTGATGAAATGCTACTCTACTTTTTTTTACATTATTGTTGCCTTGCCGTGCTTCCAATATTGTTATCAGCTTTGAGTGGGGAGTTTTCCTTTTGATTTATAGGTTCAAGCGATTGTGTGCTTACTATACTTTAGACGTATTACGGACAACAATGTAGAGAATATTCTTCTTTCAATAAAAATAAAGAACAATTGCTAAATCAAATTCACTATTGTGGACTTTTAAATTAAAGAAGTACGTTCAAACATTTTTTGTTTATAACGAGTAATTAATCCATGTAACGTGTCCATCAACACTGACAATGATATAGCACACAGCCATCGGATACGCATTTGTTTGTAGGTTGATCTGAGGAGAGAATGGCGGTCCCATTATTTTTTTTTTGTTTTTTTTTTTTGTTTCTTATCCGTGAAACTGTCAGAGATTTCAGATGACAGGGACTAAACATAAGGGTGTACAATTTCTGATTACACGGATGTCACATTAACGGGAACAAAGAGCAATTAAAATTTTCTTGTTTGAAGATGCGCGTCAGATAATTTTATTTTTAATTAAATTATAAAACAAGACATGACTTTTTTGTTTAAGGAATGCAGGTGCCCTCAGTGATATAAGACTGAGATACATAATATGTACTTTGATATTTGATGAGTGCTTTGCTTTGCCAAATGCTTTAATATGCTTAAATTCAATTGAGAGGACATCAAAGGTATTTTTACTGATTAAATTTGTGTCTAACATTCAAATCGCAACGAGTGGTATAGATAACTCAGTGGTCATGGTCAATCAATAGCATTATTATTAAAAATACATAAGTTATCTTTAGTGGTTTTATGGGTGTATTAACCCATTTCATCTCACATGGCAGAAACTGCGTTTCTTTTTACTCGCTTTGCTGAATTGAATTTTTACGGAAACACGCCAATGCTTATTAAAGCGTATTCTTTTCCAGGGTTGTAGGTACTAGACTACGGAAAATCTATTGCCCTCGCTTCATGAGACGGTATGTCTGTAACCAGACAGACAGGCGCCTAAACTATAAATATTTATGACGAATTAATGCATTTGTATGCGAAGAACAAAATGTTAGCGAGATGGCTAACGAGCTGCGTCAATGCCACTAATACATTTGTTTGTTTGTTTTTATCAGCTGATCTGTGATCGAATCCCGTCGGGGAATGAATTATTTGTCAATTTGTCTATTAATTTTCAATCAATTACCAATTATTAGCATGAACGGGTATCTTTCATGGTCAATTCTTCAACATCACTGGTTTGCGCACGTTGGCATACCACAGGCAGAAGGTAAGAGTCTTAAAAATGTGTGTGACAGAAAGAAGCATTGATTGATGACCCCAAAAGACTACTAATTCCATGCAGAGCAATAATTTTTGCTAAGCAAAATATGAAAGGCAACTTTCACAGAAAAAACTTACAGAAAATTTGTAAGGCGTTCTGTTTTTAAGGCTACGGAAACCCTTTTTTTTCTCTAGAATCTTCTCTCCGGATGCCTGTAGTACTGGCCAATCTGCGAAGCTCTGAAACTTAGTCATAACTAGTTCATGAAGAATATACCAAGATGTTGTGGTCTAGTGTTGATTACTATCCATTTCGGAATAGTCGCACTATAGAATAAATATTCATAATAGATTTTCATTAACTTCGGGATAAAGTCTGGCATTTTGAAGGATTGTGTCTTTTAATAATTCGGCATATCCGAGTATCTTGTAGAGAATTTTAGAGCCCAAAACTTAGGGCCAAATTATTTCTTCGTACATAACACCGTTTTCGAGATTTTTGCACTTGAAAACGATTTTCGATATTAACTTAAAGTTAAAATCTGATATTTTGTAAGATTGCGTACCTACAATTTTCGAAAATTTCCAAAAATTTGGCATCCATGTTATAGGAAATTTCGAAGTCTAAAATTTCGGTCGAAGTTATTTTTTTCGTACGACGTAACGTTTTCGAAATTTCAGCATTCAAAAACTATTTCCTCCATTAACTTTAGAGAAAGTTCGACATTTAGGAAGATTTTGTACTTACATTTATGGGAAATTTCACAATTTTTCTTTTCTTTTTGAACGATGTAAAGTTTTCGAGATATTCACACTCAAAAATGATTTCCATCGTTGTAAAGTCGGATATTTTCGAACATGCGTCCACTGTCTCTGTCTACAACCAGTTTATCTCGCTTGCGCGTCTGTCCGTCTTTCTATCCATGTGTTTGTCACTAAATTGTTTTTCCTAGGTATGTATATGCATGATTTTTGATGCTCCGTACCAAAATGGTAAAACGAAACACTAATGGATTCAACACGTTGTGTTTCTGTCACACGCTTCTAAGTTTTGAACTGTTTGGCATAAAGTAGTATTTATATAGGATTGCAAAAATTTAATGATCAACTTCTGAACTAGGGTTAAGGTAGCTCGTGGTGCCGTAATTATTGAGCTTGAGGATCCCACGATCCACGTGATGGTTCTACCCTAATGTCCAATTTGCATTTTTTCCAAAGCTAGATGTGATGTTTTTTACTAGTATTGCATGGAAACTGTTGAGCGGGCAGGATTGAGTTGACTATTTTATGCACTGCAGCGCTGTCTATAAAAGGAAGTCATCAGGAGTATACGCTTCAGATCGCCAACAGCTTAGCACCTGCAAATATTTGGTGCATTGCACACTTAAGCCCGTGCAACATAAACAGACATGAAATACACACAATTTCTATAAAATAGCTTGATGACAAAGTCTATCAATTGCCATTGAAATATTAAGCGTATCACTCTTACTTTAAACAGAATCATGTTTTCAGTAAGATTCACCATTAAATAGCCAGTGGATATTTTGCTGTGAAAACCTTACTGCGGGTCATTGAGAATGATTTGTGATTCCCGAAAAAAACCATAAATAATACCAAGAATAACTCTCTAAGTCATTATGTGCGAAGCTGTTATTTAAGAACGAAAATGATTTTCAATGCTCGTAATCCTGGAATTTTGAAGTCAAATATGCCAAGAACTGGAATTTAATAGATCTCATATAACAGACTAAATTTTTGAATTTTTATAGGCAGTTTTAGTTCTTTCCCGTAACGTCATCAACTTGCTCGCAAGTATGTGAAGAAAAATTTCCTCTTTGATTTGAAGTACGTATAAGTTTGTCTCAAACATTTAAATCGGTTTAAATTTATTAATTTTTGTCGAAAATTGTGGGCAAACATCATGTGTTTTTTAGCGCCTTAAAAACTCGCTAATCAGCTAAGTCAGAAGCCCTGCAAAGGCATTCTACACCAGCGGAGCCGCAAGGAAGAGGAGGTGGTTTTAGTGAGTAAAAATCCCAGCGGTACAGCGGTCTTTTTGAAGATTTCCACATCCTCACAAAAAAAAAACAAAAAAAACATTTGCGTAAGTCGATCTCAAATTTGCGTATGATAACCTCAATGGAGGCGTAATCGGCTTCTACTTCTTACGGCGAAGTTATGATCCGGAGTAGAAGGATCACAACCCTCCCACTTTACACAGATCCGCCTGTGGGGTTTGCGTATGATAGCCTCAATGGAGGCGTAATCTGCTACATTATATTGTTGTGTGATGATGTGCAAAATGTTGCATGCACAAGAGCATTCCATACAAACGGCTATATTAGCAGATGCATCAATAATTAACAGAAATAAAGGGCATCACACAGGACAAGAAGCTTAAGCTTCCGCCTATGATAAAGTTGTTATTGGAAATATAGGTACATCCCCTACCTTTCAGATACAAAGACGTCTTAGGGACACGAAACAAGAGGTGTGAACGAGATGGCGATGAGGCTGGGCTGATTGAATAGAAATAACCAACAATTTGATTGAAGCCTATCGAAAAGTCTGCTTGCGCCTCGCTTGATAGCACTTAATTCACCAGAACAACATAATTTTGATGGATTTTGCAAAGAATAATAACTGAACTGGGGTAGATCTTGCAAGATCTGGTATGGTATTTCGTTGCGAAAAATACTTCAGACTGTATGTAGATTTCATCTTACAAAATATTAAAATATTGGAATTAGTGAGAGAGTATTTGGATGAATTAGGGTACAAGACATGAAGTGGCCAACACGGAGCCCGGACTTGTGAGACAAGAGGCAACTTTTAACCGACGTTACTTGAAATCTCGGTCAACCAAGCCTCAAGCATATATAATCCAATATATACTTAGGTAGTACCATTTGATACCTAAAAAAAACTATAATTTATGGCAATAAATCAAAAAGAAATGTAACCCCTTTATGAACATCCAAAAGTCAAACCCCATCACCCTCTTGACAATTTATTACAATTCCCAGCAATTCCATCACATTCAACATTAGATTGAAATGCAATTCCCTTAAATGCGGTAAATTAAATTCCAATCAACTACCTGCGGCTACATGTCCACACAAAAATACCCATCAAATGACAAATCCACACAATGTAATCTCTCCCGAATGCCTGCGGCGAATATAGGCTCCAATAAAAATAAATCTCTGTAACGAAAAACTTTACAAAACATAAAAAACAAATTATCCCACAAAATGGAAGTGAAAAATCACTGCACAGAAGAAAGTCCTTCCACCGCCACTTTACAATTGCAGAATATCATTTACTCCGTAGATTTTTTTTTTTTTTTTTTGTGAATAATTTAGCAATCAAATCTCTCGAAACACCCGCCAAAGATTCACCATTAAAATCCTCCGCAAATTGAAAGACAAAAGAAAATTGAAAGGACACCAAAACGCACACACACAAACAGTATGGTATGGTGGAGGAGGACGACGACACTGAAAAGGAAGCACCAATTCAAAAAAAAAAAAAAAAAAACGCCCTCGATTTAGCGCCAAATTTTTTATCCTTCGAAACAATTAAATAGTAAACGAATGAATGGTGGAATTTAAAATCTCATTAGCGCGATAAAAAATATCCCAGATTCATTGCAAATACAGTTTCCAGTAAATTTACCCATTTCATCATGATCCCCCCATGGACAATTCTCCTTATTTTTTTTTTTTTTTTCTATCCCAGTTTAGATGTGGGATGTGTTTTTCTTCGTCGATCTCATTATAAGATTCAACAAATCATTAATTTCATTCCTCTGCTATAGCATATTCCTTCTTCCGCAGGAAAGTAATCCTATCAAGGCCACAGGCAGAAGAATAAGAACCACCAAACCAGAATAAGAAGAGGAAGACGTTTGCCAAAACCCAAAGTTAAAGAAGAGCTCACATTTCACTATCATGGCCACAGTTGGTTCTGGTGCTGGTCCTTGCCAAACAAAAAAAAAAAATAAAAATACGAATAAATTACAATTATTCGTCGTTAATTTTTGAGCGCACTGGGCGAGTTTCGCTTTATCTCACTTCACCAGGAAGGATTCAAAAAGAAGTCCTTCATTCAGAATGAATGCATACGCAAGCAAATTTGGATTAGAAAGTATCTTATTCCGCGCGATTGTATTATTTTATTTTATTTTATTTTATTCCTTTCGTAATGGATAAAATCACGAATCCTTGCATGAATCAACTTCATGAAGCACTGCATTTGCCACCAATATTGATGATGTCTCGTCTGACGATAACATACGTACCTTAACAAAAGGAATCAGGTCTATTTAATGACCCTGGATACCGGCTTTGAAGATACTCGTTTTTGATCCTATCCAATGAGGTGCGCTTAGGGATGAGAAAAGCGCGTGTTGGGATAGACGGAAGTTTTTTTTTTGCTAACAAAATCCAATTGGGAAGCAGAGAAAATGGTTCACATGGGTTTAAGAGGATTCACTATCGCATTTTTCGAAGAATTATAACCGATAAGCAATAGTCGCACTTTAACACACACCTACACAAACATAAAGATAATTAGTGTTGGCAAAATTAAATTGAATGGTGACACTTAATCCCCCACGGGTAGTATCTAAGGTCCTTTGCCGTCGTTATCGTACCGAGAAAGAAAGAAAAAAAAGCCGAAACCGTTAAACACTCTTTACACTATCATCAAAATTCCGTCCGGCGTTATCGTCTACCACGTTTGGTAGTCTAAACTCAACTGAATGATGTAGCTGAGAATAAAATTCTATCTACTACCGGCTGCTGTTGCCGCTGTATCTCTGATGCTCCTGTACGTACGGTGCTGCTGCTCTGTGTGGTATTATCTTCTAAAAATGAAAATGAAATTGAACATCAACTTTTGTTGAGCAGAGTATCTGAACGATGCTGCCACACTACTTCAACTGATGCTGCTGTGGCTGCTGCATCATTGCTGCTTTGGCTATCATGTTCCAAAGAATATTGAGGCATGCCATCACCATCCTCATGGACCACCAGTACACCAGCCGAAAGCGCGCGGCCAGCCCCTTTGCACAGGAAGAAGAATGAAGCAGCAGAACAAGTGAATATTTTTGCAACAGCAGTGGTAGTAATGAGATGCAATTGAAAAAGATTCAGATGCGAGTACATTACAGATAATGACGATACGTGTTGATATTGTTGCGGTGGTTTATTTTTAGCATTGGCGCAGTGTATTTTTAAGGTTGAAGGGTTTACGCGTGTACGTAAACAGTCGTGCCCTGTTCTTATGCATATTGATATTCGTATGATGATGAATTTGATTTGGAATCGCTATTATGTAACTTTTTATAGATATTTGTGTAGCAATTAGTTTGGTTTTCGCAAATATTGAAAATAAGCTCATGTTGCTGATAATTAAGTAGATACTTGTACATATTTATATTTGTAATAAAATGTACTACTTTATTTGCTAGCAATGTGCAATGTACATTATATGTAGACTTCTATGTATCTGCATACATAAGTGTGTATAGTACATCATTTTTAAAAACGAATGCAGGTTAATTTCAAAGGTAATACTTTGCTTTCGGATTTCCCAATTAATTAGCTGCCATAAGTGAGGGACTTTCCAGTTTTAAGATTCTTTGTGTTCCGATATTGCTGTAGGTATAATAAAGAGGTGCAAAAGCAATATAGTATCTATAACTGTTTTCAGATATGTACTTCAGCGGAACTACTGTTCTGAATTAGCTCATGTCGTCTTTTGTAAAGTACCTTTATATTTGGTGAAAACGTGGCACGAAATCTGATAAATATACCACCATCTGGTCAAATATTAAATTTTGATGAAATCATTCAAGCTATTTTCGTGAAAATGGTTTTTATTGCAAAATCGCCCATAAGTATCGTTAATTTTAAGGTTAGAATGAAAATTCTGATTTCATCTCGGGGTATAGGCCCACAGGTCTAAGTCTATGAATCTGCCACAAATCAAAATTAATATTCATCTTGCAAGGTAGAACTACCTATTGACTTTACTATAAAGATTATGAACGGATTCAAGAAACACTGTACTACTCTATTCTGAAAAACCAACCAGAAACATTAGCGAACCCTTGGCACTTGGTACTGCTGTTAACTCCAACGGCATGCAAAAGGCTCGTATTTTACATTATAGTCTGACGATGAAAAGGACACATTTTATAGCAAACTGAGTGCTGCTGTTATCGTAATCTCAATGATGGAGTTAAACGCCAAGAAAAGCAATGACGGCACTGCGCTCAGGCATGTGATATGAGGCCATAGTCTCTGAGACTGAAATAAATTATCGACTTCCTCAATGTTAATTACCTTTTTTTATTGGAGGAACCATGTTTAAGTATAAAACCTCCAACCCGATTAGTTGCATGTCAACCGATATGCAGAGAATATGAAAACCGATTGACCACTTGGCCATTAGCTGGCACTTTAAAAGCATCCGAAATAAGCGTGTGTAATGCAAACAATTTTGCTGCCTCAGGCCAGCAGCAGAGAGTTAAGTTCGAAGTTCAGTGCTGAATGAAAGGGAAAGATGTACAGTGTAGTAAAAAAATTTGATAAATGAAACCCCATCAACGCGAATTGACGGGTGTTCAAAACTCCAAATAACACCATTAAACTTTAACCAACTTTGGCACCGGGTAAGTAAATAGAGCCCTATACATATACAGGACCTGTTTCAGGTGATCGCTTTTATGCTGTGCATGTTATAATTTCAAATCAAATTGAAAAGCTTTTTCATGACAGTTACACTCTTGGATATTTGTTAGATGTTCGCGAGAGGTAGGGCCGTAAAAATAATGGTTGAAGATTCTGTATCTCGAACCTGGATTTATCCACTTTTCCACTGAGTCACGGCGCCCACGGGCCTCCAAGTAAAACAATAAATTTAACCACGATCAGGGCACTCAAGAGTAATAAAATCGTGGGGCTATACTTTTCGAACTTTTTGAAGCTTGGGCAAAGTCAATTATTACACTCCCAAAGATGAGTAAATGGGTGGAGTGCGGAACTGGAGAGGTTCGAAATATTCTAGATGTGATTAAAGATCATCTTAATTCCAATACCGATATCGAATAGGCAAGTTTCCAGTTTATAGGCCCACACTTCATCTACTATTTATTGGTTTCGAAAAGGCTATCGACAAGGAATATGATACGCTTTGTGCAGGAGAGATATCGCCAGAAGCTATTATAAAAGTTACCTGGGAGGTTGATAGGTGTCACGTATTGCACAGCTGTATGTTGTCAGAAGAACCTTGAAGTCTTAGTGGGGTGCTATAAGGTTGCATACTGTCACCACTGCTATTCTTGGTCATTACCAATGATGTTCTGCCTGCAGCTCCAATGGGTGAAAGGAAGGAAATACAATTAACAATGACATCTTAATAAAATATCCAGACAACGCTGATGGATCTCATGTGCTTTAATAATAGACTTGCGCCACATGATCAGTAACTTCGAAGCCTAAGCAAGCAAAGTGGGTCTAAAGGTTAATACGGATAAGATCAAAGTCACTGCTGCATCAAGGGTATAGATAGTACTTATAAGGTGACTGCAACTGTCAATTGTAAAATACAGTCATTATTATGCAAATGTCCTCATATCATTAGGGAGGAACATTGAAATACACAGGTATTGCTGATGTCCTATGCCCGGCAAGTGGGTCTGGTTATGAACAATTTCACTTGTAACAATTCATTTCCTTTTTCTGTCGAAAACATCGGACAATAATTACAAGTTTGCAGCAGTGAAACTTTGAAAACTTTGCCTAATTCAGTACCTACTTGTTTAGACAAAGTAGGTTTAAAAAAATGCTAAAATTCGCAAACATGAGAAGGTTAACACTTAATCAAAAAAGTTTTTTTTTTATTTTTACCTAAACATCAATCTATTTGCTTCAACATTACCTGATTATAAACGCTTATTAATAATTTGTACTTTACTTTTTTTGTATCTATACCCTGACTAGATTGTGGTACAGCTACTGATTTGAATGCATAGTTTGTTACACAGACAAATAATAAAGATACATCCTCTAAAGTATGCCTAAAAAAAGGTTTATCTGTATTTTTGGCTAGCAAGAAAGGTTAGAAAATTTAAGACTAACTACAATACGATTAGTTTATGAATGAGTTGTTACTGTCTTTTTTTAGAAATTGTAGAAAGAGTTGAATTCTGCTGGGAATCTCCCTCCAAGTATTGTTGAACAGTACGTCATCTTTCATCCGAAATTTTCGTTAGAGGATATGTAAATACGAAGTCTGAAACAGAGTATGTAAAAATAGTTTTATTATTTAGTTTCAGCTGATTCAGGGGGAAATTCAAATGACTCTTCAGATGAATAATTTTTATGTGAATAAAACTTTTCCGATGATTCGTATTCAGTGTGCGATTAAAAATACATGAAAGCCAAGCATGCATAAAAATTTAAAAAAAACTAACTCTCGATGGAATGTCAATAATTCAACTAAAAAAAAAAACATATTTCTCGAGTACGACTTGGACGATTTCGGTAAAAATCGATATTTGCTTATTTCACATATATGACATTTACTAACAATTTTTTTTTTGAGAGTGGCCAAGGTTTTTTGAAGGGGTCACTGTATAGTGGGTAGTGTGTTCGCTTGTGACTGCCTGGTAGTACAATGGATACAGAAAATTGAGTCTGTGTGCTCCAGGATTTGGATATTTCCTTTACTAAAAAATTTTTTTTTTTTAAATATAGCATATGAACCGACAGCGTTAATTTTAAGAATCTTATTAGAAAAACATTTTATTCGCAATCCAGACATGCTCATAGAATTGTAAAATAAAATTTCGTTTAGGAATTAAAACGTCTTACTTAGCTCGTCTCATAAAACACACCTTTGTCCATAACTCGGTATGGGGTCCGAATAGAACACTCCTCTGGCACCATTTCTTTTTTCTCACTTCGAAGAAATCTTCTAGGAATTAATAATTAACAAGAAAGGTTTTGCAAATTGGTAGAAAACAAACATTTCGGTTATATGTAAAATATCTTACGAATGTCAACACGAATGTAAAATATCTTGCCTTCCTCAATATTTTCAGAAACCTACAACCTGCAAAGATTTAAAATTTTTAACTCTTCCCCATACCTTTTCCTTTCACTCCCTGAGTTTTAAAAACTTCAAAGAACACTGTTCTAGGTAGGTAGGTAAAGTGGAGGTTCAGAAGAACCCAATTAACGCTAAGTACGCCGTTTTGATACCACAAAAACTCGTGTACTCTGTTTGTTAACGTGTGTTATTGGAGATAGAGAAAATAATTAGACCAAACCCGTGGAGTTCATAAACAGGATTAGTTCTCCAATCCGTTTAGAGGCTATCTCTCTGAAATCGTCAAAGAAGGGTTTACCTAGCGTGCGTCGTCTAGTCCTTGCTAGGGCAGGACAACTGCAAAGAAAGTGGAAAAGAGTTTCCCTCTCGTTACTGTCTTTGCAGCTGCGACAGAAAGAGTTGTGAGGAATGCCAAGCTTGGCCGCGTGGTCCCCTATAGGCCAGTGGCCTGTAATAATGGCTACAATTCTGGCAATATCAGGCCTCGATCTGCCTAGTAGCTCATTTGACTTAGGTTTGTTGAAACTGGGCCATGTCTTCCTTGATATGGCACAACTGGGAAGGTTGTTCCACCCGAGATTGGCGAGCTGGAGGAAGTGGCGATGTAAATTGCCCTTAACGACTCCTATCGGAATATTGACCCTTTCCGCTAGCGAGCCGTTAAGGGCTGACCTTCACCTGGCTAACTCGTCTGCTCGCTCATTTCCCTCATAATTGCTGTGTCCTGGGACTCAGATGAGGGTAATTTCAGAAAGGATACTTTGTTCATTTATTTCAAACTGGCATTGCTCTACCACTGTTCTAAGTGGTGGAGGACATTAAAAATTAAAGTGCACAACTGGGTCGTACATACTTGCACCTATATACCAATATAGTTGATTTGCAAGTGCCTCAGTTAGAAATTTAAACGCAATCATTAGGATGTGTTTTGTTTTTCTAAAAAATCCGATAAAAAGTTAAGAAAAATTATATTAACATTTTCAAAAACTTGATATGCAATTCTATATGTCAAATATTGTTTAAACATCGATTTAGAAATATCCGAGATATAATCAATTTTGGAAAAGCAACTAATAAGTAAAGTACTGTTATACTCAATTTTTTTGGAACAAAATCTTTGGAGTCGTTTTGAGAAAATCGTTTTTTTTTACAAAATCGGCCATTAGTAAAGTATAGTTAATTCTGGGGTTAGAATGAAAATTCCAATTTAGCCTTGAATTGTGAAGCAACAGACCCTAGATCTTAAGTTTGAAGTAAATCCGTTCGGCTGCAGTCAACTATACATACAGACAGGCAGGGAGACAGAATTGTCAGACCCACTTCTTCAACATTCTCCATTATAGTAATACCAAGATCAAAATCTGAGTCGAATTTTGTTTATGAAACCAATACTTGTATAGGTAGGTGCAAGTAAAAAAATAGAAGTTTAAAAGTTTAAACTTCTGAAACTTCAAAAAGGTTTATTTGAAGTGAAAATGCTATATTCAAACATATTGATTCACACATTCATTTAAATATACTCGAATTAAGTGGATAAAAAGGATGATTTAAGGATTTTCGAAACCCCATTCCACACATTAGATTTGTGATTCTCGAGTTGCTGTGGAAATCAAAAAGTGTTCTTTTAGAAATAATCGCTGCACATCATTTTAATCTTATTAAAATATGTATAATTAGTTTACAGTAATACTCACAACACTTCAAAAAAGATGAACAAACTTAATTCTAAGTCTAGAGTTCACTTACATTTCATTTTACATTTCCGCTACAGTGGTGCAAAAAAATTAAATAAAATTATTATAATTTTTTTTTTTTTTTTTGCATGTCGAAAAATAATAATAAATGTGTCAACATTTTGTATGCACCAGTATTTTGCTGGACTTACATACATGTGTATGCATATTATAATATAAGAATTTTGTTGGAATGTTATAGAAAACATGTAGCTAGCGATTATTTTATACCTTAACACGATGTTTAATGTGCTTTAAATGTTGGCTAAAATTCTCATGACATAGGCATTTTGAATTTCCACAAAACCCATTTATTTACTCCTCCCTTTTTAGGCATGTAGCAAAGACAATTCAAAGATTTGAAAGCCCTCTCTCTATCATGCCCTCACTGTATTCCATTTAAATGATTTTTAGCTAAATTTCAAAATAATCAGTTCAGAGGTTTTTAATTTCAGTAATGAGTATGAAAATAAACGCACGAAGCAGAAAGTTTTCCATTGAATTTGATTTTTGAAATCGGAAACCGAAATATTGTAAACTTTCAGAAATTATTACATATCTTTAGCTATGGATTAAAATGGAACCAAAATTAAGTAAAGTAAAAATTATGGAACGGAACGATAACGGCGCGAAGCCCTACGCGCACTTTTTTTTTTAAAAACATGTAATAAAACAAACCAAAACCATGCGTCGAACAAAAGGCACGAAATATTTTACTGGGGTGACTAGAATAGCACATGCTCCTCTAAGCATATGATTACCATGGAGTGCATGTGATTAACATGGATGCACATATTGGATAGCTGCGGTTCGTTTATATGGAAACGAATTATGCGCAACGAAAGTGTTCCTAAAACATAATTCCTGTAAAGCAATTCGCTTGAACAATGGAAAACTGCAGCATTTATTAAATTTTGGTATATGCACGATTATTTCGTTATCGTAGCGAGATTAGCGATTGTTAAGTATAACGTGGACAGAATTGTTTATGAGTTAACATTTGAATAGGAGTTAATGAAAATCATTTTTAAGTGGTAACATCTCGAAAACGGTGCGTCCTTGTGAAATTTTCTATAAGAAGTACATCGAATTTTACAAAATTTTCAAAAATTGGATGCCCAACTTTAGTGAAAATGGTTTTTGAGTGCGAGTATCTCGAAAACGGTGCGAAAATGTAGGTTTTGAAAAGCTGCGAAGCATATACATTTTCTCATTTTGCACACGTCAGGACCGGGCAGTCAATTTCTATTGTATTGAGAAGTATGGAAAGCTACAAAAAAAAAAAAACTGACTCTTACTATTTTTCCTTGTAAGTACCGGATCCATGTTGAAAATGTTTACTTTTTTTATCAAAATTTTCGTGCGAATTTGGTTGTACTCTTGCATCAGCTTTAGTAGAAAAAAATAATAAATTTTGCTGTACAAGGTCATTTTAGATTAATTTTTTTTCAAATAAAACATGTTAAACGCCTCCAAATCATCGACGCCACTGCAAAGTCAGTCCTTACTGATAATGCCATATAGTAGAATAAGATTCCCTTTCAGCTGTTACTTGTACATCACATCCGCATTCGCATACATTGTCCTGCAGTTAAATACACCCAAACTCTGTTGAATATCCTTTTAAAAATATCCTTTATGAAAAAACATAAACAGAGAACAAAACTTAAACTCTTCTCTCAATATCATTCTGCGCAGGATTTGAAATTCAATCTTCTCACCAGATTCCAGCAGACTTCTCTAGCATCAGTGTTCGTTGGTGGCATAGCGCAATTGATAGCAACAGCCCTGGTATTGTATACTGTGTACCTCTTCACAGTGGTACTTTACAATAATGTAATTGATAACAGTGTCATCAAAGTGATAAAAACAAATTAGGGGTTGGACAAAGGACACACACATGACATTGGTGAAGCATACTGGATGGCCAGTATGTGACCAGTGTTGCCATTCTCTTCAGTGTGTAGGTACTACTGTCGCGTGCGGTATGCCGGTGAATACAAATTTGCTTTAGGGGTGTTTATTTTGATATATTTTTATACTGGCATATTTAGCATCCCCTTAGTTTACCACCAACGATGTTGATTCTGTTTAGCAAACTGACTGAAGTAATTTTTTTTTTTTTCGAATTCTTGTGTAAACATTTTGCGGAACACATTTTTGTTCCTTCCTCTCAGAGAGTGTATTGTGTAGGAGGGTGGGCGGACGTGTTGTGTCAATAACCCCTCATATTTATGTGTTTTCTTTGGGTTGTTTTATATTTGAGGTTAACTTTCTACCGGTTTTTTTTTTATGCAAATAAGAGAATTAGGTAGGTTTATTCTGTTAATTGTTTTGTGTATTTTCCTTCCTGTGACTTAAAAAGGAGGAACTTTTCAATGTGTTCAAAAGTTTGCATGTGTTCCTACCAGCTGTTGCTTGTAATTACAGATTTTTGAATTAGAGAAAACGTGTCGGTCACACAAAGTCTGATTTGGAATGTGGAAAGATTTGCTAAAATTAACTTTCATTTGAAAATTAGGACATAATTAAATGAGCTTTAGCTATACCAAAGGCGTAAGAAGCTTTTTTTTTCGAATCAAACAATTTGGTCAGGAAACGGTCTGTTGGAGTTATTGTCATGCTTATTTTCGTTTAAAAATTTGCCTAACACTATTGCATTATGACTATTCCTTGTAAACCCTACCTTTCCAAATAAACTTTTCTATTGATTTTCAGATTTTATGAGACCTTCTGCTTTAGAAGATGGTAGATAAATAGTGAGGTATCACACTTGTCCTAGCAGACGAATTGACTAACATGAGAGATGCTGGATCTTCTAAAGGACATCCAAATTCACTCGAAAATTAAACGCCTTAGCACCAGATCAAAATTCACATATTAAACAAATAAATACTCTCCTTATATGCTTGGTATTTTGGCATTGTCCTCCATCCGAATATAGCTAGAAACTTAATATAAAACAGCGATTCAAGCAGGTATCTATAGTCTTTTACGCCTGCAATAAATCCTTTGGTAAGAAATGGGAGCTTAAACAAAACATGACTATATGCATGTACGCAGCGGTAGTAAGTCGAACTCTTACTTATGAATCACCAGTCTAGTATTTGGCATTAGGTAGGAGTTATAATGGAATGAGGAACGATCAGCTCAAAGTGGCAAGGAAAAAACGAGCAATCTGACGGACTAACTGGGCGCAGATCAGAACAATAAAGATTTTCTTCCGAAAAAATATCCAGAGCCAAAATTAGGTGGAGTAAGTTAAATAGCTGCATAATATCTAGAAATATATGGCACACCTGAAATAGGCCCAAGACGAACAAACTTTTAATCAACTCGTGCGGATATCTTGTAGATTGTGACGATCAATAGAGGCCATTAGCAATTGGAGACCAATTCACATTGCCGAAATTGTAAGGTTGCACAATGTTCCTTTGCCGATGTTCAACAGGGATGGACGAAATGATCCTCTTCCTTGACTCCATAAGATGGTCAATGTCAGATGGCGGTTATTCTAAACTACCTAGTATTATTGTCCAATCTATCTATCATTTTCATCAAATTCATAGACTTTAAGGGTAATTTAAGCTAAACCCAAATTACCCCTTTGGCACGGTATAGAGGGGCCAGAGATTCTTCATTAACGACACCTCTAAAATCTGCTCCTGGCTCTTCCATTTTGTTGATTTCCAGTTATGGGTCGAGAGGGAATAGTTGCTAGTTCTGAGTATGAGCAGGATTACGGCTCCGTACAACTTCGAACAGCGCAGTAGGATACCAGGATTTTTTAACGATGTCCCTGATACCAGGCACCGTCTTGGCATAAGGGTGGAAGACCGAAATGGGCCCACAGTACATGAAGAAAGTTGGTTACTAGCTTCAGTTCCAAATTCCTCCATTTCTCAGTTGTAATAGTAGTGGGGTCATTAACTCATTTTTCTGCGCAACTATAACTGAGTCATCCTGCGATCTCTGGCGTTTCGGCGTTCAGTTCTTTTCAGATGAGCCTTGTAGGAGCTGAGTACGGTTAGATGCCCAGTTATTTTTTTTTTTTTTTGCTTTTAGATCTCTCATTGGTATACTCTAAATGTGCTTAAATAGCCTAAAAATATTAACGCCGATCCTGGTAAAAGCTTTTTCAAGGATCCACATACTGCAAGCTCAGTTGTTCTTGAGTAAAGAATGGATTTGAGTAGAGGATGTTTTCCTATCATCGCTGTATAGTGAAGAACTTGCCGCGTACTCAAAACTTAACGATTAATCATCCCTAAAGGGTCAGATATGGATTGGAGGTAGTCCCCTCGTACCTAAATGTACTTTTAACTTGGATATGACCAGGTTTGGAAACCAATGCCTTCTTCGTCGATATTCCAGATGCGCACTCACCATCCTTGTTATTGCGACTCTGCCTGCAAGTGCGCGCATAGCTAGTTCCAGGCTTGGTAACAAAAGTATTTTTGCTGCTTTCACTTCAGTAACTCAGGGAGCTAAGCTCTGCAATGTGTAGAGAGGGTTTCTTTCTGAGCACTTTCCTCTTCACTTTTCCGATTAATAATTATTTGTTTGATTTTGTTTGTAATACCAGTCGTATGACACCATAATCCTGAGGGAAGAGAGGAGGTATAGAAGGAAGGGGTTTTAATTCATTTCTTGGTTCCAAGATTCATCTGAGAATTTAATCTCGGGAATATTTTATCTATTTCACGCCTTACGTCACATCATGATCGGCATTAGAATAGTGTACTTTGGATACAATGTGAAGCGATAATTTACAGAACCTAAATGTGTTTAAAAGGGTTTGTTCTACAGGTACGCACATACTGAAATATCTTTCGACTTATTAGTCGACTAAATTGGACGAGGACATTCTTTAAAACCTTATAGATACATTTCGACAAGCTCTTCGCTTCTATGATTACCAATAAAAAGAGACTCTGCCAAAATTCCATACATCAAGGCATTCCTTCCTTCCTCTTATTCTCTAAAACAAAAAAAAAGTACCTACCTACTTTATTCATAAAATCACTTTCAATATTGTTAACGAGGGCAAAATTAACATATTTAATTACAAATAAAAATTCAGCACAATTTAAAGGCATTATTATCAAAAGAGGCCGAAACTTTTTTTCCCATCTTACCGTCTCCATGACCTGGAATTCTAAGAATTTATAGGGAAAAATATGGCGAAGCCACTCATGCTCCCTTTGGGCCCACACACATGACAACAACTATCGCATAGATACATAAGTAACATAATTTTAATTATGTAAAATTTTCCTTTTTCAGCGAAAGCACCAAATCGAGCGCATATCATGACTTACAAGCGTCGTTTTACTTCGAGCCCTGAACTCCTAGAAGTGAATGTTGTTCGTTCGAGATATGTCTATATCCTGAACAGGGAGAAGAATTTCCGCATAGAAAATTAAATTGAAAACTTTTATAATACTCGCTTTTTCGCTTGTATCCTTGTGTACGGGGGCTGTGTGTATAAAATGTAGGTACTCATGGAAAAAGTTCGAAGTGTGTCCTCGATTAAAATGCGAAATATGTGAAAAGGGAGCTGCTCTCGCACACACATTCCAAGTTTAATTGGGTTTTCGGAGCATCAGGTTGTCTTCCTTCCTTCCTTCCTTCCGTCCTCCTCGGCAATATTTTCTCTATCCACACTACTCGTACACTCTCGGTCTTCTGTTAAACGATACATGGAACCCATGCATGGATAATGTCTCCATCATAAAGTAGTTAAAGTTTTCGTTTCCCCTCAAATCACTTGCTTTGTTATACGAAGGAGGTTAGATAAGCGCCCACAAAGGATGAGCATTTTAAATAAAATTAAATTTAATAGAGTAAACTTGATTGGCGATTACCGTTAGATGGTAAAATTAAAGTTACTCGAAACAATGCAGATATTAGTGTCGTCATTATGATGCTAAGAAATTGATATTGAGGGTGGATGGTGTAGTGGCAGATTTAAACTATCATCCTTTTTAAAGCGATATGCTTCATCCTGCACGGCATGTATAAAGGAAAGTCAAAGTCCTTGACAGCGAAAAGAACTTTTACCATTCAATACTTAGAGAATAATGTTTGCTCTTAATTATGAAGTTTTGCGAAACGTACTCAAATTGGTATTTTTTTTTTATAGCACGTCCTCTTGTTCTTTAGTTTAAGATGGCAGAGCAGAACCATGAAATACTTCTCGAGTTGTTGTGCATAGTTTTGCTGGAGAAAGTTCATTGCAAGTATTCGAGATGTAACATAGGAAATTAATTAAAGTAATATTCAAACTCGATGGAGCGAACTGACTAAATAACCCGGGGTAGATGGCAAAGGGAATGATGATCGGTTGTAACTTTAGTTTCACACGTCTTCTTTTCGATTTCATGAAAATAGCAGTTTGTGGTGGAGTGTTTAAAGTTTGCCGTCTTACCCATGAATTAAGCAAACTTTAACAATTCATATGACTACATAGTATTGTTTATTTGTAAAGTTTTAAAGAAATTTAAAAGGCGGCTAGCGAGACTTTGTGAAGAAGTAATGATAGAAGCGACATGTCTCACATAAGGCGAGTCATAAAAGGTTGTAATCGGAACAGATTACGTTTGTATCGAATGGGACGTCCACAGATCATTAAACGTTTGTACAATAATTTATTTGTAGTTTGAAGTTTCATCAAATTCACATTGTAAATCAACAAGAGGCCGTCTAATAAATCTATTCACCGTTCCACCCTTCTCGCTGCCTCTAATGTAAATGCGATTGGGATGATTGACATGACAACTAGAAAATATGTATATGATAAGCTTAGTGCGGTTACTACATAGAACATACGGATATTGCTCTCAATGCTAAATCGTCGATCACTGATCACTGACTGATTAACATTTATTTCCAGTACTTATACAGGGTTATTGATTTTGTACTCTTAAGATTAAATAAATGAATAAGATTTCAATCGATTTTTTTTGTTCCTGTTTTAAATTTTGGACTATGCCATTAGGTAAATGGCCGCCATGGGGGATTTTGAAAACTTCGATCCTTGTGGGGTAATTGTTGATGACTTTTCGGCACATTTCTGGCCGTATCGCGGTCATAATTTCACGGATGTTGGTTTTTAAGTGCTGCAAAGTTTGGAGATTGTCTGCATTGATCTTTAGCATAGCCCCACAAACAGAAATCCAATGGAGTCAGATCAAACGACCTTGGTGGCCAATTGATGTCACCAAATCTCGAAATTAAACGTGTCGGTTACTATTTGACGACAGCGCAGAGAATTTACTATAACATTGGCGCCTTCGTCGTTTTCAAAAAAATACGGTCCGATCACGCCACCGGTCCACAGAGCGCACCAAACTGTCACCCGTGGTAGATGTAATTGGATATTAACGATTACATTTGGATTCCCAGAACCCCAGATTCTGCAATTTTGTTTGTTTACTTAGCCGCCGAGCGAAAAAGTATGTTCGAAAATTGTCGTCAACTTGATGATTTTCCAGCATCCAATTGGCACATGTTCCGGGCAATCTATGGTCAGCAGGCTTTAGTTGTTATGTAAGCTGCCAATTCAAGCACAAAATACGCCACACGGAGCTGTATGAAATGTCTAATTGCTGAGCGCGGCGTGGAATAGACAATTCCGGGTTTTCGACCACTGAAGCACTCATGTTTTCAGTTGATCGAGCATTACGATGATCCACTTATGCATTCACAAACACTACCGATTTGATTGAATTTGGTTATTATGTTTCGAGTTGTTTGCTCAGTTGGACGATTATGACGACCATAATCTGTCCTTAAATAGCGATACAAATATATTACAGAACTATTACTTTTGAAGTACAATGCAACAATTTTAATGCGTTTAGTGGTGGTTAAACGATCCATATTGTGAAATGGTAAGTCAATAACAACTTCAGAAACTACAGATGCCATATGGCAGTGACGTAAAATTGCAACCTCTAAATGAATAACCCTTTACAAATATATCAAATTTGTCACTATTTTGTATGAATTTCACGCAGCCTTCTTATGACTTTACTAGTATAAACTCCAACAATTTTTCAGATTTTCGTGTTTATACTTTCGGGAATAGAGAGAGACCTTTGCCTTTGCATTGGTTATTAATTTTTTCTGTTAAACATTTTTTATCCAAATTCGTTAGATATTTGAATTATTTTCGTTCTCTAGGTCTATGGCCATAAGGCTGGGCATAAACTCCCCGGACTACTGCAGGAGCTGTCATAGTGAGGAAGAAATAGAATCCATCAAACACCTACTCCGCGACTGCCCAAATCTCCACAACCGTCGCCTCCTCCATATGGGAAACAGACTCTTCGGAGAACTGGGTGAGTTGGCTCATGTTTCGCTGATGGACTTAACGAGATTCATAAGGAGCACATGCTGGTTCGACTAGAAACAGTGTTGGATGCTGTAACATAACCCAAAGGGTATCACAATGGACCAATAGGCCCCCGTGTAAGCACCTTTCGAGTTGCACAGCCCCTCCAACCTAACCTAACCTAGGTCCAATGGTTCAATAGTTGTGACTTCCTGCCCGACAGACAACCAGAACCCATGTTAAATGTATCAGTGTTCCGTTTGACACCATTCCGGTACTAAATACTAAAAATGAATGCGTTGAATACTAGAAAATACGACGCGCTTGCTGTCTGACAGCTTGGCCGCAAATGCTGCATAGCATTTGTGGTGTTTGTGCTCACTTACTTACCGAACTTTGAAAATCGTTTAATTTGTGGAGAAAACAGAAAATTATGTTAAAAAAGAAAACTTAAAGTTACAAACTATAACTACTTGTTTAATAAGAAAATCTGGTGGGAATTAACATTAACATATTACACGAATGTGAAAAGGTACTACTATTAGAGAGCCAGAGCCAGAGATCTAAGAAGATCTGGACCCGTTTATTACAGTCGACGAGAAATTCTTGGTATTAGGCGTGTTTTATTGAGAAATTTCGAATTTATGCCACCCAGAAACAACGAATGCTAAACAATACTGCCTTATAAAAACTGGAAAAAACACAATATGAATATATTAATATGCCAACGAACAGCATTACCACTATAATAGTAGATATACTTTGTACTTTGTTGAATTCAAATCTGCTATTGAGTAAAACAAATTTACTTTTTATGATTTAAATTGCATTTTCTTATTTTGTATTCTTCTGACAAAATGCAATAAATATTATTAGAAGGCTTATTAGGAGGCTTCCTATTTCTCCCTTTTTGTGCACCTATCTAAGTAAAACTGCATGTGTTTACAACATATGTACATACGTACATAGCTACTAATTTTGCTGGCCTATAGTTGGGTTACAGAATACAATAGGCAAAAACATAAGGCGTTGAAAATTGGAAAGAGTTTCAGGACCAGCATTTAATTTAATTTTGAAGAATTACTTTTGAAAATCTAATATTTGTTGAAACTATTCCGTTTTGTACTTAAATATTTTATAAAAAGGAAGGTGGTGTAGTGACTGTATACGCATCTATCAATCTATGTTTGCAATCCGCTGTCGTTCGTTCGTTCACGATACACCTTGATCAAAAAGTTACACGAATGACTACCATGTGGCACTTTCAGTCATCTGATTTTTCTCTCCTAATTTTAGAGACGTAGCTTGGCATTTGCAGAAGCTACGCTGTCGAGAGTACATCTACCTCCGTGTGTGTTCGATTTTTTACGATTTTAAAAATCTGATCAACTTTGTAACAACGAGTTTGCATCAAATTTTGAGTTAAAAACGGGTTCGACAGTTGAGTCCGACCCAACATTCATCAAACGTATAATTACCAGGCGAGTGAATGGCGTACACCGAATGAGCCAAGACAAAAAAAGCATGTCGTTTTCAGTCGAAAAAGAAGGCGATGCTCACAGTTTTCGTGGATTACAACGGTGTTGTGCATCATGAATTCTTGCCACAAGATCACACAGTCAACAAGGATTATTATTTTGGCATTATGAGACGTTTGCGTGAAGCAATTCGCCAAAAAACACCGTATTTGTGGGCAAACAACTTATGGGTTTTGCACCACGATAACGCACCGTCGCATAATGTCATACTTATTCGTGAGTTTTTATCCAAGAAAAGTACGAATACAATCCAACAGCAACCGAATTCGGCTGATTTAGCTCCCTGCGATTTTTCCTGTTCGATCGACTCAAGAAACTGCTCCGCAGAACGCATTTTATCTGCCAAGAGGAGATAATAGAAAATCGAAGACGGGTCTGATGAATATTTTTTTATTATATTAAATATAACATAGACATTTGTCTTATCTCAGAAACCCATTTTACAAAACACACGCAAACAAAATTTAAAAACTACAAAATCTACCACACCCTGAAAACACAGCTAAGGGTGGAAGTGCAGTAATAGTAAAAAATAATATACAACAATATGAGGAATTGAAGTATATAACAGAGAAAATACAAGCTACAGCAGTGTGTATAAAAGCTAAGCATAAAAAAATTAATATCGTTTCTATTTACTGTCATCCAAAACATTCAATTAAAAAAGAAGAATATTCAGATTTTTTTGAAAAACTAGGAAACAGATACATAATAGGTGGAGATTTTAATGCCAAAAACCTTAACTGGGGATCCAGATTGACAACAACGAGAGGAAAAGAACTTTATGCTGCTATTCAAAAACATCAATGCGAAATTCTCTCGACAGAAAGGCCCACGTTCTGGCCTACAGACAAAAATAAGATACCAGATCTAATTGATTTTTTCATAATCAAAAATTTGTCAAGCAGTTATATACACATAGATGAGTTCGAGTATCTAAGCTTTGACCATTCACCTATAATTCTCCAAATGAGTGAACATATAATTAAAAATACAAATATTAAAACCTTAACAAATAACAGAACAAATTGGCAAACCTTCAAGCTGAACTTAACGAGTAAAATAGATTTAATGATACCCCTTATAACCAAAAATGATGTAGAAAAAGAACTGCATAAGTTGGTCAGCGATATTCAGCAATCGGCCTGGGAAAGCACCCCCGCCCTAAAGAGAAAGAACACAAAAAGAAACTACACGAAAGAAATAAAAGATTTAGTAGCAGATAAAAGACGAGCAAGAAGAACGTGGCAGAAAACAAGAGCTCCACAACATAAAGCCAAGCTAAACAACCTCTGTCAACAACTAAGAAGAGAAATTAAAAAATTTAAGGAAGATTCAATGAAAAGGTACCTCAGAGGGTTAACAGCTGAATACGTAACTAATTACTCTCTATGGAAAGCAACAAAAGGATTAAAACAGCCTACTGTGCAAATACCTCCAATCAAAGCAACTGATGGAAACTGGGCAAGAAGCGATGAGGACAAAACCATTCTCTTCGCAGACTACCTAGAAAACATATTTAAACCACCAGTTGAAAATGAAAGTATACAACCTACGTTAATAGGTCCTTCAGAAGAAGAAAGCGAAGAAATTCTGCTCACAACTCCTAATGAAATTTACAACTTAAGGTATGACTCTAGATGCAAAGTTGAGATGGAAAGAGCACGTAAAAAAGAAAAAAGAAGAGTTAGAAATCAAATATAGAAAACTGCACTGGCTGATAGGAAGAAACTCATCCGTATCAATTGGAAATAAAGTGCTTTTATATAATCAAATTCTGAAACCAACATGGACATATGGAATCCAACTATGGGGTTGTGTCAAAAAGACAAACATAGACAAAATACAACGTTTCCAAAATAAGGTGCTTAGAAATATAGTAAATGCACCTTGATACATAAGAAATACTGACCTTCATCGAGACCTGAAGGTAGAAAGTGTATCTGCAGAAATTCTAAAACATGCAAAAAAACATAAAGAAAAGCTAGAAGAGCATATAAACATAGATGCAAGAAAACTAATGCATACTGAAAATCAATTACGAAGGCTTAAAAGAATAAAACCTCTCGATTTAACTTAATATAAGAAAAATAAAAATGTATATACTTGCTTATAAAAACATACACACTCGAAATAAAGGGTCACCAGGGGGTGTAACTCATAAAAAGACTAAGATGTCAGTAAAAAATTGCTTATTAGTCCAAGTGACTAGATCGCAATTATGTGGGAGGTGGTTTTAGTCGGTAAAAATCCGGCATGCTGATTACTCGGATCATCAGTATTTTTTGAAGATCTCCCCTTCCTCTAAAAAAAGAAAAAAATATTAAATATAATTTATAAAAATATTTTTCGGAAGATCATGTACGATGTCCAGTACCGAAGTAGAATCTTGTTGCAAAACAAAGTGTGTTTAAAAAAAAAAAATTGGTTTAACCTTCTTATGACCCTCAGAAAAAATCACACATAAAATCCTCATGAGTGAAAAATCAACCAGGTGAATTAACTGTAGATTTAATGATCGCCGCATAAATATTCTTCGCACCAAGAATATGCTTTTTGGTATTTGGTATCTAAAACTTATTGGTTTAATTATAGATTTTGAGGGTGCCGTGGCTCAGTGGTTAAGTGCGCGATCACTGAGCGGGTGATTTAAGGTTCAAATCCCAGAAAATACAAAAAATATTGTACTACATTTCTTCGCATATGGATAAAATTTCACCTAAAATTCGTTATTTTCATATAGTCACTTTCTTGCAATTATTTACCTTTGTAAACAAAAAAATACTCCAAGTTTTAACAAGAACGGATGGAATTCGTAAAATTACAGAGTCTAAATGGATGAAAAATTACTCGAAGAGGTATGAGGGTTAAACGAGTTTCTTTTCGTTTTATAGAATATAATTCGTTTTAAACTAAGAATCCACACCGCTTTTTTTCTACATCTGCTACACTTTTGCCATCCATTACTGGCAGCCCTGCTCACGACCTATAAAATAAATTCAAATTTAACGTCAGTTCCACCAACATTTTCTATATCCTCTTTGTAACGCTGATGGTGACACCTCGTTGTCAAAATGCACAGACAAAAATATCAAGCAATAGAGCATACTTTTAAGCGGGTGAGATTTAAACATATGCTCTTATTACCCATATTTGATATTTTATTTATTTATTTATTTATTAAAAACCATCAAAAAGGGGTTAGTTCTGTAAATATTTCTTAATTAATCAAAAGTACAACAATTTAAATTTTTTTATCTACCCTCTCACCGAATTACAACGAAATGCAACAGCAAACAAAATTCTAACCTCTCATCTGTCAAAAATGCCATCTGTGAAATCCATTCGCCACCTGACGTTTTATACATCTCTTTGCCGCTGATGGAAAACAATCGAATTGCAGCGAAAAAAATTCTATTTATAAACGTTTCTCAATTTCTTGAACTCAAAAGCGCAGCCTAGAAAATGTCTCTGGTCTCTCATAAGTGTGAAACACCTAATTGTGGCAAAGAAGCCACTCTACAGTGTCCCACATGTATCAAAATCGGTATTCAGGGATCGTTCTTTTGCTCTCAACCCTGCTTCAAGGGTTACTGGAAGGAGCACAAAATGATTCATGCATTGGCGCGTAAGTAAAAAAAAAAAAAACAAAAAAACAATTTTATTGCAGCCAATACCAAGCGTGTCTTTTTTGTAGAGGGCTCGGCGAAATCGGAGGACGCCACTGAGTCAAATGGCTACAATCCGTGGCCACACTATCGTTTCACGGGGAAACTTCGTCCCTATCCACAGACACCCAAGCGTACGGTGCCTGAGCTTATTCAGCGACCAGACTACGCGGATCATCCGAAGGGGCGTGCAATGTCGGAAGAAGCTATGCGCGGCAATAGCACAATCAAGGTGCTGGATGACGAAGAAATCGAGGCCATGAGGGTTGCGTGCAAATTGGGCCGTGAGTGCCTTGACGAAGCTGCCAAAGGTTGCGATGTAGGTGTCACGACAGACGAGCTGGATCGTCTCGTCCATGAGGCTGCAATTGAACGCGATTGTTATCCGTCGCCGTTGAATTATTACAATTTCCCGGCATCATGCTGCACTTCGGTGAATGAAGTCATTTGCCATGGGATTCCGGACACCAGGCCGCTGCAGGATGGCGATATTTGCAATGTCGATGTGACCGTCTATCACCATGGCTTCCATGGGGATCTGAATGAGACGTTTTTCGTTGGGAATGTGTCGGACAAGCACAAGAAGCTGGTAAAGGTCACGTATGAGGCTCTTTCCAAGGCCATTGACATTGTTAGGTGGGTTAGAAGTCTTTCCTTGAGCACAAGAGAAATTTACTTTGATTTTCTAGGCCCGGAGTAAAGTATCGTGAAATCGGAAACGTGATTCAAAAGCATGTGCAACCACATGGTTTCAGTGTAGTCAAAAGCTACTGCGGACATGGCATCCATCGGTTGTTTCACACAGCACCAAATGTGCCTCACTATGCCAGTAAGTCTCAACTACTTCTCTGATAATACTTCGACTAACTTTGATTTTACTTTCTTAGAAAACTCAGCTGTTGGTGTCATGAAAGCTGGAAACAGTTTCACCATCGAACCGATGATATCAGAAGGTGTGGCCAAGAGTGACCAATGGCCTGACGACTGGACAGCGGTTACTGCCGATGGTTTATGGTCGGCACAGTTCGAGCAGACACTGCTGGTTACAGAGAACGGCTGCGAAATCATGACACGTCGCCGCGAAAACAACGGGCAACCTCACTTCATGGATAAGATGTAAACTTAGATTTCAAATTGCAACAATTTTGTTAAGATTTTTAAATGAAATTTTGTTTAAAAATTGAGTTTTATTGACTTTTTTACACTAAAAATACATTTCTACGGGGTGTATCACGGATTTACTTCTCCAGTGGAGCGTAATTGAGGAGTTTTTCGATTAAGTCCACATGTCCAAGGAGCATTCTACGGCAACAGTACCTCTTTAGACCCAAAGCATCAAGGGCATCACTAGAAATAAAGAGTTTAATGAATTTCACAAGAAACTGCTGGGTTCTTGCCGCGCCATACCCTTCAGTGTATTCCGCTTGTAGTAATCCCAGATAGGACTCCCATTTGTTGCCAATAACTTTTCCGCAAGTGAAGCACCGAATAGGGATAATCATTTTTTACGCAGAGAACTTAATTAAATTCCGAAATCAATCCAGAAGTCTGTAGAAACAGCGTTGTTTGTATTTTTTGTCAGCGTGATGGGTTTTAGGTGACAGTTCAGTTGACAGCAATGGACGAATTCAGCTGAGTGAGGATTTATTGCAATGGGTGTATTCAGGCTGCCATTTATGTGCGAGGCAGCGAAACACACAATAATCGGGTGAATAATTTAATAATTGATTTGTTTAATAACTGATCGAAATCCAATTCCACAAAAGGTCAGCTTCGAATAGAAAATCCTACATCCATGCCTGCTCGCTACAACCTATATAAGCAAATATGGATCAGTCTGAACCGACTGCGAACTAATCATGGCAGATATGCAGCTACAATTTATAAATGGGGAACTGCCGATACACCTTTCTGGGATTGTGGGAATGCAGTTCGAAACATAAAACACGTCACTACCGAATATACACTTCGAAAGTACTAAGACCCAAACAGCAACAGAATTTAGAAATTCAATTTTAAAATAATTGTGCTATATATACATGTGTGAAGTCCTACATTAAATGTATTATGTTAAATGTTATTCATATTTAATATTGAAAATGCAACTTGCCTTATTCTAAATGAATAAATAAACTTTGCAAATTAAAACTGATTTTCTTAAGTACGTACATAATTAGTAAAAGTATCACAGAACAGGACAGGGCAGAGCAAACAGTAAAAAAGTACAGCGTTGAATTTAATGCCTAGATTACAACACTGCGTCAGTGCTACCGTCATCTAGGTACGTCGAAAAAATTTCGGAGGCACTTCAGCAATATGTTTGTTTTTCCGTAACCCGAGTTATTAGCTGATCGTATTTGCTCTGACATTTCATTTTAAAGCGCCCACATTCGGCAAGTGCTACTGCACATAAATTTTGCTGAGGAGTACGAATTTTAAAGCAATTTTTTTAGTGTTTAATTTAATTTTGTTTCACATTTTCGTTTTCTTTTTCGGTGGTGATTTAACAGCACAGATTTATATATATATGTATATTTATCAATTGTTTATATTTATATTAATACGAGAGCCAAAATTCCGCAAATAAATTGTAATTTGAGCGAACGTCTACATACAGGCCCCTTACATACCAATTTTTTAGCCAGACCATGTGATCTTTACATCCACATTATGTATATCAATCTTGAAGTGCGAAGCACTATTGTGATAGCTTCCTATTAATTGTTCATGAGTTTATCTTTTAATGTGGTTTTTACTGTCACTTACTATAAATTTACATTTGTTTAAGGATTGGTGGGATGACAAAGCTTTTTCTTTGTTCCTAGGATGCTGTGTGTACATCGAGTAGATACTTAAAGGCGCACTTATTCACTCGAAAATATTTTTGAAATCTATGAAAGTAAATATTTGTGTGTAAAATCCGATGCACTGAGCCACGGCACCCACAAGACTGCATAAAATCTATCAACTTACATATTTTGTGGTAATTCCAAAGGATTCGAGCTGTCCCTCAAATTCATTCTTATTTTTCGGAGATAATGCGACGATAAACATTTTTGCTCGCCTTTTTTTTAAATAACAACAATTATTTTAACACAATTAATTTGACACAATTCGCAAAATGACATTTCATTTTGCAAAACAGATGATTTCGAAACTAGAGAAATTCCTTTTCCCGGATTCGAAGTGAAAATTATTTCCCCGTTCATTCAGAATATGAGGATTTAATTTTCGAGAAAAATGAAATCCGCGGGAAAAAATTCCCGGGGATTATTCAAAATTGGGCTGATTAACTGTGGTTCCAGCAAGATGGTGCTACATGCCTCTCAGCGAATAAAACAATGGCGTTATTGATGGGAAAAGTGAAGAGGTGATGTCAACTGGCCACCACAATCATGCGATTTAATGCTTTTATTTTTTCTTTGCAGATACGTTAAATCTCTAACTTATGCCAATAAACAAGCAACAATTCAAGCCATTGCTGAAATCCAGCATCCAAGGCAATTTGATTAACGATCCAGCGTTACATATCGTTTTTACAGAGACATGTAAGTATCTTCAATCGCCCGCTGAGCGAATGAATGGGTCGGTAAGGCGAAACGAATTAAACCAGACACCAATGCCAGCAACAGCAACGTGCAGAACACATCAACTTAACAAATCATAACATCGCTGATGTTGGAGGCTGGTGCAGTCTGTTTCTCGATTAACATTTCAGCGTCAAGAGTCTCAGAATCTATCCCACAACTGCTATGCTATACGTAGATGGCCAACACAAGTGGGAGGCAGCATGAATCAACTTAGCATACGAAACTGGAAGTAGCTGGAAGCATCTTGCTGACTGTGGAAGATTACTGGTTAAGTCCCAAGACCCTGTACCTAATCTTGCATAAAAAAACAATTCCGCTTTTTTTAAATTGTGTAATTTTATTTTATCTGCACTTAAATCAGAGTCTGTTAGTCAATCAATTATGCATCGATAAATCATATGCCCCACAAGTCGCGTGATTTATTAAAAATAAATTAATTAAATAATTTAACCTACACTAATATCAATAAATAAGGTACAACCCCTAAGAATTTTCTATCGCTTGCCATTTATTGCTTCTGATCTTCACTGGAAACCTCAACTGACGAAGAGACGGAGAAAGCTTTATCTTTGGCGTTTTCATTCTTCGTTGGTCCTTTATCGGCCCGCTTTTTTAGTTTCCGACGCTGTAAATGAAATATGATATACTTATTTGTAGGATCACTAAAAAAGTTAAAGTCAGTGACCTACCCCATCCGGTGTGAGGCCACCATCATCGTCGGGCACAAATATCCTCAGGGATTGTGGTCCTAATTGTTGTTGTACTAGTCTTTGATGTTCTTCGAAGGCAGCTTGTGCTGGATCTATTGATTGCTGAAGCTGAGGCTGAGCATTTTGAGCCGCCAACAGCTGCTGCTGCTGATGTTGCTGTAGCTCGTATTGTTGCTGCTGCTGTTGCTGT
Organism: Pocota personata; assembly: GCA_963082735.1. Lineage (NCBI taxonomy): Eukaryota > Metazoa > Arthropoda > Insecta > Diptera > Syrphidae > Pocota > Pocota personata. The sequence continues at coordinate 256,695,642 of OY720429.1, read as the reverse complement.
TGCAGTTCGAGTTGATGATTCCGTTGCTGTTGCAAAAGTAATTGCTGCTCCTGTTGTTCCAGCTGCAGCTGATGTTCATATTCCAGCTGAGCCTGTTGTTGACCTTCGGCTTGTTCTCGTTGCGCTTCTTCTTCCGCAAATGCCTGTAGGAGTTGAGAATCAGCAGGGGCATTTCCAAAGAAATTGGACACAACAAAGCCATTTTGCTGTGGAGCGGCTACATTCGTCAATTGGAATGGGGCTCGATGTTCAATGTTCACAGCATGAGCGGTAGAAGCTGGAGGAGCAGCAATTAAAGCAGCAAACTGTGGAGCAGCATGGATTGCTACATTAGCAGCGGTGTACTCTGGATGAATGTTGTTAGCAGGATCTTTAGCAGCCTGCAAAATTTGCCCATTACTGGCTACTTCCTGAGTCAGATCAGCGTCAGCATATGATGAGACAATGACGTTATCATTCGGCCTAAAGAGCTCCTGTTGGTGCTGCTGGAAGAGCTGATTTGACTGAGTGACCAGATAAGTGGGGTTCTGTACAGCAATGGAAGCCAATTGAATTGGCTGACTTGCATATTGAATGCCGTACAACTCTGGCAACTGTTGCTGTTGTTGAGTGAGAGCCTGAGAGGGTGCCAAGTAGTTTGATTGTATATCAGCAGACAAAGGCTTTCCATTGCTGGGTGTGTTGAAGGGCTCCGTGGCTGGACGGATTTTAGCCGTCGGTAGAGATGGATCTGGATCTGGAGCGAATAGCTTCTGCTTGCCAGAGAAGGGATCTATAATCGTCTGATCGTTGGTTTGGTCCTCATTGACTTGGTACTGATTGGAGTGGTATGGTTGTGGCTCTGGAGGTAGGTATTGTTCCGGTTGATAGATGTGATTATCTTGTATGCCTAGATTTGGCGCTGGAATTGTGTGGATCGGAGCAAAGTGATCCGATATAAAGTGGGGGTTACCCTCAAGCTGAAGAGAAAGACATTTTAAAAAGGACGATTTGAAGAAAGATTTAACTTACAGGTAGATTTTGAACTTCTGAAACCAACTGATATGGCTGCTCGTAGTGATAGGGCTTCTCAAAGTGCGTTGGCTTTATACTTGGTAGTTTGATTTTAAGAACACTTGTTGGCTTTCGCCCAACGAGTTTGCTATTTAGCAGTGGACCAGACTTTAGTATTACTTTGTGTGGTCGTCCAATTGGTCTTTGCATAAGAGCCTGCTGATGTTGTGGTCGTTTCAGAACTATTGGGACAGGTTTGTCACTGCGAATTTGAAGTACAAGAGTTCGTTTTCCGCCAGGGTTACGACCGATTCCAGTTTGTTTGGCGCTTTTTGGTGGCCAACCTGGGAATGCCATTGGTCGTTTGTACAGTTGTGGATCGCATGTCGACAATGCTATGATGGTGAATGAGAAGGCAATGTAAAAGAGCTGAAAAAGAGAAATACAAACATAAATTAAATAAAACAAAGAAAGTTATTTTCAGCATTTTAAGTGACTAAACACGTGGGTATTGAATTACAAAAGTGCGTCTCCCAGGTATTTATGTGCCAAGTGCATGGCAATCAGATATAAAAACTTTAAACATTTTAATGAAATTCATTTGCAAAATGTCATGTATGGTATCAGATGCCAATAAAATACGTAACTCCAGTAAATTCAACTAATGCCAGTGATATCATAGCCAGATCATGAATATGGTTCAGCATGAGAAATTGTGGCTTAAAAATTGTCTGTAATTGCTGTAAGCAGATGAACTTACCAAGACTATTTATATTGGACTTTAAATACATTTTTAGAATAATTATACTTATTTGCATATAACCATACGACACGTTGCCAAAAAGCATACACGTATAAGGCTTTCAGCATGGTTGCAATGAACATATATTCTTATCCTCATTTATAACCAGACCCATATGTATATATGTACATATGTACATATTTTTCATACATATGTAGACTAAGTAAATGACCGATGTGTTGGCATAAGAGTTCTGCATTTTTTAAGAATAATATTAAAAACTCTTCTTGTCAGCTAGTCGTCTTGCCTAGAATAACTGCTGGTATCAGGTTTTGGGTTTGTAAGAACTTTCCTTAGTCACAAAACTAAAAAAGCGGGTTGGAGCTTATCCCTATTCATGCTGTATTATGCGCCCTTGAATTTAATCTCAAGAATCTGACATAAGGTCGCCCTGATATGAGTCGAATTGGTCTTCACACATTGCGCAATCAAAATGTAAGCGATATTCGAGGCTCATTGAAAGGATCAAAAACGTGTGACTTATGTATCTACTGCACATATTCATGCTTATAACTGAATAATAATACATTCGGAGCTCATATGAGAATCCGACATAGGAATGGCACGTATTCAATGTTTTATGGTAGACTGTTATATTCTTTCTCAAGCATTTGGAGTCCATAAAACAAAACTATCTGCTAGTTCACTAGCCAAGAAGTACTAATGAAATCAATTTCCTACTCTCTGCGAAGGCACAATGTTTCCTACACTCTATTGTAGTTTTGTGTTTCTAAAATTGTACAATATTGTTTGAGGCGAACCTATACAGTTGCAACAGTTCCCCGAGATGGTTGTATAGGTATGTGCCATGTTTTTGAATAGCTGAAAATTATGAGTCTTTAAAATATGTTTGTTGGTATTGAATTCCAAAATTGACTATTTCTATAACAAAACGAATTTTGATACAGAGTTGGCAGGTGGACACAAAAGCAATGGGCTCTTCCGGCTCGTCTAGTATTATGCTCAAGTAACTTCTAGGAAGCATTCCATTGAGGTTTTTGGATCACCTGCCACTGTAATATCTATAGTATAGGCATAGGTCTACTACTGGATGTTAGTAAGGGATCTTCTATTAAACGTACTGCTCGTCTTTGTTTGCAGTCAAGTAGATGCGTGTGCCTTAAAGTATATATTTAAATTGTCTCTTTGCTCCTAAAAGATAACTCAAGTTCATGGACGCTGCACCAAGAGTTGACTATTACGCCAGTTAGACCTTCATTTAATGAGTATGAATATTAGGGTGCAGTTATTGGTAAAACTACAGATCTTGTTGTTTGTGCACTCTTATTCAAAAGACGTTGGTAGGGATTGAAAATAGAATTGTTGGAATTATAGATATTTAGGTTACTCCAGCGTTTACAGTAAAGGTATCAAAAGGCACACCATATCCCACAGTTTGAATTGATTTGGCCTAGAGAATATGAGGCTAAGTTCCTTAATAGGATCTTCGAAAACTCAATCGAACTCTTTAGAGACGTCCAGGACAACGGCTCTAGTTTTCTCGAGATACTCGATAGCTGTCGTCCATAAGTGAACTTCAACTCCATCTGGAGAAAGGTCACCCACAATATTGCAAGTTGCCTTGCCTTTAGGGTATGCTCATTACTTCACTACTTAGAGCATTAAATAAGTTCGGCTATAGGAATCATTCTATGTCGTTAAACCTCTCCGAAACAAGTTTTCTGTAAATACATGAACAAATCTTTGCACAGAAAGAGCATAGTTCCTCTCTAAGTCTAAGAATGTTGAACTGTTTGGCCATTGCTAGACCAATTCATAACATTTAACTTTATCTGCATCTTTACCAAAAAAATGTGGTATTACAATTTAAAGGAAACCTAACTTGTATGGTTAACCTGTAATATTAGACAAAAACCTAAAAGTAAACGTTACGTTATCGAACACAGCATCATTGGTACAAATTGAGCCCCTCAATATAAAAATATTTATCAATTATAGCAACCTAGATTTGGAAGCCCAAAATGAAGTCTGTACGTAATAATCTGTTTGCCAAATTCCAACACATTGAACCGATTTGTCACACTTTTCACGCAAACAAATTAATAAGTCCGCTTAATGAAGACATTCGACGAGCCTTGTTGCAGAAAAAGCCTTATAATAAGAGTAAATAAAAATAAAAAAACTTTCCTTTCTGATTCTCATTTTATAATTATTATTCCCCGCCGTTGGATATCTATGCGATACTCGTCGTATCCAATGATTATTTTTCCGTGTTCCTTCTTCCGCTGAACTCGATTAAATGGACTCCACTAGACAAGTGAGTAATTTTTCATAAAAGAATTGAAAATAATAATAAAGCTCAATTTTCCGCTGCTGGTTTGTTGTTCACATTTCTCCAAATATATACTCGTACTATACTCCATCGTACGGTGCTTAACTATCCACGGGTAACTCTAACAACCTATCTGTTATAATAACTACCCAATTCCGCAATCAAACAAATTGCAGCTATCCACGAAAAATCAGTGAAGCAGAGAAATTAATTTAAAACAAATTAGCTTACTTCGGCTTTAATTTCAGTTATTTCAACTGATTCACAGATTATGTTAAATTAAAAGACAGTCACTGATCATCACCATCCACGAATTGGACATTCCGCTCACGTAATTATAATATAACTTTACTTTTCACCTGTGTATCGTTGAACATTTGACATATCTTTCTATTTTCAGTTACAATTTAAATTGTTTCGAGCATATAGTGAAATTTCTTCTGTTTCTATTAATAATAGCTACGCGCGTACGCACATTATTTGTCGGCAACAATCCGACATTCGATTAGGAGATAATGTGTTGATACTCGTATTCGACTTTCGATTTCATAGTTCGGTACAATTAAAAGATACTATACGGTTTTGTGTTTGTTAATTGTAGAAAGGTGCAGAAATATAAGCACGTATTGCTTGCATATATTAAATTGCATTGTCTACTAAGGCCTCATTAAAAATGTAGAAAATTTTGCTGTAGACAAATTGTATCTATCTTCATGACAGACTTATTAATTTGTTGAAGGCACAAGACTTTAATAATCGATTGGCTTAAAGACGGTTATTAAAATAATAAATTCGACTACGGGGAGAAATTCTGACATACACTAGACGCTCTATTTAATTAGGTCGTTAAAGCAGACCATGATGCATGATCGAATCGAATACGTAGGTAAGTAGCATAATGTATCTCAATTGAAGTAAACAAGTAGTGAAATTTTTATTTTATCGTATTTTTATTTCTTCTTCATCGTCATAGTTGAACAGCGTTAAAAGTGAGACCAAAGAAACCGTCCAAAGTGATTTGTATCCACTGTCTATGGGCATATTTGTACACATGTTCGACCTTGATCTTTTCTATATTTATTTGTCTTTTGTGAAATTCAATTGAACTTATGCTTCTGGGTAAGTGTTCTAATGTAGATGCACAAATGCGCTCAGAGTTGACATTTGGGAGGGGTCTTAGGATGTAAATTTAAGAAACACATAATGTAAGAGTACGTATGTACTAATGCGAAAGAAAGCAATATTAGGAAGGTAATTAACTTTCATAGGAAAGTTACTACGAGTAAGTAAGAAACTTCACGAAAAGTTGATAAAGAATATTAAAATGTAGCACAGAAACATATTTGACAAAATCAAGGCAAACCCAACCAACCAATTTCAAGGTCACCACAATAATGATGGTGGATAAAAACTTCCATGATAATTGGAAATGGTGAAAAGATTGGACAGTTGTCTGTTACGTCCAGGATCGTCGTTGCTTGAAATTACCGGATTCGTCAGCTGCTGGTAGTAGGGTATAGGTCAAGTACTTATGATCTATAATGAGTGATCGCTAAAAAAAACATCCCTAAAAAAACAACAGTTTTGGAGAATCGCGATATACGGTCTAAGGAAGTATAGGCAACATTGACTAAATAAGTTCCAAGTCCCCCTCCCCTTCGCTTTCCTTCAATATATGTAGATGTAGAAGGCAGAACTTCTCGCTATAAAAAAGAATGTCCATACGTTCCATTCACGAGCTTGTGGATGGCATCTTCCCTGCCATATTACGAAGACTCAGAAAAGCCATCATGCTGCACATAAAAAGGTTGACTGGAAGTATCATGTCGCTTAGATACAAATCAAGATTATAAAAAACGGCTAAGGCAACCTTCATTCAAAGGCGTGAATAAGTCATTTAAACCCATCAATCTAAATTTATTCACAATGGCATCGTGCTCATAGCCAGTGGATCACTAAAGAATACATCAATCTAACAAAGAATTTTGCAAGACTTTTACCGCTTATTACATTGGCATCAGTTGAAATCCATTAAAAGCAGAGTAACTCCAGACAACAAACACCCCTGGAAAAAATAAACAAGAGTGATTGGAAAAGAAAATTCAACTCGAATGGAGCACAAGGGTTAAGCAGTCTCAGTAACCTGCGTTGGACTTAAATCATAATCTAGAGACCTATAATCACCTAAGAGTTTGGTCTAATAGAAAAAAGAAACATTGAAACTTCTATGGAAGTTAGACTCTATCTAAATCTTGGATGCCTCATAATGTTTATCGAAATCGTTTGATTCGTTTTTGAAATAATTTTAATTTTTTATACCGATATAAAGTTTAAGGAAAATCCATGCAGTCGTTTAGGCTATACAATGAGGGATAGACAGACGGACAGAGGGATATGCCAAATTTATGTAAGGTGATATTGTAATTCTTCAGAAAAATTAAAAAGAAAAAAAAAAATAAATCAAAATTGTTCTGCCATATATACCTATGTACCTATTCCTCATGCTGGAAAAATGCAAACCAAATTTTTTACTTGAGATTTAGCTTACCAATATGAAATGAAGCCGGGAAGGAAGGAATATCGCTCAGCTACTTTTTTATATTTTATGTTATTTGAGTTACTGATTTTGCTTCTTTTTTTTATGAGAATACAAAATAGAATAAAGTATTTGAAACGAAATCCGTATAAAGCAATCAGCTTCTCAAATCGTGGAAGTCAGTACGGACACTTTTTATAGAAGTTGTCAGATCTGCCATCTACTTATGAAAAACCTCTGTACCGAAACTTGTGAAGGAAGCGCCTTGGCTTCTCCGATCTTAAATCAATATACATACATAAATATGTAGCTACCATCGGAAATATTTCGAATGTTCCTTGATTGCGGAACGCCAGAAGTTATTTTATTAATCACAAACTTTGAACTGGATCTGCAAGCATTCTGCTAAATGACGCCTTCCAACTTTTCAATGCGCCAGTAATTTGGCGTGCCAGTAAAATTCAAAAATTGATGTTTTGCCAAAGAAAATCAAGATGGTTACTGTGTTTAAAAAAATCGATTCTCAGCAAATAAACAATTTTTAGAAGCTAAAATGAAACTGGCGAGCTAAATTCGATTTCTGTTAGTAAATATTTAATGGCACAATAGTTCAACTGGAGGAAATTTATGCATGTATAAACCTGCCTTTAAGCTACTTCGAACATATTAGAAATTTTATATGCAGAATTGCACGATGAGTTTGTCAATGTTTGGTATACGATATATGTACGCAAGTCCAGACTTTAGCTGAAAACAGCAGTTTTCAGATGCTGTTGAACCTGGTGCTAGAAGTATTGCTCAGGTGATATAAATGGCTTTCCACTCCCACAGACTTGACTACCATCTATAACACTTACATTCGTCCGACAATGCTTGAATATCTACAACTCGCATGTTTAGGCGGGATCTTCAACCACATGCTTGAGCTTACTCGATCGTGTGCAGCCTATTTGCAGTCATACAAACGCCTCTGCTTACCGACCGATATTTCCACCAGAATTGTTGGGATGAAATCTATAGTAGTGCTTTTATTCAATCACAATGCACACGTGGCGTCTTTCGCAAGCACTTAAGTCTTAAAAAATGCTTTCGGGCATTAGTGAAATTCAGAAGGTCGCAATCCAAAAAAGCTATCTAGAATGTCTTGCCTTCTTTAGTGGTTCGATAACCACTAAGTTCGATCACAACTTAGATGAATTGACGCCAGATTAAGACTCTAGTATTAAAACAAAACAGATGGAAGGACTTGTTTAGCCTACATTACATTCATTGTAAAGTATGTGGGTATATCCTAGGGTTGGGTGTATGCTAGGATGTCTTGCAGCAGATAGTAATAGAATTGCTATACCTATCTACTTCGAAAATGCACTGCTCTCCTCAATAATCTGACAAATCGTTTACAGTTTGCATACAGTCTTTTTAGATACATACTAAATACCTTTGAAGAGTTTTTAATTTTATACAAATATATGTAAGAACTAATATAAACTTATTTTCCAAAGCTTTTTACCTTCATTTTTAATCAAATAGCGTAATAATCCATATACCGAATAAATCCACTTCAATTTAAGGTACTTTTGCTAAACTGATTCGTTCACTAATCTTGTTCCGGCACAACACTGAACTAGATTTTTTAGATGCTTTTCCCAATGTCTTTCGTCTAATTGAAAGTAAATGCAACACACAACCGACACGCACAATTAAGATATCCACAAATAAATGCACTTAATTCGTCACATAAAACCAGTTGCATCGGTGAGTTTCCTTCCAATCAACTTATCACCTCAGGAACTGGAAAATAAATATACCAGACTACCGCTAGAAAAATGCTTAACCGAGTTTATTTCGATCAAGGAGCTAATTAAATGGCTGGACAGTCCCGGTGGAAATTTAAAAACAGACTGAAGCTTCAATTGGTCGAAGAATGCAACAATACCTCGATGGTGTATCTTCCATCGCACAAACTATCCGCAGAAGAAAGTCGCTATCACTGAGGTGCAGAATGTTGAAACCATACCTGGGTGTAGTCGAGCTATGAGCAATAGCGCCGCACCGCACCGATAGTCTATTATACTAGCACATACATGTATCTATCTCAACGACGCGTGTTTTGCTTCAGTTGGAGTTCAATTGATATCTTTTGGTAACAGTTGCTCTGCGGTAAGTTGGCCGTTGTCGGACTTGTCTTCTCTGAGTATTGCCATATAAAGTGACGTGCATCATATGAACATCGTAATATGGTATCATCGATTACTTTGCATGTGTGCGTCTTATCACAAATATTTCAGCCACCGAAACAGCACAAATAGGAAATGGCGAAAAGGCGCGAGAAAGTGTTAACTTTGCACCGCTTAGCTATCACTTGGGTTTATAATTAAACGCATGTTTCGAGTGTTGGCTTAATAAATGCGTTCTGACCATTATAATGGCACTTAATTCGCATTATACAACTCATAGGGCCGGGTGTTGTGACGCACCCATTTGGCTTTGATAGTACAAATTGTGTTACATTATTGGCTTTCAGTTTCAAGCATATGAATTCGACAATTTTAATATTTATAAGAGGCACGTAGGACGCTTCAGTTACCTGGGTTATTAGTTCCGCTATTTGAAATAGGCATTTGAGTAACACGATAAAATACATTTGTATTTCACTTTCGTATATTGCCGAAATAATTGTTTTAATTAATTTGTAGTCCCAAATTTCACTCCTCACTTGGTACACTTAGGTATTTGTTGAACCTACCAATTTAAAAGAATATTACAAGTGAACTTTTTGCGACCTAAAAAACGTTATGGCGTATGCAGTTTTTATTTTAGGAAAATTCGTTTTGAAAAGTGAAATGCATTATGGTGATTACAACGGACGGGACCTTTATCTATTGTCTGTCTGTCAGTTAGAATCTTCATAACTTTTAAAGTGTTTGACGTAGAAAGTTGAAATTTGGACTAGGTTAACGGACTAATCCGCTATTATAAAGCAACGTTTAATAAAAAAAAAAAAAGGATAACAAAAACGTTTGCTTTTGGTTAGAGTACCTAAACGTTAAAAAAAGATTCCGTACCGACTTTCACACCTATGTTACGGCGGTGTTACTCGTGGAGATGCCATGAATCATAGTTGGCCATGCAACAATAAAGTCCCATCGTGTGATAAGTAGACAAATTGGCGTCTAAAGAATTATTTACCACTGTTACTGAGCGGGAGATTCAAGGTCCGAGTCAGAAAAATCACCAAAAAGATTTTTCACGGTCTCAGCTCTCGTGAACGGCTGACAGATATCCGAGAGTAAAATTGTCTTAAGAAACTTCTCTCAATCGAAATAACTGCCCTTCATAAATGCATAAACTACAGGTATCTACTATTTGTATGTATAAACACGTGTCTTTCGTCAGTGAAGGTCTGAGCACACAGGAATAGGTATTCTTTGTTCCTACCGAAACTGTCGAAAAGAAAAAGTTGAAGAAACTTTATTTATTACTGTATCAATGCGTAGAAGGGAAACCTTAGAAAAGTTATTCCTCGAAGACTTAAAGGGCTTCTCAATACTTTATATCTTTATATCAAGGTCAACACGAAAAGTTCCTGGTGGTGAAAAAAACGTATAATATGTGGTATCACAATGGAGTTATACCTAATCCAACCTTAATACGTTTTCAGTGATAATACTTACTGACCGATTAAAATAATAGGATATGGTAACTATTTCTGAAGCTTGTGATGAAATTTAAGCTACTATAAGGAAACGGATAGAATACAGGCACGTCAAATTGAAACGGTCTCTAATTTTATATGCGAACGTTTTTAAATCTCAAAAGTTTTAGCTTTAGAACTTAAGCATGACTAGATTAGTCTATCAGTCCAATATCTGAACAAAATTGACTCCGAAATTTTTAGTGAAATTATTATTATATGATATGGGGTCGTCAGCCCAAATTTCTTGGCTCACATTACAACACGAGCTATCTTACCTTCGATTGTTTTAAGGACTTCACTAATGAATGCTTTTAGGGGGTGAGGGGACTCGAGAGCCGTAAAAAATCTCGATTTGTTAAGTAACAGAATAACAGCTATTTTGTTTCTATTTATTATTATTATTATTATATTTTATTTATTGTTTTAAGATGTTAGGAACAAGATATTGGTCTGGCACTTTTGCAATTGTTATCTACAAATAATCAACTTCATTATTAAAAAGTCAGATCTTATAGTATTATTAGAAAATATTAATTTTTATTTAGTTAATAATTAAGTCTGGCTACACCTTAGCAACGAACAAACGGTCTGGCAACATTATTTTGAACTTGAAATATAAACTTTTTTACAACCCTTCGGGGCCCTTCACCTTCTAAACGCAAGGGCGGCAGGGTGCCCGACTCAGCGGTATACAAAGAGAAGTAATACACAAAGGTTTCCCCAAAACCTATTTTCATTATAAACTTACTTACCGGTCGATCTTTGTTAGTACATTTTTTCATCAGTTGCGTATGTATAGGTTCATATACCTTTCTTTGCAGAAAGTGTTGATATCTCTTCAAAAATATTAACTTAAAAAGGGACCCAGTTCTCTAGTGCAAAAATCTTTTAACTACTTAGCCGCAAAAAGGTGTGAGATACGAAAGCGTGACTAGTTCCACTTGCCATTGGTAGAAGTGCATAAATAGACTTGAACGTAAGTACTGTTTTTTTCCTCTGCTGAGAACACTTAAGGTAGTATTTTATTGTAACATTAACGTTGAAAACATATGCAATTTGCTTGCAAAATCAGCAGAACTTTATTCGACAGTTTTTTTTTTTTTTTTTATCCGAGTCCAACAACAAACAGAAAGTATATGGTTACAATTCAGAAAAAAAATTATTTGCATTCGGCCCTGACTGTTGCGCGAATTGATTTCCCCTTTCTTATGCTATCAGTAATTTCAGGTAGTACGTTCTCTCACAATTTTCAAACTTTGAAAAGACATAATTTGATACTTACATTCAATATACCTATAAACATAATTGTTAAATACAATTCAACAATCGTAAATGTTATTTTCCTGAGAAACTTGTCGTATGTCAACTACATACAAAGACATACATACATTACCATGCATATTGTGGCTAACATATCTCCTTTCACTTCTGACCGAGTATTTAGTCCAAATTCTGATCTGGCACACTTTCTTGAGATTAATAGTTAAGCCTGACTGGAAAATGTAGACACATATTATGCACCTGTCATATTAGCCATGGTTTAAAGTGGGACAACATTGTTCACTCACTCCATAGTGATTAAAGTCTTCTTTCGGTTTAAAATCTTTCAAGCAATTCGGGCAACATTAATGATGGCAATCTCTCCCAATTAGTAATAGAGAACAACGAATTTATATTCTTTTGCATATTTTATTTTGAAATATGATTTTTAACAATTATTTAAACATTAACAACATTGTTTTGTTTTATTTTATAATTTCCTTTTTTTTGTAATATTTTTATTCGTTTTTAATAAAAATTTTAGTACATATCCTTGTTTTTTTTCAGTTTAAATATTTATTTATATTACTACATTTAATTATATTATTTATAAATAGCAAGTAAAAACTGAAATTATATAATACAAATATATCATTACCGTTTTTTTTTCTTTTTTTATTTAATTTCAATTTACAATATTTTAAATTTATTTTGTTTTTAAGTGCCGTAAATAAAGATTACATTTTTTCATTTAATTTAATTTATTTTAATATTTATTATTTTATTTAATAATATTTGTTGCTCAATAATTTGTTAATTTTATTAAATTCATATTTTTTTTATTTTTTTTTTTCTGCAAACGATACTATCTATAAAAAAAAATATATCTACCTATAATTAAATTTGCAATATATTTAAAATTTAAAAATTACATTTACAAAATAAAAATACATTATCGCCTTTTTTTTGTAGTAATTCTATTTTTGTTATATCGTATTTAATATTGTTTTGTCGATTTTTTTTTTTTTAAAGATGTGATGGCTTGTTTGCTTTTTTTATGATTTGTATATATTGTTTTCATGGGATCTTTAGTTCAAAGTGCTTTCGTGTTGATTATTTGCAGAATCATAAAAAATATATTTAATTTGTTGTATTCTATGAATTATTAGGCATAGGTTTTTTTTTATTAAATATTTATATTTACTTTTGTTTTAAATTGTTTCACAACATCGAGAGTTTATTTAACTTTATGTTTTTTTTTATTTAATGTGTATTTTTAACTCGGTAAGATTTTTTTTTATATAATTTTCATGTTTAGTAATTTATTTTTAGTTTTGTTTTAAGTTTTATATTTATATATTTGTTTGAAAAATGATTGGCTGCATTTTTTTTTGTATTTGTTTTTTAATAAGAAATAAAAAAAATATTAAATTTAAATTTATTCTCGACGCTCGTTTAAATTTTTTTTTTTTTTTTTTTTTATAAAGTTTCCTATAGTAATTAAACATATTTATTTATACATCTACATAACGTTGAAGGCGCGTAATATTCACATTTTTCTTTTACTTAATTTATCTATGTTTTAAGTTTGTTTTTTATATGTAAGCAAATGCTGATTTTTTTTTTTTCTTTAATTCGCTTCTCAACTATGTGTTTTTACTTTGTATCCAAGCAGTAGTTTATGTTGATTTTGTTTAGATTTGTGTCAATATTACTATGTGAAAGCTCGAATTTTGTTTTCTTGCAATAAATTTTACATTATGAAAAGACAAATTAATAAGATATTATGTATTTTGGTATTTTAATGATTATCTATTTTTTTTTTATAAAGTTTTTTATTCGCTGATATTAAAATATTTATCTATATGTTGTTTGGTGTTATTCAAGCTCCAATATCATCTTGGTATATACTATACTATCATGATCTAACCAAAAATTATTTAACTTTCTTACACAGGTTAACGCTTGGAGTTAAACAAGGCTTACTAATCTTACCACGATGATGAATTTTCGAAAAAAAGGAGACGTTTAATGTCTAAAAACAAAATAAAAAAATACGATTCCGCCCAAGCGCAAACAATCTTACATTATATGTAGCTTATGCTAATTAATTTTCATAAAATAAACTAAATAGCTAACAGATGTAGATTCTCAAGTACAATAGATTCTAAACAATAATAGATATAGATAGATTTTTTTCTTTTCTTCGAATTGTGCGGAATGTGCAAAAATAAACAATTTAACTTAACAAAAAATGTGTATTGTGTAATAATGCAGACATACTAGTATTCAATAAAGAAATGTTATTTTTTCGAATGATATTGTGTGTCACTGAAAAGAAAAAAAAAATGCAAGACAACAACGGTGACAAAAAAAAAAGAAACAATAATTAAGTGAAATTGAAAATGGTTTGTGAAATTTGGAAGAAAGCTGAACATTTTTTCATGCACAGAAAATTATGATTTATACTTTTTTTATTATTTATAATTATGGTAGTTAGTTTCTTTACTTTGCTAGTGCTGTAGATAGCAAACAAGTGATCGAGTTGACCTTTTGCAATGACACTGATATTGTATGAGGTTTTGATTTGTACGGCATTATGAATCGGGCAGTATACTCTTATATCTTAGACATGATCGATTAAATTGAATTTATTGTACAAAATTGTTTAGATATTTTGTTTTGTTCTTTATTATCATTGACATTTTTTTTTTATAGATTGTTCTTTAGAAATGGTGAACATTGTGATCACAAGTTGCTGTGCAGAAGATTGAATAATTTAGTGCAGAAGAGAGAAGTAGAAAAAAATTATTCGCCAAATCTTGCTATCCATTTCTCCATAAACTGAAAATTTAAAGAAAATTATAAAATAAAGAAAATTATAAAATAAAAAAAATTATAATAAGAAATTACATGTATTGGAAAAAACAGAGTAATGTATCAGAGTTAGTTTGGCTAGAAGGAGTTTGAATTGTGTGGCAGTGTATGTATATATGTAACTCAGTTTATAATTTAATTATTTTCAAATACCTAATAGAAATTTTGTTAATTAAAAAAACATGAACAACTGAAATACCTAAAAATATATAACCAGTAAATCCTGCAACTCGTAACCTTTGCATTCAATTAAAAATACGATCAAAGGCTAACATTCTACTTCAAAATTCAAGTTCTGAGGAAATTGCCTGCCCCTTTGAAAGCCCCTTCTTGTTAGTACATATTCAAAGTAATTGGTTCTGCACATCATTAAAACGATTTTCGGTTGGAGAATTTACGCGTACAAATAGTACGTCATGGCATGAAACATGCCGTCAGCTCACAAAAGTGCTCTACGTCTATTTTAAACTCAGTCTTAGCCTACTTGCACCAAACTATTTAATAAGTGAATAAAATGATAAATAACTGTCCAAGGATATGCGAATAGATATTTATTTTCCATAATTTTTTTCCATTCAATAAAATATCAATAATACCAACATCGGGGGTACAGAAGAAACGAACAACAAAATGCTAGAAGTGCGAAAAAATTGCTTTTGTTTAAAAATATGTTGCATATTTTCAGGCGAAACTATAACAGCAACAAGCTGCATTTTGTATGGGAACTTTGAAGGCTTATATCTAGACAAGTCCGACCTTAAATATATATATTAATTCTCAGAAAAATGCCTTCTATCACATATCAAAATAAAAATAATTATAAGTTGTCGCCGATTGATTCCAATTCGCTTCATTTTTTCACTTTTTAAAACGTCACTTTTTTTTCTAAAAAAGGAAAAGATTCCAAGAAAATCCAAGGTAGTTATCATGGTGGAAATTTATTTCTTTTTTATTTGGAAGACTTTCAAAGATAACTGCAAAAAACTGTAGGTATGCACTCACTGATCCATCATTTTTCCAAGATGGCGTTTGTTGAGGAAAGCAATGACAATAATCGTACAAAGCAAATCTAATTCGCCTGGACTAATGATAGATTTACTAAACTCAAATTGTCTATATTATTTAGAAAAAATTCCAATATTTCTCATTTAAATTTTTTGAGCGAATCCTCGATACACTATTTGAAAGCCAATCGATTGGGTATGATTTTAGCGTAAGATTGTTCAAAATGTAAAGATAAACTAAGAAAATCTCCTCGGAGTTCATCAAAACTCATGTGTTTTTAAATCGGTCATATCTTCGCAAATAAGCTTCAACTCAAAAATCACCATTATTAGAATTGTCCATAGAGTCACCGCTAACATTTTGACATACCTTGTTTGTATAGTGGCTTCAAAAACTAACTACCGTGTAGATGGAGTTGTTTTCGCGGTAAATTAATTATAAACACCTCTTCACGTCGTCCAAACTACAGCGAATTCAAGGTAAAATTTAAGGTTTCCAGTATAAATAATCAAAAATTAAATTTTTGGATTTCGCCCTTTAAATAAGGATTTAAATTTAACACATGTGCTGTCCAAAGTTAAACAAAAAATTATGTACGAAATTTCGTCTTCTTATCTTAAAATTTATGGCCTAAAAAGTAGCACCTTAAGAGCAGCCGAACAGGCGAATAAATGAATAAAATTGCAGGTCGGTGAAAAGCGGGAATACGTAGTTGCAATCAAATCAAGGGAGGACCCAACCCAACTACATACAGTTTGTTAAGATTTCAGTGAGTTAAAAAAAAAATGTTCTAATTATTCCGCTAAAAATGGCCATCGTTGCCTTAGACCAACTTCGACAGGGTGAATTTGAGGACTTTTTGCAGTCCGTATTTTTTTTAAAATCCAACGATCATTCAAAATTTCACAAAACCATCAAAATTGTGATGTAAATCAAATTTCACAAAACATTTAAAATTAAATAAATACTCTTCGAGTAACTGTAATTTTCTATATGATTTCGTTAAAAAAAAAAAAAAAAAAAATACCTATAAAAGTCTATCATTCTTATATAGAAAGTGTGTAACAATATTGAATTTAGAATACATATTTAAGTCTTAAAAATACCTAGACTCCCAATGTAATATAAAACTATTTACAGTTCAACCTTGAATAAAGTAACATATTTAGATAAAACAAGAATATAAATTTTATTTAACTTATACCCTTTCTTTTGTCTTAATGTATACTTTATATAGCTAAACGTTTTTTTTTTTTTTTTTTGTGTTTTGTGTTCTACTTAAAAATAAAATTATTTTAAAAAAGAATTTTCTTTTATA
Source organism: Pocota personata (assembly GCA_963082735.1). Classification (NCBI taxonomy): domain Eukaryota; kingdom Metazoa; phylum Arthropoda; class Insecta; order Diptera; family Syrphidae; genus Pocota; species Pocota personata. The sequence goes on along the minus strand of OY720429.1, from coordinate 256,678,861 downwards.
TAAAAAAATTATGTAAATGTGATTCTTGTTTTCTACTTATTGTTAATGATTTTTTTACTTTTTCTTGTTTTTCTCTTGTCCTACTATGTATGTGATCTGCATTTTTTTGAAACACATTTTTTTTTTTTTTACTTAATTTGTTATTTTGAGGATCTAACATAAACAACCGTTTATTTAGAGTTACAGAATTTGTGTAAAAAAAAAAACGAAGAAGTGATTGTTTTAGTATTAAAGATCTATTTTGTTTGTGTTGGCGATGATCAATAATATAATGAATATATTACTTCTATTTTATTTTCGCGTAATCTTACGATTGTAATATAAAAAATGGTTTTTTTTTTGTTTTGTGTTTTAGAAGATCTTTTCATGTCATTTTTGTGTTGTCCGTTTTTATGTTTTTAGAAGAAAGCATTCAATTTCTAGTATAGTAAATTTAAAAAGTTAGATGCGTATTATTTTTTTTTTTTCTGTTTCTTCCTACTATTTGTTTTAAAAATATGAGTCACTTCTAAGAAATGTCCTTGCTAGAGATTAGAGTTTCTATTTCTATAGTATCAAAGCGATTTCGATTTTTATTTTTTCTATGTAGAGACAATCTCGTATCTAGTTTTCATTTTTGTGTTTTATATACTTTTGTGTCTTTTAAGTGTTTTTCTTTTCTTTTTTTTTTTCTATTTTGAGTGTATTCACTCAAATAATTCCTATAAATCTTTTTATATTAAGTTTTTCAATTTTGTGTTTAATGTGTAGCTTACCTTACTAATGGTTCCCAATTGCTTACGTCACACCATTAAGATGAGAAAAAACGGTCGATGGTTAAATTATAACTAAACAAAATTATAAAGTGCAACAAAATCTTTAAAAAAAAAAAAAAAACAACATACCTTAAAGGCAAAAATTGAAAAGAATGCATTTTTTTGCCCTATAAAATGAATCTAAATGTCCTAAGGATATCACTATTTGAAATAATACTATAAGGAAAGAAATGAAATCAAAAAAGTAGAAAAAAAAAGAATTATGTCAAAATTGTATTTGCTTTTATTACAAACAAACGAACGAATATATTTGTAGATACAAAAATGTGAACGAAACCTTAACGCTTACGCACAAATCAAATTACAAAAAAAAAAAAACAATGACAACTTAAAAACGACAAAGTGATGGTACAAAATTAAAGTGCATAACATAAAATATTATAGAAAAAGAAATTAAGAAAAAAAAAATTATACAAAAGGTTCTAAAAGGCATACGGAATGGTGTGGGAAGCAATCTTAAACAAATGAAAGATGGTTTCTTTTTATATTTGCAATGACATTTGCCGATGGAAATAATTTAAGATATCCTTTGATTGCAACAGGATACATGCTGGGATAATCAAATGTTATTGCAAATATAAAAGTACAAAATAACGCATTTAGTAGTTTTTTTTTTTCTTATTTTCATAATTACCATAATTTTCTATAAAATTTTTCAATTTAAAAATAATATTAGTATCAAGTAAAATATATAATAATTTGTATATAAAATTTAGAATTTCAATTTCTAAACCGATTAAAAATTAAAAATATTTTATGTAAAAATTTTCGAATAGTTTGCTGCCATAAATGCGTTATTTTGTACAAAAGAGTATTCTCCATCGTTCATATGTACGAATAAGGACCATCAGTTAAGGCGCTACACAGTAACAATCAAGAGTTATCATCCTTATTTGAACCACCCCCACCGACCCCAGAGCCTTGTGTGTTGGCGTTGCGTCCACCAACTGGTGCCCGTACGGCTGGAGGCTTGTATTCTAAGCCTGGATCAAATTGCATTAGAACGAATACCTAAAACAGAATAACACAAGAACTTTAAATAAATTTCTAAATATTTTAATGTCGAAATTTACCTGATCAGTTGGCAGTAAGGAAAAGTCATCGGGTGGGTTTGTTATAACGTAACGTTTACTACTCGCATCACAGCTCGAACTTGTGTCTCGAAATCTATAGAGACCAATGCACAGCATGCCATAGGATTTGAGCGCAGCGACAAAAAGATCTCCATATTTGCCACATTCGCCGAACTGGGCCAATGGCCCATCATATAGGGAAATCTGACCCACTCGGCACCTAAAGAGAAGTAAAAGACAAGAGATTGGAAAATGTTATATGATATTTTGTAAAACTTTTAATGAAAAACATATTTTTTTTTTTTTTGAAAATATTCATTTAACTAGGTTGTGATTAAGAGGTCAAGCTCTTGTTTGCGAAGACTCCAAGTTGAGCATAACGCAGTAGGAGACGATGGTAAATAAATTACATCAGAAAATAAACTAAAGCAGATGACCTGTTTTCAGACAGACTCTCCTTTTTTATATGTACGTGATCCACCAACAAGATAGACAAACGATAGATTTGGGTAAGATAAGTTCCTGTCGAAATGCGCTTCAGTTTTCTTCAACTCAGTCATAGCCCTTATTAGACTAATCCCGAAGTGCTCGTCTACAGCCGCAAACCTAAATATAGCTGCAGTAATTCAGCAACTGCCTTACAGAAATTATTCAAAGTTGCTGTTGGTAACAACAAGAAGTTTTTGCAGCTCCTCGATTCTACAATCCTACGAAGAGTCAGTAAGGACTACATTTGGTCAAAAGTCGTTCAACTATTTTCGAAGCAACTAAAAAATCACTAAATTTGGACTTGGATCTTTAAAAGCGAGGCTACTCTAAACCAGGGGATGCTACTAGTGGTTCATATTAATTTAGGCCACTGCGGGTACAGCACAGCAGCTACCAACGACTTGATATTTTCTCATCACAGGAGAATGCAGCCATGCTTTAATTCAATTTTTTGCGATACACAATTCAAGATTAAGGTAGAAAATATTTACAAACTGAGAATTAGTGATAGGTGAGTCTACTTATATTGGGATTTACTCGTATTCACTGTGCGAAGTACCTTTCGAGTTAAGAAAGATGTTGTGAACTAGATTAGTTTTCAAAAATGTTGCTTCCAAAATGTTCCTTATCGAACAATTCCCAAGTGGAGGGCTCATTTTTACCAATTAGATTTGATCATTTCTTCCATTAAAGTTAGTGCGTATTTTTCAAAGATTTGGGTTTATTTCTTTTTAAAATTTAAGGTGATGCTGAGCAAAACGTAACAGTTCAGAAGCAAACACTCTGAAAACCAGTTCAATATTCTTCATCAGCAAACAGCTTCACACTACCAAAATCCTGATGGATATTCTAGGATATTCTAAGTGTGAAAGCACTGGTATAGAGAGTATGCAAATTGGTTTGCTAAAGTTTTTAGTTACCGTTGAAATGCTTAATATCAGAACCATCAATTTTGACATTCAAATTTAAAATGGCTGCATTTCCCTATTTAAAATATTTGATGTAGTGAAGAAAAAAGTACTTTAGTACTTTCGTGCAAAGAGGTTGTCACGAATTAAGCTGTCACCCCTGATGCATGCATTTGTAGAGAATATGCTAGTCCAATTTTATCATAAATACTTTTATAACGGAATCAAACCTAGGTACAAAAACACCTTTAAGATAACACTGCGGACTTTTCATATCTTACTTATAACGACTAAATTAAAATGCCTATCATGATTCAGCCTACTACTATTTTTTTCGAAGTGAAAACCTAAAAGGACTGGACAATAGAAGCTCTTTCCAATGATTTAGCACATTCGTATATATGTAAGAACGTAAAAATGTTTTCTGCGATTTTTGCTTGCACTGAAGCCACTTTACAAAGAACGGTTTATATTTTTGAAAACTAATACCATTGTTGTCTCTGGGTAAAAATCATTCATATAGCATTATGAGCTGAATGCATGATGCATGAGCGAGATCAATAGAGTTTCTGAAAGTCTATTTACTTTACCCTGAAAACGACTGCTTACTTTTGAATACAACACTAATGCTGAATTTAAACGTGAAATCTGATTTCAAATTTTCAGATCTGTTAATAGTTAATCATGCAAATTCACAGCAATACCTATAAATAAATCTTTTGACTATTTGCCTTTCTGAAATGCAGATATCTTACCTTCCATAGAGGTCCCTGCCGGATCCGACAATTTTTTAATCGCAAATGTGATTAATTTTTAACACTATTATATATTGTAACATGCGAGCTACGGCTCGAGTAGATAAAACAATTATTCTGTGAAATTTATTTCTTTATTTTCTAGTCTATAGAACAATTCAAGTTCACACTATACTATTCTTCGCAAATTCTTTTCTTACAAGGTCTCTTTCCTCTCAAATCACTTTATCTCCTTTCTATTACTTAATTCACAAATCCAAACTAATTACTTTTTCTTGTTCACTCTCAACTTTCAATTTATCACCAAATTACCACTTCGCCCATTATCACTTTTCCAATCTCTTCGCCACGGTTCTAAACCAACTGTCTTTTTTTTGATCGCCATCTGTCCTTATATAGCAGAAGTTTCTGATAGCCAGAAACTTCTAGCAAATTCTTCGACCACTGGAACAAGAGAAATAATTCTTGCAGTTATAATTCCCTAATATTATCCCTAATATTTTCCCTAATATTATTTGTCTCTTTCGTTGACATGAGCTGTGGAGACTTCGTCCCAGACACGAACCTCGAATGAAGGACAGTTTGAACCAAAATTCTGCCAGAATGGAAAGTCACTTCGGAATTTGCTGCATAGACATAGGCGCGTAGTTATTATTATGCTACACTGCCCCCCTCTTAGACGTGTTCGTCCCGAACAAGTGCATCCTCATTTCGGCCATTGTATCGACTCAGTCGGTCCACATGAACCACTTTCATTTTGGCCCTTGGTCCTCGCTGGATGCGGTAGACAACATCGTTGATGCGGGTTACTATTCTGTAGGGACCTTCCCAGTTCCGCTGTAACTTAGGTGATTTCCCCTTTTGGCGATGGGGATTATACAGCCACACCAGATCTCCTTCCTGGAATCCTGACGTTGTTGCCTTGGCATCATACCTGGTCTTCATGCGGTCGCTCGTCATCTTAATCTGGCTTCTGGTCCTTTGGTGTATGTCCCTAAGCCTTTCCCTAAGGTCCGCCACGTACTCTTCTTCATTTCTGGGCTCATTGGTAGGAGATCCAAATTTCACCTCACTGGGTAAACGAGCTATTCCACCAAATAAGATTTCGAACGGCGTATGTCGAGTAGTGCTATGCACGGCACTTCTATAGGCCATCAAAAACAAGGGAATCTGCCGGTCCCAATCCCGTTGGTAGTCACCTACGACCTTCGAGAGATGTTCGTCCAAAGTCCTATTGAAACGCTCCACCATACCGTCCGACTGTGGATGAAGCGGGGTTGTCCTTGTCTTTTTGATTCCGAGTAGTTGACACATCTCTTGGAAGATTCTTGACTCGAAGTTCCGCCCTTGGTCAGAATGCAATTCCAAGGGCACACCGAATCTGCTAACCCAATTGTAGACGATCTGCTCCGCCACGGTTCTGGCTTCCTGGTTAGGGATCGGAAACGCTTCCGGCCACTTACTGAAGTAGTCCATCACTACGAGTATATACCGATTACCATTGTCGGTTTCCGGAAAGGGCCCTGCGATGTCAATGGCGATTCGTTCGAAAGGTGCTCCCACGTTGTATTGGTGCATCTTACCTCGAGTTTTGATTCTCGGACCCTTGCTAGCTGCACACACGTCGCATTTTCTGCACCAGTCTTCGATATCTTCCTTCGCTTTTAACCAATAAAAACGTTCTCGTACCTTTTCTAGCGTCTTATTCACTCCCAAGTGGCCTCCGGTCGCCCCGCCATGCATTTCCTGTAACACCTCCTTGACCCTCGTCCGCGGTACGACAAGCTGCATTACAAACGATTTTCCGTCGGAGGATTCCCATTTTCTTCTCAGAACACCTTCTTGGACATGGAGGGAGTCCCACTGCGCAAAATATGCCTTTAAGGTCGGGCTTCTGTGAGAGATGTCCTGATGATCCGGTTTCTCCATGTTCTCCTTCCAGGCCAGAATCGGCTCGATATCCGGGTCTTCCTTCTGAGCGTTCCGGATCTCATCTACGCTCCAGCCGGCGATAGGTTCGGCTCTCATTCTTTGGATGGAAACCAGCTCCCGTTCTTCCTGACGCGCACAATGTTTACAATCCGTTCTGCATGGTCTCCGGGACAGTGCATCCGCATTAGAGTGGAGTTTTCCTTTACGATGCTGTATTTCGTAGTCGTAGATTTGCAGCCTTTCGATCCATCTTGCGACCTGACCCTCAGGACTCTTGAACTGTAATAGCCATTTTAAGGCTGCATGGTCTGTGCGAAGAACGAACTTCCTCCCGTAGAGGTATTTGTGAAAATGCTTCGTAGCCAAGATCAAAGCTAGAAGTTCCCGCCTTGTCACGCAGTAGTTCCTTTCTGGCTTAGAGAGCACCTTGCTGAAGTACGCAACCACCTTCTCTTGGCCGTCATGCACCTGGGAGAGTACGGCTCCTACCCCGACATTACTAGCATCTGCATCCACAACGAACGTTTCCCCGGGAGTGGGATAAGCCTGTATCGGGGCATCGCATAGCCGTTGTTTAAGTGCCTTGAAGCTCTTCTCGCACTCAATTGACCATTTGAATTGTTTTCCCTTTTCCGTCAACTGGTGCAGGTTCTTTGCGATCCCGGCAAAATCCTTCACGAACCGTCTGTAGTAGGTGGCTAGGCCCAGGAAGCTCCTTAGTTGGTGTTTGTCTTTGGGGACTGGCCAGTTTTTCACCGCTTCGACCTTCTCCGGATCGGTTCTCACTCCTTTCGCTGAAATTATGTGTCCCAGGTACTTGACTTCCGCTCTAAACAGGGCGCACTTCTTGGGGTTGAGCTTCAGGTGGGCACTTCGAAGCCTTTGAAACACATCCCTTAGATTGTCTCGGTGTTGCGCAAACGTTTTTCCTACGACGATGACATCATCCAAGTATACCAAACAGGTTTTCCATGTTAACCCTTGCAGGACACATTCCATCAATCGCTCGAAAGTCGCCGGAGCATTGCACAGCCCGAATGGCATTACCGTGAATTGCCATAGCCCATTTCCTGCGGTGAAGGCGGTTTTCTCCCGGTCTTCTGGATGGATCTGTACCTGCCAGTAGCCACTCTTCAAGTCGAGAGTGGAAAACCATCGGGCTCCTGATAGTGTGTCTAGCGTGTCGTCAATCCGTGGCAGAGGGTAGCTGTCTTTCTTGGTGACGTAATTGAGCTGCCGATAGTCCACGCAGAACCGCGTGCTGCCATCTTTCTTCTTAACCAGTACAACCGGTGATGCCCACGGACTTTTGGAACTTTCAATCAGACCTTCTTTCTCCATTGCCGACACCATCTCTGCAACTTCTGTCTGCTTTGCCAATGGAAGGCGCCTAGCAGGCTGACGAATTGGTCTAGTATCACCAGTGTCTATTCGATGTTCTACCAGGTGTGTTCGGCCGTATTCACCGTCCTGTGAGGCAAATACATCAGCGTACTCATTGATAAGATTCTCTGCCATAGTTCGCTGCTCCTGATTCAGCTCACTGGACTGGAGAATCGTCTCTCTCGTTTCCGCTGTCCAAGGTGATGGGAGAGGTTTTGGAGCATCACGTTCAGATATTGTTGCGACGGCGGTAATCGGCGTGCATTTTCCAGTCACCTCCCCTCGCCTTAGTTTGACAGTGTGTGGTCTTGCGTTCAAAACTCTTACTGGAACCATGGTGTTCTTTGGTTCGACTAACGTCTTTCCCACGATGTAGTCGTGAGAATTCTTCTCTGGGTCTGGTTCTACTATGTAGAATCGGTGGCTCCCAAGATCACCTTCCAGCTTCGTCCAAATGATTGTCTCTGAAGACGGCGGCAAAACTTCGTCTTTGCTGATGACTGTCCTGAGAGTTACGGCATTCTCATTTCCGTACACCATCGGAATCTCCACATTTCGATACCTCAGTACTTGCATCCCGATGTCCAAGATTACTTCATTTGCTTTCATGAAGTCTACCCCGATGATGCACTCGTCGCATATATCTGCCACCAGAAACGCATGGGAGAACGTCAGTCCTGCCAGAGTAATCGTAAGACGAACTTCTCCAAATACCTTCGCCATTTCCCCTGTTGCAGTCTTCAGGCAGTAGCTGTTGGTGTTGTGCAGCCAGGAGCTTCTGACGATATCTCTTCTTACAATGGAGGCGGTGGCACCTGTGTCGATGGTGGCTACGCACTTCTTCTTGTTGATTAGTGCCTCCACTGTCAGGCTCTTGTTACCCCGTTTGGTTTGCGAAACTTGAATGGTGTTCCTGGGGGCCTCGCTTCCAGTAACCAACTTCTGCCCCGCGAAGTTGGTCCTTACGCATCTCCCGACTGCTGGTTTTGGGAAGTCTGACTGACAGGATGCTTCCTCTCTGCTTCTCCTACTTCCGCAATGTGGACAATTTCCTCGTCTAGGTGCACTTCTGCACTGCCGTTGTAGGTGTCCGGTTTGGTTGCAATTCCAGCAACGGATTTGACTTCCGCGAGCTCTGTCTTCATCCATGACGGCTGTTCTCTGGCATGAGCATTCCACGACGGACATTTCCCTGACACGGTGTATTCCCTGGTATGCTTGGTCCGCAGCCTTCATTGACAAAGCGAATGCCAATGCCTCGGGGAGTGTTCGCTTTTCAGCCATCCTTACAGCCATTTGCAGTTGTCTGTCCTCTATGGCCTGAATAAAAGCTTCCACCGCCATTTCGTTGATAAGCTCCTCACCGGCTTTAGGGTATGAAAGATGGGCTAGTCGCTCTATATCTGCTTGCAACTGTTGGAGCGTTTCCCCCCTTTTCTGGACTCGACTACGCAGCTGAACCCTGTACACCTGCTGCATGTGTTCATCCCCAAACCGCATCTCGATAGCCTGAACCAGAGAGTCGTAGTTCTGCTGTTTATCTTCCGGGATGGTCTGCAAGAGCTCCGCAGCTGGACCCCTCAGTGCAAGTGTGAGTGCAATGGACTTCTCTTCATCGTCCCAGCTATTGGTCATTGCGGCCGCTTCGAATTGCCTTTTATAAATTGGCCATGATGTTTGACCATCGAAGATAGGAGGCTGCATCTCCTTTCTTCTCAGACCGTCAGTGGAATATTCCCGTGCTTTCTGTCTCTTCACGTTGCTGAGCTCCTTAGCAAGATTTTCGACTTGCTTTCCTACTATCTCGAATTGCGTATCCACTTTTTCAAACTGAGTCTCTATCTTCCCGAACTGAGTTTCATGTTTCTCAAAATTTTCATCGAATCTAATTTCGACTTTTTCGAGTTGCGTCTCGACCTTCTCGATTTTCTCTTCGATCACTTCGAATTTGGATTCCAAGTTCTTGTTTTGCTCATCAAGTTTACTTTCCAGAGCATCTAGAGAATTCTTTTGTTCGTCCATTGCTTTCTTTTGTTCGTCCATTGCTTTCTTTTGTTCATCCAGCTTAAGATCTAGAGAATTCTTTTGTTCGTCCATTGCTTTCTTTTATTCGTCCAGCTTAAGTTCTAGAGAATTCCTTTGGTCGCCCATTGCTTTCTTTTGTTCGTCCATCGCTTTCTTTTGTTCATCCAGCTTAAGTTCTAGAGAATTCCTTTGGTCGCCCATTGCTTTCTTTTGTTCGTCCATCGCTTTCTTTTGTTCATCCAGCTTAAGTTCTAGAGAATTCTTTTGGTCATCGAGCTTATGACTTTGATCTTCTATTGCTTTCTTTTGTTCGTCCATGACTAACTTAAGTTGCAGGAGCAGACTTGTTATACCCGGGTCGGCTGCTGTACTTACTGCTTCCTCTTCCACGTCAAACTCTACGTCGTGCGGATTTTCACCTTCCTGCGTTACTGCTTCTTCCAGACGAATCAGTAGGGCATCTTTTCCCCCAGTTGTGTCGAGGTTCCGCTTACTGAGTTCTGCCTTTAGTTGAGTTATAGTTAGTTTTCCCAATTTGCGACCCATTTTGCGCAACTAATTAACTCAACACAGAAATCGTTTTTTTTTTTTTTTTTTTGTTTGTGCAATTTCACACCACGGAAATAGTTATTCACAGAATAAGTTTTATCCCAGCTTCTGACACCAATGTAACATGCGAGCTACGGCTCGAGTAGATAAAACAATTATTCTGTGAAATTTATTTCTTTATTTTCTAGTCTATAGAACAATTCAAGTTCACACTATACTATTCTTCGCAAATTCTTTTCTTACAAGGTCTCTTTCCTCTCAAATCACTTTATCTCCTTTCTATTACTTAATTCACAAATCCAAACTAATTACTTTTTCTTGTTCACTCTCAACTTTCAATTTATCACCAAATTACCACTTCGCCCATTATCACTTTTCCAATCTCTTCGCCACGGTTCTAAACCAACTGTCTTTTTTTTGATCGCCATCTGTCCTTATATAGCAGAAGTTTCTGATAGCCAGAAACTTCTAGCAAATTCTTCGACCACTGGAACAAGAGAAATAATTCTTGCAGTTATAATTCCCTAATATTATCCCTAATATTTTCCCTAATATTATTTGTCTCTTTCGTTGACATGAGCTGTGGAGACTTCGTCCCAGACACGAACCTCGAATGAAGGACAGTTTGAACCAAAATTCTGCCAGAATGGAAAGTCACTTCGGAATTTGCTGCATAGACATAGGCGCGTAGTTATTATTATGCTACAATATGTACGTATGTATGTTGATTACAAAATTTAAAAAAAAACCTGCATAGTGGATAGTTAAATAAAACTATTGAGTATTCTTATGCTCATTTGTTTATTTCGTAAGAGATTGTGACTCTTTATAATCGACTGCGCCCAAGTTAATATACTTATACTCGGAGCCTTAAATTATTCTACCCGTAATTTGGTTGAGTTGGATGTCATTTTAAAGCCAAATAGAGTAAATAGAAACACAATTCTCCAAATTCAATGATATGCTATGAGGCTCATTTATTGTACACTTCTTACACTTTGTTCTTAAGCATTTTTTAATAGCTAAATTCAAGCGAGCAAGATCGCGGGTAAAACCTAGTAGCGATTATGTGACAATGAATCACAATAACTACTCTAAATTCGGTTTGCCTTAGCTTTTCCCAAATATTAAGAAAACTTAAATGTAACTTGGAGTTACGTAACTGAATATGATTTTAGGAGTGACTTTTATAGCTTCTATTACTAAAGGCCTATTTCATCCATATAACATCTAAAATGGACGAAGATGTAAGATCTGGTCGTATGATAAGCGAACATCTAACTCAGAATTGATAAATTGAGAGCGGTTTTCGGTAATTTTTAATTCAAATACTTTAAACATAGCTCATCTATAGTTAAAAAGATTTTGTCAGAAAAACTATTGTTGAGATTTTTTTTCGCAAAGCAGTGCACTTCAATTAACTTTTTCATCACCATAAACATTTTTAAAAAAGCAAAATCAACTTTATATAAGAAAACCCCCCCAAAAAGTGGGCGTTGATAACATTACAAATTCGTATAATTTTATATTTTCAAAGAAGAACAGTATGGCATGCCATTTTCTCACTCGAAAATTCTTGAATTGCATATTCCATGACCAGCAAGTAATATTTTAAAAAGTAAAACTCACCTATCGCGATTACTTAAACTTTCGGCCGTACTGTATCCACCTCTAAGACCAGCACCTTCAGCCAGGATTAACTCCAGTTCCGGCGTAGCACCACCCGTTATGAGTGATCGTATCAGTGTTAAGGCGTTTTGATTGAAATATGTCTGAAATGCAGATATTTTAATCACTTCAGTTTCAGATTTTTAAAAATCTCTCCTACCGTTGACATCAATGAATCTAATACACTAACAGCGAACGCAGTACCGCAAGCGAACGGTTGTGTTAAATAAAGTTCTGTATCGGGGTCATCGTCATCGTCTTGATCAAGAAACTGCACATTACTATCGTTCACCAGTTCTGCAATCAAACACCGATAACACCTAAATTCAATGAAACACTATCTCATTTAACAAACCTGTAATCATTGGTACATTCGCACCATAAACAGAGCCTCTTCGCTGCAGCACTATCGGACTACCGGCTGTCGCCGACAAATTATCAAATTCTGGACCACGTTGACTTAATACACCTATAGTATCATCGAATGTCATCGCTTTAATATTTAAAGACGCTAGAATTGCTTCCTTATCGGCTAATGTTGGATCATCATTACTAGGAACTTTGGCCGATAGAATACAACACATATCACATAGGTTCACATTGACCGCTCGCAAATCGGCTCGACTTAACGGCGATCCGTTTAGCACTGAGATTTTCGGTAGATTCTGTAACATCTTCCATTCCCGTCGGATGTAATCGACTGAGCCCACTATCACCACATGCTTCAGTTCGTGATAGTGAAAGTTGGACGCACGCAATGGCATCACCAAGTTGCGTAGTCCTATCAGTGGTGAATCCGGATCGGCAAACAGGCAAACCACAACGTGACCATTGAGGACCGTCATAGCCGCTTGATTTCGATCCTAAAGAAAAGAGAATCATTTGTGAAAAATTATGAAAGAATATTTTGAAACCTTACCAATATGCAGTCTTCTAGGTTTCTCGCCGGACTCCAATGGAACATTCCGGTCGAATCGTACTTCATCTCGGTTTTCTCGAAGTCGAAATCTTTCGACTGATCATCAGCGATACCAGCCGGTAGCGTGACACCACCTGGCTGATTCTGTGTACCAGTGCCAGAACTTCGACTAGTCGGCCTAAATTTCAAAATAGAATTATATTTTAGAAATTCTGTCCCGTTAAAGCCTACGGCTTGCATAGTTCCGAAATAAAATAATTTTGCTAAATGCATTCTAAAACAGATTTGTTTACGATTCAGAAAGTATAATATACATTTTTTTTTTTTTGTTTTTATTGTGTCGAATTATGAGAAAATTTTTTGTACGGTTTCTTGCAAATAAATAATGTATCCAATCCAAAACTGAACAAAAGATAAACAATTGCCTCCTAAAATGTTCCAACCATATACAAGTTGTTTGTGCCGGAAATGTGCTGTGATGCGAAAACGTGTGTATCAAAATTATATGTAATACTCAAAATTAGATAATGCTTGAGAATATTGCAAATGAAAGTAAATGCCAAACTTTTTTTTTTTGTGAAAACAAGTGTGTTAGATAGCCATCAAAATCAAGTAAGTACGTGTGTGGTTAGAGAAATAGTGGTGAAGAAGTTATTTGTATCTCAATGATGATTGGTGATGAGAATGTGTTCTGCTGTGTGAATATACTGCGAGTACTCTCGATGAGAGATTTTTTTTTTTTTTATAAAAAAAAAAAAGTTATAAGCAGAAGAAATGAATATCATTTACGAAAGTTGTGCATTTATTTATTTTCTAAATACAAAAAAGAGTGGTTTTAAGACTAAATTATATACTTGCCTTTATTTTTTTTTTTAACTTAAGTTTTACTCAAAGAAAAGAAATAGTTTTAAAAAGCAGAACGAAGGCGGGTTAAAGAAGGCCAAGAACAAATTAAGTTAAAAAAAGAAGCCAATTGAAAGAATAAGTTATAAGTGCCGGCGACCAATTATTTAAGTGAACAATCAGAAGCGCCATACAATCTGGTGACACAAACTGGTTTCCTCTTCGAGCAAAGCAAAAGCTGGTTAAAAATACTTATTTTTGCTTTATTGGTGATATCGAACGTGCACTTCTATGAACTCTTCTTTGACACCTACGTGAAACTCTACTGGATGTAGAGTAGCAGATGGGCACAGGTAATACCGTCAAATGTATCACTTAGAGCCACATATAAGTCTGCCTATTTTGGTTATTTGACGTATTATTTTGCCATCGAATATTGAAAGCAAGCAACCGGAATGACCTTTTACAAAAACTGATGCTGATGCAGAAAGTTTCAGCGTTAATATGTCGGCGCGGAGAATCAGATTCAAGTCAAGTCAATTTGTTCATCCAATGCGGGATAAGAAATTTCTTAATAATAAGTACCTAGTCTAACTTATAGACTATTATCTTGTCGTAATAGCACTGATGAAAGAGTAAACAAATACGAAATACAACCAAAGAATTGAAATGCTTAGAGTTTGAAGATGTTATCTGATGTTTTTCTTTAAAAAATTGATGTTTCTGTTCATTCGAAAACTTAAATTTGGTAGTACTCCATATTGATCTAGCTGTATTTTAAGAAGTTACATGCGAAGAATTTTTCAATTTGCATGATGAAAGAAGAATTAAACTCTTATAATTCAAATTAAAAATTGTCGCTTAACACCTCTTTATACTCTAAGGCCGCTTTATCACTATAATGCCAGTTTGGTTGAATATTTTGAAAAACCTGTGTATGAGTATTATTATTTATCCCCGTCTGAAAGTGTTTAATTGCCTGCACACGGACAAGAACTGAAAAATTTTAAAATTGAATAAGTTTCTAATTTGTTTTCTTTCTTTAATACCTTGCAAGTCGAAAAATATACAAATTAAAAAAAAGTACGAAAGTGGCCTTTACTTTATCGACTTTTTAGCCTTTTTTTAATGGGCCTGATTTGTTCTCAAAAAATGTTCGCAAAATTAAATGTTTCTTTAAAAAACTCAATAAATCGCCTATTTTACAAAGAAACCATTAACAGAATAATTTCTGAATTATTCTAAAATTTTGAGCACTTAATTAAACCTATTTGAAAAATTTCAGATTTAAATTATGTTTTACAATGTTTAAGTGCCATTTCATCCAATATTCCATGGCCATCAAAAACAGTATTATGAGCACCCGGCTTGAGATGATTTCCAAGCTCAGATTATTGTTGTTTATGCTGCTAAAAAAATTTGGTTGAAAAATTGTATGTTCTATAATTATGTTTCATACCTAAATAGTATGAAACATAATATCATCTTGCATGGTTTTCGCTACATTTTAATTCAAAACAAGGGGTTATTCGACCGTTTTTACCTTTTTACTTGTATTGGTTTCGTGAAAATGTTCGAACGAAGGTACGTATTAACGAATTTTTGAAATTGGCAATTGCTCGGGTATAGTTCAAACGAGTTTATTGAAAATCGACATCTAGGCAATATTTGAAATATACAAGGATGGTATACCAAGTTTTGGAAAATTGTTAATTATCTTTTTATAATAAAATAATGTTCACGTCTAGTATATTTCGTATATTTGTATCATAGATCACTCAGTTCGATATTTAAACAAAATCGTTAAAATGTTTGCTTTTAAAAATTTAATTCAATGTTTATTTATTTTCCAATGTTGAATATTGTTTAGATATCGATTTTGAACAAAGTCGGCCGAAACGAGCCATTTGTTAAAACCGGTCAATAAGTAAATTACCACTACACCTTTTTTTGGCATACTCATATAATTTTATTGAATTAAATTCGTCCACCCGTTCAGGTCACAGTCGGCCATATATACAGACCGACAGAATGGAGAGAATCACTTTTTTGACATTTTCTGTTACCAAGATTGATTAAAATCTCGATTTCGAACATTTTCAGGAAACCATTACTTTTCCTTTTAGATGCAAGTAAAAAATACATATTATGTATCAAATAATTTCTGAAGAGAATTTTGATCGGAAGAACTTGTGTTCCTTTCCAAGCCGATTTATCTTAACACTTAACACTGTTTGCAGGCCTGTTTTGTAGATAGGTACAATGTGCCACATTACATGACATTAAAAGATAAGCGAAAACTGATTTAATTATTCTTTCATGTATCTATATAAAGTATATTTTTCTGTTACAATATTACAAAAAAGCTCAAAAACTATACCAAAATCCCCTAACCATTCGATTTTTAAATGAAACTTTTGACATGTCAGTCTAAGCTTTCCAACCAAATTTCATCAAAATCTGTACAAAGACAGCGGCTCAAAATAGTGATTTTTTTAAGAAATGTGGAAGCTGTCGCCTTATAAATTAGTTTTATTTCAGAGCAAACTGAAACTTTGGCTGAGAACTTCCCTAGAGATATATGTATGGTCATGTTGTCGAAAACAGTGTCTAAGGAAGGTTAAATTCTGATTACAATATAGTTTAAGTTTTTTTTCTCATGTGTGGCATCGATCATGTCAACAATGCAATTAATTTTACGGTTTTCGATTCTTTTCCATTGTTTTCAAAATAAATAATCAATCTTTCTGTGGAAATCTGTAAAAGTCTTAAAAGTTTTCAATGGAACTTCTTTTAGCTCAATGGTGAAGTTAATTTTTGTTATTTTTTAGTCAATTCTGAATTAGAACCGAACCAAAAGTCGCTACTATAGCAGCATTTTGCTACTATTGGAAGGTTCATTCTACCAATCTAGCCAAACTTCAATAATGCTGCCCTCTAACAAAGGTTTTGGAAACATTGAAAAAGTTGCAAATATTTAGTCGGAATGGTCTCTGATCAAGATTCAATTTGGCCAGACCGAGAGGAGAATGTCCAAAACCAACTTCTTAATTCGAATTTATCATTTTAAATTAATAAAACTGTTCCCTTAGTCTAGGTTAGGTTTTGGATATCCTCTTCATCAAACTCTTAAATCTATATAAAACTTCTGTGATACCTATAATTCGAGACGAAATAAATCTTTAAAAAATCAACTTCTAATAGATGATTACGGCCAACCAAAAACCTTGAAAAACACCAGGTGCTACTATTTGCCAAAAATGTTACCCAAAATTTACAAATTACTCTTAAACATTGAAAAACTCAGCACTGTTACCAAAGTCTGATTTCTTGACTACCGAAAATACTTTCTCAGCTGGACGACTCAGTATTTAAAAGCCCGCTTGACTATATTCGACGTGCGGTGACTATATTGGACGAAACTATGCCTATGACCGTTTAAAAAAGATATTAAATTATTTATAAATCATAAAAGCTAGGTGATAAAATAAAGTTATCATCGACGAGCACAAGACCCATGTAAATTGAGTGGTTCGCTGTCAATGTCCGCCCACATAAAATTTCTAATAACTATTCATATCTTTTTAAACTAGTTTTAATAGTTAATAGTTTTATTTGGTGATAATAATTTCCGGCTTACCAGATCAGAAAATATGACTAGAATATTACAATTCACTGAAATTTTGAAGCAGCAATGGGTACTATTTACTACCACTCTGTTTGTTTTTCTTTTAACGTCTTTTGATGAGCATACTCGTACATATTAAAATGAGAACTAATTTCATTTAATGCTGCTTAGATTTAGATAGCTTACGCTTACTGAACTATAATGACCTTATTTATCGAATAATAAATTCAAAAAGATGTTTATTGGATTTTCCTTAAAATTATAATTTAAGGACAAACTAAATGAAAATATCTATCAAAATAAAATGTGTTCTCCACAGCAGAAAAATATTCTTGAAAACCAATGAAAATGGTTTTATTGCTGGGATATTTCTTAGACGCTGTAAATTCAGCAGAACTCAGAAGAATTCGATAATGAAATTCAAAAAATGTGCTATGTTTTTGGTTATTATATAAAATGTTTTAAAAAAATTATATTAAAAGTATTAGAATTCAATGTAGCATTATGCAAGCTAAGTTCTAAGATTTCTAGTTAAAAAGAAAAAAATATTATTTTTATAAGATGGACAAAGTTTGAGAAAAAAATTCCTTCTATTATGAAATGCTTTTTTAAAAGATTTTTTTTTAAAAAATAGTTGCATGCTCTATATGATGTTAGATGAAAAAAAAGTAGTAGTATTTTAAAAAAGAAGTTCAAAAATCTTAAAACCACTCATTATATTCAATATCAATCTAAAACAGGATTAGAAAAGCCTGTCTAAGCATTTGATTAAGGTAAAGACTTGAAAACTTGCACAGTACCTTTCGAATGATATTCATTTCGCTGAGAGAAATTATTTTGAAAACAAAGTAGTTTACGAAAAAACATTACAAGAATTATGGTTTTTGTTGAAATACGGTCTAGCAAGACAATGCAATGTAACACAAATTAGACATGTAAACAACAAGTAACAAGAATTATATGAGACATAGCACAAAGAACACGACATTAACATCATTATTATAATAATTGTGGTGGTAGTTGTAGTAGAGTAGTAGTTTAGTTTTTTTTTTTTTTTTTATTATTATTATTACACATAAAACAAGACAACACAAAACAAAAGGAAATTAGACGCATACATGAGCTTTTTAACTTCGTAAGCAAGTTGATAGCCCGCATAAGGATTAGCATCGGTTTCTGAAGGCCTGAAATTAAATTTGATTTTAAGCAATAATTTGTTTGTTTTTTTTTTTAATTAGTATTGATGGTTTTTTTTTTTACTAATTTGTTAACAAATTTCCATATAGTAAAAAGTTCAGTATTATTTCTATTTTTTTTTTTTTTTTTTTCTAAGAGTCAGTAAGAGTAAGCAGTAAGTACGTAAGAAGGTTAAGAGATTTAAAGAATCGATAGCAAATGATGTTTAATGAATTCACCACGTTTCCCAAAGGAATATTCGGGCTTAACTTTCGAAACAATAAAACCTAAGCGATCTATATTCGAGACGTACTTGTAGGTTCGAATGATCGAAGAAGCTTTTTATTTTAAGCAAGTTTGGAATTTTGTCTATTACCAATCCTACGCGACGAGGCTATCTACAGTGGAACAAGATACTTACCACAAGTGCTTTAAAAGAAAACTATAAACAACTTAATTTATTTGCTTTTTGTTTTAGAAATTTAAGTGGTAATAGAAATTATAGTACTAGGTCTGGCAGAAAGTAAAAGTAACCTTCTTTTTTTTTCTTTGGTATAGGTCGGAATATTTCTTTGCTTTTTTTTTTTGTATTTTAAGAAAAGTAAGTATAAACTTAAAGTCGTACCTATTGTATGTTGATGGAGACATGAGCGTGCCTTCGATTTGCCCTCGATTCACTGTTGGTTTCACCTTGTTCACCTGTTTTGCGGTAGAATTCATCTGAAGCGTTGATCCACCATTTGTACCATTTGGCCGGCGTCCGTTTCGATTTATAACTGAAATGTGGAAATTCGTTTAAGGGTGTGGTTTGATTGGTTAATAATAATAATTGAAAATAATACCAAGAGGTTTTAACCACTTTAAAAGAGTAGAAAGGAGATTGAGAATAGAAAGAAAAGGTATTGACTGAGTTTTATTGAGGAGCAAGAAACTTGGGCTAATGAAGTTTGGTTACATTCTTTTCCATTATAGTCTAATAGCCAGTCGTAAAATTGAAATTTTAAAGTAAAATGCGAAATCTTTCAAACGATCACATACAGAGCAGTTGATCTTTGGTTTAAATTTGGCTTTTCCTGCATATGTGTGGCTGTGTGTATATACATTTTCAAGGTATTGATGGTCCAAACCATATTTTTATAAAAGAAGTGATTTACATAAAATGCTGATCAGCGGCTAATGCCTTACATAGAGCAGTGTATGTGATAGAAAGATCGCCAAATTCATGAAATGCACCCGAGGAGTCTTCCTCGGTTTTTAGGGATTTCACACAATGTTAATGCAAAAAAGATATTGCCGATTGATCGATATATTGGCTGCATCGGTAAGTTGTAAGACTCATTCTACCATACGATTTGTAGAAAGACCAAATTATTTTTATCAGTTCTCAAAAATACCCAAACTGCTGCATTGTGTTAGAAAGATCCATAAGATCGACACTTATAGGGATACATAGACTATGTTGAACTATTTCTTCTTTTTGATCCCTATATCAGTAGTAGGATGGCTGATACAACATTCAGACCCGGGAGTCAGACAGAATCCCGAAAAACATAATTCCGAAAGCCCAAAATCCCAAAAACCCAAAATACTGAAAATTCAATATTCCGAAAATCCAAAATCCTGAAAGTGAATCTGAAATTTTGATTGTAGGAAGTATTAAAAAATCGGGTGTTTGGTTACACAGCGAGTAGTGGCCGAAAGCCGACCGGTATATGAGTCGAAGAGATGTCTCATAGTGTTAAATACATTTATCCCGCGAAGTGGGCCACCCAAGTACTGTTCAAGTTCAGGCGCATGCCAGACAACAAGCATTTACAATTGTACCCAACCAAATCTTTCGGGATTTTTTTCAAGATATTGGATTTTCGGGATTTCGAGTTTTCGGGATATCGAACTTTCGGGATTTTGTATTTTAATTATTTTGATTTTCGGGATTGTGACCCCAACTCTTCAGACTCATCAGCACTAGCACCGAAAGCTTATGCCCCTGTTTTGTATTAATGGGCGGCTTCAAGTAAGTCGACAGGAACAGCCTGTCAAAGAATAGTGCTGGAATTTAGTAGCACTAGTTTTTCATAGCTACAAATTAACCAAAAAAACAATGTCATTGGGAGGTCAGCATTATTTATCTTGATAGTCAGGGCACCGCTAAGACTCTGGACTAAGAGGCAATTGGATCAAGACTAATAGAAATTCGCAAGCGCCGCCTAAATGGCAACAACCAACGTCTTGACCTTATGCCGGTGCACATAGATATTCCGGGCAATGATTGGAAATATACGTACATCTCCATAATGCTTTTCCTTTTGTAAGAGTTCCAATCAATACAGAAATCTGCGATAAAGCTGTCAGAAGAACAAATATGCCCCGGGCGCATTTATTGCCTGTCACCGATACAAACAAACTACTTTCATTAACTAGCCTTGGTCTCAACACTACTTAAGCCTTATTTGATGACTTCAGCGGTCACTACGCCAGCGAAGGACTCATTATCATTGTATGAACAATAACGACTTTTGCAGGAGTTATAAAGACAAAGACGAAATTGAATTGCACATGTTCTGCTCTAGTGACCAAACTTCTAAGGACTCATGGAATCAATTCTTTGATGATCTGGCAGTCTTATGTGATACCTTTTTGAAAGACCTCCTATTATTCATATCATAGACGAAATTGAATTGCACATGTTCTGCTCTAATGAACAGGCTTCTAAGGACTCATGGAGTTGCTTCTTTGATGATCTGGCAGTCTTATGTGATACCATTTTGAAAGACCTCCCATTATTCATATCATAGACGAAATTGAATTACACGCGTACTGCTGTAGTGAACATACTTCTAAAGACTCATGAAGTAGCTTCTTTGATGATCTGGCAGGCTTATGTGATACCTTTTTGAACCTGTGTCATTACAATTTATTTAGAGGTGTCTCTACAGGTATCCCAGATATTTTAATATGGCCACAATTGAATGGATTTGTTGGGATTCATAGAAATTCGACCTCGAAGGGGGTCAAAGTTTTCAAAATTCCCCTCTTTATTCTTTCTTCAGCTTTGAATGCTTATAGCTTTAGTAATATTCATCCAATTTGAATAAAATTTTATTTATTTTTAGAGTATTAATCAGCGAAGATTATAGATGTTTGCCCGAGCTGAACAATAACTATGAAATATAATTAATTTACTTCCCGCATCTAATATAAAATCAACGTTGGGCAATATGTTCATTTAAAAGGACGATCAGTTAGTATTAATATAAAAGACCTAGAATTAAGACAAATAATTAATATTCAATGCAATACTTACGAGTCATATCCTCCCGATCTCTAGTAATATCACCTGTAAAATACACTCAATTTTAATTATTAAAATTCAAATAACTATGTGTAACAAAGATATACATTTTTTTTCTTTTATTTCACATTTACACAATTCAATAGCAACAAACGATGAGAAATATGCCAATAAAATGAAAAATACATATGTATATGATACTTTTTTTTAAATGTTTCCTTCAAATGAATATAAGCAAAACGAAAAATTCGAGAAAGAAAAATCAAGGAAAATAAAAAAAGTTAAATACGTAAAAACACAGCATTGTGATAGAAATAATTATATAATATGCAAATTAATTTACAACAATTTTAACATTTATTCTTAAGATCGTATTCAGTTCGCAAAAAAAATTGTACATAATAAAACATGCTTGAGATATATTTTACGTCACGTCTCTTCCGCGTAACATTTGGTAAAATCAAAGAAAATATATTTTGGATTAATATTAAAATAAAAGAAATCAACAAAATTAGACACAAAATAATTAAATTATTTTTATTATAAAGCCAATACAGGACAAACACAATAGAAGCGTTGACATATGAATCAAAATATATGGAATCCTAAACGAAAGTAACTTAAATTAAATGCGTTTTTAAATGACAATCTTCAGAAAATAATATTAAAATTATATTATATTTAAGGCAAATAAAGTGTGAAATAAATAAAATAAATAAATAAAAAATCTAATGTGGCACTTTGTTGTTGGGATTTTGCATTGAAACAGAAATGCATTGCTTCATAGTTTATTTATTTTTTGGGTTACAGACATCATTTCTTGCTTTGTTTTCATGTGTGTTTTTTTTTTTTTTTTTTATTTAATAAATTTTGATTTAATTGTATTAGTATTCTTTTACCCGATGATGATCCACGCACATGCACCCTTTTGGGTAGTTCTGGAGGAGTAAATGTAGGTGCGGGATGATGGTCATCTGTAAAACATTTCACTTGATCAGAACCTCAAACCCACATTTCGATTTAAAACAAAACAGAAATAAAATAAAATATATTTCACTTAAATTTTTTATTTTTTTTTGTCTTAAGGATTGGTTAGGGGATTGAAATTTTAAATTAGGAACATAATTAGTTGGAGTATAGTTTTTTTTAATGGAGGAATCTAAATTAGTTGAAAAAAAATAGTACAAAAAAAAAAATCACTAAGTTGAAGATAATTGGCACAGGAAGAGAAATGGATATTTAATTCAAAGTAAGTCTTTTTAATTTATTTATCTATAGACAGATGAGGAATATTGTACTAAGTCACAGGAAGAGGAAGAGAAATGGATATTTAATTCAAAATAAGTCTTTTTAATTTATTTGTCTATAGACAGATGAGGAATATTGTCTTGAATACTAATCTGCTTCAATTATGAAATTAAAAATATTTTATATAAGGTTCGAAGAAAATCCCAACAAGTCCGCCAATCAATTTTACAGATGGCTGAAAAAAATGATACCTTACTTTTCAAAAAAAGCTGTCTTTCAAGTTGAGCCTACAAAAGGAAATTATTTAAAATACGAAAGCAAAAGCAGTACCTACCATAAGGTATATTAGCTTAGTTTTATTACTTTACTACAATTACTCAAATATTTAAGCGTATTTCTATACGATTACAGGGAAGCCTGCATGAATAATAAAGCTAATGAAAAATTTATGTTAAACGGCTTCGCTAATATTGACGTATTCCATTTGGCCTGTAACTGAAAAAAATTAGTTCATTCAGCAATTACTCGCACGTATCTGCATGTAGGTACATGCACAGACCCAATGGAATAATTAAGTTATCCAAAAAAGATTTTTTTTTTTTTTACAAAAGACAATAAGACTTGGTTGCTCTTTTCGCCTTACCTTTGTCTTATTTAATCTATTGGAGTTTCAGAAGATCATCGTAATCTAAGTATTTTTCTCTCTTATGCATTGTAATACCGTATCTTACACCATTCGCTGTGTTTAGTAAGACTTGGTTTTCCAAAAGCTGAATTACCACAGCAAGCAAAAATTTGTAAGATATGAGATGAAAGTGCTTATAAAGCATTACCCCAGTATCAACTGAACTAATTCTGCTCTAAAGTTACTACCTAAGGGATTTTTTTATATACGTAGGCCAAATGCAATAGCTCCGAAAACTCAGTTAGTCTTGTTCGTAGTACCAAAACTTGAAGACAGTATGCGAAAATGACTGAACGATTTCTAAGCTTGAATCTTTTCCGAAAAGATGGGCACTAATGGAACTTAAATTTTCCGATAGCACATGCTGTAGCTATTATAAACACACCCTTTCCAACTTAAACCTAATCTAACCTACAGATTTGAGTAGTAAAGCTTCGTAATGCAATCGATAAATGAATATAGCAAGCTGCAACGGGAAAGATGATCAAAAAATCTTGAAGTACCTCTGGCACTTATGATATAAAAGCACGTTTCTCTCTTTTTATGGAGTAATATAAAAATTTTCGAATCACTATACTGATTTTAATGTCCTTTTTTGTTATTTATAGGACTTTCTTGGGTAGGCTAATGACATTTTTCGCCAAAATGAGTGAACGTATGGCCCAATTAATCTTGACTTTTCGTAAAAGATTTAAACAAAATAAAAAATATTGCAGTAAGTTGAATAGAAAGTGAATTCTATATAAATTTCACTATTCATGGAAATTTACTGATTGAAATAAGCCCGGTTCAACGATAAATACACAACTTTTTAATTTTCGTTTTCACTCTCATAACTTCAGAACAAGTTAACCGATTTCAGTAAAATTTATTCTGTTGCTCAGGGTACTCATTAGCGAAAATTTTTAGTTATGAGTATTTGTCATTCTTGCTTAGGATAAAGTCCGCCTCTAACAATTAATGGTAAACTTCAAAAATATGTAAAAATACTTGTTGACATGAGAGGAAATTTCCAATGGGCACTTGACCCAATTTCTATAGGGCACTTTTAAAAAGCAGAGGCAATGGTATCGGACTCATCTTGATAATATGCCTACAGTATGTAACTCCTCATGAATTTGATACTGTTTATGTAGCTATGTAGCTCTTTTTTTTATAACATGATAAGAAAAGTGTAAATTAAAATAATAATAAAAAAAGGAACAGGGGAGGTCCTGTTTTGTGAAGTATTAGTGATTATGTACATTTAAAAAAAAAAAAAACTTGTAATGAAATTAATGTTCTTTTGCATGAAGCATTGATTGCATTTTTCTCTGGCCAACTACCTTCCATGTTTATGTTTTAAAATATTTAACAAATAAATTAAAATTAAT
The DNA here is from genome assembly GCA_963082735.1 of Pocota personata. NCBI lineage: Eukaryota > Metazoa > Arthropoda > Insecta > Diptera > Syrphidae > Pocota > Pocota personata. The sequence goes on along the minus strand of OY720429.1, from coordinate 256,654,100 downwards.
CTAAATTCTGAAAAAAGAAAAAATAAAACAAAAACCTGGGAAAAGGATGAATTTTTCAAGGGATATTCGATTAAATATGTATGTATTTGAAAAAAATTATTAAATATCAAAGCATTTTCTTGTTTTTTTTAATATTACTCAAGGCATCCAACTTGCACATTACCTAATTAAAATTACTTAAAAAAGTAGACATAACTAGACTATGAATGTTACTAAGTGTTATATACTAAGTTAAACAACATGCATTTCTATTTCTAATAGTACCCATACCGTGCAATACTACTTTATGCAGAGATGCAAAACCAAAATTATTATTAAAAAAAAAAAGGATTAGTTTAGCGAAAATATTCAAGAATCTGTTTGAGTGCAAAGTCAAAAGCGTGTTTTATGTGTAGCTGCAGTTAATTTAATTAAGAATAGAAAAATGGACTGGATTGTTTGTGGTAGCATGACTAATATTATTCATCACTATCTACATCCAAAATTGCATTCAAAAAATGAATGTCGTCGCTTTTGAGTAAATATTTGTTTGATTTAATTTTTTTTTTTTTTTTTTTAATTATTAGCAGAAACTTAGCGCATCCTTATTAAATGATTTGAACTACTACATCTAGAAATTTGTTTATGATCCAAAACTACTAAAGTTAAACGCTAGTGTTCTCATTTTATTATGCTTTGTTGTATATTTTCATTTGTGATATTATTTTATTTTTTGGATCTCTTTCCAATTAAAATTTTTTTTTTTCAAAATTTAATATTTGCAACGTGAAAAGGCTCTTTTTTTTCAGTGATTTTGTGATAGTGCGTTGCAGTTTTATTGTTGATACTTTTTGAATACTGTTGCATTGTTTTTTTTTTTTTTTTATTTCTAATTTGATCGCAGTGAAAAGTGTATCGTTAGGTTATATATTTCATATATTTCTTTTTCATTTAAACAAAATACATCAAATTTAAGAAATATTCCTTCAATATTTTTGGTTTACTATACTAACAACGAAACTAAGGAAAATAGACAAAAGTTCAAAATCAATGTGAAATCATATAAATAAGAACGGATTGTTTTTTTTTTTGTTTCAAAACATACGAAAAATTAAAAGAAACAAACTTCAAAAAAGTTATTTCTGATAACTTACTTGTCAGAGAGTAATCATCATCTATGTAATCCATATTTTTTGGGGTTTATAAATGATTGTTTTTTTTTGGATTTATTTAATATATTGGATATGTATTGAATTGTTAATGGCGGATTTTTTTTTTTTTTTTTAAATAAACATTCACCCAATATGTATGGATTGTTTTATTTTTTTTTTTGTGTAGGGAGCAAAAATAGTAAGTTGGGTGAGTAAAGGTTTGGAAAAGAAAGAAAAATTATTTAATAAATATAATTGGTAGGGAGGTTAGTATTTTAATGTTAGTTAAATTTAAAGATTTATTACCAATTGGTGACCAAGAAAATAATAAAAAAAAATTCATTGTATTTATTGGAATTGTGTGTTAGTAAATAAAAAATGTGAAGGAAAATAAGAAAAGAAAAATACTTAAATAATAAATATGAGAAAATGACACTCCCATATAGAAAACACTCATTCACAGAAAAGTTATTTCAAAAATACGACATCATTAAAAATACTTAAAATAAAACAAAAAGAGAAATTCTAAAGATAAAATAATGTAATAAAGACAATTACAATAACATTTTAAGGAAATAACAAAAATTTATTTCATTTCAATACTTATTAAAAAAAAACATTAACAAAATTACAAAGGATTATCCATAAAGGATATGAAAAACCAGTTTAAATATATATCATATATTTACGTATTACTATGATCGTAGCGTAAAGAAAACAATCGTAGAAGAGGAAATAAAAGACAAATTATTGTTGAATTAACAAAAGTCGAAATAAGACCAATAATCAGTTTCCATCTGTAACTGATACTTTATTCGTTGACCCAGAAGAACGCATACGGGATAAAGGCTACTTGTTATATAGGACAGCGCCTTAAGTTCCTGTATTCAAGAAAGGGTTTTGTTTCTACTCTCCATTTTTACGTTTTGTTTTTTATTTTTAATTTATAATAATTTTTGTCTTTAGATAGGTGTTGCTATCTCGGGATCTGGAAGAATATTGAAATTTAAGCAAAAATATAACACAGGGACGGGTCCAATATTTACCATTATGGAGTTATACCGATTTGTGTGCTATTTTTACCATCTACTTGACTTGGCATAATTTTTATTTATTTAATCAAATACAAAATTTCCAATGTAATAGTTTTCATGTAAAAACTTGAATTTCCGTAGTCTTTTTCATTACTTTAAAATCATTTTTTTGTTTCATAGCGTAAAAGGCAATTAAAAGAGCTACAAATCACAAGTCTCAGAGAAATTGTCTACTCTTTTTTTTTTTACCGCACCCATGTTTTGTGATTGTTTGTGATTTGTAATGTTACAATTTTGTTTGCCTTTAAAAGTATGAACTTAATAAATAAATCACCTTTACAACATTTGGACTCTTTGAACAAAAAATACTAATTGACTGTGGAATTTATTTTTCTCAAAAATCATGTTACGAGTCAAATTAAAAATCTACCAGATCCTGAAGTAATGCCCTTATTTAAGAAACACAGTGCATATTTGCACATGCCGAATGTTTTATTTTAATAATTGCTTCCCAACCTACTACATGGGTCAAGTACCAAAGAAGGATTTGATTAAATTACGGATAAGGGAAAAATAAATTTAACAGCAAATGCTGATAATGGTTTTTTGGTACCTGATTATGAAAACAATAAAATATTTTATTGAGTTTACAATTTTTCACAGGACTGTATTTTCAAGGAAAAAAACTAATTTTCGCATAAGTTTCATTTATTTTAAACAAATCCAAATATTAATGTACGAGCATGTACTATATTGTAGAAATCAAATAACGACACCAGCGCAGAGATCAAGTGAAGAATCAGTTTTGCTAAACGCTGTTTCTTTAGGCTAATAATATAATTAAGTAGCAAAGCCCCCTCACAGACAATTAAGGTGACTTTGTATAAGAAGTATGGACGTTATCAAAGACGAAAAAAAATACCCTTGGTTGTATTGAAAAAAAATTCTTCGTCGAGAAGATGATACAACATCGAACTCTACCGGTTGTACAGTGACATCGACCTAGCCAGAAGACTTCGAACCAGAAAGTCTTCCAATCTATCGCAGAAGAACGACGCGATAAAGGAAGACCTCACTTACGGTGGTGCTTACAAGACCCGTGTGCAAAACTGGCAACTAGCATAAGGTTAAGCTGGCTGAAGATGCATTTCCAGACCCATCCTAACTTTGGCACCATCTAAAGTAAAGTAATCGTATATAACTTGGCTACCTGTTAATTATATATAGGTATATGCCGCTGTTGAATATATCGGATCTTTCTAAAAATTTGTGTGGCTAACTGAGGAGCAGGCGATCGAATAGACTTATTTTTATTCTTTACTCTTTCTTTTAATAATTTGTTCCTACTAGCAACATAGATTTTTACTCCTATATATGTTTCCCATCGAAAATCGATGATCAAGTCATTCCACTCTATTTGTATATTTAGAGTATTCTAAGGAAATGGAAATATGACGATCATCAAAAATAGTGTCTAAGATAAGGTCAGATATATTGCAAATGTACAGGAAAGCACCGCGCCTGTGCGCGGCTGTCTGTCATTGTAATAAATTTACCAATATGAATCATAATTTTTGAAAAATGTTAGCTGCAATTTATACTACCGTGACCTATTGATCATTCTGTTAATAGGATTAGTGAATTCGAAAATACAGTCGATTTTCTTCAATTTTTGCGCACCATATAACTTGTGCAAAAATTCACTGATTTTAATGATTCTTCTTGCATAGTATTTGTCTTAATGGAGAATCTAGCTCCATTTTTTATGGTGTTAATCGGAGTAGTGGGAGACGTGGCTCAGTGGTTAAGTGCGCTATTACTGAGCGAGAAGCTCAAGGTTCGAATCTAAGAAAACATAAAATTAAAGAAAAATAAAAGTTTTCTCATGGTCCCACCTCTCGCGACCACCTGACATACATCCGAGAGTAAAATTGTTATGAAAAGCTTCTCTCGTTGCCCTTCGGAAATGGAATAAAACTGTAGGTTCCAACCATTCGTGAGGCGCCAGACTCTGTATTGGGCTGTTAGCTCCAAAATATTTATTTATAAATCGGATAACCGGATACAATTGATTTTGTGTAATTTTAAAACTTCTACAAAAAGACACTTACTTGAATGATTGTTTTTGATAAATACTAATCTAAAATAGGACTAGAGATCTATTTTAGCATTAAATGGATCAATGGTTTCAACAATTTCATGTTACTTCCATGTTCCATGTCCGATTACTTCTACCCAAATGCATAAAAGTGAACATAAGGGATACCTAAGCATGACCATTTATGTGCCAATTGGATGTGAAATTTTGGGAATACGAGTATGTATAGATACATGTTGTTCCTTCAGTTTTATATTTTTACATATGTACATATTAGATATATACAACTATCGACATTATTTAAGCAGTGACTTCCTGATAAATTCCGTTGCAATTTATCATTTTTCTTTTTTGCACTAAAATTTTACTAATCAATATTTAAATTTACGACTCGATATTTTGAAATCTACTGAGAATACATCTCTCAAAAGTGGCCACCCTGCTGTTTACTGTTGTTGACGTATGAAAGAATCACAACAAAAACTTTACTCAAGCAGTTCTTTGCATCTATTGACGAAGTGAGACGCTACTCGGTCTTCAGGTATTAGTCAAATTTAATCAAACTTAAATGAAGAACTACATTTCAAATTAGATATAAACTAGTACCTAAAGTGGGAAAATCAGTAATAACTGGAACGGGTTATAAGTTCTGATATCCATTGGATGATAAGATCTTTATTGTTCCAATGAAATTAATTATATTAGCCAAATGTCTTAAAGTCACCGCTAACTCCGAATAGGTAGTAGTAAACACGGATGTCATTCCTAAAATAGGAAACAGTTTAGATGTAGCTCACCCACCTCTAAGTCGGTTTTAAATTGATAGTCAATAGTATTTCAAGTGGAAATGGCTGATGTACAAATTATATGATATTTTGATAATTTGAATTTCTTTAATCTGACAAAAGTCAGCTGTTTAAGTTCACCGTAGCGAAAATGGGGAAATGAATCACAATAGCTATTCTGAATATGACTTCTGCTATAGCTGTTTTATTACTATGGCATTTTAAAAGCAACTTGCAATCACCTCAATGGCAGCTGATTTAGGAATTATACGTTATTTCGATATTTGAATTTCTTCGATCTGTCAAAAGTCAGCTGTTCAAGTTCACCATAGCGAAAATGTGGAAATGAATCGCAGTACCTATTCTGAATATGTCTTCTGTTAAAGCTATTTTATTACTACAGTGGCAGGGACTTTACGAGTATGAATTGCTTTTGGTATTTCTATTACTAAGGGCAATTGTCTTGGATTTTTCAAATTAATGTCCAATGACTCGCCTGAACTTTAATTACATCATAGGATTTAAAATTTATTTAGTTCAAATATTGAAATATGAAAAAAGACATATATGTGTATAAATGTATTTATAAAAGAAAGAAAAAAACAGTTACGTAAGTTACTACTTAATTTTTTTTTATGTGAAATTGACTAAATCTAACAAGATATTTATATTACAATAATTAAATAAATAATGAAATTAAAAAAGAAACGTTACAATTACATATAATGAAATAAATAATTATAAAGAATTCTAAATACTATACAATACGATCTACCAACAGAATCTAATAAGATAGACATTTAAAAGATTTACTGTAAAATATTTCTTTTTATATCAGACGGACGTCAATAAATAAATAAAATAATACAATAATAAAACTATATTTATCACAACCACTCACAATACGTACACACAAATGAGTTAAAACACAAAATACATGAAATTAAAAAAAAAAAAAAAAAAAAATTTCATTGTTTTATATCTTTCATCATATAAATCAAAGAAATTATAAATTTTGAATAGTTAAAAAAAAAAAACACCAGTTAATTATCAATTTCACTACAAAACTTAAAACCATTCGAATTCAATGTAATTTTATTAATTTGTTTGTTGTTGTTAGTTCTTTTTTGAATTTTTTTTATACGTACTTGCACGTCCTACCATTTGTACGGCACGGACGCCTTTCCTGAAGGTAGCCACTGTGGTCATAGAAACAAATTTATAGGATTGTAAAAAGGTAAATGAGGAATATGAAAAATTATAAGAAAACAAAAAACACTTAAAATGAAAATAGTGAAATAAGGGGTTGTACTAAACTAAGGTTAATAATAAACGAACGACTAATATTGTTTGTTTTTATATTAGTAAGTATTAAATACTTAATAATATTTCATTTCTCACTTGTAGATTAGATACAATAGAATTTTATTTAGTTAAGATTCTGCTAATATATTTAGGGACCTGCCTATTTTTTTTTTTTTTTTTTTGTATGAAATGTATTATACTCTAAATTGGTGTAAACACATTTAAATATATACTGCATACCCTGGGTCAAAAAGCATTTCAAAATCCTCTGTAAAACGTGTAATATTTTTGATGGATTAACTAAACTATTAGTTGTTTTATAAAGGCACACACACACTCCATAATTTCTATTATTTTATATTATTTGATAAATGCTCAAGACACCATACGGGGGACGTATACGCAACATTATTATTGGTTCGCAGGAAATATACATATTTCACACATTCATTTCTAGTTTTATTGTATTTGAATATTCATTTTCGGTAATTTACATAATTGGTAATTTTTCTAATAATAATAATAATAATTACAATAAAAGGAATAATGAGGATGAAAACGAAAATTTCTTACTGTGGAAGTAAGGCTCTCGATAATCCGATGATAGACACTTAAAAAATGTGTATACCTTATCCCAAAAGGTACGTATGCATATATGTACGAGTATATTAATATTGGCACATAGTTTGTAACATAAAGATTCTGATCTGAGCAGGTATCAACAAAATGCCGGCTTTCAGGTTAACTTAAAGAGTTTGTCTTTAATTAGAACAAATTCATCGAGTTTGAACATCATGATACTTTACCCAATTATGGTAAAGCTAAGGAATGGGTATGTGTGTCTGTACGTGAGTAGGTATGTATGTGATTATTTTTATATTTTACCGCTTACAGCCTAAATGACTGTACCGATTTTTGTGAAGATTATCTTCTGAATAGATTGTAACTGCAATTAGGCTGAGGTGAGTGCAGGGTAAGAATTTGGTAATGTTCTTCTTTTAGGCAGGTAGATAAATTTATGGTTCAAAAAAGAACCCAATTAGCGCTAAGTTCGCCGTTTTGATTCCACAAAATCTCGTGTACCCTGTTTGTTTACGTGTGTTATTGGAGATAGGAGGATATAATTAAACCCAGCCCGTGGAGTTCAGAAACAGGATTAGTTCACCAATCCGTTTAGAGGCTATCTCTCTGAAATCGTCAAAGAAATGTTTACCTAACGTGCGTTGTCAGGTGCTTGCTAGGGCATGACAACTGCAAAGAAAGTGGAAAGGAGTTTCCCTCTAGTTGCTATTTTAGCAACTGCGACAGAAAGTGTTGTGAGGAATGCCAAGCTTGGCCGCGTGGTCTCCTATAGGCCAGTGGCCTGTAATAATGGCTACAAATCCGGTAATATCAGGCTTTGATCTGCCTAGCAGTGCATTTGATTTAGGTCTGTTGAAACTGGGCCATGTTTTTCTTGATATGGCACAACTGGTAAGGGTGTTCCACCCGAGATTGGCCAGCTGGAGGAAGTGAAGATGTAAATTGCCCTTAACGACTCCTATCGGAATATTGACACTTTCCGCTAGCGAGCCGTTAAGGGCTGACCCTCGTCTGGCCAGCTTGTCTGCTCGCTCGTTACCTTATAATTATGTGTCCTGGGACCCAAAGAGGCTAATTCCAGAATGGATCCTTTGTTCATTTATTTCAAACCGTCATTGCTCTACCAGTTTTGAGGATATGGTAACCGAATCAATGTCCCTGATTGCGGCCTGGCTATCAGAAAAGATACCTATATTTAGGTTGGACGTTGGGAGATTTTTTAGCATGCAGCAAGCCTCCCGAATTGTGAGAAGCTCCGCTTGAAAGACACTAGCAGAGTCTGGAAGACGGAAGGATTTCGATATATTTAGTTGGTCCGAGAAAATGCCTGCGCCAAATCCGCAGTCCATTTTCGAACCATCCGTATATATACAGATATCAAAGTCATTGATTACCATTCCGTTCTCCCATTCTGCAACTTTACTGAAAAAGGTTTGCTGAAGTTGAGCATGGGAGTCCTGTAATCGGTCGAAGATATCACCAGTTCACTTGGTATCGTCTCCAGGACCTTACAGTGGGCATATGGCTTTGCTGTCCAGCACCCAGTTTCCCTGATCTGAACGGCGCTGCATATAGCTGAAAATTTGATATGGAGTTCAAGAGGGATAGGTGCAGGATCACACTTAGAGTATCTATTGGGCAAGATCTGTGTACTTTTTTTAATTCTGTTCATGTTATATTTTTTTTATGTAAGGTGGGCCACCATACCACGGCGCCATAGGTATGAATTGGACGCACAACGGCTGTGTACATCCATAGGGTCATCTTTGGCTGAAGACCCCATTTTTTGCAAAATGTTCTGCTGGAGGCATAGAAAGCCACACTTGCTTTCATAACACGCTGCTCTATGTTAAGTTTCCAACTAAGTTTCGGATCTAAAATCGTGCCTAGGTATTTTGCACTGGAACACAGTGAGAGTGGTTGACCGTCTAGTTTGGGGGGAACGAATTCCTGTAGCTTGGTTTTAGTGGTGAATAGCATCATTTCGGTTTTGTCTGGATTTATTCCAAGGCCACATTTCGTAGCCCAAGAGTGTGCCTTATCCAGAGTACTTTCCATGATTTGACTTATCGTGGAGAGGAACTTTCCTGACACTAACCACATCATCCGCGTACGAAAGCACCACAACCACATAGGACTATAGAAGAACAAAACTACAAATGACTTACAACGGCTGAGTAATCAATAGCTATCATCTAAATACGTTCTTTACAAAAAACGACAGCCCTGTTCCGACGATATACCGGCATATCCACATAAGAAAATCGATGAACCAAAGATCGGTAGCCAGCGATGATTTCTCTTGATTTCATGACTAACTGTAAGTATATTACATTTTTGATAAACAAATTTGCAGACTTTATTCTAATGGACTAGCATTAGTGGACACCATGTCGCAGAGTAGTTACTTCTGTAGGTATCAGATTATCGATCACCTATAAGTCTCTCCCTTAAACCAAAATTATTTGGTAATTTTTAGTTTTCACCCTCTTTAAAAATTCATTAATATATTTATGTATGTACAAATTTCTAAGTGCAAGTCTTCGGTACAAAAATAGCGATATTGTAACCTCGGAATAAAGAATAGCGCAAATTTTATGAAGCATCGTTTAGCATTTTTTTTTTTTTCGAATACAGCATTACCTAAGTAATCTTATAAAACTAGCATACCGATAATAACTTAATGGACTTGCGTGTCCCTTTTTTTAAGTCCTAGGACTTTTTTTTTCTGAGTTACAAAAAAATAAGACAAAACAAACAAAAAATCTCTTAAACTTGTTATCATTTCCCTATAAATTTTTAAATTTTTTTAAAAAAATTCAATGCAAAATTAAAAAATCAAATCCTTTGCGTTTCATAACGATTATAATAATAAACATTATAATGAATAACATCAGTATAAAGCTTGCATTAGGAATAATTTTAAAAATTAAACAAAAAGGCATTAGCAACAAAATATTATGAAAGTTCTTAATTATTAGCAAACTGTTACGGTTTAATTTTTTTTTTTTTTTTTTGTCATTTTTAATTCTTTTAAGAGTAAATTTGTTGATTAGTTACGAAAAAAAAAAAAAATACTCGAAATAAATAAATTTAGCAATTTGAACAAAATTGTGAGTAAAAATGTTTTTTTTTTTTTTTTATTTTTTATTCTCATTAGTTAAAATTTTGCATTATATTTGAAGGTAACATTTGATTTTACTTTTCATTATGTACGAGTAGTTTATTTGAAAATTTTGTAGAAATTAATATTTGATGAGATTGCGAAATTATGGGTATATAGCAACAAAATGCTACATAAAATCATATATAAGGAAATTGTATAAACGGCTATGTTAGCACATTGTTTATAAGAAAACAAAAAGTATAGGAATTTTGCAATTATATCCGTACCATCAATTTGATTAATGGCTGTGCTAAGGCCTTGATTAACCATTCCAGTCTGCATCATAATCATGCCCACATCTGAAATTCGCACAATTAAATACATAGAAAAAAGAAAACGAAATAAAAAAATAAAACAGAAAACAAACAAACAAAATACTTTTTTTTTTTTTTTTGTTGTGTTTTGTACAATTTCATCTCCTTTGTAAATTTTAACATAGTTTTGGCCTTTATTAGATTAACAAAGCCATTAACTTTTGCATACATAGGTATATGTTGAAACTAGTTTAATAAACGATAACACAAGCCAAATATATTTACATTTTGAATTCATAATACCAAAGATGTCAACCGGGTTTTGGCTTATAAACAGTGCGTTTAAGCAGCGCATGATTGTATGTATTTTTCAAAACTTCCCCTCCTAAGCTAGACTATAATGCACAGTATATACCTGACGAACTAAATAAGTCGAAACAAGAGACGTTGCTATGGGTTTATAAAAAGATTGCTTTTAAGCTAAGCTATGTACACAAAGAAGAAAAGACAGAAAGCTCTTATGACTGGCTGGATCTCAGTGTTGATCGAGATAATTGACAAATTTCTGATCGGTAATTATGATATGTTAAAAAATTTTATCAGTTGCTTATAATGTTTTACAATTAATACAATTTTTCGATAAACTGATTATTATTTGATTGTGGTCGTCATTTTGATCATTACCAATGACAACCCTGATTCAAGTGAGGATGAGCATGAACCATATTGAGGGTTAATGAAGGCTGCCATCAGCAAGACAGCGGCCATAGAATACTAAGAACGGAATCGAATAAACTAATGATTCGATTGCGAGTGCCAAGCTATTTTGAACAAGAAGGATGCATCACGAGAAAATGTGCTTCAACAAGTAACCTTCGAAATGTGGAACTTTATATTAGTGAATCACGAAGGGGACTTTGAGGAGACGATGGTCTTTTGTGACGACTATAAATAGGACCAGAAGGTGTAATGCGAGAAGCGTGGTTCAACAAGCGGGGAACTATATATCTTCGATAAATTCAGTTAGTCTATCTGCTTTGCTGGTGACGTGGATATAGTATGCAGATGATTTTATGTGGTGGCTGTGGTGGAAGGATGTCTTCTATGGGCACGAGATTTTGAACGGTGAGTCATAAGGTGAATTCACTGTGGAAAGTAGTGAATTACGAGCTTGCGCCACCCTCATTCAGAAAATCGTTTGTTTTTGTCTCCCAAAAAGCTAATTTTTTAAGTAAACGGAACATCGAAAGCCTGTGAAGTTACAGAGAAGCAGCTATTAACAAAGTTAATTGGTGAATAATTACTGATCAGGTACAATGCCAAAAGATGTAAACCAGATAAATAAATAAATAATCAATGCCAAATAAAACAAAATACCAAAATCCAATTGTCTCCAATTGTCTTGTAATTTCCTGTTTCCATCTCTTATAGATCCACCATATACACTTTGACTGACTTTAATATAAAGGTATTGTTACCCTTATAGCAGGCAAGTTTTAGACTAATACTAGCTCAGCCAACTGAGTTGTTGAATGGTAGATTGTTTCGACTTATATAGTTCTGTGTCAGACTTTAATTGCTTTAAAACCCCGTTAATTTATACTCTTAACCGTACCTCTTTTTGAGAATTTTATTTTTATCACTATTTTATTTTCCTTATTGTAGCTTTGTATTTTTATTTTTTACTAGCTGTCCCGTTCGGTTTGATCCATCTACTGAAGCAGTCGCATTACTTACATTATATCGCGGTAGTAGATAACTGCTCGGGTAACCTGGTTTTGAATAAACACTTTTGCTGACATTTCATTGGTTTTTCAACTTCATTCAGCAATTTTATGCAGTGACATCTATTCCCGAAAACATAAAGTTTTCAACACCCATCTATACTTTTCTTTATACACTGCTGTCAACGTTCATTCATCGAGTCTCGCAAAAAACAACTGATCAGAACTGTCAAACTTCGCGAGAAAGGGTCTGTTTCATGTTAAAGTTTTTGTTTGTGTCTTATATAAATAACTAAAATAGAGTAAATGAAAATATTAATTTTCAGTGAAATTTGAGCTTGAGTTTTGCAATTCTTTCAGGTCGATGTTTGACAGTTAATAGCGTCACAGTACGATTTATATATTGTTTTTGATATATGTTTGTACCTACTGTCATGATCGCTCAATCCTAAATGATGGCTTAATTTATCATAAAAAAGCTAATTTGCTTAAAAAATTTGTTATTTTCAAAACACTAACTTGCATGTTATTTATCTCTTTGAGTAAATAAAATAAAAACACTTATATATTTACAAAAACCAAAAAAAAAAAAAAGGAAATATCAAACACCCAGGGTATATCAGTAGTGCACCTACTTATGCAAAAATAAATATATATATTTCAACCTCTAACTTAATTATTTAATTTTAAATTAATATTCAAAACTACTTTCTTTAGTTTTCTGTTAGTTATATACATTTATTTTATAATTATAAACTCATTCCTCAATTGCAATATGTAATTATAAAAAAAAATCCTACAACGTGATGGGATATGAATTTTGTTTGTTATAGTTATTTTTAACGATATTATTATGTTTTGGTGCAAATCATGCACTCATGATAAATTAAAGGTGCAACAAAATTATATTTAAATATTTATGTACTCTCAGGCAAATGTATCGTTTTCTTTGTTTCCGTTGTCGGATTTAAATCTGTCTAGAGGACATTTTTTTTTTTTTTTTTTTTTAAATTATTATTGAATCTGTTCTGCATTCGGAAGTGGTAGCACTTTCAAATATGATATATTTGTTAATGAACATTTTTTTAACCAAAAATAAAATATTTCAAACTAAAATGATGGACGGAAATAAAATTAGTAAAACTCTGTGATAGCTTTCGTCAAAGCAATCTTATTTTTTCAAAAGTTTAAGACAGTTATTGTGAAGTTGAGAGGTTAACAAAGGAATCTGCAGGCTTGAATTAGAAAAAAAATAAGGTCTCTCACAATACAATTTAATAGTGTAAAGCATATTTTTGTTTTGCAAATTTGATTTCTTAAGAAAAATAAGTATGAAATTGTGAAATCAAATTCATAGATCATTCGAAAATATTAGAACTAAAAGTATGTGTTTTGTATTTTTATTTATTTTAAAGATTTTCTTTAAGAAAAAAATGGGTTAAGAGATTTATTTTAAAAATTGTATGGGATGCATTATCGCACAAACATATATACAAATTGAAAATAAGCCTTTAAAAATAGGTCATTAAAACAAAAACAAAACCAACGAGTCTATATTTTGAAAAATATTATTTTCAGATTGATATGGGCTTAAAAAAAAAATAAAAACTGAGTTAACTAATTTTTTTTTTAAAGAGGGCAAGGGGTTTGAAGGTCTTAAATATCTCATTAGAATTTCTGGGGTATGGTAAAGTCCGAATATGAACAAAATTAAATTTTATGTCTTCCTTTGGTGTATTAATATATTTTTAAAAATATGTCTTTACTTTAGAATTGTTTTTTGGTTTTTTGAGAAAAATTCTAACAAAACAAATTCGTGGATAGGTTCAACTAAGGAAATATATTTACAAAAAGGTGTCTGTTTAACAAATTATATCAAAACTACAGAAACGTAATTTCAACTAACTGAACAGGTTTTTTTTAAAAATATATTAATCACTTATAATATTTCTTGTCAAACATAAATCGAAATATGAAATAAGGTAAAAAGTTAGTAAGTCTAATATAATGAAATAATAAAAACGAAATTTTCGACCTTTTTTAAGGGGAAAAACAGGGGGAACAAAACCAAACAGAAAACAAAAAACTTCAACAAAATGTTTTGTTTTTTTCGTTTATAAGTTTTTTTTTTATTTTCCTTTACCTAAGTCACCAAATTTGTTCCTTGGTTGTACTGTCACTGTTTGAAAAATATTTTTCAAATTTTTGAATTCATTTTATTTAATTTTTTTTTTTTTAGTTTTTGTGTTTGAATTGTTTGCATTTTTTTTTGCGTAGAATGATGATCGCACCAACGCGTCATTTTTGTATTAAGAGAAAAACATAATAACATTATATATTATAATTTGTCATATGAATTAATTATAAATATATTTTTATATAGATATAAGTCCTGACTCCTAAATCTCTTAAAATTAACTTTACATGATTTTTTTTTTAAAGGCTATAGAAAAGTTTTTTTCTTTTTAAAAATTTTAAAATAAAAAAAAAGTCTAATAAGAAATAAAATATTATACAAATTATATATCAGAGAAGTAAGAAAAAAAAATTAAATACAAAATAAAAAAATAAAGCACGATACTTACAATTTTTACATTTACACTTTTTAATGAGGGTTTCATCTTTAATATCTTCATGACAGGCTTTGCAGTAGAACCAAGCTCTAATTAAATTTTTAGTGATTCAAATTTTTTTTATAAATATTTAATATTTTTGTTTACCTTTTAACTTCATCGGCACTTTGTGCAATGAAAAATCCTTGAGTATTCGCTTGGATTTTAGCACCACGAGGATTAATAGATATCTTACTATCGACACCTTCTTCAGCTCCTTTGATTTCGATGGCTAACAGCAAGAGTTTCAGCTTTGTAAAGCAGAGCCTATAATATGAGAGTGGTGTTAGTATATCTTTCAGTACAGATAAGTTACTTTTTTTTCATTAATAAAGATTAAATTTAGAAACATATTTCTGTATTGCGATGTATTTTTTTTTTTTTTTAAGAACGACATTTTTTTTTCTACGGTATAAATGCAAAAGCAACATGCGTTCATTTATAGCAAACTATGTTTTATTTTTTAATATGATTAATTAAGATTAAATAACACGTCTCTTGAAGGTGCAAGGTGATATACAGTTACTTTAAGACTTTAAATATGCTGGACCCTTTATTTTTAACCTTTGGTCTGGCACTTATTAGAAATTGTTTCGACTACGGTTACAGTTCAAATCATGAAGCTATGGGACAACTTTTATTTTAAGACAATGAGTAATATTTTTGGTGTGTGTTATACAGTGTATTTAGGGCTTGAAGACTTCGAGAACATCAACTGCAACGGGTGGATTAGTCAATTATTCTTGTTGAAATTAATCAAGCGCAAAATTGTTTTGTTTCGATCTGGAGAACATTGGATGTGTTTCATTTGGCCTCGCTAAGAACACGTATGCGTAGGTACCTGGGAGAAGAAGGCGCCTGAGAGAAGATGTTGAGTGGAACGCAGTTTTTCCCACAAAAAGAGATTATTTTTTTTAAGGAAAAAAATGAGTGCCTTATCTCTTGTGATTTAGCAAAGGCAAACACCTTTATAGCACTTTTTTAAAGACATTATATTAATTCACTTTTTTGAAAAGAGGAATTCCCCTTAATGATTATTCGGCATGTAGTTGAAAACTCATCAGCAACAAAACAGAAGTATATGTAGGACTCGCCTAGGCCCGATATTAATTGATGGAGTGCTGGAAGTTAAATAGTATTTGTGTTCTTCAGGCGATTGCTAAATTAATAGCTAGAATAGTTTTGGACAACATTAAAGAATACCTTGAATCCTCCTGCATCGACTTGCGAATCATCATAGAGCCATAGAGCCAGATCCAATGAAACACGGTTGTTTTATGATTATGTATGTTCTGATATCTTTCTAAATACTACTTAATTGTACAGTTGGCGCCTAAATATATATCCTAATAATTTTTAAGTAATGTACACCTGAAGGTATACTTCTTTATTTTGATTATTTATGTCAGGAGCCGACAACCTTTATAGCCGAGGCAAGCTAAATCGCCTTATTTTTAGCGATCGACCTCTGGTTGCTAATTCGGGAAACCATCAAAAAATGTTCCACGAATAAGTGACATGTACATATTAGAGACATGCAAGCGTATGAGTGCTTGATTCGCCATTTAGCTTCGTAATTGGTACAAATTACTACTAAATAGGTATACTACCCAAATTTCACCATTTTGAATATATATTGTATGTCTGACCATTTCCGAAAGTACTCGTTTATAATTTTATTAACTC
The DNA here is from genome assembly GCA_963082735.1 of Pocota personata. Classification (NCBI taxonomy): domain Eukaryota; kingdom Metazoa; phylum Arthropoda; class Insecta; order Diptera; family Syrphidae; genus Pocota; species Pocota personata. The sequence goes on along the minus strand of OY720429.1, from coordinate 256,637,724 downwards.
ATGGGAATTATGGCGTAGAGAGTTACACAAAAAAAAATGGAAAGAAAGCTTTAAAATTTTCATACAAACTTCCGTAATTTTTTCATTTGAGAAAAAGAGCAGAAACTTCTGGCTTTTTTGTTCAAAATGTTTACTATTTTTCACTAAAGCTATCTATTTTTTTTCTACTTTCGGAATAAACAAAAAATAGACCGTTAACATGCAGAACTTTGCACGTTCTGAGTAGCTATATTTTGTAATATTAGAGATTTCGTAAGCTAGGCTATCCGCTCTGCTGCTAATACAAAATCGTTTGGTCTACTATGGGCAAGTCTCTTTTATTAGTATAGCAGCATATTTGTATTAACACGTTTAAATTTACTGTAGCATAGGTGTCAAAGATCGACCGATTCTGAGAACAGAAGTATCGATTGATTTTCTAGAGAGATCCAAAGGAGAGTTTTAGTCTCAATACCCTTACAAATGAAACCCAACTATCATTTCGGTGTTCTGAAGAGATTGATATGATTTTTTATTTTTAAGTGAATGATCTCCTGGCAGGATTTAGTTCTGCCAAAAAAAAACAGATAATTTCGGAGCCCACAAGTGACTGTTTGATGAACAAAAACGAATATGAATTCAATAAGAACTAAAAAAAAAAACGTTATGGGTTCCTTCGAATTCAAAACAGAATAGTTCTTAATACCTAGACCTAGTAAATTTGTTGTTCCTCTTGTCTTAATTTATTGAGCCGTTTATATACTTAAAAACTATCTTCACATACTCCTGGTCCGCTAGAACTAAATGAACAGTTGGTTTTAGACTTCTATCAACTGTGTACCGTCAAGACCAAAATGTCCTTAAAATCTTTATGGACAGTAAACTAGTAAAGTTTATTGATTTATTAGTTGTATCGAATATTTGTTCAAGAATATATTTTTAACTCTTTTTTTAAAAAAAAAAACATCGCAATATCAGTACAATAAGTATTATTTTTTTTATTTGTAAAATATTACAATAAACATCTATTATTACATATAATTATGTGGAAGTGTACAAAAGCAGCGAAACAGACATGCATGCACTACACAAAATCTTTACAAAACATCACAACAATTATTCTACAAATATGATTTTATTAAAAAAAAAAAAAAAAAAAAAAATCACAACAAATAGCAAATAAGGTTCAGCAAAAAATAAATCTACCACGTAATAATAGGTAGCGCATTGAATCAAAGAAGATGTGATATAAAGAAAGTAAGTCATTTGAAAAATATGCGCTTTGCAATAAAATAATGTTTAAAGAAGGGAAATTGTATTCACATAAAGTTTGCAAGTGTGGGAAAAATATAATTTTCAAATTGTGTTGATAAACAATATGAAAAAAAATGTATTTATTTGAACCAAAATCGTATATTTGTATTTCACAGAAATGGTCACATGAACTCATGCGACTGCTTGAAGTTGTTCCCAAGTGAGTCTAAAAAAAATTCATTGTATTATACAGCCATGTTGGTAATTATTTATTAGAGATGTGCTAAAACTAGGTACATTCTTGGAATATGTATAAGAGTAAAAAAAAAAAAAATACATGAACAGGTATCGACAAATTAAGTACACAGACAGTATAATTAAATATGTTTTATTTATATATTTTATTATTATCCACGTTATGGCTATAACGACTAAAAAAGAATTTTTATAAAATAATTTCCGTTAATAAGTGGAATTTCCGTGAAGTGAATTTAAATCGTTCTTTAAAAAATGTTTACTAATTTTTTTTTGGTAACGTCTAGAGATAGGAGAAGAACGTTTATGGGTGAAGTTTTAGTGAATGAAAGTTGACGTTGTTCGGTAAAATGGAATATCCTTAATTTTATGAATACGAACTAAAAATTAAAAATTAACTTTTGAGATATAAAGTCAAAATCAAATGATGGTAAAATTGCATCCTTAAAATCATGGATATTTTAGATCACCAAATAACATCTCTCCTCGTTTCCCACAATTTTTGTCATAAGCATTTTCTTCTCAGCTCTAATCATTTCCAAATAACATGAGTTGAATTTTTTTTTTTTAAAAACAAAAACCCTTTTTCACAGAATTTCAAAATATACACCTCGATATAGGATTTTCACCAAATTGGCAATCGATTTTTGTTTGTTTACGTTACGCAACCAAACAAAATATATTGATACACAAGAACTCGCATATGGAAAAGAAAACAGAATTTGATTTAGGCTATAAAGGCTATTCACAAATGAGCATATTCGGTTGCGTATAGGTATTTTTTGTGTATTTTTTTGCTAACGTATTTAAATATCAGCATATTTTCATACAAAAAATAAATACGCTCAGTGAATAATAGGGTTAGAGCATGTTTTTCGTGTGTGTATTCGCATACTTAAAAGTCAAGTCAGCTGTTAAATGAAAAACAAAATTATGAAGAGTTAAGAATAATTAAAGATAAATTGTTTCAAACTAAATTTGTTTGTTCATTCGTTTGTAAAATAAAAATGAAAAGAGAAAAACCCTATCGAAATTGAGAACTTATTATAAAACTATCTAGGAAAATACGTTTCTATGTGTAAGCAAAATAAATGTACGCTTGATTTGTGAATACCCTTTTTCAGAGATTAACTATAATAATATTATTGTATTTAACAGAAATGGTCAACTCCTATTTCGAACTATAAGATTTGAAAAGGTCATTCGCTAAAAAATTTTCATAACAACTGCGTGTTTCGGGAGAATTGTTAAAAAGAAAACATTAAAATTTAAACTATTTCCTCTTTTTACAATAAGGTTGTCGAAGAGTTTTGAACCTACTCGTAAATGTGGCGTCTATCTCCTCTTTGTCGTTGGAGCTATTACAGAAAACAGAGACTAAATCCTCTACCGTGCCTGCCAGTGAGGTAGTTTTAACTTGTGCATCTCATCAGAAAGGCGATACATTATGCACGCTGCTCCATCAAAACTGATAACAACATCACCGAGACATTTGATGTCAAAGACATTTATGATTTTATTAAGATCATAATTAAAAGAATTGTACAAAATTCCCAAGCCAACATCAGACGTAGGGTCATTGAACATTTTGTTCAACTGTACGCGTACATCGGTAAATGATATTAACATAATCAGAAGAACGCAGCGGGTCATCAGTTTTGCTATTAAAAACTTACACTCAACATCTACAGAACATTTGTAGTTAATGACTTTATCTACCTTGGCTCCGCTGTAAATTCAACAAATTATATCAGCACAGAGATCAAGGAAATTACCAGTTTTCTCCAAATGCTGGTTCTTTGAACTAAGAAGGGAATTGAGTCCCATCATTCCAATCCTGCTATAGAGCAGATGGCCCTTGGTTGTTTTAAAGGAAAAATTACACTAGTCAACAAGATTTTTACCGAAAGGTTTTTCCTCGTTAATTTCTTTCTGGTAATTACAAAAATGTCAATACAATTTTGACGTAACGCCTCAGTTGCGAAACATTTAGTTTATACATTTTTAGGTAATAGTTCAATCGTACTACGAAAAATAGGAGACGGAGCCCGGTGACATCTGTAGCCCAGCAAGTTTAGTTTTTCAAAACTCCTTAAACAAATTGAATTGTTAAATTGACCCAATAAGCAGAAAGATATAAACAAATTAAATTTGTTTCTAAACTGTTAAAATAGAGTTATGATAAAGGAGCAAAAGCGTTATTTAGTTGGCTGAATTTGATTCCGAAGTCAAAATTGCAAAACAAGATATAGCGAATTAAAAATGGTGGACAAAACAATAATGTATAAACAAATTCAATTCTTTCAAAGTAAATCAAAGGACAATATTAGCCAATAGGTTTTCGGATCCGTTGAACTCAATTCCAAAGTCAGAATTGCAAAATTCAAAATGGCGGATTCAAAATGATTCCAAAACAATTAAAAAAATTGAAAATTGAAAACTGGCACATATGTCTATGACACTGAATGTAAATTCGAATCCAGAATTTTCAAATTCAAAATGGCGTCAAAAATGGAGCCATTTTGTATTTAAAAATTCTGACTCCAAATTCAAATATTTTCCTTATATTAGAGTCTCTTCATTTATTTCAATGGTTAATTAACAAATTTAATTTGTTTATGTTTTTCTGTTTATTTGCAGTAATAAGCAAAGTCTAGGCATGTGAGAACATTTTGAATTATATTTTCAGAATTTAGAGACCAGATTATAATTAAATTTCCTAGCCTTTATGCAGAAGAAACTACACTGGTTGTACACGACATTAACTTAGGTTCAAATTCATCGCCTAAAATAGCTAGGACATACAGAGCTGCTATATTTTGTGGTATACCTACAGAAGACTAATTCAGTTTTGTGTTCTGCACATTTCTTAGCCTCTATTAAGAGCATGGAGAAGGTATACTGTATTAGTTATCTTAGCATAGAAACATCATCAAAATATAGGTTCAAGCGAAGAGGTAAGAGGACACCAGCCCCCGTGTACCCCAAATCACCGAAAAGATGTCCTGCCCGGTTTAGTGTTCCAGAGTGTACTGCCATCAGACAGAAAACTCTAGGCGTGCGTTTTACTTCGGTTTTGAATAATGAAGGACAGACTGCCATCGTTCCAGTCACAAATATCTTAACGAGGTTAAGAAAATCCTCACTTATTCTTAGGCATTTATTTATTTATTTATCTTAATACAAGCAGTAAGGGACTTATAATTAATATTTTCAATGTTTACTTAATAGCTAGTATAAATCTACATCAAAACCTTAGAGGGGAATAAAGGGAGTTTCTAAGTGAGTTTTTGCTGCACTGAAAATCAAAAAGGTTATGCCAGTCATTAGCCATGCGTAGCATTCGAGACATAGTGAGATGGTTATTAATAGTATATCGGGAACTTTTTTACACTTTTCAAGCAATTGCATGTTCAGCAAGTTCAAACGCAAGTTCCTCGTAAGGGGGTAGGTTGAGTCTGTTAGGCCACGAGAGTCCACGTAGAGCAAAATGGATGAACCTTAGTTGGACACACTCAATTCGATACGAATGTGTATCGAGATAGGGAGATCAAACTTCGCTGGCATATTCTAGAATTGGTCTTACAAATGTGAAGTAAAGGGATTCCGTGACGTAAGGATTTGACAATTTCTTAGACCAGCGTTTCACATAACCTAGCGCAGAATTTGCTCTGCAAATTACTATGAAAATTAAACTCACTGTCGCATATGACACCCAAATTACGCAGAAAGATGACAGTGGGAACAGACTCGTCGCAAATCACAATTGAGTAAGCGACACTTAACGCAATTAGCTAACAATCCATCTGGAACGTGAGTGTGAGTTGTGATTTGTAGTACGAGAATTAGTATAGTATATACTATACTATATAGTATTAGTTAAAATTAACGTCGCAAATTCTATGTTTTGGATCTACAATGGTCGTAAAAAAGTATGTATTTATGGTATTTATTTTCTTTCTTTTAACTGCTAAATAAATTTGTAAAAAGTTAATAACAATAATGTAGTTGTACTAAATAATTTATTCCTAAAAAATAAGTATGATCTGTCATTGTTATTGTGTATGTGGACAGAATAATAAATAAATAATATAATGAATTTTAACCAAATATAATAGAGAAAAGGAAGCACTGTTGATGTTCGCATTTTATTTCAACGAAACAGTTGAAATGTTTAGACACTTTGAAAAGAGTTACAAGACTCTTACATTTTTCGTATTACATGAATATAAAAATTTGCCGATACCATGTGCCAAACTAAAACAATCAAATACATTCATTAGTTTTTATCTTGTTAGATTTTTTGTTACTGAAAAATAAAGAACACTCTATCAATTAGTCATGCAACTATTAAGTGATTGTACACCACTTCTTAAAAAGAAAAATTGCTTCTCTCCAAAATTTAAAAAAAATGCAAAAGTCTAGTATCAAAAAGTATACATATACATATATATGTATATGTAAAAAAAAAGAAAAACTATTTATTAAATGATATTACAAACAACAAACAAAACTTTTCTCATGGCATTCCATTGATTCAAGACAAAGGAAATGTTTTCTTATTAGGTATTTGGTACAATCATTTTTTATTAAATATTAATATTATCAAAAAGAGTAATTAAAACCAAAAAAAAAAAGTACAAGAGTTGCTGTTATATAAATTTGTATTTTTTTTGTTTCTTTTTACTACAAGTCGAATTAGGATCTTACTCGCTGGCTTGTGGGAATGTCATGCCGGTAAATGAAGGTGAAAGGGTTTCTGTATACATCTCACACCCTGTACCTTGAAGATAATCATTTTGCCAGGCCTGAGTATCTGGTGACTGTAAGATTAAAATGGTTTTGTTTTTGTTGGTGGGTTGGATATTTAGACACAAAATCGTTACAAGGTGCAAAGGAGTATCTTTTTTTTTTTTTTTTTTTCTTAATTATTTATTTATTTGCTTTAACATTAAGAAAATTTCGCGATTGCCTAAAAATATACGAGTATATTTGTGCTTTATCTTACACTTTTCCAGAAAGGATTACATAAAGGATTTAAAACAAAAAAAAATTGTTAATTGACGATTTTTGATAATTGAACCAGTTCCTTGCTTTATAGATCACACTTCCATCCCCTATTTTTCTTCTTTTGTTTTTGGAATTAGCACTAAGCATTCATAAAATTTGCAAAACCAAATAGAAAAATCAAAGTAAAATGGAACGCAAAAAAGCCACTAATAAATTATTCGAAAAATAATAGAACAAATTGAACTGAAATTTAAAAAAAAAAAAAAAAAAATAACAGAAGAACTTTTTACAACACTAAGGATAATTGCAGATCGCAACGATACGCAATAAACTCGGAACGTTCACAACATGAAAAGCCTCTTTTTTTTCTTTCTTTATTTAATTTCGTATTTATTGTGAAGTGTATAGTAAGTAGTTTATATAGTGTCGGCTGAGTAAAATACTGTATCCGTTTTATAAATTACTATAAAATTGAGAATGGATGAGGAAATTATTTGAATTATGAAGAGCAAATAAAAATATAAAATAACTTATGCATAGGAATGCCATAAAAGGAATTTTATATTAGAAATGCATAAAGTAATATTTTTAATATCTATTATTCATTAAGAAAGACAAATTGGAATAAATATCGAGGGTGAGTATGAGGTAAGAAAATTCAGATACAAAAAAACTGTCTAAAACTCTGTACTCGTACAGACTCGATAAGGGGTTCATTGGGAAAAAGTAATCAAAATCGATTTATGTCCACGATGGTCATATCATAACGCAAATATTATTAGTTATCACCTAAATAATTATACTAGCAAAAGAACCAGCAGAAAATAAATCATCTGGAAGAAAATTATTTTCCAATCAGCAAAAAGTGATTTTTTGATTTGAAGAAAAAAAAAATCAGCAGAAAAGTTAAATGATTAGCAAAAAAAATTATCTCAGCAAAAACAATTTATTTGATCAGCAGAAGGAAAAGAAGCAGCTATTGAAGACAAAAGTCGAGCAATTGAACATTTTTATATACGAGTATGAATCCTAACATTTTTTTTTACTTTTTCTGAAAAAATTATATTTTTTGGTAGTCAACAAAATATGTTCTGCTGATTAAATAATTTATTTTTGCTGGAAAATTAATAAAATAATGTTTAAGGGAATCTCTCGGACCTAAATCTAATTATGCTGTAGCATCCAAAATTATGAGCATCCGAGGTTACGACTGTCCCACAAATACTGCATTATAGCACGCCATAGTGGAAGTATTGGGCACTGAACTGAACTCAAATTGTGGTGTACAATGTAAAGACTTAAATGCTACTGGTGTACGCGATTGTCCACAGACAGCAGAGTGTAAGAGAGCAGCGCCCATGCAGAGAACTTACTTGGACATGGGTGGAGCTAAAGGTGTGCTTGGGAGATGATATACTGAAGACAACACGATTTTCCTCCCAAGAAGTGCTGGCCAAGATCAAAATAAAGTCCACGACTGGGTCGCACATACTTGCACCTATGTATATGTCGTTTATCTGCAAATCACTCAGATTTTAGATTTAAATAAAATTGTTAAAAAGTTTTCTTTTTTTAAAAAAAAAAAAGTTAGAAATTTAAAAAAAAAATATATTTTGAAAATTTTCCAAAACTTATGCCATAATTTTGTGTATGTCAAATTTTGTTCAAATATTGCCGAGAAATAGCAAATTTCCAAGAACAACTAATAAGTAAAGTGTCGTTATACGCGTTTTTGGAAAAAAAAAGAAAAGTGGTACGCCATCTGGTAGCATATATCCACTGTAACTCAAATAACCGTTAGAGCCGTTTTTGAACAAATTGATTTTTTTTTTCAAATCGGCCATTAGTAAAGTACAATTAATTTTTGGGTTAGAATGAAAATTTTTCTTCCCCTCGATTTGTGAGACCACCGACCCCAGATATGAAGTTTGAAGAAAATCTGTCTAGTCGCTTAGGGTGCCTTTAGACGTACAAACAGACAGATAGCATTGCTCAAGTTTGATCAAAATCTCGTGATCGAAAATTTTCAGGAAACCAATACGTGCCCTTATAGATGCAAGTACAAAATTATTGGGACGAATTTAGGCATAGAAAGAGGGGCGCAAAATTGAATTGAAAATTGAAAGATCGTCAATTTGCGAATTGAAATTGTCAGGAAAGACATGAATCAAGTGGATAAGCAGTACCTTTCTTATAACTTACTGAGACATACACAACTTGGAAGATGTACTCACTTTTGTAACTATGGCAAAAAAGTGGAAGTGGAAGATGTGGGTTATGATTTGTATGATACAATAAAATTGAGGTTTCGACGAGATTTCACAAAATCATCCTGTGTGCTGTGATAGAAATGTGTACGGGAATGAAATCCGTAAAGAAAAAAACAATTATGATTTGTAGAAAACCAATCTGAGAAGGAATTTGCAGTTGAGTGTCATTTGAGGCACTCCATTCTACCTAGAACTGGAACACGCAGTAAAGAAGTTTAATAACCTAATTACAGATGCCTATGAATATAATACTCCCCTAAAATCTACGAATTGATGAACTGATATACAGTTAAACAGAAATTGGACGTACAAAAGCTCTCTAATAAGTTTGTGGTGAATATAGAATGGTAGAGCTACATAGCACGGATTCATGAAACTTTGTTGCTTTACTTTCATACCAGCGGCAGCCAAGTAAAAACAAAGCCATGGGAAAAACGAGTGTAAAAACGTCTACTACCAAACAAAATATTAGAAGCTTTATGGATGTCTAAGAGCAAAGGGTTCTTCTATTACTAGCTTTGAAGGAGCCTCTGACAATACTTCACATGAATCCGTTAAAAAAGGCTCTTGCTCTGAAAACGGGAAAACAGTGTCTCTACGAAGATCACTGTGATAACTTTTCCAGGAATATATTACAACCGCACTTGCGACCCGTCCGATTGGAAAAGGTTGAAATAGACCAGACCCTAAATAGAAAACTCTGAAACATTTGTGGGAAACGAACCTGGTTTAAAAGGCCACTCGAGCTCCACCAATCTGATTACAATGGATAATTACGAAACCTCCTTCAATGCCAACATTTTTCAAAAGATGCATCCAACTTCATCTCGAAAAGAATTAGTACAAGGAAAACATTGCGAGTATATTAAAGAAGCATTAAAGAATTGAACTGCCGTGTAATCAGATTAAATATGGGTTGGGAATGCCTAGAAAAACAAAGTAATTTAAGCAAAAATTAACAGTGTTATAATTCACTAAGTCATGTTAGAGTTGGCCTTCCCCATTCTTAGGCTCCAAAATTGTCTGTGGAATGAAAGATACGTCATAAGCTGTAACAGTTTTACCAAAAATAAATTGAGAGTGCTAAGTTGCTTAGTAAGAAGACATTATGAATAAGTGAGGGTACCTGAAGATACTGCCAGACTCACATATCAGTAACTCACAAAAGGATAAACCCTACTTAACCCTCTTGGAACCCACTTTCGATATTTAAGTTTCCAAAGAACAGGCGCCTTAGTCAACAAGCATGTCAACGTATTTATATTTATAACAAAATATTTTTAAAACCGAAAGCATCTCTTGGCTTGCACCCTATGAAATAACTTTTAAATATTTTATTTCAATTATTATTATTCTTGGCGTTAAATTCAAGATACCTAGAAGCACGTACTAAGTACTTAGATATTGTTTTAAAAATACAACTTACAAAAAATTATATTTTCTATTCTATAACAAAGTATACTATATTTGACAGAAATACATTTTTGGCAACATGGTAAATTAAATATTATCACTTTATCAATCTGATCATTTGATACAGAAACACAATTTCCTCTAATTTAAGATTTCTTAAAAGAAAAAAAAAAAAAAAAACTCTTAGGACGTCACATAACAACCACTGCAGTCTTATACACTTTCGCACGTATAAAAGTATATAAACAAATATTTACAAAATATTTCATTTCAAGCTGTTTTTGTACGGCTTTCATTTACACAATATCAACAATGAAAATATAGAAGGATAAATTAGAGGGGAAAAAAAAAGTATAGGTACGATGTATGAACAGATCTTATGTTGATGAAAACAACTTAAATAATGATTGTAACTGATGGATAGGTGGATCAACAAACGAGTCTCTCTCGCCACATAACAATGACATTAAAATGTACGAAAATTAAAAGAAGAATCAAAAATGCAAGTGTTTTGCTTAATGAAAATCAAAAAAAAAAAAATCAAAAAACAGGATACAAGTATTTCATGTAGAATACGAGTACATAGTAAAAAATAGTACATTGACTTGACATAGAATACTAAATATGACCAAATTACACGTATATATAGTATATGTAGATAAATTGTGGTGTTTTTTTTTTTGTGTTTGTGTATGTGTTCTTTTTTTACTGTTTTTTTTTATAGCTTTTCTTCTATTATAAACCAGAAGACTTACTCAGTAGCCTGAGCAAATGGTATTCCGATAAAAGTAGGACTCAATGTTTCTGTGTACATTTCCATTCCAGTTCCGCGTAGATAATCGTTTGTCCACGATTGCATATCTGGTGACTGAATATTGATTTATTTTATAAAAATAAATATATTTATTCTTAAAAAAAAATAATAACAAACAAAATAGACCAAAAACAATATTTTGTGGCAATTACATTCTCAAATTGAAATTAAACATAAATAAAATTATTTCGTTAAAAAAGATTTTAATAAATTAAATTAATTAAAAATTTGTTCAATTCCCTAGTTTTTATTTTGTATTCAAAAAAAAAAAAAAAAAAACAAAGGACAAACAAAATATTTTCATTTGTAAATACGTTTTTACACCTGCTGGCAATGATGGACGTTTTTTTATCCAAAAAATACTTAAAAGATTTTAAGGAATTCCTTTGGATTTTCTTCGAAAAAAAATAATTATTAGGTGAGGGTTACGGTGCAATACTTACTGTTTTAAACGATCGCATAGCGAATAGATTCGCCATCATCGTCGAGAAACCCGGCGCCAAGCAACTCTGCGCTATGAAGCCAAGTTTCAGTTCGGCCAGACAGATGACATCGTCTCCTTGCTTCCAGTCCCATGAAGGAATATTCAGTAAATATGCCTGAGAAAATGTAATATTTATTAAGTTTGCTCGCATCAAATTAAAAGATGTGCATCTTCACCTTATTGTGATATTGCATTAATTGAATAATAACCCTAATATCATCACTGTAATTTTTTATTGAGATTACTCTCATAATATTGGCAGCATCTTCGGCGTCTGGATCTTGGCAATATTTGTTTGCTAGAACCAAGCAGGCATCAGCTTCATGAACCTGTTATTATTGAATTGATGACGATACACAAAATTAACAATTTAGACTTTTGTAAATAAAAATAAATTTTAAAATGTTGATATTTTGTTTATTTTATTGTCAATGATATGAAGGATTGCCCAACTGAATACTTGTGTTGATGGCTAAAGCTAATAATTTGTATTGAACGACTTGTTGAAGGATGGCCAGAGTGTCTAAGATAACTAATTAACTCAGTCTCCCTGAATGTTGGAATAAATCTTTTCACAGTTTATGAAGTTAAATCACTATTCCGACAATATTTTTTACGAAAATTGCGAACTGTAGCTGCTCAACCTTCATTATTTTTAAAATATTGCTCAACAATGAAAACGCATTGTTCTTTCATGTAGCACTCTATTTTTAATAACCCTGAACTGTCAGCTCTCACGCTGTCTTTTTTTTTTTTGTTTCGTTGGAAACACTTTACCGCACAAATGGCGCAAAATCCAAATCTTGCGTGTATTTTGGACACCCTTTTTAAATGAGGTCATGAAATCATAGGGTTATTGGATTGTACTCCTATTATAGACAAGACGGTGGATAAAGATTTCTGCAGATAATGTACAATAAGAACAACTTCTTTAAGAGAAACCACAAAAGTTATACATAGTCTAGCTTAGCCTCACTATTTTCTTTTAAATGTTCTTTACCGCAAAAGTTAGTAAATAATGTGAAGACAGAAAATACTTATACATATACGTATAGTATATACATAGATAAAGTGGGATTGTGTTTTAGCAGAGCAAGCTATTTTCCATTTGTTTTTTTGTGCCTGCACTTCTCTTAACTTTTCAGTCTAAAGCAGGCTTCCGAGTGTTGGAAAATACTGAAGTTTTCATTTGCAGATTGCGCTTAAGAATTTTGGGGAAGCGATGATGGTGAAATAATCGATATTGCATATAAGGTGAATCAATATTTAAATGACGGGATTTGAATGCAAGAAGACTGGTAATCGTAGATGTTTATCGGTGAGGGCGATCGAGTAAACAAGCCAGGGCTGGTGGCAAAGGTGTAGTGGGTGAAGTGTTTACTAGTGACTCGAACCATGCAGGCATAAAACGATTCTCCAACCACTTCACCAAAAAGGTTTCTGCCTGGTAGTGCAATGGACAGAAAACCATGTCGGAATGCTCTGGGATATGCAAATTTCCTTTAAAAGAAAAAAATATCACGCCAAAGTTGCGATATAAGCAATAATTTGATCACTAGAACGGATATCTCATTTTCGACAATCGCTTTCGAAATATTAAATTATTGCTATGTTCTATTCTATCTGAATTTTGTCAAATATGCGATCAGATGATACCGGTCTATAAGAAAATATAAACATTTTGACCAATCAACCATTTGAAAAAAAAAAAAAAAAATGTTGATCCATTTCGATGCAACTTCTGTCTTTGAGTGGATTTGTTTAAAAAAAAACAACTGTTATTTCGAATCCACGGTATACGGATAGTTCAATTGGTAGAGGGGTGGATAAAACCAAATCTATCGCAAATACGGTCTCTGGTTGTATACTTATGTTTTCTGCTTTATGCAATTCTTCAACAAATATCTATTCGAACAAAAACTTAATTGAAAGAGCTTATACGGCTAATTTGTCAATATAATTATTGTGGATCGTAAATCAGTCAATCCAAAAATGTTTCCCGGTCGTTGACGCAGCCCAATAGGACACGGAAGTGTTGTTGTTGGCGAGGTCAAAGGAAATACTTGCTCTTCTCATACATATGTATGTATATGTATTCATTATATAACCGTATTTCAAATACAGTTATAAGAAAAAGTTGACAAGGCATTCTGTTGGTCATTTTCCTGCATAGCCTTTGAATTATTGAACCGCTTTTTGTGAAATTTTGTTGGTTGAGTACCTATCCCTCTATTAACATCAATTAAATTTATGCTAATCATTTTTAATACATCATCACTACAATGAATTGTTTATATGTAATACATTATGTACTCGAACATATCCCCACCTTTGAAATGTCATCGAAATCTATCCAGCCGTTCTTGACTTACACGCGTACATCGCAAAAAACTCAGCAACACACCACTTAAATTTTTGTAATTAGGTATTGAATTTGACAATAGTTTTTATTGTGTTAATAATTTGACAATGGTTTTTAATCAAATTAAGGCAAAATGTTCAGCTTGGATCAACAGTTGTTGAAGCTATGTTTGTAAATAAATAATAAACTTTCCACGAATAATAAGCCGTATAAAGTGAAGTGAAAACCGAATCAAAATTCGTCAACGGTTTTCGAGATTATCGAATTCATACAGACAAACAGATAGACATATGGGCACTTCCCGTTATATGCAGTAATAATCTGATTTAACTTCGAGGTAGTAAGGGACTTTGTCTACCTTGGCTCTGCTATAAATTCTAACAATTGTCAATCGCTGTTTCTTTGGGCTGAAAGGGCAATTGAGTAGTAAGACCCTATCCCGAACAACTAAGGAGTCCCTATACAAGACCTTAATCATCCCAGTCCTGTTTTATGGCGCTGAATCATGAACACTGTCGAAAGTGGATGAAGATATCCTTGGTCGTTTCGAGAGAAAAATTCTTTGTAAGATATTCGATCTCGTTTGCGTTGACGGGCTTTGGAGTAGAAAATTCAACGACGAAATATACGAGCTATACAACGATAGTGACCTAGTCAAAAAAACTGCGCATCAGTCGCCTAAGACGCTAGGACATGTAGAGCGAATGGACACCAATGCTTCACCCCACAGAGTCCTCGAATCGAACCCAGAGGGACAATGCACTAGAGGAAGACATCGCCTTAGGTGGCGCGCACAAGTAGAAGGGAACCTGAAACGACTTGGAGTGCGCAACTGGAGGCAGTTAGTTAAGGACCGGGCTAACTGGAGAGGCTTGTTGCTTGATGCCCAGGTTCACCCCAAACTGTAGCGCCACCTAATTAAGTAAGTAAGATGATTTGATATTTAATTTCGATTAAAATCGTAAATCCGGGTAAAGTGATATACAGCAACTTCATACCGAGTATATGGATGTATTGGAATATCGAAATTTGTCTGTGTAATTTTTTGTGCCGCATTTTGAAAATAACTATTATTTGCTGTCTATAAATATAAAAACGAGTTAATTCACGTTGGCTGAAATCTGTCCAAAAACTGGTAGAACATAAAAGAATTGTCCTTGTAGTACCTGATGCACGACTGTAGAATAATCAACGTAGAGTTTGAGTACTTTATTATTTCATTTCCACGGACCTGCAAAAACAAAAACATGTCAAACTACAAGTTTTTATACAACCCTAAAATCCTTAGACTTCTCTATGTCTGTCTGTATCGTATCAGATGCAACTGACATTGCATTTTTTTGTGGACAATTCCTCGGATTATTGTGGCTACTATGTTACTTCGCAGAGTTAATAAAGAATTCGGGTACAATAGATATGAGACAGGATATGAAATAGAAAGTAAGGACATATTTTTTAAAAGTTTTCGAAATCGAATAAATGCAAATGGACACTAAAATTGTTAAAATTGCCACATTACTTATATAAAAACTCAAATAAAATATCATATAACAAATTATTTATCGGCTTCACCTCCATCAACACAAATATTCAAGAGCTAGAATGGATTTGTTAATTTTCTTTGTAAAATTAAGAATTTTTTATTTAAAAAAATAATAAAAATAAATAATAAAAAAAAAAACTTTACATATAAGATCGGGTAAACCATACAAATGTATTAAAAAGTAAAATAGAAATGCGGCAATACACATAGAAGCATACACAAAATACAAGCAATCAGCGAAGCATAAAGATTAAAAAGAGATTACAAAAATGTTTGAAATAGATTAGGAAATTTGAAAATTTATAGTTAATGCAGGTTTTGAATTAAGTTAGCGGCAATATTTTACAAAATACAGATAGAGTAAAAGTATAATCAAATAACATGCAAAACATCTAAAGCTACTAACACTTACCAATGTAAAAATTATTTCTAATACATATATTATTGTAGTTTACTAATTAATCACATAAATTCTACACTATCTAACCATTTCACTAAGCTACTCTATTTATTTTGAAATTTCCTTCTTCGATATCTTGCATGCTTCATATTATACAATAGGATCAAACTCGTTACACCGTTTTATATAATACGAGTAACAAATGAATATTAATATTATTTATATTTTTTTTTTAATATAATTAGCCTAACATTCTTTATGTTGCTACAAATTAATGTCGTCTGAATTCCTTGATACCTTTATCTTCTAGAAAAAAATTATAACTAAAATGGAACGATTTATAATTGTTTATTTCATAAACACTGAAACATATAATATTTGTAAATTGATATTCTAGCAGCAATTACACACATATAATTTTATAACAAATATCACAATGGTGAAAACAATTATAACATGTTTCGTTGTGAAATATTTTGACTTTGGTAATTAAGTTTTATTTAATTGAAATCTACTACAATATGAGTGCAGTAAAACAAAAGATAAAATAATAAATAAAGCCGAAGCTATTTCCTAGATAGCACTAATTCCACTAACCTACATATTTCACTCGAAAATACCTCCATTTTGGCTACCTTAACATAATTTTGAGCGCAAATGATACAAAGATTGCATCAATCACAATCCATATAAAACCTAGTGGCAATTTCATAAATGCTTTAACAGAAATAAACACTCGTAAATACATGTGAATTGAATCACTTGAAAAAATTCAAAATTGCCTTAGCGACCTGTCGAGCAGGGTAGGAATAGAGCAACAACTATAATTGTTCTTCTGCTCGTGTTTCTAATTTTGGTGCTAACTATTGTACATAAGAGAAAAATGTGGCACATTTATCTAAGATGTTGAGGGTTTTTCTACAAACTACGTGCCTACGTTTTTATAACAGCTTTAAGGTTTTTACTCAAAAGGCATTCGCGTACTTTTGCCTTTACTTAGAATAAATAAATATTTGGCGCAAAAAGCCCAAAAGCCCTAAAGGGACTAAGGTCTAGCATCTCACAAACAATAGAATGTTTTACAATTTTATGGAGTATCCGAAAGACGTAATTGAGAAGCTTTTCATGACAATAATAATACTTTCGGAGTATTTTTTTGTCAAGCGTGGTTTTGTAGTCAAATGCACTAAACTGCGGAAATCTGGCTTGAAATGCATGGAACATCATGATAGCTTTTACACATTTCCGACGCCTCATATACGTTGTTTTTATACATTTTAAGCCGTATAACCTACATCGTATATCCGGAGACGAATATGTGTGAAAGTAGTATTTAAGTTAAAATTGAATACTCTGATGTTAAATAGGCGATTCATTTTAAACATAAATCTTAAAGCCAAAATTGTAGGCAAAGCCACATACCAACCGAGTGAAAATTATTAGAAGGTTCTACAACTACATTTCCTTTTTGTATAGAGATTAGCATCACTGGCTAAGGGCGAATGTAAGAGAAAAACCATTGACAAATCAAAATTTCTCAAATACTCGTCTTTGTCCTCCTTTTTATGAAATACGAAATTGAAGATACAACTGCTGAAAAATCGCGAATGGCTTTGCCCGACATCGTTCTTCGTTCTCTTTGTTTGCACAGCTAGCCAGAGTACACAGTGGGAGCCAGAGTACAGATAATCTCCGCCGATTATAGTAATAAAGAAAGGTCTAGATAGACATTTTGCATTACAATGTCCGCTTACTACTTAAGATTGCCTAAAACTTGAGATTTTTCTTCAGTGGATTCAATAAGAACTTTCAAAATTCAACAATAAGGAGCTAAGAATAAACTCTTAACCAAAAATAAACCATGCTCTTGCTAAACCGATTCAAAATACAAATCGAGTTTGTCTAGAAATTTTCATTTCGTTCGCACATAGAAGTGTTTTTCATTAGAAGGGAACTGTTCGAAAATTCTGATTATTATTCCTAAAGACACACTGCGTTCTGTAGGCTACTTTCTTGTTTTATTGAACCGATTTTGGTAATTTTTTTTTTAAGGTGTGTAATTTGTCAGTGTCAGACCCATAGAACTATAAGTAGGTCGTCAAACAAGAATTTGTCTAACAAAACAAGAGTTTCGTTCTCATTCTCATGTCTACAATTGCAGCAGTATTGTAGGAGATGCCAAGCTTAGCTACGTACGTACTACTCGGACTACAATCTGGACTAAATCTGAAAGGATTTTGTTAAAATGTTTATACTCATACAAACTGACCCAAAAGTAATGACCCTATATCAATTGCCTGCGATCTGTGATCGTGATATAATTATAAGTGAAAAACATGACGATAAACAATGGAACGCTATACTCCTCAAGAACTTCGAATAATTGTGTCGATTTTTTTCCGGAAGATGTTTCTGGGGCATCAGATGGTGCTTCAGCTGATGCCTACAGACCACCAGCGCATCATAAACCTCAATGATGAGGAAATTAATTATGAGTAACGAAGCACATTTCCAATTCCCCGAACATGTCAACAAGCAGAATACTCACTTTTGGGGCATTGAAAACCTACGTACTCGTATTCTTCAAGAATCGCCTTTACATCCATTAAAAGTTACTGTGTGGTGCGGCGTCTGTGCTAAAAGGTTGATTGGACCCTACTTTTCCAAAGACGGTACTAGCAATGCTTTAACTGTCACCGGCGAGCGCTACAGAACCATGTTACATGACTTTTTGATACCCGAATTGAATGAATTAGGGTTGAAGCACATGCGATTGCAACACTGCATACGCAGCGGGCGAGACAATGGACTTAGTGAAGGACCTTTCTTCAAGCCGTGTTATCTCCCGTTTTGGCGATTAACATTGGCCCACAAGATCACCCGATCTAATATTTTAGACTCGTTTCTTTGGGGTCATTTGAAGTCATTGGTCAATGTGAACAAGCAACAGACTCTCGCAGCATAGTTTTATAATTTAGGAAAAAAGTTATAGCTAAATCAAATTGGATCATTACTTTTTTTATCATACATTTATGGACCTCGAGAAAAGAAATCATCAAATTGGACGGCTGTAATATAATACTATCCTTCTCTGTTATTAAAGCGAATCGTGTAATTTATAATTTTCTTGTTTGCCTTTATATTTTTTCACGTCACGTCATTTTCGTTTCGTTCCGTAATAAAGTGGGCGTGGCGGTTGAACCAAATTATCAATATTCGCACCCAATGATGACGTTTACCTAGAAATACTGAGAAGTACCTTTGAAAACAGACACAATACAGAACTTGTCCGACATTGAACATTATTGTGGGTGTTTTCAAAACATCAAACACTATAAATTTTAGGAACTAAGGAGAGATGGATAAACGCACGAAATTACATGGCGCAATCGACTTTACATGGTGTATCTTTATAATTCTTCTGTTACAAACTATGCAACTCAATCGTTATTAAATGTTCTTACTGTTTATGGTAGACTATTCAGTTGTGACATTCTTATTCTACATTGTATACCTACCAATAAATACTATAAAGAAATTTTACGAATAATATGGTTTAAATTTGAACACAAATTGACTTTCAAAATCGATTCATTTGAATTTTTTCTCCAAATTACCAAAGTCATTTATATAGCAAAATAATTCATAGTATAGTGGTATAATGTAAAAATGATTTTTGAAAAAACTTTAAGCGTAGAATATAACGCCTTACAAAAACGTGTTATGTAATGTTAGTGTATTATACATCGAACATATGTAATTTGCGATTTTTTTTTTTTTTCTTGTCACAACAATTTGATGAATGGATGAAACACAAAATGTAAATGATAAATATATTAAAATAAAAAAAAAAGGTCATAAAAATAAAAAATTATAAAAAAAAAAACATTTATGAAGAAAATTGATTTTTTGTTAGACATTTAAGAAAATGGTTTCACGTTGAAATTTTGAAATATACGATTGCGTTGTATTTTACTTCTTTGTTCATTAAAGTGATAAAATCAAAATCAATGAAATAAATTAAAGAAAAAAAAAAAAAAAACGTACAAATAATAATGTTAATTGTAAAAGAAAACAGAAAAGAAAAACGTAATAGGTATGAAATGTAGTTTACCTTCACCCTCTGCAGATCTATCGGGTTCATAATGGTTCCCTGGAAGAATTCCACTGTGGTGAAATGTCGTTTAAACAAACCCTCCAATTCCAGATCGGGTGGTTTACTTTGTTTTTTTTTTTTAACAATTTTTTTGTGTTGTTTATTTATAATTTAATATGCATTGCAATTGAATGATGTTTTGTATTTTACGTTGAGAGGGTTTGTTTCAATTGCAAAATGCAAGTTAAAAAATTTGTTGGGCAGTGTTTTTTTTTTTTTATATATTTTGATTGCAAAGGAGCAAGTATTGATGAAAATGATAAACGTTTGTTTGTTTTTTTTATATAAATTATAAACATAAAGGGAAAGAAAAAAAGAAAGAAAATTGTTTATTTAAAATGACAAATCTACTATTGTAATTGATTTAAAACAATCTTAAATCATAAAAAACAAATTAGTTATACCATTTTTTTTAAAACGCATACCCTAAGGAAAACAAATTGTACTACTTTCCTGTTTAGGTAGATTGATATACAATAAATATTTTAATTAATACAAAGTTTAACATCGATTACATTTTAAGTTTTCTTCTATATACGAAACTATTAGTTAACACAGTCATTTTCGTTTTATAAATTTTAAGGAATAAAGTATATAAATATTTATAATATACATTATTAGAGATTTAAAGAGAGAATCATCTACATAACGCTGTATCTAGAGAATAAAAATAGTACAATAAATATTAAAAAGTGAGTGTACATGATGTTTCATTCTTTGTGCAGTAGATTTGACCGTGTTTTGTAGCCTTAATAAAATTATAGAGATTGAGGTAGTACTAGGAAATTTTGCTAATTAGGTGGTTGAAGTTGATGCAAAGGCTTAATTTTATTTACGGATATATGAAAAGGAAGAAGAAAAAAATGCTTCTTGGAAAGATAATTAAGCTTGTACCAGATAGACTGCATATCTTTGAAGATACTAATATCTGATTTCAAATTTGGGGTTGGAGCAATTCAGAACAATTTCAAAAAAAGTATTTTAAAATATCTATATACGAGTATATAAAACTAAGTGGCAAAATGCGTATGTTTCCCTCTACCGCCCATAATTTCCAACCAATTTAGTTGGTTACAAAAGTTACAAAAGCGGTCAAAAACATTGAAAAAAACTTAGGACATTTTTGTGTGCGATACCGTTGTGGTACGTACTCGTACAGCTGAGTACAACAACAGTTTTTTTTAATGCCTGGCGAAGCGGACGGGGTTTAAGCTAGTATTATATATTTATAATAGCGCATAACGCATTGAGTATAAATATTGCCGACACTTTGAAAAAATAAATAAAGTGCTCTCTCAGCACCAAAGCGGTATTAGACAACTCAAATAAGTTTTAGAATATTTAAGCAAAATTTTACCAAGAAGCGACGACTGTAGCGTATCACCATAAGTTCATAAGGAAGGGGATCCTAATAATCGAAAAAGAAAGCAGGATATGTGACCAGAGTTTATCTGCAAAACCGAAAACTCTGTTGAACATTACCATTATTTTAAGACAGGCATGTCCAAGTCTGAAAAAGTTACAGAAGCAGGAAGAAGGAAGGCAGGAAGAAACGGGGAATCGAATGAGCCCACTATTTACGTAAAATTTCAACAGTTCTAAAATAAGTTAGCTCTGCCTAAAAAGTGTGCATGGTAATATCATAATCTTTAAAGCAAAGTCAGTATTTATCCGAGGACAGCTTACATTGCCTATTAGTTCATTGTCTCAGGCTTCTACTTTAGACAGTTAGTGTCCGCAATGTTCTGGAAACCACATAAACGTTATAAACTTGTGAGTAGCTAACTTTTCAAACAGTTTGAGTCAAGTTTAATCTCAACAATAAAATAGATTCGATCACATAGCGCTGCTTTTTTCGACAGTATCTGAGGGGATGTATCTCCATTATTTTTATATGTCACAAATTATGTATCAAAACTAATATACCGTATGGAATATTATAATAAAAAACTCTTCAAAAAACTAAGAAAAATTAATGAGGAGATCGATCGAAGTTTTAAGTGACCATCATCATATATCAACAGAGTTCTAAATACTGCAACTGCTACTAATATGCACTTTTCTGCAGTTTTTAAGCAGAAAGCTAACCAAATGAAGACTCTTTTTTTTCCGGTCCTCTCTCTGTCATATGCCAATAAAACGTTGGATAATAATCATGCACGGACCTATTTACTATGGACCTTAATTTGATTACTTAATGCAAATTACTATAAGATGGATAAGTGAAAAAGCGTCACTGTCTTCTTAGAGAAACTCCCCCATATGACTACCAGACCAGATGTAGTATCTATCTAGCCTTGCTTCGGCGTGTAAATATGATTCGGTGAACACTTCTAAGGTTTGGTGTCATACACTTTCTGGAACCACATTGAATGTTCTGAAGCTCCCAAAGTAAGGACATTACTGTCATGCATTGTACTCCGGTTGACGAGGACAAAACAAAATATATGCAGTCAGCAGAAAAGGACTCTTAACACTAGTGTCTTTGGTAGAACGTCACAATGGACAGCTATAACTTTGAGGTAGTTAAGAACTTCCTGCTGGGAATTCGAATAATTACACCAGCGCAGAGATCACACGAAGAATCACTCTTCTCAACCTCTATTGCTTTGGGTTAAGAAGCAAAGCCCTCTCACGCAGAAGCATGGACGTTATCAAAGGCGGATGTTTTGAAAGAAAAATTCTGAGTGTCCCGTTTGTATCGACGGCAAATTAAGGAGGAAATCCAATAACAAACAATACCGGTTGTACAGCGACATTGACCTAGTCAGAATGGTTTGCCTGAGATGTTTAGGATATGTAGAGCCAATGGACATGAACGCTCCGACCCGGAAAGTCTTCGAAACCATCCCAGAGGGACGAGGCGGTAATGGAAGGCCTCATCTAAGGTGGTACACACATGTGGAAAGGGACCACAGTCAACTTTGTGTGCAAAACTGGAGGCGGCTAGCACAAGATCGAGGTGGCTGGAGAAGCTTATTGGTTGAGGCACAGGTCCACCCCGGACTGTAGTAAAACACCTCTTATTTAACTTAGCAAAATTTCACATATGATTGTAAACACAGTATAATAGTACAATTTTATTAAGGCCCTTTTTTCTGTAAGACTTACTTTTTTTTATAAATGTGCAAAAAAACTTTCTTCGCACAGAGATTCACTTAAGTATGTAGCATGTTAGCCTTATAGTATGTTTATACTTGAATTAATAATAAAATTACATTCTAGCTCTACGAAGAACAATTTAAAAAAAAAGCAAATATAAGTTTTTTTCTTAATAAAAAATTTTTGAATATAATTTAAAAACCAAATTTTAAGGAACCATTCTAAACTATTTCATAGAAAAGAAAACAATATTTATAATCAAGACAAAAAAGAAAACAATATAATTCATTCCTTGAAGCAAATTGGAAAAATTAAGCTAAAAACATAATAAAACTTAAGAAAAAAAAAAAATACTTTTGAGTTGAGGATGGGAGTTTTGAAAGCAAACGTGTGGTTCGGTTTCATTTGAGAAAAAAAAAATGGATATACTTAACGAAACAAAATAAAATCAATTATATTATCCTTCATTTTAATAGTTTAGAGTATTTCGCATTCAGAGAATTAATTACGATAAATGATAAATAAACTTGTATCTGAGGTGGTAGCTTGAAAGCGATTGGAATCTTTTTTTTTTTTATTTATTTATTATACCTTAACTCGCTCCAAGTCGACAGCGTTCATCATAGTTCCCTGAAAAAACGCCACAGTCGTGTAGTGGCGTTTCAATAGTCCTTCTAGTTCCAGATCAGGCTCCTTGCTATTTGTTTTGATTTATACATGTATACATTTTATTTTTGTAAATATTTCTGGCTTTTTTTCTTTTACAAAATCATAGTACTATAAATTTATTATAGTCTCTTAATCAATCTACCTTAGAAATAATCTTATGTTGCTATAAAAATTGTTATTTCCAAATGCTTGCAATAAGAGATAAAAATATCTTCACAGCTTATTGCAAGCAGTTCTCTTTAAAAAGAAATGTATATATAATCAAAACGAAATATAAAATAACTTAAATTACACACATAATAGTTTTAATAATACAAAGATACATAGTACTGACTTACCGATGTAAAAACACTACTTCAACGTCCACATCCTCTCTGTCTTCGTGTAGAAAATCCTTCAGGAAATGTGACACTGATTCGTATGTTATGTGGCCACATACCACAATGTGTCTGAATTTTTAATTTCCAATTAGATTCATGATTCGATCCGTGTCAGCCATTTAGATGATTTAGATTTGATGGAGTTTGGTAATTTATTCCGAATTTTTCGAATCGAAATTCAACGGAATGCAAACGAAGAAAGAAAAAACCTTGTATTAGATACTTTTTATACTGATAAAGTTTTAGTTTTAAATAAATTTTATTTTTTGAAATATCTTACAGATAAAATAATGATGAAATGATATTTATTTATGTTTAGTCTGATGATTGTGTCTTTTTTTTTTATATTTTTAGTGTAAGAATGTTAAGTGTTAATTTGGAATTCAATTTAAGGAATTACTTTCACCTTCACAGATGAAATATTTCCTTAAATTGTAAAAAAAAAAACAATAAAATGGATAGTAAATATGAAGAATGAGTGGGAGAAGATACAACAAAAAAAAAATTAAATCAACTTCGAAAGAATATGTTGAAAATTAAAAAAAGAAAATTTACCACGATTGTGTATTATTGTAAAATAAAGTATAATAATAAGAAAATAAATATAGATTTTGTTTTTTACTTTAATCTCAAAAATTATTAATCAAAATAATAATTACGAAAAAAAAAAGATAAATTTCAGTATTTTTTAAAATATTTTAGTCTGCTACCCCATAATTTATTTACACAAAAATTACTATTTGTTTTTTTTTTTTTTTTTTTATTGAATCAAATGAGAATGTCTAATATTGCTGGTATATTTTTTTTTTTACTTTTTGGTGTCCATTTGATTCAATAGTGATTTTTTTTTTTAAATAAAAAAGAAAAATAAATAGATACTCTCATAACAAAACTACCATGCATTTCTAGAGAATTTTTTGTTTGTATTATGTTTTATCAAAATCACGGTAACAAAGTACATAGCAGCAAACCTCTTGAGCCAATTTATAAGAGTGTAGTGCAAAGACTACTTTGGTTGGTTAAGTATATCAATGTTCACTACTATGAAAAAAGATATAAAAATAAATGATAAACAAACATGAACATACAATTAGTTTTAAAGTAACAATTCATTCACTATAAACATTACAACATTCCGGTTTACTTAAGTATGTCCTGAATTACAAACAAATATTCAATCATTAACAACTTCTAGTCTACACAAGTACAATGGTTCAAACATGCGTGCATAAATATAATTGCTGTCGCCTATGCAATTTGCAGTATGAGTCTTATGAATTTTTTTGTTTTTTTAATTGAGAAGGATAAAAGTTGTTTTGGTACAAAATTTTGGGTGTCTGTTTTTTTGTAATTTTTGACAATATTTTAAAGAAGGTTTTTTTTTGTTTTGTTTATGAATTGAAGAACAAACCAAGTTTATCGATAGAATACAACGATAAGACATTAGAAGAAAACAAATTATCACTCCCATGATTTGATTGAATATTATATATGAAATCTTAAGTCTTATTTATTTTATTGTTTTGTTATATTTGATATAAAAATTATAATACCTTTGTTAAGTATAATATAAAACGAAGTCTTAAAGACTAACGTATAACTAATGTCAAACATGACCTTACGTTAAGGCCCCCAGGCAAAGTTTAGTTGTATAATTAATTTATAACTGAACATCGAACAAATATATATGATGTATGATATATGAATGTATTTAGATATAACAGTGTATTGTAAATCTTGCATGTTCTGCTCCCACAATAGGTATTTCTCTGTCAACAACAGTGGCTCACACTTTTACAAAATATTCCAAAATTGCATCTCGTACACGCCCATAAGTTAAATAAAAAAATTATTAAAAAAAAGCGTTAGATATATTTTCATTAAGAACGACAAATTTAAACCCAACAATTTCATGAAAAACTATTGCCACATATACAATTTTTTTTTTTTTCAGTTTTCTGGATCACTTAAGAAGACTATGTTCTTTAAACTTTTTTAAGATGGTAATTAGATACTTGAGATGAAGGAATGGATTTTAGCATATTAAAAATGTATGGAGAAGGAGACGTTGGTTGCAGACTCCCATTTTGGGTGAGACCATGCCGAGGAGACCATGGTTTGATGCTTAGTTGAAGGCAACCTCTGCTCACCTTGTCAATATTGGATCCAGGAACATGTGGTTTATCTTAGGAAATCGCAAAGCCAAACTACAAATTCCACAAAACCCAACCAATATCATCTGCTTGTTCGGTAACGTTTAATTGTAAATAAATATGATACATCCTTATTCATAGTTATCCTTTATATATAAAAGCTGTTTCACTATCCACACCCCGTGGATTCATCCGGTAGCCTGCATCTCGGCTTTCGAAGAATTCCCCATATTTCGCGTCCCGATGGTACTAAAGTTTCGACTTTTATGGACCATTTTCCAGCGATGACGATAGCGGACGCAATATGACGGGCTCTAGTGACTACAGAAAATAGTTCTATAAATTCAAATATGGACGGTTTTTTCGAGAACAGTGATGTTTACAGCTCTCGGGGACAACATTATTTCAGGCAATCATTTTTGATGGTCACTAGTGGTTAACATTTTAAGCGGCCCTTACACGGTCAATCGATTGACATCAATCACTTACATGTGTTTGTGAAAATGTATGTGTATGCGTCACACACATTATTTGAAGTCTGATTGACGAAAATTATCATAAAACATTTTTCATTCTGCATGATCAGCGTCATGCTGATTGATGTGTACAAGTGTTGGATTGACATAATTATTTCATTACTCGTATGTATTGTGTAGCGGAAGAGAAAACATGTCTATCGCTAGGGGAATATTGAGGGACGATGAAGACCGAGCATTTGTATGGATGTGCAAAGGAAAGATGATAGCGACCGAAATAAAAATTGCAACAATATGAAGTTTTACTACAAAATATAAAGAAATTTGTCCTAATGCACAAAAAGCGGATGTCACTTTATGCAAAGTGCAAGGGCAATATATGCAATACAATCATCCGTTTCACCCATCGCACATGAGTACACCATGAAAACTCACAAAAACTAAAAATTTGACGTCAATCGATTGAACTGTGTAAGGGATAGCGTCAATCCACACATACATCATGCTTGATGTCAATCGATTGACCTTGTAAGGGCCGCCTAAGGCCTCTATCTTAGGAGTCTGAAGCTAAAGACGTTGGTTTGAGTTTGTTTAGACAAAGGAGCTAATACTCAGAGATTATGAGAAGGCCTTCAAAAAATATTTTGCCATTTGAGGTTTTCCTTCTCCCAATTGACAACCATAACATACCACCGCCACCACTAGACGAAGTCTCCAAATCTTGTTTTTGTATTCATAAAATTTTACGTAAAATAAATCTTATTTTATGAATTTTTCTTGAACAAGAACTCAAATTGGTATTCATAAGATCAAGTATTTCAGCATACTAAGACTGATCAAAAATTGTTGAGGACACCCGTAATTGGATTTAGTTCATAATTTAAACATCGTTAAGTTCTTGTGTTAACCGCCTCCAATTTTATACACGAAGTTGGTTGAGGTCCTTTTCCACTTGTGTCCCCACCACCTTAGGTTGCGTCGACCCTCCGGGAAGTTCATTTGCTCTACATGTCGATGTCGTTCTATAACTGGCATAGTTCGCTGTTGTATCTTATCCTCCATTCCCCGTCGATACACATGGGCCCAAAAATCGAACAATTTTTCATTCAAAACGTAACGTCCATGCTTCTGCGCCATACATGACTGGGCTGATGAAGGTCTTATAAAAAGTCACATTAGTTGTCTGTAGGAGGGCTTTGCAACACTACTGCCTCCTAAGACTAATTGTTCGCTTGTTTTCAGTGCTGGTGTTATTGTTTGAATTTACAGCGGGGTCTAGGTAGACAAACTCCTTAACTAACTCAAAATTTTAGCTGTCTATACGTATTGTGAAATTCTGTCCAATTCGCCGATGTTGACTGTCCGTTTTTGATGACAGCATATATTTTATTTTGCCCCCATTAGCCACTAACCCATTTTCGCTGCTTCTGTTTTAACACTCACGAAAGCATCACTGACAGCCTGTTGCGTTCTTCCAATTATGTTAGTGTCCTCGGCGTACGCAAATAGTTGTACAGATTTTTGAAAGATCGTACCCCTGTTAGTTTTTTTTTAGAATTTTTTACAACTACTTCAAGTATGGTGTTTAAGAAATCACATGACAGCACGTTACCTTGTCATAGCCCCTTTTTGACATCAAAATCCTCGATGATGTTGTTACCGACTTTGATGGAGCAGCGTGCATTCTTCATCGTCACCCTGCATAGATGAACGAGTTTTACAGGGATACCAATACTAGACATGATTTTGAAAAATTGTTGATTATCGATTTGGAGTTCTTGCGTTTTTTTGGAGATTTGCCGCAACTTTGCTGGCCTAAAACTACACAGATTCGAACTAATTAGATTGCTGACAGAAGGTTTTAAGCGTTGACATAGAATACATATAACATAGATAGAATCTTAAACACGATGTCACCCATTATTCAGACATACACTCGTATGTATGTTTTTGACGAGCGATGAAGGAAGTGCAAAAACTGCAAATCAACCAACATCATACAAAAATCTAAAACTAAGTTGGCAAGTGTGAGTGGACCTGAATTAATGTGTTTGCTAGTGATCGGAGGACGGATACCAGCAGTCATACGACCATAAACGAAAATCGGATAAGATCTAATTTTTGTAGGTCCATCTCGAACTACAGCGCCATCTAAAGGGTTTCTGTCTGGTAATATAATGAACCAAATTGTTTATGAACCCTCCAGGATTTGGTTTTCCTATTTAAAATAATAAAACAAATTTACTGTAGAACTGTCTACGGTTTACTAGAATTTATCTGTGGTAAATGGTTCAAATGTTAATGGGACTTTGACATATGGATAGACAAATAGACGTCTATAGGTACAAGGGTTCCATTATTACTTTGTTTACACTGTAAGTACAGTGCACTGACGGCCAGTCAGTAAAGTTCTGCTAAGTTCTTGGTCATAGGAGTAGAGCACGAAAATGCTCATTTTACACTGGGAAGACATTGAGAGTTCCTCCTTGCAAACTCCAGCAAGAAACAGGGCCAAGAAATAAAATTCACGGAGCAACAAAATGAAGACGTAACTCTCTAAACTAGAAGATTATGGATTCTATATAAGAAAGCTAGAACCGAAAAACTCTTACAAGTATAATATTGGAGAAAATTAAGCTTGGAAATGACCTATGTGGAAGCTGAGGTGATGAAGAGATTCACAAGGACATATGCTTCTTCGTCTGTCACCTAAGGCTAAGATTCCTTAAAAGATGCGAGTATAGGAGAACTCTCTAGAAAACCTACGAATGAAATATGCAATGGCATCAAAGTTTCAGGGTGGTTAGAACCCAATGCTAAGACAGGATTAAACAGTAAAATATTAACATTCTTCAGCAAGAAAAATACTAGAATTGGACTGTGCCATTTCCACTAGGCTTGATAAAATTAAGTCCTGTATTGGAGAAACGGAGAATTATGGACATACTGAAACATCTCAATGGTAAAGAAATTACGTAACTGGATTGGAGAGGAATTATTTGGATATGTTGCTTCTGTTAAATCCAGGCTTCATAACAAAGACTCTATAACTAAAAGAAAACTCGTGAAAACAATAATTCGGCTATGCTTTCGAGATGACCAAATCTTGAAACACTACAAGAATCTGACGGATTATGTAAAATAACAGTCATTTTTTATTGGTACAATTCTATTCATAATAAATGAATTTTTAAACTTTTGTTCGCATTAATTAAATTTCATTTCAAATTCGGATTTAGTGGTCGCGAAAATAAATTGCTCTATATTAGTCTCTGATTTAAAACAAAGAAATTCAATGTTTATTTTTTGCCATTCACCATTTTGAATTTTAGAATTCTGACTTAGGATTTGGGTTCCACAGACAGGGATTCCGCAACTGTGAGTCCACGAAATGAAATATAAGTTTTTCATTTCGTGGACTTTCCATTTACATTATCAGTTATCCAGCGATTCTGCAACTATCTGTGTACACTTGGGCGCTGAATACAGAAAAACAGCAGCAATAATTTCTTATTTTCTTTTTTTATGTTTTGCATTTCAAAGAGAATGTTAAAAACTATCGGAAATTGAAAAATGACACGTATTCAAAAAAAGGAAAGTTTTATTCAAAAGAAAAACGAATTGCAATTTTTTTTTTCGTCGTGAGTTTTAATTGTCAAATTAAACTCAATATGCATGACTATTGAATCGGAATTATTCAGTCTACCCTAAGATTTGTGTATATTGTAAAACTCCAAAATTTAACCCCAAGAAAAATTGTTGTTCCCTTAAATTGCCTTGGTCCACTTCAATAGTTTACGAATAAATACAATTTATTACATTTTTTCTTCTTTGTTGCAATAATAGTTATCTAATTAAGCACAGCTCGGAATTTTTTTTGATATGTTATTTCTTATACTTTCAAGAATTGTTGAGAAAAAAATATCATATATACGTATATATGAATACGTACTCGGAAGATACTCCAGCATCGCCCACTTTGCAATACTGAAGTGACTGTTGTTTTCCTAGCAAATCATTTCGAATCAGTCCCAAAGAATATTCACAGTCATTTCCATATTTCCATTGTTTTAGGTAAACAATTTTAGTTAAGTTCAAAATTAAAATTCCGCTTTTATTTGGTTTATACAACTAAAACTGTATGGTCAAAAATGCTGTATCCAAAACTCAACATTTTAAAATACTATTTACGTTAGATTCTGTTCTTCCAAAATTTTTTATTTTTTTTTTTTTAATTATCCTTTTCCAATTCCAAAACTCTGTAAATAATAAAAGAAAAATAGTTTTGACAATGTAAAAAAAGTTGACACTTTTGTGCAGTTTTCGAGAAAATCAACCTCGCACTGAAGTACCATTAATTTGAAGGCTAAAATGGAACTTCAGGTTTTACCTAGAACTGTGGATCCACAGAACCCAGATACATGACTTGAAGACAATCTGTTCAGCTGTTTTTGGCTGCAATCAAGTTGTAAGTACAAACGGACAAACAGTCAGAGTTGGGAAACCAGCGTTTACGAGTTTCTGGATACCAAGTCCCAATAGTGATACCAAGATTAATCAAAATCATCAATGGCAATAGCAAAAAGTAAAAATAAGGAAACAAACCAAAAAAAAAAAGATTTTTAGTCACGTTCCTTATTTAATTAAAGGACATATGGAAACAGAATTCTAACATTTCAGAAGTTGCAAACGTAATTTTGAAATACCGAATTTTGGCTCTATAATATCATGATTCCGTCTAGAGGCCTTTTCATGGCCTGTATACGGATCCCTGAAATTGAACAAACTGTAGACTTTATTGAATTAAACACATCGGAATGGTTTCTTAGTCTACATCGATAAATGTTCTCCATTAAGTGATACATTTTTACAAAACATTTCAGTTACTAGACAGTTTGTTACGTCTTCTGGAGATTGACCAGAAATATAGTGGACGAATGCATAGGCATAACACACTTGAATAGTCATAAACTTTTTGTTTTTACTATGTATTGTAATTAAATTGACAGCATCTTCTTATTGAATAAATTGATGAGACTTAAGATATTGACCTATCAGTTTCAGCTGATAGTATATGTCCACGGATAAATCCGGACGAGTTAGCTGGTACTGTATGTTAAACCCTTTTTCTCTAGGTCTAAACATATTCCAACGTAAACTTTAGTACAATTATACTTTTATCTTTTCACTTTTTTTATTAAATGAACAAAAAAATCCATCTTGGAATCTTGGATGTAACCCAACGGCTGTTTCTACGTAACAACACTGAACTGACCATTAAGGTTGCATTAGGGCAACACGGGAGGCAGTTTGAATTCTATTATTAAATTTGGTGGCCACGTTATAGTAGGTGGTGTGTTTGCTTATGACACCCCTTGTTCAGTTTCAAGCCCTACCAGGGAACATCAATCACCACAGTCAACTGATTATAAAGGAGAAACGAATAAAATCTAAATTTCTTCATCTACTACACCAAAAAGGAATTTCTGCCGAATCGACCGAAAATCGAATCTGAGTGCTCCGCGATTTGGAAATTTATTTTCAAAAAAAAAAAATTCAAATACTCACAGAATCACATCCTAAGTGGCAGATTTGCATCCACTTATCGGTGTTTAAAAATATTTACTCTTCATTAAGATAAATATTGTTTTATTTCAAAATATTAGAAAGAAAATCAGCTATCAGTTAGAATACATTGAATATGAAATCCTTTCAAAAATATTACTAATAACTTTCTTAAATTCAACTTGTGTTCTGACGTTCTGAGTCGTAAGGTTAGATTATATTACTCAGCAGTATATTTTTCAATTCAAAGGTTTATGGACATTCCACCTCATCATATAAAAAAATGAAGACATTTTCAAGAAATAAGTAAGTTTTTCACACTGGGATATGATAAACTGAAGAAAAAACAAAAAATAAATATAAGAAATGTCAGTAGATACAAATTAATTGACCGACACGGAATACATTAAATACACTTTTATTTATATTTTCTTTATTTTTCAAGAGAATAAAACAGTGTTTACAACTATCGAATACACTTTAATCAGGATTTACACTCCTAATATCTGCAACAATAGCAAGTCCGAAGAAAACTCGTATTAGTGTAAAATTTGTCACTGGTATAACTGAACTTTTAATTTATATTCTTAAATTTTACAGGACGAACAAAAAGCTATTTTTTTGTGATTTTCTGGATTTGCCTCGGAGCCTGTAAGTTTCACTACTGTGGAAGTTGTATGCTTACCGTTTTAAATTTGACAACCATGAAGTTCATTTGGTTTCCATAATTTAAAGCATTTTTATACACTCAAAATAAATATTTCAAGCGTCGGAATTTACTTTCCTTAGCTTTACAGTTTCCCATCAAAATGTCAATTTGGCAAACAGATTAAGTTATGTATATACTCGTATGGTTTCAAAGTTTCATAGATATAAATTCCTAAAGTTATGAATTGTCAAAAATTCGTCTTATTGACACCATCTCTTTCCAATTTATTTTGCTATGGCCAATTGTTTGGAAAAAGTTTCATTTTATTGTAAAGGGATTTCCTAGGAGCCTTATGTGGTTCAAAATATTTGTACAAAACGACTGGACATAATTATTTACAATAAGAAAAAAAAAAAACAAAAACTAAAATTCAGTCACACAATCACTTTGCTATGTGAATGAAAGTCTTCAATCCTTTCAGTGATACATTACCATGGAATCGTATCCTTGTTAAACACACCATTTCCTCAAGTTGCTGACCAAGGATAAAATAATTATGTAATGAAAGCCAAAAGCGATAAAGACTCTTAAAATACAATCTGAAGAATTGGTGTAGATTTTTGAATTTTAATTTAAAGTGCAGAGATGTGAATTTGTTTTTCTGCCTTAATTTATTTATTTTCAAAAATTGTATTATAAAGCAAAAAAAAAGATTTTTTTTTTTTTTTTTAAAAAACAAGTGTTTAAATTCTAAATAAACTCTTTCTGCTCCCACATAAAGCTCCGCAAAGTAAAGAAAAAAAAAATGGTTTGAACAGTAGAAAATGCAAATGCTTGCAGTAATGTAATAATTAATCAATTCAAAAAACAAACTCTGTAAGCTCTAAAATGATCTCTAAAATTAAAAAAAAAATAAAAAATAATAAAAAAAAGATTCTTGTGTTATATGTAAATAGAAAAAGTTTAAAAAAAAGATATGCCTGGCCACGCATTTGAATTTGTTTTTGATATTTGTTTAACTACTTGTTTAATAACATATTTTGATTCTTTGTGCTTTTTTTCAAATGGGTATCTAATTTTATTTTAAACACAGGAAGTCCAATTTGTTGTCTCAACAATTAAAGGGTGGGTGGATTTGTGTTGTAATTAAAATTTGTTTTTACTTTATTCTGCATGAAGTTGAAAAGGCTGAGCGGGGAAAGGTATGACTAGTTTTAAAATTGTTTGCATATTGCTTGAATAGTTTGTATGGTAGGGTTTTATTGAGTAATTATATACAAATGGCTAAATATCGTGCAGTTCTAGAGATCAAACCTGGACGAAGATTTTCTTTCTTTCTTTTTTTTTTATTTCTTTGAGGAAAGGGATATAAGGGATTTTGGTTGCTTGTATTCATTTTAAGAGAATCAAAATAAAAGATTAACTCAAGGGAAACGAAAATAAAACTATATATTCGCTGACTAAAAAAAAAAAAAATTGAAATCATATGCGGACGGGATTCATTTTTTAACTGAATATAATACAGAGGACATTCACACGCAAAACTGTTTACCACACATCCGAATCAAGATCGGCATACTTAAGAGTAGTTTACAACAATTACAATAGTTTCATATTTATTATATTTATAAAGATAGGAGTGAGATATCACATCATGAAGACTTAGCGCACATATTCCGTACTATCAACTTTTTGCCAAATTATTGTAATAGAAAAAAATACTCTGAATTTTCAACACACACACGCGATAAATCTTCAAGACAGTTAAGTTTAACTAAATATTTACCTACGGTTCGATTTTTATTTATTTTATGTTTTTTTATAAATTGAATATTCGACAGTGGAATTCCAACACAGGAGTAAGAAAAAATAGTAGTAGTTTATTATTATTCTTAAGAATAACGTATAGACACATACAGTAGAAATATAATAGATATACAGAATATATATAGACAAAACACGACAGATAAACACAAAACGATGATGTTTTACGACCTAAAAAAAAAAGTCAAATCTATTTGAACACTTTAGAGTTTAATAATAATATAAATCTTTTTTTTTTTTTTTTTTGTATTGAAAATAAAATTCAATGAAATAAATATTTAGATTTACTGAAACGAAGACAAATTATAGAAGTAGAAGTAAAACAAATGAAATTTATTGAAAAGAAAATTAGTTAAGTTTTTTTCAGAATTTTGGTATGTTTTTTTTTTTTTTTTTACAAAATAACAATCAAGAATCAGAGAGAAAAAGAAAACACAACGAAAGAAACGAGATTTTGAACTGAAGAAATATTTATCAATAATAGTACCACAATTAGGTATTCACTAAATTACTAAGTTATGGACATTTTGTTAGTAAGTGAAATAGAGAAAGAAACAAAAATATAATACGTTAAGAAAACTACAACACAATTAGTACACAATTACAATTTCATGTATTTTGAAATTTAATTTTCTGCTTCACAACTGCTATCGACACACAAATATTTAAACTAAATATTAATGGTTTAGTTAATAAATAAAGATACATTGAAAGTAAAATATTATGTAGTTTTTATGTTTAACAAAAAAAAAAAAGCATTTCATCATTTTTAATCGATTTATGTTTTTTTTTTTTTTTTAATGTAAGCGTTTGTCTTTTTTGGATGCAACGAGAACTACTAGGAGCCCTATAATATTTTTACATATCTTCTAACCCTATTTCAATTGCTGAAACTCTATGTTAATTATGGACAACTTTTTTTTTTTTAATTTATATAGCTTTACAATAAATTATTCGATTCTATAAAAGTGAAAAAAGTCTTAGATAATTTGTTCTGAATTATGAAATGAAAATGATTTTTCCTAAATTTCTTTTTAAATAAAAAAATTTAATGATTTACTCGAGTTTCCTCAAATTTTCTGAGCAGTGTCAGTATTTCACTAGTTATTAGCACAGGATCAGAAGAAGAAAAACCTTTATCGATCTTTCAAGAACGTAAGTTTACTTAGAATCCTCATAAATTCTCTCAGCGACATGGGATCAGACTTGAAGTTGTTTCTGTAGATTACTTTCACCACTCATGTTATAAAAGTGTTAATTTGACTCAACGTGGTCTGCAGAAATCTACTAAAAGTGCATCCGATTGCATTAGAGGATGACGATGATACGTGAAGAAGGAGGCTCAACTACAAAATCAGATAGAAATTATGAATTATTCAGTACTAGAACTTCAGAGAGTGGAAAGGCATACAATTTCTGAGAACAAACAAATTTTAAGTTTGTTCTCTTGGAGAAGATTTAAGAAGACATAATTGCGAACACTATTTCTTATTTGGGGATGATTAATATTCATAGAACCGGACAGATCCTCAAGGTATTACCAAAGAAAGCTCTTAATAAAACTCCTTTAAGTTACAAATGCTTAGCTAAGACGACAAAGTTATAATGGTTCCAAAACTTGGAAAATCTCCAAACGACAAAAATTCTTACAGACTGATACCGCTCCTGCCGATAATATCAAAGGCATTTGAAAAATTCCTATTGAAGTGTCTACAAGCGGTCATTGAGGAAAGATATTTAATTCCTGGTCATCAATTCGGCTTCAGAAATAAACATTCCATGATTGACCAGGTTTATAGAATAACCAATGATATAGAGAAAGTTTCTCTCCTAAGTCTTCAACAAGGTATGGCAGGAAGGATTAAAATATAAGTTAAGAAGGTTATTCCGGAACAGTTATGCAAGATTTTAGAATTCTACCTTGCAAACAGACTTTTCGTGTTAAAAAAGTAACAGAATTTTCAGAATTTAGGAATTCGCTGTCGCAGTTCCATAAGGAAGTGCTCTTGGTCCGGTCTTGTTTTTACTCTTCACTCGAAACATACCTCAAGAAGAAGGCACCGCTGTAGCCACGTTCGCGTACGATACGGCTATACTGGCAATAGAAAATTCAAAATCGAGTAACTGAAAAAAATGTTTATAAAATTTGAGAATGGACAAAAAATGGACGAGCTCCAAAATAGATTCAGATAAATGTATTGGCATTCCAAATTAAGAATATATAATAAACTGCTTTCATATAAGCGAGTACTGAAACCTATTTGGACATATGGTATATAACGTTGGGGTTGTAGTATACTAAGCAATAGAAATACAATCTGTCCAAAACAAGCTGTAAGAGCAATCGTGAATACTCCATGGTATAGTAGGAACAATAATATTCACATCGACTTAGGAATAGCAACCGTCGTAGTCGAAATTACAAACTTTGTTTACAAACTCCGTATTCCTTTTCATGGTCACCGCAACAACGCCATACTCTGGACGTGACAAACATTGGCGCCGACTACAAAAAACGAAACCGTACGATTTAGCGCACACCAGGTGCTTTTGCTAGAAAGCTACCTGTCCAACGCGAATATTTGTTGAGACTTAGAATACTTGATAAGGTAGAATAGTTTGTAGTCAACAAGAAGAAGGGAGATGTTTTTAGTGAGCAAAAATTTCACACTACTATGAGCACGCGCTACCCTAATGTCTATAAAGATTTTCACCTACTCACGTAAAAAAATTAAAAAATAAAGAATTAGTTGGTGAGACCCCATGTTATCCTATGAGCCGAAATCACTGCTGCAAAGGAGCTCAAAACGCACGCTTCAATGACCTTTGAAAGGCGAATTTCACTTCCATCCTAACAGAATATAGACGCAAATTTTAGCACGTTTTTATCTGTATAATAAATATTTTGAAATTAGTCATAATGTGTTATTGCCAAACAAAGAGAACAGCACGGCAATATATGTATATGTAGCAGCGGAAGTATCCAGCACTGCACAATAGTAAGACTGAAGGAGCCTTCTAGTTGGGTGTTATTCGAGGTTTGCATGCTCTGTCTTAGTCTTGCAAAAACTAAGACCAATTTTGACCATCACTAACCAATATCGGTCGATCGGACTGGATCAAACATGAAATTTTTGTATAACTCACACAAAAAAAAATTGCGATAATGAATAAGTTTTATTACGGAAATCGTATCATAATCCTTGAATTTGGCTAATAAATTTCTGACAAAATCTCTTAAAATCAACGAAAAGTATATAAAAAGTAAAGTACAATTTTATCTGAACCCAAAATTCCATAAAGTCATGCCTAATAAGGCATTCTTGGAAGAATAGGGAATAAGAACACTAAATAATTAAAACATTTGTGGTATTTAGGTTCTTATGATATTAAATGAAAATTACAATAAATTAAATTTCAAGGGCTAACTATGCTAAAATTCCTTTAATATTTTTATTAAAGTTTCGCTTTTAGTCTAACTTCATAATCAAAAAGGCCTTCAGCGAAGTTAAAAATAACAGACTTGATTTCATTTTGTTGATATTAAAAATTTTACAAATCCACTAGCAATATAACTTGCAAAAGTTGAATTCCTCAATCTCTAGCCGTTGCTATTATTAAAATGTCAAAATAGGTTGAAGTAATAGCCGTTTACTCGACGAAAAGAGTTTATGGGTGACGATTTCCCGCATTCAGTTTTTAATTTAATAAGATTTTTATTGCAAATAACTATTAAACAAGACGTTCAACTAAACCTAGATGAGTTATTACTAACCTAAAGATGGACCTTGTGGACTTTTCTAGAATTAGTAGCTGAAACCATGAAAGACGTTATTCCTATTTCTGTTTAAAATTAAAATCTTCTTTGCCAAAATCACTTTCAAATCTCAAGTGTCAAACGCTGGCAACTAATATGCAATACCACCGAATATAATAAACACCAGCAATTGTGCTGCAAATGCAGCACTGGTAATAAGAAGATTTATTATTATTATAATTTTCCTTTCCTCTTTGCGGTGATATATAACTTATCAGACTTTATTTTATTTATAAAGCAGTTATGTTTTATACGAAATTTCATGTCGGGTAATAATTATACAGATACTCGTAACTGATCTCCAACACAGTGAAACAACCTGAAGGACTGTGAAGGAAACCAACAATGGTGGAGCTATACAGAAAAGTAATTTGAGAAATATTAATAAAATAAAAAATAAATTATTATCTAGCTGTAGATATGCACTGACTATAGAAATGCACTAAAACAATAAATAAAACATTTATTTGCTGTGCATGCTGATTGCTGAACAATTCACAGGATACATTCTATAAATTCGGATGATGCTCCAACAATGCTATCAGTTTGGTTATTTTAGCCTCTGCCCACACATACAGGCTTATTCATTTTGTGCTTTAGGATTTTTAATTTAAATAAAATAAAAAGTATTAAAGATTTCAACATCGGATAAATGCAAACTCGATTCTTGTGAGGTAATTTTCGATGCTTCCGGCACATTTATGGCTGCATTGCGGCCATAACTTCACGGATGTTGTTTTTTAAGTGCTCTAAAGTTTGAAAATTGTCTGACACGATCACAAAAGGAAATCTAATGGGGTCAGAATGTCGCCAAATATCAAAATTAAACAGCCGGGTATAATAATAGAGCCAAATTTGTCTGTGGTGTGAGGCACGTACCATTGTCCTGTTGGGACCACATGTCACTCACATCAATGTCCTCAGTGCACAGGCCCTACGACATCACAAACACTACCGATTTGTTCGAATTCGGTGAATGTGTCTCGAATTGTTTGCTCAGATAGGCGATTATGACGACCATAATCTGTTCTTAAGTCGCGATACACAGATATTGCAGATATACTTTGAAATTTTGTCAAAAAATGTCAAAAAAGAAATAATTGATATCAAAACATACACGAAACACTGTGAACACATGTGTAAAGCTACATATAACCATTT
The DNA here is from genome assembly GCA_963082735.1 of Pocota personata. Taxonomy (NCBI): domain Eukaryota; kingdom Metazoa; phylum Arthropoda; class Insecta; order Diptera; family Syrphidae; genus Pocota; species Pocota personata. The sequence continues at coordinate 256,597,988 of OY720429.1, read as the reverse complement.
AGATATTCAACTCGTTTAGTTTAAGCAGTAGAGAAATCTCTACGTTCTACGGCAGAGCTTTAAAATTGCTTTTACACGTTCCTACATATCTCTACCAGTGTTTTTGGTAGACTTCTGTCTCCAAGCTTTTCACTTTATTTGATTATCTGTGGACACTAATTGATAAAATCAACGATGATACTACATTCAAGTTGAAGATTGCGATCTTGCCATTTTGTAAACTACAATATTTGTTCAAGGATAAACTATTATTTTTCTGAAAATGTTTGCAATCGAAACCGGCCTTATCAACTTTTGTCATTGAAAATAAAAAAATTGAGTAGGTTGGTAAACTTACTTCGAGTCTGTTTTTAGCCTTTGCTACTTTTCTTGTTTTACTAAGTGCAAGATTTGATCAGAACAACCTGCATAATAACTCTTTCAAAATCGTACATGGTGATTTCTTTAAGGACGAAAAAGGGTTTAACATGAGAACATTTTATCCCATGCAAATGAAATTGCATTGTTATCAAGGAAAGAATCGAAATCTAATATAAAACATTTTAAAATTTCTTGATGAAGAAAAACGAATATCAGATCACCCCAGAAGTAATATGGGTTTCCGATGCTACCGAATGTTCTCAGTAAGTCTCCCAAATAAAATTTCCTGTCGGGCTTTTTTTTAATATATTCTGTAAACTTTTTTTCATTCCAAGCTTTGAACCATTAAAATGGAAGTAAATAAGGACATGGTCTCCATGTTTGGCTTTGAGAAATGTTTAAAAAAATCGTAATGTAGCAGAAGCTGCACATTGTGTATATGGCAGGCAGGTCCAAAGATGTTTTCAAGAATTTGGAGAATGAAATTGTGGTCTCACAGATAAAGATAATGAAGGACGTACTGCTAGCACCTTAGACGAAAACCCATTCGCATCCGTTGAGAAGTTAGCCGAGAAGTTGAATTCATTCAGTTCCACATTGCCCAGACACTTAAAATCACAAAAACGTTTCTAAGTTCGGAAACGGATTCTGCGCAATTTGAATGAACAAATCTGTAGCAACAAATAAAAAAATGTGTTTTCTCGTCGTTGTTTTCTCGTTTAGATTTTGATCCTTTATCTTCAGATAAATCGCAGCAAGTGCCTAAGGCAGGTCCCTGCGTGGTATTGTCCAATTTGAACTGCTTCCTCCTAGATAAGCCATCAAGGAGCATTATGGAGCATTATATGAAGAAAACGGCTAGCATTGATGCGGATACTCTTCCAAGACAATGTTGCAAGAGGAGCAATCCAGAAAATCAAAAGCTTTGGTAGGAAAATTATGGATCATACAGCGTACTCTCCTGACATTGTCCTCAGTTATCACTATCTTTTTAGGAGCTTGCAAAAATATATCAGCAATCGGACCCATGTCGAAAATGTACTGGAAGCATTTTTCACTTCTAATCCCGAAGAGTTTTATAAGTCTGGAATAGAACAGTTACTACTACGTTAGCATTTATAAAATTCTTTGATGATTTTCATTCAGCGTGGACCACTGTCAAATGCTGGGTTTATTTGATTTCGTGATTTGTATTACAACTCCGATGTACATTTTTCTTGTTGGACTCGGATCACATAACCTATCTAAACCTGAATGTTGCATTCGTCTATCGGCTTTTTCAGGAGTATTCTGGGATGAGTAAACCAATCACAGACAGCATTTATTGATTGGAAATTTTACATTTTTTAAAAAAAATATATAGGGTGGTTTTGCTGGCTGTACATACAAGAGCAAGGTGAAAAGTTCCCGGCCTGACGCAGAGATAGCGTTCCAATCAGCAAACATTTATGATTCCTGCCTGGGTGCACTTCTCATTAGTTCGGTTCGTATGACAAGTTTCAACTTATTCCCTCAAGTAGTTTCTTTACACGAATTTTTGCAGTAGACGTCTTTCCTGTTTTTCGTTAAAATGCAGATAAAATACTTCGTTTTGGATGGGTTAACCCCTAAAGATATTCATCCATAGTTGACAAAAGTTTACGGAGACTCTGCTCCTTCCATGTCAACCGTTAAAAAGTGGGCAGCTGAATTTAAAGGTGGTCGCACGTCCCTCGAAGATGACCCACGTGAAGGACGGCCAAAAACCGCAACCACACCCGAAACCATCGAAAAAGTGCATGATATCGCGTTGGACGATAGGCGAGTGAAGGTGAGTGAGATAGCTGAGGATGTGTGTATATCGGAAGAGACGGTGCGAAACACTTTGTACAAAAACTTAGGGATGCGAAAGCTCTTCGCACGATGGGTGCCGCATTTGCTAAATGCCGATCGAAAGCAAATGCGCAAACGATTTTTGCGGCAATCTTTGGACAGATTCAATAGGGATCCGACCGATTTTGTGCGGCGATTTGTCACCATGGATAAGACATGGGTCCACCACCACACGCCAGAAACGAAACAGCAGTCGAAACAGTGGGTGGAAGCCGGTGGTTCAGCGCCAAAGAAAGCGAAGTCGATCGCATCTGCCGGAAATGTCATGGCCATGTGTTTTGGGATGCCAAAGGGATCCTGTTAATTGATTACCTTGAGAAGGGCAGAACAATTACAGGCGAATATTACTCCAACCTTCTTGCCCAGCTGGATGCCAAAATTCGCAAGAAGAGGCCTGGCTTGAAGAAGAAAAAAATTATCTTTCACCAGGACAATGCACCTGTGTGCGTTGGCGATGAGAAAACTGCGGGATTTGGGGTACGATTTGCTCGGCCATCCCCCCTGTTCACCTGATTTGGCACCCTCAGACTTCCATCTGTTCCCAAATTGATGAAATTTGTTTCTGGGAAGCGCTTGGCATCCAATGCAGAAGTTGAAAGGGCCATAGATGAAAATTTGCACAGCCCTCCAGACTCTCACTTCCGAGAAGGAATACTGATATTGGAGAAACACTGGACCAAGTGCGTTGATGTCAAGGGAGATTATGTAGAAAAATAAAATATTTTTTTAACTGAAAATCGTAGTCTTTCATTGTCAGGCCGAGAACTTTTTACCTTTCCCTCGTTCATATGTAGTGATGTTAATTTCATCAAAAATGAAGTAAACTTTTCTATGATAGCTTACCGTTCTCGAGTTATAATGGTTTTTATGTGAATGAATAATGAAAAATGTTAAAGATTTTGTAAGCAAGTCTCAACATTATATTGACATAAAAACATAAGCAGTTTATCAGAAACTAATGTGTTGTAATCTCCAACTGAATCACCCTTTACTTATTATTTGTTTGTCTGAATTTATGAGAGTAACATTACTACAGTCAACATTTGTTGGAATACCCTGTATACATATTGAATGCAAATTGTGAGTTTATTTTTTAATTTTAAGAAAATAGGGTCTATGTTCTTTCGCCTGGAAGCACCAGGACGTTCACTTAACGTCGTTTCGTTACTATCTTACAGTTGCTGCAAATTTTTAAGAAAAACCACCCGTCCTTAGTGGAAGGATATTTAAGTTGTTGTGGGCGAGGTATACATATCTGCAATTATCTGATGATCGTTCACGCAAACAAGTCTGAGATGACATACGAGCTATAGCAGAGTATTACCACAAATTGCGCTCTGCGATTACTTAATCGGTTGGACATTTGCATAGATTTCAAGATGGTAATGGTAGGTTCAGTGGTTAAGTGCGCGTTCACTGAGCAGGAGATACAAAGTTCAAAACCAAGAAAACATAAAAAAAAAGTTTACTCTCGCGATCGTGTGACAGTAAAATTGTCATGAGAAGCTCCTCTCCACCAAAAAATGCACCTTCAGAAATGGCATATCCCAATCATTTGTGCGGCGTACAGCACGAGTAGCTGAGAGAAGCTAGGCCTAACTTGTATACCTACCTACATATTGTACTATTAATCTCTTGCAGATTTTTGACTTATACACCCTATAAACATTCTATGTACTCCTATGTACCTAAACTGAGGAAAAAGGTTACATTTTATATTACACATTTAAAAAACCGAGGAGTATATTCCCAGTCGTTCTCGTTGCAAAATAATTTTAGGTTTACTATGTTTAATTAAAAATGAAGCCAACCAAATATGATTTGAAAATAATTTATACGAAAACTTAACACAAAACCACAAACAAACAAAAAGATTAGTAACATTTATTAATATATGTAATTATAATCACTTCGACTGGACACAGTAGTTAAATAATATTATAGAACAATTACTTTAATAAACACCAATCTTTAGATTTATCAATAAATTCCCTTATTAGATTTTTTTAGTAGTAACACTTTATTTTTTAGATTGTTTTTTAATGTTTCCAAAGAAAAAAATTAACACAAACACAAAGCGTGCAACATGAGAATGATTAATTTTATTTTAGTTTTATTCCATATCACAAAAAAAAAAATCAAAAAAACAAAAAAAAAAAAATATTATTTAAGACAATTTCTATTGCAAAATATTAGTTAAAGTCTTTTTCTGTTTTCTTTGTTTTTTAAGTATTTTCTTGTTTGAGGAAAAAAAAATAAAGTGTGTAAACGTGATAAATTTTGTACTTGTTTTGATTTTCCTAAACAAAAATAATTTGGAACGTGCGGTGTTGTATCGAATTATTTGATTTGGAGTTTGTTGACTAAATGATAAAATATTTTCTTTTATGGAAAAATATATGCGATTGAAAAGAAATATAATTATATAGATTTAAAGAAAGTTGTTTACTTAATGTGTATTGACTTTTTTTTAATTTTGTTGGGTTTTGTTTTGTTGTGGTGGTGGGTTACTTGGTTCTGGTTAGTTGAAAATTTCGATTTTTTTTTTTTTTTGGTTTTTAGTATGAATGGGACGCAAAAGAAAAACAACGCATTCAACAAAAATCATTACTGTATGATTTTTAAGGATGTATTTTCAATTTTGTTTTTTTTTTTTTTTTTCTTTTGATTTGGTGTTTATTTTTTATTATTATTATTATTTTTTTAATTTCTCTTTGTTTTACTTCAGAATGAATTTCTTTTGTTTTGAATTTTTTTTAAGAATACTAATTGAAATTTGTTCTCACCTTCGACCCTTTTCATTTTTTAATGTGCCCCCATATTTGGCTCTTGTTCCAATCAAGTCTATTATCTCAGGTATACAACTTGCAAATATCGCCTGTTTTCAATACGAGAAATAATAGTTAAGCATAATTTCGATAGTTTTTTTTTTTTTTTTTGATTTATGTTTTGTATGATTTGTTTGTCTTTGTTTTCTGCTACAAAATTTTGAAGAAAAAAACAATCAAATTTGAACAATTTTACATTTTACCGTCGTGTTTTTTTTTTATTTTTATCTACCCAAAGAAACTTTCTGACACCCTATGAAACAGGTAAGTGTATGACGACAGAAAAAAACCCTGCAATTTTTTTTTTTTTTTAGGAACGACGCTCCATAACGACAGAAAATAGACAGACGTAATGTCGTTCCGAAGAATTTGTTGCTTGAGTATCCTTAAGTCCAGTTTTCGGTGAATACCAAAATTAATAATTTTTTTGTTTTATTATTTGTTTAATAAAAATTTTTAAAATAAAATAATATAAAATAAAATTTTTTTTCCAAATACTTATTTACATAAATAAAAAAGTTTTAATAAGAAACTAAAAAGAAATAAACCTATTTTTTCAAATACCTACTGCTTTATAAAAACACACTCACAGAGTAGAGCAAATTCTATATTAAAATTATAAGACCAACAAAACTTTAAAAAAAAAAAAAAAAAACGTTTAAAAAAAATAATCTACTACCACAATATTCTCTTTCACACAATGGATGGAAAACGCAAACTTATTTATTTATTCTTTATTTTTTTTTTTTTTTTTTTTTTCTGTATCAAAAAAACTCAAAAAATCTAGGGGTGCCGTGACTAAATTTTGTTTTTTTTTTTTATACCCCAAACAAGTTGTTCTTTGAATTTTTTTACACAACTAGGCTTCGATTTCTTGGGACATTAATGTATTTATTTTTGTGGTGATTTTTTATATAGTTCACTACATTAGTCTTTCTTTTTTTTAAAAAAAAAAACTTAGCTCATGAGATATATTTTTTTTAAATTGAGGGGACATTTCGGGATATGTGTAATATTTCTTGACAAAAATCGAGGAATTTTTTTTTAAAAACAAAAGAAAAGTTTTGGGACTTTTGTTCTTTTTTCTATAAAAGTATTGAGAAATGGATTTAATTATAATTATATTAAATCTAGGAATAACAATAAAAATAAATAAAGAAGGGAGAAAATTTTGTACTATAAACATTTTTTTTTTTATTCTTAATTGATTTTTTTTTTCTAATTATGCGTGGCTGCGGCATACAGGCTGTGCAAGCAAAAACTTATTCAACATTATTATTAATTAATATTGTTAAATGTATTAAAAGTAAACGTCTACGGAATAATTTTTTTTGTTTCTGTTAATTTTTTTTATTTCTTTTGTTTGATTAACTAAAGAAAAAAGCTAAAAAGTAAATTCTAAGAAAAAATATATTTATAAATTATGTTATTTATATATTTATATATAACAAAAAGAACTTAACACAAAATACAAAAATTAATTAGAAATAAACAATAAGAAACTTAAAAAAAAAAAAAATAGGGTGGCTTAATTTAAAGAAAATTGGTATTCTAATACAAGGAATTGCATATAAAATCAAACGTTCAATTAAAAAAAACTGTTTGTGAGTGTTTGATAAAGAAAAAATTTATTTATAATTCTTCTTCTAAGAAAAAATTCAACTCAAACCGTTTTGCACTCCCCGAGCAAAAAAAAACAAACTAAACAAAATAGAAAAAAGTCATTTTTTTACAAAAAAAAAAAGTAAATAAATAATCATACAAATCTTATACAAACAGGACAAAAATCAGTGTGCGCAGTGATTCGATCCAATTAATTAGAGCTATTTGTTGTTAGTTAATATAAGGTTTTCGAAAAACAAATCTAGTTTATATATTAAACATACTTTACAAGATCTAATTGTTGTTGACGAATTAAAAACAAACAAAAAAAAAATATATTATATTAAAAAATGTAATTTAATGAAAATTGTTCGATTTATTTTTGGTGCCAATGAACTGATTTTTGAAGTTTTGTTTTCTGTTTTTTTTTTTTTTTATTATTATTGTTATGTAGCTGTTTTTGGTTTTTCTTTAATTTCTTTCAAAGGTGATATTCAAAAAGCAAATAATATATCTAATTATGTATAGATTTTGAATCCTAAAATTGACTGTACTGTAAGCATTATGTTTTCAAAAATTCATCGATTTCTGTTGAGCCGCTTTTTGAGTAAGTTTTCATTGATACTTTTATTTAAAAATACTTCTTTTTATTAAACTTAAATTTTAAGCATCTTCTGTAAATTATACCAATAATTTAAAAAAAAAAAATTATAAAAATAAATACAAAATTAACAACAACGTATAAAATAAATAAAGCTAAACAAATTAAAAATCGAATTATTAGTATACTAATTAATTTAAATAAACATGCAATAATTAAAATTTTAAATTTTTATTTATTCGAAATTAATTTCTTAAGAAAAAAAAAACTTTTTTTTAAAAAATAATTCCAAGTAAATAATATTTTCATATATTTTTTTCTTTTAATTAGCAACTTATTTATCTACAGTATTTAAATAACGTTTACTCTTTTACTTTTTTTAATATTCTGCATTCCCAGTATTTACTTTTTTTAAAGATAATTTATTATGAATATGGAATAATTTACAGAAGGTAAAGAAATTCAATTATTTATATATTTATCAAAGAGAACAATAATAATAATTCTATTTTAGGATATCCATCTTTTGTATAAAAATTAAAAAAAATATATATTTGTACTTTTTATAACTTATAGGCCACGAATTAAATTGAGCTGAGACACATGCCGCCAAGAAACCAATGCCTTTTGAAAATTAATATTTTTCATAATTGATGAAAGAAATCAAAATAAAAACTAAGTGTGTTTAAAAAGCTGTAATATTGATATTTTTTGGGATACAAATTGATAGTGACTGTAGTAAATTTATTTACAAATTTTGATTACATAGCCATTGTTGTAGTTCCGTATATATTTGGTGTTATTATTTATTGACCAACCGTCAAACTATCATTTACCTTTGTGAACAAGATTTTTTTGTATTAAAATTGTTTCGAAATAAGTGTGTAATGAATTCACAATGACCAATTTTAGAAAAGGAATGCACATATAAGTCATCATCTTATGTAAACATCGCAGAATTCCGATTAAATCGGTGAAAAAGTTATCTGATCCAGACATTTTAGATCTTAAAACTGCTTTAATAGCTAGTACAGGACTAAACTAAAGCGAGATTTGCATGCGACTATCTGTCAGCTAGGCCTTGGACTGAGGCAGGCCTATGAAAATATATACCAAGACCGCCAAATTAACAGCTTTACAGCAAAATTTACCCCGATGGCATTACTGTTGCCGTCAAAATAATTTATTTTATATTTTCATCCATAACGACTAGAGATTTTTGACAGACAGACGACAACTATTACATTCATTCGATTTAGAATGACGGTATAAGTCCTAGTATCCAAATAGTGCACTGTTTATATTAGAAAACAGCGACTGCACCCTGCTCAGATAGGTATTCCTTTGTGACAATTTGCAGTGCGACTATTTCAAGCCTACACCCCTGGTAAATAGTTATGACACATATCAGAGGGTTCATATATTTTCTATATCAACATTTTTGACTTCGATAATGATCTTGACTCATGTGGCATGTAACATCTGCTAAGGAATGTCTATCAAAAAGATAGCTAAGTATTAAAACATTCATACCGGGGTTTTGGTATTGGGGACCAGTACGGATGATGAATTCACGAAGCTTGGTAAGTCTATACAAATTCAACGTCTTAACTAAAGGAGTGCCACTACTTCATAGAAAAGAGCGTTAATTGCCTAAGACTTTTCGTTTATAAATTCTGAAAGATCCTGCAGCTCCAGGATCTAGCCCTGAAAAGAAAGCACTATTTGAGAGCGTTTCTTCTTGTTGACCTCAACGATGTTACGAGTACAAATAGAAATTCTACTGATATTGTGGTACCACGATCAACTACTTACCTACCCACACCGTGCACCAAATGCCTTCACTAGATACTATAGCTTAGTAAGTTGTAACATGGACTGTGTACCATGTTCTGTACTCCACATGATTCTAGTCCCTAGAGGAAATCGAAAAACTTATGACGTTGTATCACTTTTTTCAGTCAACACCCAATCTGTCGATCATCATACTTAAATGAACTACCGAAATCATAATAAGTAAATCGATTCTGTGTGTGATTATTAGAAGTGGTCAAAAAAATGGAGCTTGGATATTTGGGGTGTCATAAGCGAAGACCGAATTCCACCTTTTGACAGGAAAACAAACAATGGATCTTGCTAGAGGGGAGTAATGCTTCCTGTATAAAAATAAACACCTTGAGAAGGCATACTCTGACAAAAATATTATTTAAACTAATCTTAATATAGTAAAGGAGGCAAGACACTGGTGCAGGCGCGAACATTATTTAAGAGTACTGCAATAACTGAGATGACCAGTCTTGCTTTTAGCGGAAACTCACATTCCCTGCAGAATTTGATAATTTAGCTCTGGATAAGTTGTATCTTACCGGCACATTAACAAAATCAGTGCACTACGGTAAGCCTCCACTAGATGAAGAAAAATAATTAAAATGCCGAGAAGTCTGGATAAATTCGGAAACACCAATAAATTGTTGATTGATGCGGCATCACTGCTTGATTGCAATGCTGATGCAGGACATAACTGATGGAAATGTCATGCTGATATAATTTTTGTTTGTATTTTAAGACGTATATTTAGTTACCCATAAAGTCATTTATTAATATATAACAAAGATTGCAAGAAGAGACAATAATTTCAATTGAAATATTCTTTAACCTATTAGGAGCGGTATCAGAAAATTTGATGATACTTTTTTATTGGCGTTTGATTATCAGAAAAATGATGCACACGTTTGCATTTTAGAGCATTATACAGTGCTGAAGCTGCATCACAGTTGCAGTTATCGAATTCACCCCCCTTACATATAAAATTCGCATCAGCGTATTTGAAGGCGGAAAATGTGAGGTGACTGGACACACTCACCTGTCATCGGACTATTTTAAATACCTAGATAATTTCTCGGCTGTCTTACTAAACAATTTTTAAAAACATATTTTATCCATATTTTCAAATACAAGTTCGTTGTACTTCAATTTGTATCCCAAAAGATATTTATTTAATAAAAGAGTAGGAATGTCCAAAAGGGTGATTTCCTATTTTCCTTTCCTTTTTTTTTTCTTTATTTTTGCAAACAATTTTTCAGTTGAACGTGTGAGTATTCTTTAAAATTAATATTATTTCCAAAATTTTATTTTATTATTCAACCTTTTAAGACATTCATAGTGTATTGTTGTTGTGTGAATTGAAATGATGAGTAAACAGAAGTGTTTCAAAAAATGCAAATTCATCCTTTAAAATTTGTCTGATATGACTTTTGTAACTGATACTAATAAATTATAAGAATTATTACAATAAATCGACAGAAAAAAATTAATTCAAGAAAAAATAAAATAAAATAAAAAATCAAGCAAGTGTCCTTAAATGCATTCGGTAATTTACTTTAATAACAAAATATAAACTAAAGAAAAAAAATACTGTAACGATTAGTAAAAAAAAAAAAAAATACAAAAAAATAAAACTAAATAAAAAATAATTAAAAAATAAATACAATTGTTGATTAAATACTTTTTTTTATTACAAAAAAAAAAATTAAATGTTTTTCGCTTCTGGTACATCGTGATGTGTACCTTTTTCTAGGATCCTTGCTATACGTTCCACCATATTTGCTTCTTTGGGCAGCCAGTTCAGTAATTTCTGGAATCCAACTAGCGAACACAGCCTAAATTTAACATACATACAAATATTTATACGACATTAAGACTTTTGGTTTTTTTTTTTAACTTTTAATTTATTGCTTTCTTTTTTCAGTTAATTTTTTCCTTACTTTACCAGCAAATAATTGAAATCTAAAGATTTGTTACTTGTATTAAAAAAGAAATTCCTTCCCTGAAATTGTTCAACTTAAACCCTTACTTCGACATACTTACAACAAAAAAAAAAAATACCACTCATTCACACACTTTTTTTTACACTTGTTTAGAAAATATTTATGTACGATACCCTTAACTTTGTATAACTAACTTTTTACCAGAATTTTAGAGAAAAAGCAAGAAAAATAAAATACTTTCTTCTAAATAATAGAGGAAAAATCGACTAATCAAATGGGAGGAATCCAAAATTCAAAAAAAAATAACTTAAAAAACAATATACAAAGAATCAGAAAATATATAAAAAAAAAAAAAACCAAATAAACTAAGGAAAATATTTTAAAAATTAGTTTAAAGCATTTGAAACAACGTAAGGTATTGAATAATACTTTGTTTTATTTTCTGTAAATTGTTCTGTTTTTTTTTTTTTTTTTTTTTGTTGGGGATCTCAGATAAAAGGATTCAAGGAATTTCTTTTCTATATATCTCATCTTGTTATCTCTCTCAGTTTGTCCTTTGTTGAGTATGTTTCGTTTCTTTTTTTCGCACCCTAAACAATGTGTTTTGAAACAAAGAATAAAACATTAAACACTGATGAAATTTAAAATTTTAAAGAAAAGTATGCACCAATGCGTGACCGAAAATTGAATTTTGTGTTTCCTTCTTTTGATTTTTTTTTTTTTTGTAATCCACATAATAATTAACGTCATAAAACAAAAACAAAGATAAAGACAAATATAAAAAAAACACATATATATATATAAATATATTAATATCTTACGTTGCTTGAAATAATTTAAATTTATATCGTTTTTTTTTTTAATTCTTACAACAAACAAAATCAATTTAATTTAATTGTTTCTAGGACTAAAAGATTTGCTATTAAAAATCAAAACTATGCTAACACGAAAAAAAAAATTTATTACTGGTAGCATTGCAAATTAACACATTTATATTATTTTGTTAAAACAAATAAAAAAAATTATAATGATAACTACTACTTCAAAGGGATTATTTATGATTTTCAACTTGTTTTCTCATCTCTTTTTTTTTTAATTATCAATGAAGATAAAATAAAATGTGCAAAACAACATGGTAGTCATGAAAGTATAATAGAAATAAAATACAAAAACATTGGGAAACTTAATGAAAACAAAACGAAGAAGTTATAAACAAATTAGGAAGTTTCATTGAAGAAAATGGGATTGGGAAAATAAAACTGTGTCTGTCCTTGACTTCTCTTGCCTCATTTAAGGATACGAAAAAAAAACAACACTTTCTTTATGAATTATATTCATATGTTTGTGGGAAAAAAAATATTTATAAACTACGTAAAACCATTGAAAAAAAAAAAAAAATAAATTATTATCAAATAAAAAGGGTAACAGACTATTTTATGTATAAATTGGTGCTGAAACGTTAGAAAAGAATAAAAAAAAAATATTTTAACTAAATAATTGGTTGTAAATCGAGCAGTTTATTTTTACTTATTTTACTTTTTTTTTGTGTAACCATTTAAAGAACAAATTTACACGAAGATTTTTTTTATATATATATTGATTTTTGAAGTTTTGAAGAAGAATTTTGTACATAAAAATAGAAAATAAATAACACGTAAAAGTGATTAGGACTAGAATGGTCTTAATCAACTTCTACGTGGAGTGAGAAATTAAATGAAATAAAAAATGAATAAATACAGGAAACAAATTAGTAAATAAAATTGAAAAATTTTCTTTTTTTTTAAATATTTTTTTTTTTTTTTTTTTAAGTTACTGTCTTTGTTTTTGTTATCTTATTTGTCTACCTCTTTCCATGTTCTCTTTTCAGTTCACCACCATATTTATTGCCACTACCGACGAGTTCAATAATTTCCGGTATACTGCTGGCAAACATTGCCTAAAATTTTATTACATTGGGATTTTATATATTAAAAACAATAATCTTTCCAGTTGTTTTTGTTAAGTTTAAAAGAAAAGTATTTATACAGACAGAACAATTAAATCATTAAATAAATATTTATTTATTTAATATTTTAAAAGTAAAAAAATAAAAAAAATTAAACATAAAAGCGCTTCGGAGTTCCGATTTAACAACAAAAAAAAATCTTTAAAAATGGTAAACCATAATTTATGTTAGATTTGCACATAATGTTTTATTAAAAATCGATTATACACGCATTTCGTATAACTAAGCATCTAATATGTGTCTGCTAATTTAAAACTACTTCATATCGAATAAATGTGATAGACGAAACATTTGCAACTTTGCAGCTAGTTGAGTTTGACAGACGAAATATTGGGATGTGTGAATACAAATATTAGATGTTTTTTTTTACTAAGGGCCAACCGAATTAAACTTTCTTTATCGATGTCCCAAGCGTGGAATTGGGTCAGTGAGTATGAACATTGGTCAGAAATTTAAAAAAAAAGGGACAGATAAATAAATTTGTTGGTAAAATTTCTAAAAATTATTAGAAAGAATGTTGAGAAGTGCGAGGAACGTCAATTAAGTAGATGACTTCATCAAGTGAAATTGCAGTGCGGAATAGAATTCGAGAAGAAATTTGTTGAACAAGTTCTTCATGACATGACTACGGAGTTTGGCCATTTAGCTTCGTTGCTGCAGTCCTGTATATAGCTTGAATATTTATAGATGCAAGTCATTCAAATATTCGTAGTTTAACAATTCGCAGATGAGTACAATCCATGGCCTCTAATACGTGATAGTTGTAGTTCTTTAATGACCTTTATCTACTTCACTATGAAGTTGGCAACCTTCTACTATTTTTTGATGAATTTGCTTCAAACTCCTTTCAACGTTTTTGACTGATCGCAGCAGGCAGTCTTCAACTGCACCACTATTTGAAATGTTAGATTAAACATTGGTCACATCCATAGCTTCTGTGGAATCGCATACAGGCAGCACTTAGGCGCTTTCTAATACCACATTGTGAATTTATTGAGTAGGCAACAGTTTGCTAGTTTGCGTGGTGTTGTTAGTTACTGAAAACAGAAGCTAGCGTAGATTTCGTTGCTAATTCTGAAAAATAAAAAATTATAATATTTCTATTCGTATTTTATTTGTATTTAGGCATCATACTATATGCAGTTTTTCCATTTAAGTTCAAACTAGGGATCATTTAACTTAAATTAAGTCTGAGGGTTGGAAAAATAGAGCATATCCTTAAAGTAAACTCAACTTTAACACCATCTGGTTGTTTCTGGTTCCTTAAGAATTGGTACAAAGAAAATACTTGGAGTGTACTCATATAAAGGATACAGATATGAAATTGTAGCTTCTTCCAAAAATGTATGGGGAGTGGGGCTATGTAGGGTAAATGAACAGTCCCAATTTTGAATCGCAGCGGTATGTAATTTTAAAGGCCGTCATGAGTAGATTCCAGATCAGTTTGTTTCATTTGAAAAGGACATCTAATAATATAGTGAAAGCGCTTAAGACCTTTTTCGAGAGTTCAATCGGGGATTTTTTTTATATAATTTGCGCGAGCCAAAGGGGATATGAATACCCTTATATTATTTCAGGAAACGGGCGTTTTGGGAAAAGGGGGACGAGGAACAGAGGAGAAGCCTCTGCACGTTGTCTTTAAATGTTTGAAGGTTGAAGTGATAAGGATGCTGTTTACGAAAGCATTCCAAAAGGCAGCGATTTGCAGACAAGGACGCATGTAGATAATGTAATGATATTTGCGTTCTTAAGAACATGATACCGATATTATGTAAATGTTAAGGAATAGACAGCAGTAAAATAAAACAGTAAGGTCTTGGAAACATGAAACATTTTCTACCACATGTTAGCTCCGGTTTTCATTGATAGACAACAACACGCGAATTAGCGACTCTTTTCTCATAGAAACACAACGAATAAATTCAAAATACACGCTAGAAACCGATTCATGTATCCAAGTCCATGAGCGGTTACCTCTACAGTATTCTAGAGGTGATATCGAACAAATATTGTCAAGACCCTGCCTAACTTAACCTAATACGTTTTGTAATGGAAACAGTAAAGAAGTTTACAAAAAAAAACTCTCATTTCTATTCATGGTCTGTAAGTGTATTCTCATACCATAAACTGAGCTACGTTTACAAGTAAAAATATTTTTAAAATATTCAGCCACTAAAAGGAATCAAATTTAAAAGTCAGCTTAAAGTATTACAGAGTTTTAAAAAAAGAATATTCAATTCTGTTTCATGTTTCCAATAAGTTAAACTTGTATTTTATTTCTTTCATTGGCTGAATAGTTTTAGAACGTTTGTACTTACGACATTGATCCGTCCTGCTTTTTTTGTTTAAGCGATAGATTCTACCTTGTGCTACGAGCAAGTACTGTTTTCACATAGCTTTGAATAGTGCTTCCAAGATTGTGATGGCTAGTGGGTTACGCCAACAATTCGAACTACACTTTTTGGTTGGCAGATCTGTGTTTGAATTTCAGTAGAGGATGGATTTTTTTTTTGTTTAATTGTTTTCTTAATATTTACTAAACTAACAACTGCTATATTGACAAATTATCCATACCAGTCCTCTTTTACTATTGAATTTTAATCAAATGTTGGAGAATTGTCCAAAAAATATAGTGCAGGGGAAGGAAACGATTCCGAGACTGATTTAGCCAATTCTATCCGTGGACGTCTCCTTCTATTTATGATCATTCGTATAAACAACAAGAAGCCAACATTTGTTGACTAGTATTGTCAGTGTAGTTATTGAATTCACAAAGACTTTCAAACTTGACTTGACAATTTATGCGGTGTTTTCCTACACATCGCGATTTAATCATAAATAATAATTAGCTGCTGCTTTTCAGTGAACTAGATATCATACCGATAATCCATTCTTTTCAATCTTTGGAATTAATTATTTACTGATACTTATTCAATATACTGCAGCAATTAAACCAAATGGTTATTTTTAGATATGTTTGAAAGATAGTGTTGTCATTCTATGAGGATTGTGTTCTCTCATAGTTGCCATTTAATCGTGGATAACTACACGCTTCAATATCGTGTCGACATTGTGAAAATTTACTACAAAAATGTGTGCTCTGTTCTTCAGCGACGAAGTGCATTTTTGAATGGCTTCATAATCAAAATTATCAGATCTGGAAAGATGCTAATTCACAACAGTTCCAGGAGCTTCCTTTGCATCCAGAGAACTCACTGTTTGGTGTGGATTTTAGTCAAATAGCGTCATTCAGTCATACGTTCTCCCAAATGAGAAAGAGGAGGCGGTTACTATCAACAGCGAAAAGTATGGAAAGATTTTTTGTTGGTCCGAATTGGATGATATGGACTTAGACAATAGCGTTGCAGCAAAACCGTACTACGTGCCACACAGGGGATGAAACAATTGCGTTTCCAGGTTATTTCGAGAAGAACTGGCATGGTGGCCAGTTCTTCTCGAAATAACCTGGACTCTGATTTATGCCAATAAACCAGCAACAATTTACGGCCTCGAGAACTAATGAAATATAGCCCGATTTATGTGGAAGAGTCAGCCAAAATTGACCCTCCTGGATCACTTCTTGGAAACGATACCTTGGAGGCCATTTGAATGATGTTGTTCTCAAAACATAGTGGCATGGAATGTACAGATTTCGGCCATACCCTACACAACTCTTTTTATTCAATTTTAAACATCGAGGGCTCTTATTGAAAAGCCCTTTACAAAGAAACGACTCCTTCCAAGTATATTTCAAATACTAAACATGGTGTGCACCCCACAAAATGCAGATTTTCAAACAGAGTTCCCTGTCGGTTCTTGCCTATCCCAGCCCATATTCACAACTAGTTTTAAAAAAAATAAGCTGCAATTCTATAGAATGTCATAACTAATTTATATGCGAAATGTGTTAAATTTTGTATCTTTCGTGTAAACAAATCAAAAATGATGTGCAATATTGTTTTTTTTTTTTTTTCAGGAAAATTATTGTTTACCATTTTTAAAGTTAAAGCGTTTTTTAAATATTCTTTTTTCAGTAACTTTTACCCACTATATGCTGGGAAACTTCAGTTTCATTACCTTTCGAGTACAAACATTTATGAAACATCGTTGTTTTTTTTTATATTTATACATATACTCGTATAATTACATTCCTTTCATTGAATTAGTAAAGGAATATATATAGCTTTCTTCAAAAAGCGGTTACACAATATGCAGCAGCCAGCATTTCATGCAAGAAACACAACCATTTATCATTGGCAAAATAAATTTCAAAAATCCTGAAATTCGTTTTGCCAAAATTTAAAGTTTTTTTTTTTACTATACAACAAAATTTATACAATAACTGCCTATCATAAACATAAACAATAAAAAAAATTCTATTCCTACAATCAATAATAAAAAACCTCTCATGATTAACGTGAAAATGTTCCCTAACTTACATTTTAAATAAACGAAAGAAAATACATGCACGCAAACCTTATAACTTTAATGACAAGAGTTAAACTATTATTTAAAAGTATTAAACATAAAACTTAAAATGTTGCAAGGCACTACTTGTTTTGGGTGAAGCTTATTCCAAATTTTTTTTTCTCTTTCAGAAGTTAAACTATGAACTCAACTAAGCAAATAAACAAAAAGTTAATAACAAAAAATATGTTCGGTTTTGTTTAATTTAATTTCAATTAATTTTATGAAAAAATAAATTAATATATAAATATATTCGTTTTGGTGCAACTATTAATATTTAAAAAAAATATATATATATATAGGGAATAATAATAACTATATATACAAACTTTACTTATACTTTCTAGAGGGATCTCACTTTAAAAGGAATAATTCAAATCTTACTTTTACGGCAAAATAACAAATTTGCTTTTAGTAAAAAAAAAAAAAAACTAATGGAATAAAATATTTTGTTAATTTCTTCAATACATTCACTCCACATTGTTTATATCCTAATTGAACCCTATAAATATGTAACTCTGTCAAAGCCCTACTTTTTTTTTGTAAAATTGCCTAACAACCTATTCAAAGCGAAAATAAAATCTAAATAAAACTTTAACAACTCAGGTGTAGTTTTTTTTTTTTTTTTCTTTTTTATAAATTTTTCTACCTTTACGGCTAATAAAAATCCTGTAAAAGAAATGTTTTCCTTTTGAAGGATATTTGTTTTATGATTTTTTGTTTCTTTTATATTGGCAGCATTGTCATTTTAAAAATCAACAATTATTTCTTTCTTTTTTTTTGAAAAAAAAATTAAGTTTGTGCACATATTTATATATATAATTTTCTTTTACTTAAAAAGAAAAGAAAAACAATTAAGGAAATTAAATTTATAGATAGAAATAGATAGAGAATAAAATAGACAAAGAAACAAGTAAAGGAATAAAAAAATAAAAAATTTGAACTTACCAAGCCGACGAGTAGAAAGAACACCAAAAACGTTCTTCCTAAAACAGTCTCACAGTAAACGTCACCATATCCTACCGTCGACATGGTCACAATTAGGAAATAGACACAGGTCCAATAGGATAATTGATGAGGATTTTTAAAATCTAGCGGATCGCCAGAGTTTTCCAGCTAGTTTTAAAAATGTGAGACGATTAGAGCAAATAATAGGAAATAAAAGTTTTTTTGAAAATAAAAACAAAGCAAAAATATTTAGGCATAAAATTAAACAATTTTTTTTTTTTTTTTCAAAAGAAGCAAAATGAAAATTTTAAAACTAAAATAAGTACATACACATATACATACATATAAATAAATTTGAAGCAAATATTCTTACCAAGTGTATTATGCCCGCTGCTGTTAACCATACTGATATAAAAATTGATACTAATTGAGCCAATCGTATAGAGCTCGATGTTTTTAGTATATTTAAATATTGTAAAATATCTGGGACAGTCATAAGACGAAGCGCTCGAAGAAATCGGAGACCTGTTATGGTGTTAGATAAATACAAGTATTTCCCTTTTTTAGTTGGTAAATCATAAATGTAGATGTATACTTGTGCAGTTTTCTTTTATGATGAAATTATTAAATGACGTGTTCTACAGTGTTTTTCTTTTACACAAATACTACTGCTAAAGGACCACTTGTATATAAGTTTTTTTTTAATGTTTATATTTCCAACTAAGTATTCTGACTCAAAATGATTTTAAAAATAGTTTTTTAACTACCATTAAATTAATAAAAATTATCTGTAATATTGAATAAAATCGCAGAAGAAGATATTTTTTATAAACTTTTAATACATACTTTTAATCCAATAAAATGTGTTCTTTACAAGTTTTAAAATTAATACTGTGGGCCTGAGTAGCGACTGGTTGAGAAGCTGCACTTTACGATAATGGCTTAAAAACGTTCAGCAGATGTTCTGCGAAGAGTTTTCGGACTTCCGATCCAATTTCCGTCCAGTGCCTTCAAAGGCCAATTTTGTAACTGGGGTCTTTTTAGATACTTAGCTGCTTTCCACAAAGAGTACTCGTAGTCGGTGCAAGCAGACGTCGTTAAACTTCGTAGAAATCTACTAAGTGAGTCATTTTTAAGTTCATAAATGAGACAGTTGAAAACAGTCTTATCGTCTGGGAACCTCGTGGTTTACCATTTTCTATGAGCCCTTCTTATTTTCTAATATCAATTATTTCTTTCTTCGTTTTCTGCGTGATGCATTTTTAGATATAGGTTGGGAAGCTACAGACAGTTCGCAACTTGGTTTAGGTCAAGCCCCTATGGTACTACATTTTTTTCTCATTTCTAATGCATTAAATCATGTTAAAATGTCAGTTTTGCATGAAAGAGACAACAAGTTTTTTTTAGGAAAAGAGAAACCATTATTTTGCAAAACAATGCAAACTGTTATAATTTGTTTTCAAACAAAATTAGACAGCAGCAAAGGACAGATGGCAAAAATTAATTGGGAGGAAAAATTTGTGTTTTATTTGATCGAGAAAGTGCCACAATTTATATTTACAGCACACAAAATAAGCAAATCTTCATCCATTTTGCAATTCAAAACAATTTAATTTTGAAATGTCAGAATTTAATGCAGAAATGTCAAAAAAAAAAAAGCTGCCAGTGGCTGAAAAATGTAGTTTGAGTTACATTGTTAATGCATTTATTTGACATTTTCACATTTATAAGGTTAGTGTGTGCGCACTCACACCTAAGGGGAATTTCAGTAGTGAATTTGTTGCACTCCTCTAGTTTCATTTTCAGCGCATTAAAAATGCGAAAAAAAAAATGTAGTGTCATACGGGCTTAACATAACTAATAAGTTTGTACCTAATACCCTATAAAAGAATGGTGTCATTCTTTGCCCCCGAATAAGCTTCACGACTTCGAATTTACTGACGGTCATATTTTTTTTTTAATTAAGTGTTTGAAAGCTCGTATTAATTCAATTCGCCTAACGATAGTAAGAGACTGAATGATTTCAACTATCGAACTTTCTCTTTCGTTCATTCATTCATTCATTAAGAAAGCGGGGAATTGAAAAGACGGATTGGGTCAGCATGTGTAAGTTCATAGAAAAGTAGTTTAAAATTTAAAGCGTCTGGTGTAAATGGTAATATAATATCAGCACAGGAAAGAGAGGCCGCATCCTACGTTTCAAATAAAAAGAAAATGTCTCCTAAACCCATTGTCTATAGTACCCAGACACAAGTTGATTTCTGAAATATAACGATCCTCCTAATGTTTGGCAGAAAATGGAGGTGGGCAAATTTGTATGACGCTTAGGCCCAAAACCGCAACGAAAGAAATGTTTAGGTTGCTTCTTAAAATGCTTCAAAATCTATTTTGGATTTTTCGAGTTATTGAACCTGATATCTACATACATATACGTACACCACGTACGAATAATTGTCCATTCATACCTTTTTTAAGTTCGATGCGTTTTGAGATAAATAGACACAGCAATTTTTTTTTTTAATGTTACTTCAAATCTTTTTTCTTAATTTTAGGTAGTTTGCGGCGGAGTTATTTTCTGGAGCTATTTTGGTATAGGTACAGTCGGCAATGCTTGCAGAATCCAAAATATAATGAGAAAAGAACAGTATTGGAGCATTTTTGAAAATTAAATGTTGCCTTCTGGACTGCGTAATTTTTGACAAAAAAAAAAAATGTATAATGATGTCAAGCACTAGTCAATAGCTCTGCAGGCTATACTTGGCTGAATTGTTAACTGGAGCTACACTCAAAGTTGTCCACCACAGTCACCTGATCTCAACGCTATTGAGCTCTTGAAGGAAGAACTGGACAGAAACATACACTTCCGCAAAACATTTATAGAATATTTTGCAGTCAGAAAAGGTGCCACATTTGCACAGGAAGCCTTTGGAATGCCGAAACTTTGTAAAGCAGTAATAAAAATAAAGTGCACGACTGAGTCGCACGTACTTACTATATGTATGTTATTCATCTGTAAGTCTCTCAGATTTAAAATTTTATCATTGAAGAGTTTTTCAACAAATTCAAAACAAAAAAAAATCCATTAAAAATAAAAAAAAAAAAAATTGAAAATTGTCCAACTTGGTATGCCATAATTTTGGATTCCGAACAAAATCGATCAAGTCAAAACCGAGAAATGGCAACTTTTCAAAAACTCTGTAATGAAATCTTTGAAAACTTAGGAGATAACCTACATGAGCTACTGGCTTCTAAATACTCGTAAGTCAGTTTTTGAAAACTATTTCCATGCAAAAGTTTTGATTAGTTTTCTATCGCGTTTTCGACTAGTTTTATGAAATACCGCATTTATCCTAAAAGCGATGTGTGTATACACATAGTTATATTTATAAAATAGACCATAGTGCAGAACTTATTTTAGAAATATTTTATTTCAAAATTGCCGAAATTTTAAAATTTGGCTTTTACTCAAAAAACTAAGTTAACAAAATTGGTAGCTTTTTAACAGCTTTTGAACAGCTTTTGACACGAGATTGGACAAATGTTTACTAAGACTTTTCTGTTGGCCTTGATGAGTGGAACATTGCCGCATGTAGTTGGGGAATGCGATATCAGATGAACATCTAGGGACTTAGATAAATAAATGGGTTTATAGTTGAGTTAGGCTAATTTATTACCAACTTACTGACGGAAAAAATTACTGAATGAATGTGCGTAATTTCAATTACACATAACAGGTAGATGCAAAACCCTTATTTACTTTATTTAAAGCCTTTAAGTACAACAGTAAGGAAATTAGCATCATCCAGTATTATGCTTAGACAGAACCGACGACTGAGGATGAAAAGTCATGGTCCCACCCAAGATTTAACACCTTATGGAGACATCGTCGCTGTAATAAGGAAATTTAAAGCGAGGGCAGGCGCTGACAAGGTATCACTCAGAACAGTGGGATATCAGTGAATTTATGCAACGTCAATAGGCTTGACATAGGTTGCACCATACATGAGCACAGAGTCTCCCATAAAGGAATTAGGTATCGATTGATCAACAAGGAAGTTTAAACATTTAAAAACAGTTTTATGTGATCAGTACCTTACTTCCACCACTAAGAATTCACTAAAGAGCTGGTAGAAGATTTAGTGAAGATTTGAGATGATTCACTAATAGTTTCGAGAGAGGATCAGCTGAACACAAGGAGGGAACATTTTCTTTTGGAAGTACAATACATATGTAACAGAGACTGAGTGCCTAAAATTCCTCGAATTTCGAGGGGTTACAATTCGGACCCAAAATCAACTATTTTTAAAAAGTTCAATTTACTCGAAAATGGCATACGAGTACTCAGTTGTTCTCTAAAAAGTTTAATAATAGTACTTTACTTAGTAACGGACTTTCGTAAGTTGGTCATATCTCAGACAAAGATTGGAAGATTTTATTCAAAATTGATATCTAAGTTTTTTTTTTCTTATAATTTGCGCACGCCAAAGGGGATATCAATAACCTTATACTATTACAGGGCACGGGCGTTGTGTAGATAGACAAAGAGAGAGAGAAAGAAAGATTTGGCGTAGTGGTTTGAAACTCAGGTGGTATTAAGTTTCTATAAACTGGAAAAGGTAGAGTCCAGATAACTGGGGAGCATTTTTGTTTTGCTTTTATTGTCGTTCTCATGATTCACAGTATTTTTTTCCGTCATCATCACGATCAAGTTGCATTTTCAGCCATATGACCACTCTACTGCCAGTGCTATGCTTTCGTAGTAGAGTTGACTTAGCTTTCGCAATTGATCGACTTTTTTATTTATTTCATGCGAAATAAATAGATGATCATTGACATCAGGATTTGAACCGTGAACCAACAGCGTGACAAGCGATGATGTTACCACTGCACCATGGCCACCCTCAAAAATACGTCTGTTTTTTTAGGCGGAATTACTCGCTATCCGCGAAGCCTGTCGTCAGATCAATCTACACACAAATATAATGGCAAGGCAAAAGATCGAAGATTTATTGACAGCCAAGTACTAGTAAAAGAATGCCTAAGTGAGCTAGCCTCGCTAGATGGTCAACTCAGAAAAACTGATAACTTTTTTAAATTCCACAGGTTGGATTTAGAGACTTCTCATCAATACACCTAAATAGCCAGGTTTACATGAGTTGTGGTTTCAAAATGTCACCTAGTGCTAATTGGGTTCTTTTGCTGAACAGCCACTCCTACCTACCTACCATACGGTGTGTGTTTTTTTTTTCGATATCTCATAAACGGTTGCGTTTTTGTAAAAATATATAGTTACAGACGATAATTGCTGTTTTTTTTTTTTTTTTTTGTTCTACATAAAATCAATTTGAAAAGTATCCCTTTTCATGGACACAAAAGTAAGTTTGATCTATATCCTTAAAATAAAAAACTCTCAAAGACTTTTAAGATCACCATTAAACTTGGCGTTATATTTCCTACAATTTTGCTAATAAGCGTTTTTCTCCTATCCTTAACCGTTTCCGAGAAAAATTAAGTGAACTTTTTTTTAAAAAACAAAACACAAACTTCGTTTCTTAAATATCTCCATACCGGCTAAGTTTACGGAAACAATTATTTTTTCTAAATTCTTTCGAATGGCTATTTCAAAAGCATATTTAAAAAAAAGGTAAGTTTGGTCTATATCCACAGTTTGGTCCACATTCATTTCTTAATTTCAAAGCAAAACAATTAAATTATTCATAATCGCCCCGACGACATTATCAAAACAATCAAATTTCTGTATATTTCTCTATGCAAAGCTCACAATAGAAAATTAAATTAAAAAAAAAAATTTAAATACATTTGAACAGAAATCTGTTTGATGTTATTTATAGTCCAGACTATGCACGAAACTCTTGCACGTGTTTTTTTTTTTTTTAGATTTATGAGTGTTTGTAGATGATATACTCGTAGAATTAATCAGTTGTGAAATATCTCTGCAAACTATCTCATTTTTCTTTTAAATCGACACAAAATCTCTACTGAAACATCAATCGTAAAACATTTAATTATACTGAAGCAAAAAAGTTATATTTCTCCAGGGGCACATTGCATGTTGCATACTTTGGTCACATCATTGCTTTTATATTGAAGGCGTTAAGCAATCTAGAGCTTGTATGATGATTATAGGAATTTGAAGTGATTTAATGAGTTTTTTTAAGCTGCATAGGGAATTCAAATAGCACGAATGTTTCCACTAAACAGAAATTATCGGCCAATCTACTTGAATTTATTAAATCTAATAGAGAAATATTCGTGATGTACCTAGAACAATGGAAGATAATTTAGAATGTGCGAGAGTACATAGCGTTAGCAACCACAATTTATCTTAAATAATTGTTGCTATTTGATTTCATATTTTTACAAAGTAAAATCAAATAAAAATAATTTCCAAAACACAATAATAAACGAGACAAGCATGTAATTGGCTTATAATTTGGAGTGGCTATGGTGGGGCTGCGAAAACTCAGCCTCAGATGTTTACAAAACGTTATTCACTCTCTTGGAAGTTAATTTAGTAAGCCTACAGTGAATAAGGTGGAGTGGGTGATGGTCTCTAGAAGTAACAAGATATTGTGTTACAGAAACACGGTAACCAATTGAGTGACTAGTGTGTTAAACATTGAGTAAAACTTTCGAATAACACGCACTACACGAATAATTGAGAGAAGCTACACTAGGCTGTCTGTAAACTGCTGGCGCACAGCAGTACCCTTATTTGTTTATACTCCAGCACCACAGTGAAATAAAAGTTGTTTCCAGAAGGATAGTCCCTCTAACCAGCTTCTACTCATATCATGCTTAGCTAAATTAGACGTACGTAAAATCTTCTTGTTCCAACTTTCTGCGGCGTGTTACATTATGATTAGCTTTATACGTCTGTTCATTATTTCCACAACTGAAAAGGAAAAAGCTCAAATTCAAGCTTCAAGGATCAGGGTAAAAGCATCCACATCATAGCTGATAAGGTCGGAAAGATCACACAATTGCTTCGAAACACTGAAAACTGTAGAAAAAATTGCAAGTGGTGAGTAAGCATGATTAAATCTCTTTAAGACCGACGCGACGGGCCAAACTAAGACCAACCTCTAATTCCAGTCCTTTCAATCAACCAAAATTAAAGCTAAAACCGGGATTAAGGCCAGTAGAGCAACAATTCGTAGCATCATACAGCGTGCCAAACATTTAAAATACCGAAGAAAATTAAGAAGAAGCCGCCAATTAATGACGCACGGAAACATACATATTAAGAGGAATAAAGAAGGCACATGATCGTTACAATTTTTATTTTCATGATTTAAGGAAGGAGGAAATAACTTTGGATAGAAAACACAGTAAATGAGGCGGCGTGATGGTATAAGGCGCGGTATCCTATTACAGCACAGTAGATCTGAATTGTCAAAGCACAAGTGAATGACTGCAGAAACCTGCAAATCCATACTAGAATGAGCTATGACAATGGCCCGATATATAGTGCAAGGATAATCAAAGCCTGAAATCCGAGTCAAAATGTGGGATTATTGTCATATACACCTACCTTCAATATCATGGAAAATGTTTCGAGATAGCTGTCATAAAAAGGCTATGAAGAAGCAAGATCAGACCTCTTACCCTGATTCATTTGGATTTTTCCTCTGCAGTATTTCGAAATAAAGTGTTCTCGTAACGCAATGCACTATACACTTCCTTAACTCCCTAACCCATACCGTTTGGTATGCCAAATCATAGCCTGCTTCTCAATGCCGATACTGCTGCTGCTGTAATACCTGAGAACCGCCAAACAATGCAATGACATCTAACTACGAGTGCAAACAACTGTGTTCCATACACATGCACGTACATTTCTGAACTAAAAAGCTTTCAGTTATTCCTAAAGGTGTTCGTTACTACCCACTAATAATTCACGAGGGTAATTACTTACTAAAGTGGACGGGTTTGAATTAAGGCGCAAATGCTTCTCGCATGGATAGTTCTATGTCACCTGTTATATGTACATGTCGCTGACTGCTGCCTAAGAAGCTAAAGGATTAATGTACATCAAACTTTATATTTTGTTGTGTGCTGTTATATTTATCTTCATTTTTTTCCGGTGGAAAGTAAACGCCATTATCACAAAAAAGCTACAAACGTTTGTGAACCGATGCCTACGGAACATTTTAAGGATATTTTGGCCGAACCGTATCTCTAATGTACAGCTATATTAGGGAGCTGATCAGAAACATAAAGGCACCACCATTTAATGGCGTAAGTGGCAGTGGATCGGTCATACTCTTCGAAAAAGTGACAGTTTCATAGCAAAGCACGCAATGCAATTGACCCCCTAACCAAAGACGGCAGAATAGTAGGTTGAACGAGAAGTAGAGAGAAGGAGTTCCGCCAGCTGGGGAAGTGTTAGAGAGAGCTAAAACTCATTGCGAGAAATCGTAGTCGATGGCGCGTAGGCGTAGTGAAGCCCTAAGACTCGTAGGGGGAAACAGGATATAAGTAAGTAAGTAGATCTAGTTCCAGTTATCCATATCGTAACGTTTTCCTTTGCACCTTGCCTGTTAATACAGATCCGAATTTAAGTGCGAATTTTTTATAATTAATTTACCCTGCCCTGACATCACCACCATCAACCTTAACTTTGATCTTTACCTGGTGTAATGTCCAGGTAGTGCGATATATCGCGAAACGTCTCACTATTTTCTGTGTTACACAAATTTGGTTATTGCGACGTCTCATATTTTATGTGATTTTGCGCGATGTTTGGTGCCCTTTCTGTTTTATTTATCCGTAGTTACTTAAATAGTCCAATTTTCCTAAGCAATACCCAGTTCACTGTGCTTGATTCTCACATCTCAGATGGGCCTTTTAAAAGCCTCCACATAATGTTTGCTCGCGAAATAATTTATTGTTCAGGGCATTAATTTGAAGCTTAATTAGAAAATCGAAAACAGCTACAGGTAGATATCAGATTTGCTTTACGTTCAAAATGGTGTACAAAGTAGACGGTCCACAAAAAATATAGGCAGGACATGGTTTCAGTCAAGCACTGCCATGTCCGCTTTTTTTCTAAAAGTGTTTGCTAAAAATTATTTTAGCACTAAACTGAGGTTGGTTTTTCCCCCCAGACAGATTTTTTTCTTTGTTAATTAAATATTAAATTGCGTGCAATCAAATTGTTGCTGTTTTGTTGTTTTCTTTTTTTTTTATGATTGTGTTCTTTCTAACGCGTGGTTGGAATATAATTGTTTGTTTCTCTATGAACATTTTTAGGTGGCATCAACACATAAATTAAAAACGCGCGTTAGAAATCTCTTCATGTGTCCGAGCCCTAAATTGTTTTTATTTTATTATAAGAAGCGATTAAATGTTTGTTTAGTTTTAAATAGTGTATTTGTTTAATTTTAATGATTGGTCAAGTTGTGTGATGATTTTCTGCGACTTAGAACTTCAAATTGTGCAACAGACAGTCATAGAAACTTGACAAGCCTCGTGGTGGCACTTTGCATTATATTATAATCCTTACGTATCCTTTCATTTATTGCGGTTTTGATAGGTAAACCAAAATTGTATTTGCCTTGACTAGGACGTGGCCACAAAAATGTTCCCACGAATTTACAGGTACACCACTGGCGGCAGCTATTTAAATACATTTTAATATTATGAGCTGTAACATTTTTTTTTGTTTATGATTATCTGCATCGAAATAGGAAGTGCCATAAATAGTATTTTACATCTTTACAATCCTTTTTCAATTAATAAAAGTACTTTATTTATGTCCATGACAAGGCTTTATTTCAGACATTACTCTTTTCTTCAACACTTTGTTCGGATGAATGACCAAAACATGAACTCGTGAAAAATAGAAAACAAAACACATTTTATTTGAATTGCGTATGTGTTAAAATATCTTTTATTGCGATTTTATTGTCTATTACTACGACGACGACGAGAAGGAGGACTATAAATACAATTCTTCTCACATTTTTCTTTCTGATTCTCTAGCTACACATAAAAATACGTAATAGCACTTCATTGGAATTTTAATGGCTATTCAACTGCTTGTTATGTCTTGTAGTATAGAAAAAATCAACAAATTATAACATTAACCACTTACCGATCCATGTCCGATCTAAATATATTGATACAAAGGACGGGGGTATTGTAAAATAATCTACAAAACTGTACATTTCTAACATAAACCAAAGTTTATCGGACGCCGCTATGAACTGAAATAGAAAATGCAAATACGCAATTAATTAATATTTTTTCTTGTTATTATTATTTAAATTCTTATAACTTACTCGTATAAAAAAGTAAACCATAAAAAATATATTGAATGCGAGATCGATTTGTTGCGTAATGTTATTACTCCACTTTTGACATCTCTCAACTTCCTCGCTAGATGCGTCAATAAAATATATAATAAGTGATGCAATGCTGAGAATAAAAACGAGAACCACCTGAAAATAGAAGAGATTGCAAGGAATTTATTAGAAAATGTCCAATATAATTTTTTTTATTTATTAGAAAATAATCCTCATTAGATGACACTCAAATTGTTGTTCAATATTTATAAAGCAGTCCAATAGGGATATGTGTGCAACTAACACACTTGTCTCAATGGGTTCGGTCTGTCTTTGTAGCCATAGATGTGCAATAAGCAGAGTTGATGGTGTGTCTAATGTTTAGAGAGGCAATCAAGAAATCAATAGAAATATGATTATTACCAAGCATCCCCTGACACCTCCCCATATTCATAATAAAATGATTTCCTTTTGATATTTCTCAGATAAACTCAAGTTCGGGCATGTATCCGTACAATTTTCCACCGGAACGAAAATAAAAATAAATCATTCTCAAGTTTGCAATTAAAATCGAATTATTCCACTCACGGATAAAGCCCAAAGATTGCATCTTGCACATGGTGGTCGAGTGGGGAAAAAAAATCAGTATTCTCCAAAATTTATTGGCTTAATCGAATATCGTACAACGTTGTAGGTACACACATACGAGTATAGTGTGTAGCCATGCAAACCTCAAAATTATTGGCAAGAATTCAACGAAATTATTTTTTCCCACTTGGTCTGTGTGTTAAGAGCGTTTCACAGTCTAGTATCCTTTTTGGTCCAACAGCCATCCCACCCACTCCACCTGTGAAATTGTGCAACGTTTTGTAATTGATATTGTTAAGCTGAAATTGGTGCACATTGGATGGTATCTGAATATCCCTTGGGAGTAGATTATGTGTCACAATGTGAAGGGCGAAATTTGAAACGAAATGTATAGACCTACATCTATGGACTTGGCGCCATTTGAACTCAACCATTGAATTTGACACAGCATGGGATGACATTTTTATTTCTTATCCATGGAACACAAAAGAAGGTCAACATTTCCATTAGAATGCAATCTAATGAATTAAAATAGAATTGGATGGTATTCTTGGGTATCTTCTTCGTTTTTTTCTTCTTTTCCTTTTTCCCATTTAACATTTCCAATGAAATTTTTTGTACCTTGAATAATTGGAAGAGTCGGGTCATTGTTTTTCGAAAAAAAAAAATGTAATGAAATTGAAATCGCCAAATGGAAAGGAATGCTACCATTTTATGCCACAGTTAAATGGATAAAAGGTTAATTTGAAATGAAAATCAATGAAGTTGATACATAGAAAAGAGATATTAAGTTAAACAATTCATATACAATATTTATGTTTAGCGTCCTGTTTATACTCGTTATACCTAGAGAAATGAACTTATTTTACCCGAAATGCTCCCCCTGCGTAAGATATGCCATTGTACGAGCTTTCTACATCATCAAAATCCCTCTCCAAGTCAATACAAAGTAAAAGTAGAGGTCCATACAAGACGCTTAGATTGATGATGATCCGTAAAGTGTCGATCTGATCAACACAGAAAGAATGCCCAAACCGGAAACCTCAGATTAGAAGGTATTTTCCAGAAATACATATTATTATCAAGATTTTGGATGTATAATTATTGCACTCTGTTAAATAGCTTTACCTTGAATAATGGTACTCCAAGCCTTTTCTACATATGAGTGATATCAGAAATCCTTGAATTTTGTTTTAATATGGTTGGAAACGATGGCAAAAGGCTACTTCATTGATGCATAGAATATTCAAAGTCTTCACCGTGTATTGTTGCAACCTGTGGCCACCTACAAGCTTTTCGATGACACTTCACAATGTTCTGTTATCGCTGTTTCTTAAGTTTATTCACTCTGCATTTATGAAATTTCTTTTTCCACGGCACATGCTGGTCTTTTTTCCATTTTAATATCCCACTGGGACTCCAGCACCCTTCCACCTTCGGATTTTGGAATGCAAACTTTATTGTTGTGACAACCACGTAATATTGTTATAAAAAAACCTATGTGCTAATCATTTGCAAATAAATTAGATTTTTAATTTAAGCGAAGTTATTAAAAGCAAAAAACTGATTTTGACATTTTCCCAAAAGCTTGCTATGACCTCGAATATATCAAATATTATTTAGATCTCGATTTTCGACAAAATCGTTTGAGTCATACATAAATGGATAATGCGTAAAGTAACCGTT
This sequence comes from Pocota personata, assembly GCA_963082735.1. NCBI lineage: Eukaryota > Metazoa > Arthropoda > Insecta > Diptera > Syrphidae > Pocota > Pocota personata. The sequence goes on along the minus strand of OY720429.1, from coordinate 256,566,954 downwards.
ATAAAGCTTTTTTTCCCAAAACTTGGTACACTCAAATATAAAATTTAGACAACAGCATTAGAGCAGTTTTCGAGAAAATCACTTTTTTTAAAATTGACCATTAGTGAAGTACCGTTAATTTTGGTGTTAGAATGAAAATTCCAACTTCGCCTCGAATTGTGACCACACAAACCTAAGATATGAAAGTTGAAGCAGATTCGTTCAACCGTTTAGGCTGCAGTCCAGCACACATACAGACAGAATTGGCAGACCCACATTTGCGACGCTCTTAGTATCAAAACTTTTTTTTATTTATTAATTTTTCTTACACATTCTGGCGCTAACAGCTCAATGCAGTGCCTAACATATCGCAGCCACTCGTGCTGTGCGCCTCACGAATAGTTGGAACCTACAGATTTATGTCGTTTGGGCGAAATAGCATCTATCATACTTTCTGCCATTTTGGATGTCTGAATAACTAAGCAGTGACTCTCGTCGAATCGAAGAAATAGTTTGGTATGTTTTCATGAAAATCGGTTCAGTGTGTTAGAATTTATACAAATTTAGCCGTAGTCGGGTATCGATTGTGTTGACATTACAGGTGGCAGGTGCAAATGCCCAACTGCAGCCGTAGAAATATAAATTTGAGAATTCAGCCGCAGTATGTCTTATAAAGCCTACAAGTACACTATTTCATCGCAAGAATTTGCCTGAATCACTCCCTAACGTTTTATATGAAGCGTGATATACTAAACCATTCCAAATAAATTATAGAATGTACGAAAAATTGATTCGGGCAGACTTGAAATCAGCTTACTTGGCTGTGCTTCAATTGCCTTAAGTGAATCATAGCATGGACTTCATGGCTGCAATAATATATTTTAACAGTCGATCCTAGAACGAATAATATGAAAGAAAAGAGATCACACACTCCAGAACAAAAATGTATGGTCTCCAATTCATATCAATTTATACATGTACCTATATAAGCAAATTGTTTGTAAATATGTGAAGGGTGCTTCAATTGGAGGTTACAATTTAAATCTGGCACTACTGTCGTAAACACCGAAATAATGTCGGTCCATCTTATACCGCTGTTAAGAAAAATTTAATCGAACCGGATCAGTGTTGGATATGAAAATATCACCGCAGCGAGTACCAGTGACAATCCGTCAAAATCAATTCGCCATCGTTCCCAGCAATTTAACCTTTCCTATAGCTCAAAGTAGCGCATTTTAACAAAATATCTGCATCTACATGCCTACAAGATCGAATTGACTCAGAAATTGAAGCCAGCAGAGTGTTAGAGAACCACCAAATTGATGGCGATTTTCGATCAAAATCATTTTCAGGAATGAGGTACGACGTAGCCCCAGAGAAAATAATTGAGGGCCAATTGATGAACGCCCGCCGTGAGATGACCCAGTCGCCAAATTTCTCCTTCACGACTACTACGTATGGCATGTAGCGCCATCTTGTTGGAACAACAGCTCGGATATATTGATGTTATGGAGCTGCTACAGAAAGTCGGTTAGCATCGCTCTATACCGAGGACCATTGACTGTAACGGTGTCTCCTTCCTTATTTCGAAAGAAATAAGGTCCGATGATGGCACCGTGCCACAAACCGCACCAAACAGTCAATCTTTGTGGATGCATTGATGCTTGGTCGAACACTTGTGGATTGTGGTCGCATAGCAATTTTGCTTGTTGACATAGCCGCTGAGCCAAAAATGGGCCTCGTTCGAGAAGATGATTTTTTGACCAAAATCCGGATCTCCGGCTAACATTTCCAGCACCCAATTGGCAAACTCAAGACGTTGTTTATGGTCGTCCAGCTTCAATTCTTGCGTCAGCACAATCTTATATGGATGTAGGCACAAATCCAACCGCAAAATAAGCCTGGTTAACTCTCTGGAGATGCCCAATTCAGCTGATCGTCCTCTTCGATACTGGCCACTACGGCGGCTATGTTTTCTTCACTTCGAACAGATCTCTGTCTGGTTGGTGGCTTAAGGTCCAAAAGAGTGTACTCACGCTCGAACTTTTCCACGATGCGACGAATTGCCTGCGCACTGAAGCCATGATAACAACCGACCTCACGACGAAATTCACTTTACGTATTTACAACTGAGCTGGAATTTCGATAATAATTTTTAATAATTTCCACACGTATGGGAAGCGTCAAACGATGCTTGCTGGATGTCATTGGCAACTTTGAGAGCTGCTAAAACATAATAATTGGAAAAACTATGGTCACCCTTTACTTATATATGTATCTCAATTTAGTGAATATGGTTGGTTACCTATAAAATTATAACATCCGAACTTAATTGAGAGCAGAAGCGCTTTTGCGACTAATATATATCATGTCGTGCATCATTTTAAAAGCCCTCCAAGCATAAAAGTAATATTCATTTAATCCATATTAATTTTTAAAATATTGAAATATTCCTATCTCTGTATATTTTTCCTACCAATTCGCTTCAGCAATATTTTACACAAAAATAGATTAAGTGCATCGTCTCATTAACAATGCCTGCGGAAACGTCAGCAGCTGACTAAATATTTTGCCACCTCAAAGTGTTTTTTGACGCAATAAATTTAAAATACGATTTTCATATAAACTAATTATAGAAACCATCCAACAAAACTTTCGCATTTCCTCAAAAAAAAAAAAAAAAAAGTTTTCGAAACCCCAACGTATATACGAATTTTTCAATAATCATCGCCATATGGAAACATTTACTTTTCCAAAGATATTTTCAAGAAGCGCAAATGAAACCTCTGATGTAGCGTGGTCCAAAATCAACATAAACATCAAAATATCATCAATATAAGATTGAACCTGTCAACCGAATAAATAACCCTCACACCAGACCCATATAAAAGCTGGATGCCGTGCGGTTTTCCAAAAATATACGCACTCACTTTGCGTCTGTAAATAAGTGCGAGTTTAATTTTAAACTTAAATACACTCAGTACATGAGATATACCCTACAGACACATGTAAACTTTTTTTTTTTTTTTTTAAACTGAGGAGTTTTTGACCCCGCTTCACACAAAGAGGAGCTAAAGCTGTCGGAAAATAAAAAAAAACATTTTTTTTGTGTATTCTTTTGAAAAATCAACTTTATCTGAATGATCTCCTAGTGATTTCGAACGAATGGAAATCACAGGCATATGGATCATAATTTAAATTAAAAAGGAAAAAACAAAATAAAAATAATAAACTCTTTAAGAATGGCACGATGCCAATGTTCTCGCATTGCTAATGGATTGCAAACGTATGGATAGCACTATTTATTCAATAAATTAATAAAATAATAAATTATTAATACAGATTTATAAAGACTATTCTAATTACTTTATGGGAGTATTTAATCGTTGACATTGTCTTAATGGGTCTCGAGAATAAAATTAATACTTTTTCTTGCATCGGAATATTCCAGGTAAATATCAGGAAATTCCCTCAAACCAATTATAATTAATTGCATTGGAGTTGCGAAAGAATAAGTGAACTTTAGACGAAGAAATGGTAGTCGTGTTGACCCTAATAGCAAGCTTTGATGCAATTTCAACGCGAAAGAACTTTTCTTTCGGTTTTAAGTGGAAAGAATTAAGAAAGTGCTCAAGGAATGAGGTTAGCCTACGTTTTGACACGCATAATAGGAAAGCACTTTGTAATGGTTTGCGATTGAATAAATTGTCGTGCATGATGGGGAAACATTTAATCAGGACTCTTTCAAGCAATATCGGGTTAAATATGCATGTGGTTGGCATTTTTTTATATCGATAAACTCTTTGAAGAATATAAGCTTTGGGCGTGTTTGCAATCGTTAATGTTCTAACTAGCAGTTAGCCAAGGAATATACGAGTAGTTCCATTAACTGTTTCAATACTTTTGGAGTTATGAGAGGAAGAACTGAAAATCTGCCTAGGTCTGGTCTCTTATACTCATGTGGCTTGGTTGCTGTTCCCCGACGGGTCTTAAATAAGTACAGTTTGGGTCACCAGCAAACAATTTACCCACAACACCGCGGTTAAGTGAACAAATCTGGCAAACAGAGAGGGAGGGATTTTAGAAACTTTGAAAGCCTTCCTCTTTCTTACTGGCTGGGAACAAATCGTCTAATTTGCGAACGAATAGCTTAGTATAGATTGCTTTTGAAGTCGAAACAGACTTAGTGGAGGTTCCTTACGAAAATGGTTTTGCTCATTCAAGATTCTCCCACGAATCTCCAGTCGTTGACCGGGAGATCAGGATTTTAGAACACCATGGTGCCCAGCAACTTTGTTTAACGGTTTGCGAGGTGAAGGGATAGTGGGATTATTTACCGAGCTCGCATTGCAGGCGTGCTCATCCGAAAGGGTCGAGGATATGATGAAAGCATCATCTAAGCAGGGGTTCTAAAGGTACTTATCTGCACGTGCAGTGCGTATTTGTTCGCCGTCGTTGACAGCAACTATCTCCGGATTTTGTTGTTGTGGTCCAAGATCGAAATTGCTTATAGAATTAAAAATGATTCCATGAGTAACTAAAAGGACCGACGGTCAGTCTGCATAGAGGCGCGCATTATGCAGACAAGGAACTTTGATTGAGTGATTACTATTATTCTGTTGATCAGAATAATTTCTTCAAATATTTTATATTAGCAAATTCTTCGGAAAATAAAACTACATCATTTGAAAAAAAAAAGTTCTAGACGGAATTTCGAGAAAACCGCAGTTAAGAAAAAAAAGACGTTTTTCCTAAATTTGAGTGTCAGCAACTTTTCTGGGCCTCAGAATTTAATTTTGTTTCCAAAAGTGTTTTTTTTTTTAGCTACCGAACCCTATTTTTGAATATTCAAATAGCCATAGCCGCTCGGGATCTAGGATTTATTTTGAGGTGGTGCAATCTATCGCATCCCTTGCAGTTCTTCGGTCTACAAATTTATTAGTTCATGACCATTAAAAAAAAACTTATTGGTGTACCAAAAAAAAAAAGTTAAGCAACCCGAAATCCGGGAATGATAGCGCTGGATGCACAATAAAGACAAGCTTCAAGAGGTGGACCAAACATGGCACGAAATCCGCAAACTATATTCTTTCTGCAATCCTGGTTTGGACCCACCATATTCGCCCCTTATGGTAAGATGAAGATATACATTTTCCAAACCATCAAGTGTCAGTTTTTTTTATAATTCGTTGAGTACTAAACTCGATTGTCTTTGGTTCAACCTAGAAAATCAATAAAACCTGTGAAATCGGATGGTACTTTCCTAATGAATATCTGAAGAGTAATGTTGGTTGAGGCACTGGTCCATCTTGGACCAAATAAAAGAAAAGTGTGTGTGAGATTTTTCGTGCTTTCGGTATGAAAGCTACTTCTACCTCAGCACCAGACAGTCGTTGAGAGTACACCATAGAATACGTTTCATAATTTGACATTCCTTTTGAATTTCAAAACTGCTACTTATTTTAATCTCTCCATACGTATAATGTCATGAGCAAGACGTCCATTAGGCACGGATACACCTGATCAATATGTAGTTACCTTAGCCCTAATTACATTATATCTGCGTCTTTCACTTACATGTAGACGCATAAAGCCCGATCAGTGTGAAAGAAAAGACTGGTCCTCTTACCATAAGATAATAAACCACCGCATGATCCCTCATCGTATAGGCCTCTATGCATGCTGGACACCATAGCCAAAATACTGGAGCGCATAATAAGTGACAGATTGAAAAACGCGATCGATGAAGCGGGAGGCCTCGCAGACTGCCAGTATGGCTTCCGTAAGACACGCTTTACGATTGATCGACGAAGTAGTAAACACAGCGAGACAAGCCATCGAAGGAAGATGATGGAAGGGCAGAAGTAAACAGTATTGCGCAATCATATCGCTGGATGTTGAGAGCGTATTCTACACTGCAAACTGGAGTAATAACTGGAGACAAGAGAGTACCGGACTACCTGCAGAAAATAATGGCGGACTATTTTAGAATTAGAATACTGTACTATTGCACCGACGACGGAATGAGGCAGTATAACGTCACAGGCGGTGTCCCCCAAGCCTCCATATTAGGTCCACTACTGTGAAATCTAATGTACGATGACGTCCTCAGACTTCGAATCCCCAAATAATTGGCTTCACCAACGACATTGCGATCATTGTAGTGACCAAATTTCTTGAGGAGTTGGAGCACAACTGTAATGAAGCTATCGGGATGATACAGGACTGACTAATAAACATGGACCTAAAACTAGCAAAGGAAAAGACCGAAGTAGTGCTTATCAGCAGCAGACGAGTTATGGAAACTATAAGAGTAACCGTGGGCGATCACGTTGTAGCTCAAGTACTCATACCTTCGCGTTACTATAGATGCAAGACAAGGATCATGCCAAATATTGGAGGACCTAAACAGAAGAAGAGACTGCGATGTCGATGATGCTTTACGGCTCCCAAATATGGGCAAGTGCCTTGAAGACGAAATCGTACAGAAGGAAGACGAAGGCGGTCAACAGAGAACAAGCCTCGAAGAATGGCAAGAGAGATGGAACTTTTCTGACTAAGGCAGATGGACGCAGAGATTGATCCCAATATAGACCCTTGGATCAATAGGAAGCATGGAGAGCTGAACTTCTATCTGATGCAAATGCTTACTGGTCATGGATGTTTCAAAGCTTACCTCCACAGATTTGGACCCGAGCCGAGTATGTAAGGCTGAAGCCCCCCCTTGCGATGAAATACTTGACGGCAGTGGCGCCAGGACTAGGGGTAGGAGGAGAGGTGAGTTTAGTGGGTGGAAATCCCACACTGTTACTGAGTACGGGCTCAGTTTCGTGTTTGAAAGAATCCCACATTCCTTTGAGGGATTCCCACCTTCCAACAAAAAAAAAAACCCTAAAGCTTTCGGGGTAATCGATTTTTTTAATGTAAAGATGTTTTCCAAACATTTGTAAGCTAATATTTTTCAGATTTTTATTGGTAATGAAAATGCTTTTGACAATATTAGCTATAATCTCGCCTACAAAGACTAGAAGCAACAAGGAATTTTAAAGGTGTCCGAAAGATAAAATCATGTTTACCACAAACTGTTCCCACATGTTTGCAACAAACTATTAACACTATGTAAGCCTCCGCCAATACGCCAAGATTATATCCATTTGTTTCATTCGTTGAAAAACATTTTTTCAAAACCAACGACTCATTTCGAAAACGACTTCGTTAATGCAACTTACTTAGCAATCGAAATAAAACTCAAAATTTCTTCTATAAAAATCAAAATTCCCATGAAAGTACCTACATTTACTTACTGAACTCAAAACGACGCCATGACATCCATCCTACCAAATCTCATCCCGTATCCTGAGAATGGAAAAAAAAAGCAAGAAACTCTCTTGTCAGTTTATTAACCCTAAAAATTCGATCCATATTACCCGCGCCCCAACTTTAATGGCATACTCACTTGCTTGTATTTCAAACAGTGAAATTTCTTTATTCTAGTAACATAAACAGGAAGCAGGGGCAAGACCCAGTAAAAAAAAAAAAAAAACATGGTAGCTTCCGCATGACGTAACTGTCACTCTTAATTAGACTGGACGAGGCGACAAACAACTGAGCTACACTGCTGAGCAAAGGACCTCTATACAGAAAAGTATATAATTATCTATAGACACAGTTGTTAGGTGTATCTATGTGTATGCGTCATACTATGTTTATTCAAATGGGCATTTTTGAAATTCAGTTACAATTTTGTTGCTTTCATGTTAACGTACGTACGTATGTACATATATAAATAAAGGATTGCCAGCAAAAAAAAAGGCACAAATATACCCAGAACCAACATAAAAAGAAAAATGGAGGGAAGAAAACGAAAACAAGTCTTGAACAAACAAAAACGTAAAAAAATTTCATCATTAAATTGAAGCCATTCCTTCCTGGAATATTGTCTCAGACTTAATGATGTACTCTTGTAGTGCAATCGGCGTTGTATGCTGGTATAGTCCTTGGCAAAAATGAAATGACGATATACATATGTATACATACATACTCTGTGCAGATACTTTCCTACATTTTAAATTCTTAAGGTGGAACTACGATAGAGGAGTTAGAAAACATTGTGACACATTATTGTTTGACTGTTTTTCTTTCTTTTTCTTTTTTTTTTGTTCATCCTTTCACTTAAAAGAATTCCTTTGTTTTTGTCATTGTCTTGTAATTTGTACTCTCTTGTGTTTCTTCTCTTGTATTTATCTTCTTAGTATAAGAAATTATGTGCATAGTTGCCTAATGTGAGGATAATAATATTATAGTGTTGCGATGCCTTTCATTTTAGTTTCACTTTAAAGACACACACATAGATTTTGATGCAAATGAATCGTTTGCTTATGTGAAATGAGTCAGAAAAGTCAATTCAGATTGATGAGGTACTGGGAAACTTTAGCTGGAAATGGTGCAATAAAAATGGAAATTTGTGCCACTTGATATTATTCCAAGGAAGGTAAACAGTATGAATCAGTCATGGAGGAGTCATCTGAAAGTTTGAACAACGTAGTCGTCTTTCTTGTGTGTAAACAAACTGTCTGGAAGCTAAGGACGTATGTATGTATTTATGTCTTCAAGAAGCGGTTCTCAAATTTGGACTTCAGAGTGAAATACGCTTTGAAAGACATTGGTCGATCTGATTCATATTAACTTCTAAAGTACCTAAAGAAATTTCGTGAAATGCAAAAACTATTGTCAGAAAATTGTTCTACCTTCACTTATAATTTTCAATGGTTAAGCCGTTCTCGTACTCGCAAAACAGACGGGACGCAGCTATATGTACTATGTATATTTGATACGGATAATTGCGATGGAAGAAAGTGCCGGTACAGGAGCTCCAAAGCGATCAAATTTGCCCTGATCGCCGAACAATATAAATACTCATACTTAACATTGTTAATGATTTCGTAAACATGTGAGTTGTACCTATATATGTATGTGTTACAACTTTGGATGATATTCAGATTTTTAGAAAAACAGTTTACATCTACTAAGGAATATAGGGCAACTAGCACCATCTTTGCAGCATAAGTAATCTGCTTATTGTATTGCCAGTATGAACAAACCATTAGATTCCTCATTTTAAACTCCATTAACTTTCAGTTTGATGCAAATCCCATAAACTTGGTACATTCAAGTCACTAGCCGCATAGATAGAGAAGGTAACCCCCAGCCGCTCAATGTATTTTGAGCTCGCGGCACGCTTATCATTTCTAAATAAAGTACAAAAATTGCCATATGGACTTTATAGCCTATGACTGCTGGATTGGTATAGTAGGTTTATTTGTAGAAAGATGTAATAATAACCTTTCAGAAGGTCTTTAGGTGGCACTTCAACCAAATGAAGCGTAGAAAAGGATGCTCTAGGCCGAAGCTTATATACATATATCATACACATAAAGAAATCTTCAAGCAATATAAAACATAGCTAAGGAAGACTGCACCAGAATAAAAGAGTGTTCAGAGACATTCAGGTCCCAAAGTATCACTTCCCTGGTTCTTACAAAGCTATAAAGAGTTTAATGCAAAATACAACTAAGCTATTTTTAGGCAACTCAAACAGTATTCATACATATACTAGACCTTGGATGTCATAATACCTTAAGGGAAAGCTATCTACCAGAGCCTTGGGAAAATTACCCGCACAACTAAGAACAGCCGTATAGTGCAGTAATTTGACTCCCAGATTGGTGCAACATGTAAAGAAGCAGCCTATACAATATTTCGTAAGAGCCTACCTCACACTGCATTCTAGCCAATTATTCTTTTATCAATAATATCCAAGCCACTATCTCTACCAGACAGGTATCTGGCAGAAGCACTCGTCAAGCATGGAAAAACCTTATAGATTCCACTGAAGGAAAAAGAAAAGGTTATCATCACGGAAACAGCCTCATATATAGGTAGACTATGGCTTTTTTCGAGGATGTAAGGAGAAGGTAAGAAGAAAGAGAAAGTTTTGCATCTTTTTTGTGCATATCCAGCTCATACAGCTCCTAAGAAAAGATATTAGGGCCTTGCATTAATTTCCTCTCAACTTCAAAAAAACACCAAAGAAAAAAGTCCAACGGCGTTAAATCACATAAACTGGATTATCATGTCGCGATAGCGAGCACCATTAACTGTTATTGCCTGACCAGCCGCATTTTCAAAGAAGAATGTTCTGATAATGCCTCCACCTCAAAATCCGCACCAAATAGTGACACGTTGTGGATGCATTTGTTTCTCAATAATCACTTGTGGATTTTTTTAACCCAAATTCGACAATTTGGATGATTAACAAAGCCATCAAGATGAAAATGAGCCTTGCTGAAGATGATTTTGTTTGAAAAATCACCATCCACTTGTTATTGTTCCATAATCTATTCAAAAAACTCTCTTCGCTTTTTTACAGTGGTCAGTAGGCTTGAATTCTTGAGTCAATTGCCTTTTGTATGCATGTAAAGATACAAATCTTTCGTGAAAATACGCTATAGAGAGTGCTTCGCAATGTCCAATTCAATGTTTTATTTTGAACGACTTGTTGAAGAATGGCCAGTGTCTAAGATAACTAATTGGTCCAGTTTCCCTGAATTTTGTATCTTTAATCGCTTCACAGACTTCACAAACCTTCATTATTTTTAAAATATTGCTCAACAATCAAAACGCGCTGTTTTTTCATGTAGCGCTCTATTTTTAATAACCCTGAACTCTCAGCTGTCACGCTGTCTTTTTTTTTTTTTTGTTGGCAACACTTTACCGCACAAATGGAGCAAAATTTAAATCTTGCGTGTATTTGTATTGTACAACTTTCTTTTTGATAATCTCAGAAATACGAATCTCAGAAAACTCCAATGCACCCATAGAAGTTTCAGTAGATTCTGCAGGTACGATCAATGAATCTTAAAATTTGTGTCGTAACACAACGGACCTACTTTTAATCAAAGCTTGCTCAGGTTCCCTGCAGTATAATTTTGCTTGCTTGGCCTAAGAAAGTGGTGGATCGGTCTTTTAGCGTAAAACATATGGAGAACGATTTTCAATTTGGTTTAACATTATGAAATCTAATTAAAAACTAAAAGCCACGAGTCCATGTTACATGCTCGAGACCAACCATAAATTATTTGAGGCTATTCGGTACCTCAACTACAGTTTGGCGACAGAAGTGCAGTTATGGAAAAATTCACTCCCATTTTCCATTTCCCCATTAATATTCTCGACAGAAGCATTTGTTCCACTCTGATCCGACATACATATGTATATCTTGCCCAAATTTCATTACAGAAACCCGTAATTAATAGACAAATCCTGATGCCGCCCGATTTCAGGAGAATTTCTAAAATGCATTCAAACACATGACAAGGATCAAATGGCATTCGTGCATGAAAAAGAAAACATTTCTAAGGACTCGTATATTATGTGACAAGGAAGCAAGGAGGCATCTTTTTCCAAATGTAACTTTAAAAAACTCTGACATTAGAGATTTCAATTGAGAAATATTCGAAACGTTTAGTACACTCCCTGACCTATTCCACCACAAGGTAATAACAAAGAAGAATAGCAAATAAAACATAAAAGAAAACAACAACAAAATAAAAAATATAAATTTATGATGATGATTCAAAAGCAAACTTTCTTGGCAAAGATTTCATTTTGTTTGGTGGCCCATTTTCTGACAGATTTTCTAATGCATCCGAAACGGAACTTTCAAAACTTTGCACTTGGCAAGCATAATTTTCTCAAATTCATATTTTTTTCCGGTTCTGCTTTCTAAACAATATTACAATTTGGTGAATTTCAAATTTCTTTACCAAGAAAGAGTTCATGTTCTTCTTGAAGAGAATAAAAAGAATTTTTCTTTTTTTTGTGCTCATTGCAATGAGATATAGGATAGAATGTAACTTATATGGTTGCGATGTGATGTTTTTTGAAATGTTGCCAAAGATGAAACACGAGTTTGTCTGCTTAATAAATAAAAAAGTGATTCTGTATTCACAGCAGAATATTTTGCGTCAAAACAAATGACAGGATGAAAATTTTGTTTACGATTCTTATATCATTTTGATGACGTGAAGAGCACGAAGATACAAAATGTGTAATCAGAAAAACAAAATTATGTATTTTTGAGTGTAGTTGGTGGTATTTAAAATATTTAGAACAAGCATGCCATTTTAAACAGGGTAAGAGGACAGTCGAGTTGGGACGTTAAAAGTGTAAACAGGAGCAATCTATGTTATTCACACAGTTTTGAGCCTCAACAGGAAAAATAAAACTGAACTAGACCGACTTGTCTCTCGGTTATGCTTAAAACTTTTTCAAAAACAAAACAAACAAATGGAATTTTAACGCAAAGATAATTACGTCTCTGGAAACACAATCGAAAAACACCACCTACACGACACGACCCCGGAAAACGGACTAAAGCTAATCAATTTTGGGGTGGAGCAAAACATCACCATATCTAGAACACAATTCCCACACCTCACCGGGAATGACTTAAGGCACTCCTCCAGTATTTTGGAGCTACTAACACTTACTAGGACCACGACCTTGTTGCTGGCAATGTGCATATGTCAATATCACCACAAAACCGTCAAACAATTTAATATCCAACGGCAACAATCTCAGGATTCTGCCAGAGCCTTTGCCGATCGAGTGTTCCTAAACGTCTCAAGAAGTCCAAAGCCGCCAAGTGCATGCAGTAAAACAAGAGGCTTATAAAGCGACGCTACATACAATGACGAGAAGGGCTAATGTCATCTATAGCAGAAGTTAAAGGAAGAACATCAGCTTCTTCGAAAAAAGAATAAAGATCATGAGAAGCACGCGTTCGAGTCAATCGAAATGGACTACAGTAGGAATGATATTCGAAAGTTTTACCTGAAGGTAAAGAGAACATACCAAAGCTATAAAGCATATAAGGATGGAAATGGAAATCTGGGGTCGAATTACCGCATCAGTTGTAGAGCAGCACGTGACTGATAAATATTGATTTGACATAACCGCTTAAGAGATCCAGTATCGAAATTTGGCATTCTGTCATCAGTGATCGTGTAATTATTTATTCGATAAGGTTTCTGCTGAAATGCTGTTGAGGTGCACTTGGGAGAACATATGTGAGAATATCTTTATTTATTGTTATTCTTGCGTTTATTTAAATTTATTGTTTGAAATTTATTTCAGGTTGAGTCTAAATAAAATTAACCCTCTGCAAAAGGAGATTTTGGCAAATTTTATGAGTTGGGAAAGCGATTTAGGTGCATCCTCAAAAGTTTATCTCCTCCATTATAAATAAGAATGCACTCTTATTTGCTCTGACTGTTTTGATAGAACTGCAATCAAAAGTGTGTGTTGTGAAAGATATTTTCAGAAAATTATAGTTTTGTATACGTACGCAGAGCCTTGTAAAGAGAAGGGGTCGCTTTTATCTCTTAAACGTCTTCGTTCAATACACTCATAGCGATCATCCTCTGAATCGGAAGATGAAAAATTAAGTAAATATTCAATTTTTAATTGAAAACGATAATTACAAAACTTTTCCTCATACAAAAATAAATAGTTTTGACATTTGTCGGCCATCTCAATTCAATGTAGTAGAATTGTACTAGTACAATTTTCAAAGTGCACTCGATATGTGATCATCCCAATGTAGTTACTCGATAACTTGATAGCGTGTGGATTTTATTTACTTGTTAACTGTCGTATTCGACCCCTGATAGTAGAGTGACAGTCGATGCCAAAACTTAGCTGTCAGGCAGAATGTTTCATCCAATCCAAGTACTAAAAGACATTTCCACTCACATGCATACATCAACTCATCTTTAAAATATGGTCGGATGAAAGTATGCCCGATTAATGGTACCTCAGCATAATTTGCGGGAAATGAAGAACCTCTGAACAGTGCTAGACTGGTAGTGCAGGAAGTTCAAGGCCTGTAGGGGACCCTGCTTCAAACAAATTTTAATCATATGGTTGCAACTAGGAAGTTTTTGATCTATGCTGATACTTGAATCAATAGCATTCGGGTCAAAATGAAGATTTGCTGCTTATTAGTGCTCCTTTAAGCAATGTGCCTTAGTGACAAATTGCCTTTCTGCCTTCTCTCTGAATAGAAAGATATGGAATATTAACAAACGAAATTTTCCGTAAATTACTTAGCTCGTATTTGAGGAATTTCGCTCTCGACCACGCACAGCTGGATGGTTTGGGGTATGTGAGGTTACATTTCGAGGCGAAACCGAAATTTTCGAATTAAAGATCTTCGAGATATTTCACTGTACTTCATTAAATGTTCATAATGCCATGATCGGTGAAAAGCTAGCAAATTAACCGTGTGGTATATGCCTTTCCCAAACTCCTGTATGTTTTTATAAAAAACAAAATTTTTGCTACGCTATTTTGTAAATTGGCTTTAGCAAATTCAAGATGAACAAAAATATGAAATATGTATGCTCAACTCATCTCACATTTTACAAAATCTGCACTAACACCCCTTAGCCAGCAATAAGCTGCAGCTGAACATTGTATTAACAGAGCTGCTATAGGTACGGTGCTAATAACAACTACCATCGGATTATTATACTCCGACTGACGAAAATTTTAGTCAGCGCCAATGACAATTTTTCTGAAATAATTAGTTAAATTCAAATAAAATGGTAAATCGAGGATACACTTCCCACTTTTCTTAAATTTAGATCATGACCTCATCCTAAGTCAACCATTGCATCCATAAAGCAAAAATTACTAACATCCATAACGGCATATAGTCTTCTGTGCAATAAAGCCATAGAATTAGAAACTCTTTTGAATTAGTGCCACTTAAAAGCACTTAATAGCTTCGCACGAGATATAAAGCCTCATAAAAACCTATATATAGCGCACATTTTCCGCCTAAGCTGATAGCCAGCATTGCACCCACTCTAAGAAATGCAATATTAATCACTTTCACTTTTCTGGCTTTCAAACTCTCTGAAGTAATAACGAATGAGAACTCTTCCAATCGACCCCCCCGTCAGCGGCACCTAAAGACGTTGATGAAGACGATGGTGATGGCAACAACGAAGACGTCGACAACGACGAGCTAAGAACTAGGTCGATCACAGTTCAAAGAAATTCAATAACGACTTGTATGCATTACGTAAAATTGTTCTCTCTAATACGTTATGGGCCACTAAACTAAAAGCTTCCACTGGGAGGTGATGTTGCATCCACAAATCAGCCAGCGCTCGACGCTCAAAGAAGCAGCAGCATCGCTTCTATGTCAGAGGAAACCCAGCCTACCCCACCATCTCTGACAGAAGCAAATATGCATTTTTATTTTATTTTCATCTTTTTGAAGTACAAAGTTAAATAAACGTGAAATTGCACACAAAAAATACGACAACGAGTGTGTACACTACGTTTTCAACTTATTCGTGTCTTCACTTCCTTTATCCTCTTTCACATATTCGACATCAGCCGCACGATGAGGATGTGGTAGTCGTTGCTGCCTTTTAGGGGTGGGCGGTGAAGGTAGGAAAAAAAAACTGCTACTTATCAGGTCCTTGTGCAGAAGTATTTCGCCGCTTGGTTGTGGTACTGGGAGGAAAAAAAAAAGTAAAAACCTTCGAAACTAGACTACGGCGGAAATGATGACTTAAGGATACTCAAGTTGGATTGGAAGGCTTTCCATTTGTGTAAAGGAGTTTTTTTTTTCACCGTCGAACTTGTGTGACTTTTTTTTGCTCTCTTAATATGGATTTGGTCTAACTTATTAAAATAAAAAAAATACATGTTTTTAAGGTACCGACTACCATGTTAAATCTCTCACCATAAGGATCGCATAAATATAGACCACATGATGTTCACTTAATTTAATTTATTCTTATTGAGTTTTATTTGAATTAAATTACTTAAACTGAAACAAAAAGGTCATAAATGATTCAACTCTTTGCGGATGTAAACAGAAATAGTACAATATTTTGCGCTGAAACTATTGCGTGTGTTTTGTTATATTATAAAATTTTAATAATAGATTTTTCACGCTTCGGTATTCTGTTTGTTATTTTGTTTCGATGGGTGCTCCCTCCTCGATATGATTGATTTCATGTGGCAAATTGGAAACTTGCCTATTGTTCGCGTGTTTAGGTTCTGCGATGTAGATACGAAAATAGATTTTTTTTTTTTTTTTTTTTTGTAGATAAGTGGTATCCTCAAAATCTGTGGCGAATTAGAATTAGCTAGAATTTGAAGAACTTGACATTAACTGCATATATATTCGCACTATGTTGGATTGAGTAATATTTTAGAGAAAAACTAGGCCAAATAAACTAAATTCGGATTACTTCACCTTCAAATTGATTATATTACAGGTTCCTTTGCTGAGACTCAAAGCATAATTTATGATGCGCATACTTGCAAAGAGTTTATCTAGTGGTATTATAGAATCAGTTTCACAAAGAGTTATCAAGCATTCGCATACATCTTCAGAGGAAAGCTTTTAAAAGTTTTTCAAGGGCGAGTTCCAAAGAATATTCAAAAATTATTCACTGCACTCCACTGAAGGAGACCCTAATGAAGGTATAGTTCTATAATTAATTTGGGAAGAGAAGAGAACAAACTTTTGCAAATAAGTTTTCTTAATGACTATGATTTAATGGTGAGCGTCTAAAATGTTCAACTTATATAATAAACATACAAAAAGTTACAATTCATCTTAAATGTATAGTATGATGCCCTATCCCTCATCTTCTAACCCTAATCATCCCTAATAGAGTGGTCTTTGTGGACTTTTTTGTTCGAATGCAGTGAGATCTTTCTTCTTAGATAATATTTCGGTGATTTTTTCAGAAAATAACTGTTGTTGTGTTAAAAGAAAGTGGGCGTGGCTATCACCATTCATAATCGAAGTTCACGGATTTTGATGAGATGGTCAAAATAATACTTAACCATCACCGAAAATAGTTTTGAGAAAGTAAATTAGGATTTTTAGAGAAAATGACCCCTAGAAATGGGCGTGGCTCTGTACGCCGTATACACAAATTGTAGGAAATATCAACGTCTAAAATATACTAAATTCCATCTCACTAGCTCAAAATTTAAGGCTCAAAAACCATTGACATACAGACGGAGGGTCAGACGGAAATAGCTACATCGACATAACTTTTGATGTTGATCAGAAATATATATACTTTTCGGGGTCTATCGTTATTATTTCTCTATGTAACAAAATACGTGTCGAAATTAATATACCTATGGGATAGGGTATAAAACCTAAAGAGAAACTAACAATTCATCTGGAATGGATTGTATGGTACTCTTCTAACCCACCCATATAAATGTAGGTGTGGCGTTGTGAAATTGTTAAATCAAATGCAATGATATATTTCTGTTCGGAGGATATTTCCGAAATTTTTAAGAGATTTTATCAGAGAACGAATGAATACGACACAACAACTGTCAATACCGGGCCTGGCCTAGCTTCTCACACGAATGGTTGGTAGTTTTATGACGTTTTTCAAAGGGCAATTTTTTCGATTGAGAGAAGCTTTTCATAACAATTGTTCGTGAGACGTTTTTGAACCTCAGTCAACTCGTGATGGCGTACTTAACCACTAAGCCACGGCGCCCACCAAAACGTCACAATAGACAACTATAACTTCGAGGTGATTAAGGAAACGACACCAGTGCTGCGATCAAATAAAAAATTACTCTTTCCAACCGCTGTTTCTTTAGGGTAAGAAGGTAATTGAGAAGTGAGGCCCTTTCTAGAACGGCTAAAGAGACCACTATATAAGACCCTCGTCATTCCCGTCGCCCTATATAACGCAGAAGCATGAAAGTTAACAAAAGTATATGAAAGTATTCTCGGTTGTTTCAAAAGGAAGATTCTTCGTATGATGTACGGTCCAGTTTGTATTGACGGGGTCTGGAGGAGAATATTCAATAACCAACTTTACGAGCTTTGCAGCAATATCAACCAGCGTAAAGGCCCAGAGAGTCTATTAGTCCACCCCTGTAGGACAACCCAGCAGAGGAAAAACCCTCATTAGGTGGCGCACAGTTGGATATAGACCTCAACCAACTAGCGAAAGATCGAGCAGGGTGAAAATATGTGTTGTGTGCAGCCCCGTCCTGTTGAAACCACATGTCGCTCACATCAATGTATTCATGGGCAAAAACGCAATGGCGGTCGCGCGGTCGCGCGTTTGACAGCCATTCGATAATATTTGTCACAACGCACAACCTCAAACTTTTAACACCAAATGTGGCTTCAAGACGGTCGGGCATTGAGAGGTTAGGAATATGACAGAATTATGTTCTGTTCCCTTAAATTTCCCACACACGATTTCGAGGCAGAAAGAAGAGTAGAAATGTACTCTTTTTATTTTTATGGTTTGATTAGGAAACACAAAAATAAGAAATAACTTCGCAAACAAATGTGTATGAATAAGAAAATAAAAAAAATAAAAACCTCTGCATACTCTAACATAATTAATTTGTGTTTAAAAACATCAATTAGTAATTAAAACTGTTTACATATTATATGCTAACAATTCGGAGTGCATACACGACACAATGACTTACCTTGTTTCTAAAATCGAACAAGTCAAACAATAATGTCAACCCAAAACAGCTGTGTGCTGTTATAACGCCCGACAATAGTAGAGAGTAGCTCTACTCCGATATTGAGGTGGCGCTTACCAAACGGCTGAGGTCACATTTGGTGTTACCCCATAAGATCCTATTGATTCTTCTCATTCTATCAACGCGCGACCGCGCGAGCGCCACATTGTGTTTCTACTTTCAATCTCAGGCCAAAAGAAGATCGTTATCATATGACCTTACAGGGATCAAAATGCAAATCTAAGCGCAAAATACGCTGTAGGAAATGCTCAATTGCTGAGAGAGGCTGATAATTCCAGGTTTTCGGCCATTGAGACACTCACAACGGCTATGTGTCCAGTTGATCGAGCCTTACGATATCACAAGCACAACCGATTTGTAGGAATTTGATGATTGTGTTTCGAATTGTTTGCTCAGTTGGGCCATTATAACGACCATAGTCTGTTCTTAAATCGCGATATACAGATATGACAGAACTGTTATTTTTGTAGCAATATGCAACAATTTGAATAAGTTAAGCCGTGGTTAGACGATTCATATTGTAAAATGACAAGGTAAGAACTACCCGTAACTAAGGATGATAGATGAATTTGACAGATGCCATGTGACAGGGATGTTAAATTCCAACCTTGAAATTTATAACATTTTATCTGGAGCGTTTTAGAAGGACTTATGTGAATATCTGTTAAAGATGAATACCCATATCTTTCCATTAACTAAATAGTTTGAAGGATTTAACTTACTTCTACAATACATTTGCATAGTTAATTTTAGTTCTGGAATTCTTCACACCATCAATTTTATTTAAGTACAATATTATGTACGTTTTATGTGTAAAAACAAAAATTATTCAATTCCATCCACCGTTCCACGTGATTCAATAAAACCTCAAGGTTATTAATTAATTAAGACTGCTTCCATAAGGTAAAACGAGCAAATCTAGTATAACCGACTCTTATCTGCCTCATCGATTAACGCCCCGAATAACATTTCCGTTTATTATTTTTCTTTCGCGTGGCCATTTTCCTGATTACGAATCTAACACAAATTGTGGTTCCGTTTCCTTCGTTGAAGGTTACATAAAGACATCACGAAACACTTAACACTTATTACCAATTTAGGCTTTGGAATTTCTAAACATTTTTGCCTTAAACAAGAAACATGACATGGAATAGTACTTTAGGAGCTATTTCCTTTGCTTATTAAAAATTATACTTTCTTCCTTATGTCAAACCGATTTCAATTATTGTATCCAAACATCTGACATTTGAGTAACTGATGTATAGCACATTTCATGCTTTCGACGTTAATTAAATTTTCCTGTGATGAATATTTGGGCACTTATCTGTGAAATAAAACTCTAGCTGGAGGATTGTTATCAGAGTGCTTTGGGAAAATCGTCCTCTCCTCTGCTATTAGTTAATTAAAATAGTTCCGCCTGAATTGAATCAGTTGTTCGTTTCCCGAGGCACTGAAATCATCCGTTCTCCTATTATATTTCCTATTACATTAGCAAAATAAATAAGCTTTTCCTTTTTTTGTCAATCATTCCTTTGAGGAACGTATTGCAAAAAAAAGAAAAATCTTTTGTTGCAAATGTGTAACGAAAAATGGAGGGCGGAAATCGAAACTATTGTCTCCGACATTGGCATTTAAACCAAGCGCATCTGAATGGCTCCAGCGAACTCTCTATCTCTCTCTCTTTACACTCTGGCACTGCTGTGTCATGGTTACGATGACGGTGATGATGGCAGTAAATTTCACTAGATGACACTCAATAAATTTACATTAAGTGACGAAAGACGACGATGACGACGACGGCTGCAGGACATTATGAGCTGAGTCTGATACTGATGCTGGAATGCTCCCGGATGACGGAGAAGACGACACAATTCACTTTGAATAATGTCACCATATAAAACAGAAAATAAAATGCAAATTCTGCACAAGAATATAAAATAAAAACCATTACGCCATTTTTAAATTAAATATCTAAAAAAAAATACAGAACACAACGAAATGTACGTATATCTGATTCCAGTGAAAGGCTATGCAATGCAGCTGTTGTGCGATGTTTCACTGTTTCACTTTGAAATGAATTTCTCTTCAAGGACTTTTTTGTTGAAATTTTTTTTTTTTTTGCAAATTTTTGCTTTCCATCAGAAACTTTCGTACTAGCCGATGATTAATTTGCTGAATTTCAAGCTAAAGCGTCGAATCTTCCCACGCTCATTTTCACTAATTTATTGGTAAATTTATTAATCAAACCGCGATTTGTGTATATGTGCAGCCATATCATGATTTTGTGTACTATACTCGTATCTAAAGCAAGTTGGATAAGTTTTAAAGTCGTGCAAATTAAATTTGTAGATAGAGACGAAGCACATGCATAATTTCGCTAATAAATTAAGGATTAATATCCACAAGTGCAGCTAATGCGAATTTCGAGGTAGAGGTGGCCACAAACATCGTAATTTGTTGGCAGGACTTTTCGGACAGTCGGGAAAAACTGTGCAAAGGAGAAAAAACAAAGAAAGTGCCCAAAGATTTTTCAACGAATTGTCGGTCAAGAAGGACAAGAGAGATCAAACTGACAATTTTATTTTATTACTTACTCCTATAGAGCAAGTATTCTTCTTCTTTTCCTTATGGCGAAGTTATGATCCGGAGTAGAGGGATCAGAACCCTCCCACTTTACTTCATCCCTACTGGTCCGCCTGTGGGGTTTGCCGGTTTGACCTCAGGGAGTACCAGCAGGCTTCCCGGTTTAGGATCACTTCGTCACTGAGGCCAATCAAATGCTGGTGTTTTCGCATTTGTGTGATCCAGTTGTTTTTTGGGCTGCCTTTTTTGCGCGATCCTATAGAGCAAGTATTGTATTTGTAAAAATTTACGATCTCGATATTTGAATTAATTACTATAATAGAGAAACTCAAAAAAATGTGTCTCCCAATACTATCTATCTGTGTGTGCATCTATCTGTCTGCCTGTCTGCCCATCTGTCTGTACCTCGGACTGCAGCCTAAACGCCTGAACGGGTTTTTTTTAAACTTCATATCTGCGGTCTATGTGATAATGCCCAGTGGGGAATTGTCATTCTAGGCTCAAAATGAACGGTACTTTACCTAAGGCTAACTTTGAAAAAAATCTAATTTTCTGAAAAGGATATTTGCAATAAGGCTGCGTACCCAGTTTTAGCTGCAAATAACGGTACTTTACTTATTAGCGGGATTGTGAAAATTGGCTACTTCTCGGATATGGCCGGGTTGATTTTATTCAAAATGGATATCACTTTTGACATATGTAAGGATATGGCATTCAAATTTTTAACATATGATTGAAAAATGTGATCAACTTTTTAACGTAATTTACGAAAAAGCCAGTTTTTGTTGATTCTTATCTACTTGCCTTAAATTTGAAATCTAAACAATTTTCAGACGAACAGCACAGAACGGCTTTGCTGGCACATACGCACTCTTTTGTCTAAATTTCCAATGACCGTTTTGCATAAATGTGGGTTGGTTTAAACTAAGACTTGAAAAAACCCCAAAGAAAAAAGTCCAATGGCATTAAATCACTTGATCTGACCAGCCAATTTGGATCACCAAAACCAGAAATTACACGACCAGGAAATGACTCATGCAGTAATTGAATTGTTTATCGGGCTGTATGGCATATGGCACCGTCTTGCTGAAACCACATGTCGTCCACATCCATATCTTGCATTTTCAAAGAAAAAACTTATCATGTCCAGATAGCGAGGATCATTTACTGTTATTGATTGACCAGCCGCATTTTCAAAGAAAAATGGTTCGATGAACCCAAAATCCGCACCAAACAGTGACACATTGTGGATGCATTTGTTTATCCATAATCACTCGTAGATTTCTGAACCCCAAATTCTACAATTTTGATGATCAACAAAGCCATCAAGATGAAAATGAGCCTCATCGTTGAAGATGATTTTGTTTGAAAAATCAGCATCCACTTATTGTTGTTCCATAATTCCATTGATCGAACTCTCTTCGATGTTTGTGGTCAGTAGGCTTCAGTTTTGGAGTCAATTGCACTTTATATGCATGAAGATGCAAATCTTTCGTAAGAATACGCTGTAGAGAGCTTCTCGAAATATTCAATTCTTGACCACAGTGCCGAATTTTTGAATTAATCTCTTCACAGTTGATAAAGTTAAATCACTATTCCGACCATATTTTGTACGAAAATTGGAAACTGTTGCTGCCAAACCTTCATTATTTTTAAAATATTGCTCAACAATGAAAACTGGTTGTTCTTTCGTGTAGCACTCCATTTTTAATAACCCAGTCGGCTGTGACGCAGTCTTTTTTTTTTTTTTTTTCGTTGACAACACTTTACCGCACAAATAGCGCAAAATTCAAATCTTGCGGGAATTTTGGATCACCCTTTAATTGGCAGGGCTGTTTTTCCCTCCGGCCAATACGACTGAATTCCGCCTTATGTTAATCTTTTTTCAGGCTGTGGCTTGAACACTGGAGAAAGATGATTTTGTTGTGGAGGAGAAAGAACCGTGGCACAACCTTGTGATCTCCCTCTTAATACGCGTATATGTACATAATCGTATACATTTAATATTTGGATTCAATTTAAATGTTCAAAAGAATTCAACTTGGTTTCTAGGTGTTTTTTTAAGCATTTTTACCACCTGATTAACCGTTTAGGAAATTAATTGAAGGATAATTTTACGTTTAAATGGATATGACCTAAACTCTAGTCTTGTAAGATTGCATTGTTGGCTAAAACTTTAGATCCAACCCAAAATTTATTTTTACTATGGCGTTAAAAATTCGTGGGTATATTTAAAAAGACACAAACATCAAAAGATTTTTCCAAAACCACCTCTGTCTACGGACAGCTATTCCCACCTCCATACTCGGTGAACCCTGGGTACAAAGCACCTCCATCCAAGATTGGGTCTCAATCTCTTTGAAAGAACATTGATGGGAGTAAACGAAGGAGGTGATCCATTCGAATCAACTCCCCAGATGGAACAATAGTGGCGTCAACAGATTCAGTCAGATCGCACTACTTAGTGAATATCCTACACGGGCTATTTCGATATAAATAAAATAAAGACTTTCGAGACTGCGTAGGGTTCTTGTCATCATCGATGGATTCCTGAATGCTGCGAGGCACATTGAAGACGTCCTTTGAGAATAGGTTGCAACTTTTGTGGACTTCACTGACGATGAAGATTTTTTTTTTATACAATGTATTGGCCGACCTTACACTGCTCGTTAAGGGAAATCGACATTCAAAGATGACATTGGATCGGTGACTACGAATGAACGGACAACAAAGATGCAGCGAAGAAAATCATCGAATCACAGACCTTAGGTTCAGGAAGATCGAGAAAACTTTGTCTCCGTTTTAAAAGCCTGATGCCAAGTAGTTTTGTGTTGAGAATTTGAAGCACATTATCGATTATTATACATAGACAGCTGCATTGTTAAGATGAAGAAGAAGGTTGCACTGAACTTGATGTAGGCAGAAGAATAGAAAAGCAAAAGTTGAGTACAGCATTCTTCAGAAATCTGAAAAGACCATCTATAGTCAGTATCTTCTGCGCTATGGGTGTAATCCAATGTGCGGCGGAGACACCATACAGTGTAATCCATTCACTCAGTAAGGTGGAAGATTAGATCGTCCAAAGCAAAGCAAGCATGGCGCAGAATAGTCGGCTACGAATCAAGAAAGGGAAAAAGGTGGTGAATTAGTTGGAGAGAGTTGAATCGCCTTGACAAACTTCCAAAATATACAATGGCGCACAGGCATTATTGGCCATGTAAACTCATATTTATTTCATAAAAAAATATGTAGCGCAGCGAAAACAATTGAAGTTTTTTAAATAATACTATCCCCCGTGAAAAGGATAGATGATTCTGTTTTCATTTTCCCATAAGCATAATTTTAGTCACGCCTTTTATTCTCGAATAGGTTTTAGCAATATTCCTGCAGGATATCACTAGTTTTTTTTTTCTTTTTCCGTACCATGGAACCAAGCCTTTATTTCTTGTGTACTAAGTAAAATAGTGTGTTCATCAGGACCCTAAGCTTTCGACCCACATTTAGAGCATAAAAGCCTTCCACCACCGAATGATTTCATTCCAAATGAATTAAACATTTTCCTCGTTACACCAAAAAAGATTAAATTCTATGAAATGTAGAACTAGGTGCGCAACATGACTGTCCCCAGGCATAGCTGAAGCTCAACATGTAAATGCGCTATAGAAACTAACAAACTAATACATTAATGGAATTCCCGCATTCTAAGTAGGTCCAACCAAACACACTTTCAGCAAAGTTTCAAAGAAATCTAGCCTAACATACATAATAAAATAAATTCTTAATTTCTCCCCTCTCAGTTGGTTGTGTTACTTTTATCATTCGCAGTTGTCACTAATATCACCCTTTCACTACTTTACGTTGCAGATACACGTGTAGATACGAAATGCAGTAGCAGAAAAATAACATATCGACATCAAACTCATTGCTCTAGTTTGTTCTTGTCGTAGCTGCCAAAGGATTGTCATCTGCACTGCAAAACCGTGTTACCCCTGGCACCCTCTGGGTGCAACTATGTAGCTTTCTACTACACCACTGTACTGTATTTGTTTCTTTTCAGGTTTTTTTTTTTTTTTGTGTTTTTCTGCTTTTTTGTGGAATTTCCATTTCTACTTTTAAGAAAATGTTCAACACGATATAAAGGAGCAAAATTTATGAAAAGAACAGGAATGTATCCCCAAACTGTAACTTTTTGTTTGAGAAATATCCATACACTGTGGGGGGACGCGCGCGCACTCACAAATACATACATACACACACGCAGAGCTACATACAATTGTATGTAGTATAATGCGAGCAGGATAATATTAAGGCCAAAGAATTATGTGACTATGCAAGGACAAATGGGATCCAAGTAACATAACTTGCACTTTGAAAAATGGGGTTAACTTAAAAATGTACGAATGATGGGGATGGCAACAGCTAAAGGATGTGGGGGTGCTGTCTAGGTATGTGTGACTGACTTGATATAAACTCGTTTATGAATGAACGAATGTGGGTTGAAATTCATGTAGATTTGGAGAAATATCCACTTCTGCATGCATTGTCACGAAGACTGGCTTTCGTTGTCATTAGTTTGCAGTGACAGCGGATGAAAAGGATTTTCATTTTGCAACTTGTACAAAGGAAGTTTTCTCTAAAATTTAAGGGTGCAAGTGAATGATAAATTTATTATATAGGGAAGGAAGTAACACATTTTACACTTGTTTTCAAATAAAAATGGAAATTAGCCTTTTTTTGTAGTTATAAGCATTTTTTTTATAGAAATGCTGTGGATTCCAGTCTGATTTCGGTGCGCTTATATCAATTTATCCCTGGAAGACAAATATGTTGTCTTAAATGTAGATTCTCACATCAAAGTTATCTCGAACTTCTGCAATTTGATGAAAGTTGCAACGATGCGTTCCACATCGCCCTTTCGTTTTTCAGCGACCTCCGTCAGATCAAATTGTCGATCAAAGTAGTCATGGTCACCATTCTTCCCCATCCACCATTTGCATAACATGGTTTCATGCGCAATGTTCTACCATCGGAGTATTTTTGCCGAGCTGTCTTTTTGGGATAGTCTATTCCAAGGTTCCACGAAAGGTTACGTTTAGCGTTACCTCTTTGGTGTGGGATCACAATCGCCAAGGTATATTTCCAAGCACAACCTGCTACCAATGCTGCCAATACGTGGTAAACGTACAATTTCGTGGTCTTATTTCCGAAATATGGTAATAAGGTAACTTTTCCTTCTTCGGTACAGAAAAATATACATTTTCGTAGCAAAATGTGTGTGCAGTGAATTCGCCTCAAATATATTAGAGAAAGGAAATTTCAACCAATTTTCCTAGCAATTATGAATAAGTTGGTTGTTTGCTCTTCATTTGATTCAAACGCTGAAGTGGAATGAATATTCTCAATTGTAACCGATGTTAAAAATTTGAAGTAATATTTGGTTATTAATATCTGTAAAATTTGATTTTCTATTCACGTAAGAAATATTATTTACATTTGATGTATTGTACATTTTTTTCTCCAACATTCCAGATTTAAAAAAGTTTTTTATATTATTATGTATTGGCTCACACCGGCGTGATAGCGATAGCGTTAACGACTAACCTCCAAAACTTTTTATTGTTGCACTTTTCCAAAAAGTTACTCTTGATTTGTCTGCGTGTTTGTAAAACTCAACTCGAATCCAAATATCAACCTTTTACGTCGAACGATTCAAAAGTTATGAGGCTATAACAGACGGATGTGCAGGCAACTGACTCTCACTATAAGGATCCCGTTCTTACTTTTTGTTACATTGTAAGTACGGGAACACTGAAAAACATCCCATATTACCTATATATATATATATGGTTTATCTAACAGTGATTATAGAAATGTAAAAAAGAAAGATAAAGTCTGGGATGCAATCGGAGTGCAGCTGAATGACAGTGATGCCTCCTACCTTTCACATTACGTGTTCCCTCGTATGATATGGATCTCAATTTATGTGTATTGTGTATTGTTGATTGATATGAAAGTGATTAAGTACCTACATATTATACTATTCGTCATTTCCCTAGTGGATAAGCCTGTCCATGACAGGCGATCAATCTTCAATAATTTCGACACAAATTCCCATTTGATCCTATAAGTGTGCAAAATTTCAGCTTTGAAGGTCATTCGATCATATCTATCGCGCCAGTGTGTATGAGACAATGTCAATATCGCTAAAGCTAACGTTATCGCGTCACTATGCGCCAATATTAAACGGTAATTTAACTTTTGGACACCAAAAATAAAAATGAAGGAGCACTAAATATAATTTCTAGACATTAAATATATATTTTTACGCACTAAAATATTTTACTAAATAAATTACTTTTGGGCACCATAATGATAATAATCAAAATATAAAGCACCACTCATTATAAAGGGTGTCCCAAAATTCTCACAAGAAGTAATTTTGATAGAAAACACAGGTTTTTAATCAAAATTTGAAAATGTTTGTATGGAAAAGCATATCGGGTAAATGGCCTCCACGTATTTCCTTGTTTTGCATAAATGTGGCAGAATTTAGTTGATACAGTGCTCAATTTGGTCCTTCAAGGCTTGGATGGTCGTGGGCTTGTTGGCATAAACCTTAGGCTTCAAAAAACCGCAAAGAAAAAAGTCCAACGGCGTTAAATCGCATGATCTGGGCGGTCAATTCTCATGTCGCGATAACGAGCACTGTTATTGACTGACCAGCCAGGAATGGTCCAATGATGCGTCTAGCCCAAAATCCGCACCAAATAGAGACACGTTGTGGGTGCATTTGTTTCTCAACAATCACTCGTGGATTTTTTGATCCCCAAATTCGACAATTTTGATGATTAATAAAGCCATCAAGATGAAAATAATTTTGTTTGAAAAATCAGCATCCACTTGTTGTTGTTCCATAATCCATTCAATTAACTCTCTGCCCTGTGCGTGGTCAGAAGGCTTCAATTGTTGAGTCAATTGCACTTTGTATGCATGAAGATGCAAATCTTTCGTGAGAATAAGCTGTAGAGAGCTTCTCGAAATGTCAAATTCTTGACCACGTTGCTGAATTGATGTTCTTGGACTCTCAAGAACACTCTCACGAACTGCTTCGATATTTTGTATTGAATGATTTGTATAAGGACGGACAGAGTGTCTAAGGTCACTAATTGATCCAGTCACCCTGAAATTTTTTGAATTAATCTCTTCACAGTTGATGAAATCAAATCAATATTCAGACCATATTTTGTACACAAATTGGGAACTTGTAGCTCCCAAACAATCATTATTTTTAAAATATTGCTCAACAATGAAAACTGGTTGTTCTTCCTTGTAGCACTCCATTTTTAATAACCCTGAACTGTCATCTGCCACGCTGTCTTTATTTTTCGTTGACACTTCACCGCACAAATGGCGCAAAATTTAATTCTTTCTTGAATTTTGGGACACCCCTTATTTGCGTAGTCCCTTTTTTATGTCTTAGCAAGCTTCTCGCGAAATTGTTGGTCGATGAGTTTTTTATATATATATGTATATATTTCATTATAGGTTTTTTTGTTAAACCCTATCCATAGAATATATTAATTTTAATATATAGTTTGTAACATAGAGACATAATAGCGATAGACCCCCAAAAGTATATATATTTGTTTGTCCGCCTGTATATGCCACCTGTTTTTGGGCCTTATATTTTGAGTTAGGAACATCGAATTTTACGTATAAGCTTTTAGAATCCAAAAATCTTAAAATTTCACGATCACCAATCGGTGGCAGTATAATGCAATGCAACTGTAAATTTTCGAAATTTTGCAAATTCTTATCAAAAGAGAGCATCTGAGTCAATATTACGTGTTATTTTGTGCTAAGTGGTTGTTCCAAAATTTTCTTCATTACCATGGTGAATATAACTTTTAATATTTTTGATATTAAAGAAAGATATCTTATCACTTAACATACATTTGAAATATTTATTGTTACAAATTTTAGCGAAAAATCTTAGCTAATATGGATTTTACGTTAAAAATAAAGCGATTTTCGTCATTCCCATATTTGGTTCCGGAAAGCTGTAACTCAAACCCATGCTTAAGTCCTAAGGTAGTAAGAATATGCTATTCTCTGAAATTATTCAAGCCTAGTTAGTTTAATGTTAGTGACAAAACCTTTATGCCTATGGGAATAAAAACCTTAAAAAACGCTTAAATTGAGAAGCCCCATATAATCTTCAAATTTTAAATTGCTTTTCAACTTCAAAACATTGTTAGTCTGAAGTTTGTACTTTAAAAGCATTTCATGAATTCTAAGTGTTGGAAAATTTTAATTACTGCCGACAGTAATTACATGCAATTACATGTGAAGTGTTCGTTATTCAAGGTTAGGCGAACATCGTTTTAGAGCACTCCTCGCAAGGAATTACCTACTTCTGAATATCAACATAGAGCATTGAGTTTCCTTATTTTCAGTACTTGTTGTAAAAACGCAAAAAAAGAAACAGCATTTTCAAAATATGTACATATTCCCAAATGGATATTGCGATTACGTAACTATTTAATGATTTTGTGTGAGAAGTCATCTTCACTTCCCTATCATGTTGTTCCTAAACACGTGGAAGTCAAAAAGTTTTGATTTGATTGATTAGGGTATAAGATAGTTGGCAAGAAGTTAAGGTTACCTACTTCTCTCGTTAATGTGCCAACAATGAACACAATTTACTGAAATGATATAACTCAAGCACTAAGTGGTTGTTGTTCTTTGAGATACGGTGGCAAAAATGAAGTGTATAGATTTAGTCTTATCTTATGTAATATATTAAGCAGCAAAATCTATTGCTTAAGTCAACATATACACAATAATGAGGATGTTTAAAAAATGTAACTATTATTCCATAGTTGCCAATAGTTTTCTTGTATAATTTTGGTAATTTTTGTTTTTTTTGCCTGGCGACAGACATTTTTTCGAGCGCTCCTTCAAAACGCATGGGAAATAATATAAAACAATCAATCCGTTACATAAATAAGAAACTTGATATTTCGAAAATTAATAGAAATATTAAAAATCAGAAAATCTTTGTCGTCATAGACCGAAAAATGCTCTACTACCATAATTTGTTTCAAGTCTCTGGCTCACGTGCTTTGGAAATGAGACTTCCTCGCAGATATTTCTCCACTATGAACTCAAATTTAATATTTTTAATTCAAACAAATGTCTATATACAAATCAAAATTTGGTTGCAACTTTTGCCAGTTCTGCATGTGAAAACTGTTCACATAGATTTTATAGTTTAGGAGCGATAAGGTGATGATACCCAAACGGATGCGCTAACGAGAGCAATAGGGTTCTGTGATCTATTTACGGAACCATGAAAAAACATTGCTACCGGAATTAGCAACCGAACTGCCACTTAAGTTTCATTTGTCTGAAGTAATAAAGAATTTGCAATCACATTTTATTTGAAACGATTTTCCGAAATACGAACAACTGTCTCCAAAGTAGCTGTTGGCTGGGTGGGTATAAAGGCAAGACTAGTGTCTAGTGAACTGTTTTCTTTGTTTTGTATTTAAAATTTAACATTGGTTAGTGCCTAATATTGGCAGAGCTCTCACCGATAGAAGTTTGTCTATCAGAAAATATACTGGTTAAGTGGCGCATGTTGGATTTGAATCCACTGACCTAAGAGTATATCTACAAAAAAAACTAGCATACATGGTAGGTTTTCAAGCTCATACAGCCTCGAGAATGTCGATGCTTCGCTTCATAAACTTTAGACCGGGAAGACCACGAGACCAGATGTCATATTGCCAGAGTTCATTTTACACAAGCAGAAATTTCAAGAACTGGGTAGCTCACTTGTTCTCCAACAAACTTGACACTTCCCAACCGAACTCAGGGAATTTAAAGTCATTACCCTATTGCAACCGAAAAGCAAAAAAATAATCCCGAAATTTACCGCCCGATCATACTACAAGTTATTCACAAAGATGACCTACTACAATGTTGTAGACAATTCTTTCACAAAATGTAGAACAGACGATTGAAGAACTTTAAGCCAAAGTATCAAGTAAAGAATGCATAAACAATTTGTGTTCAATATAATATTATTACATCTTCCTTCATATTAATGTTATTCGAAGATCAGATAGTCAGGTCTTACCAGCTAGTTGTAAGAGCTTTTTCACTTCAAAAGATCTACACACGCATGTTTGGTGGTTGTTTAAATTTGTTAAATAGCTCTTCAAGACATACCATTACAACGACAAATCTACACACATGGAAATTTATAGACTCGACAAGATTGTGAATCCTGTTGCTGATCTCAAAACATCCTGAAACTTGTTTAGCGCTTTTTTTAGTTTTAAACCAAATCAGAACCATCATCTTATTTGTTAAATTTTAAAACTTACATAGGAAGACCTACCACCCTGGGTTTTGTCGTTGCCCTCAAAATCCGCTTCCAAGCATTATGTCGCAACGCTAGAGGGACAAATCGATGGAAAGATTTTTGGTATAATGGTTTGAAACTCAGTTTATTCCATGGGTGGTGTCTGAACTAAATTGCAGAGAGTTGTTACCAGTGCTACCAGGAGCTGTTTTTTTAGCTGGGTTTTTCTACATTTAACTACTTTCTGGTTGTTGTTTTTTTAATTGAATTGAATATTATATGTATGTAGAGTTCAGAGATATTTAGTAATTTATTCTCCTCTTAAACAAGTGTCGAAGTAAAATTGTGTAATTACCTTGAAAGTACATTAACAGTATAATATATGCATATGTCATTATATTTATTAGGCATCACTTAACGCATTTCTCTTCCATTATTATTAAATAGACCAAAAGACTCTTTCAATTAAAGATTCCTTAATGATTCTAAATGCCTGAAATATTTATATGTAATTTAATATTTAAAAAAGAATCTGTCCTGCCTCCTTTCAATTTCATTCTTTAAATCACATTAGTACACTTGTCGCAGATATATTTACTTCAGAGCAATAGACAAAAAATAACGCCCTCACTACACTGCTTTGTGTGAAAAGGACATGTGGCAAATAACAATCAATTAAACATACATATGTACATACCTACTATTCTTAGAAGCCCGAATCATATATGCGTATCATGTATCATGGACACACCCCATATATAGGTAACTTTCAAAACAAAACAGAAAATCGATCCAATAAATTGATTTAACAAATGACAAGCAGTGGCATCGTCCACAAGGCGATTGAACTTTGCAAAGCATTCTCAGTTCTTTTTTTGTCGTTAAAACCAGATACGTAAACGACCCACCCAATAATATTATTTATGCTTAAAGGGTTCTATACGACATGCAAACATGCTACTACACAGAAACAAAACAAACCCCAAACCAAAGGAAGGATCCATCATGGATTATAAATAATCATTTTGTTGGTGGGTTGTTCCATTTGAATCTATCGACGTAGAATCGAGAAACGTGTACGTGACTTTTCGAATTAACTGAGGATAACGCTAATGCTTTCGGACTTTTCCAGCTGTAAATATACATATATATATACAATATATATATATATGTATGTATATATATTTTCTTTTTTTTGAAAAAGTTTTCGAATGTTCTTATTATTGAAAAATTAGTATTCAAGAAACTATTTCATTTAATATGGTTTTTAATAGATTCGTACAGTATTTTACTCTTAGATTTATCATTGCCAATTTGCTAAACAATTTTTAGAAATACAATTTCAGTTTATATGCATTAAAATCGACGAAGACCCCATTGTTACGGTGAATTCTCTACGCTATGGGCAAATGATAACCAACTTTTATTGACCTGAGATTGAAGACAATGAAGTGAGCGACATGTGGTTCCAACAGGACGAAACTATGTGCCACACAGCACAGGCAAATTTGGCTTTATTGCACGAAAAGTTCCCGGCCTTTTAATCTCGAGATTTGGAGATATAAATCGGCCACCAAAATCGTGTGATCTGACCCCGTTAGATTTATTTTTGTAGGGCTAAAGATCGTGTCTATGCAGAAAACCCCCAAACTTTGGAGAACATAAAAACTAACATCTGTGAAATTATGGCCGCAATACAGCCAGAAATATGTCGAAAAGTCATCGGAAATTACCTCACAAAAATCGTTTATAAAAACTCCCATTTATTTAAATTAAAAATTCTAAAGCACAAAATGGATAACCCTGTCAATACAAATTTAGAAATATGGTGACATATTTTTACAACTCTTTCAAATTGGAATTATAAAAGAAGAGAACACCGTCGGATAGTGGTTTTTTTTAACAGGAGTGTGGCCACGCACAAATGGCGTGTAGGCACTGCGACCAAAAAGATTTATTGTGCCAGACCACTTTTTAGGACAACAGTACTTCAACTTTCTATAATTACAGCTGCGGAGGATGTCCTTAGTGATATTAGCTCCTTACGAAAAAAGCTTCTCCTACTTCTGCACAGAGCTACACACTCACATAGTATGTGTTCGTCAATTTTGTCCTCTTCTAGGCAGAGGCGGTGAGGTGATATGCTCTCAAATTCTTATTTTATTTAGGTGGCAGAATAATTGGCAAAATTAAGGAAGCTCACAAGCCTTCTTATGTCATTTCTACTATATTTTGGGATATCAGCTGCCTTTTTTTGGAATGGTTGGGAGTTATTCCAATGAGAAATACATATGTTGCGTTCTCAATTGTTTAAGGTTAGTTTGAAGGCAGAATCCCGCAAAAGGGTTCAGGTCCGATGAACAACTCAGAGAAGCCTTTTCTGGCTAGCAGATCTGCAGTTTCATTGCCGTCAACGCCTATATGACCGGGTACCCACCACAAATTTACTTTATTGTATCGGGCCAGGTTTTGTAAACTGTCGAAGCAGCTTAGAACTGATTTTGAACTGATCAAGTGGGAGATCAGTGCTTTAAGCGCCGCTTGGCGCTTGAGTCTGTGTATGGCGGCACCTTTGATTCCTGATTGCAGACTTTACATTTGCATAGGTCTCAATAGCGTAAAGCTCGGCCTGGAAAACACTAGGACTCTT
This sequence comes from Pocota personata, assembly GCA_963082735.1. Taxonomy (NCBI): domain Eukaryota; kingdom Metazoa; phylum Arthropoda; class Insecta; order Diptera; family Syrphidae; genus Pocota; species Pocota personata. The sequence continues at coordinate 256,532,731 of OY720429.1, read as the reverse complement.
TCCAAATGATTTCATGATATTGTAATTGGGTCCATACACACCATCGTTATACCAAACGATTCCTTTTGGATCAAGCAACGGTCCGCCATTATTCTATATATCACGGTTTGGGATCTCAATCTCAAACCTTCTACCAAATAAGAGTGATTTGGGCATAAAGTCAGAAATCGTGCTGACCATATCTAGCTCGGGGAAGTCGGTTAATAGGTCCATGAGATCCACATGATTCCATGTACTGTTAGCATCCGACTTTCGAAGATTAACTCCACTGCCAATTACCACTTTTTTTTATGAAAATATGTAACGGAGTAAGTCCGATTATGGCTTCTATGAGAGTTGTGGGACAGGTATGCATAGTGCCTGTAATCCCGAGGCAAGCAAATCTTTGAAGTTTACTGAGTTTGCTGATGGTTGTGACCTCCTTGGTTTTCGTCCACCAGACAATGGACGCATATGTAAGGATGGGTCTTACCACCGTGGTATATAAACAGAATATAACCTTTGTGGACAGACCCCCGGTTTTGCCATACATACGGCGACAAATCCACATGGCAGTGGTTGCCTTGGCAATTTTGTGGTTAACATGGGAGTTCCAGTTAAGTTTCTTATCCAGAACAATTCCTAAATATTTTACCTCGTCGGAAAAATGAATGGTTGTGCCATTTAGAGTCACTGAACCAATGTTCAGTGTTCTTCTTCTTATAAACGGCACAATGACTTCCTTGCTGGGGTTTGTCGATAAGCTCTCGCCAGCACACCAGTCCGAGACTACACGGAGTGCATTTTGCATGAGTTGACACACGTTGTCTTCATGTTTGATGATGATCACAAGATCATCTGCATAGCCTATAGTTGTAAAGCCTAAACTATTAAGTTTATTCAATAAGTCATCCACCACGAACGACCATAAGAGAGGTGAGAGGACGCCGCCCTGGGAGCAGCCTTTAGCTGCGGAGACCGTCACAGAGACCTCTCCTGATGAAGATGTTATTATGCGGCTATCGAGCATAGTCCAACCCATCTGGTAGTAGGTTCGTCGATTCCCCTGCATCTCATGGCACTATGTCAAGGAATGCGGAATTGGCGATTTCTTTGCCACGGTAGGCTGATTTAATTTCTGTAACGAGATGATAAAGGGCGCCTTCCGTGAACCGACCTTTCCTATATGCATATTCACTAGAGTGCAGAGAAGTACTGGAAGGCTGGAAAAACACTATCACTGCAGGGTGCCTTAAAGGGTTTAAATGAGCTGATTGCCAATTTAATTTTCTCTTGACTAAACAGATTTCCAGACAAGCTGTGGACTCTTCTGGAGGTGCAACAGGTGCATGGTCACTTAAAATTGTCGAACCAGGGAATTGATGTATTGGTGCCATCAGCTTTGATGAGCAATCCCACCCCGTTGAAATGATCCTTTAAGAGAGCCTTTTGGAGACGGGCTGTTACTGGAAGAGTTTCAATGTTTTCGCAGTTGTTTCCCCATGCTGTTCTCTTTGATTTCCTCAACTCTATGTTGAATTTAGTCAATGCGGACCTATATTCATCCCAATTTTTATTGCGTTTTGAGGTGTTAAAAAGTTTTCTCACCCTTTTACGGAGTATCTCTAGCTGGTCATTCATTGCAATTTTTTGAGACACAGCTACTCATGAAGGAAGAGATTAGACAGTCATTTAGTTGGCAGGCTACCACATCCACATCAAATTTTGATCTTAAAGATGTGAGCAGCATGTCATCTTTGACCGCGAGATTTGCAACGAAATAATGCCCAATTAGTTCTTTTCGGTGCGTAGTGTACTTGTTCATGATTAACCCCACCCGAGATGTTAAATCTGATGTGCTGATGATCAGATAGTGAGGGTTCATTAGACATCTGCCAATCGATGACAGAGTTAGAAATAAAAGGGCTCGAGATAGTGGTTACATGCGTGAACACTGAGCTTCCCGAAAGTCTGACAAACATTTGAGCGTCATGCCGTGACAAACTTCTCTGAACCGAACAAATTTAATTTCTGTATCTATGCGATACATTTATCAAAAGTGCATACATATTTATCTTTAACTCAATACTTGATTATTCGAAATCGAAATCGTTTGCTTTTCAAAAGTAAACCTCAAAAGCAATCCATGTAGTCTTCTTGTTACAAATAATTATATTCACATGAATAAATCCTTAAATCCAATTTATAATCGTGTGTAGAAAATAACACTCCACAACTAGAGAAGTGGAACACAAAGAGAAATAAACTCCAATCATGTAATGCACCACATCTATGCAATGGATTCAATTCCACTTAATCCACCAAATTGAAATTCTCAACCATGTCCCACCCACAAAGCGGTCATTGAACGAAAAGCTTGCCCAGGAATCATAAAGAAATCATAAAATGGAAACCTCTTAGCTGCTTTGTGTGTTCATTTTTCCTGTTTTATTGTAATCTCATTCAAACTGAAATTACATGCACACATGCATGCAAGTCGCCGCCCCATTCCGCCTTAACAACCCTTTCCTTCGGCGAAAAAAAATAAAAACAAAGCAGAACTTTCAACGAACAAACGGACGCAAAACACAAACGGAAAATCAGAAAAAAAAAAAAAAAAGAAGAAATCCAATTCATTCTTTCTCTTACTATGGGGCCGCTGAAGATGCCTGTGTAGAGAGGTATCCACTCAGACCCACTTTATCGATTTTTTTCGAATATTTAATTATTAACAGGTCGACGCTCCAGAAGGATAATAGAGCCTCAGCTGGTGAACGGGTAATAGTTGGCCGAATGGCTGAGGGTCCTTGTACATGATTGAGGTGGAATCCTGTGTGTTTTCTTTCTGTCTGTCTCTGTGAATGGAGCTAGTTTTTGATTAACCATGAAGATCTGGATTAATTGAAGTTAGTATTCCATTTCAGTTGTACGCTACTGAGTTGAAAAAGAGTTCTCTGAAACAGGAGATGATAAAGCTTAATTAAAAGATAACATCAATTAGATAGTTGAAGGAAGATATCATTGAGTTACACTGAGGCAAAGAGATTTAATTTGTTTTTTCGTAGATTTGTCGAGTGAGTAACTTCGTTGAAAGAATTCCAATGAAGGATAAGTCTGAAGATATCTTTGCAATGTCCAAATGTTTATGTGTGCGTGAGAACATGTTTTCACTTACTAACTTAATTTAGCGTTAGACCATCTTTCGTTTCAGGATTCGAATGTCTTCGACACCAAGGAATGCTCTCTAAAAGGCAGTTAGTTCACGATGTTATCCCTAGGAGTTAATTCGAAGACACCAGAACATATCCTAACCGTCTTAAGCGATTAAATTAAAACTTTCTGATTAATACGTACGAGTACCTACATAAGTTCAGTCAATGTCGACTTGCATGCTTCGGATAAGGATACAAATTAATCTGAAGTTGGCAACTTGTGACTATAAATGGCAAATGGCGATTTCTTTGCCACGGTAGGCTGATTTAATTTCTGTAAACTTGCAACTTGCAACTTGTGACTATATTATAACCAGACAACGATTGGGTTCTGAAGTGTGAGCACTCTCCAACTGCAAATGAAGATCATGCAGTAAAGTCGTAAAAACTGCCCTAATGTGAGCATAATTAATATTGACACTGGAAATTGTCTCAGATACCGAATATTAACTTCCGAATTTAGGAGCCTGACACTGATGGAGAAATGAAAGATGTTTGTAACCAAGTATATAAGTACAGTAAAGTATCTTCGGAAAATAGATTCCAAATTTCTAAAGCTTTAGATTCCACATTTCCTCATTTCTTATCCAAGCGAAAACGTTGTGTGCGAGATTCCGCGTTGGAATGAGTGCATGTCGAGAGATGCAAGTAGAGTAACGGAAAGCGTGGAAGGATTGCGCACGAGCGTGCGTTCAATTTCCTGCGCAAATGAAAGTGAATGCATTTTAGTACCACGCATCTGACGTACGAGTACATTGTTTCATGCGTTAATTACCACATTCAGGAACCTGATTCGCGATAAAGCACCTGCATATTTTAAGGCGGGTGTTTCAGTTGCGCTTTCGGTATCTGCTTAACATTTCTAATCAAGACTATTTTACATATTCCCCTTGTACCATCAAAATAGTCCTGAGATCAATTATATTTTGACGGCTTTTCAAATCTATGGCAGACTTTAGGATCCCGAGGGATTCCATCCAGTTGCGTCGCATAACGCTGTAAAATACATGGTGTGCTGTACGATTTGGGTATATTTCTTCCGAATTATTCTAAACGTTCTAAACGTAGAATGAGATGCGAAAGCCATCTATCATAGTTTCTTCAATATAGTACTGTAGTAGTTAAAGTGCAAATCTGTTTCTATGTTCCCAGCGAGGCATTACAGTTGCTTTAATGTTTAATCTTTATTGAATAGTGTTGATCTTGTAGTGGACCAAAAAAAAAAACTAAATACAAACCTTCGACCAAAAAAAAAAAGGGTGTAAATGATCTGGGAAAAGACGCTATTAAGGAGTTTATCCATCTCAAAATAAACGTAAGTAAATCCGACGAAGACTTATACTTCATTTACAAAGCAAATGGGTTCAAAGCGCCTAATTCTTAGAAACTGTACGCTATACAGACCGATGATCCTATCAATTCTGTTATATAGTACTGAGTGGTGGAAAAAAGCTAAGCCATTATAGACACTTTTTAAAGAAATTTGTTTAACCAGTTACTTGGTCTTGAATGCAAGGTAGGCGAATAGAGGAGAATATGCAATCGTGAACTCTCAGAACTGTGCCAAGATGTCGATATAAAGGGTGACCAGATAGCAATGATAGTTTTTCCAATTGTTATGTTTCAGCAGCTGTCAAAGCTACTAATGACATCCAGCTTTCAAAATAATCAGTAAAGTTTGCCATTTCATCATCACATGCCATTTATCCCGAACGTGTAGAAATTATTAAAAAATAATCGAAATCCGGCCCAGTTGTAAATACTCAACGTGAATTTCGTCGTGAGGTCGGTCGTTATCATGGCTTCAGTGAGCAGGCAATTCGTCGCATCGTGGAAAAGTTTGAGCGTGGACTTTTAGCCACCAACCAGACAGAGGTCAGTGCGAAGTGAAGAAAACATAGCCGCCGTAGTGGCCAGTATTGAAGAAGACGATCTGCTGAATTGGGCATCGCCAGAGAGTCAACCAGGCTTATTTTGCGGTTGAATTTGGGCCTACATCCATATAAGATTGTGCTGACGCAAGAATTGAAGCCGGACGACCATAGGCAACGCCGTGAGTTTGCTAATTGGGCGCTGGAAATGTTGGCCGGAGATCCGGATTATGGCCAAAAAATCATCTTCTCGAACGAGGCCCATTTTTGGCTCAGCGGCTATGTCAACAAGCAAAATTGCCGTTATTGGAGCGACCACAATCCACAAGTGTTCGACCAAGCATCAATCCATCCACAAAGATTGACTGTTTGGTACCGTTTGTGGCACGGTGGCATCATCGGACCTTATTTCTTTCGAAATGAGGAAGGAGACACCGTTACCGTCAATGGTCCTCGGTATAGAGCGATGTTAACCGACGTTCTGTAGACAGAGCTCGACAACATCTATATATCCATGCTGTGGTTCCAACAAGACGGTGCTACATGCCATACAAGCGACGCAAAGCTCCAAGTGGTGAAGGAGAAATTTGGCGACTGGGTAATCTCACGGCGAACGTTCATCTATTGGCCACCGCGATCATGCGACTTGACACCCCTCGATTATTTTCTCTGGGGCTACGTCAAGTTCTTAGTCTACGCTAACAAGCCAAACACTTTGGACGAGCTTGAGGCCAACATTCGAGACGTTATTGCCGGAATAACGCCGCACATAATGGACCAAGTCATCCAAAATTGGACCGACTGCTTGAAGCACTGCCAGCGAAGCCGAGGCGGACATTTAAATAATGTGCTATTCCACACATAATGACATGAATGTAGCTTCAAAATAAAGTCAGAATCAATGTGATATCTCACACCGTTGTTGTTTTATTTAAATTTTTGTTCCTGTCGTTCTTATCTGGTCATTCTATACTATTACAGTGCATGGGCGTTGTGTAGATAGACAGAGACTCAGGTGGTATAAAGTTTCTGTAAACTTCAAGGGTAGCGTCCAGATAAGCATTTTTGTTTTGCTTTTCTATTGTCGTTGCTCATGATTCACATGATTTCATGTGAAATAAATAGATACTTCTTGACATCAGGATTTGAACCGTGAACCAACAGCGTAACAAGCAATGATGTTACCACTACACAACAGCCACCCTTAAAAATTAAAAGTTCAAATGCATCCTGTGAAACTAAAGCACTCTCGCTACAAGTTTTTCCCTTTATAATTTTGTTTCGATATTTATCATATTTGTAAAGTCATTTTATCCTGTTTATAGTGGACACCCTGTGTATAAGTACATGCACATGCAACATCCAAAATCTTTCTTTAATACCACATGTCTTTTAAATGCGATAAAAATCATTACACAAATCGCACATCTTACATATTAAAGCAGACTATCAACGTAATGACTAAGTTGATAGCGCACTTATTTTTTAATCTCTTAGTTTCGATTTCAAATCTACTTGGAACTACGTAAAAGCGTTAATTTAAAATTAAATTTAACACAAGGAATGTTTTTTTATTAATAAAACGCTTAGCGAAGCGACTTCCATATAAACCCTGTAGTGTTTCGACCTTTTCGTATTCCATTTGTATTTCATAATATAATTTGAATTTTTATTTCTGCCACAATCCTGACATTTAAGGAAATTTATTCATGAATTAAATTGTCTACAAAACCAAATTAGGCCGTTAAATAATTCGAAATGAAATTTATTCGCCCACACTTCCGTTTTATTACCCGGAGGAACATAAAACCCAATTACAACCATATGTTTATTTTCCACCTCATTGTAACATTTAACATATACAAACACAAATATACATATGTACACACCCAAAACATACAGATCAAATAAAATCTAATATTCAATACTCAAAGTTCCAAAATAAACAGAATCGTCCTCGCTTACACATAGAATTTCCTCTTTATGCAATCTTGGGTAATAATTTTCATTTCACTATTGCAAATTTCCTCCCCACCCCAGAGATACAGACATATGTAGATACACCACCACATTCGAGTCTAATTAAAAAAAAATCTATTCCTCCTTTGATAGTGCAAAAATAAAAAAATGTTGTGCATACATTTTGATAGGTATTTTAATTTTTATTACACCTCTCCCTCTCTAGCTTTCTGCCGAGGCCTGGCCAATCTCGGATCTGCATGTCCAAGTGGTTTTTCGGTTCTTTATTTACCCGGCAAATATGAGAGTGTATCTATGACCAGAATTAGGGTGGCGCAAGTAGTATCCATAAACTATGTGTGGCTGAACTATGTTATTTAGAGAACAAAATACACAAAACGAAAAAAAAAAAAAAAAAAATTCTTGGCAAGGACTGTGTGGCGCAAAAGGCAGATTTTAAATATTCATTTGGCACTCATGTTTGTGTCCACCAAAGTCGGTTGTGTTATGCCATTGTTTTGCAGCCTCGTTCACATTATTCTTCACCTAGCTACATATGTCGGAATTCTACTGCTACGCTACTGGAACAAATAACGACGCAGCGAAGGGATGTTTTTTTTTTTTTTTTTTATTATTTTGTTAGGAAATATAACACATACCTAAGGAAACTTGGAAACACGGTAACACGGACGATGTGTATTTACCTTGCGTGTGAGATGATGGTGGCTCCTGCAGGAGTGTATACATATAGCTGCCACTTATGCTGCGACCATACTCGTATATTATTGCGCATGAATGTAACTCTGATCAAATCGGAGCATAAAAATGCGAATAGATTCTGGAGCATAAAAATGCGGTTGAAACTAGTTCATGGATTTGAATAATTCACGATATGTACCTACGTTACGTGTAATGGGTGGAGGAACAACACACTTTTAGTCAGTAAGTAAATATTCCGTTTCTATTTGCGTGACAGGAAAATAATAAACTTTCTCACGAATTTACGGATACCTACGTAGGCATTCCCGGAAAACTTATTTTGACGAATTGAAATTAATGAAAGTATTTCTCTTTGTGTCAATTGCATTGACAGCCAAATATGACAATTGCAATAGGAGAGAAAGACAAACTTAATGAATACCTAATGTTATTCTAACATATTATAATTAGCATATTGATGACAGACGTCATTCCAAATAATAAATCAATGGAATCCTATTATTTTTATGGTCAAGGAAATATTCAGAATTGATGAGGGCAAAGAATGATGATACTGCGTACGAAAAAAAAAATACTAGGAATTAAGAAAAAAATAGGCAGACAAATGAATCAAAAGTCTAGGAATTTTACAATTTAACTGACTTATTGTCCAATTATTCAAATTTTCTTACAATAGGATTTTGTTGTCAGTAGAAGGCTAACTGCATTAAAAGTATCGCTGGTGAGTTTTTTTTTTTTTAACTTGAAATAAGCCTATTGGATTTGAGATACGTTTTTCCTTATCGTTTGTTTAAATTGTGCCGCAAAGGGAGGTCATACTGTAAACTTTTTATTATCTGTTACTTAGAAAACTGGGGAACAGAAATAATATAATAATTTAATAGTTTCTACTAAAAACTGCACAAAGAAGTCTATTAGTTTGAAAGTAAGTCTGAAGATAAATACGCACTGCTGTGATGGAACGTGTACATACTTTTCCTTTTTCATGGCACACAAATTTAAAGTTGAACAGAAAAATTGTCTTATCTTTCAATGTAGAGATTAGTTTTAGTTTGTCCGTAAACAAATAATGAATAATATAATTCTGCATTATGTGTTCTGCAATGAAGCAAGTGAATTTACATATTTTGTTCGAAATGCCATTCGATAAGTCAGTGGATTAGCTAACCAATTTGACGTTGTGCTGAATAGAATCTGAACTATTTACAATTCAGTGAATATTCATTCATTCATACATTTTGTGCTTTAGGATTTGAATTTAAAATAAAATAAAAAGTGTTAAAGATTTCAATGAAATTTGCTTACTGTTTTAAATTTTGGACTATGGAATACAACTTCTATTCTTGTAAGGTAGTTTTGGATGACTTTTCAGGATATTTCTGGCTGTATTGCGGCCATAACTTTACGGATGTTGGTTTTTAAGTGCTCCAAAGTTTGAGGATTATCTACACAGACTCGATCTTTAGCATAGCCCCAAAAAAAATACGGCCTGATTATGCCGCCGGACCACAGCGAGCACTTAACTGTCACCCATGGTGGATGCAATGGCATCTCAATGATCATATTTGGATTCTCAGAACCCCAGATTCTGCAATTTATTTTGTTTGCATAGCCGTTGACCGAGAAATAGGCGTCACCACTGAAGAAGATTTTGTTCGAAATTTTGTTGATTTTCGGGCACCCAATCAGCGTATGTTCTGCGCATTATATGGTCAACAAGCTTTAGTTGTTGTGTTAGCTGGACCCTATATGGATAAAGATGCAAACCCAAGCGTAAAATACGCCAAACGGAGATGTAGGAAATACCTAATTTGCTGAGCGCGGCATGGAATTTACAATTCCGGATTTTCGGCCACTGAGGCACTCATATTTTCAGTTGATCGAGCATTAAGATGATGCACAGACCTTACGACATCACAAACACTATCGCTTTGTTTGAATATGGTGATTATCTTTTGAATTGTTTGCTCAGTTGGGCGATTGTGACGACCATAATCTGTCGTTAAATTGTGATGAGGAGAGGTAAGATGCAACTATTTGAATGCGCTGAGCGGTAGTTAAACTATCCATATTGAAAAATGGCAAGGCAAGAACTAACTATCTGTCACTATGGATGACAGACGGATTTGACAGATGCCATATGGCAGAAATAAATAGTCCTTTACAAATAAAGTATACAACTTGGTCGCACGTACCTGTATCTGTATAGAATATTCGTTTGAAAATCACTCAGATTTAAAATCTAAGCAAAATCGTTAACGTCACTCTTTTATAAATAAAGAACACGACTGGGTCGCACGTATTTCCCTCATACGTACTATTCATTCGCAAATTATTCAAATTAGAAATTTAGGCAGAATGCTATTTGCGGGAGGAAAATATTTTTTTCGTAAAATGCATTAAGAAGCTAAAAAAAATGTTATTTTTACCATATGACCAAAATCTGAATGCCATATCCTTACATAAAATAAAATCGTCTTAGCCATATCTGAGAGAGTCACGGTATTGTTTAGTATAAATTATATTTATGGGAAGATTTGAAAAATAATAAATCGCCTTATTTATCAACGCTAACCCAAACTATCTGGGATCAACGAGGAGGGCGAAGACCGCATAGTTTATTGTTATCTGAAGTTAAATTGACTAATTAACATCGCGCGAACACTCCCAGGTTAAATGGAAAACTCCCAGAAGCAAACGTTACGCAGCTGCATGTCTGAACATCTTAATTTTCACCACTCCTTGCTTATCACATTACTATACTTCTATACATTCATTGGATACATGTATATACATAGGTACTTATTTCGAACAATCCCCCCTGTTGCAATTCTTGCAGGTAATTTACTGCGCTAAAAAACGTGAGAAGTTTCAACGGGAAATGGACATTCAAAAAGGGTTGTTGTGTGGAAATTGAGCATACTGCAAACAATTCGTTTGAAGGCTACATCTTCCATGCGAACACTAATCCTAAGAGCAGCCTTATATGTCCTACATACCATTATTTTACTCCCTGATCATCATTAATTAGAAAAAATAAACAAATAAATTCAACATTAAAGTTTAGCAATGTAGTTTTTTAGTCATTGCGTCAAGATGTTCTCGAGTAATAGTGATACGAGCTAAAAATGTAGTGACCTTATTTTTCATTAATGTCTATTATTCCGGAAATTCGGACGTTAGTAAGCCATTCCAATGTATTCAGCATAAGAAGGACTGGTAAGCGAAACTTAATGATAGTTCCAAAACGCCTCGGAAGTAAATACTTGGTATAGTCTTGAAGTCATGGTATAAACGTGAATGCTAATATTTCTTCGGTTTCGTAAGAGCATCCAGAATTTAGTGAATGGTTGTACTTTTCATACTAGATGCCAAGGCTCAGCGGTTAGTGTTGTGGAGATTAATGAGCAGGACTTTCAACGTCCGAATCACAGAAAAAAATAAAAGAAAAAAAAATCAATCATTTGCTTCACGATCCCACCTTTTGCAATGTTCATGATAAGCTTAAAAACTGTACATAGATCCTTATTACTCAACACGATTGGTAATACATAATTCGACCTATATGGGCTGTTTGCGCCAAATATTTATTTTTTTATATTTTTTTCATAGGACCGTCATGACCCTAGTGGGTTGGTCAAACTATTCAAAATAATTTTTGATCAGCTACTCAGAGTTCGAATCTCAGAAGCGCAAGAACTCCTTTTTTGTTAACAACAATTTTCATGACAAATCTGTCGTAGAAAACACTTTTTACTGAGTTTTTGTTCAAGCGTGAATTGAAATATACACTTAATATCGAAAATTGAATTTGCTAATTCAGACGTCTATTCAATTAATAAGTAGTAAGATGAACTAGTATTTGAATGAATCACAAGAGTTTCAGTTTTTGTCTTAGAAGAGAACTTTCGGAATACCTACACAATGTACCTAGAATATGTACAAATACGTAACTATTATAATTACCAGTGAAAGTATATAATATAGAGGGCTGAGTTCAGTTGAAATCTTTGAATTTTTCTAACTTTAATAAATTTGGCCCGATGTCAGATTTTCACTTACAAAAAAGCTCGTACATATGAATGTCTTCTGTTTTGAGGAACTCCACACTTTAACAGCTTCAATACTGACACGGCAGACAAACTTTTCGGTTGAAGAAAGATACTTATGTTGTCAGCTCCAGATTACAAAGTGCATTTTATTTCATCCATGTAAAGGAAAATCTCTCCGCCATAATTAGATCGGGGCACCTATCTAAAACAAATTTAGCTATAAAGCTTCTTCTTATATTGCTAGGACTTCTAGGTTTCTCTGTATATTTACTGACATTTTTCCAAATATTTTTACCTAATCAACCATAAGTAAAATAAAATTTGTGTTTTCGAAAGGCATGATGATTACATTATTGAGTCATCAAATTTGTATAGAGCTCATCTCGGAGACTTTTTGTCGATTTGAAGTTGTAAAAACCATTTTTAAGTCGACAATTTTTTTGGTTTTCTGTCCCAAGTAGGTAGGTATATATATACATTATGTAGGTGCACGTTTAACCAAAGCTCATTTTGTTTCTTATTTTGTGAAAAAACCATCTTTAAAGTTATTGATTATTAGCTGGGTTTTGTTTTTGAGCAGTTCCGATTCTGTACAATTTTTAATATGTAAAACAATAATAATACAAGAACCAACCTGGTTCAAGGATCAGATAAATTCGTTTTAAATCTCACCAATAGATGGACCATACATCGTAAACTTTGGTGGCATTTTGTAATTGGAAAATGTTATCAATAGGACAGAATTTTCTCCTAATTGTGTGTTAAAAATACCATAAAACGTAAAGTGTGTGCAAAAAAATAGATTAAAATGCAGTTGCATTTATTTTTATTTGTTTCCCTCGAAATCTCAGTTGTCAAAAAAAATGATGCCAAACTATCATCGTTTTGTCACTTTGACTTATCTGAAATTGCGTTTTATTATTTTTTTTAATTATATCAGGCACTACTAAAGTTTGTTTAATTGAAAAGTGCAAATTCATCAACGCACTCAAAGCTGTCTATTATATTTATGATGAAATACAATAAAATCGTTATAAAATCCACCCTTATAAATCCTGAACTTGAACATTTTTAAGGGCAGCATAATTTTTCATAACAATAATACAAAACAGGATACACTATGTTGTGCTGCCAGTACCTTCTGCCAAACAAAGTCAACAATAAAATACCCAAAATTAGAATTCAACCTGACCTTTTTTAATAATTAATTACTGAGTTGGCCGTGCCAGAGGAAAGTTAGGCGAACAATAAAATTTATTCCACATACGCCTCCGGTATATTTCATTTTCACTCATAATTTCATTACACTTATTTCTAATGACTTGTTATTTTGGACACACCTTATCCACCAAATTTAAATGGCATTTGATTTATTATGACAATCTATCGATAGGATTTGTTTGAGACTTACCAAAATTCGACCAGTTGTCGTTTGACCGGATATAAGTTCACCAGCCCAGTCTTTTGCTTCTGTCATAAAAGTTCCCTCGAACTCCTGTTTGTTTCTGGATGCCTTTTGTTCCTTCTGTTTGGGATCGTTTGGTCCAAGTTCGGGCTCCTTGCGGCAGCATATGAACGCAAACGCCCGCCATAGCAGTACAACCAATAATCCAGCGAGAAATGTGAAGATGCTGGACAATAGGAAACACCAGTATTTTCGAACTTTGAGACAATCGTCATCTTCAAATGGTGAATCGGTTGTTTCTGCTGATACTGATTCAACTCCGCTTTCGTCACACCGCGACATCCCCTATTCAAAGAAAAACAGACAGAATTTGTTATTTAAAGAACACCTTTCATCGACAAAAAAAAAATGAATCACAAAACTTAATTATATTGCAGCAACTATGCCCCAAATATTTAAGTGTGTTGGCCCCCCAACTGCCAAAACACTCACCCCACACATAGTAAAATCGTCCATTATTGCGTATAAATATGCGTATAGCTTCCAATCCGATTGGCTACACCAAAAATAGATCCCAATTTGATTTATTTTTAATAACAACGAAAAGAATATATAAAATCTCAACCAAGAGGCTTATAATTCACTGCCAAAGGCATTATGATGGCTAAATAACAACACTAACAAGCTGCTGCTACTGCGATCCGTTGGCGACACAAGTGGTGGCTGAAATGAAAATAACCCACCGACCGAACGTTCTATGACTTGTTAAGATTCCGACCGACTCGTCGCCGCCGATCGATCGCTTCGCGTTGAAGGCGCGAACGTACTACCGACGCGTATACCTAAATTTAATAGATTAATTAATCTCCTCGGAGCTAGAAAATTGCACCAGAAACGAACTGCATTTGTTTTGAGGGTATATGCATGTAATAATGAGTGACATGGTGGTCGTTTCAAGACCGCGGGCTGTTGTGTGAGAATTACATTTTTTTTTTCCTGAGCTGTTTGGCTAGGATGACATCATGGTGACGCTTTGGGCGCAGGCAAAATGTATCCCTAGAGTTTTTTTCGTTCAGTATTAATGAAATTAAAAATTCTTTCCTTCTCAGGAGGAACGACAAAATTTATCTGTGACTAGTTAGTGGCGGTGCATTTGGCGGTGGTTGGGTGTGTTTAATGTCCTTTCAGGCAGCAATAGAAAGAATTGCTGTTTGTCACATTTCATTATTATTAAGTGCACATTTTTTATCATTGAACTTGGTCTTTTGTAATTAATTTGTATAAGCCTAGGAGTGAAAGCTTAATGGATGAGGGGTTGATATGAGAGCTTAATTGAAGGCAATTGTTGTACACTGGGATCCATCAGGAATGTAATTGAGATGAAGTGGAAAATTTATTAGACAAAAGGAATGACGGCATTTTTGTTCCATTTTAAGTAAATTCCAAATGGCACATATTGTAATTGGAATTGATTTGAAGGTCGTGCATGATGCGTTTGACATTAAGATCCTTGTTGTAGGCGGATGTGGGCGAAAATATATTGATTTATCGGATAGTTAAGTGAGTCTCCCAGGTGTGGGTGGAAACAAAGTGTAAATTGTAACAAAGTTTCCTACTCAAATCCTTGAAGGTGCGTAGGCACTTTGAATGTACGTGGATATGTTCGCGTGTTGGTTTATAAAAAAATAAGTATCTAGGGAAAACCCCACGGGGAGGTGACCTATTTTTGTTTTCATTTATTTCTATTTTTTTTCAATCTAATTTTAAACATTTTTATATTAGCGAACTTGTATAATACATTTCGTGTAAAATTTTTAAAACCGAATACTATACTACTTTGAATGTATACGTGTGGAGGTTCTACTATTTCTGATTATTGTTTCATGTTTTTAATTTATTGTAAACTCAGTATTTTTACTTGCTCCTATCAAGAGCAAGTTTGGTTTTCGTGAACAAATTTGATAGCGATATTTTCGTCAATCTTGACATTACTATAATAGAGGAACTCTAAAAAGTAGACCTAGCAAAACTGTCCGTCTGTATGCCTCTTGTCAAAATCACGACAAAGTGCTAAATTAAATTGAACTTACTTGCCAGACACAATAGAATACGCCTTATATGGGTACCGGGAAATGAAAAGGCAGATGAACTGGCAAAGAAAGGAGCGAGTAACATAGAACTGAATCCTGAAAAGACAATAGGGGTCCCTCTGACAACTATTAAAACGATAATCAATGAGGAGATACGACAGGAGTTCGATAACTACTGGACGAATCTAGACACTTGTAAAATGGTCAGATCTGTTGTAATAGAACCGAGTAACAACACAGCAAAAAGAGCTTCAAACTCAAGTGGGACAGTTAACAGGGCATATCAATTTCAACAAACATTCGTTCAGACTTGGACTGGTTGATACAACAATCTTCGCCCACTGTGAGGAGGAAGAAGAAGAAGATATAGATCACTTCCTCTGCCACTATCGTGCAAAAGCGAGGTTAAGACTAAAGATACTGGGATCTCCAAGGATACCGGATCTAACACACCTCAGTAAGAAATGAATCCGTGATATATCGGAGTTCTCTAGACGAACAAGATGATTTCCCGATCACTATTTGACATAGTCTCCTTTTGATACTCCCCATGATCCCAATATCTGCATCCCCTCTCAACACATAATTCCCACATCACAGCACAATTCCTACAGTTCAACAGACGAGCGGAACACAATGGGCCTAAGTGAAGAATATAAGCTCACCCTCTAAAACCAACCAACAATCAGACATAGACCCACTTGCATCAAACTATCCGATAAGTAAATAAAATGATAAATAGCTATCCAAAGATATGCGAATAAATATATATATTTTCCATACTTCCATATTTTCCATCCAATACAGCCAGCAATGTACCGAAAAATCATCGAAAATTACCCCACAAAAATCGAAGTTTGCAAAAAATCCCGTGGCGGCCATTTAACCTTTGTATTTCATACATAATGGCATAGTCCAAAATTTAAAACAGTAAAAAAATTCCATTGAAATCTTAAGTGCTTTTTCTTTTATTCAAATTAAAATCTTAAAGCCTTTCTTTTAATAAATTGTATGCAGTTTTAGAAATTTATAAATCACAATATTGTTTCAAAAGAACATAAAAAAACTGTTCCCTTAAATGACCCTAAACATGGACACACTCATCCACTGGTGCGCTATTGATTGCAATTTCACGCTATTGCTTCAGAATTTCTTTTTTGGAAAAATTTACATTTATCCCGATCTTAGAAATTACAAAATAATGATTAATATTTCAAACTCCTCACTGATTAACTAATCAGAAAACGAAATTATATTCATATCGCTTTTTGAAGTTAAATGGGTGTAAGGAAAATAAACTTCTGTTAGCTGCTTTTCTTCATAACAATTCGACTCTAAAATATATATGTAGATAGAAGAAGATAGTAACTCGACCATATAAAACCCTAACCTCTAGGGAAGGATAGCCCTCTCATATAAATTTATTTTTTTTTTTTTTCACCGCAGAGAAAGTCATTTTGAAGAAAACCCTGGTCAATATCTTCAGGGGATGTCTATATCATGGATACACACCAACACAATGGCAAGAGGTGAGGGTGGTGTTCCTACCGAAACCTGGGAAATATTTGTCGACAGCAAAGGGCTACAGACCTATTAGCCTAACGTCCTTTTTACTAAAATCAATGGAGAGAATCTGTGATAACTACATCAGAACACAGATTACAATTCCGCGGCTGTGTCCTAATCAACTTGCATATCTCAAAGGAAAATCAGTTGAGACGGCACTACACCAGGTTGTATCCACAATAGAAGATGCTTTTGAAACCAAGGATTCAGTCGCAGGCGTTTTTCTAGATATCGAAGGGGCATTTAACAATGTGAAAACTCAAAAAATTGTGGAGGCACTCTCGATATACTGTAATAACCAAATAATAAACAATTGGCTAGAACACATGCTTACAAACCGCATTATCACAGCTTCACTGGGAGACGACACAAGAAGGGGAACAGTCCGTACGGGAACACCACAGGGGGGGATAATATCTCCTTTTCTGTGGGTGCTCACAATGGACAACCTTTTAAAAGCACTGGATGGAACCTGTGCGAAATGTGTAGCGTACGCAGATGACCTAGCCGTTCTGATAAGAGGTAAGCACCTGAACATCATAGGAGAGCTTATGCAAAACACCCTTCGAATCATAAAAGAATGGGCGGAGGAGAGTGGATTAGAAATAAATCCAAATAAAACGGAAATGGTTCTCTTTACAAAGAAAACCAAAACTAGTGACTTTCACATTCCACAACTCGGAGGAGTATCACTACAACTCCGCGACAGCGTCAAGTATCTGGGCATTATACTAGACAGGAAACTGACCTGGAGAAAGAACCTGGAAGAAAGAGTCACCAAAGCAAAGAGAGCATATTGGATATGCAGGAGGGCCATCGGGAAGTCATGGGGCTTGAAACCGAAACAAGTCCACTGGATATACGAATGCGTAATAAAACCCATCATCTTCTACGGAGTAGTTGTATGGTGGCCAGTGATGAGCAAAAAGTATGAAAGAGACTTGCTAACTAAGGTGCAGCGTATGGTCTCTGGGTATTACAGGAGCACAATCCTCAACACCAACCGCGGCCATGGAAGCGATACTTAACATTCTACCAGTGCACCTCGAAGCGAAAAAGATTGCCGGTATTTCAGCCTCACGGCTTAAAACTATCGGCCATTTCACCGGTGGTGCAAATACGGGACATCGAAAAATCACCGAAATGATAAGAGTAATGACACCACTCATCGATTGCCCCAGTGATGTTGTTGGGAAATCATACACATTCTCCAACAACTTCGAAACAATTTTTCCCGCAAGAGAATATTGGACGTATGAAAGAACGACAAGAAACTCCAATGGGATATCGGTTTATACAGATGGCTCTAACATATCAGGGGAATCAGGGGCTGGCATCTTTAGTGCTAACCCACCGATTGAACTTGCTATTCACCTAGAACCATTTGTATCGGTGTTCCAAGCAGAAGTCTATGCAATTATGAAGGCAACCGAAATACTCGCAGAAGACACCAGCGAAGAAAGGCAAATTGACATCTGCTCGGACAGCAAAGCAGCAATTAGCGCGATCACAAACCCCATGTCGAAATCACTACTAGTAAGGGAGTGCAAAACTAAATTGAACTTACTTGCCAGACGCAATAGAGTCCGTCTCACATGGGTACCGGGGCACGAGGGTGTACCGGGCAACGAAAAGGCAGACGAACTAGCAAGGAAAGGAGCAGGCAATACAGAACTGAACCCGGAGAGTACAATAGGGGTCCCTCTGACAACTATTAAAACAATAATCAATGATAAGATACGACAGGAGTTCAATAACTACTGGACGAATCTAGACACGTGCAAAGTGGCTAGATCTGTAATAACCAAACCGAGTAACAACACATCAAAAAGAGCTCTTAACTTTTAACAGGGCACATCAATCTCAACAAATATTCATTCAGACTCGGGATAGCTGATACAGCAATCTGTGCCAACTGTGAAGAGGAGGAGGAAGATATAGAACACTTCCTCTGTCACTGCCCCGCTACAGCGAGGCTAAGGCTGAAAATTCTGGGATTTCCAAGGATTCCGGATATTACACACCTCAATAAGAAAGGAATCGGGGATATACTGGAGTTCGCCAGACGAACACTACGATTCCCCGATCACTATACGATATAGTTGATACTACCCATGATCCCTAGACCTAAATCCTCTCAATACATAATTCCCAAAACACATCACTATTCCTTACAGTTACGCAGATGAGGGGAACACAACGGGCCCAATGGAGGCCTAAGTGAAGAGCATAAGCTCACCCTCTCAAACCAACCAACCAACCAGGTCATTTTGATCGGAAAAAATAAAAAAAATATTTTTGTTCTTCATAATGATTTATGTAATGTGGTTTAAACCAAACTAATAACCTACCTATTGACAATAACAGAGTTGGAAGATCCGGGAGGGGTTAGTACTATAGGACCTAGTTCTGAGCGAAGTTTTCTTTACCCTAGCAAACACATGTGCGAACGATGGCACTATTTCAGTGTCAGGTAGGCTCTGGCCAATATATCTACTCGTATATATTACAATTTATTTTCGCCAGGCTGGTCTCATAGACTGAGAGTTGTGGACTGAACGTCAATCCGCCTAAAACAGAATTAGTTTTATTCGGAAATATTTAAAAATAAAATTCCAAGTACAATACCACCAGAGCTCAAGGGCTGCTCTAGAATGGCGCGAGATATATAAAGATCAGAAAACTAACATCAGCATAGAAGAAAAATGTTGCTGAATTTACTACAAAATCTGTGGTTGCTCTATACTCATCCAAAAAGTCTGCTGGTATTAGATTGTGCCTGTGACTACGGTTAATGTACTGCGGTAGTTAGGTCGATACAAAAACCAACTTTAATTAATGGCGTAAATCAACAGCAGACACTATTTCGAATCCTTTTTTTTTTTACATATTCACCAATCAAGAATCTATTAAACAGGAAATCGTAAGTCATATAAAATTAGTCTTTTTGCAGTGCCATTCCTCTGCTTCGCACTTCAATTACACGAAAATTATTTAGAAATTGATGATGGATTCTATGGCATTCATAAGGAATTCAATTTTCAATATTCCTATCTCTTATGATTTTGTCATAGGATGAAGCGTTCAGGAGATGAGAGCAAAAAAACGTGCATAGTCAAGGGTGGACTGGAATGAACATGTATCGTTGCGCGCTAAAGCTACCCATCTGCTTCGCTCATCGATTATACAAAAACTATAAAGAAATATGTACATAATAACATCCTAGACATTTATTTGTACGAAATTTAATTGACAGTATTTTGTCTCTCATAATTTTATAGTAGGGTAAAGCGTTCGGAAGACAGGAACTACTGCCGGTCTCTGTTCGGGATAGTTTTTCGTCCCAAAAACGATTAAGTTATAAGTAAATATTTTGACTAAGAACCTTGCCTTAGACTCTAACATTGAGAAAAATGAAGCAAAATACAATCAAAGAAATCACAATCATGTGATTTCGTGAACATTACGGATCCCAATTTTTAGTAGAGGAATAGACCAATTGGGACAGTCACAGCTGTCAAAATATTAGGAGATGGGGAAAACTGATTCGAAAAGAAATTAATTCCATGGGAGAGTGAGGGGAAAAGAATGTTCCCTCCTAGCACCTTTTTTTAAGTTTAGCGGATAGCTAGAAATGTATACATATACATTTATACTTATTCTGTCAGAATAGGTGACACACTGTCAGAATAGCTAACACACTAATCGTGTAACATTCAAAGCCATTGTTTGGTCTGTGGTGTACAAAAATTGTTCATAACTACCAACTTTTTTTTTTTGTTTTTGTTAATAAAATAAAAATTTTTCTGTGAAGCCATTTGTAGTTACATACTGTGAAAAAAAAGTCGTTTCTAGACCCCTTTAAAGCAAAATTTGTTCTGTCATATTGGATTTTGGGGTTGAATTGTTTTGATGACTTATATTCACAGAAAATTGTGGTGCTTTTATCAAAGTGAGAAGAGGTGAAAAGTTTTTACCTACTCCTCATTAGCAGTCATGTTTGAGAGTGGCCGTGGTGTAGTGGTAACATCATCGCGTGTCACGCTACAGGTTCACGGTTCGAATCCTGATGTCAATAATCATCTATTTATTTCGCATGAAATAAATAAAAAGTCGATCAATTGCGAAAGCTTATGTCAACTCTACTGCGAAGGCATAACACTGGCAGTAGGGCGGTCATATGGCTAAATACAACTTGATCGTGATGATGACATCAGGAGGAGGGAAAAAAATACTGTGAATCATGAGCAACAACAAAAGCAAAAACAAACAAGCTCCCCAATTATCTGGACAACCTCCCTTGGAGTTCACTGAAATTTAATACCAGCTGAGTTTCAAACCAACTACATTAATCTGTCTTTCTCTCTGTCTCTTCCCCTTTCCTCAGAACGCCCGGGTTCTAAAATTAGTATAAGGATATTCATAACCTCTTTCACACGTGCAAATTATAAAACAAAAACAAGCACCCAGAACAGACGTATATTGAATATAAGAGGGACCTGAGAGATATCAATAACAGGGCATCAGTAGCAGCCTATAATAATATCTTTGACAGATACTACACTTATTGTCAGCAAAATTATGGCTACTTATGAATAAATAGTAAAATCAATTTGATTTTGGATAGCCAACAATAATAGATTCTCTCTAGAGAGGGATTGATATCTAGTTGCCTATAGAGTGCACCTGTATATTTTTCCATATTGGGATTGAGTCAGCAGGCGCTTACTATATATTCCTCAGAGATGATTGTAAACAATTGACTAGTTTTTTTTTAATTGAAGCTCGGAAAAAGGTGAACAGCGTAACAAACAAAACCGCATCACCGCCGCTGCGGTATAAGTAAAGGAAGCAGCAAACAGATGGGGCATTAGGATCGTTACAGAATCATTAAAGATCTGACAAAATACAGAGAAGGATCTAGACAGTTTTTGGCTGTCCTCAATTGAGGAACGAACATTTTGCAGACACTATCATCGTCCCAAACTTAAATATACATCATGAAAACGGAAATTTTAACTGGTATCAAAACACCATTAAAAATAAATAAAGCGGTAAGACTTAATTGCATTCGTTCTTCAAGTATTCAATCAAAGAACACATTCAACTCTGAATGTCAAATAAGCTAATTTTCCCTCGAGGTGGTGCTGCAAAGAATTTATGGATCATCATAGAGTATTGCAACGGGTATAGATCTCCGCTTCGTTTGCTACCTACTAGAATGCCAAGTGTCACGACTTAGACATCCATAAAATGTTCGATTACTTAAATTAAAAGCGAGTTCAAAATATTTATTCCTGGTTCAACAACATCAGTCACAACAATTGGCAACCTTCTTTGTTTTATCTGATGGGTCATACTAAACCTGAACTGAATAGTAGAATTCAGAAAGCGAGAGCTGTGCTCGGTATCTTGTATAAAACAATGTTTTAAGCACAGAAGTTTACATACACATGAATATTGAGGTTAGAAAGTGACCCTCGTAATCTCCAGTTATTTCATAACAGTTTTTTTTGCGAGCAACGAATAGCTTTATAATATTAGAATCCGTCAGGAAACTGTAGTCATATTTAGATGAAAAAGTTCTTCTAAACCATTTTTTAACAGGATAGTTAAGCATAACACACAGCTCAGGATATAATGGAAATTTTGCGAAGAAAACTATCTTCACCGAATAATATCATACCATATCAAATTGACTGGCCTCCTTGATATCCTAATTGATCTCTCTGTAGAAGTAATTGGAGGTTAAGGTCTGTCTTTGTTTATAAAAAAGTCCACAACAACTCAAGACCTTAAAAAATAGTAACACTTAAAAGAATGTGTTCGAAATTCTATGATTAAAGCACTTGAAAGGCCCCTCTCTTACGCTGCGCCAAATGAACTATGTTAACTCCTATGCTACCCCTAGCAATATGCATAGAACTCAGCTGAATTGGAATCTGAACTGTGCTCGTTGCTATTTTCCATTCCTGTTTTAGAGATTTTATACAATCTTGGATGTTATTTGTCACTTGTGTCTATAAATACGAGTAGTACTTGGGTTGGATAGCTTCTAATGGCAAATCACAGCACTTCAAAATGTAGCTAACACAGAAGAGTGAACATTTTTTATGGCGTACATTCGTACATCAATAAAATTTGTTTCGTGATTCGTAAGTGATAGGGTATTTTAAACAATCAATAAAGTATGATCACAGATTTTAGTATCAATGGAGTATAGTTAGCTAGTATATACGGATTCCTCTGTTGGACCACTAACTTCTTTCTGTATACCTATACGGTGGATGGTAATCCCTCTTCCGCTGCTTTTATCATCAAGGGAAGGAGTATACCCTGTTACAATCAGAAAAGAAACATGTGGCTATGAACACATGTTACGAAAAACATTTTTGATATTCCACAAAACTGCTCAGAACACGTTTTCCCCAATTATGCTTCTCACATTAAACATTCAAATGTACACCACATTTAGTGTAACGTTTTTAAGGAGTTTTCTCACGAATATTTTACCATTGGATCACGTACTTTATACGAAATAGGCAAAAGAAGGAGTATCCTTGAAATTAAATTCTTTCCGTGGGAAATAATGTTTTTTTTATGGGTATAGTCATGTCTGTCATTTATAAGAAAATGCTATTCAAATCAATCAATAGATGAGATGAAAATATTTATTAGATGTCATATATATACAATGACAGTAAAACATGCTATTATCTTAACGATGAATTCAATGAATAACTTATAACATTGTTTCATTTGGTTTTGTGGTTTTGTAATGTAAAGCCCTTCTTACAAAAAAAGGGCAAACATAAAATGAAAATAATTTATTATCTGCGCAAAAAAAGCTAAGAGCTTTAGGAGAAATATTCATTTTCAAGTGAACCAACTACTTATGTATCTAAATTTATGACACGTTCAGTAACAATTGGTAGTTGTCTTTATTATTACTACCAAGTAAATACAATGCTATTGCTTGTGGAATTAAAATGCTATTTTTAGACTCATTATATGGCTCTGAAGGAGGTATTGGATTTCAATTATTATATTCAGTCAGTCGTAAATTCAGTACTAAAATTAGAACAGAAGTAATAGAATAAAAGAATATTTAATTCTCTTTTTTTGTTCTTTTACTATAGTTAAACCAAATGAAATCCACATATCGATTGAATAACTGAAATATTTGCCCGTCATAATACCAAGAAATACGTACTTGGTGGTATTTCACCAAACCGAGCAATGAGCGTAGTATTTGCCTTTGTATAATTGTACAGCATTTTTATATTGCCCAAAGTTCTAGGAAATGCCACAAATCATCTAAATACTTTCTACAGGGAGAAGTTGACTAGGTTTCCATATCTCAATATCTATAAGCAATTTAATAGCATTTTGGTCGACGGAAGATATCTGTGTAGAGTACCGATTATTCGAACATTCCCAAAATTACAGATGAGAATATTAAAACTATGAAAAATTCGAAAACTGAGCTATTGAGCAGTCAAAAACTGGGTCTTTTGCATGGTATCTATAATAGAACGTGTAGATATGTCTATCTGCCCATATAAAAGCACTAATCTCAAGAATTACTTGAGGGATTTTGTCTATAGCATATCCTTTGCGGAAGTTTAGGTATACTAAAATATGTAACTTAGAGAAGGAGTTATTTTTCAGCTCCTGTAGCTTATGGCTCATTACCGTGACTCACAAATCAAAACAGTACAAATTATAGCATATGCAGGTGACATATCATTTGAAAATATATGGCATCAACGATCTTCTGTAAAGAGGAGTGATTCGATCTTCCAAAGCCTAATAAAAATCCTCTGATAATCTCCTCAAAAGCTAAGTATTTCGGAACTATTCTCGAATGTGCATTCCACATATGCAAGGCACCCCTTTGGAAAACATTGGAGCCTATGTCATCGTGAGACCCATACTCACTTATGGATTTTATTGTGGAGCGCAATAGTTAAAATTAGTTATTTTGACCATCTTGTAAAAGTAAAACATTAGCATGCATTAATATAGCAGGATCACAGAGATCATGGGACTGTACAAGATATAAAACAATGAATTGCGATAGAGTAATCGGCTATGTCATACCTTACACAGATTTTCAGAACTTTATTTCCAGAAGATAATATTGGGAGAGAAAATAAGAAGGATATCCAACTTAATACATATATATATAGAGTTAGGTTGAAACCTGTGTCAGAACTTTCTGCAATTCATTGCACATCTATGGCTCATACGAGTGTAGAATTCTCCAAGGTGAAAAATAAATATTTCCAAGATTACAATCTTTATTGTCAGTTAAGTGCCAAGCAAGACTCTAGAGACTATTAAGCATCAAAGAAGTCAAGCTCTACTAGACTCTCAGATATAAAGTAGATAAACAATCTGGAAAAGGACTAAATGACAACAAATAAAAGTACACCTTAAAGTAAGGGAACTAAACAAAGTACTTCATCTGCCAAGAATGACAAGCTTATAGCCAGAGAGAAAATATCCTTTTCGTATCCTAATGGATATACTGACAGGTCCCTATCATTTGTGTGTCGCACAGCAAGTGTAACTGCGAAAATATAGAACAAACGCTGTATAAGCTGTTAACGCTGTACAGCAGAAACAGAAACTTTCAAACAATTGTCCTATAAATGTCCACATCTTCAGGTTGCTTTCACAATATGGAGAATAGAGTATTTGAATATTTAGGGAACCTTACGCAAGTTTCATTAATGTACAGGATATGTTTCATCAAGAGTACTGATTGCTTTGAAGAAAGACCGGCTAACGGATAAGAATGTAAGGACTCGGACTTAAAAAATTAAATGGACACATGGTCACCGTGCAAGCACATAAAACGATCACTTCCCCCAAACATAAACCAAGTCAAAGAAATTCAAAGAAGATTTAATGACACTTTTTTCGAAGCTATAAAGAATGCGCCAACAAAGAACATTCTGGGCTACACAGCTTTTAAGTGGGTGTATCAGTTTCTGGATACGAAAACTGTCAAAACACCATCATGACATAAGGCCATTAAACTTGCACGAAACTGCTCAAAAGGAGAAGTTGCATCACAAAAAATATCGAGTCTTGTAGTCGACGAACTACTCGATAAATTATCGAGTATTATATACGAGCGACATTAAAGGCCGCCTGCGATGCGGTCTTCCTCGCACGGTAAGAGCGCCTGTCATCAAAACCTTTAAGGCACAAAAAAGCGGAAAACACTAGGACGTGAGATGAATGTAACACAGAACTCAATGATTCACATATAAACATAGGCTTAAGGCTGGGGGCCTTCAAACGCCATACTGGAAAAATGCTGACTGTGACTTTTACAAAAATTGGGTCCAAAAATCAAAGCCACACTTGGTGGAATTCGCTGCTGTTCTGTACAGAAAAATTCTATTTACCGATGAGAAAATCTTCACGGTGTAGAGTAAGTAAGTTATATGCATAATCATCTAGGGAAGTTCGAGCTAGACTCAAGGGTCCATAAAGGACACCCTCCAGAGTTAGCCATTGAACTCTTAAAACGAACTCTGACCGAAGCTGTGGCTAATTTCCCAATTAATGAAGTGCGTATTGTGATTGATGAGTGACCAAAATGACTACAGACTTGCATTAAGGGCAAGAGAAGTCCTTTTAAATAAAGTTTAAATTTTTATATTCAGAATACATATTTGAAAAAATCCTGAAAGTTTTATTAATTTATCTTTGTTTTATAGCAATAAATGTGTGTTACAGTACTATTGTCCATACTAGGCAATTTACATGGCTGGGTCGTGTGTACTTGCTCCATATGTGTGTTCGTTTGTGAATTGTTCAGTTTTGAAATTTATGCAACATCGAAAAGAAGAGACCCAGAACTGAATTTTCGAAAAATGCTTTAAAATTCTAAAAAGCTTTTTTTACCATTCATCCAAAATTGTAATGTCATGTCCTCACGTTTGTCTAAAATGACTTAGATATCAATTTTGGATAACCTAGATGTGGCCAATTTAACGAAGCCCGCTAATAAACAAAGAATTTAGCAAAAATTGTATTGTAAATATTCATATTACCTCAAATATAAATTGTTATGAAAATTGTGAGAGGCGTTTTCGAGAAAATTGTACTTTTCCAAAATTGGTCTTAAGTACAACATATCCGTTAGTTTTTAGATTACAATAAGAATTTCAATCTCGTCTCTGATCAATAGCCCACAGACCCAGATATAAAGCTTAAAGTAACTCCGACCAGCCATTTGGGCTGCAGTCCAACATACGTATACAGATGGAGAAAAGGACAGACAGAAAAACAGTATTGCGAGACCCATTTTGTTGACTTTCTTTCTTTCTATTATAGTAGTACCTACCAAAATTGATCAAAATTCTTACATCAAAGTTTTTCACGAAAACATTTCTTGCTCTTTATAGGAGCAAGTAAAAAATTAAAACGCATTCGAAAAGTAAAGGGCACTACTAGGTCGCATGTACTTGCTACATATGTGTTTTTCGTTTGTAAATTGTTTAGGTTTTAAATTTAGGCTAAATCGATAGGAAGCGAACAAATTGGACTTTCGTAAAATACACTTAAGCTAAAAAAACAAAAACTTTTTCGAACATATACCATGTCCTTAAATATGTCAAAAATTACTTAAATATCAATTTTGAATAGAATCATTTCATCATCATTAGTCATATCCTACACGAAACTAGGAGCTTATTCAGAACTTTTAGAAATCAAAGCCGGAGGACCACAATAAAGAATATTGGGCCCAACTCTGTACTTAATTTTTGTAAAGGATTTACCAGTACCACAAAATATTATAATAGCCACCTTTGCTGATGATACGATAGTACTTTCTGCTGAAAAAAGTAAAGAAGCATCGACCAAGACTCAACAACTGAACAACTGAACAACTGGACTAATAAATGGCAAATACACAACAATAAAATGAAATCACTCCAGTGAAGTTGACTTCATTAAAAAACCATTAGACAATTTCCAACTACTATATCCGGATCACATATTCCTTACTCGAAGGAATATTGCAAAATATCTAGGAATGAAGCTAAATGCAACATTAAAATGGAAAGGACATGTCAAAAAACATAAAATTCATAAAACTGAACTGGCTTATCGGAAAAAGATCCAAATTATCAATCCAAAACAAACTTCTTATTTACAAACAATTACTCACACCTGTATGGAAAGTTATAGGGATTTACCACTCAAAATTATATAGAAATTATTCAATGGAATAAAATTATAAGAACTATAGTAACAATGGTTTGTAAGAAATGAAGATTCAAAAATTGACACAACACGTAGATCAGGAAGCAGTAAAACTCGCAGAAACGACTGAATTTACTAAAAGCTAAAGCGTACTAAACCACATGATTTATTTCGAGACGATTAGAACTACATACATACTATAATTGTATCTTTCATAAAATGTATGTTTATGTTTTATAAATTTTATCGAAATCGTTGGAGCCTATGCGCATTAGCCCATATCTCAGATATAGGGTTTGGCGAAAAACCATTCAGTCGTTTAGACTGCAATCCGAGATACAATCAAACATACTGACAGACAGACAAAACTGCAAGACCTACTTTTTTAGGATCCTATTACAGTTATAGCAAAATTGATCAAAATCTTTAAATGAAATAGTAAAAAAAATTAAAGAATGTTCAACATTTCGCACGAAAATTAATAAAAATCTTAGCCAGTAGGGTGTAGCAAAGAGTAATTTTCTTGTTCGGGATACGCAATACTTTGTAACACCCTAGGAAATCAAATGAGTCTCGGGGATTACATGTGAAACTTCGAAATTAAAATTATGATTTTTCTATAAACATTAACAACTGTGGATTTCCTCACAGGGAACAGTACACAAATAAATGTTAATCGTCAAAATGACACCGAATGGGTGACTTCTCTTTGATGTCTTATTTTAATTTTAACATTTGTAAATGTGTTACTATCATGATACTTATTTTTTTACTTCATATTTCATTGTTTCAAATGATTAACTAATTCTTCTTTCCCGCACATAAACAAAACGAAACAATAGCGCAAATCAATACTCATTCACCTTCTGCCGTAGAAGCGTCAAATATCTTCCTCAAAAGTGTTCACATAAACAAGCACTTTAAAGCTTAGTAAATATTGCCATTTGTTAAAGTCTTATCGGAAAAAATGAATAAGCATTAAGTTTTTGCCTTGAGTAATTGTAAAACGCAAGGCGGAAATGAAAAACCAAGATACTATTCCGTTTCTCACCTTCTCATGTCTTTTATTGATTTTTGGATTTTGTTACGTTTTATAAAAAGAAAAAAATAGAATGCATTTTTTTCAGTGTATTCGGATACCTTAGAAAATGTAATACTCCCTATATAGATTTTCCTTGAGCAAACAATTTTGGAATCATCTGCATTGCTAGACCGTAATTTATTTCGCATAAAGTAATGAACATGAAGAGACAATTTAATTAGGTGTGGATACCTAATAGAATTTGGGTAAGTATACCCGACATAAGTAATTAATAATTTAACATAATTTTTCATTTTATTTTTTAATATTCAATACTCTGAATTGTATTGTAACTTAGTGTCGAAGAAAACAAACTAACGGTATGCATGTAAGACTATTTATTTATAGCTGGATTTAAGAATATCAACTGAAAGCTTATTTTTGTTTTTATGTGCAATAAAAATTGTTGAAAAAATAGAAATAAAAACGTCATTAAATATGGTGGTCACTATGAAAGAAAGAAATTATTGTTTTAGAAAGACTTCAACTTGATTAATATAGCTTTGACCATTCACACGTGATATTTATGTTTTCTTGTTTTTTATTTATTTGGATAAATCATTGCTAAACTCGGTAGAGAAACAATATATAAAACTATATTTTGGAAGTAAACTTTGGTCACTTATTCAATCCAGACTTTCGCATTTCATCACATGCAATGTACTTACTGAGTCAAAATCGCGTGATTTCGGAACCACTCCAAGGTGTATAATAGCAAAGGCCCACTTAAAACTACACGATAAACGAATGATACCTATAGTTATATCTGCATTGACATTGCGCAATTTTGGTAGGTACGAGATAGGTAGATAGAAGGGTTTTGAAATATTATTACACCTCAGCTACAAAATATGTTTTTATTTCGTTTTTGGGGTTCCATAAATAGACTATGGAATCCGATCTATTGGTCCTACGTCCATCTGATTGCCTGTTACCACCTTCCAGCTCCTGAACTATAAAAACTACATACGTATGTGAAGGTTTTTACACATTTATATTATGTGAAAAAAAATTGGTCAAGTAGGGGTCGGACCTCACTCCTCATTAATTACGAAAATGGAACTATCGCCGATCATATTTATAAGGTTCAGATCAAAACAAACTCTTCTTGTGCCATGCCTGCTTATATTTTTGTTCTCACAAAATACATACATATATATATATTCTCTTTATAAAAGAAGAATGTCTAAACAGATTTTGATACAAATTTTCTCATTTAAAAGGGTGTCCCAAAATTCACGAAAGATTTGAATTGTGCGCCATTTGTACGGTAAAGTGTTGCCAACGAAAAAAAGACAGCGTGACAGCTGATAGTTCCTGGTTATTCAAAATGGAGTGCTACACAAAAGAACAACGCGTTTTCATTGTTGAGCAATATTTTAAAAATAATAAAGGTTTGGCAGCTACAGGTCGCAATTTTCGTACAAAATATGGTCGAAATAGTGATTTAACTTCATCAACTGTGAAGAGATTAATTCAAAAATTCAACGAAACTAGATCAATTAGTAATCTTAGATACTCTGGCCGTCATTCAACAAGTCGTTCAATACAAAACATCGAAGCAGTTCGTGAGAGTGTTGTTAAGAGTCGAGGAACATGAATTCGGCGCCGTGGTCAAGAATTAGACATTTTGGGAAACTCTCTACAGCGTATTCTCACGAAAGAATTGTATCTTCATGCATGCAAAGTGCAATTGACTCAAAACCTGACCACGTAGATGCCGATTTTTCAAACAAAATCATCTTCAGCGATGAGGCTCATTTTCATCTTGATAGCTTTGTTAATCGTTAAAATTGTCGAATTTTGGGTTCAGAAAATCCACGAGTGATTGTTGAGAAATAAATGCGTCCACAACGTGTCACTGTTTGGTGCGGATTTTGAGCTAGAGGCATCATAGGACCATTCTGCTTTGAAAATGCGGCTAGCCAGGCAATAAAAGTTAATGGTGCTCGCTATCGCGACATGATACTCTAGTTTTTTTGCCTAAATTGCAAGATATGGATGTGGACGACATGTGGTATCAACAAGACGGTGCCACATGCCATACAGCGCGAGAAACAATTCAATTACTGCATGATTCATTTCCTGGTCGTGTAATTTTCCGTTTTCCAGCATTGAATATATCCATGGTTGGGTATACAGCAAGGAAAAGCCGGTGACTAATGATAACATGGCTAATAATCGCGGAAAGCGATTTGAAAAAGAACAATCTAGAGGCAAGGACAACCCAGGAGATCCGAAGAAAAATTGCCTGAGTAAGGGAAGAGAGAAATGTAAAATCTGGCCTCCTGTCGCTCCAGGAAATACTTCTCAGGCACCCTATTTTAATTCAAAAAAACATTCACACCAGCAGATTCAATGCTTTCCAATGGGAGTGACTGGGTGCATAGAGTTTTGGATTTACCTGAAAGTGCATTTAAAGTGCAGCATTTAAAAAAAAATGCTAAAATGTTATGAAACTCGGTTATGAAATAACAAACAAAGATAAAGCTAAGTCGGCAAAAACTGCTAAGAACGCTAAAAAAATCCAAACTCTTTTATCATCAGTTTGTCAAATAAATTATAACAGGGTTTTTTTCTGGATTTATTGATACTTAGAAAAACCGTTACAAAAACAGGGCGTCATCTACGAATCTTCACGTTCAAGTAAGTTTCCACATGGAAAAAAAAAAGAAAATTAGTTCACAACTAGACCATTGCCGCTACAAAAGTTCCCTACATAGCTTCTCGACATTTTCCCCATTTAAGAATCATATTCTTTAACTGGGTTTAAAATGGATGCCCTGTATATAAATTTAAGCCAAGTAAGCAAATTTAAGTTGCAGTCAGCATAAACGAGGATTTTTTTTTATAAACTTCTCTCGATATAGGTGAACCTATAACGCTGTGACTCCACCCTGGCAGATTGGCCACGACTACTTTACGAAGCCTATAATGTTGTGGTATCTCACCGGGCGATAAGAGGGTCTAAAGCCTATGCATGTAGCTTTTTCTTAAGTTCAGTTAATTTTTTAGCAACATTTTACTTTTAAGGTAGCGGGAGATAACCCCGTAGCTTTTCTATTAAATATAACCATGTACATACATGATAATAATTCATGAAAAAGTCGATCATCGTTCCTGTGACAATTATAGCGGTAACAGACAACTGTGGTTGTGTGGTTTTTTGAGTACATATGTGGTTTAAAGGTAGGAAATCGACAATGTTTACCCAATATTTACGTTACGCTACTTTTAATGAAACTCTTAAAAAAGAAAATATTATATATTATCTGCCAGAAAATTGCTCATATTTAAGATCCTAGTAAATACTTATTACAGTGATATTAATAACTACGGAAAAAATACGAATAACGTACAGTTGCAGCAACTTCATATCAAGAAATTTGGTAAATTGTACACCTCGCATCTAAGTGAACTAAAAGCCAGCATTCCGACCTTTAAAAGAATAATTTATAGGAAAGACTACTCTAGGTTTATGAATATGTATTTGAAAAAAAGTGTTTTTGTCAGTTAAAGTGAGTTAAAAATCCGAGTGAATTTCGCCCGATAGCATATGAATTGCTGCAACTAAGCGTTATCTTCTTAGGACAAAGAAAGCAGGCTTCAAATAAAATAAATTTGTATTTAACGCTTTCAAAAATACTCCCTAATCACAGCCGAATATAAGGTATTATAGCTCAGGACAACATACTGTGATACAATTGAGCTGTTTTTTTTTTTTTTTTTCAATTTTAGCAGTCAGTAACAGCATTTAAAAATTCAAATTATAACAGCTTTTCCAAAAACTGCATCGATCTGTCTCTTATGCGGCGTTTACAATTACAAACAAGTCTTAAGACTATCCTACGCAGGTCTAAACTGACTGTACGTTCAGTTCAGAAATGAGTCATGAGTCGTCAGAAAATTCCTGGAGGTTGATTTCCTGAGCAACTGCCATGGTAAGTACGAATAGAGGGATGTAAAAGGTGATTTAATTGGAAGTTACAATTTAAATCTGGCACTACTATGGTTCTGTCAAAGATAAACAGCTGATTTTTGACATCTGTGAATACTAAGCATTGACATTTGTAATTATTGAACGGTATATGAGAGAATATATTTTATTTGTTAAAATCCATATCCGAAATGGTAAAAAAATACCTAACACGATTCGCACATTGCGAAATAATGTCGGTATACAAAACCATTCATCTTGTGTGGCGGTTAAGAAATTAATCGAAAAATTTGATCAAACCGGATCTTTATGGGTTGTACAAAGACCAGTGCGTCACCGTAGTAGCCGGTCACGCGAAAATAGACCTTGCCTACAGCTTCATGAAGCACATTTTAACAAAAGATCTGCGTCTGCATGCCTACAACATCCAATTGACTCCGGAATTGAAGCTAGCAGACCATGAACAGCGTCATAACTTTATTGATAGCGTGTTAGAGAACAACCATGTTGATGGTGAGTTTTCGAATAAAATTATCTTCAGCGATGATGGCTCACTTTCGACTGAATAGCTGCGTAAACATACAAACAAAATTATCGCATTTTGAGTCATGAAAATTGACGGGACATTCTTTCATGAACAACCAATGTATCCACAAAAAGTCACTGTTTGGTTCGAATTTTTGGAATGATTCCAGAGAAAAAAGGAAAATTTCATCAAAAGGGCGGAAGTCTGCAAGGACAACCATGGCTTCATGTTTAATGTCGATGACTCAACATTTTATGTATTTACATAAAAATATCAGCAGTTTATCAAAAACTAATATCTTTTTTTTAACCATTTTTTACTTTCATGTTGTGAGAAATGGAAAGTATGGTGGTGGCGTCAGATGAGTTTGACTTTTCAACCGCTTTTGCAACATCTCGTGCGCGCTATTTTTTAGAATAGCCTTTACCATTTCAGCTTTTTTTTTTTTTTTGACTACTTTTTTGACCGGACTGTCTTTCAAAGGTTATGGTTCTTCGAAAATTAGAGAGCACCTTTTGTACTGTTGATTTTAAAATCTATAAACTAGATATCTGGGCCTTTGACAAATTGGGTTTTCATGTCAATGGTCAAATGGAATGGAATGAAAGTGTAAGGTAAACATGACGCATTCGAAAAACTATCGGAAATTAAAACAAAAAGCTAATGTAAAGAATGAAACATTGTTGGAAAATTGCACAAAGATATGGTTTTAGCCATTAACTCTCTACCAACTGAGCTACTCCTGGAAAGCATCCACTTTTTTTTGTGGATAGTCGGCAATATTCGTTTATGAGAAAATATTTAAGAAAATACCTGCACATAAGAAACGTGTAAACTCGTCTAATTTACACTCGCAACTGCTCCCCAAAAATGTGTAGCTATAACTACTAGTAGCTAACTTCTCCTAAATAACCCATTCTTCTTCACCATCATCCTTTCAGGTGGACTTTTCTATATACGAGCATACGAAACAGACATTCGTATTAATTTATCTGCCTGTAAGGCGAATATAAATTAATCTTCTTGACATCCAAGTCAGGTCGCAATTATTGAACAGAACGATAAATTACGTGAAGGTGAACTATCAATTTGAAGGACGTGGTTCTCTCCCTTAATTTTTATCCACAAATAAATAAATAATTAATCACTTCCAATATGAACTAAGCAGATGCGTATGTACATAATTATTTGAAGAACTTACCTAGTACACGCTAAACCACCGAGGCACTCCAGGGTTGCCAACATTCACACTATAGAGTGAAACATCTGTAAACACCATCCACGATTAAACCCAAAATGTTGGCCTATATTCCTGTTTACATTCAGTAATCCACACCAGTGATGTCTTATTTGCTGTGCTGAATCTCTCCCCGTGTTGGCGACTAACAAAAAAAAAACACTTCACTCTACACTGCACTGAATTAATATTTTTATTATTATTTTATTATTTATTGTACTTAATATCTTGTGCGTTAACTATTTTTTTTTTTTTTTTCTTGTGAATTATATTGAGTAGGATTCACTAAAAATTTATTGTTGGCGATTTAATTTAATAATTTTCGTTGCTAGATATTTTTTCTTCTTTTTTTTATATATCTTTAAGTATTAATTAGAATTTTGTTTTATGCTTTACGATATGTTAAATTATTTATTTTTCTATTCTTATTTTTATTTACACAAATAACGCACATACTTTTACACTACATGAAAACAGAATACAGGCACATTGATTATGTTATATATATTAATATAAATACATTTAACTTTACACATCTATATATAATTTTATTTATTTATTCTTTTTATGAATACGGCTTTAAAGTTGCACTATGCACTATTTTTGGTTGTTGTGTGCTTTAATTTAGAACCAATATTGTTGTTGTATAGAACTACTCGTATATGTAAGTGTGATTATTTTTATTTAGAATTGATTTTGAAATACACTTTGGTTTAGTATTAATCTATTAGAACTCGCTCTTCACACTGGTACTGGTACTGCTTGTTTGTGTTAAATTTTTGTCGCTCTCTCTACATAGATTCCTTTTTTTTTTTTTTTGTTTAAGGTTGTACTTTATTTATCCTTTCTGCTTATTTTGAAAAATTAAAAGAAAATGTTTTCTACGTATCGGATTGAAAAAAGACACAAAATTTTTCAAGTGTCCTGTATACACCGCGCGCACATACAAACAACAATAGGACAACTAGAAGAAGTTAGGAGGACACAGAATGACAAAGCTTCAACATACACTCTCTTCACTCACAACGGCAGCAGCAGCAGAAGCACAAGATACGATGACACTGTTTACGTATTTATAATCTAACGAGTTACCCATTAGAACAGCGATGACAAAAAGGACGATAGGCACACATACGTGATAGTGGGTGATGATGATGATACAAAAGGAATAACAACTAAGGGATATATAGTTTAGGTCACTATGGTACGAGTATATAGTATATGATGAAGAAATATAGCACAACTGACAATGACAACGACAACAAATACGAATACAAGTTCGAGATACACGGAGAACGACGAGCGCCACAGAGAATCGGATAGTAGATAGAGAGAGCCGAGCGCGAGCATGAAAACTAACAACAAATTTTTGTATGTGAATAGAAGAGACTCAGAAGGATAGAGGAAACAAAAATAAAAGAAAGAAAGCTTTCTCTCTTCATACGACAATCAGCGCAATTTCCTTTTCACTTGTCTCAATTAAATGTACATTTGTAGGATTTTTCCTTTTTTTTTTTTTTGTCGACTTTTTTCCTTATAGAGCGCTCGAAATTGTATCCTTTTGGTTGCCACATACACGATTTCAAAAAAAAAAAAAAGCACCACCACTTTTTTCACAAAATGAATCCAAAAATTCCAAAAAGATCTATTTGAGAATGCTCTCTCCTTTTTTAAAGAAAAAAAAACAAATTTTCCTTTGTAAAATCCTTTTTTTGGGGCCGTCGTCGTCGTCGTCTTGGTCGTGGTCGTGGTCGATGTTCGTATGTGAAGCACAGTGCCCTAGTTTTTCCACCGCACACACACACATTCACGCACACATACAAGCATATGAATTCATTTCTATATACACATTTTCAGATGGAGTTTCCCCCATTATCCTTGTTATAGAAAAAGATACATCATTAATAATTCTTAATAGAATGGAAAAAAATTTTCCTATAACTTCGCCCGTTTCGTTACGATTTTCACGATGGGAACACCTTTTGATACAAAATTCGCGACAAATTCGAACTCTCTCACTCTTTTTGAAAATGTTATTTAATGGTGTGGAGGATTTTCTTATCTGGCAGATATCCAGTAAAACAGAACCAGACCACAGAGCAGAGATCTTTTTTACTTTTTATTTTTTAAAAAATATAAAAAGAAAATTTGTTCCTCACTATTATACATATAGACTGTATGTATGTGTACACTTTGCTCTCGGACGACGGACGCAGCACACGAACCTTCCTCGATTAAAGCCGATACTATTCTGAGGAATGAAAAATTTTCCCACTGAGAGAAGAATTTTCCTTTTGATTACAGGGTGCGGGAATGCAGTGTGGGGGCGAACTTTTCATCTTGCGACGGCAAGGAAAAGCTCTGAATCAATATCTGTGACTTGGTGAGATGCACTGGCGCATGTGTAGAGGTGGGAAATGTTCAAGTTGTGTTGGGAAATTTTTCGGTTTGTTTTGTTGTTAGTTGTATACGTGTCTGTTTTGTGTTCACCCTATTTTATGGCGGTGGCGGTGACGGTGGGAAAAGGTCGAAAACATCCCTTTGGCCAAGTTAAGAGTAATTTTTTTGTTGGTGTCCTGCGGAAAGGATGTCACAAGTTGGCGACAACACGCATATTTAGTCTAGGTTTTTTGGTTGGCACTGTAATTATGTACTTTTTTGTAGATTG
Source organism: Pocota personata (assembly GCA_963082735.1). Classification (NCBI taxonomy): domain Eukaryota; kingdom Metazoa; phylum Arthropoda; class Insecta; order Diptera; family Syrphidae; genus Pocota; species Pocota personata. The sequence goes on along the minus strand of OY720429.1, from coordinate 256,495,199 downwards.
GTGGAGCAAAGCGGTATACAGCGGGGGAAAAATGGTGAAATTCGATTGAAGTATTTACCTCGTTTTGGGGGGTTATTGTATTTTTATTGGATTTCGGTTTTTGGGTAAAGTGTTTTATTGATTTTGAGGTTACTGCTTACGATGTTACTGTAATTGTTTTGCTCCTCTTTGGTGAGTGGATGTTCTCAATCGTTTAATAACTGGCGCGCTTTAAGTATTTACAAGCTATTCAAACTTCTATTCACATAGATTCCAACCAATTTGTATTTGTAGGCAAACAAATAAAATAAAAAAAAATGTTACGTATACGCCACCATACTTTGAAGTTGTGAGATAGTAGCCCTTAAACAAAAGGCAGCTATTACGGATATAATTTGCTCTCTTTGATTTCTTGTTACTAATAAGTTACATTTAGTTATCGAATACGGAGTAAGAAATAATTTTCATGGGTATCTGTCTGCATTCTAGCTCCATAACTAATAAGGATATATGTACATATGTGTATGTATGTATGAATGTTGCACAAGTTATGAAAAGCAATAACCCCAAGAAAAATCTAATGTAATTTTTCAAAAAACCGACAAGCAAAAGTCGCAGAAAAAATTTATTTTTATAGAGCTCTATGTACAGACCTACAGTTTTTTTCGAATTTAAATTTTTAAGTTTGTCCTCAGGGTGGTGGAATATCTGCGAAAAGTAAAATAATACTTCGAACTTTTAATTATCGACTTTCTAAAGTATGTGCGACAAATGGTCTTAGATAATTACTGTTCTACAATTTAAATAGACCCATCCACGCATCTAAATGCTTGAGATAAACTAACCTTTATCCGCCTTACTTAGCTTAGTTCAATTTGACTTTTTTCAAAATAGTCACCATTTTTAGTAATGCACTTCTTCATAGATAGAAACCAATCATCGAGCCAAAATTATTAGCGCTCCTTCTAAATCCAACTTCTTTAAAAATGTTCCAATTAACTCTTCTTCGGAGGAAATGTAACTACCTTTCAGGCGCATTTTAACCTTAGTATCGCAGCTTCTATCAACTGAGGAAAACACTGTTGCGTATGATATTGGGCAATAACCGTTTGCTGATATTCGAACACAACTGCCATCACTAATCCCGTCTTTCTTAGAAAAATACCACCTTCATTCGGTTGTGAAAGGCAAAAGATCTTCGGGGTTGAGTAGGAACATCTTCACCTTAAAATGCCCATACCTTGCTCTGGGACTTTGTTGGAACGAGGTAATAATAGAGCCGAGTCTTGTCACCTGCTAAATTAAAATGGTGTCCTTAGAATTTTCATTGACGAATTTCTTAGACCTTTTGTTGGGGCATAATGACGTGGGGTATTGAGAGAGAGAAGCTTCCTAATTTTGAGATGACTCAAGGGCTTTTCCATTTGCCAGTAAGTCACTTGTCTATCTGTAAGTATTAGTCCTTGGATCCTGGTTACCGTTTCAGGAGTGGACACCTCATTTAGACAACTGGTATGGGGCTGGTCATTCGGGTTAAATCGTTTCCTCCTAAATTCCAAATACCACCTCTTGGCGGTCCGAGGAGCTCCGCATGAATACTAAAGGCATAGTACCCCGAAATGATGCCGGAGACGACTCGTATGTTATTACGGCTTAACTTGAGAAGATATATTTTCTTGTCATAGGCCGGCCATAGGGTTCTAGCTGTCACTCATGTATCCCTGTTTGCTATATCAGTGGCTTCGTCGTTCTATGAGCCTACGACCGATTTATTACAGGATTAATTTCACTATTCCCGGGATACCAAGATTCAATCCACTAACTCTACGTACTCGGATTAATTTCCACATTTAATAGGAATTACACCAATTGTTCGAGTAGTATGTACACAAACCTCAAAACTGCCTTATGCATACTCGCAGAAGTTGAAAATCTCAAAGTCAGCATAAATAAATTTAGAAAATTGTAGATAAAAACATAAATCAAATTATTTAAAGGAAATGAAGTGCTAAAAAAATTATTTTTACCTGAAGGGATGCAAATAAGTGACATAAAGATGTAAAAATCTATGTGAAAAATTTAACGTTATGGAAACAGCTCATTAGCGAAATTGGAATTATGGAAACATGTTTTAGGGAAAATAACGTAAACGAAACTGGATTTTTGTATTTGTTAACTACAATCGAATGCTTTTTAATTCTTAAGCCCGGGTCACACGAGTGACATATTGTCGCGCTACCGAGGGGTTGTATGGGAGACAACACACACGACAACAACGATTTTTTTTGCCGGACTGTCTATTGGACGACAATTCTCAGGTCTGCGATTTTCGCCGGTAACAATAGCTATCACCCTCTTCTTTATTAATAGAATTCACTCACTCACTTCGTCGCTTAAAGCGCTTCGTTTACTTTGTCTGCATCGCTTGCAAAATATTATAGCGATACGAAAGTACTCTCTATTGCAGCAAGTTGCTGCAGCGATGAGGCAAGAAGCTAATTTTCAATATTTTGCAAAGGAGTATAAGAATGTCGGATGGCAATTAATCGCTCGTACTTTGAGGGACACAATGGCCTCTGATTCCTCAACAAAAAGCTCGCATAACATATAATAAGTCCCTCGGGGGGCCCTGGCCTTAGGAGGTCATTTCAACGTAAGAATTTTTGATGATAGTTTGACAAGTGAATTTTTCTCCTTTCATTGTTCTCTTTCTGAGAAAATACATATGTACGAGTATAATGCGAAGAATAAACAGTGGAAATGTCAGTGGTGAATATATTGACAATTCTAAAATGAAAATGTGATAATGGTGATCTTCGAGTTGAGGCTTAATTTTTATGATATGAATGATTTTAAAAAAAAATAAGAGTTTTGAGTTATTCTAAATCGGTTTCTTTAGTTTTTTCTGCATTACATTTAAACTTTTGAGCCCTTAATTTCTACCTTTTTCGATCATTGAAAATATGTGAACAATTTCAGTTTAGTAGTTCAACTTTTGCCATTTTTTCATAATTTGTACGGTAAATGAAAGAAAAAATTTTTCGGTTTATCTTTTTGCCATATCAATTGGGTTAGACTTTGGCTAAATTTCGACGTTATCGTGGTGAATAAAATGGAAATATAGACGTCAAAATTGAACCTGCTTTGGAGTTGCACACATCTAATCCTATTGGCATAAAATTGTAAATGCAAAGAATATGAAAATGCTGCGAGTTTAGTTCTCCAATCGCCATTTATAATGCTGTTATGTATTTAACCCAGTTAAATTTCCCCAAAGTTTAATTTTCACTTTACCAAGTCGAAAACATCAAAATGTTGCCAGAGGATAAAATTTAGCCACGAATATAATGCGCCATATTCATATAAAATTCTGATTCATTAATTTTGTATCACAAATGAATAAATTAATTCCAGACAACAAACAAAATCCGAAACTAACTCAAATCTATCCCTTTTTCAAATTTTAACCAAAATTGGAAATTTTCATCAGTTTTCGTCGTCAAAATAAGTTCAAAATAAAAATTTAACATTGTGTGCATTCATTTCATGCATGCTGTAAAAATCATTAGTTACGAGTATATATATTCCGATTAGTTAAGGAACCTTGCGACTTCTTGTTCCGCATAAATTGGCAAATCAGTAGATGAACTTTATTTAAAATCTAGCCCACACATTTTCCCCCCCATTTAGCCCCCTTTTTTTTGCTGATTCTAGACCGCATTTAGAGATATGAAATCGGAACCCTGCTCACAGCCTTTTGCATGGAAATTTTCAATTCACAGGAATAGTGACATTGATCCAGATTAACGACATGGCATATCTTCGCTGTGAATAACTTCATCACTTCAAGCGGATGGTACATGAATAGTAGAAACGAAGGATTCGTTTCGGCTTAATATCTTCATTATTTAACGTATTTAATTCATAAATATCTACCAGTATAGTGTCATCTCCGACGGAAACTGCTAGAATTTCACCTCCACCACAGTTTATTCTACAAATGTCATAATCACAATTGACAGTGATGGATGACATTTGAATACAAAACTGTAGAAGTATCCTGCGACTGAGTTTTCGAAATTTTTTACTAAAAAAAAGGAGCGAAGAGTTTCAATTTCTCGATAAACTGACAAAAATTCAGCCTGACTCAATAAAAACCTATTACCAGATCCCATTCTAACCGAAGTTGTATCTGCTGGTAACATTCAATTGTGATTTTTATCGCGACTAGAATGACGAATGACATTTAAAATTTAATCGTCATGATAACAGCTGTTCATTTTGTCAAAGAATATTTACAAAACTAGGCCATAATTTTCACGTAGTCACTTAAAAATGCCGGCGGTTTTGGGAGGAGGAATAGGAGGCCTTTCGGCCGCCTATTATCTCACGCGGCACTTCGTTAATCCAGTGACCATTTACGAATCGTCTACCCGTCTCGGCGGATGGATTCGTTCTGAGCAACGTGAAGATAAAAATTTCATCTTTGAAGCAGGCCCCCGAACAATCCGTACCAAGGGAGCAGGTGCTATGAACACTCTCCAACTGCTAGAAGAACTGGGCCTGAGTCGTGAAGTCTCTCCGGTATGCGATACTCATCCGGCCGTCAAAAACCGCATGGTATATGCAAAGGGTAAGATGCAAATAGAAATATACTTTTGTACTTATTTATGGATATTATGTGTAAAGGTCAACTCTGCATGCTTCCCAACAGTTTGACAGGAGTCTTCAGAACTAAGCCTCCCTTCACGAAGCCACTAATTTCTGCATTGTTTCACGATCTGAAAACCGCAACTCAAAAGCAAAAATTGGATGATGAGTCGATTTTTAGTTTTGCCGAACGAAGATTTGGCAAGGAAGTCGCTGAATATGCGATAAGTCCGATGATTTGTGGGATTTGCGCTGGTGATGCTAAGGAGATCAGTGTTCGTTTTCTTATGAGCGATCTATTTGACTGCGAACAGAAATATGGTAGTGTTGTCAAGGGTTTGTTCCTTCGAGACAAGAAGAAAGGGATTGCACCAACTGGCGGAGTTCTTTCCAAATTGGCTAAGGAACAAAAGTGGAGCATTTATTCTCTGAAAAATGGACTTGAAACACTACCCAAGGCATTGGCGGAGAATTTGAAAAACTATTCGGATATAAAATTGAACTCTAAATGTCAAAGGGTGACCTTCCTCCGAGACGGCACCGCTGAAATCGACATAAACGGAAGAATAATCGCCACTGACCATGTTGTAAGTTCAATTCCTGCGTTCCGGCTTGCGTCTGCGGTGGAGGAACAACATCCTACTTTGGCATGTCAATTGAATACTATTCCTTATGTGGATGTTGTTGTCGTCAACTTGCAGTACAATACGCCAGACGTATTGGAACACAATGCTTTTGGATTTCTTGTTCCCCCGGTCGAAAAGCTACCCATCTTAGGTGTTATATTTGATAGTTGCTGTTTTAAAATGAGAGGCAACACAGTGCTCACAGTTATGATGGGTGGGCATTGGTTTGAGAAAATTTTCGGCAGGAATCCATCGCAAAAGGAACTTTTTGACGTAGCTGTGAAAAACGTACAAGACATACTGGGCATTGAGAAGCAGCCTACAAATACGAGGGTTCATATTTTGCGAAACTGTATACCACAGTACACAGTGGGACATAAAGTGCGAGTCGAAGAAATAAGGGGCTACATCCAGAAACATAAGCTTCCGTTGACTCTGTGTGGGGCAGCGTATGATGGTGTCGGTGTAAATGATGTGATTCTCTCTGCAAAGAATCAGGTTGACCAAATTGTTGGTTATTCCCAGAAATAAAACATAAATAAAAGGGTTACCAACATGAGAATGTTTTATTTATTTTCCAAAGCCACCGCGACAATTTGGGCTAGGGTCCACCTTGTAATCGGGATCCCATTGTTTAGGTGTTTTTGCCTCAATCGAAAGGGCATGGACGAAGCCTCCCTCCAGCTTTGATTTAACTAATTCATTTACCAAACGGTGGCGCTGTAGAAAGAGAAGTGCTATACATATTTTTGTCTTCTGCGCCGTTGTTATCCTTACCTTTATGAGCGGAAGGCTTTCGAATTTCTCTGACACGACCAAGACTTTGAAATGTGACTCGGAACCCTTGGGAACATTATGCATATACGATTCGTTTATGATTTCCAAGTGAATTGGTGCAAGGTTCTCCGACAATGTCTCTCGAATTGCCGCTTCAACAGGACCCGACATGACACCGTAAAGTCTTTTCGAACAAGGCACTGAAAAAAGCGTTATTATTACACAATCTACAGGAAGTTTTGAATTGTTACTACCTACCGCTAAAAACTTTTAACATGTTTTGCCTAATCATACCGTGTGGTGTTTGTTAACATTCGCAAATCAGCTGTCGTTGACATTTGCCTGACAGCAACATTTGAATAAATACTCCGCGGCAGTGCTCTTGGCCTTCATCTTTTTTTTCCCCCGGAATCTCTGGCGATTATTCCCTTTTCTGCTATTTCTTTGAAACTGAAATTCTTATAAGGTGGTAAGTATTTGGAAAAAAAAGCAGGTATTAATTCGTGGACGATTTTTAAATATTTTGCTTTGTCATGTTAAAGAAATATATTTTAGTGAATGCAATTACCTAAGTACAAATCTTTAAATCATATTTATTAACCGCTTACAACTCCTGAAAGGATTTCGATTAAATTCGGTATGTAGGCTTTGCCTGATGCACTAGTAGTTTCACTTCAAATTGACTTAAATCGAATAGAGTGGGGGTAAGATATGAGCGGTTTAGAATTGTTCTAATTATGTTTCTCATACGCCTTACTCAAGAACTACCTAACAGATTTTGGCGAAATGTGGATTTCGAGTTATGTCGAAGAAACGTCTCATCCTGAAAATCATCGAAATCGAACGAAGGTGGGATAAGATATGATGGGATGGCTTATTAACACATGTATTCCAATATTTGTTGTGATAGAAGATTTGTTATAATTTCTCCCTTGCCTTTTCATAAATTTATATGCTCTCGATTGATTTTTTAATTATTTTTTTTTTAATTTGTCGTTAATGGTTTCTATGATAGAAAACATTTTTTTTTTAGGGTACGTTATGCTCCCAATAGACACAATTCCCAACAAAAATATTTTTTTACAATTTTTTCCCCCACTATTTTTGGTTCAGTACGTGCAATTTGTGTGCAAAATATCAGCTCTCTAGGTTAAAACAAAATTACCTACGCAAGCGTGTGACTGACACACGGACAGACAGGGTATTGAATCCATTCGTTTACCACTTATTATTTTATGGAACACCACCACAGAACTAGAGGTTAATTATTCGGATAGCACCCAATTGCACTCTGACTACGTCTTCGTCCGATTTGCAACAATTTAAACGTATTTTTCTCGAAAACTGATAGTGATAAGATGGGAACACTTAATAGCTAATTTGTAGGGATTGGATGATTAAGTGGTTCAGTAGAACAGGCATACTATTTCGAAGTAATAGTATGCCTGCATTTCCACATGAATAAAAGTATTTCTGTTCCATGTCCTTGAAACCAAATATATTTAAGGACTCCTAAGGTCAGTAAACAACTTATCTCTTTCCCTCTATCAATTGGTGAACTCCATTCTAAAAATATCTATCCTTCCTTCTTCCGAAATAGTTAAGCTGTATTCTCCAATGCAACTACTAGGACGCCACGGATTAGAATATGTTGTAGATTTTTTACTTACTAAAAGGGCAAGTATTAGTTTCGCAAAAATTTTCGATCACGAAATTTCGATCAATCTTAGTGTTCCCATAATAGATAAACTCAAAAATGGCCGACTATTATGTTCAAACTTCATATCTGGGATCTGTAGAGTCAAAAATCAAAGCGAAATCGGAATTCCCATTCTAACCCCAAAAATTAATAATGTTTTTTCGAAAACGGCTAACGATTTTGATCCAATTTCAATTTTAAGTCGGGGTGGGCATTTGCTATAGAATGGCGTACCAGGTTTTCAATTTCGAATATGACGATTTTGCTCAAAATCAATATCTAAAAAATATATAAAAAAAATTCCCATTTTTATCGTATTAAAACAAAAATATTTTAATAAATTTGTTTAGATTTTGAAGTGAGTGGTTTGCAAATAAACAACATATGCATAGGTGCAAGTACGAGCGACACACTAGTGCACTTTACGAGTATTTGATTAAAAAAATGTAGTTGAATCTGTTTTATGAATAGAAAATAAAGATTGTCAATTTATGGTCAACATTTGCTGAAGTTTATCTCCTTTTATGTAGTTTACTTTTGGATTTTTTCTGAATTAATGGAATTCCCATCTTATTCACCTAAAGAATTTATTTTCCCATTTCTCCATTAAGACGGATTTTCCGTTTTTGAGAATAAAACCTCCTATGAAATGGCACAAATCCCACGGTATAAGAACACTGCCCGGGGTAAATTCAAAATGGAAAATTTATTTTAAATAGACAAGTCAAATTGCCTTGACACCAATTTATTATCTAGTAGATGTTATTAAACTTAAATGCTTCAATTGTGTTTGATAATTACTAGAACTAGGTTATCAACTGAAAAAACGTGTGTGACACAAACCATTCCAGCTCTTTATCAGTACCCCGTAACTTCAGTGCCGTCGGCACAACCCACGTGCATGAAGTTCAACGCACTTTCGAGCACCCCCAACGAAGTACGTAAACTAACTCCAAAAATAACCAAAACATGAATTAAAAGTTTCAACTCTCTTATAAATAATTAAACAATCGATTTTTTTAAATAATCTATTTATTTTTTGTTTCGTCACTTGGTGGTTTCCATTGCTTTGGTGCTAGAGTTTCGATCGATAGGGCATGAACCGCTCCGCTATCTAATTTTGTTTTGACTAAATCGGTAACCAAACGATGGCACTGTTCAAAGAAAATTTGTTATCACTGAATTCGTTTGTGCTTTTTGTAATGCTCACCTTTATTAGAGATAAATTCTCAAATTTCTGTGATACAACTAAAACTCTAAAATGTGATTCTAATCCATTTGAATGGTCTACCACTTCTAAATGCACTGGTTTCAGCTCCTTCAATAAAACTTCACGAATTTCTGCACCAATTGGTCCTGCTTTTGCGGTGAATGATCTCAACGTTACTACTAAAAGAAAAAGATTTGCATTTATTAGAATTTTTAGCAAATATTCACATTTAATTACCGTTTGCAATTTTTAAAAGGCTTTTCCTGAACATGATTTTGGTGTTGAATAATCCAATCAGCTGTTTTTATATTCTTATTTTTTGACAGCTTTTATTTGGGGGCATTAATTAAAGTGAGCAACTTTGTTGCGGGCCAATTCACAATGATAATTTTATTATAGTATCAGTTACCTTTTTAAAGGGGTGTATTCACTCAGACTAAAATGGATCAAATCTAATTATGTATTTTAAAAAATATATACATACTGAAAAGGAAAATGAACTATAAAATTAATGAATGAACTTCTATTAACCAACTCAAAAACTGCACCGCCAAAGCATATGCAAATAATAACTAAAACAGGTGTGACATGAAAAAAGTCCAACCAGGAGAGAGCACGAACATTACCATCTACTCATCTGTCAGCCAGTTCGCTTTGTTTTCAAGGAATTGTCGAACACCTACCTAGTTAGTATTGTCATATGGAAATTGTTTTCATTATTTTCTTTCTTGGGCATAAGCAGATACAAATATATCATAATATTCAAAGAAAATGAAAGAAAGAAATATGAAACGCGCCAACCAAATGGATCGAAAATCAGCAGTTTCTTCTATCATATATTAGGTAGGATTCTTTACCCTTAATCGAGGGGAAAATTATTAGGTGGCCACGTGTGCCAATGACAGAAGAAAGTTTCTCAGCACCAACGAAAGTTGGGCACCAACCATAACCTTGGAATCCGAACGCACCGAGTCAAAAGGAGAATGAAGTAAGAAAGATAAATGATCATAACAACTGAGTGACGAGCATCAGCAAACTCATCATGAACTCCTTTCTCATTCCATTTAACCTGATGATTTCTGATTCTGTGATTTATAAAAAACATATATACAATAAAATACAATATTTTAATTAATAAAAACATTTCCACAGCGTAGTTATTTAACGCTTTATTTATAATTCTGTTCTGAAGAAAAAAAATTAATAAAATAAAATATGTAATTTTTTTTTTTTTGAGTTAACTGTTATATTGGAGAGAATTTTAATGAGAAAACGGAGTGAAAATGCATTTATGTCTCCTTTATAAGAGTTCTCGTATGTTTTCGGGGTTGAGTAAATAGACCCCGGAACCCTACTCATCTGTCACCACTCTTTAAGCCTTAAACTATAATATAATACCTGCATGCATGATTTCCTCACAAGTCATGTAAAATACTGACGCAAAGACAAGTCTGATGAGATTTAAAAAAAAAAGAAAAAAAGTTTATTTAGAAGGGAAGTTTAGTACAAGGGAATTAAACTTATTGTTTCTGTAAATACATAATAATAAATAATAAATATGGAAACAAATTATCGAAATTCTGCTTGGAAGCTTTCTTTTGATAATTCACTTTATAGATTTCAAACAACATTGATTTTTTTAATCCAGCAAAATGGAGTCTAGCATCAACTATATTGTTTTCTTGATATTGTAGCATAATAATAACTACGCGCCTATGTCTATGCAGCAAATTCCGAAGTGACTTTCCATTCTGGCAGAATTTTGGTTCAAACTGTCCTTTCATTCGAGGTTCGTGTCTGGGACGAAGTCTCCACAGCTCATGTCAACGAAAGAGACGAATAATATTAGGGATAAAAGGAGATTATAACTGCAAGAATTATTTCTCTTGTTCCAGTGGTCGAAGAATTTGCTAGAAGTTTCTGGCTATCAGAAACTTCTGCTATATAAGGACAGATGGCGATCAAAAAAAGGGACAGTTGGTTTAGAACCGTGGCGAAGAGATTGGAAAAGTGATAATGGGCGAAGTTGTAATTTGGTGATAAATTGAAAGTTGAGAGTGAACAAGAAAAAGTAATTAGTTTGGATTTGTGAATTAAGTAATAGAAAAGGAGATAAAGTGATTTGAGAGGAAAGAGACCTTGTAAGAAAAGAATTTGCGAAGAATAGTATAGTGTGAACTTGAATTGTTCTATAGAGTAGAAAATAAAGAAATAATTTCACAGAATAATTGTTTTATCTACTCGAGCCGTAGCTCGCATATTACATTGGTGTCAGAAGCGGGATAAAACTTATTCTGTGAATAACTATTTCCGTGGTGTGAAATTGCACAAAAAAAAAAAAAAAACGATTTCTGCGTTGAGTTAATTAGTTGCGCAAAATGGGTCGCAAATTGGGAAAACTAACTATAATTCAACTAAAGGCAGAACTCAGTAAGCGGAACCTCGACACAACTGGGGGAAAAGATGCCCTGCTGATTCGTCTGGAAGAAGCAGTAACGCAGGAAGGTGAAAATCCGCACGACGTAGAGTTTGACGTGGAAGAGGAACCAGCAAGTACAGCAGCCGACCCGGGTATAACAAGTCTGCTCCTGCAACTTAAGTTAGTCATGGATGAACAAAAGGAAGCAATAGAAGACCAAAGGAATTCTATAGAACTTAAGTTGGACGAACAAAAGAAAGCAATGGACGACCAGAGGAATTCTCTAGAACTTAAGCTGGACGAACAAAAGAAAGCAATGGACGAACAAAAGGAAGCAATGGACGAACAAAAGAATTCTCTAGAATTTAAGATGGACGAACAAAAGAATTCTCTAGATGCTCTGGAAAGTAAACTTGATGAGCAAAACAAGAACTTGGAATCCAAATTCGAAGTGATCGAAGAGAAAATCGAGAAGGTCGAGACGCAACTCGAAAAAGTCGAAACTAGATTCGATGAAAATTTTGAGAAACATGAAACTCAGTTCGGGAAGATAGAGACTCAGTTTGAAAAAGTAGAAAAGCAAGTCGAAAATCTTGCTAAGGAGCTCAGCAACGTGAAGAGACAGAAAGCACGGGAATATTCCACTGACGGTCTGAGAAGAAAGGAGATGCAGCCTCCTATCTTCGATGGTCAAACATCATGGCCAATTTATAAGAGGCAATTCGAAGCCGCCGCAATGACCAATAGCTGGGACGATGAAGAGAAGTCTATTGCACTCACGCTTGCACTGAGGGGTCCAGCTGCGGAGCTCTTGCAGACCATCCCGGAAGATAAACAGCAGAACTACGACTCTCTGGTTCAGGCTATCGAGATGCGGTTTGGGGATGAACACATGCAGCAGGTGTACAGGGTTCAGCTGCGTAGTCGAGTCCAGAAAAGGGGGGAAACGCTCCAACAGTTGCAAGCGGATATAGAGCGACTAGCCCATCTTTCATACCCTAAAGCCGGTGAGGAGCTTATCAACGAAATGGCGGTGGAAGCTTTTATTCAGGCCATAGAGGACAGACAACTGCAAATGGCTGTAAGGATGGCTGAAAAGCGAACACTCCCCGAGGCATTGGCATTCGCTTTGTCAATGAAGGCTGCGGACCAAGCATACCAGGGAATACACCGTGTCAGGGAAATGTCCGTCATGGAATGCTCATGCCAGAGAACAGCCGTCAAAGCTCGCGGAAGTCAAATCCGTTGCTGGAATTGCAACCAAACCGGACACCTACAACGGCAGTGCAGAAGTGCACCTAGACGAGGAAATTGTCCACATTGCGGAAGTAGGAGAAGTAGAGAGGAAGCATCCTGTCGGTCAGACTTCCCAAAACCAGCAGTCGGGAGATGCGTAAGGACCAACTTCGCGGGGCAGAAGTTGGTTACTGGAATCGAGGCCCCCAGGACCACCATTCAAGTTTCGCAAACCAAACGGGGTAACAAGAGCCTGACAGTGGAGGCACTAATCAACGAGAAGAAGTGCGTAGCCACCATCGACACAGGTGCCACTGCCTCCATTGTAAGAAGAGATATCGTCAAAAGCTCTTGGCTACACAACACCAACAGCTACTGCCTGAAGACTGCAACAGGGGAAATGGCGAAGGTATTTGGAGAAGTTCGTCTTACGATTACTCTGGCAGGACTGACGTTCTCCCATGCGTTTCTGGTGGCAGATATATGCGACGAGTGCATCATCGGAATAGACTTCATGAAAGCAAATGAAGTAATCTTGGACATCGGGATGCAAGTACTGAGGTATCGAAATGTGGAGATTCCGATGGTGTACGGAAATGAGAATGCCGTAACTCTCAGGACAGTCATCAGCAAAGACGAAGTTTTGCCGCCGTCTTCAGAGACAATCATTTGGACGAAGCTGGAAGGTCATCTTGGGAGCCACCGATTCTACATAGTAGAACCAGACCCAGAGAAGAATTCTCAAGACTACATCGTGGGAAAGACGTTAGTCGAACCAAAGAACACCATGGTTCCAGTGAGGGTTTTGAACGCAAGACCACACACTGTCAAACTAAGGCGAGGGGATGTGACTGGAAAATGCACGCCGATTACCGCCGTCGCAACAATATCTGAACGTGATGCTCCAAAACCTCTCCCATCACCTTGGACAGCGGAAACGAGAGAGACGATTCTCCAGTCCAGTGAGCTGAATCAGGAGCAGCGAACTATGGCAGAGAATCTTATCAATGAGTACGCTGATGTATTTGCCTCACAGGACGGAGAATACGGCCGAACACACCTGGTACAACATCGAATAGACACTGGTGATACTAGACCAATTCGTCAGCCTGCTAGGCGCCTTCCATTGGCAAAGCAGACAGAAGTTGCAGAGATGGTGTCGGCAATGGAGAAAGAAGGTGTGATTGAAAGTTCCAAAAGTCCGTGGGCATCACCGGTTGTACTGGTTAAGAAGAAAGATGGCAGCACGCGGTTCTGCGTGGACTATCGGCAGCTCAATTACGTCACCAAGAAAGACAGCTACCCTCTGCCACGGATTGACGACACGCTAGACACACTATCAGGAGCCCGATGGTTTTCCACTCTCGACTTGAAGAGTGGCTACTGGCAGGTACAGATCCATCCAGAAGACCGGGAGAAAACCGCCTTCACCGCAGGAAATGGGCTATGGCAATTCACGGTAATGCCATTCGGGCTGTGCAATGCTCCGGCGACTTTCGAGCGATTGATGGAATGTGTCCTGCAAGGGTTAACATGGAAAACCTGTTTGGTATACTTGGATGATGTCATCGTCGTAGGAAAAACGTTTGCGCAACACCGAGACAATCTAAGGGATGTGTTTCAAAGGCTTCGAAGTGCCCACCTGAAGCTCAACCCCAAGAAGTGCGCCCTGTTTAGAGCGGAAGTCAAGTACCTGGGACACATAATTTCAGCGAAAGGAGTGAGAACCGATCCGGAGAAGGTCGAAGCGGTGAAAAACTGGCCAGTCCCCAAAGACAAACACCAACTAAGGAGCTTCCTGGGCCTAGCCACCTACTACAGACGGTTCGTGAAGGATTTTGCCGGGATCGCAAAGAACCTGCACCAGTTGACGGAAAAGGGAAAACAATTCAAATGGTCAATTGAGTGCGAGAAGAGCTTCGAGGCACTTAAACAACGGCTATGCGATGCCCCGATACTGGCTTACCCCACTCCCGGGGAAACGTTCGTTGTGGATGCAGATGCTAGTAATGTCGGGGTAGGAGCCGTACTCTCCCAGGTGCATGACGGCCAAGAGAAGGTGGTTGCGTACTTCAGCAAGGTGCTCTCTAAGCCAGAAAGGAACTACTGCGTGACAAGGCGGGAACTTCTAGCTTTGATCTTGGCTACGAAGCATTTTCACAAATACCTCTACGGGAGGAAGTTCGTTCTTCGCACAGACCATGCAGCATTAAAATGGCTATTACAGTTCAAGAGTCCTGAGGGTCAGGTCGCAAGATGGATCGAAAGGCTACAAATCTACGACTACGAAATACAGCATCGTAAAGGAAAACTCCACTCTAATGCGGATGCACTGTCCCGGAGACCATGCAGAACGGATTGTAAACATTGTGCGCGTCAGGAAGAACGGGAGCTGGTTTCCATCCAAAGAATGAGAGCCGAACCTATCGCCGGCTGGAGCGTAGATGAGATCCGGAACGCTCAGAAGGAAGACCCCGATATCGAGCCGATTCTGGCCTGGAAGGAGAACATGGAGAAACCGGATCATCAGGACATCTCTCACAGAAGCCCGACCTT
The DNA here is from genome assembly GCA_963082735.1 of Pocota personata. Taxonomy (NCBI): domain Eukaryota; kingdom Metazoa; phylum Arthropoda; class Insecta; order Diptera; family Syrphidae; genus Pocota; species Pocota personata. Next base: position 256,480,047 of record OY720429.1, on the reverse strand, counting down.
AAAGACATATTTTGCGCAGTGGGACTCCCTCCATGTCCAAGAAGGTGTTCTGAGAAGAAAATGGGAATCCTCCGACGGAAAATCGTTTGTAATGCAGCTTGTCGTACCGCGGACGAGGGTCAAGGAGGTGTTACAGGAAATGCATGGCGGGGCGACCGGAGGCCACTTGGGAGTGAATAAGACGCTAGAAAAGGTACGAGAACGTTTTTATTGGTTAAAAGCGAAGGAAGATATCGAAGACTGGTGCAGAAAATGCGACGTGTGTGCAGCTAGCAAGGGTCCGAGAATCAAAACTCGAGGTAAGATGCACCAATACAACGTGGGAGCACCTTTCGAACGAATCGCCATTGACATCGCAGGGCCCTTTCCGGAAACCGACAATGGTAATCGGTATATACTCGTAGTGATGGACTACTTCAGTAAGTGGCCGGAAGCGTTTCCGATCCCTAACCAGGAAGCCAGAACCGTGGCGGAGCAGATCGTCTACAATTGGGTTAGCAGATTCGGTGTGCCCTTGGAATTGCATTCTGACCAAGGGCGGAACTTCGAGTCAAGAATCTTCCAAGAGATGTGTCAACTACTCGGAATCAAAAAGACAAGGACAACCCCGCTTCATCCACAGTCGGACGGTTTCAATAGGACTTTGGACGAACATCTCTCGAAGGTCGTAGGTGACTACCAACGGGATTGGGACCGGCAGATTCCCTTGTTTTTGATGGCCTATAGAAGTGCCGTGCATAGCACTACTCGACATACGCCGTTCGAAATCTTATTTGGTGGAATAGCTCGTTTACCCAGTGAGGTGAAATTTGGATCTCCTACCAATGAGCCCAGAAATGAAGAAGAGTACGTGGCGGACCTTAGGGAAAGGCTTAGGGACATACACCAAAGGACCAGAAGCCAGATTAAGATGACGAGCGACCGCATGAAGACCAGGTATGATGCCAAGGCAACAACGTCAGGATTCCAGGAAGGAGATCTGGTGTGGCTGTATAATCCCCATCGCCAAAAGGGGAAATCACCTAAGTTACAGCGGAACTGGGAAGGTCCCTACAGAATAGTAACCCGCATCAACGATGTTGTCTACCGCATCCAGCGAGGACCAAGGGCCAAAATGAAAGTGGTTCATGTGGACCGACTGAGTCGATACAATGGCCGAAATGAGGATGCACTTGTTCGGGACGAACACGTCTAAGAGGGGGGCAGTGTAGCATAATAATAACTACGCGCCTATGTCTATGCAGCAAATTCCGAAGTGACTTTCCATTCTGGCAGAATTTTGGTTCAAACTGTCCTTTCATTCGAGGTTCGTGTCTGGGACGAAGTCTCCACAGCTCATGTCAACGAAAGAGACGAATAATATTAGGGATAAAAGGAGATTATAACTGCAAGAATTATTTCTCTTGTTCCAGTGGTCGAAGAATTTGCTAGAAGTTTCTGGCTATCAGAAACTTCTGCTATATAAGGACAGATGGCGATCAAAAAAAGGGACAGTTGGTTTAGAACCGTGGCGAAGAGATTGGAAAAGTGATAATGGGCGAAGTTGTAATTTGGTGATAAATTGAAAGTTGAGAGTGAACAAGAAAAAGTAATTAGTTTGGATTTGTGAATTAAGTAATAGAAAAGGAGATAAAGTGATTTGAGAGGAAAGAGACCTTGTAAGAAAAGAATTTGCGAAGAATAGTATAGTGTGAACTTGAATTGTTCTATAGAGTAGAAAATAAAGAAATAATTTCACAGAATAATTGTTTTATCTACTCGAGCCGTAGCTCGCATATTACAATATATAAGCATATGACAAATATTACTCTCAAGGATGACAACGGTGTAGTGGGTAGTGTGTTTGCTTGTCGATCTTCGACTCATTGAGAATGAAAAAATCAGTGACAATCGACAGAATATCAAATATTGTGCTTCATCATCTCCCTCCAGAAGCGGTGGACAAAAGGGTCCGCAACAGGGTGCTGTTAATTCGTGCAGTACGCAAGCGACTTGATTGCATAGAGATCGGGACCAAAGATCGAGGTCACAGCAATTCTTTTGCAACGTGACTTCGATAAGATTCAGCGATATTGCTATGACTGGAAGCTGAAAATCAACTTTCAGAAATCGGAAACCATTCTTTTTGGGACGCCGTTGTCTGAAAGTTCGCAATCGTGTGACCGCACAGGCAGCCACTGAAATGTCGAAGTGTAGTCAGCTACCTTGAGATCAAGCTAAGCCAATATCTGTATTTTAATAGACATGCTCTAGCCAGAGCCAAAGGTGCATTTATTTTTGTATAGCAATCAACTCGGCAGAAGGACGAAGGTAATCTGCTACAATACCCTCATATGACCAATGCTCGTATTTGGATGTCTCATGTAGTTCAACGTGGGACCAAGCTTAATGAAAAGGAGTCGGGTGTTTGAGAGGGAGGGTTTGTCTTAGGGCTTGATTTCATTTATATAGAAGTAATTGGGGCTTACTAATCCAATTACATGTACCACGAGAGGGTGCCCCTTAACGGCTTTGTCCCCCCAGAGTCCTCTATTTGTCCTCTATCTCGACCAAGAAGGTCTGATCCAGAACAGATCAGCGGTGCCGCTAATTTGTCTCCGGACAACTGTGGATAGATGATTCAACTACGTCCGAGACCTTGAACCAAGCACTGTAGAGCGTCCCCGATTTAGTAGGTCGGTATCGAGGCCCGGTGTTAAATTAATAAAATAAATACTGGTGGCTTTAGACTAAGAAGAAACTCCTTCGTCTTTCCCTACCAACCCTGGTTAACCGGGAAAAGTTGTCTTTTTTACCTATTTATTATATTTGACTATATTATGGCTGACTTACATATCTTAGTTGTAAGGTAGAATAAGGTAGAGTAACACAGCACTTGGATATATAAGACAAAAAAAAATAAAAAAAATGTTAAAAATAAAAAAAAAATAAAAAAATTTATAACAATAATTACGGAGCTAAAGTAAGGTAGGTTAAGATTTATTTTAAAGCAGTTTTTTAAGTTTTATTTATATATATAGGTATTAGAAAAAAAATACACTTCATGTACCAAACTTTTTTCTTAAACAAACAAAGAACAAAAAAATGGTCTTATTAGTTATTATAGTTAAAAAAACAAGTAAATGAAATAAATAAAGGATTTAGTTAGATTACGTCGAAAGACATAGTGTAACTATTAGGTTTAGCTTAGAACGCTCGCGTGGGACCAGTAAGTTAGAATAACATAGTTAATTTAATTAAACTAATTTTAAGCATTTTTTTGTCTAGCATGTAAGTAATACTGGATTAAACAATAAAAATGCATTACAAATTTGATTGCGACCCGAGCAGTGCAGGTTCGAGTCCGAACAGGGAATACCAACCAAGAGCCACCCGAGCGTATAAGAGAAACGAATAAATTCTAAGTTTCTCCAACCACTACACCGAAAAGGGGTTTCTGCTTAGTAGTGCAATGGTCCAAAAATCGAGTCTGAGTGCTTCAGGATTTGGAAATTTCCTTTTAACAAAAACAAAAGAAAAAAAAAAAAAAAAAACCGAAATAAGATGAATAGTTTAATTATTTTTCTATAAAAATCAGTTCATTCGATCAGGCTTTGCATAGTAACATGTCTTCGTTTTTTTAAATCGAGCAAAATGGAGCCTACATTTTTTTTGTTTTGCGAAAGTTCATTAAATATTATTCAAATTGCAAGTCGTTTTATTTGATACCCCACAAATTCCCAGTAAGCGAATATAAAGATGAAAGAGAGGGCTGAAGAGTCTGATTATAGAAGAAAAAACATCAAATATAATTTATGTATATAATTTATATTATAAATGATGTTATACTTGGTAATTGTGACTTAAACTAAAGGAATTAATTAAAAATAAGAAAGACAAATTAATTTTACGTTTTGCGAACAAGCAGATAATTTTCTTTGTTTAGTTATCTCCCCAATAATTAACGTCAGATAAGCAGGAAAAGTGTTTACTAATACAAATTCTTCATAAAATTATTTTAAATTTGAAGTTTGAAACTCTCTGAGTTTCATCGAATATTAATTTTTTTACTACTTCAGAACTTGATGAGCACTAGTTTGTGTCACAGATGAAAAGAAAATCAAGTAAACTTCGGGATTCACTCTCAGGAGATATATTTCTATTAGCTTTTAAACTTCAACTATTCACCAACAGAACCAACTGGCATTTAGAGAAGATTATAAAAAACACAGCGATAGGATATTTTTTGAATACCAAAGTATAAAAAATTATACTCATTTTGGAACACACGACTAAAACAACCATTAAGCACAAAAAGACAATTAATACTAACTCGGTTGTTTTGTTATGACAATAATCTTGCAAAATTCAAAAATGTACTGTATTCTGCTATGCTGCCAAAGATTGGCGACCCATGATTTAAATTTTAGAAACTTTAAATGTTCGCCACTGAAATATAGCAAAAACTGGATAACGCACTGCATAGTGGTTAATTGTCTTAATTTTAATACATTTTTCATAATATTGACTCCTTAAAAAAAATTGAAAATGCAAAACGAGTATTTTAGAACTGCAGCTATGGTCGGTGTATTAATGAAAAGTAACTGAATTTTTTAATATTTCAACGTTTTATGTAGTCGTCCCCAAAAAAGAAACATTTTCCACAGAATCACCCATATTGCGAATTTATTTTATATCGACGACTTTATGGCGGTCACTTCTATGTCGGCAATACGGTCGATCAAATGGTAGGTAACCATTCCCAAAAAAGCTCCATTCACAATAACTAAATATTCTTAGGGTGGACAACAACCGCTCGATAATTAGCAATAGTTGATTACTCCTTCCTCCGGAAATTACCATAACAATTCGGCTATCACAACTGTCATTTGTTTTGTTTGTTGTTTGTGTATTTTTAAAAATCGATTTTTATTACCTCTTAAATAATTTCCTCAGTTTAATTAATTAAATTGCAATGAATTAAAGCAAAATGTCGGCACGATTTTTCTACTGTGATGACAGTTTACCTTCATCAGATTCCGACTCAGATTTTCAAGAAGTTCAATACTCTTCAAGTAGTATCGACAGGAGTAGCATTGGATCCATTCCCTGGGCTGATGATGCCATCAAACAGAACCAACTCGACTGGGAACGTGTGGAGCGGATGTTCCGAGGGGAAGAAGAACTATCCAATGCCGAAACAGAATTGAGAAATGAAATTCTCGAATGGCACAAGAAGTTCCCAAACATCATTCGGCCCCAAAGACCATCGAGAGAACTGGAAAAATTGTCAAGTCTCAGTTTTACCTCAGATGATGAACGAGACTATGACGATGTCGACGACGACGATGATGAGGACGCTGACGGCACAGTAACTCCCACAAACAACGGTTCAAGTTCCATGTACCAACAGAAACTGTCGGCAAAATCTCTAGAACCACTGCCAACCAAGCAAATAATAGCACATGAGAAACTTATAAATATGCTTGCTAATGATCTAAGAATAAGCTCCGTACCGATGTCTGTGAGGCGGCTTGGAAATGCTCCTCCACAAGAATTCAAATTGAGCGGACGACCAGCGCCTATTAGAAGTAGAGGTAATGGAGTTCCTTCAGTTCCAAAATACAGTGAGCTCTTTGACAGCAGTTCGGCAAGAAATCAAGGACAGAGTTTATCAAAAAATGGATCCAGTTCAGCAACTCTAGCAAGAATGCCCCCCATCCTGAAGGTAATCGAAGCAAAACACACTTTTCGAGAACCACGCACAAAACACGAAAGCTTTGTTCAATTAACTGCCCCGAATCAAGCTCAGTCTGCCGCTGTGACCACACGACGTAGGAGATGGTTTCCTCATCAAGCAGCCGGCAATAGCCAAATTAATAAAAATGCCATTATATTGCCAGCGATTAATTTGCAACGAATTCACGAGGCAGTACCTCTGGTGGGACGTTCCATTTCAGCTGCATTCAATCACCGACAGATGAACTGGTCATATGTGCCATACAGTGCTGCGAAATTCAAAATACCCAAGTAGACGCAGAGTTTGGTATCTGTTGTGGCAATAATTATTTTATGTATTTTTTATTTTATTTTAGCTTCAGTGTACAAATTAGTGGAGAATACAGTTTTTAACAAATGTAAAGAACAAACGTGTTTTATTTTGAAAATTGATCGAGTCCACTTTTCTGGTCATCGTGTACAGAGATATAGATTTTTAACCCAACTATCTTCACCTGATCTATATAACCCACGTCTCACACGTATATATAATCTAAAGTGTATAAAAGTAAGAGTGTTCACACGTTGGGTGTACAATCTAGGAGTACTTGAAACCGAATATACGAGGTCAAATATGTGTGAAACAGGCGGGACATAATTTTCGAAGTAACTGTGGGATTGGTTGCTTTGTCGTAGATGGCGGATACATTTTTTACTCTGCTTGCTTAAGAGCATCTCTAATCGAGAAGGTGATTACCGGCGCTCTGTGATTTTGGTAACTTCTAAGCCATCTCATGTAGTCTGTTACCTCCTCTAGCAATATCCTCACAGGAACTGCGTCCTAATCTGTAATTCCTAGCCTTTTTGGCATGCTTTCTCAGGAAGTAATGCCCTGGCAGAATTCCTATTGTCAAACTTAGCACTTTTCTTCTTAGTTTTAGGATTGTTCTGGTTCTTTTAATATCCAAATCAGGGCATAAGGCTTTAGGTACATTGTGGCCTCTAGTAGATCAGCGCCACTTTGGTGACTCGTGAATTTATGTCCACTCGACCACCTTTTTTTTGCCCGTCCTTCCTTGCTAAGATCATCGTTATATGTTATTCCACAGTAACCAGGCACCCAACATAGTCTTCTGTTGTTTCCTTGAGATTTGATAGTGTTTGATTCTGGCGCCTTAACGCGGCTTGACTATCAAATTGCGATATCCATGTTAGATAGCGATCTCATTTTCAGTACTTCCACTGCTCTGAGTATAGAATACGCATTCGGCAGTCTAAGGGTCACTTAGAGCCTATTCCATAGAGAGTTGTAGAGCCTTGTGGAGAATTTGTTGCCATTTTTCCTTTTGAATGTGGAGGGGTTAGGTGCACTGCATCCTAAAAGATCTATTGTGCCTCCTCCTGATGCCAGTCGGTGATGTGCTCGAGGTAAAGCGCGTAGTTCAACTTTGTCTCCCTTAGAAACACAAGAACATGTATTGGGTTTAAAGTCGGAAGGTCTCTCCCCTCTGTATGGTAGACTACCAGACATCTTACACCATTGCGAGTTAATGCCCCACAGTTCCTAACAATTTTATCTGGAGTTTCTTCGGCTTTGTCTCAAATTCTGCATATTTCGTTCCTTTCTAGCCCTAACTTCCTAAGGTGCTCACGTAATTTACAATGTGAGGAAGTTCGTAAGTATACAAAGTGGTTTAGCCGATGCAGTTTTTAAATCTTTGATTGTATTTTCCTAGGAGTGCCTCTGTCTGTCTTAGTTTTGGGGTAGACAGCAAGGATTATGTCCGTTTGTGTAAGATTGCCGTCAGGACTTCATTCAGGATTGAACAGTGTCCTATCCGCTCCTGAAAATCTGTGGTAAGTAGATGTCAGTATATCAGTCTACAATTACTGCCCACCCTGGTTTCAGCGGAATAACTGCAACAATTTTAGTCGTTCTTTATTTCCTTATTGCCGATTTTTGTTGCTTTGCTGCATACCACGGACTGCTGTTTGGTTGTTGAGTAGCACTTTTTGAAACAAAGTTCATCACGTACATATTACGAATTGGTAATATTTTAAATTGAAATATCTATCTCATTCAAAATTCGCGGAATTCATCTAGCAGTTTTCTTTGCATACCATTGCCTAGATGATGGCGGCTTAAAATTCGCTATAAAGCCATGACAGTTTATGTATCTTTCAAGTATTTTCTTCAATTTTGGCTTCGAAGAACTTGGGCGACTTACACAAAATGTATCCTCCACCGAAAACTGCCACTTTGAAATGGTCACAAATGGTGAATGCAACCTAAACACAATTTGGCATTCATGCATCGAAACACAAAATGAATGCAGTGTCGGATCATCTGCTAGGTTTGTGGTGAAATTTCCACGGACCTTGTGTCCATAATTGTTTTTCTCATTACCATCTAACTGCTATTTATTAAAATTTATATAACATCTCTTATAATAATAAATAAGAAGTTACTTGGTGAGCTTTTGTTAAACCTCTCGTAGTATGCAAACTACAAACTACTACAAGCGTTTCCTGCTAACTGCCTCCTGGTTCTTTCAGGCCCGCTTTCATAACAGGTAACAGATAAAATGACACGAGACTTTTTTACTTTATTTTTTAAGACTTTTTACTAAAGTGCAAACAGAATAACCTGTTTAACATTCTACCTACATCGTAAATATAAACCAGCATTTTTAAGTTTTAAATGCGTACTATATGCCTTTTGCTCCAAGCAAAAAAAGTATTCTTTTGATTTATTTTTACTTCATTGCCTTTTCAGCCTAAAAAAGATACAGATGGGGCGAATTTCCCTACCACCTACAAATGACGTACGAGTATATATAATGCCATTCACCCTTACTCCCATTGTCAAAGTGACAGATTATAACCTCATCTTGCAGGTGACAAACCTTACTTTTAAGTATACGGTCATAGACACTCAAGATAGGCAATTCAATGCTGTAGAAATACTGTCACATAAAATGAGACTTGTCACTTGAATCGACTCTGAAAATAGATGAGGAGAAAGCAATAAAACGTCAGTATTTTTCCACCAGCAACATAGAGCTTTACAAGTTAGCTCTTTCGAAATCCAAGAAATAGCTAAGTTCAATACCATCAAAACGTAATATTTCCTTTACTAAATCGCGAATGGTATTTTGGTTTTCACCTTCTCTAAAAAAAAAAAAAAGCATGTTTCTTAGTTATTTGTTTCTTTCACCCCATTTTTCTAGTGACAGGACTTAGAGAGTAGGGATGCTACCAGCACAAGCGACAGCTGGCGCTAGTAGCTGGTTCAATCTGCTTCTCTCTTTGGTTTTGCCGATGATGTCAATGAGGTCAGCATTAGCCATTGGTTATATCTCAGTTTTGGTTTATATCTTTTCATAAGAACATTGAAGAAGTTGAGATGCAGAGTATGATCTTCGGATCCTTTTCTGAAAAAAAAAAAAAAAAAAAAAACAGTTTCCTCACGGACCCACTTGTCGCGAACGCCTGACGAACATCCGACAATAAAAATTGTCATGAGAAGCTTCTCTCAATCGAAAAAATTGCCCTTTGGAAACGGCATAAAACTGTAGGTCACAACCATTCGTGCGGCACACAGCACGATTGGCAATTAAGTTTTTGCACAGCTATTATAAAAAAAGCGATAAAATATTGAACGACACGAGACATTTCTACGGTGTGCAAGTGAATGTATGGCGTTCACAATGTCTCTACCACCGTAACGCGCGATTCTGTACCCTATATAGTATATGCAGAACGGTCCTGGATGCACCAGACTAGATATGGGCGTCATATTTCAGCTTTGGGCGGATGAATGCCTTATAAATTGAGGCCAGATCAGACGGGGTAAAGTATTTCTTGCACCACTTAAAAAATCCTAGACATTTTGCAGCGGTTTTAGTGACTTTAAATATGTGATCATTCTACATGGTACATTTGGTTACACATCAGTGACTTCAAGCAGTATGAATACATTATACATAGATCAAATTTGTCGAAAATTGTTCATAGGTAATAAAAGATCAACCATTATCTGGAAAGAGTTAAACAGTATTACAAACCAACAACAACATCATTAATTTAAAAATCACTTATCAACCTTGGCATACAAAAATCAGTCGTTAATTTCTTTCATTATTGGGGAATCATTATTATTTTAAGACATCACCTCCTTCCAAATACTCGCTCACAAAGCACAATTTGCACTTAATTTTTAATTAAAAATAAGGAATAAGGCAGAGCCTTATAAGTGATAATTATCCAGTCTTAGTCTTCCTCGATTTTCCGTTAAAAACAGCAAATCTGACAATGACTGTTCACTTATTAGTTCTTCAACTCTGTCAAACATCTAGAAGCATAATAAGAATTAAAGACTACATTCGTTTCATATATTCTATGTATTACCCCTTTTGCGTTGCAATCGCTCAACACCTCTGGATGCTTAAAGTTTGGTCCAAAATTCACACTTACAGTTGCACTCTTATAGATGGATATTGTGGGATAGTACGATCCAGCGTAAATATCTGTAAATGCAACACCTTGAGATCTCCCATTCTTAAAGAATTCGACTTTACTTTTCGGCAGAGCTTTAAAATTCTTCAAAGTTTCTTGAACCCTATCCTTGTCCTCATAATAGAGATGGCTTTTGAATTTCACAAGAGGCTAAATAAAAAAATAAATATTTTTTGTTAAACAAATATATTCAAGCTGCAACCCACCCTATCTTTGAAAGTAGTAGGCAGATAGTCAATATCTTCCATTTCGGGTAAATCGATTGTGAAACCCAATGTATCACCTTCGACATATGCATCGCTGTAATGTTTTCCATGGCTTTCGTGAAATCGTGTGCCTTTGCGGGATCTCCAAGAATAACCAAATTTATCATAACCCAGCGGTGCCTGTAAATTTCCATACTCTTGTCCCCAACCTAAACGGGTGGCTGATCCTTCGGGCATTTCTTCTATGGTCACTTCAAAATACCATTTGCCACGATTTACAGCTAGAAGAAAATTTTCTTTCCAGTCAAAGTGAATGGGACCGCATATATTTGATTTTCAACTTACAATGTGTTGCTCGAACCATGGAATAACCTTTCTCCCCTGTCACTGCCAATCGATCTTCGGCTATTTTCAACTGAGGTGCTCTATCGTGCAATGCCAAGAGCACTGAATTCGGTACTAATGTTCTGTACAACCAACCTGGAATCGGTTTACCAGCCCAATCAGAACTTTCATCGAATTCTTGCCGGAATGGAGCATGCGGATCTGGCTCAGCCAGAATATATCTGTAGCCATCTTTATTAAATGGATGCTCAAGGGGATATCCATGAGCAGGGAGTTTTAGGTTTGCCGCTACATCAGCACTGGGTCTTCCTTTTTTAGTTGTTGTACCAGAATCATTTGCAGGAAGTTTTCGACGCTGCCGGTTGTTCTTCGCTAAAGAAGCTGAAAATCAAAAACAATTAATATAACATACATCGGAGTGGAATGGATATATGTATGTATCTGCACAGGGTGGTCGTTGTTGTTTGACTTGAGAAAATATTAACGACGTATCTCGTAGTCTTGATATTACAGTAATACAAAAACTTCAAAAATTGAGTCTCGCAATTCTGTCCATCTGACTGTCCGTCTATTTGTCTGTAATACTGACTAAAGCTTAAACGGCCAAATCTATTCTTCAAACTTCATGTCTGGGATCTGTAGGGTTACAATTTGAGGCGAAATCGTAATTTGCATTCTAACCTCAATGTATACCGATGATAAAGTGCAATTTTCTTGAAAACGACTCCAACAAATTCATATCTGAGGTTATATAGAAGTTTGGAAAAAGACTTCATAACCAGCTTCTTGTTTCGAATATCGGTACTTTATTTATCAGCGGACTTGCGTAAATTGACCATATCGGTTACGGCTTAAATGATTTTGATGTGACATGGCATTCAAATTTTGGACATACATATGTATGACCCAAAAAGTTTTTTAGCCTTACCACGCAGTTTTCGAAAATTCAAATTCTGATGTTTTTTTCTGCTATTTATTATCATTATTTTCGGTTCACCAGATACTATTTTTACTGAAAATTTCAACTCTCTAGGGCTACCGAAATGTGAAAAGCCTATCTTCACTCAAATCCAATTCTGTCTGTCTGTCTAATCTCATCAATGGGAATTTTCATTAAAAACGGACTAGCATGATCGATAGCCACTGTCCCACAGACCCCAGATTTAGACTGAACAGACGAACATATAAAATCGACAGACCAACTTTTCGAGCTCCTTTATGATAGGATAAGTGCGCGATCACTGAGCGAGAGGTTCAAGGTTCGAATCCAAGAAAACACAAAAATAAAAGTTTTCTCACAGCCTCACCTCTCACGATCGTCTGACAAACATCCGAGAATAAAATTATCATGAAAAAGCTTCTCTCAATCGAAAAAAATTGCCCTTCGGAATAGAACTGCAGGTACCAACCATTCATGAGGCGCACAGCACGATTGGCTGCGAGACGCTAGGCCAGGCTCTGCATTGGGCTGTTAGCGACAAAATATTTTTTTATATTTATAAAGGAGCTCGAAAAATTGGCCAGAATTGATCAACATTTCTAAAACGAACATTTTCTCGAAGTCAACATACATATGTACATACGTAGTTATACTTACCCTATAAATGCAAGTAAAAATGGATTTGGTCTACAAACAACTAATCTAAACCCAATTTATGTAACAGAACTTTTTCTAAAGCGATTAGGGGAAACAGCATGTAAAAGTATACTGAAGGAGATATTAAAATGCAAATTATGAATGGCTCCTGTCCCTAGTAAGCACCGGAGGACCAGCTAGCCTCCAATATATCATTTTTTGTCGAACATACGAAAATATGTAACATGCACTTTTATTCACATGTAACATGTATGTAGGTACTTCTATTGAGAATTACTGTGTGACTATACTTTTCGATGCTGTTACGCCTCGTCGACTGTAACAAATGGATCAAATTTTTCACAAACAATTTTTAATGAATTGTTGTAGTTAAATTGTTTTAGAAGACAAATATTTTAAATATCTTTGAACATGTTCGGTTGATGGATGGAGCGTTAAAATTTGTCCACTCGGTATTCGAACAGCGTGCAAAGCTTTGTAATTGATATACTCTAGCGGGCATTAAACTTGCAGTTCAAGAAAGTCATTAAAAATAGCATAAAATGGCATTAATAAACTATTTATGACGATCAGCAATACAAAACGTTACCTATAGTAATCTCCTATGACTAGTGACAGTGTGTTACTACATACAGTATGTATGTATGTTTTGACATAATCCCCCCATACTTGCACCGTATGTATAGCGTTAAGTTGCAATTAAGCAAAATGAATGAATTCATATGGCAACTCACTGGCAAAACACGTAGGCATGACCACTACGAATATTCGCTAATGGATGAGAGGAATGAAATAGTAGGTACATACATATGTATACATAGATTCATTTATGAATGCAACGACCATGCTATGATTCTGTACATTTGATTTCATTATCCAAACATTCCACTGAGATTCTGATTCATTCACAGAAAAATGTTCAAATAAATAATTATTATCTCATCATTAACTAATGATTTAACAATTTATTGTCCATTAATTAATATAAAAACCAGGCATCTAGTTGACCCATTTTTTGTGGGTTTGCTCTCCTCCGCTTAATAACAGGTGATGTTTTATGTTTCATGTGTACATATATTAAAAAAAAGGTCATCAGAGGGTGCTGCGCAAAAGCCATACAAACATGCAATGTGATATAATTACAGCCTACATTTCACAAATTATTCATAAATTCAATAAACTCCATCATAAAATATAATTATAATTCAGACGACACCCATTAAACCCCCCAGAAACAGAGATTATCCCCAAGACAAGCAAAATTTATTAAATCATTTGCACAAAACTACGTGCCATCGAGCATGCCATCCAAGAAGCATTGTGCAAACGAGTTTTATCTATGATGGGGGAAACTTATTTCTTTTTGTATGTACACAAACTTAATTTGTAACAAATTAAACATACCTTCCAGCTCCATGGAATGGTTTTTCTCCATATTATGGATTTATGCAAATTTCTCTTGTTGTATAACTTATGAAACGTGTTCTCAGAGAAATTCTATTATTCTTTATTATTCTTTCACATGCAAAAGAAAACATAAATTGGAACACAGCTCACGAACTAGATCGCAGTAACCCGAAACTGAATCCGTGCGTTTGAATAAGTACAACAACAACTATCACACTACATACAACTACAAAAATATGAAAAAAAAATCTACCAACGAGAAATATCAATAAAAAAAAAAATCAATGACGGAATAACGCCGAACAGTGTGAAAAGATAAACAGGAAACGCTCTTCAAAACAATAGCAGCGAATTATTTTTGCAAGTTGATTTTTTGTCAAGAGTGCTAAATTCTCCTTATTTGCATTCAGGGTATTCCGTGAAACTAATTCTCTCATCGTAGATAAGCTCCAAACAAGTTATCAACTATGAGCAAAAATACATGGTATAGTGCGATAAATACGAGTGGTTCTCGTCCCCGGCACACAATTAAAATTGATTACTGTACTTTGGCGGTCGTCTGACTATTAGGGTCTAAGTGAAGTTTTTCAGAACAATACTAGACCAAGAAATACAAATAAAAAAAGAAACAAACGTGTGCAACAACAGCAATCAAATTATAAATTTAGATTTGTTAAAGCTTTCGCTTAATGTCAAGTGCCGAGCAGTACTATAATAGCCGCAGTGGTGTTGATAGTACAACGACGAAAAACAAAACATGCGGAACAGTAAAAAAAAAAAAAAAAAAAATATTAATAAATCATACAAGGCGAACGAAACACAAAACAATAGTTTGTTGATAGAAATCACAACAAAGCAGATAGCTTTTCAGTTTTAGTATAAAGTCAGCTTCACCACAATCGCAGTCGGAAAAGCGATTTAGTAACCCCTTTTGTAATTTTGAGTGAAAATCATTTTTTTTTATTTACTTGTCTGCGATTGGAGCAGCAGATAATAATTTGTCACTCTTTTTCCATCCCCAACCGCAATCGAAATGCCGTTGGAGAACTGGCCAAGTGCTCTATTTATAGAACATGAATAAGCTCCACACACGGAGTTGAAATATGGGTTAACACATGCGATGGCAACTAGTTGGTGTTTGCAAACAATGAAAGAATTTTTAATTCTCTCTCTCTCTATCTCTCGCTTCGGGCTTCGAACTTCAAATTTGTTTATAAATATGAAAAGTAAAAGCAATAGAAAGAACAACATGTTGTTAGGTACGGCATATGTATATACATACATATATGCACACACTTGCTGAGCAAAGTGGTAGGACAAAACATAATGTTCCTGCTGTTTACAAATAGTTGTGTAATTTTCTGTTATATTCACCTAGTGGATTTAGCATCATCATTTGACTTAGCCATGTACCGATAGGCGGTAAACAGAATTTAGTTGAGATACTCAGTACCTCACTCTATCATCTTGAAGCGAATAATCTAGCCAGAACTAAACATGGCACCGGAAAATGATTGTTGTGGTGAGACAAATCACAGACAAATCAATATTGGCACTATTTACAAATTCTAAAACGACAAGAAACTTTTGTGAGGTAAGGAATGAACATAGATGGGAGTGAAACACAAGTTTGGCAAATAGTAAATAGTTACAACAGGATTGTGTAAGAAATGAAAACTTTGACAAAATGGAGTAGGAACTGGAAACGCAGCACAAAACACTGCCAATACGAAGGAAGTCAATTGTCAAGTTTGTAAACAAACAAAAGATATGCAAGAATTTTGATAGATACAAAACCAATGCCGTAAATGTAGGGCCCATCTCAAGGGTGAACTTTTGTCTGATAGGGAGCTCCACTGGTCTTAGGGGCCAGTGTTCGTTTTAAGGAAAATGTCTGTGTGGAGTAATCGTTCAATGCATCACGGGTTTGGTCGCAACTTTTGTTCTCGCTCTCCAGGCAACAAGCCCGTAAATAAAATAAGTCCGACTATGTGCGTAGAAACTCAGTGCACTACTTTATAATCTCAAGATAGTCTGAAAAAGATAACTGTGGATCGTCAGAAGTGTTTGACTTTCTGAAATGGAAGTGACAGCGTCTCCTCGCTGTAAGCAGAATCAATTCAATCAAAGCGGCAAGTAACTTCTACTGACTATGCCTCTCCTAGTCTCGCTTCCTGTAAGAACACACCAAGCGCTACCGAGCATTGCATGGACTGACTCGCTGTCTGCAAGCAGGCTAAAGGTTTTGTCGCTCTTAATCTTAATAATCTTTACATCATTGCAGTGGATTATTGATTAAGAGAGGTGGGGTGTCTGCTTGTTTGCTATTGATTGGCAATTGAGGAGCTCCAAAAAATACAGTTTCATCGTTATACGCACGACTATGTTGACTGTTGGTGAGAAGCTCGCTCGACCAACAAACTCGTGCGTTTGTGAATCTGGAGGGTGCCATATTGTGTTTGTGGTTGGTAGCACCAAATGCGAAAAATATGATTTGCTCTTTTGTGCATTATATTCACACTCTGATTAGAAGTATGTACTTGCCACCTCCAGTGCAACACGGCAAATAATTACTCCAATAACTAAGTGCAATTTCAAACTTAAGAATCTATCAGACGTTCTAAATACGTAAATTTGTTTTAATAGCAGCAACCTAATCATAAATTTATAAATTTCATCTGCTTATAACCTAGTACACTGTCATTAAACAGAATTCCAAACCCCATTTTGTAAACATGCTGCGAAGTAAGAAAAAATGTCTGACTAGAGGCAACATATCGATTCGCTCAAACCTTGAACTTTGGTAAGTTGCTTTTTAGACAGAGAGAACTTATCAAAAGCTCCATACATACATAAAAATTTTTATTAAAGCGATGTTTTCAATTTGTACATAAATAGTTCCATGCAAGCTCGCTTACCTTGTGCATACCCATCCTCAGTCAATCGTAGTGCACCCAGTTTCACCATAGCATCGTAATTAGGCTTAATTTTCGTGAGATCTGAGTTAAATAATCCAAACATAGCTCCATTTTCTACTGATTCTTCGTATGTGAAAACAATTTGAATGTCCTTAAGAAGTGCGCGTTGCACTGTTGAGTGCCTTAAATCAAAATATACCTTCATGGGGGTAAAGAAAATTGGTACACAACTCCTTTATCTTACCATGATTGTGTTATTCGACGAGGCATTGTAGTCATTGCCTCCCAATAGTGATCGATGTAGGGAATAATTTCTTTATCTTTACTGAACAGCAATTGATTCTTGCCTTCCTTTGCAGAATTCTGCTGCATATTGGCAATGGCAGTGACACACATTTGAGGAATTGCTATAAATAATAAAAAATATGCATTATTTCGTTTATAAATATCAAAACAAATCCATACTGGCTTGAGTTTTACGGAAGCTTTCTAAACCACTCGGTGAACAGTTCTTGCAAATGAATACATAGTTTGTTACAAAAGGTACTAGTCTACCAAGTTGGTAGCTAATACAAGATTCATGATACCATCGGTTGCAATTGGCACAAAGTAGTTCCACAATATTTAAATTGCGATCTTTTCCACTGAAAAATAAACAAATTTATAGATCTGTCCCAATAGGAAAGCATGTGCATATGAGCGAATCCCTTACCAGTAGCAAATGCCGGTCTGTTCGTCTTTGCGTTTTTCATTTTCTGCCGAAGGTGTAGTATCCATTTTGAGTTTCTTTTCTGGATGTACAATTTCCATTTTACTATATTCTTTTATGCAAAACTAAATTAATTTCAATAAAAGCCGGCGGGATTTGGTTCACCGAAGTGTAAACTATATGCAAGGATGACAGATGCCTCGGTAACGGGTGACAGGAATAATGAGTGCGTTCAGTGAGTAGTTTTATTTCATCACAGTAGAATGCTGCATACGGCTAAATATAACGCAAGTTGTTTCGAGAAAATGCATCACACAATGCTTCCTTCCTTTGACATTTTGTCATTCAATATTCCTCACTCTGAATATTAGCAATGATTACAATTTTAAAATGTTTTTATAATTTATTATACTTTTGTTTTTGCATGTCCAATTCAACAAAAACGAAATATTAATTTCTGACTTCATTTGACGAATCCCACTAAATATTGATAATCTCACTTAAAAAACGTCGACTTAAAATTTGTTGAAAATAAAATTCAATCAGTGCTGGTGCAACGTAGAAAGTTACGCAGGCGCAGTGCTCAATTTCAGTTTCATTCTGGGGGCCATCTTGTGGTTCACGATGAATTCGAAGCAGACGCAGACGGCTTGAAATGTCAAAGAAGTGAGGCACACTATACTTTAATATTTCTTCAGTTGGCTTCCACTGGATTGCTATTAAATTCATGTTTTATGCACTCTGCAGCCCTTTTTAAGTAATTTTTACTTATATTAGTCCAATTTAATTAGTTTCTCGTCATGAAATATGCAAATTAAGTATCTCCCATCAATACACCAACAGCTGAAAGTACGAAACTCATACGGGATGGGATGAAATTGAACTAACATAATCACTAAGCCATGGAGTTTTCCGTTTCTATATGTTTCATAATCGTATAGCTAAACATTTTTTCGGCAACTTGATGCACAAACGAGTCTCGGAGTTAGGGTACTATTTTTATGGAAGTTGTAGTCTTTATGGCCCCATATTTGCTCAACTGTGTGTTACGCGTCGCGTGGATTGTAGAAAATTAAGATTTAGCTGAACGCAGAGTTGAACATAACATTACATTACCTACAGATAACGTGTAATGTTATTTACCATTTTCTATGTCATGACATACACTCGAAATATCCGGTATACTCTTCTGGTTCTACAAATAAAAAATCGGAAGCACGCAGCAACTGGTCCTCCCTAACAAATATTTTGACATTTGTAATCTGTACCTGCTCTTCGTTTCGTATTCGTTCTTAACAAAATGTCCCGAATTTTGTACCCCATCTTAAACTCGAAAGTCGGAACATTCATAACATTTTCCCGGTTATTGCTCAGAATGATAAGCCTTTGTGGGCTGCTAGTGCCAACATATTTTCTTATTAGCCGACTTCCACTTGTTATCCTTCTGAGATTTCTCTCCAATTTCTCAGTGGAGAAGATTCGTTAAGTGATACATGAATTCTCGCTGTGTAGGAAATTAACCTTCACAAATCTATATTCTCGCTCTCTCACTCTCTTATAATTTGTTTTCTGTTAAAATAAAACTCGCTATTTAATATTAAAAAAAAATTTCAAACTCTAAACTGCTTGTGGTTCGATCCGGTATTTCGCCATTACTCAAAATAAGCGAAAAACAACAAAATTGTAATTTTTTCTAATGTTTTTGCATATTTATGACACGTATTATTTGCACAATCAAACAAAACATTTACGAAGATCGTGTTTTTTTTTTTTTATGTTCATAACCTTAATTTTTTTTTTCTTGTGGGTTCCGAAATGCAATTCAGTTTTTTCAACAAAGTTCCATTCAAATCGTTATGTGAAACATTTTATGAACTTATTTGCGCCGATTGGATCAATAAAGGGCAAATTTATAGCTTTTGGTGTATACGTCAAAATTCGACGTTTTCGACTGATCTTATCGGAAGCATTAAACAACAAATTAAACAAAAAAATCGATTCTTGAGCAGAGGATCCCTCAAGGGCTTCTATGGGATTCGTAAATGGAACACTTCTATTTATTTGTAGTAGGTCTTGGTGTTTGTTGTCCTCTAATATGGGTATGGGTAGGAAACGGTTACTGCCAACTCATCTGTAAGCGTAGAGCTTTAACCGTGCCTAACCGATACCAGAACCTGCATCATCGATAGCAAATCAAATGGAATCAATGTGTAGCACGTATTACACCAGTAAGATTTGATTTTCTATTTATTATTTTTTTTATCTTCGTAATTACTTACCGTTTTAACAATGGAATCCCGTACTGAACGCTGCCAGCCTAGTGGTGCCAGACCATCTCTACATTTTTACAATTGTCAAATGGATTTTGAATTTAAATTTTAAAATTTCCTATTTTTCCTACATAGTCTTTGTTTATTTTTGATCCTCTTCGTTTTTGATATAATACTATTAGAATATTAACTTTTATTAATACATTAATTTGCAAGCAAAATGGATCGAACAGTAATCGATACTTGGAAGGCCGAAGAAAAGGAGTTTGGCGAGAAACTCCATAAAAAATTGACTGCGTTAACCACAATGATTCATCCGCCCACAGATGAATTTAAGAAATGTTTCGTTGAAGATATGTTCCTGAAACCAAATCAGAAGGCGTTTTTTCATGTTATGCACTACCTTTTCACTTTGCTTGATCCAGTGGAATTCAAAAAACGTTTCTATTGGCCCATTGCGGACAAGAAATCCGAAGCAAATTTTCGTTCCTCCACGATACAGTATCTTATGCACATAAACGAGAAGCACAATCTACAGTGGAACAACATCAAGAGTTACCTTGTAGTTATGCCTGGTGGAATGAAATTTATTCTATTCCTTTTGGAATTCATAGATTTCATCACAAAGGAACTAATCAAGCAGCGTGAAAAGTGTATTATCCCTGAGGGGGGTGCCGGTCAACTCTCTGATTTTAACATAAAGCGAATGAGAGATCAGAATAAATTGCATAAAGAATACGCTTCACGCTACATCAGAGCAACTGATTTACAAATTGTCAGCTTGAAAGAGAATGTGGAAGCGTTGCGCAAACACTTGAACTCTATTTCAATTCCACTGGTTCACATAACAGAGCTGCTAGACGATTCGGTTTTATCCGGCTTCGTCTCGAGCAATCGACAACTATTCGAGAACGGCCTTAAGCAGAAGGTTGCAAAAGTTGCGTCTATTGAAGAGCCGTTAAAGGATCTGAAAGAAAGCATAGACCGCTTCCAAAATCACGAGGCGAGCGTTAAGTACGACAAGGATATGGTGAAGCGTTCGCTGTTGAAAATTAAATTATCATATCCTGATCTTGAGATTGGGGCGCTGAGGCATGAGACAGAGAGTGACTTGCAATTGGGCACCTTGTTGGCTGCATTCAATCGCATTTATCCAGATGTCGAAACCAATATTATGGCAGTCGACCAACAAAATAATAGAAATGATTTTATTGGCAATGAGTTGAGTGCTCTCAAAACCGATATTCTTCAAATTGAAACGCAGCTGACTAAATTCTTGTCGTCCATAAGTGGGGATTCCAGGAATCCACACACAAAAATTACTCCAATGCGTGCAAATGTGAATGCTCCGTGTGAGAGTGTTCTCTTCTCGAAGTTCATTAACACGCCCCCCATAAAGCTCGACATGACTGATAACAAAATGAACAATAATCCTCGGTTGCCGTTCCTACATGATTTTCTGCTGGAGCGTTCAATCGAGTCATTTTGCTTTATAAATCAACAGAACACCATGTTTCCTGCAATGACTGCGCCGAAGTCTGCTAGAAAACCTAATGACCAGTCAATAAAGCAAGTTCCGAGCACAGTTAATAAATCAAAAATAGTTGATCCTTTGCAGTTGCTGCGCACACTGAATAAGGATACTTCAAAGTCGCGAAATGTGTCTCGTAATCTTTCATCACTTGCCTCAAAGTGGAAGAAACACGAGAGTTTATTCGGATCAGAGGAGGCAGACTCATCGCAAATCGAACAATCTCAGACTATGCTTACTATGACAGTCAATTCGCCGTTTGATTCGAATGATAAAACCGCAGTCACTCGACAGCAATTGGATATTTCTCTAACAGCAAGTGCAGTCGACACAAGCATCGTGTATTCTCGAAAATTCTCAGCTGTACAAAAAGTTCAGGATGCTTCCTTGAATTTTCAGAATTTGAGCACTAGCCCTTCGGGAAGATTGGATCCGTTGGTGTCGTTCGATCCGAAGGAGTTCCCTAAAATCTTGCTAAATGATAGGACTCTCCTGGAAACCTCAGCAAGTAAAAGTAGCTTTTTAAATGTAGGGATGCAATCAGTAGAACATTTTATATTTTTTTTTATTAATGTCTCATCTGTCCTTATAGGTTATCTGTGCTGAGAAATGCATTTGGAGCCATGGCGATCTGGATCGTAGTTTCAGATTAAACAAGAAAGAATCCAGCTCGGATGAAAATGATCTGAATGCATCAAATATTCGGTTTGATTTCAAAACAAAAATGGGAAACATTAGTAATGATGCCATCTTTGATATAAGCGACGGCGTTTTGAAAGATATCACTATGTAAGATTTTGTTAAACTTAAGTGGTGAAAGTTTTGTTTACAAATTTTTTTTTCTATTTTTGTTAATTTAATTTCATAATTTGCCTACAAGGCATTAAATATTAAAAATATAGTTTATCTTTAATTGAAATTTACAAAATGGAATGGAATTTGATGAAAACAAAAAAATCACAGAAAACGTTAACGGAAGTTTCTGTTATATTATCAATTCCGTGGGAATAGCAGTCCACTGTTACTTTGAAATCTGTATGCAGGGTGTGGCGTCTAGTCATACGGGGAAAATTATTTTAAGCTAATTTGTAGGCAACGTTGGTTCTTGGCGATACAAACCCGGCTTTCTTTTTTTAGTGGTCCGTATCAGAATGGTATTAAACGGTACATTAATGTTTTCAACACGGTATCTGTTTGTCTGTCATCGACCTTGGTGTAATAGCTGAACGGATACTATTTCCCTAGCAATGCTTCATAATTGTACCTCATCCTTTGTGAATCCACTCCGGAAATATTTTTACTTTTCGTGTTCGACTGTTATCTTCATTCTGAGTGAAAAATTACATTCTATGCTTCGAAATCTTCGTCGATTCCGCCCTAAATAATTATCAACATTAGCAATCGCCAATATGGATTCCGCCCTAGAGGTTCAGCAGGGGGCCTTATGACATACCTTACCGAATGTAAGGTATGTCATAAAAACCCACATAGTGCCTGGTTAAGCTTCTCGCATAGTTTTAGCCTTAATAATATTGGCGAAAACCAAGTCTTCGCACTTAACATTTCAAAAGTTTGAAGTAAAATCTGCCTTTCAGATCGTATTACACGAGTAGTTTTGGATAGAACTATATCCAATTCTGCTGATTAATTAATATAATT
Source organism: Pocota personata (assembly GCA_963082735.1). NCBI lineage: Eukaryota > Metazoa > Arthropoda > Insecta > Diptera > Syrphidae > Pocota > Pocota personata. The sequence goes on along the minus strand of OY720429.1, from coordinate 256,457,190 downwards.
TATAAATCGATTTTAATTTAACGTTTCTAAAACGTTTTGCTTCCTAATCTGTTTAAAGTACTCTCTATAAATTAAGCTTGTGTTTTAAAGCAAAAAAAACAAAAACATAAAATGTTCTGTATTTCTGTTATAAACAATTTTACGAAGAAATTATTAGATTAATTGTGTATACTTTTTTAACCATTCTTATAAATATTTCTGTACAAAGGTAAAGAAAATTAGTATGCAGTTTCGATAATTCCTCTTTGGATTGTTGTTTCTCCGTAGGCGGAACATTCGTTAGAAGTCTAAATAACGTCTCCTCTCATGCTTTCTGTAAATAGCATCTCTTGGAATGCACTGCTGAGTAAAAATTGATCGGTTAATGGGTGTCTAAGTTACTGAGCGGTCCCCTGCATATTCAAGGTAGAGCGTTATTTTTTCTTCACCTTTTGTTAGCCTCTTCCTCTTTGACCTCATAATTCGTCTGCATGCGGTTCAACCCTACCATATATCATATCAGAACTGCGGCCAAGGCGTTGTTGTTCTTTAATCACTTGTACGATACTTTCTCTTCTTTTAATATTCTTTGGGATTTCAACTGATAATGCCCTCCTTACGTGTTTGCTTGGAACCTTTCAACGATAGATTGTTTAGCCTGATGACATTCTCGAATACGACTAGATCTGACACAATCACGTTTTCTTAATCCTACCGACATTCTTAACATTTTATCTGTTATTTCTATGATCTCAACGAAAAAAAAATCCAGTATTTTTTTTTCTAATACATGTACTTATATTTGGAGTATCTCGAATAGCTTTAACAATACTTAAACTGAAGAATAGTTTTATTTATGACAAACAGGCCAACACCAAAAAAGAAAAAAGAAAACTTAATTTAATTACAAATAATAAAAAGTAACAGGCATATTTAAGTTAAAATAAGCATATACCTTTATATTCATATTAAAAATAAAAATAATAATAATAATTGTCACACTTGCACCAGCACTGCTAAGTATAAAAAGTGAGATTGTTGTTATCATTATTGTGGCTCACTTTTTACAAGTCAAAAACTTTTACGAAAGCGAAAATAAACAAAATAATGCGCAACATGAAAATCATTTCAAGATGTTGGAGACTTTAGTTTTGCATCACAAAATACGAAATTGAATTTGCTTAAAATTTACTTCAGTTAAAGTTTTGACTTGACGACAGTACTGGGGGCTAATTGTCAAGATGCACATTCGAGGCTTACGGTGTTGCTGGTGGGATTGTGAGTTCCATTTGTGTTGGGAGCCTCATCATAACGAATTGTCATAGAATTGGCATTTCCAGGGAAGAGCACATATCCTAATGACTGGTAGAACGGTATGAGTTTATCCTTACAATCTAGAGACATTTTATAACAGCCGAGGTGCTCAGCAAGTAACGAAACGGTAACCACAATGCTGCAAAGAAGAAAAATGTTATTGTTAACATAACTTGGGTGTTTTATTTACTAACAGTTTTCCCAATTGCTTTCCTCTGTACGTATTATTAACTACGACATCCTCAAGGCGCCCTCTCTGTAAAAAAATAATAAATAAAGCAATTTTACAACAGTGTGAAATCGTCCAGTCCTTACGATTGCGCATCCATGAATGAACTTTCGTTCAACAATTAGAGAAGCTGCTCCAATAATTTCGTTTTTTCTTGTATCTTCAATGACAGTAACGAAGTAGTCGCCACTGGCTTTCATTTGAGAAAATCTTGCTGAAATCAAGAACATAGTTAAAAGTTTTAAATACAAATTTATTAGTCTTCACTAGTTTTGAGTTGTCATTATTTTAAAATGTTTTGCTTTCACAAACATTGTGATGCTAAGAACTATTTTCCGCTCTCATCAACCTATAAATTTATCAACGTGAATAAATGTGGATAATTATCTCGATCGCCGATAGCATGCCGAGTTTTTCGTACGAAACATGAGACTGTATTTTGTCTAAAATTGATCAAGTACTAAACCTCTTATGTAGAGTTTTTCGTAACTATAGCTTGCAGAATTTTTATGAATGTCGGAAAACCTACATATGTATATAAAATTTAAACATTTTTCTTATGACTCCGAAACCTTTCTAATCTCTATGAAACGTGCGCTGGAAAGCTTATCAAGAAAGGAAACGGAAGTGCACTAAGATCGAACATCAGAAAGTTCTTTATCTCCCCCAGCTTTTCATTAATTTGTTAATAATCAGAAAATGAATAACAAGATCTCCTAAAAAGAAGATTAAGAGTTTAAAAAAAGTACCGTAAAATCCTTCAATAGAAGGTATAATAGGAGTAAGTCATAATACCTATTTAAGACTATTAATCACTAAACTCAAAATCGCCAAAGTGAACACCACTAAATGAGCATACACATACTCGTAAACGAGAAACAACGTCCTAATGTAAACCTGCACTATTCGACAATCGAAACATTCGTTCCATTCTGAAGTGACTGGTTTGAAAATAGTACTAAAAAACCGAAAGACTTCTAGTAACCCTAGATTTTATGTTCTATGCATAATAATTAGTGTGGCCAGTGACTTCTTATAAATATATTTCGCTTTGGTTTGCAAGTGGTATTCCACATTCTAGAAATATGTACCCTATTAACCGCTAAATATGTCAATACATCACATTTCAGTACCCCCACTTATATTTATTTTTTTTATTATTTAGATATGTACATGAACAGCCGTAAACTCTCGGGTTAGTGCTATTTATATGTATTAACTTTGTAATTTATTTATGAGTTAATAAATCATAATAATAATAATAATATGTCAATACAATATCAATCAATATTAGTATCACCAAGTAAAGCCAAACCCAAGATTAAACAATGCCCACTCTTACTAAAATTTTAAATACTTAAGATCATATTATAAAATAACAGGCTTTGATAGTAAATTCCTTATATGTAGAGTCCAAAAAAAAAGTCTATGCAGTGAATTGAAAAAGGGGAGAGGCTGCCGAAGAAATTCAAGGTGGAAAAGTCGGCTTATGGCGACAGTTTTTTGGGACAGCGAAAGTACTTTGCTGATTGATTACCTGCCAAAGGGGACTACGATGAATGGTCAATATTACCCAAATTGATTGACTTAGGCGCGGGCGTACGGAAGCGACGTGGGGAACTCAGGAACGGAGTCTGGTTTTTGCAGGATAACGCGCCTGTTCACACAAAATTCCGGCAATGTTCAAGAGAAATATTACTATTAAATATAAATATTCTGATTATCGACGGTTAATACGATCTTATAAAATTAAGCAACTTGCAGCTCCCGACCAAATGTGATTGACCTGTTCGACGGACGTACTAGGGTTTGTAAATGAACATCACAATCTCCAAAAAAGAAACAGCGGTACAAGCTAGTACTGTTTCAGGATACCTTTGTTGCGTCAATATTAATACACTGATTATTGTTAAATTATTTACTCTTACTGCGCTCCAAAGTTGAAGTGGAACTACATATATGCATATGCACATATGTATTCAAATATAGTCAGCTAATCAGAATACAAGTCCTCATACTAAGTAGGAAGTGTAAAACAGCATTCCAATAGATTTCATAGAATTCGAAACAAGAACTCGCACTCATACTCACTTAGAAACTGTGTCCTTGAAACTTCACCAACAGCCGTTAACTGTGACAACAGTTGCAAAAAACCTCTGTCGTAGTCCCCATCCTTTAGTGGGCGCACCTTCAGCCACGTTTCTCCTGGAGTGGTTGCAGAAATGAATGGATCAAACTTTGCTGGACTCTTGTGGAAATCCAATTGCAACAGTACTCTCGGATCGTATAGATAAACTTCCTCCTGAAATAAAAATATCATTGGCTTTCAAAACAATATGTGGTAACAAAACATTATGTTTACGTTTTTATCAGTTATTAGTAAGCGACAAATGGTTGCACAAAAAAAATATAAGTTATCAAATAAACTTTAACAATTGATAAGAATCACCTATCTATTCTAAAAAATGTTGAAGTAATTATTGCCAATTTTGTTCGCTTTAAAAGAGAAAAAATAAAATACCACGTTTACAAACCTTACTGTAGCCTACCATATCGTTGCTTTGTGATGTTTTCGTCACAAGAAACTAAAAGCGACTACCAGATCTACAGAAATAACTTCTTTGAATGGGCGTAGTGGCAAAACAGTGACCACTTTCTATTTGACATTTTGTGATAAAACAAAAACAAGATCATAAGACCGGTTTCGTGAAGCAGAAAGAATAGCAATACAGTCAAATGGCTAAAAGAAGCAAACCGGTAAAATGTGTACGTCAATGAATAATGCCATACCAGTCAAATAGTACCATATCCAGAGGAGGAATCACTTTGGATGCACTGGTTGGTGACGATTCATGTATAAAATTCAGAGTGTCTTCCTTTCAGAGAAGAAGCCAGACTATGAGTAGTGCAGACATTAATATGAAAACAAAATGACCTTGGTTAACGTTCGTGCTGTTTTTTTTTTTTTTTTCTTTTTTAGTAAAGTGCAAATTGGGGAAATTACACGGAAGCATATATTTTTATCCTTAATCAACAATCTCATGCAATTCAAGTAAGAATAAATTGAAAGCTGAAGGATCATTCTGCTCAAATTGTAACGTTTTTACTAGTTAGAAGTGATGATGATAAGGCTTGCAATCCAAACTGTATCTCTACAGGCTTCACTATATTTATTTTTATTTACATATATTAGGTACTGTGAAGAAGTTAAATTTGACTAAAGGCGGAATATATGTATTATACTTAGGACCTTGTACTTTTAAGTAGTAAATCGATTTTAAGTGGCATAAAATATAACTAACGAATGATGCAACTATGTACATATTTCACAAGATTCTAATTTTATTCGTACCATTATAGAATAGTATACAAAAATTATAAAAGTAACAGTAACACGTGGATTTAGATTCACGAAAGGCAAATAGTGACAATATTTGAACTATTTTTCTACAGACTAATCACTCAATCACATACTTTTTCAAACTAAGGAAATTAAAAAATGTTTATTTGCCCTTCGTGGCTATTTTGCAGATCTGTTTATTCGCCATAATTCAGCTGATTTTGACAAGACAATCGAGTTTGTGTTCACAAGGCGCACAGTTTAAAGTTGCGATATATATATATAGGATTTACACGCAGCATTATCTATTGCAACTTGCGTGCTGCATCAGGAGAGCATCTTTAATTTAGATCAATTAGAGTAGGACTTGTTTCTTGGTAAATCTTTCGTGTCAAGGTAAAATCATCTAATTGCAAAAATAATATATATATGATAAATGCATTTTAAGATAAATGTGTTGAAATTTGCTCCCATAATTAAATAACGCAGTTAATTTTGGTATGAAGAACTAATATTTGTTTGTTAATATAGTATTTTTTAATATTTTTTTTAAATAGACTATTGACTCAGTAATTAGTTTCGCTTCCCATTGGGCTTTCTCTAGAGAACGTTCCGCATTTTACGTGCTCAATGGAACATAAATCGAGATTGAAATTATTTATTATTATTTATTAGGACGGTATTTGACAGCTGTGAATGTGTGATTTTTTCGGAATTTTTTTGTATTTAACATGAATGCAGAAATTAATTTAACCAAATTTAATATTATTGGCGATACAAGAATAAGAAGAGGATAATAATTCATCCATTCAAATTTGAATGCATTATTAAGCATAGTTCAATTTCTTCTTCTTGTTTATTTGCAATTTTGAAAAGAATGATGTAAAACTGGTAGTAAAATTAGGGGTAAATCTCTCATATACATTATTAAGATCATATAACGTGAAAACTAATTATTTCCAGTGCTTTTAATTTCTGGAATTGTAATCAGTAATCGTTCTAAAGTTTGTTGAACAAAGTTTGGCTCAAATTCCGTAATTCCGCCCAATTATTCCTCACGAATTTAACATGCCGATTGAAATTGTTTCGTTATTGATACCTCATATTTATAAAGTTTGCGAAAAGTCTTACGTAATGAATAACAATAAATTTGTTTTCCAAAAATGACATTTGTAAATTGTATGTTCGCAACTTCTGTGTTGCATTGACGATCAAATGTTTTTTTTTTTTTTCAATGTTTCCTAAAACTCCCACTTTTGCCATAACCAACAAATTGGACGGAACGGATCGGGAGCATTCTGTTCGGGGCTTAACACTTGTTAGGACGTATCCGAGTGTGGCAACTAACTTTAAATGAAGTAGAATCATTTTCAAATATTTCCATTGTGTACGGTAATTTGTTCAATGCTGATTTTTTCATGACTGTGATTTGTTCTACATACAACTTGACTTTCGTGTCGTCGAAATTTATCCCAAGTATAAACAATCATTTTAAAACATGCTGACCAGTCACCTGAATGAAGTGAACATATGTTTCTGCTTGACACTTCTTGTCAATTTGTTTGTGGTCAACTGTCACTTATCGGTCTCATAACACATTGGTTCTGTGCGGAAATTTTATAAAATTTCAAAATGAATAGATTTTGAGTAAAATATGAATAGTTTACTGCGAAATATTTTACAAAGTAGAACGTGTAGATCACGATTTGCACAATATTTACAAAAATCACTTCCACTTGTTGCCATAACATACGGCAATGCATTTCACACATCTCAAGTGCTCGCAGAATTCTGGGAGAAAGAAAAGAAAGGTGGCTACCGCACAGAACTACCACTGCCATCAAAGAAGCAACTTATTCTGGAGGGAATGAAAGAACTTAAGCACGAAATAGCTCTTTGGAAACAAGAGATAAAAGAAAAGTTGGAGAGTGACCCGCTTTTAATCTTTCGACCAGGTTTGCTCCAGCAATCTTGAAGTCTGAACATAGGCTTAATGCTCTTGTGATTTTCTAGGTGAAACTGACGTTGTTTTCCAATTCAAAAGTGAAGAGGATCTTAACAAGTGGGTTCTCACTACTGACAGTGATCACAATGAAGGCAAAAGTACAGCAAAGTTTGAATTAAGCGATGCCAACGCCGGGCTATTTCATGGTTATGTCAGTGGAGACTTTCTGAAAGACGGAAAGATTAAAAGAACTGGTTATGCTAACATTCGAACGAAGAGGGTTAGGGTAAGTGATAAGTGATTCAATTTACGACATATGCCCTATCTGTAAGTGTTATACACTTTATTTTTAGAAATCATTCAAAAGAGAAACCACGTATGACTGGACGCAGTACAACATCCTGGTTCTTAAGGTGAGAGGCGATGGTCGGTCATATCTGATTAATCTCCACACCGAAGGTTATTTTGATCTTCTGTGGAATGATGTCTACCACTATGCGCTTTACACTAGAGGAGGCCCCCACTGGCAGACCGTTAGGGTAGATAAACAAAAAAATATTTCTGTTCTTCATTTCAATTTATACTAATTCTTCTATCAGATACCTTTTTCAAAATTCTTCTACGCATCTAAAGGTCGCGTACAGGACAGGCAGAGTGCTATCGTTCTGAACCGTGTAACACATCTGGGTTTTTCAGTCGGCGCTAAAGCTGGGCACGATGGACCTTTTAGTTTGGAAATTAGCTATATTGGATTAGAATTTGACCCTGGCCACAGGGAAGAATTTGCTTACGAAATGTATAAGACCGACAAATATATAGCCGCCACGTAGTAAAAAGGAATAAAGAACAGTTTTTGTTGCAACAGTCGCTTTGAGTCAGTCATATAAATTTATTTTACAGCGTCTACGAAAATACGTCTACAAAAAAAAAAAAAAAAATCCAACCTAAAATAAAACAAAAGAAAGTCGTTGGGTGTGTAATAACCTGCTATGTGCCAGTTTCATCAAAACCATTTTCTTAATTTCCGTGGAAAAATCGGCTGTGTGCCGACTGATAAAATAAATTTCTCCTCTGTGCTGAGTGATATTAAAGATATAAAGATTTCAATTAATTATACTGATATAGCGCTTCAATTAATTATATTGATATAGCGCTTGGTGATTAAACAAAAATGGTATTCAATTTTTATTGTCTCCTGTAAAGTTAGTTATTTTGCACATGACAGGTTTAGCACTCCCAACGATGTATTGCTGGTCATCCGCTTGGTTGAAACTTAAAAACTAGGTGCAGTAGATCTGGGCGTGTATCTATGTCTGTTTCTTCAGAATCTTATAGGTGTTTTTGTTGAGGATATAACTGAGCGCAGCAGCTACAGTAGTTGCACCAGTTAAATACCACAGTCCATGAAGTAGCGAATGATCTTTAAAGAAAAAGAGTTAAATTGAAATGTGTGTGTTGTCTGAGTGATTGTTTACCGAGATAGTTCCAAACGGGAGCCCCTAAGCTCAACCCGATAGCAGTAAGTTGAACGAATGTGTTTACTTTGCTAATGAATGTGGGCTCCAGTTGGGCAGTTACATGAGTGGCGTCAAAATAACGAGATAAAGTTTTCTGAAATTGATTAGAAAATATTGATGATATTAGTAACAGCATTTTGAAGTGACATTCTCATCCTCGAATTATTTGCACGAAATCATGAACTACATAAAATCAATGCCGTCGTTTTAGTCTATAATACTCCTATATAAGATAACCTGGGTATCGTGCGCTTCTTATCGCCGTCGATTTCACCTTCAATGACGCGCTAACAGAAGTGAAAGGAGAGCAAGCACGGTAGCTAGGGGGAGAGTTGATTGAATTTCAAAATGCGGTAGTGCAACATTTTGCATTTCAGAGCGCCGACAAGCTAAAACAAACGTGTTTGGTTTTAAAATTATCATGGTCATGATCTATTATCTGATTTGTAGCCACCTTAAAAACTCACTCAACGGCTACATGCCGTTTAGTAGAGCTCCACGATTATAGGAAAAAAAAATGGCCTCAGCAAATTTGACCGAGCTTTCACTGTATTTGGTTGATTATCAATCTCGTAAAAGGTTGGGTTTTCGATAAAACGCATGCATAAAACAGATGATCGTTTTTATCGTTCTACATAACGGCAAAAGTACCTCTTTTTATGCAAACAAATATTTGGTTCATATTGTTAAAGTAAATTATATTCGAGGTCATCACAATTTGGACTTGCAGTCTCTACTAACGGGGCACCTTATAGGCACGGAAAATAAAAAGATTCAACCCCTAGCTGTACTGTATCCGTTTGGATCTTATATTAATGATCTAAATTTAGCGACCATAAACACAAGCGAATTGGATATTCGAGTTCATGTCAAATAGACTAAACAGAAGGGGTAGTCTAAATTTTAGCTACAAAAGTGGAAAATGTCTGCAATCGAGTAGTTGGAAATGGTTGTCGTTTGTGGTTATAGTTCAGGCAATAGTAAGGGTCTCATTAAATTTTACAAGCAGAAGATGGCACCCAACCTTCATATTCCAAGAAGAGAATGTCACATATTGCATTACCTTAAAACTAAAATAAAAACAAAAAAAAAATCAGCTTACCGGCGGCGGCAGACTGATATAACGAATAACAAAGCCGGCTCCCAGTAGGAAGACATCACGAAAGAGTATGGTTCCGGCCAACCACAATGGCAGTAAGTCACAATAACCCATTGAAATGACCAGTGATCCAATTAGCAACTTATCTGCCATTGGATCCAGAAAAGAGCCAGCTTTGCTAGCCTGCGTTGGCCAGTGTCGAGCAATTTGTCCGTCTAGCTGTAACAAGCTTTCAATTATTCATATTTTGTCGCCGAGGCAAAGATTCCTATTCACCAAATCGGTTATTCCAGCAAAAACTAGCAAACCTATTGCTAAACTGAAATCTCCATCGACAATGACATACCCAATGTATGGGGCTAGAAATGCTCGTCCCACCGTCAGAAAATTTGGTATAGTCATGATGTTCTCCCGCTCGATAACTTCTTCCATCTTCTCGCGCACCCTCTCCCGCACTTTGGATTTTGTTTCGCGAATATCCTTGACGAGGACATTCTTGCGCTCGATGAAGCTCTCGCGTTTCTTATCGATGACATTCTGGATAAGGTCACGACTCTTGATCGTCCTCAGGTGAAAGGATTGTTTCTTCGAGTCAGCATACAGCCGCAGCGAGACAATATCCCATCGTTGGTAGTCCAGGAATGATGTCTTCAGTAATCCAGTGGCAGCAGCATAACGATTGAGGCAAGTACCCTCACGCGTAGTTCGCAAAAGGTCGGTAAGACCCTTGTACATACCCGGCCGGCACATTTGCCGGAAAATCGTGGTTGGCAGCATTTTCTATTTTGATTATGTACTTTGATTTGTTTACTAGAATGTGGGTTAGCACTGAAATAAAAACATAATTTAGGTGGTGAGAATTGAATTAAGGATAGGGAAAAAAAATATCTGCGTTCTAAAAATAGTCTTCACCTTGCGGGTGCAATCGAAGCATATGAGCTGAGTACGTGACAATGATAACTTACCGATGATGTGCTCGATTTACCATCTACTGGGATGGGGAAAACAAATCTCCGCGTTCTAATTGCTCTGTGTAGCAATTAACACAAAATTTCCAGACGTGTTTTGCCGATTTCCGCGGTACTTTTAGCTGGGAGATGAAAGCCAATTGGATGGCAGTCATATGGGAAACTTCATGTTTTTCTTTATTTCCACTGACTGGCCTTGTTCTTATCAGTTGAGCTATATAAAGTCATATATAGATGGCGATGCTATTCATATGGTACCGGTGGTAAGGTAGTGTAATGGTGGATGAGTAGAGAGTGCTGCCAAACATAAAGCCTGACTGTTTACACGTTTCGTACTAACGATGGCTACGCTCTTTAGTATTGAATGCTCTTTAGTATTGAATGCGACAAGGAATGCTGATTATTGTTGCTGTCACTTCTTTTGTTTATCTCAAATATTAAATTTACGTTGTCTTTTTACTAAACACAACTCGATGTAAATCCATGTATCTGACAGCTTAGTAGAAAACTGTTGTTTACACTGTGCTAACAGGGTGTATGGAGCCCGATGAATGTAAATTTACAAAACAACAACCTAGAATGTTTAGCTGTATCCTTTTAATAGAGTGGCCGTGGTGTAGTGGTAACATCAACGCTTGTCACGCTGTTGGTTTACAGTTCGAATCCTGATGTCAAGAATCATCTATTTATTTCGCACGAAATAAATAAAAAAGTCGATCAATCGCGAAAGCTAAGTCAACTCTACTGCGAAGGCATAACACTGGCAGTAGGGTGGTCATATTTCTAAAATGCAACTTGTTGATGAAATCAGGAGGACGGAAAAAAATACTGTGAAACAGGAAAATACTCCCCAGTTATCTGAACAGCCACCCTTGGAGTTCACTGAAACTTAATACCAACTGAGTTTCAAACCAACTACACCAATCTGTCTTTATCTCTGTCTCTCAAAAAAAAAACGCCCGTGTTCTAAAAAAAATAGTGTAAGGGTATTCATATCTCCTTTAACAAGTGGAAATGATTAAAAAAAAATTGCATTCTCATTCACTTTTAAAAAGATTATTCTCGTATATATTGTGGATTTTAATACAAATCATCGTTTGGACACATGTAATTTTTTATTCATTTAAGGGACTATTCAAATATACTGTTTCTAGGCAATTCTTCCCAAATTACAATAATAAAGAAAAGAAGTATCATAATTTATAAATGTACTAAAATTGCGAGTTTTGCCATTCCGCCGAGTAATGGCAATTCAGTCACGCATACTCAAATATAGATGGCACCTTGAATGAATTCCACAGGAAGAACGCCATTTTGCATAATTGCTTCCAGTATAGAGCCTAGGTTGAAGTATATGATAGTGCCAAACTACTCTACCGAAGTTAGCCCAGATATACCGACGTCGTTTTGACGCAATTGACCTACGGTGTTGGACAGGAAGTAACAGTATTGTATGAAGATTCTATTCGACTTCAGATGTCGCAGGGAACAATATGGAGCCAACTTTTTAGTTAATGAGCATATTGAACTATAGATGGCGTCGGTATCGGAATCTGAGTTAGAGAAATATTTGTACACTGCAGGCCAAAAGTTTGAGGCCTACCTAGAAAGCTAACTTCATTCATTCATGCATGGAGGATAAATTTTATAAATTACATAGATTCGTCTAAGAATTAGAGCCTTTTTTATGAGTTCGTTGGTTTAGAAGGATTATGACTAGCAGCCACAGTCTTTTACTTTTATTTTAGTCTACTCGATGGTTGAAATTGACCAATAGCAAATTCTGATACAGTGATTGAAAAGGTATCCGTTGCTTTGGATCCCCAAATTAGACTACGAAAGGACTTCGGAATGGAACAAGGACAGCATATGGAAGATTATAGACATCTTCGTACATACTGTAATATGCAAGCTACGGCTCGAGTAGATAAAACTATATTCTGTGAAATTTATTTCTTTATTTTCTAGTCTATATAACAATTCAAGTTCACACTATACTATTCTTCGCCAATTCTTTTCTTACAAGGTCTCTTTCCTCTCAAATCACTTTATCTCCTTTCAATTACTTAATTCACAAATCCAAACAAATTACTTTTTCTTGTTCACTCTCAACTTTCAATTTATCACCAAATTACAACTTCGCCCATTATCACTTTTCCAATCTCTTCGCCACGGTTCTAAACCAACTGTCCCTTTTTTGATCGCCATCTGTCCTTATATAGCAGAAGTTTCTGATAGCCAGAAACTTCTAGCAAATTCTTCGACCACTGGAACAAGAGAAATAATTCTTGCAGTTATAATTCCCTTTTATCCCTGATATTATTCGTCTCTTTCGTTGACATGAGCTGTGGAGACTTCGTCCCAGACACGAACCTCGAATGAAAGGACAGTTCGAACCAAAATTCTGCCAGAATGGAAAGTCACTTCGGAATTTGCTGCATAGACATAGGAGCGTAGTTATTATTATGCTACACTGCCCCCCTCTTAGACGTGTTCGTCCCGAACAAGTGCATCCTCATTTCGGCCATTGTATCGACTCAGTCGGTCCACATGAACCACTTTCATTTTGGCCCTCGGTCCTCGCTGGATGCGGTAGACAACATCGTTGATGCGGGTTACTATTCTGTAGGGACCTTCCCAGTTCCGCTGTAATTTAGGTGATTTCCCCTTTTGGCGATGGGGATTATACAGCCACACCAGATCTCCTTCCTGGAATCCTGACGTTGTTGCCTTGGCATCATACCTGGTCTTCATGCGGTCGCTCGTCATCTTAATCTGGCTTCTGGTCCTTTGGTGTATGTCCCTAAGCCTTTCCCTAAGGTCCGCCACGTACTCTTCTTCATTTCTGGGCTCATTGGTAGGAGATCCAAATTTCACCTCACTGGGTAAACGAGCTATTCCACCAAATAAGATTTCGAACGGCGTATGTCGAGTAGTGCTATGCACGGCACTTCTATAGGCCATCAAAAACAAGGGAATCTGCCGGTCCCAATCCCGTTGGTAGTCACCTACGACCTTCGAGAGATGTTCGTCCAAAGTCCTATTGAAACGCTCCACCATACCGTCCGACTGTGGATGAAGCGGGGTTGTCCTTGTCTTTTTGATTCCGAGTAGTTGACACATCTCTTGGAAGATTCTTGACTCGAAGTTCCGCCCTTGGTCAGAATGCAATTCCAAGGGCACACCGAATCTGCTAACCCAATTGTAGACGATCTGCTCCGCCACGGTTCTGGCTTCCTGGTTAGGGATCGGAAACGCTTCCGGCCACTTACTGAAGTAGTCCATCACTACGAGGATATACCGATTACCATTGTCGGTTTCCGGAAAGGGCCCTGCGATGTCAATGGCGATTCGTTCGAAAGGTGCTCCCACGTTGTATTGGTGCATCTTACCTCGAGTTTTGATTCTCGGACCCTTGCTAGCTGCACACACGTCGCATTTTCTGCACCAGTCTTCGATATCTTCCTTCGCTTTTAACCAATAAAAACGTTCTCGTACCTTTTCTAGCGTCTTATTCACTCCCAAGTGGCCTCCGGTCGCCCCGCCATGCATTTCCTGTAACACCTCCTTGACCCTCGTCCGCGGTACGACAAGCTGCATTACAAACGACTTTCCGTCGGAGGATTCCCATTTTCTTCTCAGAACACCTTCTTGGACATGGAGGGAGTCCCACTGCGCAAAATATGCCTTTAAGGTCGGGCTTCTGTGAGAGATGTCCTGATGATCCGGTTTCTCCATGTTCTCCTTCCAGGCCAGAATCGGCTCGATATCCGGGTCTTCCTTCTGAGCGTTCCGGATCTCATCTACGCTCCAGCCGGCGATAGGTTCGGCTCTCATTCTTTGGATGGAAACCAGCTCCCGTTCTTCCTGACGCGCACAATGTTTACAATCCGTTCTGCATGGTCTCCGGGACAGTGCATCCGCATTAGAGTGGAGCCTTCCTTTACGATGCTGTATTTCGTAGTCGTAGATTTGCAGCCTTTCGATCCATCTTGCGACCTGACCCTCAGGACTCTTGAACTGTAATAGCCATTTTAAGGCTGCATGGTCTGTGCGAAGAACGAACTTCCTCCCGTAGAGGTATTTGTGAAAATGCTTCGTAGCCAAGATCAAAGCTAGAAGTTCCCGCCTTGTCACGCAGTAGTTCCTTTCTGGCTTAGAGAGCACCTTGCTGAAGTACGCAACCACCTTCTCTTGGCCGTCATGCACCTGGGAGAGTACGGCTCCTACCCCGACATTACTAGCATCTGCATCCACAACGAACGTTTCCCCGGGAGTGGGGTAAGCCAGTATCGGGGCATCGCATAGCCGTTGTTTAAGTGCCTTGAAGCTCTTCTCGCACTCAATTGACCATTTGAATTGTTTTCCCTTTTCCGTCAACTGGTGCAGGTTCTTTGCGATCCCGGCAAAATCCTTCACGAACCGTCTGTAGTAGGTGGCTAGGCCCAGGAAGCTCCTTAGTTGGTGTTTGTCTTTGGGGACTGGCCAGTTTTTCACCGCTTCGACCTTCTCCGGATCGGTTCTCACTCCTTTCGCTGAAATTATGTGTCCCAGGTACTTGACTTCCGCTCTAAACAGGGCGCACTTCTTGGGGTTGAGCTTCAGGTGGGCACTTCGAAGCCTTTGAAACACATCCCTTAGATTGTCTCGGTGTTGCGCAAACGTTTTTCCTACGACGATGACATCATCCAAGTATACCAAACAGGTTTTCCATGTTAACCCTTGCAGGACACATTCCATCAATCGCTCGAAAGTCGCCGGAGCATTGCACAGCCCGAATGGCATTACCGTGAATTGCCATAGCCCATTTCCTGCGGTGAAGGCGGTTTTCTCCCGGTCTTCTGGATGGATCTGTACCTGCCAGTAGCCACTCTTCAAGTCGAGAGTGGAAAACCATCGGGCTCCTGATAGTGTGTCTAGCGTGTCGTCAATCCGTGGCAGAGGGTAGCTGTCTTTCTTGGTGACGTAATTGAGCTGCCGATAGTCCACGCAGAACCGCGTGCTGCCATCTTTCTTCTTAACCAGTACAACCGGTGATGCCCACGGACTTTTGGAACTTTCAATCAGACCTTCTTTCTCCATTGCCGACACCATCTCTGCAACTTCTGTCTGCTTTGCCAATGGAAGGCGCCTAGCAGGCTGACGAATTGGTCTAGTATCACCAGTGTCTATTCGATGTTGTACCAGGTGTGTTCGGCCGTATTCTCCGTCCTGTGAGGCAAATACATCAGCGTACTCATTGATAAGATTCTCTGCCATAGTTCGCTGCTCCTGATTCAGCTCACTGGACTGGAGAATCGTCTCTCTCGCTTCCGCTGTCCAAGGTGATGGGAGAGGTTTTGGAGCATCACGTTCAGATATTGTTGCGACGGCGGTAATCGGCGTGCATTTTCCAGTCACCTCCCCTCGCCTTAGTTTGACAGTGTGTGGTCTTGCGTTCAAAACCCTCACTGGAACCATGGTGTTCTTTGGTTCGACTAACGTCTTTCCCACGATGTAGTCTTGAGAATTCTTCTCTGGGTCTGGTTCTACTATGTAGAATCGGTGGCTCCCAAGATCACCTTCCAGCTTCATCCAAATGATTGTCTCTGAAGACGGCGGCAAAACTTCGTCTTTGCTGATGACTGTCCTGAGAGTTACGGCATTCTCATTTCCGTACACCATCGGAATCTCCACATTTCGATACCTCAGTACTTGCATCCCGATGTCCAAGATTACTTCATTTGCTTTCATGAAGTCTACTCCGATGATGCACTCGTCGCATATATCTGCCACCAGAAACGCATGGGAGAACGTCAGTCCTGCCAGAGTAATCGTAAGACGAACTTCTCCAAATACCTTCGCCATTTCCCCTGTTGCAGTCTTCAGGCAGTAGCTGTTGGTGTTGTGCAGCCAGGAGCTTTTGACGATATCTCTTCTTGCAATGGAGGCAGTGGCACCTGTGTCGATGGTGGCTACGCACTTCTTCTCGTTGATTAGTGCCTCCACTGTCAGGCTCTTGTTACCCCGTTTGGTTTGCGAAACTTGAGTGGTGGTCCTGGGGGCCTCGATTCCAGTAACCAACTTCTGCCCCGCGAAGTTGGTCCTTACGCATTTCCCGACTGCTGATTTTGGGGAGTCTGACTGACAGCCAGATGCTTCCTCTCTGCTTCTCCTACTTCCGTAATGTGGACAATTTCCTCGTCTAGGTGCACTTCTGCACTGCCGTTGTAGGTGTCCGGTTTGGTTGCAATTCCAGCAACGGATTTGACTTCCGCGAGCTCTGTCTTCATCCATGACGGCTGTTCTCTGGCATGAGCATTCCACGACGGACATTTCCCTGACACGGTGTATTCCCTGGTATGCTTGGTCCGCAGCCTTCATTGACAAAGCGAATGCCAATGCCTCGGGGAGTGTTCGCTTTTCAGCCATCCTTACAGCCATTTGCAGTTGTCTGTCCTCTATGGCCTGAATAAAAGCTTCCACCGCCATTTCGTTGATAAGCTCCTCACCGGCTTTAGGGTATGAAAGATGGGCTAGTCGCTCTATATCCGCTTGCAACTGTTGGAGCGTTTCCCCCCTTTTCTGGACTCGACTACGCAGCTGAACCCTGTACACCTGCTGCATGTGTTCATCCCCAAACCGCATCTCGATAGCCTGAACCAGAGAATCGTAGTTCTGCTGTTTATCTTCCGGGATGGTCTGCAAGAGCTCCGCAGCTGGACCCCTCAGTGCAAGTGTGAGTGCAATGGACTTCTCTTCATCGTCCCAGCTATTGGTCATTGCGGCCGCTTCGAATTGCCTTTTATAAATTGGCCATGATGTTTGACCATCGAAGATAGGAGGCTGCATCTCCTTTCTTCTCAGACCGTCAGTGGAATATTCCCGTGCTTTCTGTCTCTTCACGTTGCTGAGCTCCTTAGCAAGATTTTCGACTTGCTTTCCTACTATCTCGAATTGCGTATCCACTTTTTCAAACTGAGTCTCTATCTTCCCGAACTGAGTTTCATGTTTCTCAAAATTTTCATCGAATCTGGTTTCGACTTTTTCGAGTTGCGTCTCGACCTTCTCGATTTTCTCTTCGATCAGTTCGAATTTGGATTCCAAGTTCTTGTTTTGCTCATCAAGTTTACTTTCCAGAGCATCTAGAGAATTCTTTTGTTCGTCCATTGCTTTCTTTTGTTCATCCAACTTAAGTTCTAGAGAATTCCTTTGGTCGCCCATTGCTTTCTTTTGTTCGTCCATAGCTTTCTTTTGTTCATCCATTGCTTTCTTTTGTTCATCCAGCTTAAGTTCTAGAGAATTCTTCTGGTCGTCCATTGCTTTCTTTTGTTCGTCCAGCTTAAGTTCTATAGAATTCTTTTGGTCGTCCATTGCTTTCTTTTGTTCGTCCAGCTTAAGTTCTATAGAATTCTTTTGGTCATCGAGCTTATGACTTTGATCTTCTATTGCTTTCTTTTGTTCGTCCATGACTAACTTAAGTTGCAGGAGCAGACTTGTTATACCCGGGTCGGCTACTGTACTTGCTGGTTCCTCTTCCACGTCAAACTCTATGTCATGCGGATTTTCACCTTCCTGCGTTACTGCTTCTTCCAGACGAATCAGTAGGGCATCTTTTCCCCCAGTTGTGTCGAGATTCCGCTTACTGAGTTCTGCCTTTAGTTGAATTATAGTTAGTTTTCCCAATTTGCGACCCATTTTGCGCAACTAATTAACTCAACACAGAAATGTTTTTTTTTTTTTTTTTTTTTTTTTTTTCCTTGTGCAATTTCACACCACGGAAATAGTTATTCACAGAATAAGTTTTATCCCAGCTTCTGACACCAATGTAATATGCAAGCTACGGCTCGAGTAGATAAAACTATATTCTGTGAAATTTATTTCTTTATTTTCTAGTCTATATAACAATTCAAGTTCACACTATACTATTCTTCGCAAATTCTTTTCTTACAAGGTCTCTTTCCTCTCAAATCACTTTATCTCCTTTCAATTACTTAATTCACAAATCCAAACAAATTACTTTTTCTTGTTCACTCTCAACTTTCAATTTATCACCAAATTACAACTTCGCCCATTATCACTTTTCCAATCTCTTCGCCACGGTTCTAAACCAACTGTCCCTTTTTTGATCGCCATCTGTCCTTATATAGCAGAAGTTTCTGATAGCCAGAAACTTCTAGCAAATTCTTCGACCACTGGAACAAGAGAAATAATTCTTGCAGTTATAATTCCCTTTTATCCCTGATATTATTCGTCTCTTTCGTTGACATGAGCTGTGGAGACTTCGTCCCAGACACGAACCTCGAATGAAAGGACAGTTCGAACCAAAATTCTGCCAGAATGGAAAGTCACTTCGGAATTTGCTGCATAGACATAGGAGCGTAGTTATTATTATGCTACAATACTTTAGCCGATATTATGCATAGGGGACATTGAAGGGCACTATGGTGATGAGGAAAAGGTAGGCAATTGTATCAGGGGCACATAGTATTGAAATCCCAAAATGGCCATACCACTTAGTGCATAAGGATGAAAGTTCAGAAAAGGATTTCACTGCAGCAATGCATTCAGAGACATGTCATCAAAATTTTCCAATTGCAGTCTTTCAAACTTTCGCATAACATTCCGGGCAATTATGCATTTATTCCAAATGGGTAAAGCCAGCTTTGATCCCCATACATGGATTTTGTTCCCAATCAACAACATATGGATCTAGAAAATCCTCGCCTGCAGAGAGGAGGGCGGTGGCAAAGTGCTAAAGATCTTCAAAGACGATCGATCGGAGGAAGATATTTCGAAAATAGACAACACGATCTGCTTTAAAGAAGTTCAGGAAAGCTATGTTCCATGGCCAACACTGGGGAAGCGACTGCCGACTGACACAGGTATAGAAACTGGTATTCCACTAGGATAGGCAGTTATTACTACTTGAAATTGTGGCCAACGTGAGTGTATTCTAAGAGATACTTTACCCTTTTTAACTTTCATTACAAATAGGTAATCTGACTGAAAGAGATTTTTCGCAGATCCTTTATTATATTATTATTTTGGATTCTGGGACTTCTTTTGGCGTTCTCGGTTGCAAGACCTTTATGACTTCAGGTGCGTCCTTTTCTGAATTAGTTTTAGTTTGTTTGTGCTTTTTGTCTTTTGCCATTTGAATCTGTTTAGCAACTAAGCAGCCTCTACGAGTATAGTTGGCTGGATACTTTTCGTTGCAATTGGCACATTTTGCTATTTTGCTGGTTCGTCTTTTTTCTTCATACAATCTTTAGTATGGTGATTTCCTGCAACAACCGTAATTGGTATTGTTTGTTTGTTCTCATAAGAGTACCATTGCACCTTTTTTGATTAAGTAGTTTGTAGTTTGGTAAGTTTTCTATAAGAATCTTCTTCAGCTACATTAATTAATCATTTTAATATTGTAATATGCGAGCTACGGCTCGAGTAGATAAAACAATTATTCTGTGAAATTATTTCTTTATTTTCTACTCTATAGAACAATTCAAGTTCACACTATACTATTCTTCGCAAATTCTTTTCTTACAATGTCTCTTTCCTCTCAAATCACTTTATCTCCTTTCAATTACTTAATTCACAAATTCAAACTAATTACTTTTTCTTGTTTACTCTCAACTTTCAATTTATCACCAAATTACAACTTCGCCCGTTATCACTTTTCCAATCTCTTCGCCACGGTTCTAAAACCAACTGTGTCTTTTTTTGATCGCCATCTGTCCTTATATAGCAGAAGTTTCTGATAGCCAGAAACTTCTAGCAAATTCTTCGACCACTGGAACAAGAGAAATAATTCTTGCAGTTTCAATTCCCTTTTATCCCTGATATTATTCGTCTCTTTCGTTGACATGAGCTGTGGAGACTTCGTCCCAGACACGAACCTCGAATGAAAGGACAGTACGAACCAAAATTCTGCCAGAATGAAGTCACTTCGGAATTTGTTGCGTCATATTTTAGGGGGCGTAGTTATTATTATGTTACACTGCCCCCCTCTTAGACGTGTTCGTCCCGAACAAGTGCATCCTCATTTCGGCCATTGTATCGACTCAGTCGGTCCACATGAACCACTTTCATTTTGGCCCTTGGTCCTCGCTGGATGCGGTAGACAACATCGTTGATGCGGGTTACTATTCTGTAGGGACCTTCCCAGTTCCGCTGTAACTTAGGTGATTTCCCCTTTTGGCGATGGGGATTATACAGCCACACCAGATCTCCTTCCTGGAATCCTGACGTTGTTGCCTTGGCATCATACCTGGTCTTCATGCGGTCGCTCGTCATCTTAATCTGGCTTCTGGTCCTTTGGTGTATGTCCCTAAGCCTTTCCCTAAGGTCCGCCACGTACTCTTCTTCATTTCTGGGCTCATTGGTAGGAGATCCAAATTTCACCTCACTGGGTAAACGAGCTATTCCACCAAATAAGATTTCGAACGGCGTATGTCGAGTAGTGCTATGCACGGCACTTCTATAGGCCATCAAAAACAAGGGAATCTGCCGGTCCCAATCCCGTTGGTAGTCACCTACGACCTTCGAGAGATGTTCGTCCAAAGTCCTATTGAAACGCTCCACCATACCGTCCGACTGTGGATGAAGCGGGGTTGTCCTTGTCTTTTTGATTCCGAGTAGTTGACACATCTCTTGGAAGATTCTTGACTCGAAGTTCCGCCCTTGGTCAGAATGCAATTCCAAGGGCACACCGAATCTGCTAACCCAATTGTAGACGATCTGCTCCGCCACGGTTCTGGCTTCCTGGTTAGGGATCGGAAACGCTTCCGGCCACTTACTGAAGTAGTCCATCACTACGAGTATATACCGATTACCATTGTCGGTTTCCGGAAAGGGCCCTGCGATGTCAATGGCGATTCGTTCGAAAGGTGCTCCCACGTTGTATTGGTGCATCTTACCTCGAGTTTTGATTCTCGGACCCTTGCTAGCTGCACACACGTCGCATTTTCTGCACCAGTCTTCGATATCTTCCTTCGCTTTTAACCAATAAAAACGTTCTCGTACCCTTTCTAGCGTCTTATTCACTCCCAAGTGGCCTCCGGTCGCCCCGCCATGCATTTCCTGTAACACCTCCTTGACCCTCGTCCGCGGTACTACAAGCTGCATTACAAACGATTTTCCGTCGGAGGATTCCCATTTTCTTCTCAGAACACCTTCTTGGACATGGAGGGAGTCCCACTGCGCAAAATATGCCTTTAAGGTCGGGCTTCTGTGAGAGATGTCCTGATGATCCGGTTTCTCCATGTTCTCCTTCCAGGCCAGAATCGGCTCGATATCGGGGTCTTCCTTCTGAGCGTTCCGGATCTCATCTACGCTCCAGCCGGCGATAGGTTCGGCTCTCATTCTTTGGATGGAAACCAGCTCCCGTTCTTCCTGACGCGCACAATGTTTACAATCCGTTCTGCATGGTCTCCGGGACAGTGCATCCGCATTAGAGTGGAGTTTTCCTTTACGATGCTGTATTTCGTAGTCGTAGATTTGCAGCCTTTCGATCCATCTTGCGACCTGACCCTCAGGACTCTTGAACTGTAATAGCCATTTTAATGCTGCATGGTCTGTGCGAAGAACGAACTTCCTCCCGTAGAGGTATTTGTGAAAATGCTTCGTAGCCAAGATCAAAGCTAGAAGTTCCCGCCTTGTCACGCAGTAGTTCCTTTCTGGCTTAGAGAGCACCTTGCTGAAGTACGCAACCACCTTCTCTTGGCCGTCATGCACCTGGGAGAGTACGGCTCCTACCCCGACATTACTAGCATCTGCATCCACAACGAACGTTTCCCCGGGAGTGGGGTAAGCCAGTATCGGGGCATCGCATAGCCGTTGTTTAAGTGCCTTGAAGCTCTTCTCGCACTCAATTGACCATTTGAATTGTTTTCCCTTTTCCGTCAACTGGTGCAGGTTCTTTGCGATCCCGGCAAAATCCTTCACGAACCGTCTGTAGTAGGTGGCTAGGCCCAGGAAGCTCCTTAGTTGGTGTTTGTCTTTGGGGACTGGCCAGTTTTTCACCGCTTCGACCTTCTCCGGATCGGTTCTCACTCCTTTCGCTGAAATTATGTGTCCCAGGTACTTGACTTCCGCTCTAAACAGGGCGCACTTCTTGGGGTTGAGCTTCAGGTGGGCACTTCGAAGCCTTTGAAACACATCCCTTAGATTGTCTCGGTGTTGCGCAAACGTTTTTCCTACGACGATGACATCATCCAAGTATACCAAACAGGTTTTCCATGTTAACCCTTGCAGGACACATTCCATCAATCGCTCGAAAGTCGCCGGAGCATTGCACAGCCCGAATGGCATTACCGTGAATTGCCATAGCCCATTTCCTGCGGTGAAGGCGGTTTTCTCCCGGTCTTCTGGATGGATCTGTACCTGCCAGTAGCCACTCTTCAAGTCGAGAGTGGAAAACCATCGGGCTCCTGATAGTGTGTCTAGCGTGTCGTCAATCCGTGGCAGAGGGTAGCTGTCTTTCTTGGTGACGTAATTGAGCTGCCGATAGTCCACGCAGAACCGCGTGCTGCCATCTTTCTTCTTAACCAGTACAACCGGTGATGCCCACGGACTTTTGGAACTTTCAATCAGACCTTCTTTCTCCATTGCCGACACCATCTCTGCAACTTCTGTCTGCTTTGCCAATGGAAGGCGCCTAGCAGGCTGACGAATTGGTCTAGTATCACCAGTGTCTATTCGATGTTGTACCAGGTGTGTTCGGCCGTATTCTCCGTCCTGTGAGGCAAATACATCAGCGTACTCATTGATAAGATTCTCTGCCATAGTTCGCTGCTCCTGATTCAGCTCACTGGACTGGAGAATCGTCTCTCTCGCTTCCGCTGTCCAAGGTGATGGGAGAAGTTTTGGAGCATCACGTTCAGATATTGTTGCGACGGCGGTAATCGGCGTGCATTTTCCAGTCACCTCCCCTCGCCTTAGTTTGACAGTGTGTGGTCTTGCGTTCAAAACCCTCACTGGAACCATGGTGTTCTTTGGTTCGACTAACGTCTTTCCCACGATGTAGTCTTGAGAATTCTTCTCTGGGTCTGGTTCTACTATGTAGAATCGGTGGCTCCCAAGATCACCTTCCAGCTTCGTCCAAATGATTGTCTCTGAAGACGGCGGCAAAACTTCGTCTTTGCTGATGACTGTCCTGAGAGTTACGGCATTCTCATTTCCGTACACCATCGGAATCTCCACATTTCGATACCTCAGTACTTGCATCCCGATGTCCAAGATTACTTCATTTGCTTTCATGAAGTCTACTCCGATGATGCACTCGTCGCATATATCTGCCACCAGAAACGCATGGGAGAACGTCAGTCCTGCCAGAGTAATCGTAAGACGAACTTCTCCAAATACCTTCGCCATTTCCCCTGTTGCAGTCTTCAGGCAGTAGCTGTTGGTGTTGTGCAGCCAGGAGCTTTTGACGATATCTCTTCTTACAATGGAGGCAGTGGCACCTGTGTCGATGGTGGCTACGCACTTCTTCTCGTTGATTAGTGCCTCCACTGTCAGGCTCTTGTTACCCCGTTTGGTTTGCGAAACTTGAATGGTGGTCCTGGGGGCCTCGATTCCAGTAACCAACTTCTGCCCCGCGAAGTTGGTCCTTACGCATTTCCCGACTGCTGGTTTTGCGAAGTCTGACTGACAGCCAGATGCTTCCTCTCTGCTTCTCCTACTTCCGCAATGTGAACAATTTCCTCGTCTAGGTGCACTTCTGCACTGCCGTTGTAGGTGTCCCGTTTGGTTGCAATTCCAGCAACGGATTTGACTTCCGCGAGCTCTGTCTTCATCCATGACGGCTGTTCTCTGGCATGAGCATTCCACGACGGACATTTCCCTGACACGGTGTATTCCCTGGTATGCTTGGTCCGCAGCCTTCATTGACAAAGCGAATGCCAATGCCTCGGGGAGTGTTCGTTTTTCAGCCATCCTTACAGCCATTTGCAGTTGTCTGTCCTCTATGGCCTGAATAAAAGCTTCCACCGCCATTTCGTTGATAAGCTCCTCACCGGCTTTAGGGTATGAAAGATGGGCTAGTCGCTCTATATCCGCTTGCAACTGTTGGAGCGTTTCCCCCCTTTTCTGGACTCGACTACGCAGCTGAACCCTGTACACCTGCTGCATGTGTTCATCCCCAAACCGCATCTCGATAGCCTGAACCAGAGAGTCGTAGTTCTGCTGTTTATCTTCCGGGATGGTCTGCAAGAGCTCCGCAGCTGGACCCCTCAGTGCAAGTGTGAGTGCAATGGACTTCTCTTCATCGTCCCAGCTATTGGTCATTGCGGCCGCTTCGAATTGCCTTTTATAAATTGGCCATGATGTTTGACCATCGAAGATAGGAGGCTGCATCTCCTTTCTTCTCAGACCGTCAGTGGAATATTCCCGTGCTTTCTGTCTCTTCACGTTGCTGAGCTCCTTAGCAAGATTTTCGACTTGCTTTCCTACTATCTCGAATTGCGTATCCACTTTTTCAAACTAATTACTTTTTCTTGTTTACTCTCAACTTTCAATTTATCACCAAATTACAACTTCGCCCGTTATCACTTTTCCAATCTCTTCGCCACGGTTCTAAAACCAACTGTGTCTTTTTTTGATCGCCATCTGTCCTTATATAGCAGAAGTTTCTGATAGCCAGAAACTTCTAGCAAATTCTTCGACCACTGGAACAAGAGAAATAATTCTTGCAGTTTCAATTCCCTTTTATCCCTGATATTATTCGTCTCTTTCGTTGACATGAGCTGTGGAGACTTCGTCCCAGACACGAACCTCGAATGAAAGGACAGTACGAACCAAAATTCTGCCAGAATGAAGTCACTTCGGAATTTGTTGCGTCATATTTTAGGGGGCGTAGTTATTATTATGTTACAATATCATTACTATTTATTAACATTAATTTTATTTTCCTCCAAAAATTTAACTACGTTTTAATACTTTGTTATTTGCAGTGCAATAATTGGTGGAGGTTTGGCTGGCTTTTCAATTATATTTTCTTTGTTTGTGACATACTTCGTAACTTGGTAGCTTTCTTTCGTAGATGAGATTTTTGGGGATGTACTCATTTTCCGTTTATTATTTTTGTTCCTGTTTTTGGCTTTCTGTCTCTTTCAGTAGTTCTTCCTCATAAATTGAGAACTCAACTACTTTATTTTTATCTTTTTCTCTATTTTGGCTGTTGATCAGTTGTTTCAATGCTTGCAACTCTTGCTTTAAACTATTAATTTCCTGAATTAATGTCTCTTGCTTAAACTTTTATCTTTCTTCGCAGGCTTTTGAGTATTTAGCCTTCAGTGTTTGGTTTACAGCCATTGTATGTAATGGGCAATAAATGCCACCCCCTGGAAATAAGGGCAAAAAAAAATAAAAAATAAGGCCCCAAAATTATACTCGCAGTACAATATAAAATTGGGTGTAATTTCATTTTTTGCTAATTCATTTGCTTATTCCTTATTAATCGAATCAGAATTCAAAAAAAATAAACCACAACCGTTACAAAATAGCGATCCTCATATGGAATATACTGTGCTGTACAAAATAGGTTCTCAGTACCCAGGTACCTGACTTCGAGGTGGGCCAAGTACCATATAGAGTTAAATCATTGAGGTAGTTAAGGACTACAAATATCTTGGAGTTTATTTTACGAACAATTTAAGAATGGAGAAGCATCTGGGAGAAAAACTGATCAAAGCCAAAATCGCAGTGAATACAACGTGGTAAAGATGATATAACCCACAGTAGCAAGTATAGAGTATTCGAAGCTGCCTCCGCAACTATTTTGCTGTATGCTGCGCAAGTATGGGGACATACAAAATATGAAACTGCGGAAAGACTCTTACGATATTATATCACGAGGTCATTTGATCTTCCTGCCAACACTCCTAACTACATGATTATGTTGGAAACGGGTCTACCCCCACTCTTTATTAAGACCTTAAAATTGCAAGTCGATTATATCCTCAAAATTCTAAACTTCTTCCCTTAAACTACGTACTTCATCGGAACGACCTCCCAATTTTATGTGGTATATGTAACGTTGCAGAGAGGGAAGATCTAATTTATTTCATTGGCAGGTGTCCTACTCTACAAGAAATAAGAAGACATATCCTTGGAGCTGATTTTTTACCAGACGATCGGGTATTCCAACTCTTTAATGAGCTGCGTACCCATACATATCTATCTACATGATATCGGCCTAATTTGTTTGTGTCACCAACGTTGTCTTTCGTGTACTTGGGCATCTTATATTTAAAAAAATCATACCTTTCTAACATATTCAAGAACAACACATACGTTAAATTTTGCTTTGTACCCAGTACAGGGGTCTAGGGAATTAAAGGTGTTGGGAAGTAGATTCCATAATTTTAATTGGCCATGTAGTTTAATAATTATTGTTAAGAAACATATGACCTTTGTAATGGAAATAGGTTTGTTCTAAAAATGGCTCAAGAACCTTACATGGCTATTCCTATTGTCACTAAATTATTTCGGAAAAAAAAACTTAATCAATTCCAGGCTGGTTTTAGAAGGGGTTACTCAACAGCTGATCAAATATTTAATTTAACGTCAATAGCACAAACATATCTAGACCAAGGCAAGAAATTATATGCATTTTTCATCGACTTTAAAGCAGCTTTCGACACGGTCAATAGAAATTGTGATTTCTAAAAACAATCGAATATTGGAATATCGTCAAAATTTATAAATATTTAAAAGGACATATACAGGAACAGTAAGTCGGCGATAAGGGACGGTAAAGAACTGTCAGAATGGTTTGAGGTAGAGAACGAAGTCAAACAGGGATGTCTCCTCAGTCCTCTTCTATTTGCACTATTCCTGGATGACATATCTGACGCACTTCCAGCAGGCATACAGGTCGAGCAAATAAGATTTAGGGCTCTGCTTTATGCGGACGATGTTGTTATTCTAGCAGAGCCACCTAATGCATTGCAACTAATGATTAACAAAGTTGAAGAATATTGCCATATAAACTGCCTCCCAATAAACACAATGAAATCTAAAGTGCTGGCTTTCCAAGGAACAGGACGCTTCGCGAGTAATGAACAGAGGATGTATGGTAGAGAACTGCCAGAATTAGTAAGAATCTATAAGTATCTTGGTGTAACCCTACCCTATAACCTCTCCATAAAACGACATATCGAACTTAAGCTTGGAGAAACAGAAAAAGCCATAAATGCGACATGGAGAAATCGAATTTCTAACTCTAAAGTCGATATTCATGCTAAGGTGAAAGTGTTCGAGGCTTTTATGTGTAGCCAAGTCGAAAAATTGCTTAGGCACAAATCTCAAGTGCACGATTAATTTATAAAGGACTTATACATGATGACATCAACTACCTGAACGCCAACCTCAGCATCCCAAATTTCACTGATCTGGCGAACGAGGGGAGAACTACTTAAGCTGAATTACATGCCACATCGGACTGACCTTTCGTCAATTTGTAGCCTATGTAACACAGCGGAACCAGAAGATACCACATACTTTATTGGCACCTGTCCAATTCTGAAGGAAATCAGACGAGTACATCTGGGAGTTGAACGTCTTGAAATCAATGATGTTTAGAATCTGCTGAATGATAGTGGCTGGAGTTCCCTAGTTGCATACTGTCAGGTAGCATATAATTATAGAAACAGAATTATCGAAGAAAACTTTTAATTTTAATCAAAATAAGAAATTGACTTATTAATAACGTTTTGTAAATATGTAGTCAAATTATGCAATTGCCAATCTATGGCAGATGGCGAAGCCATTGCTTTAATTGTACTATTTTTTATTGTAATTTGAACAAATGAGTTGGAAAATATACTATTGTAACATCGTCTAAAAGTATGCAACAATAATGTAGAATAATAACTACGCTCCTACAGCCCATTCCAAACTGTACTTTCATTCGAGGTTCGCAATAGCTGACAACGTCACGGATAAAGAGAGAATTATAACTGGATGAAATGATTGTCATCTTGGAATTATTTCCAGTGGTCGAAGAATTTGCTAGAAGTTTCTGGCTATCTGAAACTTCTGCTATATAAGGACAGATGGCGATCAATAGGAAAGACAGTGATTTTTAAACTGTGGCGAAGAGATTAGAAAAGTGATAATAGGCGAAGTTGTAATTTTGTGATAAATTGAAAGTTGAGAGTGAACAAGAAAAAGTAATTAGTTTGGATTTGTAAATTAAGTAATTGAAAGGAGATAAAGTGATTTGAGAGGAAAGAGACCTTGTAAGAAAAGAATTTGCGAAGAATAGTATAGTGTGAACTTGAATTGTTCTATAGAGTAGAAAATAAAGAAATAAATTTCACAGAATATCGTTTTATCTACTCGAGCCGTAGCTTGCATATTACATTGGTGTCAGAAGCTGGGATAAAACTTATTCTGTGAATAACTATTTCCGTGGTGTGAAATTGCACAAGAAAAAAAAAAAAAAAAAAAAAACGATTTCTGCGTTGAGTTAATTAGTTGCGCAAAATGGGTCGCAAATTGGGAAAACTAACTATAACTCAACTAAAGGCAGAACTCAGTAAGCGGAACCTCGACACAACTGGGGGAAAAGATGCCCTACTGATTCGTTTGGAAGAAGCAGTAACGCAGGAAGGTGAAAATCCGCATGACGTAGAGTTTGACGTGGAAGAGGAACCAGCAAGTACAGCAGCCGACCCGGGTATAACAAGTCTGCTCCTGCAACTTAAGTTAGTCATGGACGAACAAAAGAAAGCAATAGAAGATCAAAGGAATTCTCTAGAACTTAAGCTGGACGAACAAAAGAAAGCGATGGACGAACAAAAGAAAGCGATGGACGAACAAAAGAAAGCAATGGGCGACCAAAGGAATTCTCTAGAACTTAAGCTGGACGAACAAAAGAATTCTCTAGAACTTAAGCTGGATGAACAAAAGAAAGCAATGGACGAACAAAAGAATTCTCTAGAACTTAAGATGGACGGACAAAAGAATTCTCTAGATGCTCTGGAAAGTAAACTTGATGAGCAAAACAAGAACTTGGAATCCAAATTCGAAGTGATCGAAGAGAAAATCGAGAAGGTAGAGACGCAACTCGAAAAAGTCGAAACTAGATTCGATGAAAACTTTGAGAAGCATGAAACTCAGTTCGGGAAAATAGAGACTCAGTTCGAAAAAGTAGAAAAACAAGTCGAAAATCTTACTAAGGAACTCAGCAACGTGAAGAGACAGAAAGCACGGGAATATTCCACCGACGGTCTGAGAAGAAAGGAGATGCAGCCTCCTATCTTCGATGGTCAAACATCATGGCCAATTTATAAAAGGCAATTCGAAGCGGCCGCAATGACCAATAGCTGGGACGATGAAGAGAAGTCCATTGCACTCACACTTGCACTGAGGGGTCCAGCTGCGGAGCTCTTGCAGACCATCCCGGAAGATAAACAGCAGAACTACGACTCTCTGGTTCAGGCTATCGAAATGCGGTTTGGGGATGAACACATGCAGCAGGTGTACAGGGTTCAGCTGCGTAGTCGAGTCCAAAAAAGGGGGGAAACGCTCCAACAGTTGCAAGCGGATATAGAGCGACTAGCCCATCTTTCATACCCTAAAGCCGGTGAGAAGCTTATCAACGAAATGGCGGTGGAAGCTTTTATTCAGGCCATAGAGGACAGACAACTGCAAATGGCTGTAAGGATGGCTGAAAAGCGAACACTCCCCGAGGCATTGGCATTCGCTTTGTCAATGAAGGCTGCGGACCAAGCATACCAGGGAATACACCGTGTCAGGGAAATGTCCGTCGTGGAATGCTCATGCCAGAGAACAGCCGTCATGGATGAAGACAGAGCTCGCGGAAGTCAAACCCGTTGCTGGAATTGCAACCAAACCGGACACCTACAACGGCAGTGCAGAAGTGCACCTAGACGAGGAAATTGTCCACATTGCGGAAGTAGGAGAAGCAGAGAGAAAGCATCTGGAGGTGATAACATCCATCCTGTCAGTCAGACTTCCCAAAACCAGCAGTCGGGAAATGCGTAAGGACCAACTTCGCGGGGCAGAAGTTGGTTACTGGAATCGAGGCCCCCAGGACCACCATTCAAGTTTCGCAAACCAAACGGAATAACAAGAGCCTGACAGTGGAGGCACTAATCAACAAGAAGAAGTGCGTAGCCACCATCGACACAGGTGCCACTGCCTCCATTGTAAGAAGAGATATCGTCAAAAGCTCCTGGCTGCACAACACCAACAGCTACTGCCTGAAGACTGCAATAGGGGAAATGGCGAAGGTATTTGGAGAAGTTCGTCTTACGCTTACTCTGGCAGGACTGACGTTCTCCCATGCGTTTCTGGTGGCAGACATATGCGACGAGTGCATCATCGGAATAGACTTCATGAAAGCAAATGAAGTAATCTTGGACATCGGGATGCAAGTACTGAGGTATCGAAATGTGGAGATTCCGATGGTGTACGGAAACGAGAATGCCGTAACTCTCAGGACAGTCATCAGCAAAGACGAAGTTTTGCCGCCGTCTTCAGAGACAATCATTTGGACGAAGCTGGAAGGTGATCTTGGGAGCCACCGATTCTACATAGTAGAACCAGACCCGGAGAAGAATTCTCAAGACTACATCTTGGGAAAGACGTTAGTCGAACCAAAGAACACCATGGTTCCAGTGAGAGTTTTGAACGCAAGACCACACACTGTCAAACTAAGGCGAGGGGAGGTGACTGGAAAATGCACGCCGATTACCGCCGTCGCAACAATATCTGAACGTGGTCCTCCAAAACCTCTCCCATCACCTTGGACAGCGGAAACGAGAGAGACGATTCTCCAGTCCAGTGAGCTAAATCAGGAGCAGCGAACTATGGCAGAGAATCTTATCAATGAGTACGCTGATGTATTTGCCTCACAGGACGGAGAATACGGCCGAACACACCTGGTACAACATCGAATAGACACTGGTGATACTAGACCAATTCGTCAGCCTGCTAGGCGCCTTCCATTGGCAAAGCAGACAGAAGTTGCAGAGATGGTGTCGGCAATGGAGAAAGAAGGTGTGATTGAAAGTTCCAAAAGTCCGTGGGCATCACCGGTTGTACTGGTTAAGAAGAAAGATGGCAGCACGCGGTTCTGCGTGGACTATCGGCAGCTCAATTACGTCACCAAGAAAGACAGCTACCCTCTGCCACGGATTGACGACACGCTAGACACACTATCAGGAGCCCGATGGTTTTCCACTCTCGACTTGAAGAGTGGCTACTGGCAGGTACAGATCCATCCAGAAGACCGGGAGAAAACCGCCTTCACCGCAGGAAATGGGCTATGGCAATTCACGGTAATGCCATTCGGGCTGTGCAATGCTCCGGCGACTTTCGAGCGATTGATGGAATGTGTCCTGCAGGGGTTAACATGGAAAACCTGTTTGGTATACTTGGATGATGTCATCGTCGTAGGAAAATCATTTGCGCAACACCGAGACAATCTAAGGGATGTGTTTCAAAGGCTTCGAAGTTCCCACCTGAAGCTCAACCCCAAGAAGTGCGCCCTGTTTAGAGCGGAAGTCAAGTACTTGGGGCACATAATTTCAGCGAAAGGAGTGAGAACCGATCCAGAGAAGGTCGAAGCGGTGAAAAACTGGCCAGTCCCCAAGGATAAACACCAACTAAGGAGCTTCCTGGGCCTAGCCACCTACTACAGACGGTTCGTGAAGGATTTTGCCGGGATCGCAAAGAACCTGCACCAGTTGACGGAAAAGGGAAAACAATTCAAATGGACAATTGAGTGCGAGAAGAGCTTCAAGGCACTTAAACAACGGCTATGCGATGCCCCGATACTGGCTTACCCCACTCCCGGGGAAACGTTCATTGTGGATGCAGATGCTAGTAATGTTGGGGTAGGAGCCGTACTCTCCCAGGTGCATGACGGCCAAGAGAAGGTGGTTGCGTACTTCAGCAAGGTGCTCTCTAAGCCAGAAAGGAACTACTGCGTGACAAGGAGAGAACTTCTAGCTTTGATCTTGGCTACGAAGCATTTTCACAAATACCTCTACGGGAGGAAGTTCGTTCTTCGCACAGACCATGCAGCCTTAAAATGGCTATTACAGTTCAAGAGTCCTGAGGGTCAGGTCGCAAGATGGATCGAAAGGCTGCAAATCTACGACTACGAAATACAGCATCGTAAAGGGAAACTCCACTCTAATGCGGATGCACTGTCCCGGAGACCATGCAGAACGGATTGTAAACATTGTGCGCGTCAGGAAGAACGGGAGCTGGTTTCCATCCAAAGAATGAGAGCCGAACCTATCGCCGGCTGGAGCGTAGATGAGATCCGGAACGCTCAGAAGGAAGACCCGGATATCGAGCCGATTCTGGCCTGGAAGGAGAACATGGAGAAACCGGATCATCAGGACATCTCTCACAGAAGCCCGACCTTAAAGGCATATTTTGCGCAGTGGGACTCCCTCCATGTCCAAGAAGGTGTTCTGAGAAGAAAATGGGAATCCTCCGACGGAAAGTCGTTTGTAATGCAGCTTGTAGTACCGCGGACGAGGGTCAAGGAGGTGTTACAGGAAATGCATGGCGGGGCGTCCGGAGGCCACTTGGGAGTGAATAAGACGCTAGAAAAGGTACGAGAACGTTTTTATTGGTTAAAAGCGAAGGAAGATATCGAAGACTGGTGCAGAGAATGCGACGTGTGTGCAGCTAGTAAGGGTCCGAGAACCAAAACTCGAGGTAAGATGCACCAATACAACGTGGGAGCACCTTTCGAACGAATCGCCATTGACATCGCAGGGCCCTTTCCGGAAACCGACAATGGTAATCGGTATATACTCGTAGTGATGGACTACTTCAGTAAGTGGCCGGAAGCGTTTCCGATCCCTAACCAGGAAGCCAGAACCGTGGCGGAGCAGATCGTCTACAATTGGGTTAGCAGATTCGGTGTGCCCTTGGAATTGCATTCTGACCAAGGGAGGAACTTCGAGTCAAGAATCTTCCAAGAGATGTGTCAACTACTCGGAATCAAAAAGACAAGGACAACCCCGCTTCATCCACAGTCGGACGGTATGGTGGAGCGTTTCAATAGGACTTTGGACGAACATCTCTCGAAGGTCGTAGGTGACTACCAACGGGATTGGGACCGGCAGATTCCCTTGTTTTTGATGGCCTATAGAAGTGCCGTGCATAGCACTACTCGACATACGCCGTTCGAAATCTTATTTGGTGGAATAGCTCGTTTACCCAGTGAGGTGAAATTTGGATCTCCTACCAATGAGCCCAGAAATGAAGAAGAGTACGTGGCGGACCTTAGGGAAAGGCTTAGGGACATACACCAAAGGACCAGAAGCCAGATTAAGATAACGAGCGACCGCATGAAGACCAGGTATGATGCCAAGGCAACAACGTCAGGATTCCAGGAAGGAGATCTAGTGTGGCTGTATAATCCCCATCGCCAAAAGGGGAAATCACCTAAATTGCAGCGGAACTGGGAGGGTCCATACAGAATAGTAACCCGCATCAACGATGTTGTCTACCGCATCCAGCGAGGACCAAGGGCCAAAATGAAAGTGGTTCATGTGGACCGACTGAGTCGATACAATGGTCGAAGTGAGGACGCACTTGTTCGGGACGAACAAGTCTAAGAGGGGGGCAGTGTAACATCGTCTAAAAGTATGCAACAATAATGTAGAATAATAACTACGCTCCTACAGCCCATTCCAAACTGTACTTTCATTCGAGGTTCGCAATAGCTGACAACGTCACGGATAAAGAGAGAATTATAACTGGATGAAATGATTGTCATCTTGGAATTATTTCCAGTGGTCGAAGAATTTGCTAGAAGTTTCTGGCTATCTGAAACTTCTGCTATATAAGGACAGATGGCGATCAATAGGAAAGACAGTGATTTTTAAACTGTGGCGAAGAGATTAGAAAAGTGATAATAGGCGAAGTTGTAATTTTGTGATAAATTGAAAGTTGAGAGTGAACAAGAAAAAGTAATTAGTTTGGATTTGTAAATTAAGTAATTGAAAGGAGATAAAGTGATTTGAGAGGAAAGAGACCTTGTAAGAAAAGAATTTGCGAAGAATAGTATAGTGTGAACTTGAATTGTTCTATAGAGTAGAAAATAAAGAAATAAATTTCACAGAATATCGTTTTATCTACTCGAGCCGTAGCTTGCATATTACACTATATTACTAACTAACTAACTCATTTCGGTTGCAAAGGCATTGGAATATGAGGCTGAATAGTTACAGGATTTTTGTACAAGATAACTTGGTCCATTTTTTTAAATTAATAATTTCGATTAGATAGTTATTTTCGCTTACTTAAAAGCATAGAGAAGTGACTTAGAATGGTTAAGTATTCTGTTGAAAGAATTTAAGACTGAGTGTATTCCCGGTATGTTCAAAATTCAAACTAAAGTAGTTAGCTTTACGAGTATTCATATTGTTATCAATACTGATAAGGAGAGTATTAGGACGTAGTGCGATTAATAATATTAGATTATAAGCAATGCAAATACTCAACTAATTCATACACAATGTACAAGTCGTATGCAATAAATTCTATTTAAGCAATTAACAATGTATTGCTATCAATTTTTGGCAGTTTTTTTTAGCTTAGCATGAATTGTATTTACGCTAACAGTAGTTTTATGGCATATAGTAGCTGATTATATGCTTCATATTGATTATCTTTAGTATTATTGCCGATGGACAGATTTGCTAATCTGAAAAAAAAAAGTTTATCGGCGACAAACTTTATAAAAACGTACTTGAAGATTGCGAATGGAATTTTAAAGTTTAGTTTCGGTTGGGGGTCAAATTTGAAAACAGCACACGAACGGACTGCTTGAAAATGTAAGCATTTAGATTTATTATCGTTATTAGCATTATTATCAATATAATTTCGTATTTTTTAAATAGTGATTGAAAATTTTTAGTAATTAATGCGAAAGAAAAACAACAACAAAAAAAAACCTTAAAATGGTGAATGAATTTTTTTTGTGGTTATCATTAATTATCAAGGCAGGGATATAAGTTATTTATCTCACATCTTATAACTATAAAAATGCGGTTATTAAGGTCCGTAATTGGAATTACCTACAGTTGTGTAATTCAGTTGTGCAATTCAGTTCTTGAATTTTCTTTTTAAATGTTTGTCGTTATCCTTTTTAATGGGGAAGTATTATCTTTCTAAATCATTCGCTGTGGTTGATGTTGGCTGATAATTCAATTTGTAAATGGTTCAATCTGTTTTTTTCGCTTATGCCTAAATGGCCTGTAAGTAAATTTGTCGGACTGGTTTTTTCAAGTCAAACGATCGAGGAACTCTAGTTCACCACTGGCAGCCAAAAAGTTGTCTCACCAATTCTTTTTCATTTTGATTTTAAAATTGCTTTGTTGCGACTTCTGATATTGTTTTTTTAATATATGCATGTAATTAAGGAAATTTTGCTTAGTTACTACAATGACCCTGAATTTCAGCATATAATTTTTTTTTTTTTTATAATTTGCACGTGTTAAAGGGGATATGAATACCCTTATACTAATTTTTAGAACACGTGGATTTTTTTGTGGAAAGGAAGAGACAGAGAGAAAGACAGAGTGGTGTGGTTTGAAACTCAGGTGGTATTAAGTTTCTGTAAACTCCAAGGGTGGCTGTCCAGATAACTGGGGAGTATTTTGTTTTGTTTTTCGCTATTATTGTCGTTGCTTATGATTCACTGCATTTCTTTCCGTCCACCTGATGTCATCATCACGATCAAGTTGCATTTTGGCCATATGACTGCAATTGAGGGTGGCTGTGGTGTAGTGGCAACGTCATCGCATGTCACGCTGCAAGTTCACGGTTTATATCCTGATGTCAAGAATGACCCACTTATTTCGTATGAAATAATAAAAAAGTCGATCAATTGCGAAAGCTTATCTCAATTATACTGCGAAGGCATAACACTGGCAGTAGGGTGGTCATATGGCTGAAAGTACAACTTGATCGTGATGATTACATCAGGACGGAAAAAAATACTGTGAATTATAAGCAATGACAATAACAGCAAACAACAGTTATATTTCGCTACCTTTGGAGTTTATAGAAACTTAATACCACCTAAGTTTCAAACCATTACACCAATCTTTCTATTTTCTCTCTATCTGTCTATCTGCAAACGCCCGTGCCCTGAAATAATATAAGGGTATGTAGTGAACTTATGTATTGTTTATTTATCAATCAATAACAAATTTAGAGTTAAGTAAAGTTTAAAAGTTAAAAGGTTTAAAAAAGTTTCAAGTTAAAACAGCTACGCAGCTAATTATCCCATCTTGTTCGGGTCTTTCCAACACTTCCGTCTTCTCATTCGAATCGTCACATTTTTTCTTCTTTTTTCTCTTCTGTCAAAAACGGTCGCTCTGTTCGTCCGCTCCATTCATTCTTGCTCTGTTCGTTTACTTTATTCTTTCACATTTCTATTACACTTCAGCTCGGCCTTTCTGACTTCCATATGGCCCCACACATGTACAAGGTCGTACGTGATTCGGCTCCAACACGGCCTCAAATGGCCTCTAGGAGAATGTGCAGTTTGGCAAATCTGTAATTAAAAAATGATCATTGGGAAGGATGGATTTTAAAAGGAATGGACCCTTAAACCGCGGTTGCAACTTGCGACTTATTTCTGGCTCAACAGCTTTCTTCAAGATCCTGACCAAGTCCCCTTCACTATACGAAAATACCGGTTACGTGATTTTGGGTGACCGAACAGTGAACATAAACGGGCAGTAAGTAGGAACAAATTACTATTTATTCACGAAAAACTGAATGCTTTGCCAAAACTATTAGATACATATGTACAAGATTATACTGAAACTATGTATGTATGTGAGTCAACTCCTTACTATTTGTTGTATGGAGTTCGTTTTTATGTACAAGTTGTTTGAAAATATTCGAACATTTTCAACGTTTAAAACTAACTAGAAAGCGTTGGAAGTCTATTATTCATACCAAATTGAATCATAATACATACAAGGTGACTAACAAAAGTACGCTAAGTTGGTTGGAAAACAAACTCTCTACATAATTATTTCTCTACATAATTTCTATTTATTTAAAAACATTTCTTAAATCTGTGTGTGCGAGTGCGTTGCCTTCGTATACAATTTATCGACGAAGGTGATATTTTTTCTAGTTTCCCAACTAATTGTTGATAAATCGTGGTAAGTAAGTTTCTGTATACCATATGGAAGTTACCGCGTGATCAGTTTCAAACAAAACACCGATCATTTTCTCTCTGGTGAAGCAAATCATCGTCATCGCTTTTGTTGCTTATTTCCACATCATCATTTAAAATTCGTGAAAGGGATACCTACATAATGAACAAGCGCAATATCACAAATCCCCACCTTTTGAAAAATACACAATTTTATTATCTAAAACGAAATGTTAAGACATGAATTTGTATTCTTTATTATTTCTTCTTGTTTGAGGATTTTGGATTTGGGGGTTCTGAATTTGTGGATTTTGGTTTTGGGAATATGGACTTGGGGATTTTACTTTTGGGTAATTCGTGAAATCCATCGAGCTGATTTCTTTGAGTATTTCAGGTAATGAAGTAATATTCATGACGCAACCATGGTATTCAAGCCCAGTTCTTCACCTCTAATTTCCTGGGTGATTTTTGGATCTTTGTCAATTGTTGCCTTCAACAGGTCCACATTTGTATCGTTAATCAAAGATCCAGGGGGATATTCAAGAGGTTCGTCATCCACTGACAAATGCCCAGTATGGAGTCATTGAAACCATTTGAAAACAGTTAGAGTGGAAGACAATGACAAAGTCAATTTCTTGCGGCGGAGATATCGCCTTGAATAGGTAACATTATGCCCGCTTACGGATTTATTAATTTTGTTTTTTTTAAGCTTCAAGGCAGCTGGTTGAAATTGTATGATGGAACATAGGCTAAGAAGAATCAAACCAAATAAGACAAAGAGAAATGGTGAACATAAAACTCGCTCCTGCTTAAGTCTGAACCAAATGGTAATGATCCATAGACATTCGTTATTTCTCTATATTTAAGCATTTTATCCCCTTGTACGTGAGTACAATTTACAATCTCCTATCACCTTATTGTATAGTAATAAGTTTAAGATTTTACACCCATGCCATACAATGATATTTGCACAAAAGTTCATAATTATGCAAACTTCAATAATTGAATTCAAAACATTAATTGAATAGCAATTGAGTGCCTAGTCTACAATCATTTAAGGGTAGCGTCTTTTAAGTAAAATTCAATCTAAACAAAGGATAGAACACTGAATGCAATGCTAATATCATAAATATCCATGAAAAATCTGTAAAAGTGCACGGAGAATATTCGTTTATGATGACCAAGGATGATGAGTCAGTCATTCATAAAAAACAAAAAAAAAATAAAAAATAAATAAAGGAAGCCGAAAGATGTATGCACCTTTTTTAATTTCCTTTCTTCGCTTACTCAATGGAAGTATTCTTACTAAAGTGGTAAGTCACTGTTTTGATTAATAAATTATACTAATTAAAAACTCAACAACAAAAGATACCACCACACCACTTAAAATACAAAAGTGACTTCAAACAAAGAAATGTTTTCATCGAACTCACTCGAACTACCATCCCATACTCCCACTCAAATTACATTCTGCACTCAGAATTATCGAGTAATTGTTGCCTTATTTCAACTATTAAGTAGCTCTTATCATTTGAATCGCTAGTAGCTACACAAACTCAATTTGTGCAGTCTACAGAAAGTGCGCCGTTTGCGACTTATAATGTATATTTCGCTCCCCCATCACACCCATTTCAATAAAAGATAGACCATTTGGTGCCTCTGGCTTTTATTTGCAGCCAGCCAAGTGTTCAGTCCTCGATCGGTGCGCGTCGAAGTAGAAACAATTTCTGCTCCAATCGAATTTATCTCTGAAAGTAGGTTTAAGGGGGATAAAATGGCCAAACGGGAGCCAGCTTAGGCGCGAATCATATGTTCGACGGCTTGCGAATTTAATTTAAGATTGTTTTTTTTTTTTTGTGTTTTATGTGTTTAGTCTTATAATTAAAGAGTTCAAGTGTAAACAAAGATCATAAAAAATTAGTGACACGCTTCTTGTTTACCCTTAAATCCGTAACAAAGACCAAGTTTCTTGCCTGTGAAAAGTTCACTTACACTTTGTTGTGACATTGACCTAATAGTCATAAAAGTTAAATAAAACGTATAACGTTAAAAATGTGTTATAACAAAGTGGCACTTAAATTCAAAGTTACCAAACGTGTTCACTTTCCCCTTCGTCTGTCTAAGTAGGTTAAGATCATAACAAGATCAAGTTTTGGCGCCGAAAAAAGCGCACATCTATGCGTTTAGTGACGTGAACTGCACTTTTCCAATAAAAAAAAACAACAGTGGTGTTAAGCAATATGATACCCCGCAGTGATATCACCAAGAGTTAATTGCATTATACAAACAACCAGCCAAAGGAGAAGGGGCACATATGCAAAACATCCACAAGAGACATTTCGCCCAAAAGACTAGTGAGTGTGAGTTTTAGCCGTAGATTCATCACCATTGCCATCATCGTTGTCGTTGTCGCTGTGCTGTGGTATCGTTCAGTGAATTGAGGGGACATTGAATGAATGGCTCATGCCTCTCCATTCATTGTAACATTTTTTTGTCTGTTTGCGCTGATGATATAACGTACACTATATAAATACTCAACAGATGACGGTTTGATAATACACTTAAGTTACTTATATATAAATTGAATTTAAATTTTGCTCTTTTTTTTTATAT
This sequence comes from Pocota personata, assembly GCA_963082735.1. NCBI lineage: Eukaryota > Metazoa > Arthropoda > Insecta > Diptera > Syrphidae > Pocota > Pocota personata. The sequence continues at coordinate 256,417,026 of OY720429.1, read as the reverse complement.
GATCTTCTCGTATCGTGGGGATTGACACTGATTAGCATCATCTTTGCAATTGAGATACATTTTGTGTATTTAAGCCGGCTTGCCGGGTCGTGGTATGGGTGTTTACTTGGGACTATTTTTAGTATTTAGTGGGTCGGTAGGATTTTGGATATTTATGCAAACGTCAATAAATCAATTAGCGTGTGTGTGAAGAAATATGGATGAAAATGGTTTTAAATTCACGTGTAATGTGGTTTTTCTGTTTGGGTTCTTTGCTTAATTGGTTGATTGTCAGCGAAGTGGTGCTATAATAGTTGGCAAGTGTAATGACATGATTTTTGTTTGTTGTTGTTATTTATTCAATTGTGATTCAATTTAATTGACGGACTGGAGATTTATTAGGCACGTACACTGTGTGTGCCCTCGTGACCTTCAATTTGAAGGGAAGCTTCCGTTAGAGACTTTTATGAAATTCAATGGTGGATGAGTTTTTTCTTGTGATACTAAAGTCTGTTAGTTCTTTGTTATTCTTTTAGAAAATAATGGTGTCAATCAACTCCAAGTCTAGAAAAACATAAATAAGGTTAAGTTCCGCATTTTAAAGTAAAGAAGGATTTGTTGTTGACCATAACCATGTTTGTATAATATCATTCATATCTTCTTTTAGAAAGGCTACGAATTATATTTTCATTTGTTGCCGTGATCCGTTCATAAGCGAAGGAGCATAACCTTTCTTCTTAGCTAATCTTATCGTTTGAAGTACTTGAAGCAAGTTTCTAGAGCAGGATTATGTTCTTTCTACAGCCTTTCACTAAAGTAACATTGTTTCTTTTACTGGGATACATCAGTTCTGTATTAGTTTTGCGATTTTTTGCTATTTCCTTATCTTTTATTAATGCAGAGGCATATGATGCATACTGCTAAGTCAAAGTGATATAATTTCCCGGTCTCTCTCTGAGAATTGTGTAGAATGCAGCATTAATAACTTGGTCCATAAAATATTAATACATTTATTGATTTCTAGGGTTCCACAAATAAACAATGGAATCCTATTGCCTATCTATTCCCTATCTTAAACTATAAAAGCCAGATTTTTTCACAATTTTTGTAAAACAATTACAATGAAACTATGTACGTGTAATTTGGGAGGTGGCTTTAGTACGCGCAAAAGCAGTAGGTATTTTTTTTATATAGGCATACTCGTATGCCGTATTGTTGAAAAAAGATCAAAAAAAATATTTGAACAGAATTCAACAACATATTTTTCGAATTTTAAATTTGCACTCACAGTGAAGGAATGTCTGCTAAATGTGAGTGTCCGCTCCATTCAGTTTCCCAATTATGTGACCTTAAAATTTTGGAAATAATTCCTATCAAATTATCACAACTTTTATGTATGCAATGGATTGTTTAATTCATATTAATTCTAAACACGTCCTTTAGTAGATAAGGAACAAAATTCTATCTGGAGAATGTTCAAGAGAGTCGTCTAACTAAAAAAAAAAAATCCGCAAATCGGTTCAATAATTCAGGAGGCATGAAATCGACCGACCATTCTTCGCATTGAATAATAGTAAGAATTTTAAGCCACCTTCGTTCTAATGGAAACCTCGAACGGAATAAGAATTTGTGGATCAGAAAACCAAATTAGCTTTGTCGTTTAGCTTCACAAACTCGATTTATACTTTAAATTTCAAATCGGTTCAGCATGATCATGAAAGCTTATTAGTTTTTCGATTTTTGCTTATTTTTTAGATCATTGCTATCGGATTATCTGTACAGAAGTCTCTGAAGAAAATTTTCAATTTTTAAATCTCAATCCCAAGTTGCAAAGCGAAATGAAATTAGTGACGTCGGCGGAGATAATACGTACTCTGGAAGAAATAGGATTCAGTTCGTTTAAAGGTGGCCCTAAACCTTTGATTAATATTCTTATAGCGCCAGGTCCAAACTTTCGGTTGGTACATGGTCTAAAATTTTGATTTTAGACTTACGAGTAAATTGTAAGTACTAATCAAAATAAATCACATATTCATACTTAGTTTTTGGGCCAAGCTATTTCTAATTTTGTATGTCAGCTATAATGACGTAAAACCTTCACGTCACTTTTCGAAAATATACATAGATTCGAACCTTTGTCAGTTGTCAGCTATGACTCTATCGATTTTGTTCGAAATTAATATTTAAACACCATCTGGTAGCACGTGTCCACCATATCTTAAATTTCGAATTTGATCAAAATCGTAAGAGCAGTTTTCGAGAAAATCTATTTTTATCAAAATCGGCTATTCGTAAAGTACCATTAATTTTGGGATTGCAATGAAAATTACGGCGACCCTAAATATGTCCCGAATTGAGAGACCCACTTCATTGAGTTTCTGTATCATAGTAATGTCAAATCTGATCAAAATCTCGAGATTGAACATTTTCACGAAACCAACAGCTGCCCTTATAGGTGCAAGAAAAAAAAAAGACATTCAAACTGAGGCACTCGTACGAGTATTTGCAGATACACAAAACGTAGGTGCCAGCAACTGCGACCCAGTCGTACACTTTATTAATGTTTAGATTGCTTTGTTTTATTATTGTACATTTGTATCAATTCTTCATGAGATTATTGCTTCCTGCAGTGGAACACAATAATATCTACATATGTGCTTCAGTGTCAACTGGTTCAATAAAGTCACTTGCAAGTAATAAGGCAATAAAGTGCCTCAAGTTTTCGCACTTTGTCTGTGCAAATTTTATAGTGAATGGAAGAAATTACACTGTTACTGCACTCTTTGTTTGTATGATCGGTTCAGGTACAAGCAGCATAAGTTTGTAAACAAAACAAAATATATCTACCTAAATTATGTAATTTAAACAACTAAATGTACCACGATCGCTAATAGCAATATAAATTAGGACCATACTCTACTGTAGTGATGCTAATTATGACTCATTGCAGAGGCTGCTGATCTCTTAATCATATTTTTGTAGAAGCTAACGATGGTGGTACGAGGCGAGATTATTGGCTCCGAATTATGGATAGCGTACTATACTTAATTGTAGATTACTATCACTTAAAAGATGATCAAGTTTTAACCAACCGTCAAACTCTATTTATGCTTCATTGCCAAATAAAGCCTTCATATATGGCATAGACAGAAGTTTTGAATAATTTTTCCTTAAAATTGAATGATACAACTTTCTGATATCATCTCCAAACAATAAATAAACAAATTACAAAATATTGTTACAATTTCGCAATTTTATTTTCATTCACCTAAATTTGTCCAGCAGTGAGGTATATTTTTACTTGCACCTATGGGCAAGTATTGGTTTCGTGAAATTTTTTATCAATCTTGGTATAATTATAATGGACAATCTCGCAATTCTGTCTGTCTGTCTATATGCCTGTATGCCTGTCTGGACGGATTTTCATTGTAACTCTAAAATTAAATGGTACTTTATTAATGGCCGATTTTGTAAAAAATTGATTGTTAAAATTTAACAATTTAGTAACTGTGGATACATGCCAACAGATGGCGTACCAGATTTTCAGCAGAATAAGCATTTAATCGTATTTTATTTATTAGTTGGTTTTTGAAAATTTGCTATTTGTCGGGTGTCTAACAGGACCTAAGTCCGATTCCATGCAAAAGTATCATGTGTTGGAGTGAAATTGTTCTCATCTTATGCTTCAGTCATGACGGTCTCTCTTTTCCTCATATCTTTAGTCACGAATGTGATTTTGACGCCAAATACTTTGCAAAAAAACCAATAAATAATAAAATGAATTGACTCCCTCCCTACCCGTCAACGTCACATTGTGGGACTAAAAAGAGAAATGATAAAATAGCTAACGATAGATTATTGAATAAAAGAATAAGAACAATTATTCATATTCTTCCGTTCTCAGTTTTCATTTTCAATTGTTGTCTTCTTTTTATTGCCCTCAACGTTTTGTAGTGTGGGGTGGGTATGAATTCGTTTCGTACTCATGTTTCTCATTTACTGAATGAATGATTGTGATGAGCACACATTTATATATTAATATTTCTGTGTCCACAAGGAAAACATCATAAATCGATTTATACCAAAATTGAGTTAATGATACTACAAGATGCCTAAATACTTATAATACATACGAGTATATACTAGTACGAGTAAGTATAAAGTTATTTTTCTCAATTACTACCCTAAAATTAGATACTTTTTGAACTTGCATCCATCCATGGGCTATCAAGTAGCTTTTACTTTAATATTAATATTTTGGCGCTAACAGCCCAAAGCAAGGCCTGGCCTAGCCTCTCGCAGCCATTCGTGCTGTTCGCCTCACGAATGGTTGGGACCTACAGTTTTATGACGTTTTCGTGACAGTTTTACTCTCGGATGTTTGTCAGACGTTCGCGATAGGTGAGACCGTAAAAAAACTTATTTTTTATTTGTTGTGTTTTCTGGGATTCGAACCTTGAACTTCTCGCTCAGTGATCGCGCACTTAATGCAAATAAACAAGATGTAGGTGTAACTACGTACGACCCAGTTGTGCACTCTAATTTATTTGCTTCTGCAAGTAATGGTTTCGTGAAAATTTTCAATATCGAGATTTTGATCAAACTTGACATTACTATAATAGAGAGAAACTAAAAAAATTGGGTCTCTGTCTGTTTGTCTGCCTGTCTGTATGTACATATGTATGTATATATGTGCCTAAACGTATGGACGGATTCTCGTCAAACTTCATATCTGGGGTGTCTATGGGTCACGAAATCGGAATTTTCGTTCTAACCTCAAAAATAATGGCACTCTACTAATGACCGATTTTGAGAAAAATCGATTTTCTCCAAAATGGCTCCAACGATATGGATACGGCTCAAACGATTTTGTTGAAAATTGACTTCTAAGTAATATATGATATATACAAGGGCGTGGCATACCAAGTTTTGGACTATTGAAAACAAAAAATTGTTTGCTTTTTTAATTAATTAATTTTAATTTTAACAATTTTTCAAATAAACAATCGTAGACTTTTTTTAATTTGTGATGATTGTTAAACGTACGTTTTTTGATAGAATTATTGTAGTATCGTATAGTAGTTTCAAAATATTAAAAGCTCTGACTGATTAGACGTTTGCTTTGTCTGCCTTCATGGAAATCTGTCGGATTAAGGAGTATTTGGTCTTTTCCCGCCATTATCTCTAAAATAGTTGAACTTAGGAAATCAAACAATGGTCGCATTGGTCAGGACTTTTGATGTGTACTTTTATGAGGAAGATATACAACAATTCTATTAAAAAGAAAAATAATTCTATCGCGGGCATATGCTAATGATCGTGGACTATTATTCCTTATAAAGAACTTGACGAAGGAATCACATAACAGAGATTGGTTACTATCGATCTAACTTTATATAATTAACTCTAATCAAAAATTAACGTCTCATTTATCTCCTTCATTGCAGAGTAATTTCCACCTCAAGGTCATCGAATCAGAACACACCTTCTCAATCAAAGGTATTCTAATGCGACCTTCTATTAATAATACATTCTTTAAAAAAAAAAGAAATATTGTTATTCACTTCATGCATGTACAACGTGCCTGTCTATGCTGGCTTCACTTGTCACTCAGAAAACCTAAAGCACAATGTTTTTATTAAAATTGGAAAACGTATCAGAATTTGAATTCCCATTTTCAGTTACTTTTCAAATCTTACATAGCAACTTCCTCCTTTTGTCACAAGTCTTCTATTGAGCTGTTAATACATTCATGACTCAATGTCGTCATCGACTTGAAACAGATACGTGAAACGATTGCTAAACATTTGTCCAAGTCATTAGTACAAGTCACACTATTTCACAAGACATTGAACTTCGTATCACATTTTACCGCAGAGCCACTTGTCGCAAATATTACTGTCTGTCAGCTGACACTATAAAATGATACTTAAAGAATCTCGAAGATAAAGACACATTAGTCATCGATTTGTGATCTGCAGTTTTCCTTTGTTTTGATTCTGAAAATGCAATCTGCAAACAGTCCATTGTGTGACTGACTGTGGTTGTAAGGCTAAGGCTGATATCTGAGTTCGGCATTTTTGTGTGCACAATAATGATATGAGTACGTATGAAATTGTTCAAGCCATTTTGCAAGTTCAATAAACTCACTGAAGCGATAGTAGGCCTTGTAATTATTTTTTGCTGTTAAAATAATTATGTTATTTACAGTACAAAAATAAAACAATTTTTAGTAACTTTAAAAATTTGTTTAAAGAAAATCAATTTTCTCTTCGCGTGTTACGAAAGTGTGTTTCAACAACCTTAACAATAAAAAGTCATCGGATTTGAAAGCAATTAAAATTATCATAAGGTTATTTCAGCTTCCGACTTTTTGCAGTATTGATTGGGAAGTTATGCGATTGTATACCTGCAGTGAAATAAGTAGTGACATTTCGTTATGGATTATAATAAGTAAAACAAATGAAACCTAAGAATGTAGACGTAGTTATTTATATTGCATTTACAAACATATTTCGAAGAAGGGTTATTATAAAGTATTAAAGATTTCAATAAATTTAATTTTTGAACTATGGCATTATGGAATATAACATCGGTTAAATGGCCGTCAAGAGAGTTTTTGCAAACTTAGATTTTTGTGAGGTAATTTTCGATGACTATTCGGCACATTTCTGATTATATTGCTGCCATAACTTCAAGGATGTTGGGTGTATAGACACAATCTTTAGCATAGCCCCACAAAAAGAAATCCAACGGGGCTAGATCACACGATCTTGGCGACTAATTGATGTCGTCAAATCCCGAAATTAAACGGCAAGGCAACTTTTCGTGCAAAAGAGACAAATTCGCCTGTGTTGTGTGGCATGTAGCTGTGTCGCTCAGACCAATGTCTTCAATTTACACGCCTAACGATATCACAAACAGTTTTTTTATATTACAGAACTGTTATTTTTGTAGTAAGATGCAACAATATTAACTCGTTGAGCGGTGGTCAAACGTTCGATATTGTAAAATGGCAAGGCAAGAACTAACTACCTCTCACTATAGATGACAGATGGATTTGATAGATGCCATATGGCAGGGTTGAAAAATCCTACCACCATTGTTACTTTTTCTGAGTATTTTGTCGTTAGATTATTTTATGGCATAATATTTTGTTAGTCAAATTAAACCAGAAAAAGGCAACTCGAAGAGCAAATATATTAACAGCTATGGGGTAAAAGCTCCAGATACCCTACACTTAAGAATGTTTTCATATTCAATTTAGTACTAAGTACACATCAGTGGAAAGACTTGTAATAATATATAATAGTAATTATTTTTGTTAGTTTAATTACCAGTTTGATATGATTATATACATAGTAGACATTTTTATGTAATAAAAGATGTGAAACGGGTACCGTTGCACCATTTACCGGACCAGTTAACTACTAGTTCTTTGCTTTGGTCTCGTGCGTAGATGGATCCCTCTGAAATAGGCTGTATATATATTTTTGATCAGCATAGACAATCTTTTTTTTTATAATTTGTGCTCGTCAAAGGGGATATGAATACCCTTATACTATTACAGTGCACGGGCGTTGTGAAGAAGAGAGAGAGAAAGAAAGAAAGATTGGTGTAATGGTTTGAAACTCAGGTGGTATTAAGTTTCTATAAACTCCAAGGGTAGCGACATATAACTGGGAAGCATTTGCAGTTATTTTATTGTCAATGCTTCTGACTCACAATATTTTTTCCGTCCTCCTGATGTCATCATCACGATCAAGTTGCATTTTCAGCTATATGACCACAGTAGAGTTGACTTAGCTTTCGCAATTGATCGACTTTTTTATTTATTTCATGTGAAATAAATAGATGATTCTTGACATCAGGGGTCGAATTACGACATCAGTTAACGAGTGAATGAAATCCATACGCTATCGAGTGATCGAGTAACTACATTGGGATGATCACATAAGAATGGTCACGTATCAAGTGCACTTTGAAGATTGTACTAGTACAATTCTACTACATTGAATTGAGATGGCTGACAAATGTCAAAACTATTTATTTTTGTGTGAGGAAAAGTTTTGTATTTATCGTCTTCAATTAAAAATTAAAAATTTACTTTGTTTTTCATCTTCTGATTCAGAGGATGATCGCTATGAGTGTATTGAACGAGGACATTTAAGAGATGAAAGCGATCCCTTTCCTTTACAAGACTCTACTTACGTATACAAAACTATAATTTTCTGAAAATATATTTCACAACATACACTTTTGATTGCAGTTCTATCAAAACAGTCAGGGCAAATAAGAGTGCATTTTTATTTATAATGGAGAAGATAAATTTTAGAGCTGTCCCAGCTCATAATATTTACCAAAATCTCCTTTTGCAGAGGGTTAATTTTATTTACACTCAACGTGAAATAAATTTCAAACAATAAATTTAACCAAACGCAAAAATAACAATAAACAAAGATATTTACATATTTTCTCCCAAATGCACCTCAGCTCGTCAGCAGAAACCATATCGAATGAATAAATACACGATCACTGATGAGAGAATGCCAAATTTCGATACTCGATACTCGATCTCTTAAGCAGTCATGTCAAATCAACATTTATCACTCACGTGTTGCTCGATAACTGATGCGGTAATTCGACCCCAGGTTTTGAACCGTGAACCAACAGCGTGACAAGCGATGATGTTGTCACTACACCACGGCTAGCCCAATCGAAAATTAAATCGATCTAACCATGCCCATCCGTTCGTCCGTATGTCACCAATTTTTGGCCTTTAAATTTTGAGATAGGAAGATGGAATTTGTTATATAATCTATTTAGGACTCGAAGCAATACAAGTGTACAAATTTTTAAAATTCGCCTACAGACAACCTAATTTGTATAAAAGTAAAAAATATCCCCGTAACAAAATGTATAGACGCTCACATTCTAAAAAAATCATCCGTATTTGTATAATGCCACGACTACTTTTCTACGTTTTCTTTAAAAACCTGATATTATTTTTTTTAAAGCTACTACCTTTGAATAAGCCTTACTTTCAAGATCTCATCAGAATTCATGAACTTCGGTAACAGCCACACCCACATTCTTATAAGAGAAGCCATAAAATCAGTTTTTGTGTTAAAATTTCTTAAAAAATTTCGGGGGAGTGTACTCTAAATAGAAAGGTATTGAATTTGAATTTGAATTGGAAATTTCAGAATTCCACGCCCACTTTACTAGGAAGGGGTTATAAGATGAGAATCATACGATACGTTGCAGAGGGATTGTAAATTTCCTGTATGGTTTAAAATAATTGCAGTAAACATAACACAAGGCGAGTAGAAACTAAAACAATACATATAATTCTATACCTACGTATATATACACGTATTGCGTTTCAAAGAACGCACATCTCTCAAAAACTAAAACAAACCCCTTCCTTTGTTTTCGTTGTATTCTGTTTCCCTTTATGCCGATAAATATTTCTTCAAAACAAACCTGTACTACCTGTTTGAAAAGTGCTGCTGCTCCTTCTGGTTGAACAAATCAAAACATTTCCACAAAAACAGATGAAAGATACCTTCGTGTGTGAGTTTAATTGCATACCTGATCATAGAGATGCTATTTTTTTATCTGCAGATAAAAAATCAATTACATGTAACCTTCCGTGCATTCAATCCCATACATCATTTTTCATTACACCCTCGTTGCAGTGCTAATATCACCTCAATTGAATGAGTTTCTTTTCTCTTGCAGTTCAGTATTAAAAGGAGCCTTAGTAGCATCGGAGGACACGACCAGCACGGTGGACCATTAGATAATTTTTGTTCTTCTAATTTTATCTCTAAGGCAAAAGAAAAACCTTTATCATTCGAAAATGGGAACAAAAACAATTATTTTACTGACTGTGATGTGTTTCATCCTCTGCAACAGAGCGGAGTGTTATAAAATTGGTGTTGGACGTGGTGATGTCACAGGACCACCCGTGGAGATCAGTTTTGTAAGTTTTTCGACAATATGACTATTTCTGTGAATTTAATGTCTCTAAATTGCCTTCGGCAGATGGGATATGCGAATCTAAAGCAAAAAGGCCAAGGCATTCATCTGCGACAGTTCGCAAGGGCTTTCGTGGTGGAAGATGATAATAATCGGCGAGTGGCTTTCGTTTCGGTTGATGCCGGTATGATGGGTTATGCCGTGAAAAGAGAGGTTTTGCGACGATTACAACTGAGATATGGGGATGCTTATTCCGATGATAATTTGGTTATTAGTGGAACACATACACATAGTGGACCCGGCGGATTTTTAATGCATCTTTTGTATGATATTTCTATTTTGGGATTTGTACCACAGACGTTTGATGCTTTAGCTTTGGGAATTTATTTGGTTTGTATATAAATGAGCTGTGTTGCATAAATTGGTTTTGATTAAGGTTTTTATTTTTTAGAGTGTAAAACGAGCAACTGATAACATGCACGTTGGACGCATGTTCCTCTCGCAGACAGTGATTTTGAATGCAAATATAAACCGATCACCAACTTCGTATCTACGAAATCCCGAGGAAGAACGTGCTCAGTACGAACATGACGTGGATAAGACCTTGATGCAGTTAAGATTTATTGATATGGAGGAAAACCTGCTCGGAGTATTCAATTGGTTTGCAGTGCATGCTACTTCGATGAATAATACAAATCACTTGGTATCGAGTGATAATGTGGGATACGCTGCATTATTACTAGAAAAGGAATACAATCCAAATAAAGTGCCAGGAAAGGTGAGTAATATTAGCATGATACTCTGGGCATGAAATTGTTTTCTATTCTGAGAGCCCTTAACAAATCTTCAACAACTCCAAATCAATGACAGTATATTTTTCCTTTACCTGTGTTACTGTGAATGTTTTAGCTGAATGGAATATCAAGTAAAATAGATCAGATAAACAGAGAGAGCTGGGGCTGAGTTACAGCAATATAAATTACCTGACGAATCATTCATCCACTAATTGATTGTCTGCACATGGTCTGTTAAGGGTCCGAACATTCCACATACAATTCTTGACGTTCAGATTTATACGTGGAATGTTCGGACACTTAATAGGCTATGTGTAGACGAACATGTAGTGGAGGATCTGTTTCGTTTTCTACGATCATCAACAGTACAAGCATCCATTTAGAGACTTGTTGTATTTTATACGGAGATATACCAAAATTTTATCATCAGTTTTGACTCTAGGTGCGCCCTTTCTTTTAAGAGCTTCTTCTTAGAACTTCTGAAACGGGTATTTGATCAAATCAGGGGAACAAGAGATGTGCTTACCGCAATTTCTAATTCATAGATACGAGATTACTTGTTGTATTGGACGAAACCAGAGTTTAACATTTCATTTCATTTGCAGTTTATTTTTCACCTTATTTTGTATAGCATATACCGGTGGTTCGTTAAGAAAGGAAATAATCATTTTTCATTCCATTGATAGCTGAAGAAATAATTCTGGAAACTGCATTGAATTTTGGTTCACAGAAAAAGTTGCAGCTTCTCAATGTCAAAAAAAGGAAAGAATTTTACATTTTTCTGGACAACTGCGATTTTTTAGAAATTTCGTCTTAAAATTTTCTAAAAACCTCTGACCAAAAAGGTGATAGTAATTATGCAATCAAAGGTGTTACTTACGAACAAAGGAAAAACAGTTTTCACTAACCAAGAATATCTTTATGGGGAACCATGCATATCTTCTATGACTGTACTTCTTTGCCTCAATTGGTTCAAAAAATCCATCTGAAATAGAATTTACCTTCTGCTGTGAGCCATGTCTAGCCAATTCTTTAATCTGCATGTTGCCTCTGTCACCGGGTGATTAGCAATCTTACACGGCGGAACTGGATTCATCAATAACCAAATGACAGGCTTCTGAAGGTTTATGACTTCTGTCTGAAAAATACTGCAGTCATTTGGCAGCCCAAACTCGAATATGATCTCAGTTGCGAGATCTCACATTCACAGCTATTTCAGATTTAAAACCGTCAATGTAAGTCTTCTTAGTAGATTCCGCAAGAACCGATTTGTTATCCGAGTTTTCTCTGCTCGGGACTCTTGCGATGTATTTTTTTTTTGTCAAAATCAAGAGTGGGAGTGGCATAGTTCGTCTTTACCACTAATGTGCTGTTCACCCCTGGCTTTTCTTCTGGCACTTTTTAAAGCCATGAGCTTTAAATGTTTAATGGTATTAAATGTAGGAGTGTATCTAATGTTGCTCTGCTGATTGTTCAGTAAGATATGTACTTACAAAATTTGTGGTGTTTCAAAGCTGCTCTTCAGAAATAAAAAAAACCTTTTCATTGACCTGTTTTTATATCTATTTTATTTTGTTTGTACGAGTTCGGTATATAAAATCTCATTTAAATTGTAGGGAAAATTTGTGGGCGCATTTTGTTCTTCGAATCTGGGCGATGTCTCACCAAACATTATGGGACCTAAATGTTCCATTAGTGGCACTGATTGTGATCTATTGACTTCCAAATGCAGCTCAAAGGATGGTGCATGCTTCTCATCTGGACCTGGTCGTGATATGTTTGAAAGTACAGAGATGATTGCAACTAGATTGTATGAGGGTGCATTGGTAAGTCCTCTAACCTCATGCATTCTTACCACTTTCTTATACAGAATAAACTTATTTATAGCGACTTTTACACGATAACGGAGGTCGCGAAGTTACAGGCGATGTTGCTTTCATTCATCAATTTCTTGATATGACTAAGTACAATGGATCCACGTATAACTCACTAACACGAAAATTGGATAAAGTTCGAGGTTGCGAACCTGCAATGGGTTACAGTTTTGCAGCAGGTACTACAGATGGTCCGGGAGCATTCAATTTCGAACAAGGTACCCTTACAGACAACGCCATGTGGAATGCTGTAAGAGATTTTATTGTTCCGCCAACGGAGGTGGATATAATGTGTCACGCGCCAAAACCTATTTTATTGGCTACTGGAAGAGTAAGCTCATTCAAATATTAAGTACTGATTACTAAGTATAGCTTTCTTTTCCAGGCCACCTTTCCATACGAATGGCAACCAAAAATTGTGCCGACTCAAATTCTTAAAATCGGTGATGTCATAATTACAGCTGTACCAGGAGAATTCACCACAATGGCTGGGCGGCGTCTTAGGAATAAGGTGCGAGCCGTTGCTGCTGCAGCTGGAGGATCAGAAAATGATATTATACTCGCCGGTCTATCGAACATTTACACCAGTTATATAGTCACCCCAGAGGAATATCAAGCACAGCGATATGAAGCTGCATCCACGATCTATGGTCCTCATACTCACACCATCTATATGGATCAATATGAGAAATTGATTAAGTCACTCATTAAGGGTGAAATGGTTAGTCCAGGTCCAGACCCTCCTTATATGAATGACCGAATGCTTTCGCTTAACACTGGAGTAATTTTCGATGGCCACCCAATTGGAAAAGACTTTGGAACCGTGAAAATGGAGCCAGAAGCCGCATATGGTGTTAATGACACTGTTAAAGTTACCTTCATTGCAGGCAATCCAAGAAATAACATATTTCATGAGAAGACGTACTATGTGATAGAGAGGAAGGTGAACGAGGAGAGGTGGAAAGTGGCGCTAACTGACGCCAACTGGGAAACTAAGTAAGATAGAACAAGAGCTTCATATTGCTATATATTCGTACTTTAACCTAATCCTATCATTCTTTTAGATTTGTTTGGGAAAGGATCTCCACTATATTAGGATTCAGTGATTTTCATATTTATTGGAAGATTGGGCCGAACACCTTGCCAGGAGAGTATCGTATCCGACACTTTGGAAATTACAAGTACATCTTGGGCGGTATATTCCCCTATGAAGGTGTGAGTCGCACTTTTACCGTGTCGGATGAATAGAGCACGCTAGTCAAGAGACTGAGAAGTGGACAATTTCCACTTGTATTTAATGAGAGAGACCAAATTTAGTGTAAAATGGATAAAAAATATGAAAAATATTTTGCCGACATTTCATTCCTTTTAGAGTAGATACAACAAAAATGCCAATGTTTAGAGTTCTGGAAGCTTTAATGTAATTTAAATGATGATCTTTAATATAACTGTTATGTATATCTAAGAGAATAAATAAAAAACAAAGATGACCGTGAAAGTGTGGCACATATTTCCTTTCCAAATGATTAGATCTGATGAATTCAGTATGTTCAAAAAGTCAAGAGCATACTTCTATAAAACAATAATGACTGACTGTCTTTATTACAAAAGGAAAGCAAAGTTCATACATTGACATCGCAGTACGAAATTGTGTCAATCAAGACTAGAGATCGATTGCCTTGATCCGAGGGTGTATTTTAAAAACGTAAGTTCATCAGTCAAATCAAACTATAAACAATGGCTTTGAGATAATTTTGTTTTATTGTTTATGGGATCGCAGGCTAAATGATTAAAACTGCTATTGAATTTCTCAAATAGCAATAAAAGATTTTGTTTGTTTGTATCAGCTATGTTGCAGCATTTTCGTTAGAAACTGCGCGAATCTTGTCCTACAAGACCCGTAAATTTTTCATTACAGAAGTTAAATGAATTCATGTAGTATCTGAGCTTTGCAGGATAACAAATAAAGATATTTTATTGTTTAAAGTCTTCGATAATGAAGACCTCAAACGAAAATTTAAGTTTTAATAAAAGTCTGCTCCGATACTTTGAGGCCATTACTTTTCGATTTGAAAAGTCCATATATAATGATGGTCACATACAGATTTCAGATTAAGGAATTTTTATTATTTAGTCATTCTATATACAAATTGGCTTAAAACTAGACTTATTACTATAAATTTAATTTTGGCTCAACAATAGGGGCCCAACGTTTATCTAATGACTAGTTTGCTAAGGTTTTTTTTTTTAAAAAAAAAACCTATATTAATGGCTACTTAATCTATTACATGAATATTTTATATAAGAGAATATATTTTGCATTTTTTTTTTTGTTAATACAGAAAGAATATTATTAAGAGGACTATCCCTGGTAATAGGCATTGTCTGCAAGCTGATAGAATGGTGTTTCTTCGTTGTTCATTATGTCTTCAAATCTTGAATCGATGATTGCTCGTGCACTCAGGCATCGGTGGGTGGTCATCAAGATTTTGCAGGAGTCTACTTGAAAGTTGAATCATATACTGGTCGATTGGGCTTACACCGGCGTTCTCGTAAAGAAAAGCCTTAGGGTGGTACTTCCTTGTGATTGGATTTCGCTACAGTCCTGTATAGATTTGAAGGACCTTCCGTTCGAACATTTGAATCTTCTTCATGGTGGTGGGCGATATGGTGAACCATATGGGGAAGACATATGTGATAACTGGTCTTATCAGCTGCTTGTATACAAGCAGTTTAGTCTTCTCTTTCTGAGTAATGGGTGGACTAAATGCAATGCATAATTGGCCCTCCTTAGGATGATTTCAGCGTGAGGATTAAACTTAAACCTCTCGCTGAAATGGATTCCAAGATATTTGGTGGTTGGCTTGGTTCGCATCTCGGTGAGAAAACCAGCTTGTCACTGGATTTCTGAAGCAGATTAGTTCCGTCTTGCTGATGTTGATTTTGATTCCCCATTTTAGGTAATATTCCCAAAGATTCTTGACGTGGGTTTCAACTCTCCTAGCTGCTATTTCTGGGGAAAGCGAAACAGCGTAAGTGATGGAGTCATCCGCATACAGCATTGTTCTGGTCCTTGCTGCATTCAGTGGTTGATCTGCAGTGAATATGTTGAACAGTATTGGTCCAAGCCTTGATCCCTGGGGCACTCAAGCGTTGATTCGTTTTGTTGATGACTTTGCTCGATGTACCTGTACGTAAAAAATTCTGTGGGTTAAAAAATTGAAAATTAATTTTACCAAGTAAATGGGGGAAACCAAAATGAATTAGCTTGAAAATCAGTTCTTTGGTCCAAACGCTGTCGAAGGCTTGCTCTATGTCTAGCAGGCAGGCTACGGTAGTTTCTTTTTTCTTCAGGCCATGGGTGACGTCGCTGTGTAGCTTGAGCAGAGGGTGAATGGTTGAGTGCTTGACTCGAAAACCATATTGGTTCTTGGGAATTATTCCTCGCTCTGAGCCAAAGTGATTAATCTTCCTCAAAATAACTGATTCCAGTATTTGAAGGTTAAATACTTTTTCTTATTTTATTCATCAATTAAGAATTTTTTTTTAATAAAAAAAAAACTTGCTTTGGTGGTCCTGAAACTTACAAAAAACATACTTTATACAATACTTTATACTTTAAAATTATAAAACCAAGTGATGGAGTGAAAGGAAAGGGTTTAGGGGAGAGTTAAAGATTGGACATAAAAGGAACGAGGGAGAGAGAGAGAGGTGACGATGCACATTGATTTTGAATCTTTGCAAATTATAGGTCTCTGGAAATATTGAGGAGGGCAGAGATAAACCAGCACACAACGTGTCCAACACTAATCGTCAGTTTCGCCCGTCCCAAAAAGTTGTAGGACTTAGAAATTTTAGATCGAAGAAATCTTTTTCTTTCAAACTAATCAAGAGTACCTCCATTCGCCTTTACGCCATATGGCAGGGCTGGGATGATTGTGAGTCTTATTCAATGTTTCCTTAAGAGTCCTTGAGAGCACTCTGTCACTAAAGTGTGTTCTTAACCCAAAGAAATATTGATTGGTGTGGGACTGACAATCCGAGAACACAGGGAAAAATTGATACCACGTGAGATATAAATTCATATAAATAATAATACGAACAATGCTCCCAGTTCAACTTTATTAGGCAACAATCAGAAAAGACTCCCTTAATCAACGTTTAGCTTCTAACTTATGACCTATCTCATCATTATGTTAACTTATCAAACTAGTCAACAGCATAAACGGAAATCGATTCATGCGAATAACTGACGTTTCTGTAATACAAATTACATAGCAAGCGTTTTTGCTTTTGGTTTGATTTGGTATGCACTTAGGAGGTCATTAGCAAGCTTTGGGTCAGCATTTTTTTGTTGTTTTCGGCTGTTTGCTGCTGATGTATGTAACTCATGTCGCTAAAGCCTTTTAAATTAAATATTACATTTACTACTTCTTAAATGGAATGAAATCAAATAACAAACAATGTAAAAAAAATTCAAAAATTTTGTAAGTTTCAAATTTGATCCAATGAAATTTTAATGCTCCAATTCCAAGAATTTTTTGAATTAACAATTCGTACTGATTTGGTGAAGGTAGAGCCAAAATAAGGAGATAGTAGCAAATAAAGTGAATAATCGGTATAACTCCAAAACAGAAAAAAGTCGAGCTCGTATTTTTTAAGATTTGTTTGCTTTAAATAATATTAACTACATGTGGTTTTAATCAACTTATATCTAATTATAAAATGTGATTGTAGTGCTTTCTTGTTATTTCGTTATTTCATAAATTTGCAGGAGTTAGTAGGATAAGAGATAAAGGAAAGACATACATGCATCGCTTTTGGAACTTATGTTCCTTATTTATGGTGTCTGTCTGTCCACCGCACGCTTGTAACTTTTAAACCGTTTGGCCTATAAATCTGAAATAGTACGTGGTGGACCAAAAATAAAAAAGGAACAAATTGTAAAAAAAAAATTCGTGGGGGGGAGGGGGAGCTAAAGATATCTGGGATAATATTGTAGCTTAGAAAAAAATATCTAGCTACGATAGAAACAAATGCGCTCATATTTCTTTCCATGCGTTTCGATAACTTGCAAGAATATGTTACAAATGACTTCATTAGAAATTTTAAAGACACCATTACACGTCAAGAAAGGGACAATAAATAATGAATGAACAAGAAAAACCACTCAATACTTCCAGCAATATTTTGTTTTCTTTCATTAATATTTTCTGATTTGTGCCCGCTTTAAACAAACAATTTTCTTTAACTAGTTTTAATACGGAGCTTATTGCTAAAGTGTCATTGAAATGCATATGCTGCCATATTTTTATGATGATATTCTTTAGCGAGGATATGCCTTTTATTTAGCTTATATAGTATATCAAAAAACACATCTAAATAATAATTTTGATAATTAGATTTAAAATTAACTTGAATTCTTTGTTATTTTAAAGACATACTTTCTTAGTTTTGAATGGTATATTTTTAGGATTTTTTTAATGCATGGTTATGCGCATAAAAGAAGGAATTTGTATGCATAAAAATCCGAGCCCTAGTAATAAGCAAAACAAAAAAATGTCAAACCTTCCTTAAGGCGAGCGAAGCTGTTTGATTCTCCTACTTTATTATATTTTTATTATCATAACATGAGTTGGGATATTGTAGGACCGAGTTGAGTGCAGATGTGTCTCAAGTTTTATTAATTTTTTTTATACACAATTTCTTATGGTTTTTAAATAATCATACCTGTTCATATTGTGGAAAATAATCCGTATCCGTATCTGCGGAAGTATTTTTTTTTATAATTCGGCACATCCATGATTCATAATAGCAAGTTCTACTGTACTTTGTTCATGAATTCAAAATGTTATAGCGCCATCTATTGTGTTTCATTTCGACATTCAACCGGTTTCCATACCCATCTCATGCACGAACCATAGCCATCCAAATTCGAAAACTCTTCCCATTGAACAGCGCAAAAGAAAACGTCAAAATGTGAGATGTCATAACCATTTGTTGTGAATCAATCAGCTGTGTGAGAGGTCAAGAGAAAAATCGTAAAAGTTGTAAAAATCGCGAAAACGCCAATAAAAAAAAACGCCTCTACTCCCTCGAATCGCACTGCAACTCACTCCAGAAAAATGTCTAAAGTGGTTAACTACATGGGCATGAGTATCGTTGAACCCCAAGCACGTATAAAACATTTGGCCAACTATGGTAACATGGTCGAAGTTGATCCAAATATGCCCGTACAGCGGTGAGTCATGGGGAACACTGCCGAAATACACTCCAAAAGCAACAGTATTATCTCATTTCAGATATTATCGTTCCGGAACCGAAATTCTTCGGATGGCGAATGTTTATCTTTCCGAAGGCAACCACGAGAATGCTTATATTCTTTACATTAAATTTATGACTCTGTTTATTGAGAAAATCCGTGACCACCCGGATTACAACAGTGTTCCGGCAGCGGTGAAACAACCAATCCGCGCGAGACTTAAGGAAATCATTCCGGTCACAGAAAAGTTGAAAGAAAAGCTTCTCGTTCGCTATCAAAAGGAGTATGAGCAATTCCTTGCCAACAAGGAGGCGGAAAAGGCCCGCGAGCTGGAACGGGAGAAACAACGTCAGCAGCAAGAGCAGAAAGACAAATCTGGTAGGTTACTTCCGGCGAATTTACAGGTTCAGATAGATCCGAATGTGCAGCCCAGTGCACCGGACTTGAGTTTGCTAGATCAGGTGGTGTATCCCAACGATTTTCCCAGTGGAACTGGTAGCCGATCGAATTTACCCTCTTCGGGATTGCTTCTGCCAGATTCTGACAAGAAGTCAGGAAAGTAAGTGCAGCCCGAAGTGCTATCCTTTTTTTTCTAATTTGTAATGCTTTTCAGACCAGCATTCGACAGAAACCAAAAGCCAGCGGGTAGCTCATCGGAGTCTTTGCTAGCCTCCGGTTCTCTTCGCATTGTTGTAATTCCGCACAACACGATGGCGCTGTTCCTCAATTTAGCAAGCAAAAATACTGCAAATAACGTGGAGACCTGTGGAATATTAGCCGGGCGTTTGGCGCAAAATCGTCTGCTCATTACGCATGTGATAATCCCCAAACAGCAAGGTACTGCGGACAGCTGTAACACAATGAACGAAGAGGAGATCTTCGATGTTCAAGATCAACAAAATCTTATCACTTTAGGATGGATTCATGTAAGTTCAATAGGATTGCAAATAATAACACTTGACTTGTATGGTTGTTTTCTGTTTAGACTCATCCCACCCAAACGGCTTTTCTGTCTTCGGTGGACTTACATACTCATTGCTCCTATCAAATGATGATGCCGGAGGCTATTGCCATCGTCTGTGCCCCAAAATATCAAACGTAAGTTTCTGGATTCTTATGGTATTCCCAGGCCACATGTAATTCTCCCTCTCTATAGATCTGGTTTCTTTTGCCTGACACCGAGCTACGGTTTGGATTACATTGCGCAGTGTCGACAAGCCGGTTTTCATCCACATCCAAATGATCCTCCTCTATTCATGGTAAGTTAAATCGCATGCAACTTGCTACTTATCTAACATTCTTATCACTCTCTCTTTAGGATGCTACACATATTCAAATCGATGAGAATTTAACTGTTGAAGTTGTCGATCTTAGAAGATAGTCTGGTGCTTTTAAGATCTTTATCAACTTATACCAAAAAATACCGTTAAAGGGATGCAAATGCAGATGCAGATACCCATCATGTTCAATGTTGTTGCTGAGCTGAAGCAGAAAAAAAGAGAATCATCTCGAAAATTTTCAAAATAAACAAATAATGTGCTTTATACGGTGGCTTCTATACCATTTACATAGAAAACTGTATGAAAAGGGGAAAGTAGTAGGGGTTGAATATTTTATTTTGGGGAATGCAGTTGCATTTATTTATTTCTGTAAACTGTTTTATTTGAAATTTTATTTATCATCAAGTTGCGATGTGATTTGTCTTTTGTTTGTAATCGTTTCTGTTCGAAATACTTGCGTATAATTTAAAAAAAAAGACTTCAATGGCATTTTAAGAATTGTGTAACACAATAAAAACAAATAAATTAAAATCAAATGTGTTACTTTGATCTGGAAATTTTTGGTTTACTAATTATTATACCAAATAGCGAATGATTCACCAAGTACGGTGACTCACGAATGATAAGAGGGTCGTACTGATAGTATAGTAGATAGTCAAAGGTTTCAAGTGACAAATCTTATTTTTATACAACTGGCAGCACTTTTCATAAAAAGGGCCGGGAATAGGTGATTATGATAAAGAAAAATGTTGACGGGGTTCTGAATCCAAACTCTAAAATAGCGGCACGAGTACGATAACTTTGGCGCCAAAAATTGATAACGGTTTATTGTAGAGGGGTCAAAAACAAGCAACAAAAACAAGCATTTTTTACTATGGGAGGGGGGTCTATCTCGCCCGTTTAGGAGGTAGGGTCTATTTTAGAAAAAAAATACTTAAAATGTTGCTTCTTTATCATCAATCTATTTTTTTTAACAGTTTGCAAACAAACTTGCTTAAAGTTTTTTGTTTATTTGCTACAATAACTTGTAACTGCGACGTTATATACAAAAATGGCAACAAAAAATATTGTTGACATTTCTGTAATCATCAGCAAGCAATGGATCATTTTATGAGGCTGTGGCAGACAAACGAGAAAATGGACAGACGGAAAGACAACTGATTCTACTGTAAGGGTTCCTTTCACATATTTTTTGTTACCTTGTAAATACCTGAACCGTGATAACGTGTTTGAAGGGATATTTCATACTTGAATTTCGAGTGCTTCAAGAGAAATTTACATGATCATGCCAAGCAGCACTCCATCTATGCTATGCTAATTGTAGAGCTAGAGTGAGATCACTATTCTCTCTCATGCAAAATGGTGGTTCCTGACAATAAACGACTGGTAATACTGGCTGCCGACTTTTCGCTTTAAATGCAGAATTCATTTGAGTGACTATGTGTATTCTCCACTAGGTCGACTACTAACTCCTAAAATGAAAGAGTAGTCAAAACAATCGAAAGAGAGTTTCTTCGGGGCAGACAGATTGTCCAATAGGTCAAAAGGTTATGACTATTCCATTTTCGGCTCATTCCTGA
The DNA here is from genome assembly GCA_963082735.1 of Pocota personata. Lineage (NCBI taxonomy): Eukaryota > Metazoa > Arthropoda > Insecta > Diptera > Syrphidae > Pocota > Pocota personata. The sequence goes on along the minus strand of OY720429.1, from coordinate 256,395,273 downwards.
AAAGGAACGGCTATTTGCAAGAGTTTGACAAAAGTGGGACATTTTAATTGGTCCATATTAATCCGGTAAAACGGAACAACTATGGATTAGACCTTACTTTACTTTACTTTGGTTGGTGCTATAGCCCGGGGTGGACCAGGGCCTCGGTCAACAAACCTCTCCAGCCAGCTCGATTCTTCATTAATTGCCTCCAGGTTGGCACGCCAAGTTAGCTGGGGTACCTTTTCAACTGTGCGTCCCACCTAAGGGGGGTCTTCCTCTGTTGCATTCTCCCACCGGGGTGGACTGATAGACTCTCATCTGCTTTTGTTAACGTCCATGCTTCTGCGCCATATGTCACGACTGAGGTGATAAAGATTTTATATAGTGTTCCCTCTCTAGACGTCTTTAGTTCTCAGTTATACTCTTAGCCCAAAGAAACAGCGGTTGGCAAGAGTTTCAATACTTATAAACAACCCATAGCCAGCCCGCTGCGTTCTTCCAATAATTATCAATATCATCGGCGTATGCAAGCAGTTTAACCGATTTTTGGAAAATTATACCTCTGGTGTTAGCTTGCGAGTTTCGTATAATCTTTCCAAGTTAGATATTGAAGAAGTTGCAGGATAGCGCATAGCCTTATACCGTTTCTGACATCAAACGGTTTGGATTTTTACCGACTTTGACTGAGCAGCGTACATTCTCCATTGTCATCTTAAATAGAAGTACGAGCTTAACGTAAACTATCATAGATATAGCTCTGTATAACTCGTCTCTGTATACAATCGCTATTATAGGTGACTTTAATAACGATATATCGTAGTGTGAATATTTGGTAGATGGTAGACTTTCCTGGCCTAAAACAGTACCGATAAGGACCAATCAAGTTTTTAACGAAAGGTTTTAGGCAATCACAAAGCACAACAAAGAACATCTGGTAGGCATTTAGGAGACTAATGACTCTGCAATTTAAGCAGTTCAGAGTATTTTCTTTTTTGTGGATCGAGCTTATAATGCTGAGGTTTCATTCAACGGGCATACTTTCATCTGACCAGATTTTACAAATGAGTTGCTGCATACTCCTTACCAAATCATCTCTTGCTGCTTTGAATAGCTCGGCTGGTGGCCATCATCTCCAGGAGACATGTTTGTTTTTAGCTTAGATTTTTGCATACATGTTGGTAGGGTGGATGAAAGTTTTGGCTGTCATTGTCCAAATTGAATGGTTCGTTCGGCCTGACAGAGAACTATTAGTCGTTAAAGCGGCTTTACTCGGCACCGACAGCGGCTCTACGACGAGGTTCCTTCTTCGTCTCTGCAGACTTGTGTTTGGGCCTTATGGCCACGGTATACTCTTTTTACGTTTTGGTAAAACTTTCGAACGTCGCCTCTGCAGCAACACCTCTCAATTGATTCTACCGTACACTTCTTATGCTTCTTCTTCGTCTCTTTATTCATTCTAGCACACACACTTTTTGCAATTAAATTGTTTGCAAAAGGTCCAACTATAACCATCAGGATCAATCTTTCTAGTTCACGTCGTACAATTAATAACCCAATTAATTGTATTCAAGGGATTGCTCCCTAGTCGTTAGCTAATATTTAAAAGAAGGAGTAGAAAAGGTTATTGGGTAATTTTTATTTATTGAGTCAGCGGTGACAGTAATTTGGTTACTCTTATTTTTAAGTCGAAAATAAAAGTTATTTGAAGACTTTTTAGGTCAAAAATACAAAATATTTGATGCCTTATATTTTTGACCTAAAAAACAAAAGGTGCAAGATAACTGGTATGGCTGACTGACAAGATTAAAATTCACCTAATAATTTTTATTGCTGACATACAAATAAAAGTACGATAATAACTGTTATGTGATTTTTTAAAATTTTTAAATCATCTAAGAAATACCTATAGAATGTTTAACTTTTTTGTCAGATTTTCAAAAAAAAAAAAAATTCTTATTTGTAGCTTCTGGAACTGCCCTTTACATACAAAACATTTAGCTTTAGTCATATCCTTTAAACCTTGGATATCTCCGAAACGGTTAGGTTTACGAAAAAATATTTTCGTTTAAAAGATAATTACTTTTCCATGTATGTATATCTCAAAAGTTTCTCTTTTAAAAAAAGATAAGTTTGGTGATTCAGGGCATTCAAGGTGATCCAAGGTCACCAGACAACGTCCTTCTCCATTCTCCACAACTTCTCATATCTTTAACCAATTCCAAATAAAGTGTGAACGTCCTATCTGCATATCGCATGGAATAGTTAACATTTTTTAAAATCTGTACTCCAACCATCTTTTATAATTCCAGTAACGAATTTAAAGAGTTCAGATATTCAGCATTTATTTCATTTACAAACTCCTTATTTGAAAATATCTGAACATCCCTGCTTTTAAACTCCACCATGCTCCACCCCATCTTTTGCTTTTATTTCACAAGAACCCGCTAGAATAACATAACAAAAGCAGACGCCAAAATCGTCGAACACGACATCAACAAATGTTTGACGTTTCTCCATTACACGACAATTCCTTCCCCAACCGCCCAATCGTCAACTGCCATCATTCTTCTTCAACCACCAGGCTATCCAGTGTGATTCATGCGAGTGGTTTTGTAGTGTTCCTCAGTCAATCGGGTCGCGGGAATTTTGCACGCCTCCATGTGAATCGCCTGCAAAAGTAGATTGCATGATTTTTATGTTCATAAAAATTTCAGATAAAAGTAATTAATTCCATAAAAATTAATTACATACTCGTAGTCACACAAGCCTGTATCCATTCCAATTACGTGAGCATACGTGTGAGTGAATTTACTCGGAAAAAGAGAATCGGATTTCCGTAGAATAAAAATCGGAAAAAAAGTTAACGGAAGGAAAGTGAAAATTAAAGTGAAGTGGTTATTGCAATTGTGATAATGAAAAGTGAATTTTCCCCTGCCCAATGGATTTTACCTGCAGTTCAATGTCAAGAGGTGAGTTCCGCAGAGCGAATCTTCCTGAAGGTTTACATTCTTTTCTTTTCGTTGATTCTACTAATAAAAGGACCAGTCAGCCAACCAACCATAGTCATGCTGGTTGTACGTGATCTAATCCAGTTATTCCATTATTGCTTTGTTTTGTTTTCTTCTAATTCATCTACTCATCCATGACACCATCTCCTTTTATTGTCTTAAAAAAAAAAACTGTATAAAACTGCTCGTACATTCGTCATAGCGAAGTTTTAGCTGGAGTTTATGCCTGGAATAAACTCCAGAGGATACGGATTTAGGTGTTGTTGTGGCATTTTCAGGAGTTTTATATGATTATGTATTTGAATATGAATTCAAATAGTATTACCAGCTTTGGAAAATGGGCTGTGCCTTTCATAACTAATGATAAGACCTTCTGTGTTGGCGAGGAAACAATTGTTTATAATTGTATATTGTTTATCTTCTTCTTTTCCTTACGGCGAAGTGTTGATCCGGAGTAGAAGGATCACAACCCTCCCACTTTACTGCATCCCTACTGGTCCGCCTGTGGGGTTTGCCAATTGTATATTGTTTATATATAGGTATATTATATAACGGTAATATAATATATATTGTTTATATATATTATGTAACAGTAGCACTGCCGAAAATCGCAGGTGCTTTAACAACTGCAACAGGCACAGAGCTACTGTAGCGTGTGGTTGCCCGAAAAGACGTACCATGATTTATACCATTCTAAAGATCTCGCTTTATTTATGTGATAATTCTATTTTAAAGTCTTTTTTGCACCACCAACATATTTTTTTTTTATAAAAATCGGGAGGTTTCCGTCTTGGCTCTTTACTGATTGGGTTATACCAGTGCGGCTTCCGGCACGGCAGATCGTCCATCGACCAATCCAACCCAGTAATCCAGCCACGTAACGCTGAAAAACACATGGTCAATATGAAAATTTTTCGAAGGGAATGAGGACAAAATCAAATACATGTTGTCAACAAACAAACGTCTGTCCGCCGCTGGCGACAAAACGTCACTGTTTTCAACACCAACTTCGAAATTGTTAAGAAATTCATTTACATACCTCAGAGTAAACACAAGGAAATTCATCCAATGTTGACAAAAGTTTACGGGGACTCTGCTCCTTCCATGTCAACCGTTAAAAAGTGGGCAACTGAATTTAAACGTGGTCGCACGAAGATGACCCACGTGAAGGACGGTCAAAAATCGCAACCACGCATGATATCGTGTTGAATAGGCGAGTGAAGGTGAGTGAGATAGCTGAGGATGTGTGTATATCGGAAGAGAGGGTGCGAAACATTTTGCACAAAAACTTAGGGATGCGAAAGCTCTGCGCAAGATGAGTGCCGCATTTGCTGAATGCCGAAAATGCGCAAACGATTTTCGCGGCAATCTTTGGACCGATTCAATAGGGATCCGACCGATTTTGTGCAGCGATTTGTCACCATTGATGAGACATGTGTCCACCACTACACGCCAGAAACGAAACAGCAGTCGAAGGAGTGGGTGGAAGCCGGTGGTTCAGCGCCAAAGAAAGCGAAGTCGATCGCATCTGCCGGAAAGGTCATGGTCAATGTGTTTTGGGATGCGAAAGGGATCCTGTTAATTGATTACCTTGAGAAAGGCAGAACAGTTACAGGCGAATATTAATCCAACCTTCTTGACTAGCTGGATGCCAAAATTCGCGAGAAGAGGCCTGGCTTGAAGAAAAAAAAAAATATATGCCTAAATGACTGAAAAAATTCCGATACACACCTTCAATCTGCCTGGATAGAAAAAAATATGTCAGTGTGCTCAGTTATGATGTTGTTCAATCAGTTTGAAGAAAAGATTGGTCGTCTGTACCGTACCTTACACCAATAGTTTACATTGGGTGATCATATTATTAGAGCCACCTGTATGAACACGATTTTATTTGAAATTCTGGATCCAAGTTAGCTTGGAGCAAGTTTGCTGGCTGCAGTGCAGGAATGGTTTTTGCTTTTTGTCATAAAGCCAAAAGAAAAGCCATAAAGCTTCTAATTGACAGAAGATTCAAGCACTAGACTGGTGTGTGACTTCCGGAGAAATTTCACAGAAACTATTCACCAAAAGGTAATAGTTTATCAAGCGTTTGATATACATACATATGTTTACCACAGGAATGAACCTATAGAGAGATAATCTGGTCCAAATGAAGGTGGCGAATTATGCTCAAACGCATAGAGGAAGTATTTGCAACAGGACGGCATTACCATGTGTTAATTTATATTTTCCTTAATATTTGTATATAATTAGTATTTCTAATATACAAATGAAGCGAATAATTCTTTATTAAAATATAATTTCAGGTACAACCCTTAATTTATAGACTTAATTTCTAAGTCGCTCAAAAAATATGTTTTCTTGGGAAATCTCTTGACTATTCTGACGGGTGGCCATAGTGCAGTGTATGTTCTACCTGAGATTTACATGCTCAGCCTTCATACTCATTTGCTTTGGCAGAAGGTAGACATTCAACACTTGGTTTCATTTCAATTTCGTTTTTGGCGCAAAAAGCCTAATACAGGGCCTGGTCTAGCTTCTACAGTATTATTCCGTTTCCGCAATTTTTTGGATTGAGAGAAGCTTCTCATGATAATTTTTACTCTCCGATGTTTGTCAGACGTTCGCGACAGGTGGGACTGTGAGAAAACAATTTCTTTTTTCGTTTTCTTGTATTCGAACATTCAACTTCCCGCTCAGTGGTCGCACACTTAACTACTGAGCCATGGCACTTTCGTATACCACAAATGTCAATATTTAGTATTCACAGATGTCAAATATCAGCTGTTTATGTTTGACAGAACCACAGCAGGACACGATTTAAATTCTAACCTCTAATTGAATCGCAATATGGATATAACCGAATATTAAAGAAGCGTTACACATAATCTGAAAAAGTCAGTCAACTACGATAACATACATTTTATTGCTTTAATATTTTAACCAGTATGCATATTTCTCTAAGCTGTTCATACTACCATCTTCAACACTACATTTTAAAATGTGCTCCCTCAAAGCATATTAGGTGGGGTATGACATTTGCGTAACCTTGTGGAAACGTCATATACTAAATTTATAGGTACAGCTAATATTATAGCGCTACAGCAATGCCTAGGGGGGGTATGTCGATTTATACAGGCGCGACATTGAAAATGTTACAATAGTACACCACTCTTTCAACCCTACGCCATGTGTGTGGAAGCAAAGTTAAGTGGCGGGAATAATATTTGTGGTTGTGTTTTGTTTTGGGAGAGATGATGATTTGTTGGGATTGTAATTGGAACGAATGCCAGTAGTGAGTTAAGATTAACAGATTGTAGCAAAAGGATTTGATGGGCAATTTTACATAGTAAACTTAATTTAGAGAAGGTATTTATCTTTTTATGTCCGAACAATTGGTGAGCTCTGCTCCTTTATCAAGTTACAAGTTTGCTACTTGTGTTCAAGAAGAATCCGGGTAAGCATTAATTGAGTGAAATTCAAGCGTTTAATAGAACTTTCTAAACATCCAATTGTTCTCTTGTTCTCTTTTAATTCATTTCACTTTGGGAATTTAATAGCTTTTTGGTTTTATGTTTTTTTTTTTTTTTTTTTTTGTAGTCTACGAGATACTCGTAAGGAAGGTATTTAACAAGCACAAAACATTGTAAAGGTTTTGTAAAGGTTGCTTTGAATTGTAAAGGTGCTCATTCCAGAATTTATAGCACCTAATAGCAATAGTACACGAATTTATAAAATCCATGATATTAATTCTGTGATACTTAATGATGGTACTATTTTCAGATACTTGGGGTTTAGTTCTCTTTGGATTTAATCCTTTAAAGTTGTAATCCCTGTGATGGAGTGAAAGGAAAGTGTATAGGGGAGTGTTAAAGCTTAAAGAGACTATAGGTGTTAATTTTGAATCTGTACTGAATATAGGTTTCTGGAAATATTGAGGAAGGCAAGCGATTTTCTGACACTCACTGTGCTCCCGAAAGCAGGCTTTAAGATATAAGGGAAGTAGCGTGAAACAACTCTAGATCAGCGTTTCTGTTGAAAAAAATATCGCTTGGTTGAGTAGTCGAAAGTCCCTAGTTTTGTTATAACTGCTGGTTTGTCTTGGTAAATATAGCGCACAAAGCTCCTACTTTCAGGCTATGCTTTTTATCAGAAACTTAATATGAATTTAATTAGGTAGAAGCAGACAAAAAAAAACTGCTTTGCTGTTTATACAAGAACAACGAGATATTAGTTCGTTCTAAACAATGTGAATAAATAACACTCTAATTAAAAAAAAAAAAAATTAAGAACATCTGCTAAATGATGGCAATCTCTACATGTCCGGAACCAAATATTTTCATCAAAACCCATTCAGTATTTCTCGAGTAAGGCGTTTAGATTTTTAAAACTTAGCCCAGCATGTGTAATCCCCACTCCATCCAATTTTATTGATTTTCGTACGGAATTATCTACACACACTTCCAAACACAACCAAACAAATTTTTCAAAATCCGTAGAATGGTTCTTATGTAAGACATACAACAGGAACGCTTTTGAATATTTTTACTTCTTCGCCACCACAGTTTTGATGATTTTCCGATGGGACGGCCTGTGCATCAAACCAAACCAATGAACCAAATTTTATAAAAATCGATTAACTGGTAGTTGAGTTAGAACTACTTGAGTATTTTTAGGAGATATTTGGGACTTCACCACCAATATCTTATAACGATTTTTTTTTAAATTTTGATATTTTTCAGAGAGGAACATCTGCATGCAAGATCAAACTCAAAAACCAAATACGAGTATATGAGAAAAGATTAATTAGCAGGCACAATATTTGATAACTTTTAGCAGTCAACCCCTTTGTCTTACCCGCACTCAGCTCTATTTAAATGGTTTTAAGCATGACCACCTACGTTCTCGAGTTGGGAATATGAGAACGGCGAAAGGGACAGATAGACCGACAGGCATATAAATGGTGTCCCAAAATTCATACAAGAAGTAATTTTTATAGAAAACACAGGTTTTTAATTAAAAATTGTAAATGTTTTATTGATTCATAAAGTATTCAGTATAGGGTTATGTGTGGAATAGAATATCGGGTAAATGGTCTCAACGGCTTTGCTGGCACATATGCACTCTTTTGTCGAAATTTTCCATGACCGTTTTGCATAAATGAGGCTGAATTTCGTTGATACAGCGCTCAATTTGCTCCTTCAAGGCGTGGGTGGTCCTGGGCTTATTGGCATAAACCTTAGACTTCAAAAAATCTCAAAGAAAAAAGTCCAACGGCGTTAAATCGTATGATCTGGGCGGCCAATTAAGATCACCAAAATAGGAAATTACACGACCAGGAAATGACTCATGCAGTAATTGAATTTTTTCGGGCTATATGGCATGTGGCACCGTCTTGTTGAAACCACATGTCGTTCACATCCATATCTTGCAATTTAGGCACACAAAACTTGATTATCATGTCGCGATAGCGAGCACCATTAACTGTTATAGCCTGACCAGCCGAATTTTCAAAGAAGAATGGTCCGATGTTGTATTTGTATTGAACTACTTGTTGAAGGACGGCCAGAGTGTCTAAGATCATTAATTGATCCAGTTTCCCAGAATTTTTGAATTAATCACAGTTGATGAAGTTAAATCACTATTTCGACCATATTTTGTACGAAAATTGCGAAAAAAGCTGATAAACCTTCATTATTTTTAAAATATTGCTCAACAATGAAAACGCGTTGTTCTTTCGTGTAGCTCTCCATTTTTAATAACCCTGAACTATAAGCTGTCACGCTGTCATCTTTTTTTTTTCGTTGGCAACACTTTACTGCACAAATGGCGCAAAATTCAAATCTTGCGTGAATTTTGGGACACCCTTTAGATAGACATGGATTATACATATACATATACGAGTAACTTAGGCGCATAGTTCTTCATTTCGCTTCTGCATTAAAAATATTGTTTCTAATGCCTCCTCATACAGCTTGGAGGTATATAAAAAAATTTTACAGGATTTAACAAACCAATTGAAGTTGTTCCTTGTTCCGTTTTTTTTTTTTTTTTTGTTCATGTTGGTTTCAGAAGTCGTTGACATGGAATATCTTATCTAACTCACTGTCTAGACTACTACAGAAGTTAATTAAAGCAAGATGACATTGCTATTACGAAAAAAAAGTCATTAAAGTGGTCGCCGATTTGTTAGTGGAGGATTGAGGGATCGTGTTGAATTCCGTTGAGTCAATCCTGTTATCACTTAAGTTTACATGGGATTTCACTAGAATTCCGGACTCAGCTCATCATATAAACATGGTATATGTCTGATACTGATTATTTTTCTTTCGATACCAAGTATGTAAGTATCGGCATTGTCTTTTTGACATATCGAACTTAACTCATGTTGTTTTCCAATTTGCGAAAAATCAATTTATTTTTTATCTGGATAATTTTTCGCAAATCTCTACTTTCACTAACACGAGGGCTGGGTACTTTTCTGAAAGAAATATGAAAAACGTGAAATTTCTTTGAATTTCTCAAATTTAAGAAAAGTACCCGTACGCTTTTCGTATGAAAACTTCAGAAACGTCACTTTAAGGTGGTTTTCAAAATAAATGTAATTGGAAAACATTTGTTTTTTCCAAACAAATAAATCGCAGATTTCATGAATCAAATCAAATAAACTTTATTGAGATGCCACAGATTTGCTTCTTTTGATCTTTTTTTTCCCGACAAAGTTATTAACCGTCACTCATTTGACAGTTGTCATTTTTTTGTGAGGTCAAATTCAGTTGTCAAATGCCGCTCTAATACTCGTACCATTACAAAAAAAATAATCTCGTTTTATGTTCCATTGGGCATTTCTGATAGCAATATCTTTGGAAAACGCCATCAGTTTATCACATCCGAATCAGATTTGCATTTGGTCACAATTGCTGTGACTGGGACTCAAGGTGTCGTTAAAGAATAAGCTAATTCCAGGATGCAGTTATCCATGAAGGAATTAATTGGAGTGCAAATAAAGAAGAAAAGATCATTGATGAATTCCAGAAAAAGGGTAGGCGGGAGAATGGTATGACAGCATTAGTTGAGAAGTTGAAATTTGTCTATGTTATGCTATCTGTTATGACCGATTATTTAAAAAGTTCATAATCCTTTTTTAAAAGATAATGCCACGCTCTATCGAATGTTTTGAGAATACCAAGGCGGACTACTTTTCATTCACCCTATTGCTGATCGCATTGGTTTAATTTTTCCTACGGGTACATACTAGGTCATTAAGTTACATGTGAGACGCTGTTGCCTGAAACTACATATACTGACGGGTGTTAAGGAGACGGTATTTTTTTTCGTTATATTTCATAATGGACAACGCTCTCCATGGCATTTGAAAGAGTTTTATGATGATGTTTGGCCAGGGTAGAACACCTGTTCAATTAAGGGGAGCGATCTCATCTGTGTTTGAAGATTTGTTCACATTAAGATATTTAAGAACTTAAGCTCTTGAATGATATTTGCCCTAAGGAACATTCAAGGCAGTTCAGTACAGGCGGAGAGAGAGCTACCTGGCAAGGTGGAATTTGTTTCATGCAGGAACTTACCACATTTTAAGATGACGTTACAGTCGTTACTGGATGTTATTCTACGTCTAAGATGGTAAACGTCATCGGATTAGTCCCGTTTGTATTGACGAAGATGCAAGTTAGAGATGTTCGAATTTATCACCTACGATTCTTCGAGAGTGTTGCCTGATCGAACTGGCTGGAGGGACTTGTTGGGTGAGGTCCAGGTATTCCCCGGACTGTAGCGCCATCTAATGTATAGCAATATATTTTTGTATTTTTCCTTAATGTCAATTTTTCCTTATAACACAATACTTTTTTGCTGAACGAGGCCGGGCAGGAAAACTAGTTAATTGAATTATTTTATGTGGTACTCAAACCCAAGTGTATTCCAATAGTAAATTACATTTAAATTCTTTTTTTTACCTCTCAACGGTAGATAATTGCATTATTGAACAATTATATAGGTGCGAGTACATAAACAATGATAACAATTTCACTTTGAAAACCCCGGTGTTTCATTGGAAATGACATAAAATGTTGACCTCGATAGCTAAGCATGCGATGCCAAAATGTTGATTCGACGAATTATGGTTGACATTGAAATGCAGTGCAGGCAGAGTCAATCAATATCTGAGAGGGGGCAATAATTATTTTCGCTTTATCTTTATTTTTTTTTATTTATCCTCAGTTATTCGATCAAAGAATCGAACATAATAAAATGAAATTTACCTCATTGACTTTGCCAGATGAGTTTCCAAGGAGACAGGAATTATTCTATCGATTGGGATGGTGCGTGCTTGAATTCATAAAAAAACACACAGAAAACTTCCAATTCGTTTGGAACGGATTGTATGATACCCTATTCCAAGACATCCTCAATAAATGCAATGATATCTTGCAACTCGGAAGATGTTTCGTCGATTTTTAAGTGATTTTATAAAAAAAAAATAAAATTTTGAACTTTTTCTTAGGAAAACTGGACGTGGCTCTAAATATTTGTAACTAAAATTCACCTAATATGCTGATGAGGTTTTCAAAATAAGACACATAATCGTGAAGAGGTTTTTTTTAGTTTTTTTTTTTTTTTTTAAAGAAAACTCTCCCAAGAAATAGGCGTGGTCCTACACAATGTATGAACAAGTTGTAGAGATTTAACGTTTACATATTTTGCCTTACAATTTGTTTTCAAGTTCTAGTATAATATTGAAAAAAAAGGAGATATTTTGAAAAGTGGGTGTGTCTGTGTTTACAACTGTTTACACTTGTACTGCTTATTCAAAATTTCATATTTTTAGCTCAAAACTTAAGGCCTGAAATATGATGACATACAGACGGACGGACATGGTAAATCGACATAACTTTCGATGCTAATCATAGACATATATAAAGGGTGATCCTATTATTAGTGCCACTCTAAGAAAAATATTTTATTGAGCTGCTCAGGAATGAATCAAGGGTTTTACGTGTACAAATATTTTTATTATGAATTGTTCGCTTCTAATTATGTACGTAAAAATATTGAAATAAATACAACATCATAGATATATATAATACAGAGTAATGCCATCTTTGCTGCATTTATCTCCTCTGTGCAGTTTATCTCTACAGGTGATAAACAGGTATAACGCTTGATAAACGGAAACCTTTTGGCAACTAGTTTCGTGGACATTTTCCCAGTTCATAGGGTTTCCGAATTCTAACCAGCGAAGTCCCAGACGTGTCTATTAAAAGCTTCCTGCAATTTGGTGGCTTAGTGATGTAAAGCAGAATCGTAGGGTATATAATCACAGCATTATTCTTATAAGAACTTTCTATACTGTGGCATGTGCCTTTGAGTAGAAATAAACACCACCCTTATTTGGCATAACTATGAAAAATATAAAACGTGCGTAAAATAAAGAAAAATATGTCTTATTCACTGTAAAAGGCAATGATATGACTTTATTATGTTTTTTTTTAGGAACACTTCGTATCATCTTGTTTTCGCTTTAAGCCATTTTTTGTCTCAAAGCCAAACATTTGAATACCACTATAATACATACTTAGGTATACTTTTTAAAATAGTCTCCACCAGTTATATACAAGATGGTATGCACTTCATTTATCGATTTACGTGAGAATGTGTTGATGAGCATTTACTGGATAAATATGTTGGTGAAACGAACGAATAGCGTTTCAAGTGCTTTATTTCATTTAAGGCAAATGTCAATGTCGGTCATTGTTATAATTTTGTTGGATTGTGCGTGTTAATAACAAGAAATATTTTTGTTGCACGCTATTCATTAAATTTTAACTGGTAGGTTCATAGAAATACCTCGCAAAAGGGATTTAATGTAGTCAACTTTTGCTTGCCTTAATGAGATGGATATTGCTTCTTACACAAATATTAGAAGAGTAATAATACTGCCTTCGTAAGCAGAATTACGGCAACAATTGGGAATTATTACACAATATCGTGTATACTAGTCTAGTCAATATATCTCAAACTTCACCTTAACTTCGGAATATCTCTCGGAAGATTGCATTTTTGTACACGAGTTCCTTTGGTCTGGCCATTAAACACAAAAAAGAGAAAATAATTCGTACAAGTACGAACATTTTTGCACGTATTCTCCTTAGCTCTGTCATTGAAATTTTATACTTTCCACAAAAAAATAAACCGCACGACTGGATCGTACGTACTTAAATCTACTCGTATGTGCTGTTCATTTATTTTATGCTTTAAAAAACTAAGAGCCTTAATGAATGGTATACTCAGCTTTCTTTATTGATTTAATTTCAATCTATGAATATCACGTATCTGGCGTCAGCCACGCCTATTTTTTTTTTTATCGAAATCCTTTTTCGATGTTGATTTAAAAATATTGCTTTTGCATATAAGAAATAACAGTCTGTTAAGTTGAGTTTGACGTTTGTCATGGTTCAAACCTGTACACTGTACAATTTATAGAGCATGTTAATGCATATACATATATCTTATTTTTTTTTTTTTCTTTTTCTTCGATTTCAACCAAAAATATTAGAATTTAGTTTTTAGTTTATATCAAAAAATTTGGGTATGGCTGGCACCAAATATGCGTCAAATGTGGAGATTAAAATTGCCACAAAATTTAAAAAAAAACGCCCCTAAAACATTGGCGTGGAAACAGATATTATATGGGGGTATTGTAACGTCTATATTCTTTTTAGAATTTTATTTACGATTTCAAACAAATTTATTAAAAAGAAGTAATTTTTGAAAGTAATGTTGTTTCGTTTGAATAAAAAAAATTGTGAGTGTATAGGTATATGGACATTATATGGAAGAATTGTAGAGGCGATTGGCGTCTATATATGTAGGTATATTCTATTATTAAGACTTTTTGTTTGACTTCAAACAAAATTGTTGAAAATACTTCATTTTAAAAATCCCGTCCCGTAGTAAAGTAGGCGTACGAGCAAACCTAAATAATGAATATTTGTGTATAATAAATATCTTAACCTACAAATGCTAAATACCAAATATGAATTAAACTTGGTTAAAACTGGCTTTTTTGCATTTTGGTCCGCAATTTGTGACCACTGCACCAACCCATTTCACCAAATCTAGTGCATCAATAAAAGGAAAGATGCTACAATGTTTTGAAAAAAAAAATGGTTCATTCACTATCCGATTATTATAGCTATTATACAGGGTGATTCCACTTCCAAACCAAACTTCGGGAGGTGATAGGCCGCATCAGAAGAGGAAACAAACTGTTCCTAGTTATGGGCAATGGACTGAAACCACTTATAATAGCCTTACTCTTCAACGGTATAACGAGAAATAATAAGTGGGGTTTTTTTAAAAGGCAAATTTTTTATCCAACGGTGTACAACATGTAGCCTTCATTTCTATGCGCCAAGTGATTTGAAAATAAATTTTTCATACAATTTTTCATAACATTTTTACATAATATATGTTTTCTCCAAATTTTGTATTAATTACCCATCATAAATTTTTGAAATGTTTTTTTTACTGGAAAGTTCTCATACAATTTCCCGAAGATAGTTTGTATCTGTCTATATCCGTTTTTAAAAAAAAAAAATCGAATAGAAGTACAGATGCACGAAATTATACATTATCAACAAAATTTCGAATAGGGTGCTACAAAAAATATATAATATTTATATAATATTTATACTTATACTTATTTATATAATATTTATACTTAATTCAAATTTATTTAATTTGTCACACAAAAGTTGTTATTAATTCATAGTTAATGCGCTTATATGCAATTTTGCAAAATTGTAACACTTATTTTATTTATTTAATTTTATCTTACTGCAGTATTAAGAAAAAAATCTGCAAAAATTCATAAACAACTCTGGAGAAATACAGGCGGAAACTCTGACTGAGATGGCTCGTGGAAGAAAGATGGAAAGGGACTCATGCAAGGTAGTCTGCAACTATTGGCTGATCTACATACTCGTAATGTCATGGTCATGTTTGATTGGAGTGGTCTGTGACAATGCAAGGTCTATTCCTATATTCCAATAGTTAACGATACCGTGCTTCCTACATATATACGTAATGCTAAGTAATTGCTCCATTCAATCGTCTATGGGACGGCATTTATATGTATACATTGTTCACATTGAGGTCAATTTTCGATCAAATCCTTATTGCAAATCCCCCTAGTGATTTCTGTTATTTTTAACAGATTGCTACAAACGTTCACTGTCATTCGCAATCAAGTCGATTTGTTAAAATCATTGTGAGTGAGTAAAAATCCTCTAAGCATTTCTATTCCTAGGACTCTTCTGAACTGGATATCATTCTCCCTCAGCGTAATAAAAAAAAAAAAAAACCACAAACAATAATAAGATTTCCTCTTTTGACTAAAAGTGAGATTTCCTTTTGTTGCGGTGCGAAATGTCCGTGGGCGGAAAAGGCATCCTTCAATTCATCTTGAGCGCACAATTTACTAACACTTCTTGCCATTTGTGCAGTATTTGTACTTGCGAAAAGGTTTCAGTAAAACTTTTTTTTTTTGTTTTGCTCAAACTTTTCTTAAATATCCTGTTTTCAGAAACCAAATGCAGGCATGTAATAGCAAATTTTTCTCCATTCTGTGCCATTAGTTATTCGCTCACTAATTAGTTTACATTTTCATGTTTCTCTTATTTTTCTCACTTTTTTTTTTGTTTTGAAAGGGTGCTAGTTAGTTTAATTCTATTGTTTTGCTTGCAAATTTTAGTATGTTAGTGTGAGAGTCTTTCTCTTCTTTTGTATTCTCAAGAGGATGACGTTTCAAAGATAAATAATGAACAAATAAATTTCAAAAATACTTTCAAAGATTCTTAGTTTAAGGTGTTGCGGCATTTGCGGTTTTGATGAAACTTGTTTATTATTTGCAATATAAGGTGTCTAAGTTAGGAGAAATTTGTCGAATAAGTTTGAAATATGTGAATGCTTCCTGTATTTTGTTCTTTTGCAGATGTGCGGCAATTTGTTGGAACTCTGCTACGTTTCTATCGAACTCAGTCTCCACCGAACCAAAAACCAACATTTCAGTAAATTCGTCCAAATTTAAAAGGCAAGACAGACTTCCTAATTTACTCATTCAACGCCGTTTCTCCTATATCCCTGGGCTGGTTGTTCTCTTTACTCCCAGGATGAAAGATAAGACATGGTTTTGTGAAACTAGCGATGAAAAGGAGTGCTGAAAACCAAAATTTGAATTGTTTTGAAGTAAATTATTCAATCATGTGTGTACGTTATCCTGAGACAGTAAAAGATTTCGTCTATCTAGACGTCGCTATAAATTCTAAAAATAACTTCAAAATATCACGTTAGCCCTGGGAGGTGGTGGGAGACGTTTACGAAAGTAGGTAATAGAGTGACATTTGTTGACATTAAGCTCTAAGAAGTTTTTGTAACACTAAATAGAGAAACTATTCAGGTCATCCAGCAGAAAGTGACAGTCAGCATGTCATGGCATCAGCGTAGTCCAAAAGTTCGGAGTTCCTAATGATAAGTTCGGCATCGTTCATTGTAATTATAAAGACCAATGGCCCAAGATGGCTGCCTTGAGGGACCCCGGAGGTTGCTATAATAGACCCCGATACTGAAGTTGTAAAATTAACTTTATATTGGCGGTCTACTAGGTACGACTTGATCCATGAAATAAGCCGATTGGAGGAATCTGTCAAACGCCTTACTAAAATCGGTGGCAACGACATCGACTATATTGCCATCATCCAAAGCGCTTAGTGTACTAGACACGAATTCGGTTGTGCTAGTGGTTGTTGAATTGCCTTTAAGAAATCCATGTTGCTTTGTGGAAAAAATTGGCTTCCAGTGGAAGAAATTTGCGTCACACACTATGCGCTTGAAGAGTTTAGCTATGGATAAAAGTTTAGCAATGGGCCGATATTTGGATACTTCGTTCTTGCATACTTTTTCGTGGATATGGGTAATGTAAGGGTTCTTCTAAAGTTGAGGAAAAACTCATTGGGTGATTGAAAGTGGAAGTAGGACTGTGTCAGATGGTTCATTCATTTTTTTAAAAACTGTGGCGGGGAGTCATGACCAGGGAAGTAATTGTCTTTGAGTTTATTAATCTTATTAACAACCATTAATGGGATTACATCCACGGAGACTAGGGAGTTTGTGCAGAGTTGTTCAAATAGCAGAAATAATCAAGGTCAGGTTCAAGAACGTGGTTTGTGAACGACTGGCTAAAGTAGTGAACGATGAGGATGCATCCGAGAATTTGAGAATAGATGGACAGCCGTCAGATTTTCGTTTGAAATCAGGTTCGATTGATGATTCGATCAATGTATCAAAGATAAACGTTTTCGAATAGCTTAGAGAAATGAGCATATGCGCGAAAGTACTTTAGAAGTCAAAGTCATATTTGGATTTTAGATATGGTTGCGATAGTTTGTTTCTATTGTTGCGAAGGGAGCGTAACTCATTGGTATACCAGATTGGAGAGTACGAGGAGTTTTTTTTTTTTTTTAGATAGGTGGGTAAAATTGTACAGATGGAACTTAAGTTAAGAAGTAAGCTATTGAGTTTAGTGAAATCAGCTTTACGAAAATTAAAGCAATAAATGTGCTTTGAGACTGGGTGCAAACTTTATTGAAAAAGGTTAGAAATTCAGGGGATAAAAGCAGTCAAACATCGAAAGAAGGCGATTGGTCTTAGAGAAGATGTAGTTATCGGCGTCAGATGTGGAGATGGGGTTAATTTTCATATTTAAGTTGTTTCGAATTCCATTAACTTCGAATAGGCCAGAGTCAGAGAGGAAATCAGTTAGTAAGACTTCCTTGTCGGAGGTGGCACTAGGGACATAATGGGACTCATCACCAATAATGACATCGTCGCATGAGTCCGCAGCAGCAAACAGAGAGTCGACAGCATTAAGGGCTAACAGGTAGGACCTTATTGGTTGGGATGGGTGTATATAGCAGAATATTATATATGGGTAGAGCTTAGAGATGAGGTATCTTGACACATATAAATTCGAACTCGAAGATTTTGAAAAGAATGGCATCAAAGTGACTGTGTATCTGTTACATGTGCTACAAGTCCATCAGCGCGGAAGGTGTCCAAAGCAGGAGATAATAGTACACTGTTATTAAAGCTGAGGGTTAAATTTAATTCCGTCAGTACAAAAATATCGTAAGGGACTTTTTGTGAGTTCAGGAACACGTCACAGGTTTTCGTGCCCAGTCTTCTAACATTTTGATAGTAGAGTGACATGTATTTGGGTTATTTCTTGGCACATTTAACAACTACATATATGTTGCTGTGCTACCGGTCCATACCATTTATCGGACAGTTGTAGTCCCGATAAATCGTCACACAGGTCCCCAACTTCACGTCTCGCTCCCAACTTGAGGAATCCCATTAAAATAAAAAGTTAAAAACTTGTTAAGCGTGGATTACATTATTTCGTATTATATTTGAGACTCCAAATCAAATTTCTAACCTCATCAGAATGAGATAGAAGTCATCACCAGATAGCTTGAGTCGAAAATTAAACTCAATTAAAATAATAAAATTAATCATCCATATTATAGAATATCACTTATTTATAAGTCACTTCCAATTAACCTAATGCTTCTACATTTAAATATATCCACTAACAAACCACAACCGGTTGCAGTGACTTCAAATGCATTTGCAGCTGATTCGTGTTATTAAATTGTCTTATGTACAACTATTTATCAATTGGATTAAAGTTGGCACAAATAGGTAAACAGAAACCATTTCTGAGTTATTACAATACTCGTAATTGCGATTCTCAGAAATGCCATAATAAATTCTTTTTGTTAATCACTGTCCGTTTAAACTTAGTAAAATCGAGCTTCCCGCCAAAAGTTGTTAGTATCTTTGCTTTTTCGAGCATACTAATTCCATTCTATTGTACCTATAGATATTCCACTTTGTTTATATGACTCCTACGATACGGAATATTAGAGTGTGTATCACGCTCTTAAGTTGTGTTCGTTCCTCTGATATTTGTTTGTTTTAATTTATTTTTTTTTTCTAAACTTAAATATATACTATAGTATTGTAGTATATATATATATATACAATCCAGACATTGGGTGAATGTTCTTTATCTTTGTTTGAACTTGAAATAATCTAGTAGACAAAAATGATGTCGGGTATAGATACTGTTACGAGGTGCTTGCACTTGTTTTTGTTTTGATTTTTAATATTTAATAAGTTTCAATGCATATATATGTACATATACGAGTGTGGAGGGAATGCAAAATATTTTGAATTAATCTTTAGGTCGACGACAACATGAAGTCGTATCTCATGCTATGCGTGATATGTTGGACTTTTTCTTTTAACTCACAGCTGATGATGAATCACAATAGTCGGAATGTGGTAATCGTAATTTTTCATTCGGGTGATGTACGAGTATAGAGATATAAAAGCTTGTTTTACTTGTCAGTTTATTATCAATGTATGGTTTTTCGCTCTGCTGGGTGCCTTTTTGATAAATCAAATTTATAGTTTTATTTGAAATTTAATTGTTGTTAGGAACATTCGTGTAGAAGTTTTAGTATTAGTTTTTGACAGGCATTTTTTAATCTGTGATATAGCGTTGGCACAGCATATAAAATACTCGGATACACTGTAAAACACTTAAAGTCAAGTTTTACTTGAAATTTAAGGTACTTCCTTAAATCCTGCTTCCTCTTGTGGGTTGTACGATCGAGTACGGTTTCTGGCGATGTACTTAAGTTCTCTTTCCCAATTGCTGTGATTTCTTCTCAACTTTGCGCTAAGTATTTCTCTTCCATCTTGTATTAGTGGGTTGCATTGAAACTGTCTCCCTTTCAAAGAGGGTGATTAATCCACTGCCACTTTTGCTCTTCCGATTTTGCTGATGACATCGGTAGATATTGGAAACTCTCTACTCTCTCTACCGGCTTCCAACTATGCTTACTTGAGCAGAATAGTTACATAGTTGTACGTCTGAGAGTTTTTGCTTTCGCAATGTTTATCTTTGTTCACCACTGTTTTTTTGTGGACGATTTTTTAGTAGTAAGATAATTATTATCACAACGCTGTGTTAACTGTGCGGTTACACTGTGCGGTTTATTTTAAAATTGTTATTACTATCAACAAACTTGTACTCGAATTCATACGATATACCTAAAGAAACCCTAGAAATTTTAAGTTATTCAAGTTCACGGTTCATCTCATAGCACCGAAGGAAACCTATTATACTTTTTTAGCAGTATGAGTAGATCTAATGCGCTTTTTCGATATGCAAATCGACTGCGCAGTAAGGAAAATCTGCTCCGCTTTTGATATTTTTAATTTGTTGTTTGTATTTGCTTTCATTATGCAAATGCATGAGTTGCTTGGGAAAAGCTATTAAAATTTGAAATCAGAGGGTGCAACTTTTTACAAATCGTTAAAAAGATTTTTTTTTCTAAATATTTTGAAAATTTCTCTCTATGGCATAATCTTGTATGTAAAGGGTTTTAAAACACAGAATAATTGAGATATGTTGCTGAAATTTATTCCAGGTGTAGCGCACATGTTAAATTTAAGTATGGAATTCGGTCTCGTTCATATGACCACCGCGAGCACGTTTGCAGCGATCAATTCTTTGGAGCCAATTTTCCACCACTCTTCCACACATATTGCCCGGAACGTTGGCAATTTCGTATTAGATATTGTTCCTGAGCTCCTCGAACGTTGTTGGCTTGTAGGCATATACCAACGACTTAACGTAAACCCATAAAAATAAATCTATCGGCGCTAAATCGCATGAGCGAGCATGAGTAAACGATTACCGAACTTCCCCTTCAATAGATCCATTATTTGACCAGCTGTGCGACATGTCGCACCATCTTGTTGGAACGACATATCACTGATGTCAAGTGCATCCAATTCTGGCCAACATGGCACGATAGCGAACTCCATTGACCGTAACATGGCGATCATTTTCTTCGACGAAAAAATACGATCCAATCACAGCTCCGGCATGAAATCCATACCACACGGTCACTTTTTGTGGATGCAATGGAGTCTCTTGAAGCACGTGTAGGTTTGTTGTTGAAATGTAGGATTTTCTTCAAACTTTTGCAGACCCCAATCGGAAAAGTTTCGGCCCTTCAAATGATCAGGAGGCTTCAGTTCTTGAGTTAATTTGATCTTGTAAGCGTGTAGGCCAAGATCTTTACGCAAAATTCGCCACAATGTGGACTGAGAGATTCCCAATTCCTGTGAATGGTGTGGAATCGACTTCGATCGGTGCGTTGTCTCACTGGCACAAGAACATCCAATAGTGAATATATTAACTCGAATTTATCCACTATAGTACGCACAGCTTGTCTGGTGGGACGATTATTACGACCGAAAATTGGGGTAAGCGCTCTTAATTTTTAATAATTTCCAAACGTTGCTCCTTCGTGAACTTCACCATGATAAAAATGACTGGCTGACGTTTTAACATTGACAGATCATGAAAAAAATGTGAGGGTGCGTTTGTATTAAAATACAAAATTGTTATGTCCCTATTGAAAAACCCTTTATATGTCAAATATTGTTCAAATATTGATTTCGAATAAAATTGATTGTTCGATCCAGTCATAGTCAAGAACTAGCCAATTTTCGAAAACCAGCTAATAAGAATGTACCGTTATACGCAATTTGTGACAAAAACTTGGTACGTCATCTGTTGGAATATGTTCACTATAATCCAAATATTAAATTTGAACAAAATCAAAAAAATTAGAGCCGTCTTCAACAAAATAATTTTTTTTTTTTGTACAAAATCGGCCGCTAGTAAAGTACCGCTAATTTTGTGATTAGAATAAAAAAAAATCCAATTTTGCCTCGAATTGTGACTCTACGGACCTCAGATAAGAAGTTTAAAGAAAATCCGACCAATTGTTTAGGCTGCAGTCGACCATAGGTAGACACACAGACAGACAGTCAGAATTGTGAGCTCCACTTTTTTTTAGATTCTCCATTATAGGCATACGCGGTAGTACTCACTCACAAAGACACGTGGTGAAATGCAACCAGTGGTGTTCACTAAATTGAAAGCCACATTGATCGCGTACCGCTAAATAATTTCGCCTCCGGTGTGCAATACACCATTTGATATCATGTGTCACGGGATACTGCTACTTCTACCGGTACCACCTCGGTGTGTGTAAGGCGTAAGGATATTTGTTTTTCTTTTGTACGGCACAGTCTTAGAAGAAGAGATCAAATTCGTATTTAGTACCTATTGAAGTACGAGCGGGGACAATTGTAACACGTTAATGCCAATAATTAGTGTTACAACTCCACTCAAATATATATTTTTTTTTATATAAAACCTTATACCTAATTTATACAATGAATGCGATCGACATCCAACGGAAAGTGAAAGTTTGAAATTATTCCACAAATAAAAAAGTTTTTTAAGATTTTATGCATATGAAATACTTTATTTTTAACATTTAGAAAGTCTTCTAGTCTTGTAATGGGGTCCACTCTTTAAAGTAGCGAGCGGGATGTTAAAAGAGCAAGTAATGTTCTATTAGACGCGAACGTTATGTTTTAGCTGTTATAGATTTGGAAATATTGCTAGTGTTACTGCTGTCTCTTGTTACTTTTGTCCTTGGGTAGTCCAGGGATTTTAATTGATTTTAACTTCGTATTTGTTGTAACTTTTGTTTGATTATTTCAATAAGTAAGAACTTTGAGTTTGTTTAAAAATATTTACTGAGATCTACTGCGCTGTCTTAACAAATCCAATGCGGTGAATCCCTTCAGGTATGGCAACACTGGTCGTCTTCTCTGCGTTTCTACTCCAGAGATAACAACATCGTTTACAGCGTTCCAATGCTCTTAGATAATTTTCTGGCATTGAGCGTCTGATTGTCTACATTCCTATTTAAAAGCAACTTACTATAACTTAATGGCCTATCGACAGACATGCTCATCTCTATTCATCCTGTATAGACCATGTGGAAGGGGCTGTAGTACAGCAAATGTAACGAAGTGCATTCTGCTCACCATTTCCAGTCTCTGGTGTCAAAAAATCAATGAAGATAGATACACATATCTTATTAGCCTATAGCCGAAGGCAACATTAATATATGCTTTGGACTTGCCTTGGATGAAATGTAAACTAAACAGGCAATTCGATGATAGTTTAATGGTTTAACCCTTCTTACAGTATAACTTTTAGATTCGATAAAGTATAATTTGTTTATGTCATCTCCTTTTATTTATGTCATCTACTTTTGTTTATTTACTTCTTCTCCATAGATAATGGTATTTGTAGCCCACGAAATCAACTTAACCACGTTGCAGTCGAATGAATTGATTTATCTTGGGGTTAACAATTTTATCAGCACTTATCCTTGAGCAAATTTCTTATCGCTAAAAGAAAATAATGTTTTCTTAAACTAACGGAGAAAAATGATTGTTCTTCGATATATAGTACAACTTCTTTTGTTCATCTCAATCCGAGAGCAGGGATGTCTGCGATAGTTAAGTTATGGCCATATGTCAGGATGTTTTATTGACTTTCTAATAGAAAAAGAGTATTAAGATAACATAAGTGATAGTATACAATTCGTCTGAGAAGGATTACGTAATACCCTACCCTTCTTTTGTTACCATTGGCATGATAAATACGCAAACAAGAGAAATCAAGAAAAATATTTTTTTTAAAAACGTGAGTTGAAAACTTTTCACTTGCGCTTAATACACCATTGTAATGTATTTGCATGCATTAGTCAAAATAATAGAGAGCACAGCGAAAGGGGAAGGTTTGAAACTCAGATGTTTTTTGGTTTCGTGGATGATGTCCAAACTAATCGGGTAAAATTGGTGCGATGTTTTGCAATCGGTTCTGATTTCTAGTAATTTTTGCTTCCTTGTTATTCGAAAAGTACTCGTAATAGTAGCTACATACTCGACTTCAAAATTTATTTTTATCCCTTACGTCTTTCTCACACTCCTAATTTAGGAACCACTAAACCGATTCTGATGAAATTTTGATTTTTCGTCCAGTCTAGAAAATCATATTTAATCGAAATTCATCAAGTGAAAAATAAATTAATTGACTATCATTATATTCTCTATATATACTATCATTATATTTGATGACCCCATTCAGTGCGATTTTGAAGAGTTTTATATAAGACCATCTACATATTCGACTGGACTTAGAAACCAAATTTCATTGAATTTAGTTCTGGAATTAGAACCCTGTGCACGTTGGCTTTAAATGTTTGAAGGTTGTAGTGATGGGGAAATACAGAGCCTAGTAGATCACTCCACATTCGTGTCGTTTGGTTTATAAACGAATCCCTATATTTGACAGTAGGACCGAAGTTGGGCTTAAGGGTAAATTAATGTGCATTTGAAGCATGAGGCGTATTGCGGATGAAATTTTGAAGGGGAGGAATGCAACTGGCTACTTCTGTGGAGCATTTTTTATAAAAAAAGCGATAAAATAGGGAAAGACACGAAATATTTCTCCGATATTCAAGTGAATGTATGGAGTTCACAATGTCTCTATCACCTATGTATAAGGTCTTGGGTGCAGCAGACCAGACGTAGGCGTTATATTCCAGCTTTGAGCGGATGAATGCCTTATAAATTGAGGCCAGATGGGAAGGGGTAAAATAAAAAACTACCTGCTAGTTCTCAAGATAATTGAAGTTGAAGAATTTTTTTTATCCTGTCCGGATTTCTATGTCCGTTACTGTATATGATCATGTTCAGTAGTGAAATTATTTGAGCAATGTCTGTCCGTTCGTTTTAGTTGTGAGGCCTTACATTTTGATATAAACTATGTTGTATGTTCTTTGAGTCTTAGATTTAATAGTGTTTGAAAACCACCCTCTGCCACGCCCACAATTGTGTTACATTCATGTGTAAATATCGATATATCGGATGTTGTCCTTTGAAGAAACTGAATTTGATTATAGTTTTTGGTCTTTTGTGCTCCATTTTGAACTGGAATTTTAAATTTCTGTGCGTTTTTGCATTATCTGTGAATCGCTACTTGAGGCTAGAATTCACAGGAGACAATCGCGGTGTTATTTTGATGATATAAATTAAGATATAATATTTACACTTGCACAGTTGTAATGATGAAAATGAAGAAGCCTGTATTCTTCTTCATAAATAACTCGGTGTTATGAAGACTACTCACTATTTATGCATGGAGGATAGGTGAAATTAAGCTTCATTATATGCATGGTTGAATAGATTGAAGGGTGCAGTCGGGCTGTACTTCGAGGTTTGTTTGACAACTTCCTACACACTATGTACCCTATAGATGGTAGATGTTTAGTTTTTGTGTAATAAAAACGAAAAAAAACTATCCAAATCCTTTATTATTGACAAGAGTTTGACAAATAAACTTTGATATGTAAAGTTCATCTGTGATATGCACCATTTAATAAAAAGATTAAAAATACATTTACCCCTATTTTTATGTACACTATAAACAACCGATATGACCATGGAAATTATTTGTCAAAGTCGGCTGGCAAAACTCGAACAGAAGTTCACATGCGTAAAACGCTTTTCATTTTTTAAATATTCAGCTTTTCCGTTCTCTCACTACACTGTTATGAAAATAAGATTTAATAGTACCTCATGGACGGAAATGTGTGAGCACGCTCTCACTTCGATTTAATAAGTTTGTATTGCTTTGGATTTTTAATCACCGCACCGAGAGCCAAGGAAATGAGTGTGTGTACAGCGGATTTGTTTTTTTGCGAATCGAAATGAAAAATCTCAATAGATTGTTATCAATACTCTCTAGTAAGCAACACATACGTATGTAGATACATTTTCTGACCATTCTCCGAGCTAATTGTGTGTTCTAGCCCATCACATCCCGTGATTTTCTGTAGTCACTCGCGCTTCCTTCTATCGATACGTTTAGCAGCGGCTATCAAGTGCAGCAATCACACTTTTGTTTCTTTCGCTCTGCCTGCACTGCATTTGAGTTTATGAATCGTAATGAATATTTTTTTAAATTGCAAACAAAACAAAAGCTTCTTCCCGTGTGTTTCTATAGAGAGTTTTAAACAAAATTGAGTCTGCTGGATTTTCACGATTCTCGTCTATTTCAGTTGAATTCTATTATTCGCGAACGAAATATCTACATCTAATCCCTACATACTTACACACATCTATCTTTTACGAGACCTTCGTGCGGGAGTATTTTTAAATTTCTGTGAAAAAAAAGTATTTGCTCCACGGAAACAACCTATTAACGTGCAATCGAAATAAAAACGAAAGAAATTCCCATTTCTAGTGTTAAAGAAGTGCTCTTGTGCTCACTTTATGTGCATTTTTTTAGGTTTGAACAAGAAGGATCATTTACTTTAATATGCTGGAAAAGGATTCCAAAGAGGTATGTGCACTAGCTTATTACAGCACATCCTCTCCAATTGAGTGTGTTCAGCAGGGGGTGAAAACAAAATAAATGTAATTCACATCTTGAAAGCTTCCCCTTCGTTGGCTGCTGTGTGTCGTTCCACCCGCGGTGTTCGTAGAAAAGCTTGTATTCGTTCAATGGGTGACTTTGGAAAAGTCAACGGAATACGATTGCAGACACACAGATACGAGTACTTAGATATGTATTTACGAGTACATGTGAAAAAATTGCCTCCTGCCAGCAGTAGTTATCAATTTTTTTTTCTATACGTTTTCCGTAGTGTGGACTGCGTTTGACTTGTTAATGATGTAATAATGTACAAAGTGGCATGTGGTCGTCTTCCCTTTGTCTGAATAAAAACACCGAAGAATGGACATGTCCTACATATTTGCGGAGAAATGTGTCCTGGTTTAGGGAAAATTGCAAAGTTTTTTTTTTTTTTTCAGTGAAATATTTTTTTAGAATTAGAGGTCAATTGTGTGGTATATGGCGTGGAGAAGAGTCAGAAAGTTCTGCTATCAACCACATTAACCTGTATGTGCTGTGATTGTTTTTGTTTTCCATAACTGCGAGACTACAGACGATAATGATAATGTTGTTTCTAGGTGCACAAGTCTTCCTGTAAAGGGACAGGAAATGCGATTAAAGGGGAAAATGTTAATTGATGATAATGCTAATTAAAAGTTTTGTTACTTTAGAATTTACTGACTCAGCACTTTTATGCTAATGAGTGAATATATTTTGTTCATCTGTTTCATATCTTTATAAGAAAACATTTGAAATATACGTATACGAACTGAGTATACGATGCCCACACACTTTCAGATTAATTTTTTTAAGAAAGAAAAACCACGAGATAGCTCATTGTGTTTTTGCGAAAATATTTGATTTTTTTTTTCATCAAGGTCTAGTCAAAAATTGTTGACATCTGTGGTTCTTAATGTTCACGTGATTTCAAGGTTAATTTATTAGAGGGTGCTTTAGAGAATGCCATCCGATAAAATTTTCCATGGTGATATAATTCTTTTATGGTAAAAACGATTTCCACACCTGGATAGATAAAATTCAATTTACAATCTATGTACTCGTATATTTAGGTATGCATTACAGCCGGGAAGCAGAGTATTGATGGAGAATACAAATATTCAAATATGGTCAAAAATTTCAGTTGGAGAGCTTATGGCGAATTATTAGAATGACTGCAGGCAAACCCATCAAGGAGGAGTGTCACTCGGGAATCGTACGAAATACCCAAGTAAAAAAATCCCCATTAGACAAAATCCCCAAGAAATTAAATCCAATTAGCTATTATCTCAGAGACAAAATATTCATGGACAAAATCCCCAACGAAACAATCTTTTTTGCCAAAATCTCCACGAAATCTCCAAATCCCCAGTGTCCATGTACATGTACATCATGTGACATGTGCATGTAGGTTTCAGCAAAAATCTCACGAAACTCTCTTTAGTATTGTGATAACGATTAACGATTAACATGAATAAAGAAAAAATTATGAATGAATGCACTTTTTAGTCTGACGTGTGTACTCGTATTCATAGCCGCAAGAGACTAAGCTCTGTTTTGTTCGCATCAAAAGTTAAAATGGATGATGGATTGAAAAAATTGGTGTTTGATTACGGCATCTTGAGCACCTGCATGTTAAAGCCGTCCGGTGTATGAGTCGAAGAGATATCCCATAGTACGAAATCTTTCTATCCCGCGAAGGGGTCCACCCAACCATTTCATTTACCCTTTTGAAATGCGGTCAATCGTACCCAACCCAATTTTTCGGGATTTTGGATTTTCGATTTATTGGATAGGGGATTTTAGCCCTGGGGATTCTCCGTTTGGAGATTTTGACACTGAAGATGTCATTTGGGGATTTTGTCTCGGATAATGTCTGTGGGGAAACGTCACCAATCCGTCTATTGTGGGTCTGTGCCTGACAGCGCATTAGAATATGGTACGGAGTCTCCCCAGCTTCATTGCCAAATCTACATATTCCGTTATTTTCCGGGCTTATCCAATTGCCGAGGTGTTCTTTGAGTTTACAGGGGACTTTGAGGACTTTACTTCAGTATTCGTAGTCCTGCGTATGGGGCATTTCTATACCATTTTAGAACTGATTTGATCGTAGAAGCTCAGCGCTTTGGTTATCTCATATAATCGCAAAGCTTTGCTTGCGATAGTTCCTATCGACATAAAGTTGGGAACGTTTTCCGATCGCTTGAATTTCCGTTTGGATTACTGGTTCTTGGCCTGAATACTTCCGCCTCATTCTCTTCAGTTGTCCTCGATCCGTCCGAACCTTTTAAGATTCATTGGTCGACCGATTTTTCTTTATGCATATTAAAGCTAAGTATGCAAGATGATAATGAGTAGGGGGGGAGAGGCACAATGTACCCCAAGAAACAATATATTTTTCTACCCCATCATTCCATATATCAAATGAAAGCTGAAGTTCCAAGAATTCGAATATGTAAAAAATATTTTTTTTTGACAAAATTTGTTGAAAAGAAAAAAATCAGAAAGACTCCAAAGATTTTAACTTTTGATTTTTTGCTCAACCCTATAAGGGCAAGAATTGGTTTCGTGAAAATTTGATCAATCTCGGTAAATCAAATTTCATATTTGGGATTCGCAAGGTCACAATTTTAGACAAAATCTGAATTTTCATTCTAACCCCAATGCTATACATATGATGGCTTACCAGGCTTTTGCGAAAAAATATGTATTGTATTTATGTGACCGTACTTCACTTATGGAACCGGCTTTTAAAAATTGGTTAATTCTCGGCTATGACTCGGGCGAATTTTGTTCGAAATCGATATCTAAACAATGTTTGTCATATACAAAATCAAGGCATACCAAGAATTGGGAAAATGGATTCTGACTTCCCGTCGAATTGTTAACACACAGATCTTAAACATGCAGTTTGAAGGAAATCTGTCCAACTGCTTAGACTGAAGTCTCTTAACCCATCGCCAATAAAGCGGGTGTGGGGATGTGAATTTTCTTATGCAACTGAAATTAAATCTTTCGACTCGGGGATATATTTCCGTCTTTTTAAAATATTGTACTTTATTAGAAAAACTCTTGTGACGCCTTATTGTTAGCAGAAATTGGGCGTGGCTATCGTGTATTTGCTTTGAAAAAAGCAATGCAATGTATGTACGAATTGTGGCAACATCTATAGGTATATATTTTACAAAGAATACATTTTTCAGTTTCTAGTAAAAATGTTGAAAAACGAAATTTTTTTAAATGTGGGCGTGTTTGTGATTTGTTTGCTTTGGATTCTAAAAAGCTTTAATGTAAAACACCATGTTTCTGGCTCAAAATGAGCGGTCCAAAAACTGGTGACGTACAGGCAGGCGGACGAACGAACGAACAGGTATACTTTTGGGGGTCTACCGTTACTATTTCTTTCTGCTACTAACTACATATGTACTCGTACCAAAATTAATATACCCTATGGGATGAGGTATACAAATCTTTTTAATCATCAAAATATGTTTCATCAGTTTTAATGATGGCATCCTAACGTACTGGTAACTGTTCTACGCCAGATTTATAAAATTCCTCTGGCTTAGAAGTTCAAAACGAATCCAGAACACTTTCGACACGGGTCTGATTTCTTATTTTCCGATTGCTCAGATAATTTTGCAAGCTTATGAAAAGGTGGTAATCGCTGAGGCCAATGACAGAAGTGTATGCTGTATGATCTATAATTTCCCAGCCAGAACTGTGGATTTTCTGGACTACAATTTTTTTTTTTTTTTTCTGAAAAAAAATAAATTTCCAAATCCCGGAGCACTCAGACTCGACCGAAGTCCATTGTACTACCAGTCAGAAATCCTTTTGGTGTAGTGGTTGAAGAAACTTGGATTTCATTCGTTTCTCTTTTATGCTCGGGTGGTTGTGTTTGCTGTTCCCCGTCCGAGCTCGAACCTGCACAGGTGGGGTCACAAGCGAACACACTACCCACTACACACACCATGGCCACACACTGGATTACAATATGATGCTATATGTAACGTGTGGACTAGCATTGTCTTGTTTGAAGAGTATCCCCCCGCTATTGATAAATGTTGGCTGTTTTCCTTCAAGAGCTGCCTTCAATCGGTCTAATTGTTGATCATAAAACTCCTTTATGATGGTTAGACCAGGAGAAAGCACTGCAAAATAAACAATCTCATCAGACAGAGAGCATTACTCTTTTAGGGTTTTTTCCTTAGGCACCTGCTGCAGTTTATCTGAAGGAGTCAGTCACTACCTAGCATGCTACATGTTCTATTGAAGAACTGATCAAAATTAAAACGAGAACTTAGACACATTTCTAAGTGCTTTTAAGTGTCTCAGCACAATAGAACTGGAAGAATTAGACTTCTCGGCCAATCGCTCAACAGATGCGAATGGTTTTCATCCAGCAGCACATTATTATTCAGGTAAAATGGCCTTCCTTTGCAGTCATAATCGTTGAGCCCATAATTTCCTTCCCGGAATCTTTTAAACTAATTTGGGCCTAACTTTCAATCATGACATAATATTCGGTCTATTCGGTTCAAATTTTAAACATCGAGTGAAGAAAAGCTAACAATTCTATTTGGGAGGTTAGCATTGCTTTCCGGATGACCTCATGAAATTATTACTAAACAATTAATTATTTTTTATTTCTGTAAATTTGCATTCGTCATGGACAAAAGAGAATTACCTCATTTACCGATTAAATGCAACTATGGTTTACTGACAAATTTACATGTGACTAGATGAAGTGACCACTAGTACCACTGTAACTAGGTAGCAAATGCATTTAGTGGATTGCATATGCTCACTATGAGTATATTTTTATTATTTTTGTTCAGCACTTGTGTACCCCGTTTATTTTTATGGACATGCCATTAATTTCTTATCCTGCTACAAGAAGTAACGATGACTCTATACAGTTTTATTGCAAGTGAAAATTCACAGAACAAAAGTTTACGGAAGCCGGACAGGTATCTTAATATGTGTTGGTACACAAACTTTACAAAAAAAAAGTATCTCAATCTGTTTCTATGTCATATAAATGTCACCTAAAGTTATACTCTTGAATATCGACTGTTGTAATTCCAAGAGATGAAGTATGGCTGAGTAATTCACAGAACTTTTTTACTATAATGGGTAACCATAGTGGGTTAGTTTACCCAGCAATTTATTCTCGAAAGATTAAGACTTCGATAAAATCGTTCTAATTTCTTCTGTCATAAAATAATTTGTTGTGTATTGACATTAATCTAGTAAGTAATTTCTGCGGAATAACAAATCAACACCACTTTACCTACATACCAAATAGAAGCAAGTCTATGAATCACTTATCACTAAAGTCAACGGCATCATCAAATAATATTCACCTTGTATGTTCAGACTCTATTACGCCATCACTTGGTAATTAGAAACAATTATTTTTCACGGTTTGCATATAATCGTAGAGGGCTTATTAAAATCGTGACTTAATTGAATTTCCAGTAGATACTTTTACTGCAATGGCATATCTTTTTATCTACGGAAACGGCCTACGTAAACGTACTCACCACAATATTTTTTTTTTTTTTCTCATATGTATGTCGCAAACTAATAAAGGCAAAGAAACAGAAATCATAAATAAGAGAATATGGAAGTAAAAAGACGGGGAAAAATATTGAAAAAGAGACAATAAAAAGACCGACGAGGAAAATTATAAAATTTTGCAATGGACTCAAGGTCATTGCCATTCATTATCGCAAGTTCTGCAAGTTTTTCATCCATTCAATGCACATGCCATTTGCCTTATATTCACGTATATTCACATACACATCGTTTGCCTATCCTAGCGCTGATTAGAAAAAAAAAGAAGCAACATCAACACAAACAACCTAACAACGTGGACACTGTGCAGTTGCTCACAGTATATTTTTTACCTTTTTTTTATATAAATAAACTGTTTAGAAGTTTCTCAAAATAGTAGTGTCACTGGATTAGGTTAGGCTAGATTGTTTTTTTCTCTTCTTGGTCCCTGCAAAAATATTTGTTGTTCAGTGGTGTCATCTATTGTTAGGCTCATGTGCGACCTTTTCAAGTGCTAGACCTTTTCCGATCCAGCTTAGGCTAAATTTGTCAAGTAACATGACAGATTGTACCAACTTGAATGTCAATTTAATTTAAGTAAGACGCATGCCCGCCTAATCCATATTCTTTTTTTTCGATAAAATACGTTAAGTTGTGCGTGCTGAGTTTATTAACCTTGGGTCCAACTCACACCGAATAGACGTAGCTACGACCGGACATACGATTTAGTAGTGTCGTGGAATACATGGCAAATTGCATGCATATTTTTTCATTAGGCCCAACGGACAATAAAGCGACAAGTGATCTCACAAGAGCTTGGTGGGATGACACATACACACAAACTAGCGGAAAAATATGTCATGTCGGGTCACTTAAGCGAACGTTGAGTCATATGTTGACATGGGTTTCACTTTGAAGATGCTAGATTCCGCGCTGAATGTCTCACTGCCATGTCGCTTCAATATACATTGGGCTTTACAGTTCAATACCATGATATGCTAAACTAGTATGGGTGGCGATAAAAGTATACGGACTCCATTTGTGACGTAATGTCCTCCTTCCAGCTTTGCCTGCAACTTCTTAGTAAAATAATAAAAACCTCAAGCTTTTTAGCAAAAAAATAACTGGTAGGATAAATGCTTTTTGAAATGTATTCTGTTAGCTTTCTCAAAATCGAGTAATGGCCTGCTTGCAAGCAAGACCAATGTCACGTGATTTGACTCCATTAGTCCCTTGACATTCCATACATGATTGCGATGGACTGCTATCCACCAAACTAGATTTTTATTTTTGTCGTGGAGCACTCACTAATGAAAGACAGAGTTTCTGTGATGAGGAGCTTACATGCCCTAAGAGTCATGCTACTTACGCTTGTAGAAGAGAGGAGAACCCAATGAAAGCCGTGATTGAGGACGCAGGTTCAAGTCCTTCTGCTGAGCCTTTTCTAGCAAGGTGCTATTATGACATACGTGCTAAAAGTGATTCAGAGTCTTGCGTTCTCGAACTATTTTGGAAGTTTGAAACAATTGGTGTTAAAGCAGTGACATACAAAAAGCAAAAAGAGCGTTCTGTCGGCCATTTGCTTGTATAACTTCTAAATTATTGAACCGATTCTGGTGAATTTTGTTTTTTTGGTTACAATATTTCTTGTAAAGATTTGAGATAGGACTTTTTCCGTATGAAATGAACAATCTATTACTTGCATACATAAGAAATATGATACCTAGCATATTAATAAGGAATGAAAATGGTCAATTTACATGATTTTTTCAAGTCTTTACTGCGACCTTTGTTGGTACTAGGCCCATCTAATTTTTTTTTTTTTTTTGTAAATTATACCGAAATTGTGGTTTTTGGGTTATTTAGTGTTCCGTACCATAATTTTATAAAATACTAACAAGATGTCTGCTTGTCTGTTTCTCTTGTAATTTTTGAACCCCTAGTCCTAGAGCAACAGACAAAATTCCCTCAATGGTTCTCGAGCGACCCATGTGAGACCGAACATACATGTACACTTGGAACGACAGGTGTTTGTTTGGATCCGACACTTAAAAATACGGTCATACTCGTACATATAATAAATTAACGCTAATAACACGAGGCCCGGCTCGTACTTGACCAATTTTTACTTCCCCTATTCGTCTGTCCATCTACCCGTCTATCCGTCTGTCCATCTGTACCACGGTTTATATATTTAAACGTCTGGATGAATTTACTTCAAACTTTATATCCATGATATGTGGGGTCACAATTCGAGGCAAAATCAGAATTTTCATTCTAACCTCAAAATTAGCAGTACTAGACTTATGGCCTATTTTGAAAAAGTGCAATTTTCTCGAAAACGGTTCTAACGATTTCGATAAATATCATATCTGAGGTAACATGAACGTTTGCAATAAGACTGCTTACTCAGTTTTTCGCTAAAATTTCGAATAACGGTACTTTACTTATTAGTGAACTTTCGTAAATTGGATCGTCTCGAAAGTCGAAAACTTTCCATTAATCCTAAATCTGATAAATATATGAACTTATACAACATATGGAGCAGGTACATGCTACCCTGTCGTGCGCTTTATTTAACTTGACTTGTGTAAATATAGTACATACAGCTTTTGCACTTAAGGAAATAAAAGATGGTGGCAGACAGACAGACGGATTCGCTACGTAGAGAAATAGGGTTCCTCCACGCTCCACGAGGCTATCAGCATTACTAGAGCGAGGTCATCACTTAAGAACCAGCAGCTCTCATGCTCCAATTTATCATAGTTTCAGAAGTTACTTCAATTCAATGCCAAATTCGAATATTTTATTAAAAATTCGATAACAGTAGGTGAAAGATGCTCTCAAGGTATACTCATATAAAACAGTTCAAACGTTTATCTAACTAGAAAATAACATTTCGTTATCGAAAATTATTAATTCCAACATAAGCTACGACTGACACAAAATGTAATTCAAACCTTCACCAGCAGAAAAGTGGGTCCTTGCACTTAACTTAATTCCTATTAAAGTGTTTTTTTAATTATAAGAGATTAAATTCACTGACGGCGCTCTAAAAAAAGAACAACAAATATCTGACGATGCTTAACGCTTAACAACATCGGCATGGTTGACTGATTGAGGGGAAATTTACTGCTGTCGTAGCTTAAGTTACATCATCCGAGTGCTATATTTTGTTGTTAAGAGACCGTCCTATGTCACAAACAATCTCATCATGACGTTGTAAAAAGGAAAAAAGAAAAAACCTTGTAGTACTTACGTGAAAGGAAGAATAATGTTGTGTTATCAGCAAGCTCGTTATTTTCCACATTTATTAACGTCGGTTAAAAGTTTAAACAGAGGAAAATATTTGCGCCCTGTATTTTATAAAATAACAGAAAATATTGTTTTTTTTTTATTGATAATCTATTTGTTGTTGTCCACGATACTATTCTCGTAGAATACAATGACGTTGTATGCGTCATAGATCCATGCGGTGTAGGTCAATATAAAATAGATTTAAAAAGACATAAAGTACGTACAGCGTAAATACTTTAATGAGTGTTGTTACTATGAAAGGTCGAGTGCAAAAGGATATGAAAATAGTTCGTTATAGGTTCATGCTTAGAAGTGTTCAAATGGAAGTAGGTTAATGTTATAAAGTGCATTTAATATTCATTGGAAAAAAAATTCTTTCTATGATTCGAATTCATACATCAAACAACAAAATGGTAGCTCCCTATACCTATTGATTTTTGGAGATAGGTGTATCATAAATAAATTAATAACTTGATTTTTGGTGCGTGCTAGTTTCTGCACGTGTACGTGTTTTTCGTCCTGTTTTTTTTTTTTTTTTTTTTGCTGAATTAAGCCTCGAGATAGCACGTGGTGCATGACTCGATAAATATTCATCACAGTCAATGTAATATTGTACGTACCTAATTTAAAGTCGGATTAAGGATTCCGTCAATGTTTCAGTGGATGAATATTTGTCTTTGAAAAATACTTAGGTCAACTGAAAGAAAGAAGCTGTATAACCAAACTTTAAAAAAAATAAAATAAAAATACAAACTAAAAATAAACAAGTTTACGTGTTTCATGTTGTTGAAATGCTCTTTGTTGTCGTTAGAGAAGAATATGGTGATATCATTAAATCAGCTATGTATGTGTTTTGATATGTTTTTGATAGATATGATGCTATGGTGGAAGGAAGAGCTTAGCGGATTAAATGAGCCCATCGCTAATTTGTAATGCTAATTAACATAAAAGGGAAAACCCGCTTATTGTCCCCTCATTGTGCTCATTGTGCCCGCTTCTGGTGTCAGGTGAGATTGTTCTCGGGCTAAAGGAACTACTAGAAGTGCCTTTGGTTCCCTAAATAAGAATTTAGCTCTTTTGATTTCCTTATCTTTTCGCATCTCTTTTCAAATAATATGTCCACCAATCCCGCAGAAAGATCCTGGTCCGACAAACGAGCTTGTCGGATATGTAAATTTCAGAGAATTATCCGTAAGCGTAGGATATTCTTAGGCAGATACTTTTTCAATGACTTGGAGGAGGTAGGTTGTATGCAACAAAGGGCAACAATTTTGCAGGGAGTTTAAGTGTTTGAAGGAAAATGTTTACCTAGATTTCTGTTTGCTTTATTATAAAGGTTCTTTAGGAATTGCAGTGGGC
The DNA here is from genome assembly GCA_963082735.1 of Pocota personata. Lineage (NCBI taxonomy): Eukaryota > Metazoa > Arthropoda > Insecta > Diptera > Syrphidae > Pocota > Pocota personata. Next base: position 256,358,580 of record OY720429.1, on the reverse strand, counting down.
CCATTATGGTTCGTGGTGTTGTATGATAGGCTAAATACATAACTCTGCTTAACCTAACCAAACCGTTGTGATACCATTGGAGCTATCGGTATTCTAACCACTTAAAGGGCCAATTGAACTAGCGGAAACTTCTTATGAAGCAAAGAATGATTCTGACGTAAATATTTGCCGGGTCGCCAAGGTCGTCGAAGAGAAGAACCCCAGATGCAGCGGTCCTCTTTTGAACAGGGCTTGGCAGGTAAATACTATGGAAATGGAAATAGTTGATCGTTTCCTCTCCCTCTTTTTCCCTGCAGCTCCTACAGAAATCATGTGAAAAGGGGCCTAGTCTTTTGTCCGTGAGGACACCGATGACGGTCATGATCCGCAATCCTTTTAGCAAAACCAATCTATTAGAACGTTTAAGATCTAGCTTAGGCTAGAACGGTGTTTGAAGCATGATACTAGGGGCTTTATTGCCGCTTGAATGTCCTTGAAAACGTTAATATCTTAAACAGATATTACATTACATTTCAGCCAGGACTTTGAGAATGGCCTTTATTTCCGGAAAAAAAACGATCATCTAAGCTAATGTCAATTCGTCTATAAACATCGCAGATTCTCTGTTACTTCTTGCTTAAAATATTATCTGTGGGGATTTAGAATAGAGCTGTTATTTTGAAGAGTGAATTCCGGTCACTGAAACACTCATCACCGTATATCTGTTCCCCTGTCTATTTTCCCACCTCTCGCGAACGTCTGACAAACATCCGAGAGTATTGTTGTCTCGAAAAAACTTCTCAAAACAAATTGCCTTTCGGATACGGCACTAAACTGTAGGTCCCTTCCATTCGTGTGAAAAATATATCGCACACAAGACGAGTGGTTGCGAGAAGCTAAGCCCAAATATTTTTTTTTTTTTAGCTCTTAACTTATAGAAGTTATATGCACGATTTTTACAAATGTCATGTAAAACCATACCCCCAACACCGGTGTCATTTTTGAAAAAAAAAAAAACTTATTTCGTCGGTGGCTCCAGTACAAGCAAAAGTGGCAATAGAAATTTTGTTGGTCATGACTTATAGTTGAAAACCTTTGAGCAGAGTTTAAATTAAAAATCTTTTATTTGCGTTCACAATAGAGTAATATTTGCGAAAAATGGGTCGTATTTCCAAAGTACGTAACCCAAAAACTTATATATAATCATACTAATACAATAGATCATTTTCTGACAAAGAAGTGTTAGTTTTGAGATATTATATTTGCTTCCCCACGAGTCCTGAAGGAAGAACAGATAAAAAATGTCACCAAAAACCGTTCAATATTTTAGAAGTTATACAAGAGTACCACCAGTGGAACATTGCAGTTGCTTCCCTACGAGTCCTGAAGAAACGACAGAACAAAAATGTCACCAAAATCGGTTCTATAATTCAGAAATTATACAAGAATACGACCAGAGGAACCCCCTATCTTTATGGAATAAGTTACAATTTATAAGCATCGTCGTGCCCTTGATCAATTGTGTACACATTGGTATGAGGATTTATTTGAGCACTTAGGAAACCCCCACCACATTGGTTTTGAATTATACAAAATAATATTATATTAGACACTCGTGGGTGAGCTAATATTAAATTTGAAATAAATAAAACTTACAAATTACCGGAATTCACACATACAACACCCGTTGCTGAATTGTTGATATTGGGTGGATCAGCAGTCATTTTATATAGCTAAATTAGTTTAGTCTATTTTAGTTTAGTCTATACTGCATATCAATTAGATGGAATAACAAGTTTCCAAGTTTCCTATAAATGGAGAATACAATTTGGTATTTTGTTTGTTTCTGAGAGTTGTGTGAGGGTTTTGAATGAAATAAACATTATAAGCATTCACAGCAAAAATAGTTGCCTTCTAAACTATAAAACTACATTGTCCTCTTCAATTCAGTTTTAATTTTAAAGATTGCAGATAAAATTGTCACCATGTATTCAGTTTACATTTTAAAGATTGGGGATACAAATTTTATAAACAAAAACACGAAATAAAACTTTTCATCACTTTCTTCTACTATATATAAAAATAGGAAACGATATAAAACAAAGCACATCAATTGACTTAAAAAGAGAAGCTGGTACATTTATTTTAGTCTTTTTTTTTGTTAAGGTCAACCCGCAAGTATGGTGGGTAAAAATAGAAATTTCTATCATTGTTGGCTAGTTTTAGTTTTTTTCACCCATAAGCACAGACTACTTAGTTAAACCCTTCAACACCTGTTGTTTGATAGAACTACTAAGACTATTTGGCGACAATTGCTTTCTATTTAATCGACTGCAATCAAGAGTTTTCTAATTCAATTAAATGTTTCGTCGTTTTGTGTGGTACGTGAGATTCGATCAGCTGATGCAATCTTTGTACTATAGTTTGTATGTATATATGAGTAAATACCATTCATACAAAGAATATATGACTATTTCTTAAAACAAAAAAAAAAAAAAAAAAAAAAAAAGAATTGGGCGGAAAAATAGTACGCATACGCCATACAAACGGAAAACAGTTTCCCTTTTACTGTTTCAATGTCAAAGTTTTGATTTTATACACATTTTTTTTTATTCATGAATTTAAAAAATAATCTAGAAATAATTAGTCTAACTGATGAATTTATTCGCTTGTAATGAATAGTACTTTTACTTTCGTGTCAAATATGTCCAAACAACTTTAAAATTTGAAGCCTGTACTTAATGCATTGAGAGTGATTGTAGGTGTAGCTGTGGGAGATTTTTATAAGTTTTACTATGCTGCATTTTTAAATCAAAGAGTCTGCTTATAAAGGGTGTCCCAAAATTCACGCAAGAAGCAAATTTGATAGAAAACACTGGTTTTTAATTAAAAATTGTAAATGTTTTATTGATTCACAAAGTATACAGTATAGGGTTATGTATGGAATAGCATATCGGATAAATGGCATCCACGGCTTTGCTGGCATATACGCACTCTTTTGTCGACATTTTTCTTGCCCGTTTTACATAAATGTGGCTGAATTTCGTTGATACAGTGCTCAATTTGCTCCTTGCAATTTAGGCACAAAAAACTGGATTATCATGTCGCGATAGCGAGCACCATTAACTGTTATTGCCTGACTAGACGCATTTTCAAAGAAGAATGGTCCGATGATGCCTCCAGCCCAAAATCCACACCAAACAGTGACACGTTGTGGATGCATTTGTTTTTCAATAATCACTCGTGGATTTTCTGAACCTCAAATTCGACAATTTTGTCGATTAACAAAGCCATCAGGATGAAAATGAGCCTCATCGCTGAAGATTATTATGTTTGAAAAATCAGCATCCACTTGTTGTTGTTCCATAATCCATTCAACGAACTCTCTTCGCTGTGCATTCTCAGTAGGCTTCAGTTCTTGAGCCAATTGCACTTTGTATGCATGAAGATGCAAATCTTTCGTGAGAATACGCTGTAGAGAGCTTCTCGAAATGTCCAATTCTTGACCACGGTGCCGAATTAATGTTCCTGAACTCTCAAGAACACTCTCACGAACTGCTTCGATGTTTTGTGTTGAACGACTTGTTGAAGGACGGCTAGAGTGTCTAAGATCACTACTTAACCCAGTCTCCCTGAATTTTTTAATTAATCTCTTCATGTTTTTTTTTAGTAATCTCCGACCATGTTTTGTACAAAAATTGCGCATGGTACCTGCTAAACCTTCATTATTTTTAAAATATTGCTCAACAATGAAAACACGTTGTTCTTTCGTGTAGCACTCCATTTTTAATAACCCTGAACTATCAGCTATTCATTAGCAACACTTTACCGCACACATGGGGCACAATTCAAATCTTGCGTGAATTTTGGGACACCCTTTAAAATCTAATTATTTTGGTTCCAAAAGTCTCCACAATCGATTACATTCGGACTGAAATAATGGGTATGCTATCATTTTCTTAAGGATCTTCTTCATGTAAGCAGAAGGTTGCGTTAGACATGATTGTGAAACAATTCTATTATATAGCTCTAGAAATCGTGTAAAAACTGAAGCATTATCCTTATGCCGCGTGCATTTTAATACTTATGGCGAACTCTTTGTTGAAATTATGAATATTTAATGAGCAGGAGCATTGCGGTCATACGTTCGTACTTTTATAATCTCCACAAATCGCGATGTTATTCCATTCTTCAACTTCCTCATCTCGAGAGTCAGTATCGACTGATCTGGTTTTTTGGTCTCCAAGAAAATCTTACTAAGATAACCCAATCGCATTGTAAGACTTAGCTTAGTAGTCACAAGAGCTCGTAAGCACTTGCTTTATCCCCGTCTTTCATCTTCTATCCAAGGGATCTTTTTCAATATCAGATTACTTCTATGACCCTTTTCTGCATATTCTGGACACATTTTCTGCATTCGCTAGGAGCAATGTTTTTCTAACCCTCTGCTTAATTTGAGATCCGGGAAGTGAGCTGGCCATGCTTAAATCTGAATTTCTTTGTTTTCGAAACAGTCGGTTGTTTTTTTCGAAGTGTGATAGGAAGCATTGCCCTGTTGGAATTTAATGGATGTTGATCTTCTAGATCCCTACATTTTATCACATGACGCCTGTAGCGTAGCTTTCAATTCTAAAATATAGCTATCGCTGTTCATCCAACACCATGTAGCCTCAAACCATAATGCTTTCCCGACCATGCTTCACTGTGAGCACAACGCAGTTTGAGTGATAAGTTTCAGTTCTCCTTCTAACAAACGTTGTCTCAGGGGTTCCTTAAATCTGCAACGAATTGTGAAAAAATTGAGGTTAGTTTTATATCCAGTTTACGTAAAGCTCGGCTTGTTCTAAATTCGTTGTATATTAATTCAGATAGATTATAACATTATGAATTTTGCTTCAATAATCTTCTGTGAAATCCTTATGATGTCGGGCCAATTCTAGTTACCATTTTTGTTAGTTTCCGAGAGCCGGGCTTTTTACTAGCCTTGCACCTTTTTAGCCCTGCTTCTCTCAATATTGTTTTCACTGTTATTGAAGTAATTGGAGAACCGCCATGATCAACGAGGTTTGCAGCTTCGGTGTCTCTTTTGCTTTCTCAGAAATCGGTCGGTTTATTCCTTTACGGAGTTTGCTTTGATTGGCGTTATTGTAATATAAAGACAGTAAAGGTCCAATCACCTAAATCAAGCATTGTCGGGCGCTGTTAGTAGTTAGATGGAGGATCGCTTGTCAAATTGTAAATGTAAAAGTGAACGAAAACTTAACGAATCGAAGCAAGAAGCTATTATGGTCACACAATACAAATCCTTTGTATTTGCACTGTTTCGGAAGTGGTCGTACGAAAGCATTCTTCTATTATAGTTCAGCCTTAACTCATCGCAAAGTCTGTTATTAGACTGTGACTCTTGAGTCATGACTCTTTTGAAATTATACAAGTGGTAGAATTTCGATGCCTCTTTTTTGACGTTTCTGCTCTCCTTGTTCGTTATTTTTCTATTTCGCTTTATTTCTTTTCATTACCTATGGAGGGCAGTCGACAAACAATGACGTAAGGAATTTATTGGTCGAAGGAAATTGACTTTGGAGTTTTAGAGAGTTCTAAACACTTCACAACCGAAAGAAAGAATAAAAGAGAGCTGTCAAATTAGAGATATGGAAAAGAGTCGTCGTGTAATCGCACTAGGCTCACAGAATGAAAGAGAATAGAGGAAAGAGTCATGACTCAAGAGTCATCGTATAATAGCAGACAAATCGACAAAAACTGATTCAAAAAAATTCAATGTTTTTCTAATCAGACAGTTTCAGCAAAACTTGTATTTATATACACTGCGTGAGGATATTTGGGAAAACCCACTCATTAGGAAAATTCATTCATAAATAGTTTTCATGATCCTAATAACAAAAATAAAATTTTATGATTTTTTCCAATGCTGTAGATGCATTTGCTGTTTTTGAAGTCCTCATTTTTTTTATTAAGAAGCTTCTTCTGACTATTTTTACTCTCAGATGTTCGTCATCTGACCGTGAAAAAAACTTGTTGGTATTTTCTGGGACTCGAACTCTCCCGCTCAGTGAATTTTACGTTTTGAAGTTATGTACAAAGTGGATGCCGAATTAATATTTTTTTTTAATCTGTACAAATACGAGTGTTTTCAAAATGACTCCAAAATTAATGGATATCGCTTTGAAGTACGAATATTCAGAAATTTTTTTTTTTTTTTTGTGGTGCAAACCCTTAGCGGGAACTCACGGGGAGGCCTGATGACGAGAAGCAGGTCCCTACTCTCGAACAATAGATTAAAAGAAATCTATAAAAATAGGGTAGTAAAAACATTCAGAAAAGTTACAATTCATCTGGAACGGATCGTATGATACCCTCTCTCCCATACACAGCCTTAATAAAATAGGCGTGGAGTTTACAAAATTTGACTTCCAATACAGTGATATCTGGCTATTGGCTATTTCCCCGATTTTAAAAATATTTTATCAGTTTGTCAAGATCTCCAGAAAGCCTCCCCAATGCGAAATATTTGTCGACCTGAATCACACGATGTTCCCACAACGGTGCGAATATATCGCCAAGGAGTCTGCGACAAAAATAATGCGTGCTGCGAATTAAATAAATTTCTACAGTTTCGCAAACTCCTGCGCGGTATATTCGCGCAATTGACTCTCAATTGTTTCTGTGTATTTTTAATCGATGACAATTTCGAAGAGCTTGAGTTTGGCTGTCGTTGCGAATATTTGGCGTTGGTTTAAAGGAGCCTTGCGAAATCTTGTCGCTTTGGTGTAGATAAATAATTGTAGTCGCCGCCAACGAATATATCTTATTCGTTAGTTTTTCACGGAAAATAGCACATTTGTCTTTTGAAGTAAATGCATCTTAAAAGTGGGCGGGGACCTATACAAACGAAAAGCAAAAAAGAAAATGAACCAGAGGATGGTGTAGTCTAAAAACCGTCTGACTTTGCATCATATTCTAACTACGTATCCATGAGTGGCCGCCGTGGCTTAGTGCTTGAGTGCATATACCATTAAGCGGGCGACTCAAGTTCAAGTTCCAGAAATACAAAAAAGAAAGAAATCCTTTCACAAATGTCTGACAAATATCCGAATGTAAGACTGTCATAAAGAAACTTCTCAAAATTTACCATTCCATTTGTGCAAAAGATATAACAAGCATAGCGCCAATATATTTTATTTATATTTTTTAATTACATACATATGCACATACATATCTGCACCTATGTAGATACATCCTTATAAAGGAAATTTTATACGGCTCTCTGCTACGTATTAGGTGTGCAACTAAGTTCTCGCTGTTTTTTTTGATGAAAATGCAACTTTATTGTGAAAAAATGGTTACAAATGAATCATTCAAAGTATTGCCCATCGCTAGCTACAACCTTTTCCCATCTTTCTGGCAGAGCTCGAATACCGTCACGGTAAAAGTGTTTATCTTTTGATGCTATCCACGAATCAAGCAATTTTTTGATGTCTTCATATGAGCGGAACTGCTGATCAGCCAGACCATGTGCCATCTAACGGAACAATTAATAATCGGATGGCGCATTATCTGGGGAATATGGCGGGTGGGGTAGGACCTCCCATTTGCGCGTTTCCAGGTAGGTTTTAACGGGTTTGGCAACGTGATGCCGAGCGTTGTCATGCTGTAGAATCACTTTGTCGTGTTTCTGCTCGTATTGTGGCCGTTTTTCGCGCAATGCTCGGCTCAATCGCATCAATTGAAGTTCATACCGTTCCCCAGTGATGGTTTCGTTGGGTTTCAATTGTTCATAATAAATGACACCGACCTGGTCCCACCAAATATACAGCATAATATTCGCAGCGTGAATATTCGGTCGAGCCGACGACATAGAAGCATGACCGGGCAGTCCCCATGACTTTCTTTTCTTTGGGTTGCTGTAATGAATCCATTTTTCACGATGCGATGAAGAAAACCCTTCCTGTTTTGCCGCTGGAGCAGTTGTTCATAGGTGAAAAAACGACGCTCAACGTCCCTTGGCTTCAAATCATAAGGAACCCAAGTTCCTTATTTTTGAATCATTCCAAACGCATGCAATCGCTTGGAAATGGCTTGACGGGTATCTCCTAATGCTGAAGCAAGCTGTTCTTGTGTTTGGCACGGATCGTCATCGAGCAAATCCCTCCAATTCAGCGTCTTCGAAGGATTTTGGCCTTCCTTCACGCGGACGGTCATCAACATTGAATCACCGTCTTTGAAGCGACGGAACCAATCACGGCACGTTGTTTCACTTAGAGCAGCATCTCCGTAAACTTTTTGGAGCTCTCGATGCGTTTCAGCCGCCGTTTTCTTCGAATGAAAGAAGAAAATCAACACTTCTCGCAAATGACGATTATTTGGCACAAAATCAGACATTTTCACACAACCAAAAGTATATGACGCCAAAACAAAATCACTAATGTGTCAAAACAGTTTGTTTACCATATGTCTAAGCTCGGTTCATGACATTTTGGATATGTCAAAATCAACCAGCACTTACTGCTGGAGCCGTCTATTGACAAACAGCGAGAACTTAGTTGCGCACCTTATATATAAGAGCATTTTTTTAGGCCGTACTGAGTTACCAGATTATACCGATTGTAATACTAAATCTTCGGTATCTAAAAGGTTTCATGTACTTGATTGAAGCCGATCATAAATTGAGTTGTATTTCCTGCACATACCCATATGTCTTATCATATATATTCATGTGCATTCGTTGACATCACTAAACAGATAAGATCAACCTATACACATATAACATTATTTTGCTTGGCGACAGTATTGCATCAGGCGACTGAATGAATTGATATCCATTGTCATCTTATCTATTTTGATTCGGTAATTAGGTAAGTATTTTTAGCCGAAAATCAAGTTTAAGAACCTTTTTCGCTGTGAAACCATAACCAATACTGCCCCTACTATGGCTTCCAACAATCATGTTACATCAGTTTAATTAGGTTCCAATTCGCTTAAAGGGAGTATCTGCTAATTATATCACAAACACTCTCCAGATCTGACATTGACATTTATATCATAACCACATACCCACCATATGATTGCCGACTAAATTGGGAATACCCCAAAAGATGACTAATTATTGTCTAAGTCTATTCCGTGGATTTTCAAATCAGAAACCCAAATCGCCGCAAAGAAAACTAAATTAGTTTCGCTTGCAGCATGGCACGTCCTTGTGTCTTGTGTGTAGTATTAGTAAACTGACGCGACTAAGTTCGGGCCAAATATTTGAATATTTTATTTGCCACAGCGCGGATGACATCGTAATCAGAAAAGGAAATAAAAAGATTCTAGATACTCTTTCGTTGCTGTATGTGGGAGTATTTCTGTTTTTTTTTTTTTCTTTATTTTGTTTTTTTTATTTGGTAAATGCTTTAGTTGATAAGAGACAAACTGGTTATACGGCGTTGTTCAGTTCGCAATTATACGTGTCTAGCGTTTAACATTTCGCGATGGAGTTTGGTTATTCGTCAGATTTCTTTTTGCGTCTGGGAAGAGTGTTAATATTGTTTTTTCGTTTTAGTTTTTGTACTCATTTGTTTTGTTAAGAACACTTCGAAAAAATCCACCCGCTACGTTTACTATACTGATTAAGAATAGGATGGTTGTGTGTTTCGCGCCAATTAAAACTTACTTTTATTATGTAACCATAAATTTACACGGACGTTTTTTTTTTTTTTGTTTTGTTTTTCAGGGGTCGTCACATTTGAAACGAGCCAATACAGACAAACTAAAGGAAATCTTCTTTAAATATGCATCTCTACAGAAGGATGGAGAGTCTTTCATGACCAGTGAGGATTTTGTGCGGAAATATTTGGGACTTTTCACAGACGCTGGATTTAATGATGTGAGTTTGATTTTTTTTTTCTGTTACAGTGTGGCATGCAAGGGAATTTTGATACTATTTTTATATCTATAGGTCTTTTTTTTTTTTTGTTGAATTAATATTTCACACCATTTCACGTAGTCCTACGTCATTTAAAGTTTATAAAACAAAGTAATGGAGAGAAAAAACAGGTATAAATATTGTCTGCAGCACTTTGTTAAGCAGAGCGTACAAGTATTAGCTTTAATATTCACAGTAAAAAGTAACATAACCGTCGACGAGGTGGCCAAGACATTGCGTTAACTATTCGATGATCGTTGGTTCGCATTTTCTGTTCATAGTTTTCAGAGTTTCAGTATCTACTTACAAGGCAACACAAAGGAAGAAAGGAATCCTTATAGTAAGAGCCAGTTGTCAGTTCGTCCGCCATTTTATTCTTTCCTAATAGCGGTTTACTTATTCCTACTCCTGACAATAAAACGAATCGTTTCATCCATTTCTCATGAAAATTGTCCCAGCTATTTAGGCTGTCATATAGAATCACCACAACACGTATACCCACGTGAAACACATCTTCTCTTATCTTTATCGTAGTTCGCGATACAAATAAAAGCAATTGGAACAAATAAATAATTACAAAAGTTGATCTATTTTATCAGCACAGTATATAATAACTATAATAACCATAACAAATATAAATTTATCTTTTTTTTGTATCTCGTACAAACACATTATTGTAATTGGACCGGAACCCTCAGCACTTAATGTAAATGGTTATTCATTTCGATGTTGAGATTTCACATCCCTATCATATGGCATCTGTCATCTGTCATCCATAGTGACAGTTGGTTAGTTCTTGTCTTACCATTTGGCAATACTTGTATGGATCGTTTAACTACCGCTCAACGCATTAAAATCGTTGCATCTTACTACAAAAGATGTATCGCGATTCGTATTAAGGACAGACTGTGATGGTGATGGTCGCCTAACTGAACAAATGATTAGAAACACAATAGTAACTGAAAACATAGCTGCTGTAAGTATCTCAGTTACCGAAAACCCGAAGTTGTCAATTCCACGCTGTGCTCAGCAATTGAGCATTTCCTTCAGCTTCGTTTGGCGTATTTTGCGCTTGGATTTGCATCCTCATACCTATGAAGTCTAGACTGCACAACAACTAAAGCCTGTTAACCCATGTAGTCTCTGAAAAGCACCTTATTACCTTAAAATAGCTTCAACAAAACGCTTTAAATGAGCTGCCTAGATTGACAGCTCGGTGTGGTTTAAGTATGAATCGCCACAAAACTGAACTAGTGGAAATATAAAATTCCAGTCATTGGCTCTCCGTCCCTTAATGGAATAAGCTTAACTTTCTCTAACGAAACAAAATATCTGGATCGTATTTTGGATAGGAACCTAAGCTGGAAACCTAGCATAGAAACCATAAAGAAAGTCACGGTAACTCTTTTCTCTTGCAAAAAATGCTATTGTGAACAAATGGGGTTTACAACCCAAAATAACTCACTGGCTTTACATCTCGGTCATTACACCGATGTTCACATACAAAGTTCAAAAATCAACTTTTTTGTGCAGTCTGGTGGACTGCCTTAAATAAAACCATAAAACATAAAAAAGCAAGGCAAAGTTCAAAATTCATCTTGTTTGTGCATAAGCGGAGCACTACGAAGGACACCTTCTGCAGAACTGAACACTCTGTTTTGTCTGACACCCCTCGACATCTTTGGTAGGCAAATGTCATCGTATGCAGCTATTCGCCTTAAAGCGTTTGGCCACTCCTCTATTTCCAATGACTTCAAAATCTTTCGTGAAAACATTGACTACGCCGCCATACCCAGGTTAAATTTTGATAAAAACTGTCAAGTCACCATCCCTTCCAGGTCATTTTGGGTATTTCTAGAAGACAAGCCGATACATTTCCACACTGGCATCTTCTCTGATAGGTTTGGTCTTAGCCTTTCCTTCCGTTTCCCAAACCATTGTACTGGGTTCCAGGTGGAAATAACGGCAATAAAATAAACATTTTCCTGGCTAAAGAAAAACGTGATATCAGCATCTTTTCTGACAGCCAACCAGCAATCAAGTCCTTGGAATCGTTTTCTCTAAACTCAATAACAGCTCTAGATTGCCGATCGTCTATTATAGAGAAGACGGAGCAGTTCAAAATTCATATTTTTTGGGTGCCAGGGCATAGGGACATCCCAGGGAATTGTAAGGCCGATGAACTTGCCAGACATGGAACAACGATACCCATTCTACCAGATGAAGTTACCTTGGGTATACCGATCGCTACATGTAAACTTAAATTAAGCTGGATGCTATCGAGCGAATAAATATTAGATGGACAAGTGTTACAACGCGTCTAGCGAAAAAACTGATTTGGCCCAAGTTAGATGTGAAACGGTCTGAGAATTTAATTTCTCTTAAAATATTGCATATGAGCGCTGTAATTAGTACCATCATTGTCTTATAGGCAAGAATTGAAAAGATTTATCTAGGATCTGTAAGGATGAAGAAGAGAAGGAAACTATTCTTCACCTTCTTTGTACCTGCCTAGCTCTCTCCCGAAGAAGAAAACTCCACTTAGGAGCTTTCTGCTTCAGACACCTAAGCGATCTGATAAAAGTAAACATTAGAAGGCTCCTACGCTTCATCAGAAGGTACAATGGCTTCAACGAGTAGGTATGAGAAGTATGTCTTTCAAGATCCATGTGGTATCAAAATGGACCTATCATTGATCTAGGTAAGTGTGTCGGCCTAATCTAAGCTTGTCTAGTTCAAAATAGTCTAGCGGAAAAAATTGTATGTCTTATTCCGGTCGGACTTTGGCACAATGATTGCAGATGCGTTTCTCAGAGCGACTTTTCAAATTGAGATCTACGTATCTTGAAGCTTCTGCACTCCTACTATCTTCAAGGGCGGCTGATAAGTTCGCGGCCGAGATACTCAAGAATGAGTCATCTTCTTCATTAGTGATAGCACTAACTGAATATCACCTCGTTTCAGTAATAATCTCATTATATTATTATCTGTAGTAGGATAAACATTACCATGTCAGCGGAAATCGGAAATTCTCGCAATTTTGAACATGGGACCGCGATAAAGTCCCTCGTGAAAAAAGGAAAATCTCCTAAAAAATTTTTCGAAGACATGTCATCGACTCTTTAAGATTCTCGGCCTTCGTATACCATGGTCAAAAAATGGGCTCGCTTATTTCAACTAGGGCGAGAGAGCTGTGAAGACGACCCCCGCCTAGGTCACTGAAGAAAGCGTCAGAAAAGTTAAAAAATTAGTTCTGGCCGATCAAAGAATAAAAATGTGGCAGATAGCGGACGAGTTGTGCATCAGCAAAGAATGAATTGGAGAAATTTTGCGCGAGCATTTAAAGAAAAAAAAATGTATACGCGCTGGGTACCGAAAATGCTCACGACGTTCGACAAGCAACGATGACTCGAGTGCTACAAAGATTTTTCTGAGTTAGCCGGGGACAATCTCGACGAAATTTGCAAACCGAATCGTAACTGTAGATGAGACTTGGGTTCGCCAATACGATCCGGAGTCCAAACAAGAGTCTATGCAGTGGATTAAAAAAGGGGAGAGGCCGCCGAATAAATTCAAGGCGACTGCTTTTTGGGACAGCGAAGGTATTTTGCTGATTGATTACCTGCCAAAAGGGACTACGATGAGTGGTCAGTATTACGCAAATTTATTGACTCAGGCACGTGAAGCGGCCGTACGGAAGCGATGTGTGAAACTCAGGAACGGAGTGTTGTTTTTGCAGGATAACGCGCCTATTCACAAGGCGAGGATTTCGAAACAGGCCTGAAAAGACACAGGTTTTTCAACGCTAGACCACACACCCTACAGCCCAGACTTGGCCCCGAGCGACTTTTTCCTTTTTTTCAATTTGAAAAGGAGTTATGAGGCCGGAGATTTGCATTTTGAAGGAAAAGAAAAATAATATTTTTTCGGTGGTATTAAGGCACTGTATACCCGATGTGAGAAATGCATTTCACTCGAGGGAGATTATATCGAGAAATAGTTTTTTTTTTAATCGGATATCTTCTTTAACTTAATGCCTTTGCCCGCGAACTTATCAACCGTCCCTCGTACATACATGAAAAAAAAAAATCATGTACTCGTACATTGAATGATAGAGTTTCTTTGAATGGAATGCTGATCCTGATTTTTATTAGACACTCAAAAAATACTATAAACTTTTACTGTTTAGGTTATAAATTAGATAGACAACCGACGAAATCCAGAAATTTATGGTTTTGGCGGCAACTCTTATCGCTTAATTTGAAAGTAATTATTAGTTCCAATTATATTTGGACAATGTTTTGTGTTCTTCCCCCATTATTTGTGACCTCAAATGAATTTTTTTTTTTTTACTATTTATAGGAATCGGTGAGACTGCTGGCCGGCATAGCAGACACAAGTAAGGATGGCCTCATTTCATTTGCTGAATTCCAAGCTTTCGAAGGATTACTCTGCACTCCTGATGCCCTGTACAAGACCGCATTTCAATTGTTTGACCGCAAAGGCAACGGATCAGTATCGTATGGTATGTTTTCTTGTTAAAATTTGTTGATATTGGTATGAATTGGATTTTCGTGTGATTAATCTAATTGCTGATTAGACTTGGTGATTGATGGTTGTTGAGGTTATATTTATGTAAGTGAACCTGTGGTTGATAATAGCGCCATGAGTATAATTTGCGGAGTGCAAAGTTCAGAAGCCAAATTAAATTGGAAACAGGGTTCAGATTTATGATTAGATTGTGATTTTTAATTTTGGATTTAATCGCTTCTGAAAATGGAATGGACGATGGACTTTTTTTTTCGGAGAAGCAAATGTCTTTAATCAGTTTTTCACATTCATCTAAGAATTCTATCTTTTACTGAATGAGTTTTTTTTTTTTATAATTTAACTCAAGTAGTAAAGAATAATGTGAGGTGACACTTTCAGCATAAAAAAATCAGAAAATGACTCACAACATGGGAATGAGGGAGAGTGGATTCATCACTTTTCAAGGGACATGTACTCGTATTTCTTATGCAATAGAGGACATTTGTTGATTGAACTCTGCCTTGGAGTATCTGTCTAACTTATGCGAACTATAGTTTGATGCCCCAATCTTGTCCAGTGGGTGAGCCATTTCATTAGCCATATATCTTTTGTGTGCTGTGATCCAGTGATACAATTCCAAGAGGATCGTGACTGTCTCGAAAGATAGTTTTGATTTCGGCTGGGATATGAGCTGCTTTCTGCTTGAAAGCATTTAGAGAGGTGTATACTTACACAGTTGTGTTTTTTTTTTCAAAACCTCTGGATCCTAGGTTCTCTCGAGGGTTAGAACACTTTGAGACTGAGTTTTTAGAACTCCCACTTGGGCTCCTCACTGACTCTTCTGGCTTTCCAGAGAAGTTTGTTTTACTATTTTTGCGGCAGTTCGTTTGCCCACCATACACTCTTTTTGATTCATTAGGAGGTCTTCTCCTTCTTCAGAGTCAGAGTTCTCTGATCTTTGCTGCTGTGTTGGGAAAGAAAAAAAGAGCCTAACCATCCTTATTCCCATAGTTGTGTCAACCGAAAACAAGGTTGCAGGTACGAACCTCTATTCTCATCAAGTGATGGATAGGTCCGCTTTTTCCTTCTAAAGTGCTGGCTGCTTTACTATAATAAAAGGTTTAGATATGCTGTCTTTATCATGTTTGTGTTTCCAGGATAGGAAATTCTGTCTGCCTGTGACTAAATACTTCACCATCTGGTTGATGAGAGATACGACAATCTCATGGTCAGTTATGGCTGGCTCACTGGTCCTCTTCGATGATCGTCCAATCATCGGTTAAGATCCCACAATTTTGTATCTTCAGCATTATGACCTGTAGTTCCTTAAAAATTATGCATCTTGAAACAAATGGTCTAGCTTTTATGCCTCAGGTTTACAGGCTTGCCTTATTACCCACTCTAACTTCTAGGCAGCAGGGAGTTTTCTGCAAGCATGGCGCTGTCATATGGCAACAATTGATCTGTTTACTACTGCTCCCATTCAATTTGAGATTTGCAAGCTCTATATTGCCGACTCAAAGATCCTCTTCGCTGGTCGAGCGTGCCATTTGACCGAGTTTGCTTTCGAGTTTTCGTTGGTCGATGGTGAGGTTCTGTCATATAACAGACTTCATTTGCCTGATGGCATAATCCAATAATATACTTGTCCACCAATGCATCAGCTTTCGTAGTCAGAGCTCCTACTAATAGCTTTCTCCGCTTTATTGCTCTTGTTGCAAGTTGTGGTATTCAGATGAGCTCACGCTATTTTTAGAATTGCCAGGGAAGGTTGCCGGACCCTTGTTTAACGTAGTGTCTCACGTTATATGGATAATGCATCATTTAGATAGGTAGGTGCTGGTATTCATTGTTCTGGCTTTAGCAACTGGTATCGAAACGTTTAGCTATTAATTTCGGAGAAAATGGGCTCGCGTTGATGAGGATTAATGGAGGTAAGGTTCATTATAAGACCACTAGAACGTTTAATACACACAGATCTATTTTCATGGCTATTGAGCCGCATCGCGACAACCATGGAGCTGATGTTTGAAACTAATTTATCTTCTTGTTATTTACAGCTGAATTTTCGGAAGTCGTACAAAAGACGGAACTACATTCGAAGATACCGTTTAGCTTAGATGGTCCATTTATCAAACGTTACTTCGGAAAGGTGAGTTTTCTTAAGTGATAAAAAACACAGATCAATATCTGATCCTTGTCTCTCCTGCAGGATAAACAACGCTTAATCAACTATACCGAGTTTACTCAGCTGCTGCATGATTTTCATGAAGAATACGCAATGGAGGCGTTCCGAAGTAAAGATCCAACTGGCTCTGGCTACATCTCACCTTTGGACTTCCAAGACATAATGGTCAAAGTGAAAAGACATTTACTCACATCCGATGTCAAGGACAATCTAGTTGCCGTAAGTACAAGTAGTCAGATGAATGTACGAGTATACACTATTAAAAAAAAAAATCGTAATCTAGGTAACTGAAGGCCACAAAGTCAGCTTCCCCTACTTCATGGCATTCACATCGCTTCTGAATAACATGGAATTGATTAAACGAATCTACCTGAATGCGACTAATGGCAGTCGAGTGGAACCAGTCACAAAGGATGAACTCCTATATGCAGCACAAACAATGAGCCACATAACACCCCTCGAGATTGATATTCTTTTCCAGCTAACTGGTGCACTACATCAAACGGGGTAAGCAATTAGAAAGTATCTCCAAAAATGTAACACTCAGTACAAGATTTGTTTTATGGTAGATCCATCTACTCTGTTTCACAACAAAAAAAAAATAAATAAATTAAAAGCTGAGTGGACAATACCCGCTCTGCAACACCCATACTTATCCATTTTAATCGCGTAAAGTGTTCGAAGTAAATAACCGGTGTCTTTTATTGTCCCGTTTTTTGTATCTTTTTCCACGCGTTCACACGTAAAGGTGGTGGAGGCGCAAAAAGATTGACATCAATAGGCAAGTTTTAAGTTAAAACCTGTCCCACAAGTCCTGTGTTTATCTCGGAAGAGTTTTGAGTTTGGAAATCAAAATTAAATTTTTGTGTTTTTTCTAGATTGGTGTTGTTTGCCTCCTGATCTCCCTGTGACTTGCAAATGTATTTCATGTCTACTTTGGATAAACTGACTATTTTTTTTTTATCTTCCATTTAGACGACTTGTCTATGGTGATCTCAGCAACATTGCCCCGGAGCACTACACAAAGCATATCACAACACGTTTGGCTGATATTAAGGCTGTGGATAGTCCTGCCGATCGATCGGCATTCATTCAGATTTTGGAGAGTTCTTATCGGTTCGTTCTTGGCTCAGTTGCTGGAGGTTAATTGCGAAAACATTTGAATAGCTTTGTGGAGATTTAAATGAATGTTTTTTTTTTTTTTTTTGTTACTCAGCTGTTGGCGCTACGGTGGTTTATCCAATCGATCTGGTGAAGACACGAATGCAGAATCAGCGAACTGGTTCATTCATTGGTGAAATTGCCTACAGGAACTCATGGGACTGCTTTAAGAAGGTTTGATTTTGAATGGTAATTTATATAATTAAAATTTATTGAGATATCCTTTTGCCCAGGTCATTCGACATGAAGGCGTTCTAGGCTTGTATCGTGGCTTGTTGCCCCAACTAATGGGTGTAGCGCCAGAGAAAGCCATCAAGTTGACTATAAATGATTTGGTTCGTGACAAGTTTACCGATAAACAGGGAGTCATTTCGAAATATGCCGAAGTGTTAGCTGGTGGATGTGTTAGTAATTTTGTTTATTGTAGTTGATCTTCGTTATTAATAGATTTTTTGTTTTCTTCTAGGCTGGCGCATCACAGGTCGTTTTCACAAATCCCTTGGAGATTGTAAAAATTCGACTGCAAGTTGCTGGAGAAATCGCGAGTAAGTAACGATTAGCATTAGTATAGCGTAGTGGGGTTACCGTAGATTTCTTTATTATCAATAGTGTGACCAGTCTACGTATTTTATCAGTCAGACAATTGAGAATCTGCATTTTTTTTTTTTTTAAATTACATCTATTCACCAAACCTGTTCTCGGTCAAAATAGATGCTAGTTTAGCTTCGACTTCTGATTGACTTTTATGGTAGCTAAATACAGCAAATGTAAAGTAAGAGAATATGTTTGTTTTCGCCTTATATATATAAATAACCATTCAGGTGTTATAATCACTTTGCAACACCAAGAGAAAGCCCTTTGTGTTCTTCCAATTATGGCAATATCGCCGGCGTCTCGATCTGTTGTTCAGGCTTTATAAAGATTCTACACCTAATCTCCCTGCACAGATGGACGTGTTTAGGAGAGACATGACTCTATAAAGCTTGACCCTATTTTAGACGATTTCAGAAACTTTGAAAGGATGGTGTGTATCGATTTGGGGTCCGAACCGTCGCCTTCAGCAGCCTTGTTGGATTTAAGCTTAGATATTGAAGGCTTTCTTGTCATTGCTCTTTATCAGTCTGAAGAAGTGTTCTTTCCAAACTGTCAGTACTGACTGTGACTCTACCATTAGATTTCCTTCTTCTTCTCTGCAGACGTTCGAGCTTTTTATAATTGAATTGTTCGCTTCAACTTGATACTTGGTAGAACTTTCGAACATAATTCTTGGTAAAACACCTCTGATTATATCATTCGAACGCTTCGCATATTCTTTTTTTTTTTTTTGAGGACTATATCCAAGCGTGAATATAATACTCAAGCACCGATATCATCATATATTCTATACAGAAGAAGGGGCTATTGCCCTGCGAACTATCTCTTTGTTCTTAACAGGTAGCTCCACGGACTCCGATTTCGCAATATATGCATTTTGATGAAATTTTTTGTTGGTTACGTATGGAAGATGATCCTGTAGTAATTATCAAAAGGTGGAGTTTGAAAAATCTTCTCAAGAACCACTGAACTGAAATTCTTCAAAAATTTACTTTATTACACAACTTACTCGAGAACCTCTGAAAGAGTTTTTTTTTTTTTAATGAAATTAATTTTTCAAGATTGTCCGAAGGTAGAATTTGCAGTTGTGCTTTCAAAAATTTTGCATATAATTCCTAATAAAATGCCCTCATATGAAAAATGTTACTATTCATGCACGAGATAGCCCAGAAAAATTTTAACTTTATCTGGAATAACTTCTCGCGTTTTTATGTTATCCAATATTCGAACCAATCCAGATGTCAGAAGAGCTGGTCACATTATTCTTGACCTGATCAAAGAACCTTGGAAGAAATATTTTCAGAATTCTAATTGGAATAAGTAGTACTATCCGGCACAATGGTCCTTGGCAGCGCCTCCCTATACAGTAAGACCAAAGTTGAAAGGTGAGACTTAAGATAAAATTCAGGTGCGTCTGTCACACAATATGCGGCAAACTGGTCAGCGTCTGATCCTAGAGATGCACTGGCGATAGGCAAAGACTCAACCCTTTGTCGGATTCTACCACATCTGGCTATAACCTCCGTGAAGTAGTCGTCATCATGTTTCGTAGCTCCGGATGGCCAGTACTATTAGGTGCGCAACTAAGTTCTCGCTCAAGAGATCGCTCCAGCAGTAAATGCTGGTCGATTTTGACATATCCACAATGTCATGAACCGAGCTTAGACATATGGTAAACAAACTGTTTTGACACATTAGTGATTTTGTTTTGGCGTCATATACTTTTGGTTGTGTGAAAATGTCTGATTCTGTGCTAAATAATCGTCATTTGCGGGAAGTGTTGATTTTCTTCTTTCATTCAAAGAAAACGGCGGCTGAAGCGCATCGAGAGCTCCAAAAAGTTTACGGAGATGCTGCTCTTAGTGAAACAATGTGCCGTGATTGGTTCCGTTGCTTCAAAGACGGTGATTTCGATGTTGACGACCGTCCGCGTGAAGGAAGGTAAAATCCTTCGAAGACGCTGAATTGGAGGGATTGTTCGATGAGGATAAGTGCCAAGTGAAAAAGTGATTCTACGCTCGGCCTCACGTTGCCAAACCCGTTAAAACCTACCTGGAAACGCGCAAATGGAAAGTCCTACCCCACCCGTCATATTTCCCAGATATTGCGCCATCCGATTATTACTTGTTCCGTTCGATGGCACATGGCCTGGCTGATCAGCAGTTCCGCTCATATGAAGACATCAAAAAATGGCTTGATTCGTGGATAGCCTCAAAAGATGAACACTTTTATCGTAACGGTATTCGAGCTCTGCCAGAAAGATGGGAAAAAGTTGTAGCTAGCGATGGGCAATACTTTGAATGATTCATTTGTAACCATTTTTTCACAATAAAGTTGCATTTTCATAAAAAAAAACAGCGAGAACTTGCTAGGTGCTTGACATGCACCTCGAGGCGCTGTCACAGCGTTATTAATCACGTTTCCTGAGTGAAGTTTGTAAACAAATTTTAGTACCTTCTACAAACGATCTAAAACATGTAAGTCTCTCATCAGTTTGTTTCACTTAACTGAGATAAACGCAACCTCATTCCGATATTCGGCAATGTAAACCTTTTACCTTCCAACCATAGTCGATCGGCTGTATGCCTTCTATTCAAGGTACCAACGTTTTACGTGTGGTCTAATACAACATTATCCTTGATGCGTTTCTTTTCCTGAGGCTTGCCTCACATTAACCAAACGTGAGTTGTTCCGATTCCCACGCGTACAATTTTGTACGGAACTATACGAATTTTCAATACGAGAAGTAGCCTTGTAATTTTTGTATATGTTGGCTAATTTTTGTATGTGTACCATAGACGCTCAATGTGTCACTTTAAAAGGAGTAGTGAGAATAGAAATTTGTATCTTTCGTCTTACTTTCGAGTGACATGACCAAGAGAATAGGGGTGTTGGAAAATACTTCAACATTTATTTCATAAGACCTCTTATATTTTTAGGTGGCGCAAAAGTTCGTGCCTTATCTGTCGTTCGCGATTTAGGACTCTTCGGCCTATACAAAGGAGCTCGTGCCTGCCTTTTACGTGATGTTCCATTCTCCGCCATTTATTTTCCCACGTATGCCCACACAAAAGCTTTGTTCGCCGATGAAGATGGGTAAGTGCAGAGCGTTTATTTCCGAAGTACATTCAAATTCATGTGCTTTTTATTTACAGTTACAACCATCCCCTTACACTGCTAGCTGCCGGCGCTATCGCTGGTGTCCCGGCTGCCTCTCTGGTCACACCTGCTGATGTAATCAAAACACGGTTACAAGTCGTTGCTCGTACCGGACAAACTACATATAAAGGAGTCTGGGATGCGACAAAGAAAATCATGGCAGAAGAAGGACCTCGTGCCTTCTGGAAGGGAACTGCTGGTAAGGTTACATAAGTTAGTGAGATTTCTTTATTTAACTTCATTGTCCCTTCACTTAGCTCGCGTTCTCCGTTCATCACCACAATTCGGTGTGACACTGGTCACTTACGAATTGCTACAGCGTATGTTCTATGTCGACTTCGGTGGATCTCAACCCACCGGTTCCGAAGTGAAGAAATCCAAACCAATAGATGTTGCTGTGCACAGAATAAATCCTGATCACATCGGCGGTTATCATGCGGCTGTGCCTATGTTAAATGGTATTGAATCAAAATTCGGCCTATGTTTGCCGCGTTTCGGCAGACTAACAGCAGGAACTTCAACGGAATCATGATGATCCAATAACACTAGCATCGCCAATTAAGATTTTAATTTTTTTTTTTTTTTTTAATAAATTTTCTTTCTTTTATTTTGCTAGGGAAACTAAATGAATAGATTAAGGGTAAAGACCTAAACAAATTTACAAAACAGAAAATATATAAAATAATAACGAACTCTAGTAAAAGTAAAATAAAAGGAAACAATGGCTGAGCCATTTGAAAGAAGAAAAAGTCCTCTTTGTAGACAATTTATTTTTGAAAAGTTTTTTTTTTTCTTTTTTAAAACTCAAACCGAATACTGCAGCGAAATTTAGGAGAATTTAATAATTTATTTGTTTTTGATAAGCTGAATAGCGTTTTTAAATAAATGTTAATACTGTCCATAAAAACGATCGACAAAATAATTACATAATATTGTAAAAATAAAACAGAAAAGATATTAATTTCAATGGAGAGATTTTTGTTAGCTATAATTTATTTTTGATTGTGCCTCTAGCATTTATTTCATAAGTAAGTTGTAAAGTTTAAATATTAATGAACGAAAAATGTTAACAATTATGTACCTAACTGAAGAAACATTTAAGTAAATATATTATTTTTATGTTCATTGATTTTAGTTGAGTTATTTTGTTTGATTTTTTGTTTGTTTTTTGCCTTTTTTCCAATTGTAAGTTTTTAATTTTTACCTCGAGATAGTGGACAAATAGAAAAAAAGTTTGATTATACTATGTACGTTTTCTTGTCACAACTGCTTCTCACTTGGGTCTTCCGTTTTCATTAGTCTAGTCGAGTCAATACTTACATTACAACGAAAGTAACCTTCATAGGTACCTAGAAGTCTAGTGATGATGACTTTCTATAAAAACTTTCTATAAAAAGCTTCTGTTCCTGCATTATACAAATCTTTCCGCATTTTGGTGATACGTACCAAGTGATGTTAATTTTTTTTTTTTTTTTTTGGGATGGGGGTTCGCTGGATGGAAATATTATCGAAAGACATTGCAGAGCTAGTACGCGAGGGATGCTTCTGAAATAGTGCGGGACTTTAATCCAATCTAAAAAACCTCCCGGGGGGCTAACTTTCGCCATCCCGATTGGGATTGGACCTAGTCATTCGACTAATCAGCAATTCATTTTTGAATTATTTGAAAAATAGAAAAGAAAAATCGTCGCGTTTGTCGCATTTCAAGACTTTTTCATTTGAAAATATTACCTAATTTCTGGGCCCTAGCTATTACAGATCAAGAGGTTTTACCCGTCTTAGTCTCCTGATTACATTGTCAGTATTTAATAGTTCTGTTATTTATATGTTAACGTGGTTGAGAAGCCTTCTTTTGTGCCTTTGAGCAGTTTTTTTAACTTCATCATCAACCATATCAATATTAAGATCTCTATGTAGATCAGCGTTGCGTATATACCAAGGTGCATTAACTATGTATGTTCCTTAGTACTTTATTTTGGAAGACTTGGATTTTTTTGTAAATTTGTTTGGCATGCTATGCATGCCCACAACTGGAGCCCATAGGTCCATACCGGTTTCAGAACCTGCTTGTAAAGCAATAGCTTATTGTAGTTGGACAGGGATGAGCATCTGTTTGTTCAAATGGTACAGTTTTAGCCGTTGCTACAATCGGCGCGTTCCAATCACACCAAATTTGCTATCCGCTAGTAGCAAAAATATGGAACGCCCTTTTGGCCTTACAACAGCTGATAGCTAGAAATTCACTATATTTATTAGAGGTAGATAATAATCATTTTCGATAACTCTCGATACTATTCGATTGTTTTGATTGAACCTTTTAATAAAATTTACTACTCTAAAAACAGTCTTAGGCCGTGTAAAATATGTTAGTCAAATTTTAATTAAAATAAAATTCCGAAGCGAAATAACGATTTCTTCCTAACTAACTGATTTTGACATTTTTTACAACTCACTAAAATTTCAGGCAGAATTTGTTGATGAAAATACAGTCAATTAATAGAAAAAATTAACTACTTTTGTAGCGATTCGAGGTTTCTGTGCGAATCAGCGATGACTAAATAGTTAGTGTCTAGAATAATGTGAGTGTATAATTTCACTGACTTTAGTTACCAACAATTCAGAATATCTACTTGTTTCAATTATAGAATGATTATATCGATAACACTTTCCGACCATCGATTTTCGATTTTTCATTCCATCAAAAACATTGATATATCAAAGAGGAGTATAAAATGAATTTTAAGCAAATTTTATTGATCTGTAACAGAAAGATTAGTAAGTGGTAGACTAACCCTAAAAGATTTTAATTGAGAAGCAAATAATTTTGAGTATTTGCTGGATCAATAGTTTTCGGCTTTCATTCGAAGACCCCATCGCTAATGGATTGTATTGACAGATGACGTTGTTCTCTTGTTCTTATCTAGCTAAGAGTTGTAGCGGGAATTTATTTGCTATATCCCTTCCACATTTCGCCGCTAACGTTAGTAGCGAAAAGTTTTAACGGCCCTGTCATCCTGGTACAAAAAGTCGTTTTGCTATGTTAAAGAAGAGTACTTGGAACGCGCCGAATCACCTCTATTCCCTTAGTCGTGTAAACTTTAGATCATATGACCTGCAGAATTTTATATTACTCAAAGGGTTCTTGGTAAAAGTAGTCGTTCGGTGGAAGGATTTCGGTATTCGTTATTGGGAGTGCTATCACTCATGGTGACCATTTGTCGATGATTTTTTTTTTCTTAATCAGCTACAACCCATATAGCGAAAAATACGTAAAACATTAGACAACGAATTGTGATGTTAAATTAATAAAAAAAACTAATTTATTAACGTTTGAGTGCATAGTAGTTAATGCAGTGTGTTAATCAACTTTACTTGTCTTTAGAACCTATTCTCATAGTAGAAATGACAGAATGACACCTCACATTATGTTGTCTCTTCACCGTCATCGTACTTTCACTGAAACCATTCTCATAGTCGCATGGGGGTAAAAAGCATTAACGCCCATGCAATATCACATCTCAAGCTCCTTTGAACTGTCATGTTTGTAATTCGGATTTTATTTCGTGAATTGTTCACCCTTATTCTCGTAGCTGAAGTAATAAATTGTCACCTCACTTTATTTTAGTTCCTGTGCATGAAAATTTATGTGAAATACTCCTAAGATAAACGTTCAATAAGGTAACGGGTGTATACTTTTAAAATCTTTCCTATTGCCATGCAGTTCTACTATGGGAATAGGGGCACTGTACACTAAATAAACCCATATTCATAAAATATCTTAATCACTTTAAGTGACGCTCTCGTTCAATTAGATTTTCATTGCCGACACTGGCAATTCGGCTATGAGTATTTGTGAAATTCCCCTACTGGCACGAAGCATCTACGATATTTACAAGATTTGTTTCTTTACTTTTCTCGAGTAAATACGAAATAAGAAAGCAAAAAAAAAAAATGCTAAAACTGGACTGATATTTCGATAGTTTTTCTCGTACTATGAATGGGCAGTAATTAAATAGTGTTTATAATTTGACATATTTCTGTCAATATTGAGTCATTAGACAATCAAAGAAATAGAAAATGTTCTAGTTCGTATTATTTCATGAACACAAGGAATCCCAATTTCCGGTAAAAAAAAGGTCCTAATTACGGTCCATTCATAGCATGAGAAAAACTGTCAAAAATATCAGCTGTCAGTCAATTTTCATATTTTTTTCATTAAATTTTGCAGGAGGTATCCCAAAAACAGTTTTTTTACTTTCTCAATGTTTGCACGACTATTCTCTACCTTATTCATACGAGCTTTTTGTACACGAAAAGTAAAAAAATAAACCTATTTCAATGGTAGAGGTAAGCTTTTTCTATCCGTTATAAGGGCAAACAACTTTGAGAGACAAGTTGACTACTTTCAAGCGTATTCTACGATAAAAGCGAGCGGTTGGGTTTAAATTTTTGTTGACAACTCAAGGAAGTCAAGGAGTGGATGACAGGGCTCAGTGGTTAAGCGCGATCACTTAGCGGGAAATTTAAGGTTCGAATCAAAAAAAAAAAAAAAAAAATGGCTTTCGGAAACGGCATCAAGTTGTAGGTCCCAGCCATTCGTATGGCGCACGGCACGAGTAGATACGAGAAGATAGGCCATACTCTTTATTGACTGTTACTGCCAAAATCAGACATAAACTATAATGAGATAGTTCACTTCGGGGGCCTCGCTCAATTCAACCCCAAACTTTTTGTTCTACCGAATGCTCGGCATTAAAGTATAGGTTCCATTTGAATAGCCTTGAGACACTTTTTTGACGCGCATACATTCTAACCATTGCTATGGCCACAATAATGACAGTTAGAAACTTTACCCCTCTGTCAAATTGATTGTCAAAAACGAAAATTAGTTGTTTAATTATGAAAAAGTCAATACAAGTATATTTTAAACAATACATAAATACAATTAATAACTTTCATTATGTTTCCATTTGATGTTAGCATACGGAACGAAATTATTTAATTTATTTATTTACGAATACTATAAAATATCGGTCCAAACATTTTATAAATTAAAGTTTTAAGATAGCATTATTGCTTTGGGGATTTTCAAGATATGCTTTCCCATTTTTGCGCAAAACTTTGTTTTTCACAATAGCTATCTGAATTTAAGAGAACATTATAGAAAGGAAATTTCGAAACCGATTTCAATTTGTAATATGGTCTGCATTGATTGAATCTTTGAATTTAAAAGCAATTGATTGTTGTTATTATTTCGAAATGAACAAAAATCTCCTTAAAAAAATACAAAATTATTCTTTTTAATATAGAAGATCGTCTGGAACAACACTTATTGTCACATTTTTCTCTACTGAAATATCATAGGTTGTTCCTACTGCGTAATACTTTTTTTTTATCAAATTAAATTAAATTTTATTTTCTATTAGCATGGGGTACCAATAAATTAATTTATAAAGTTGTAATTTTTTGGAAGATTTTTTTAAAATAATAAAAAAGAAAACTTAACATAATTTGAAGCTCAAATACGGCAAAGTACCAAAATCCCAATCCCAAGCAATGAAGCATCTATTTTGAATCAGTATCCACATTGAAGAATCAAAAACTTGATTGTAAGCAACTGAATAGTTACTGTTTAAAGTCAAAATTTCCTTAAGGGTTCTAATAGTAGAGATCTTTACATACAATTCAATCCATTTTAGTACAACTGGAATAGTCTGCTTTTCATCCCTAATTGTTCAGCAAAAATAAATATTTTTTGGAAGGGATGAGGCTCTTCAAATAGTTGTTGAGGTTGATGATGGCTTTCGAAGGGTTTCATGTAGTCACAGATACTAGCCGAATAGAGAGCTGTCATGTATTTTTTGCGGATTTTCGGAGGCAGATCTGTCTCTCTATAATTTGTCTGGCCAACATTATTTATTTATTTATTTATATTATAAAATTCAATTTATAACACTAATTCACATAGAAACAATTAGATCATTTATTAAATTTATCTTAGAGAAAACTAAAATAATTTTTAGAAAAATAAAAATAATATATGTATACATAATGTGTATACATTATTTTCATTCTATTGATTTACTTATAAATAGTTAATATACCTATTGAATTTGAATCTAGATTTCTTAAATATTTGAAAAAAAAATTAAGAAATCGAGAAAGAAATCTGCTTAAATATCTTCGTCCTGTCCATAACTTTTTCTTCCCTTTTGTTATGAACTTTACAAGCTTTATAAAAATAATTTAGAATAAATTTGTTAAATACAAACTACTTTAGTGAATACCAATCAGGTACAAAAGAATCAAATTTTAAATAAAAATCAAAACTGTAATATTTTAGAAAATAATAGGTAATAGTAAAGAAATAATGAATTTGATGTCCAAACATTGTTCACTGAGAAGTAATTGTTGTGTTTGTATAATGTGATAAGTAAATAAAAGGGAAAAACCCAAAAGTAAATCTTTCAAGTACAAGTAAATAAATAAATAAATATCACATTTTTGGTTTATAATTTTTTTCTATGTAATATCTTTCCAAATTTCCAGAAATTACTCGAATATAAAAGCATGTCAGTCGCAGGCTAACAAATTTGTATAAAGGAGTGTGGGGAAATTTGTGTGGCTCTTGGGCCCAGCATCGCTAAGGATGAAACTAGGTGGAATGATTAGAGAGGATCTTCAAAACCTATTCCGTGGTTTTGAGTTATTCAGCATGACATCCACACATGGCTTGTTGAAAATGCTAATGAACTTCGGGGATAAGATACTTAAGTCTCTAAATTGTGGACTGCACATACCTAGTTTTAAATCTGTCTCCTGCAAAAGTTGATTATTTTTCTATTGCGTTTCCAACTAGATATCACTTCACACTTATTTTAAAACCAAAGCCATGAAATGACTTACCCCTTGACGTCTTATAATGTCATCTCGAGGAAAGCGAGAATTTTTAAAATATGTGCTTTCTTTTACTCCTCTATAGCCCCTATACGACCTAAAAACTTGAAACTTTGTACGCATTGCACACGCCAAAGGGAATATGAATACCATTAAATTGTTTCAAGGCACGGGCGTTTAAGAAAATAGGGAAAAGGATCAGAGGAAAAGAAAGTGCAAAATTTTTCGTTTGCCTTGGTGGCGGAAAAATTACTATATATAGCAAGAACCTCTTTAGAAACACACTGTACACAAACAATTTAATAAATATGTCAAAATTGCCACGTGGGATGCCCAATCTCATTTCAGATTTCCAGAACAATCGAAAGTATGAGCCAAAAAAAAATAGTGCACGAGTGGATGCAATTGGAAAATCTCAGATCGCTCTCCAATACAAATCTGGTACGCCATTTGTTGGCAAATTTCGCCGTAATTTAAATATTTAATTCGAACAAAATCATTAAAGGCGTTTACGAGAAAATCGAACAATCGATAACTTCGATACAAATTAAATACAATTTAATTCAAATTTGAAAAAAATCGTTTCGTTTTCGAGAAAATCGATGAGGCCATTAGTAAAGTTCTGTTCATTTTCGGGTTAGAATGAAAATTCCCATTTCCCCTCGAATTGTGAACCTACAGATCCCAGATATGCAGGTTGAAGAAAATCAGTCCAGCCGTTTAGGCTACAGTAAGCCATACATATAAAGACAAACAGAATTGAGAGACAAACTTTTTTGAATTTCTTCTCTATTGTAGTAATGTCAAGTTCGATCATAATCTCAAAATCGAAAATTGTGTGCAAGTACAAATGGTTAATAAGCGCCCTTTGGTTCTTTTTTTCTGATCTGAGGATCTTTTTTTTTTTGTTTTTTGGCACCAAAATTGAATGCAGTTCCCAGAATTGTTTTAAGTATTAAATTGTAAATTTAAATTGTGTACTAGCTTATTTATTTATCTATCACAGTTCAACAGTTATAGCATAATTAGTGATGACACCTCTAAACCCGATTTGTTTACCTTCAAATGACCGACTGATTGAAATTACACCAACTTCTATACAATTTGTTTCTTCTGTGGAACTAATGGCACCCTTTATATATTCTTAAAAAACATTTTGTTTGGCCACCATTTTTTTAAACTAAATAGTCGTGCAATTGTGAAAACACTAAGAAATTTGCTTAATTTTTTTTGGTTTAAGTCAGCCTAGCACGTCAACCATTCAGCGAATAATGAATAATTTTAAATCGTAGAGTTGGTACGGCACAAAATGTTGCTACAGTGAAAGATAATAATGACGAAAGTCCGGGCACCTCTGTTAAGCGGCCCTTACACGGTCAATCGATTGACATCAATCACTTACATGTGTTTGTGAAAATGTATGTGTATGCTTCACATACATTAGGTGAAGTCTTATTGACGAAAATCAAAACATTTTTGATTTTACATGACCAGCATCATACTGATTGATGTGTGTAAGGGTTGGATTGACATAATTACTTCATTATGAGTTGTGTCACGGAAGGGGAAGCAGGTCTGAGGGATGATGAAGACCGACCATTTGTATCGGCATTAATTGAGACTTATCGGTCATTACCGACTTTATGGGATGTGCAAAAGAAAGTTGACAGCGACGGAAATAAAAAATTGCAACAATATGAAGTTTTACTACAAAATATATGCAAAGTGCAATCATCCGCTTCACTGATCGCACATCGGTACACTACGAAAACTCACAAAAACTAAACATTTTACGTCAAGCGATTGGTACTCTGTAAGGGGTAGCATCAATCCACAAATACATCATCCTTGATGTCAATCGATTGACCGTGTAAGGGCCGCTTTAGACTCCGTGCACAAGAATTTGGAATGTCTCTAGCAATTTTTTTTTTTTTAAATAATCAAAAGAGAATTTCATTTGTACCTGCATAAAATTCAGTTGACTCCACAACTAATGAAAAATTATCATATTCGCCAGCAAGAGTGGAGTGAAAATGTTGTGAAGCTCCATATTGACGACCCAATTTTTTCCTCTATTGGGGCACTGAAAACCATCAACTGATACCCCAACGATCTTTATACCCTCGTAGACTCGTAGAGTGTATCATGCGCCATTTAGGCCGACGGCATCATTGGGCCACATATTTTGAAGACAGAAGAGGCAGTGCTGCAACACTTACTAGTAATCGATATCGTAATATTTTTCCCGGCCCCATAATGGCCCGTCGATCCCCTAATTTGACCGCCTCCGACTTCTTCCTCTGGAAATACTTGAAGGGTAAGGTTTACGGCAACAAGCCAACCACAATCCCTATGCTAAAAGACAACATTATTCAAAAGATTGGTTAAATAATACCCGAAATGTGCCAAAATACTCGTATTATGCGAAATATGGATGAAAGAACATGTATCTAAACCGCGGCCAGAGGCAGCCGCAGCAGTTATAATATTCCACACATAATTGTTATAAACCAAATAATCGGTCAATGAAAAACAAATTTCAAAATGTTGTTACGTTCATAGTTAGTCAAAAAAAAACATCAGCCTGGAAAATAAAAAAACACCCTGAATTCACCACAATTATTTCATTAAGTATTCTAGGCGCTGAGCAGAAATGGAAATACTGAACGAATTGATTGATAGAAAATGATGCTTGAATAACCTTCTACGCTATATATTGTAGTTACTCGTATCTAGTTGATTGAAGAAGAACGTTATAATTGTTTTCCAACTATGCTGCATGTAATTACTTGTGTAACTTACAATTTTATGTATTGTAGTTTGCATTAGTTTCCTTTAACATAAATTATAATAGAGGCCAAACTATAATCCCTTTTCTTACTTACCCTTAAGTATTACAGCAGCAACTTATAACGACCAAATAAAAGCTTACACGTACTGATAACACCTTTCCATTTCAAATTGAGAAAAGTTTGCCCAGTCCTTCTCAAGTGGTGCATGAACATCTAGCTAGCTCCATAGTCAATAATGAGATTCTCTTCTCACTTCTATACAAACTCCTACAATCACTACAACAAACCACTATTATTTAAAATTCTGTTTAACATAAGAGAATATAATACATTCTCTGGTATTATGATGAAAGTTTCCCCAGCTTTATCGGTCAGCGGGTTATGACAAGCACACTATAAGATATAATTGCACCCTCGTACCTGTGACTTGCACATATCCATTCATGCATTACGTACTCATTAAAGTGGTCATTGGCCATGACCATATGGCCAGGTCATGGTAATGCAACTACTTAAATCTGGATCACTTCTGAGTGGTCTTCAGTTCAATGTCAGACCGTTGTCCGTTGATAGTGTAATAGAACAAGTCCTTGCATTTCAAGTTCGAATACCTGTGAAGTGGAATGCATTTGGCTTGAGTTAGTTATACGAGAATTTTATTTTTATTTTATTTTTTAAATTGCTGTTCTTTGTCGTATTTGTCGTAAGAGTTTCTGTGATGTATCTGAAGTGGATTCTCATTTTGATTCTTATGAATAATTTATGTGCGTGTAAAGGTGTGAAATATGATGTCGGCAATAGGAACTCATGGATAACGAGGATGCGAACGATACGACGAGATGTTAAGGATTGTGTTAAGGTACGCAGAAGTGGGTTTGTGAATTAAAAATGTATGTGCGGTACGTTATATATTCATTTGGAATTTGTTGAACAGGGAAAGGAAAGGTTAGAATAATGTATCCTATAAGGTGAATCGATGTCGATTGCGTTTATAAGACACATGTGTTCGAAGTTGACATTATATGGTTTTATACATACAGAACTTTGTTTTCTTCTGTTTTGAAATGAGTCTCGTTGTTTACGAAGTGCTTTTGGCTTCCTAAGAGTATTGTATACATAATTTTATGTTATGTATTAAAATTGTTACGAGGTGTTTCTTTCATTCGAAAAATGTGGCCTTCAAAAACGATGTCAAATTGTAGGTGCCTGCCATGACTGCAAGAAGAAAGGCCAGTTAATGCCAAATAAATTTATTATATATTGGAATTGATTGTGTGCGATTTTCAAGTTGATATACATGGTGTGTTTCAACTAGAAACTCTGTGTTTCTTTTCAGGATCTGTCTTAGTGTGAAAATTCCTCAATTTTTAAAAAAATGTCCTATGGAAGCCTTTAAAGTCAACGAATTTGTTATTTTTCAATTTCCTTCTATCTTCGCTGAGCTCTTTTAAATTGAGTGGAGAGATTGTTCCCTCATTGATCTGGCTTGGTTTTTCTTCGTACTCTATCACTCTCATAGACTGACGACCACTTAATAGCTGGTGGAAATGCTGTCTAAATACGAATATAGTACGAGATTTTGCTTCACTACCTTGAAAATGCTATTTTCTGGGCTTACGGTCAGCTAATAGTAGCTTGGATTTCTTATAAAATCGCAGGACGTTATTTCGGCCGTGATACTGCTCCATCTCTTAGTTAATGAAAGAGGAATTTTGAAATGTTGAAAAATTCATCGGAAATGAAAAGATACTTGGAGAATGAGTTATGGATACTTACGAGTATATTAAATAAAAAGGATGATACGATTCTGGAGAATTATGACTTGTCTCGACTATTGGAAAGGAGTTGCTCAAAACGCCAAATTCCTCCAACTTGATCGTGAATCGATGACTTCACCGACAAGAAGTACTTTTACCTCAATAATGGCAAACCAGCTAGAAGCGTTCATGAATTCGGTTACTCACTTCAATTACAACTTTTAATGAGTGAAAAGGCTTCGTTATGCAGTTCTACGTACCGACAGGAGCAATGACTACTAGCCGAGAGTGCCATGGCAAGAAAGTAGAATAAGCTATCCGAAGCAACAAATATAAAAATACAGAGCCATCCAGCGACACATATTTTATCTACAATCAAAACACTCAATAGGAATAAATTGCTAGAGCTTGAGGACAAACCTTCCTAACAAATACTGCGTCTACTACTAACTAACTAAATAACTAAAAGGGGTTGGGTATGATGTCCCAGATTACAAAATCCTGAGTACAGAATCCCGAAATACAAAATTCTTTAATGCAAAACCCCTAAAGTATTAAATTCAATTAAATGGAATCCCATAACACAGAATCCCGGCATACAGAATTCCTACTAAAAAAATCCCATAATATATAAAATCCTGGGGATTATGTATTTGTATATAAAATGGGCGCCGTGGCTCAGTGGTTAAGTGCGCGAACATTGACCGAGAGGTTCAAGGTTCGAATTCAGGAAAATACAAAAATAAGTTTTCTCACGGTCCCACCTCTCGCCAACGTCTGACAAACATCCGAGAGTAAAGGTCCCAATCCATAGAATCCGTTGACGTCGTTCCGTTGAAGGTTGACATTCACGTATTGCAGGAAAGAACAGTCCCATACAACCTGTCACAGTCCCATACAATCCGTCGCATACTTTCGTTGACAGATTAAAGTGTCAACCGATTGTCAACGGCGATGACAGTTTCTCTTCTCTCTCAATGCTTCCACCAATGAAAGTGCTTACTCTCAATTTGCGACTGCCAACGGATCAACGGACTAAAAAGTAGAAAGTAAACCTACTTTATCCGTCGATGTTCATACATGCGTCGGTTATGGGCAACCTTTCATAAGGATACGTGTATTCTATCTATGTGTCAGTTATAAACGACTCAGTAATAGATCAACGGGGTCTTAAAACTGTCATGATAAGCTTCTTTCAATCAAAAAAATTGCCCTTCGGAAACAGCATAAAACTGAAAGTCTCAGCCATTCGTGAGGCGCACTTAACCGATGAATAATTGACATCACATTAGAAGTGATATTTGATGCTTCAATTCTCTGCAAAATAAAGTCGTGATTTTAAGAATGAAGAATAACTTACTTTAACAAAGGTTTTTTGATGAAAATTAAAATTTTCTTAATAAACAAATATTTTTCAGATTTTAAATTGTATATAACATATGTAGATAGGATACCTACTCGTATCTATCAATTTATATCCATTCATACCGTAGATATGTACCTACGCGTACATAAATCTAAATAATAAATTCCTTCAAAAATTAAAATTTATTTTTTCAACTTAAGGAACTTTGTAGTATATTACATACTCACTAGTGGAACTGTCAACTACGTTGGTATTGAGAATGAATTTAAATTCAATTATATTCGTAGAAATCAATTTATTATTTTTACACACTCGAATGTACGAGTATTCCCTTTGAAACATTTTATCTGTGGATCAAAAGATTTAAAGTACATGCATACAATATGTACCTACCTGACATAAAAATGTTTGCAGGTGAAAGTAGCTCACGTTCCAACATGTGACTTGTGCAAAAAAAGAAGAAGTATTTTAAATCTCAATGGCTCGACAATGTGATTAATAAATGGAATGCAAACTTAAACCCAGAATTAATATACATTTCAGTAATGGTAATGTTGCGTGTCACTGTTAACAGTAATCTTTATTAAATCTTAAAGAAACTGAAGGAATTTAACTTTTTAAATTCATATCTACATATTTTAAATTTTAGTCTTTTTTTTTAAATTATGTTTGCATAAATTATAAACTAAATGAATGGTCTTACTAGATCTTATTTTTCTTAAATTTAAATTTCTATTAGGGTAGAAGGGTGATCATTTTCGTAAACGATCAAACGCAAAATTTACCAAAAAGTTATAAAATGGTTCGCTTTTATCTTATTTATTTGTAATTTGTTTTTAATTATTGATGGACGTCATATTTAGGAATGATAACGTCTTAGTAAAATTACTTTGAACTTTTAAGTAACGGTGGACAACGATTTGATCTGTAGAGTAGTTAAATACACTGGTACTAAAATACGACCTCAGTACAATTACCTTGTACTTAAAAGTTTTAGGCAAAAGTACAATTCATTGGTACCAGTACAAGTCCCAATACATACAATTAAAAACTTGTAAGTATACGGCAGAGCTGTAAAGTACTGAAGAACATTTGTACTACAGTATTGTGTGAGTACCCAGTATCTTGTACTTGGAAAACAGAAGTACAATGCACTTGGTATTTGAAGATCACCAAAGACAAGTACTTTTTTAAGTACAAGTACTCTTCCAAGTACTCTCTTCTAAGTACATTTACTGGGTACTGCAATACTGCCCAGTACATTTTCATATACTTTTCAAGTACAAGTTCTCTTTAAGTCTTTGAGTCGCGAATCAAATTTTTACGTTGGTGACAATTTTTAATTTGGTGAGATTTCATCTAAACCTAGTATTTTATCCTTAATTACCTATGGGTACTTACAGTGAAACCAGAAATACTCGTGTTTTATTTTATTTTGTCAAGGTGCTAGTGATTTCATAAAAGATGAATTGACCTTCAATAAAACTAGTTGCGCAAAATGTTGATCCAGAAGAGCACTACGCTTTGGGGTGGTTACGAAACCAGCAAAAGATAACAGCCTTCTACAGGTTCTGGTGACGTCAAAGGAGTGTTCAACTTTATGGACAGTATTTTAAGTGTAGGATATTAGTCCAAAATTTTAATTCTGATTCCTACATTAGAAACTGAAATAAAAAAATCCTTTATAATCCGAACGACACGAATGTGGAAAAATCTTTCAGGCTCTGTATTTCCCCATCACTACAATCTTCAAGCATTTAAAGCCAACGTGCACAGGCTCCTCCTCTGTTCCTCTTCTCCCTTTTTCTGAACGCCCGTGCCCTGTAACAGCTTAAGGGTTCATATCTTCTTCGGCGCGTGCATATACACATGTGGTGTTGGACTGTTGATGTTGTTATGTTCATGTGACCACTTAAGGACTGAACAATATCGCATTACCCTTGTAAAAATATTTGTACTTGGTGATTTTCAAATACTAAGTATTATATGTACATTGTACTTAAGTTTTCCAAGTGCAAGTACAAGTTCAAGGTACTGGGTAATTGACTAGTACTGTTACTTGAAAGTTTACAGGACTGGTACAAGGTTATTGTACTCGTACTTGTACCTGTATAATATTTGAACTTCAATTTTTGGTATGTTTTAGACCAGAAAGTTCAAAGCAGTTTATTTTAATCTTTGCCATATTAAGTTAAGAGAAAATGTGGTAGATCTTATTTCTTAAAATTTCAACTTTTATTATTTTTTGATTTAAGCCCTTGAAGTTTATATTTTGTTGTCTTAAAAACTTGAAAT
Source organism: Pocota personata (assembly GCA_963082735.1). Taxonomy (NCBI): domain Eukaryota; kingdom Metazoa; phylum Arthropoda; class Insecta; order Diptera; family Syrphidae; genus Pocota; species Pocota personata. The sequence goes on along the minus strand of OY720429.1, from coordinate 256,321,934 downwards.
ATAGCCGGTAGTACGGCAAATCCTTTGAATACCCGACGCGTGTTAGCTTTTTATTATTGCTACTTCAAGTCCCAATTATATCAATGATATATACCATCAATAAAATTCAGAAATAAGTACTTGTACTCAATGCCAATGCAAAGAATCTGAACAATCGTCCTTGATTAATTCGGACACCAACAGTGGTGTTTCAAAACAACTGAGTTTCACACACAACACAGTTGCATAAAATCCTTTTGAAATTCTCAAGTTTCTTTTTAATTCCCAAGGTGTAAAATTTAAAATTAAAGTTTAAATTGTAAACTTTGGATAATTATTTTTAAATTTCAGATTTAAAAAATTAACTTAAAATCTACTTTCTTAAACTCTTAAGTCTCTTTTTTAATCCATAGGGTTTACAATTTAAATCATAAGTATATTTTTTTAAATTCTGAAGTTTCTTTTTGGACTAAGATTTCGAATTTTAGACTAGATTTGAAATTTAGACTTTTTGAGATAGAACTATAATTACGCAATCTTCCACTTTGTAATTTATTAACACGTGGTACAATGGAAGTAGTACGATTCAGTGATTATAGTTGACGTCCGTTGACAACCAATCTTTTGTCGGATGACAGGTGAATGTATCTAGCCACCTCTCAACAAATCTTTTTAGTTTAAAAAATAGATTTCTTTTTGACCAGAATCTTATGACGTCAGTCAATTTCCGGCTTACTTGTCAAACTTCATAGAGCAGGAGATGTGCATAAAAGATGAGTTATGGTTTCTATTTAATGGTATTAGTCTTTTTGTTTTCTTCAAATTCAAATTTTTTTTAGACAAGTGCTGATATTATTCCACCTGCTGGTTGCCATTCATTTAACTGCAGTATCTAGATGGAATTTTATCGATTTTATTGAAGCAGATAGATCCTCCCTATTATAGAAAGGTTTCAATCTACATCCTCTTTAGCCAGCTTGTCAGTCCTGTAGTTTGCGTAAAATAACTGTATTTCCAAATATTGAGGCAAATACTCGTATTATGTTAGGTGTGTAAAAAAAAAAAAAAAAAAACTCCAACAAACTGCAGGAAATTATCTGTACTTTTAAAATACCTAAGATAAACAGGGGTCGAATGACGTCAGTTAACGAGTGAATGAAATCCATATGCTATTGAGTGATCGAGTAACTACATTGGGATGATCACATAAGAATGGTCACGTATCGAGTGCACTTTGAAAATTGTTCTAATACAATTCTACTACATTGAATTGAGATTGCTGACAAATTTCAAAAGTATTTATTTTTGTGTGAGGAAAAGTTTTATATTTATCGTCTTCAATTAAAAATTGAATATTTACTTTATTTTTCATCTTCTGACTCAGAGGATGATCGCTATGAGTGTATTGATAAAAGCGATCCCTTCTCTTTACAAGACTCTGCGTACGTATACAAAACTATAATTTTCTGAAAATATCTTTCAGTTTATCAAAACAGAGTGCATTCTTATTTATAATGGAGAAGATAAATTTAAGAGGATGCACCTAAACCGCTTTCCCAGCTCATAAAATTTACCAAAATCTCATTTAGACTCAACCTGAAATAAATTTCAAACAATAAATTGAAAAAAAAAACGCAAAAATAACAATAAACAAAGATATTCTTACATATTTTCTCCCAACTGTACCTCAGCTCGTCAGCAGAAACCATGTCGAATAAATAAATACACGATCGCTGATGACAGAATGCCAAATTTCGATACTCGATACTCGATATCTTAAGAGGTCATGTCAGATCAACATTTATCAGTCACGTGTTGCTCGATAACTGATGCGGTAATTCGACCCCAGTTCTCGAGGACTAATCCAGTTAAATTCAAAAAAAAAAAAAAAATTCAAATAGGTGCATTTTTGTTAAAATGAAAGAAAGAAACGAAACATAATGCCGCAAATACCCGTCAGACACACACACAGCTGCTGCTAAAAATAGTTTCTAAATATCAAACAAATCCAGACGTCAGGTTAGATTAAATCCTATAACTCTTGAAATGTGATTTTCAGAATATTTTCCAACTATTTTACATTAATGCCCTAAACACCCACTATATCATGCATAAATAATATTTTTAGAAAATCTCGTAATCTGATATCTCTCAAAAGTTGTCACTTTACAGCTGCCTATCACTTTCATAGTTTCACATAAAATTCATATGTAAATTTTCCAACCCCTACACATTCGGTTGATACAAGGGTATCAGCATCACATTAAATAACGCCCAAAGACCACCGGTGGATATCCCTTCCCTTTAGAAAAACAAAAAAAAAAATGTTAAAAACGTGATTGTTATTGCATGTAGCAACAAGCTACTATATCGCCATAAACTTTGACCACCCATGGGCTATACAATGCGATAACAGAATAAGAGCCCTTGGTAAAAAAAAGAAAAAAAATCTACCAAACAAACCACCCTCTAGGATTTTTGAATATTGATTTTAAGCTTTGAGCTTGAAATGTTCACCTTTTAGCTTTAATCCTGAACCTTTGAGTTTAAATTTGTTTAGCGTGTTATTCGACTGAGCTTGTTAGGTTATGTAAACGTTCGACTCAATTTTAATTATAAGGATGACTTCCATTTCATAAAAAACAACCAAATTATTTTTCCTTTTTCGCAGACATCCGCCAACACGACTTGGAACTGTTTGAAAATCTCATCCCTGAAGTTATTTGACGAAATGATGTCCTCGAAAGTGATTCCCATATGGCGGGGGATTCGATTAGTTCGAGTAGCCGATTACGATGATTACACCCCCAATGATCCAAGGTAAATTATAACACTGATTAGTTAGCGATGGATCTTTATTCTTATTTCACGACAGACGTAAGAGGTTAGCTTCCATTACTACGCAAGGAGAAGTCGAGGGTTTTGTATATCTGGAACAAATTGCAAAGAGAATCACGCGAATCCTTGAAACACATGCCTTTCAAGTTAGTTTGAAAGAAATCGCTGAAGGCGTTTTGGGTGACAAAGGTAAGTTTGTATCTTGACATGTGCATTCGCATGTAAGTGGAGCCTTCATTAGCTTGTATTCGATTTCAGGTAGAGCAGCTGAGGTACATGGAACACCACGTCATCGACGTCATCGGAATAACATGATTATTGCGATGGTATTTGGCATGACAGCACTGGGTGCAGTTTTGGTGCCAATGGGATTTCAGGTACTATCGGTGGTTAGTGGAAAAGCATTGCTATTGGCTAAAATGGCTCTGCTGTTAGCCTCCATAAATGGCTTGAAAAAGGTTCGAATACAAGTGATAGTTTATTTATTTGATATTGAAGTTTTTTAAATGATTTTTCACAGATTGCCAGCAGCGGTGTACACTATGGACTGTATCAAGTACCGGGTGACGCATATGGTGGTGGTGGATACGGGTACTATGATCGAGGAGATATCCATCATCCTAGAAATATTCAGAGTCTTATAGCGCAGCCAATTATAGGGGAGCAAGTTTAAAAAATGAGTTTTAAATATTCACATTGTAAATACAAATTATTTAATAAACTAATAATTCATACTAACTTGGTAGTGCGTGTCTTTATGTATATTTAAAACAAAAGGCTTTACTCTGTTCAATTAAGTCAGGAGTAGTAAATTCTGAAATAAAAAGCTAACAAAGCCCTCGTCGATCATCTTCCGATAGGTGTTCGCAGAATGACGAGAAAGTGCTGCCACAGCCCAACATCTTATAACTCTGTTAAGCAGTCCTATTTCAACTATCACGGAGAGAACAACTTGTGAATTCTCTTGAGCTGGAAGAGAAGCTATGACGATTTAAAGCAACAAGCGATTTTTTAACATATCTTTAGTACAATCTAATCATTTTAATTCTGATCTTTACCTTTCTAATAAAAGTAAAAACTTTCGTGGAGACTTTATTTTAAATCTTCAGAAATGAGGACATATTTCCGATCATACATACGAGTATGTAGTTGCAAATACATGCAAACTAGTTGTACACTTCATTGATTCAACATGGTGTCTGTCTGTCTTTCCGGCAGTAGGTCACACTCTAGTAAATTGTTGAATCCTTAGAGCAGCACTTTCAATTAAATAGTCGATATAAGTGAAACCCATGACAGCAGTTGCGGTATTCTAATGGCAGTATTGTCTAGCTTTTCGATATTAAGTGATGCTTCTGGATATTGATACACAAACCAATGGTAATGAACCAAGTCACAGTTGCCGTTAGCGGGCCTTTTGAGGTTTTTAGGTGTATTTTCAACATTTGAGCACGCATGCCCATTGGAGTAGAATAAGGGACAAAATGAAGAAATTTGCACAATCGGCTCAAAATGGGAGTATTAGCTAAAAAGATATAAGCCCCATTAAAAGTAATAAAAGTGTTAATTAAGTTTCATTAGAAAAAAATTTAAATACAATTCAGCTCATACAAATCAAGCAATCATTGTTAAAATTGTCAGAACATTGAACGCATTCCTACAATTTCAATACACTTCTCGGTTTAATCCAATTACAAAAAAAGTTTAATAAGTTTGGAAAAGTGGTTTAATTCAATTGCACAACATTTAATTCAAAGTGAAAATGTGGTAACAAATTTCATCTGAGAATGAAGTGTTCCTTAGTAGGAATTAACTAAATAAATTCGTGCTTAACATGTAAAAAATTAAAATTAATTTTTTTATTATATACTTACTTAAATGTAAAACTTGGGTGATTATTGATAAGAACTAATTTAATATTTAATAATTTCTACTTCTTTCATAAAATTTGATAAATTCATGATATTTTTAACTTACATACCGAAGGGGAAGTAGACTTGTATTTTATTGTATACAATGTGTTTACATTTGTTTAGTGTTTACTCAAATTTAAATATAATACCGTTATTTATTTTCTGCAGAATGTAAGAATTGGATACAGAAATGTAAGCTTAAAACTGCCATTGATATCGATACTTTAAAGCACAAAAGTGGACACAACCACTTTTCAAAATTTCTGTTAGATTCAAATACAAAACTTTATTTAGATATTTCGTTACACTGGGCAACACAAAAAAGCTGAAAGCCATTGCGCATTTCTATAAATGTTCGTTTGTCCAACTTTTCGTTATGTCGTATTGCATGTCAGTCGTGAAGTACGAAATACGAAAATTGGTCATAAATTGTTGTGCAAACATTTAGCTCGATATTAATCGTCTATCGAATTGGTGTATCGATAACTACTAAAATTAAAATTAAAATGCAAAAAAAATACAGTTTTATGTCTGTTATCAGAAGTTTTTCGCATCTTTTATACATTTATAATTTTGAAAGGAAATAGAGTATATTAAATCGATCGAATTTTGATACTAGGTTAACCTTTAATTCTTATATTGATATTGTAGTCGCTAAAGCCAACTCAATTCATTCATATAGAGAAACCGGAAAGGTTTTACAGATCTTTTGGCCAGGCCTATTCTTGAATAAGGTGATATAATTTGGAATCATATATCTAATTCATTCCGCTAGTCTTCAAAGTTTTCAGAGGGGCTTTACAAAATACATTTTTAGAAAAATGCGTTGGTATTCTTTTTCCGTCCTATACTACTAGATGCTAGTTATTGGGGATATCGACTGATATTGGGAATATCGACTGATATTCTACTTCCCATAACCCCAAAGAAAAAAAAAAAATCAACGTTGGTGGTTGGTAGCTAATTTTGTTCGCCGATGTGCAATAACTGCATTGTTTTTCACGCAGTGTAGCAGGTTGCATCGTCTTGTTGAGACCACATGTTGACAGCAAACCCGAACCCAAAGAAAATGTGTTTTTGCATTCTCTTATTCCGTACCATCGCTTTTCTTCAATAGCGCTAATAGTTAACCGATGAAGCCTCGTGGTTGATATCGGCTTTAAGTCTTAACAAATTCCTAATTGACATAGCCTGGGTGTAACATTTGAGACAAGCGAGCTAAAATCTCTCCACATCTTTTACAATGTGGCGCAAAAGTAATGACTCAACTTGATTTAGCTATAATTTTTTTTTTGTAAATTACAATAGAAAAAATCGATTTTGTTTTATTATATTTATTTTGACGTTGAGTTTTGTTCCATTAAGTACTGAAGATGATATCTTTCAAATATTGGCTCCCAGCATTTATGAAAATTTGAGCCATTTTTTTTACATTTTCCATGGCTTTTTTTTCAATATTTCCGCCTGTATGTCTGTTTCTTGTCTAATGTTGTCTTTCAAAGCTGCGATAGTTTGTTACTTGTTTACATAGACCACAGACTTCAAATAACCCCAAAGAAAGAAGTCTGGAAGGGTTAGAGGGTGATCTTGCTTGCCAATGCAAATGGTCAAAATGCGAAAGTGTTCATTGTTAAGTCTATTGTATCGCCCGCTGTGTGTGCAGCACTATCTTGTTGAAACCACATGTGCTCCAACCCCAATTCATCCAATTGGAGTACAAAAAATCAGAGAGGGCCCAATCACCCTTTCAGTACAGACGCCGCACCACACAGTAGCTTTCAGTGTCCCAAAAGCGACTATTCTGCTTGTTGACATGACCGGAGAGATGGAAATGTGCTTCGTCTTTCATGATTAATTTTGAAGAAAAATCGTCCTCTTCATGGTTGAGGGTTATGGTGCGCTGGCTGTATTCCAGATGGGCTTGGTGATCTACAGGTAGCACCCGATACACCATTTGGGTTTTATACGAAATCTTCAAGTCTTTCACCAAAATATGATGCCTGGAAATGCGCAATTGTGTGGTCCGTCGTCTCGTTGATATTTATAGACTCTTCTACATCGTGCGACTTTGCGTCGAATTGTGCCACCACTCGGTGCCGAACGGTGGGGAAATCTTCGACGAAATGCACGTTGTGTTCTTATCATTAATGAACTATTCCGCAAAAAATCGACACGGTTATTCCACGTTCTTGAGGAGTATAGCGTTTCATTGTTCATCGTCGTGTTTTCCACATCTATGTACTACACAACTGTCAATATCACAATGACGGGAGACGCCATTTGCAAAAATCATTCATATAGGGTCATTACTTTGCTCCACCTTGCGCATATTATACAGGGTGGGCCATTTAAACCTTCGGGATGTTTTTTGGTAATAATTTAAAAAAAAACACACAAATTATTTGCTGTGAAATCATTTTTCGTTTATTCTGAACCTTGCAAATTTATTCTGATCACTTTTTGAATATGATACCGCATAAATGGTCGCCGCCAGAGCGAATGGCGCAATGTTTTCGTTTTTCGGCATTTCCCATCACTTTTCGAAGTGTTTCGGGCTGAATAGCGGCTATTTCCTGTCGTATATTGTCTTTCAAGGGTCCGTGGCTTGGACTTTGGACTTCAAATAACCCCACAGGAAGAAGTCTGGAGGCGTTAAGTCAGGTGATCGCGGAGTCAAATCGGGAAAGCTTTCAATTATCGGTTACGACTTCTTCTTCAGCATCGTCTTCGAAGAAGAATGGTCCAATGATTCTTTCCGCACAAATTCCAGCCCGAAACAGTCACGCGGCCTTAAAGACTGGCATTACCAAGATTGCCGGTGGCGATAAATCCCCCACTCTATATTTTGCACCACACGCACGTGTACTCTTCCATGGTACAAATTCGCTTGCACTGACGCTTTGAACGCGGGCTGTCATAAGCCGATCTGAAAACAGATGTCAAAATTATAGGGTTGCCAGATGCCGAAGGTTTAAATGGCCCACCCTGTTGCTTATAATAATTTATATATTTCTATGCCATCAGTGCATGGACAAAGATATATTTTTCATAATCTTTATTTTGTTATAAAAAAAAAAAAAAATTCAGAGTATGTATTCGTATTATTATTTCCTACATTTAACTTCTCCAGCAATCTGGTCACCCTTACAACTTTAACCTTTCCCTTCTCCTCATCGGTTATTTGTAATTCTTCTTTCATTATCAGATTCTATACAAAAAGCACATGTTGCTATTACTCGTAAAGTGTCAAGGCAACAAGTGCTGTAGGCAACTTAACAGTTACCTTATTGCCATTGCCATTTTCTACACTGCTGCCACCGAACTCTTCTGTCATCTACCTCCCACACACCCACTCCCTGTTATGCCTTCAACAATACTCGTACAGTAACCCACCCTTGTTGAGGAAAGTCTGTAAGCTTTCTGCGAAAGGCATCCACTATAAAAGGATACGAGCCACTGATAACAACACCATTCCGTCGATGGTCTTCCATGGTTGAATTGGCTTCGTCGTCTGAGTGCTGTATACCAGTGTCGTTCTTCCGCTCTGTGTATCGTTATTTTCGGTCCAAAAAGAAAATTTAATTCAACCGTTGCTATTGTTCGAAAAGATCAAAGATCTAAGGATTTTTTGTTTTAGTGAGTTGTTTGTGTGTTTCAGTTATTTTAAAGGCTCGAGCTAGCACACTGGTGTCAGGCTGCTGTGAGAACTACATATATAAAGTTGGGAGTACCAATAAATTGATTTTAGAACAACGAAATTCAATCGGTTAACTTAATTACATTTCGAGTTTTTTTTTTCCTCCTGGTTTTGTGTTATATCGGCATTTTTGTTCATTTCGTCCTGCGTGCCGCCGAATTTAGTGTACGGTTGCAAAAGCATCCCGAATTGGATAATAATTACGTTTCCTGTGAATTTTGTATTTTCTGTGAGAGTTTTGTATTTGTGAAGGATCAAAGGAAAAAAGAACGCAAACATGAAAGCTGTACTGTTCTTTTCGCTATCAATTATAATCTTAGGTGTTAAGGTGAGTAATCGGGGTGATTATGCCAACCCGGGGGTGGTCATTAATATGAGCTACATTGCCGTCTAGAGATTTATTTGCATTCTCAGATTACTTCTAACTCCTCCGTTGATGTTGGGTGATTATTTCTAATTAACGAGGAATTGTTTGTGTGGTATTTGTTTTGAGTATTATTGTGGGCTTATTGGTGGGGAAAGGATGCACAGTGTTGGCATTTAATTACATTTCTTTATTTTTATCTCCCAGCGTTGATCAGTAGGCGCTTTGATATCGGTTTTGTAATTACAAAATGTAAATCCTTAGAAGTGAAGTTCTCTTTCTGCTTTTTATTATTATTTTTTTTTTTCAATTATGAAATGGAAAGGATACCTCGCAAATGCAATTTGCAGTGTATTTGTTGCCTTCGAAGATAAAGTATAAAAAAATTGTAGATACCTTCATTCTTAGTTTATTAATTAACTTATCCGACGGTATTTCCTTTGTGTGGGTTGTGTAAGTTAATTTGTTAGGTATCCCGACAGCTTTAATATAATGGGTCTACATTAACTTGTGTATCGAGGGACTTGAATATTTTTCTTAATTAATACTGCTAGGCATCTATAAGTTCATTGAGAAACCATTTTAAATTTTAATGGGTAATCAAAGTGAATATGCATGCATACATACCTACATATTTATATCGAGGTAAGGTCTTGTCACTTATAACTTTGTTTGTGAGTAGATAATTAAATTTGTTAGTGGATAATAATTCCCGCAGGTTCACAATCACAATATATTCGATTAAGTGTACACAAGTTAGCTTTTGTAGTTGATACAAGACCCCTCACTCTTCATGACTTTTTACAAAGCAATCTGTACTTTGTGCAAGAGTGCTGGCATCATGAAAATTGTGAACCATAATTGCATCTCAAATACATTTTCATATGAGGAATATTGAAAACTTATGCCCGACGGGATCATGCCAGAACAATCGAATGGTTTTTGTTGTTGGTTTTCTACTCCACCAAAAACTTCATATTGAGTTAAGTTATTTTAAGAGCGTTATACGAGTATACACAAAAGAGCAAACACCAAAATGAAAAATAGTTTTGGCTAAGTAACATATTTTTAAAATTCAAAAATTGAAAATAAAATTGATTCCAACAATAGCTTAGATATAATAAAAGCCATGAAATATTTCAATAGCAAATGTATTTAGGAGAGTCTTCGATATTTCATTTTCTATTAAATCCTCCGTTGTAATGCTCTTTTATTATTATTATCTTAAATACACCTCAAGGAATTTTAACATCACCTAAATAATTATTTATATAATAGAATTCTTGAATTTGCTAACTCTTCTATGCAAGATGCTACTTTTGAAGCGCATTGTAGCTCCTCTAGCATAAGAAATAGTGACTCTTCAAAGATAACGCTCTGGGAATATAAATACGTATATATATATACCATATTAGGAAACAATCATGTAAATTGACCTCAGCAGCTTCCTTGTATTCATCAGGTATGTATGTACACCTCAGGCTGAATATTTTTGGAAACTTTATTTTATGTCAGTTACACGTCATTTGCATAGAATTTTTATATTGGAAGTCTAAAAACGCTGACGTCAGCTGGTGGCGTAATATGAATATTTTGATTGCACTCAGTGAGATTGACATTCATATTTTTACACAAAAAAGACAAGTTAAATGCATTTTTATGTATTTCTCAGCAAGGCAATTGTGTTTAAAATTTGGTATATTTTTCGAGGTCTCACTTTCAATGTGACAAACAAATCGACTTCTTTGCTATTGATGACAATGTCTTTTGGTGATAATCTTAAATATAGAAAAATTAGCATTGAGTAAAGTTGTGTTGTAAAGTTGTTCAGCATATTTGTATACCTTTTGGGTGCACTTACTTACTTTTACTTGGGCTTTATTACGTGCTACGAGACGAGAGACATGACAAACGATTTTCAGATAACGATACTCATGATTTAAAATTATTATGTGTAACTATAACGGTGACAACAAATTATGCTGGGAAACAACCGTAATGCACTGACAGCAAAGGAGGTGAAGTAATCGTACAATAAAAACCATTCTCGTTGCCATGACGATATTGGCAACCGAAATCGTAGCACAAAGTCGCAATTTTGCATTTATGATAGTCAGGTAACGAAAATAGTCAGACATAATAAAGCCCGTATTTTGAGAAGGGCCGACGCTATTTTCGTCACACGCTAGTGTTTCAGTTTGCTTACAGTAATGTTGGCAATGAAACTGAGGGTTTCCTAATTACGGGTTGCTGCATCCTACCTGGTAGAGCATTGAGTTTCTAGCAAGAAATACATTGACAATACTCCTAAAAAAAGAAGAGCAAATAGTGAAGCTAGATATCCGCCGGAAATAAAAGAACTAATGCGAAAAAAGACGAGGGCACGCAAAAGATGGTGCCCTCAGAGATTCCTACACACTTATCTCGAAGGGTTGACTGCCGAACAAAGTTCAAATTACTCATGAAGAAAAAACCATGGCGAGTGAACAAACGGTGACAAAGAGAAGGCGGATTTATTTATCGAACACCTAGAAGAAACGTTTAAGCCATTTGATGGACAGGCATTGATACAGGATCTTGGTGGTATAATAACAACACCTGACAACTTTAAAATAAAAAGTGATAGTTAGTCAAACTTCGCCAGGAAACAAAAAAAAAAACCAAAAATAATAAGGCAACTAGATATGATTTAATAACCAGACAGATATTCAAGGAATTGCCAAAGAAAGCTCTAATTAAACTCCTTTATCTTATAAATGCTTCGCTAAGACTATTATATGATCCAGGACAATGGAAAGTCGCACAAGTTATAATGGTTCCAAAACAGAGAAAATCTGCAAACGACACAAAATTGTAGAGTATTTGGAAAACTCCTATTGAAACTTCATCGGACATTGAAGAAAGCCGTTTAATTCCTGATCATCAATTTGTTTTCGGAATCAAGAATTCCACAAATGAATAGGTTTATAGAATAACCAATGAAATAGAGGGAAAAAGATATGCTTTTCTTAACATCTCTCAAGCTTTCGCAAATGTATGGCACGAAGGATTGAAGTTTAAGCTAAGACAGCTTCTTCCAAAACACTTCTGCAAGATTTTATCATAGAGTTTCACTTTGCTAACAGACTTTTCCGTGTTAAACATGCAACCAAATGCTCAGAATTTAAAAAAAAATCGCTGCTGGAGTTCCGCAAGGAAGTGTTCTTGGTCCAGTCTTATTCTTACTCTACACCTTAAAAAGAGGGTACTATTATAGCCACGTTGGCACATAGGAAATTTGGTTCAGTCAGCAAATGAAAAGCTTCAACGTGCTTTGGGTAAAATTTGAGAGTGGACTACGATTAGGTTTATTGTTCTTAACGGGACCAACGTATGTTAACTTAACATACAAACAAATAAGCAACCTACCTTTATTCATTAATTCGGTACAAATACTGCTTACAAAAGAGGCAAAATATTTAGGAATGACCTATGAAACGCGAAACTGGAATCGAGGCCGTACGTATTCAAACTTCAGTGAATATAGCTTAATGGGTCGTAGTAGAGATTGGAAGTAACTAGAACCACCATTTGCAGCATCAGCAATCTGCTGATTTCAGCAAAAGTCTGAGTTATCATATTTAAATGGCGATAAGACTGGAATTTTGATGGTTTTAACTCAATTCTGTTTTTTGTTCGCCAATTGACGACTCCAATATTAGAGCTGGATTCGATAGAAATTTATTGTCCCAGGGAATCCATAATTTGGGACTCTCGCTATAGTTTTAAAGAATAATAGAATTTAGAATCGAATATATGTCGTATATCCAAAGTCCAGAAATGTAAGAACTTAATATTTGGCTTCAGGAAAGTTTTTAATAACTAAAAACAGACATTCTTAATTAACTATTTCTAAATTTGGTTTACTAATGACTATGGTAGATACTCTGATACTCGTTCCCAATTTTTAATAAATTTTTCTACTGGTCTGTATGCACATCTATATTCTGTAAGCAAGCCAAAGTAATTTTCCAGTCCAAGGAAATCACTAAAGTAAAAGTACTTATTCTTCATGATAAAGCAATTTACTGCGTTAAGAATTTTCTCTTGCATGATAGAGAATGTCACTTAAAAGTTTTACGTAGGATAACCAATTGTTTAAAGTCAAAGTGACTTTCTTAAAGTAAATTCTAAAAAAGGAAATTGATTACATTTGCAATTCAACAGCATTATCTCATGCACTAAAAGTTTGTTTCAGTAAGAATTATAAGAGGAAGTTGACGATTGTGGGAGAATAAATGTAAATGTTGTAAAAATAAAGGAAAAGACTTAGTCGCACGTGCTCTATATGTGTTGTTTATTTTGAAATTTATGCAAAATCTATAAGAAGCAACAAAATTGAGATTTTAGTAAAATGTGTTAAAAAGGTAAAACAAAAATATTTTGACAATATGACCAAAATTTTACTGTCATGTCCTTACATGGAGATATAAATTTTGAATAAAATCGTAATTTGTAGAAAATTTGCCTAGCAGTGTAGGCTGCAGTTCAAGTTAGGGACAGATAGACAGATTTGCGAGAGCCATTTTTTCAAGTTCCTCTATAATACTAATACTAAAAATAAACAAAATCTCGAGATCGAGCAAGTAAAAAACTAAAAGTTTGATAGAATGAAAGCGGCTGTGAAAGATGACTATACTAAATTTAATTGTCTAATTAAAATCAGAAGTACATAAGTGTTTTCTTTAAAATACATTTTATTTTGACACTGACAGCTCTTGCACGCTCAAAAACTTTTACAGAAACACAGTATCATATCTTCTTGGTACGAAATGAATCGATTTACGCTTGAGCAATGTTGGGAAATAATGAAAAGTTATTTCCAAAGTGACTACTGAGTTGCCGAAATAGTGCGAATTTAGGTCGAAATAATGCACCAACCATGCCTGCTGTACACAATTGGTGAAGAAAGTTCATGAGATTGGCAACTTAATTGTTAACGCAACTTATCCTCGTATTCGTCCTGTGCAATCAGCCAAGAATATTGCTACTGTTGAAGAAAGTGTACGCTTAAACCCGAGAACTCACCACAGATCTCAGCAACTGAACATTAGCCTAGGAGAATTATATATAAAGACATCAGATTTTTCTGATAAATAAATTGAAGCAAATGACCACCCGCTTCTTTATCACTTCTCTGTTTGGGCTTTAGAGCAGCTCGAAATAGTCGTCGATTTTACTTTTTTCTTATGTGGTCTATTGTCATCTCGGCGGCTATGCAAACAAGCAAAACTGCCATATTTGGGGTTCGAAAAACCCACACGTAATCGTAGAGAAGTGTTTGTTATTTGTGGAATGGCAGCATTGTTGCCCCATTTGTCTTCGAAGATGAAGACGGTAACAAAGCTATGGTCAATGAAAACAACTACAGAGGTATAAAAATCGATTTGTTTTTGGCCAGAAACTGAAGAATTGAACTTGGTCGATCTCTGGTCCTAGCAAGATGTTGTAACGTACATACAAAAGCCGTTCAATAATCGATCTTTTGCGCACTAAGTTCAATAATCGTGTAATCGGCCATTTTTGGTGAAGTTACTTGGCCAATGACAATCTCGAAATGATTTAGGTATTTAAGCACAATCTTGATCGTACTATTCATGAAAAGAACCATAGAAAATATATTGCACCATTGCATTGATAAGATGGAATACAGCCAAGCTAGCCACGGCAGCCATTTAAATGAAATTATTTTCCATAAATAATTGGAAAGTGTACTATCTTCAATAAAGCAAATAACTTTGAAAAATATTAAATGGATTTTTTTATAGTAAGCAAAGGAAACCAACAGATGGCTCAACCTTTAATTTTCAATTATTGCAAAGAAAAACCAAACCAGAGAAAACTGAATAAGTCATCATCAGGAGCCTCCATTTCAAAAGTATATTGAAGTCAGGTTGGTCGAACTTTGAATTATTGTTTACACAATAATCCTATGTAAAAAATAAATGTGTAAATAACAAATTATATTCCCTGTACCTCTTGCTTATTTTGAACAAAGTTAAATGAACTCGCTTGGTCTTTTATAGCCAAATACTTTTTTCGCTTCATTTGTCTGTAACTTCCATTTCTAATCAATCTTAAAAAAACATTTCTAATCAATCTTAAAAACCATGTTATTTTGACCTCTATAATACTTAAAATTCGAATAGAAAACCATATAAGAAGATGCAAATAAAATGAATAATATCTATTGATATATGAGTATACTCAAATTATCATTGTTAAGGGTTTCGTATCAGATTTAAGGACATTAACCCTTATTTCGCAATACCTCAATGGTGTCGTATTTAAATCTGCTTTACTGGTCTATTAATAATCATTTTTGGAAAACAATTTATCACATGAGTATTTGGCACATCATTCGGTAATGTAATGTTGTTTAAGTTTATTTGAGTGAATATCCCATTAATAAGTCGATAAAGTATCATATTTCTGGTCTGTCATGCTGTAATTGCAAAATTTTATTTATGGCAGAGCAATAAGTTACTCGTAATTCAGTGTATATTTATATAAAACGTAAACATTTTTCTTGCATTTACTTCAGAAGTTAGGAATTGTTACCAAGAATAGAAAAACAGAACTTGAAGTAGTGCGCTAGGCACGAAGTAAGTTTTCGAAAATCAATTAAAATTATACAATTTCATGTTTTACATATAGACCAAGTAATATCTCGAACTTTTCAATAACTCTTGACCAAACTTGTTTTGAGGTTAGAATGAAAATTTCGATGTCAGCTCAAGTTGTAGGAAAACAAAACCACAGATCGAAATTTGAGTTAAATTCGTCCTGCTGTTTAGCCTGCTGTTCGATGCACAAACAGGTAGATTCAGACTTTTAGACTTTTTGATCAAACAGCTTAAGAAAAAAATATGTCCCCAAAAGATAAATACACAGCTTTAATTTCCCTTCAATATTTTTTTAAATGAATATTAACAAATGTCAGTTCGAATTATTAAAGCACTCAAATTAACGTAGTGTTCACACTGCATACATTTAAAAATGTCTTCAATCATATACTAACTCTTGAATTGAATTCTTTGGTAAACAAAAATTTCTAATTTTTGTATGTCAAAGTCTGTACGATTTTGTGCTCAGTCATGAAGTTGTTTAAACATTTTGAGGAAAAGATTGATCGAAATTTCAAATTTGAAAACATTACAATACCCGTTATACTTGTACATAGCTGCAAGTAAAAAATAGGTAAAATGGTAAATCACTTTTACTTGAGTTAAATGTTGAAATTAATTAATTTTATAACTTGTCAGATATTTCCAAACGTGTCTTATATTATGTAGTGAAGTTGAGTAAGGTAAAAGTTCTACATAGCAGGAATCCAATTAACATCTTTCCCGACCTTGTTTTGCATAGTTTCTAGGACACTATCATTCAAACACGGAAAAAAGACCTCCCAAGTACTTAAGCTAAAATAATATTTAAAAGTTTATTGAATCTCATCTCCAATTCAAAATCCATTCAGACTTTTAAGTTAGACGTTTATTAAAAATATTTAAATCCAATCCTCTGTATCTTATCACTAAATATGATAAGAATTCAAGTTATGGTTTTTAAGTTAGGAGTGTGAGGGTGCGCTTATACTAAAGTGCAGCTCTGGATAACATTTCTACTTAACTATTTCTGAATTTAGTTTACTAATGGTTGTCCAAGATGATATGGTACTGAAACCAATTTCCCTGAACAAATTTCGCTTGCATAATAGAGAACGTGACTGTGAAGTTTTACGGGGAGAACCAAAAGAGAGAGAAATTGAAATCGATTACAGTCGGAATTCAGCAGTATCTTATAAATTATAAGAAGTTTTCGCTTGTTGAAAAATAAAATGAAATGGTGAAAAAAAAAAAAAAACTGAAAGTTTGAAGCAGTGAAAGTGACAGCTTATCATCCCTGCTTGCGGCAACCCTAGATGAAAAACCAAACTAGTGAATAATTTTTCAAATACATGACAGATCAGATTGGTCGAATTTAAAAGGTTATCCATTTAAAGGTTGGGATTTAACATCCCTGCCATATAGCATCTGTCAAATCCATCTGTCATCCATAGGGACAGGTAGCTATTTCTTGCCTTGTATTAAAATTGTTACATCTTAATA
Organism: Pocota personata; assembly: GCA_963082735.1. Taxonomy (NCBI): domain Eukaryota; kingdom Metazoa; phylum Arthropoda; class Insecta; order Diptera; family Syrphidae; genus Pocota; species Pocota personata. The sequence goes on along the minus strand of OY720429.1, from coordinate 256,304,996 downwards.
CAAAAATAACAGTTCTGTAATATTTGCGTATCGCGATTTAAGGACAGATTATGGTCATGATAATCGACCAACTGAGCAAACAATTCGAAACACAATAACACCAAATTGGAACAAATCGGTATTGTGAAACATAACCGCTGCGAATGCCTCAGTTGTCAAAAATCCGGAATTATCTATTCCGCCCTCAGCAATTGGGCATTTCCTAAAAGTCCATTTGGCGTATTTTGTGATTGCATTTGCATCTTCATCCCTATAAGATCTAGCTTACAGAATATATGCCGATTGAATGCTGGAAAATCAACAAGTTGGCGCCGATTTTTCGAACAAAATCTTCTTCAGCGATGAGGCCCATTTCTCGCTCCGCGGTTACGTAACGTCTTTTTGATTTCTTTTTTTGAGGCTATGCTAAAGATCGTGGCTATGCAGATAATCGTCAAACACTGGAGCACTTAAAAACTAACACCTCTGAAGTTATGGCCACAATACTGCCTGAAATGTGCTAAAAAGTCATCGAAAATTACCTCACAAGAATTGAAGTTTGCAAAAACTAACATGGAGGCCGTTTAAACGATGTTGTATTCCATTCATAATGGCATAGTCCAGTATTTAAAACAGTAAACAGATTTCATCGAAATCTTTAATACTTTTTACTTTATTTAAATTCAAAATTATAAAGCACAAACTGAATTACCTTGTATAGTTATTGTTAAAATAATAATCTTATGAAATAAATGAATTAGTAAATATTAAACCTAAATTATGTCTCCCAGAGATGCTATTGAGTTTGAATTTTAATATGATATCCTTTGCTGATTTGAAACACAGTTCTAAAAACGATTTTAATTAAAACCAATTGACAATAAGTTCAACAAACCGAATTTAATCGACAAAACGTAATTACTTTCACTACTGCCTTTCACTCCATTAGTTTGCAATTTCTAACATTACCAACAAAAAGATCCAATTTCTAATCAATCTTAAGAACATCCTCTTTTTGGCGTCTATAATACTTAAAATTCGAATAGAAAATCATATGAAAAGATGTCGATAAAAGGAACAGTATCTACTGTTCTACTCATTTGGAGGATACGTGTCAAAACACTCATTTTACAATACCTCAATGGTGTAGTATTCAAATCTTCTTTACTGGTCTATTAATCATTATTTTTGGTAAGCAATTTATCACATGAGTATTTGGCACATCATTCAGTAACGTGATGTTGTTTAAGTTAATTTGAATGAGTACGCCATTGATAAGTCGATAAAGACTTTTTGATCTCCATACCTGATTGCAGCCATTGTGTAATAACACAATGTATTGTATATTTTAATGTAACGCGTTAAATATTTTTCCTTAATTCACTTTTGAAACGTGGAGAAACAACTTGAAACAGTGCAATTACACATGTACTCGTATCTTCTTTTCACTAAGCATGAAATCAATTTTCGAAAGTCCATTGAAATTAACCAATTTCAAGTTATAGATACAAACCAAATAATCTCTCGAACTATCCAATTACTGTTGACCAAACTTTAACCCGGAATTAATTACTCTAAGAGATGTACAGATTGCCTTAACTTTATCCTCACAAGTAAATAGATAGACCGCAAGTTTCAGTCCATTAGGTTTTGAAAAAGTTATTTTTGTACTTAATTGGATTAATGTAACTTGCTTAATTTTTTGTTTTTCTAACGAAAACGTCTTCCTGAAGTATTTTTAGAATTTTCTAATGAAGAGTTGGATAACAATCCTTTTTCGATGGTGTTTCCAAAGGGGCTCATTGATTTTGAAACATATTTTTTTTTTATATAAAAAAGAAAAGATATTATCGCGTATAGCAGCGCAAGGTAAGGTGTAGTCATACTCGACTGCCATCAGTCTAACGAACTTTTTTGAATCGTTCTACGCTTCTAACAATGTTGGTGAAATCGAAATCAATATTGGCAATTGTGAATAAATTAGTTTACCACATAAGGAAATTGTGGGAGTGTACAGGGTCCTGTAATAATGCTTACTTTGTAACGATGGTGGGCATTTAATATGTTTTTCATTCAATATTTTACCAGTAAATAAAAAAAAAAAAAAATGAAAATGTATTAACAAAATATAGATACGTTAATTTATCTCATAATTTGTCAATATTATACCATAGAAAAATAATGCATTAGTACGAGTATACATCCGCCAAATATACAGACTTTAACAGATTTAGAGCAAATGAGATGGCACTGGTGATGGTGATGATTCAATGAGTTTACGAGATTGCTAGAAACCCAAGATAATAATATAACGAAAGGATGTGCTGCGCAATCTACTCGCATCTTTTATATTGAGGATAATTGCTGCTGTATTGCACCAGGAATATTCTACACTTATCCATGTATTTTTAAACGAATCATGTCTGCAAAACATAAATTTGAGCTAAGAGAATTATCATTATTATATTTTCATTTGGTACGAGGACACTCTGTACACATAGTAATCAAATCACATATAACCCACTTGGATTGTAAATCTCATATTCACACCCTTATTTTATTAGGACTATGTTAAATAAAATAGAATGATAAATGCATCTAATCGTAGAAATTCGTAAATATCACTATCCCTGTATACTAGCGTTCACCACTTTAAATGAAGTAGCAACATATTTACATATTTACGGCATTATCATCGTACACTTTATTCGTACGTACTATTATGGCATCTTGTGAAACTTTATGACTAATGTCGTAAAGTTCTTAAGAAATCTGTTAAAAGATGCTTCTTTACGGGACATGAAAAAATGAAATAAAAAAAAAATTGTGGCGGATTCAACCACATCAGTACGGCATAACCGCACAATTCTCGCAGAAGGAAATTAACGAATTAATAATTTAGCAGTCAATTAAACTTGTATAATGTACATTGAATTTGATTTCTTTAAGTACAAGATTCCATTATGTAAAATACTGAATGTAATGGTACAGCGAGTAAGGTGATAAATAAAGCTGCTGGCATTACGAGTATTTGCGTCTTTTAAATTTTTAACTGAAGTTTCGCTTAAATATGAATAGCTTAAGCACTTTTTTAAGCCATATCTGTCGGTAAATATAGGTATGTTTTTTAAAAGTCGATTGGAATATTTAATACCTTGGTAATTGCCTGAATTTGTTAAGTGAACTACCCACACCGACTTACTCTTAAAAAATTTCACTTTGTTGAAGTTTGCTAAGTCCTTGATTCAAAGGAGCTTTGGATTCTATAATAATATTTAAATGGCACATGAGGGAATAAATTCAATTTAATCTTAGTTAATTAGACAACAAGAACTTTTTCTAACATGTTAAAAGATTTATTTTGTCGACATAATATCCAACAAATAAGTGAAATATGAAAACTCAAGTTATAAATACCGATACACGCATTTTTCCTGATAAAATAAAATCGAACAAGGATTTTTGGATTTTTTTTTTCTGTAAAACTTTATATGATTTGAAAAAATGAAAAAATATTTAAACAATTTATTCGTAATGGACTCCATTTGCATTTATGCAGGCGTTGAGTCACTATGGTCACTCATCGATCGCAGCACTCCTCGTCCATTAGAAAATCGTCAAAATTCAAGAACTCAATATTTGCGTGTCGAGTAGAGCAAGCCCTAAAAATACACTACAGCTTATAATCCAAAGGATTGAGATCTGGACTGCCCGACGGCCAATCGTCTGCTGCTATGAAGTTCGGATCATTATTTTGGAACCACCCTTGTGTTGTTTTTGCCTTATAAGCTGATGCGTATTCTTGTTGGAAGGTCCAATAATTGGTTAAATCCCTTCACAATGCCTTCCAGAATATCCGATTGGTAGATTTTTGCTGATGTTTTTACTAAAATTGTTCCTGTTCCTTTTCGATCTTTCATTCCGTTTTTACTTTAATTGGGCTACGAGTATGCGAGATATGTATTTCTGCGATATCTTCATTTCTCGTGACAGGATTTTATGCTTTTGCAGCGAATTTCCGATTAATCCTGGCTTTAATTACTTTGAGCGCATGCGAAGTTCTGTCAGTGCGAAGGCGTCCGGCTCTTTGATAACCAGTGTCCTTAAACAACTTAACAGTTTGGTACACAAAATTTCAGATAATTCCAAGCGATCGCCAGGTCCTGAAAATATCTCCTCTTTCCATATTACACTTGTGAAGGCCAATAGAAGCGCAAATGTCACCCATTGAATACCTGTCAATGTACATATAATGGATGTGTTCAATACTAGTTTCACGATGAGTGCGTTTAAATGTGTTCAAGTATTTATGACGTGACCAAGTACTTTGCTCCATATGGGATGAGGAGTTATTTTTTTCGTTTACGAGTACATCAATACATATGTAAATATATTAATACTATATATAAATAATCAATCTGTATATGTAAGCTTTAGGGCAATAAAGTCATAATTCAAAATCAAGAACCGTTACAAACATTTTTTTTTTTTTTTTCAAAAGAGTGGTAAGCCATTTATTAGTATATACCCGCCACTAAATTTAATTTTGAAGTTGGAATGAAAGTTCCGATTCTGCCTCGAATTATGACCCTACAAAAATCAGATATGGAGTTTGAAAGAAATGCATTAAGCTGTTTAGTCTGCAGTCGGCCATACATGCAGAAAGACAAAAGGAATTGAGAGATCCACTGTTTTTAGATTCTCTACTAAGGATTGATCCAAATTTCGAGATCAAACATTTCCACGAAGCCAATACTTGTGCTTTTAGGTGCAAGTATAATAAAAAAAATTAAAATATACCGTTGAGTAGATTTTTACGATATTGTCGTTAGTAGCCAAGACTTATCACTAATTAAAGTGCTGAATAAGCTCTCAATAGCAGCACTCGAGTACTTAGTGACAAGAAGAATTTGGAAGGCTGTTTTTGACATTGTGATAAATCAAAAAATGATTTGCCTCACCAATTACTTCTACCGAATCTAAGTCAATTTATATTTATTTACTTTCACGCCACATGTTATACCAAAATTCCGCTTCATTTACAATGCTATATAAACTATAAAATCGTAAATAAGAACGCACATATATGTATGTTTACATAATTGATCAGTATGAATAGCTGAGTCCCTGGGACCAGTTGCCTTTTAAATATAACTTCAAGCGTTTTAGAACCTTTACAAGTATTGTACAAGAATACAATTTTCAAAATCTGCACATAAGCACTTCCATTCTACTACTTCAAATGCAATATCTCGTTTGTGCTCATATTTTGCGGCTTTATCTTCAAAAATCTTGACTTGTTCCTTTAGAGCTATTTAGTAGAGCAATGATGGTAAGTTATTCTACAGGGTTATTCATTTTGTGCTTTAGGATTTTAATTTTAATTTAAATAGAAAGTATTAAAGATTTTTATGAAAATTTGTTTACTGTTTTAAATTTTGGACTATGCCTATATACGGAATATAACATCGGTTAAATGACCACCGCGGGAGTTTAGCAAACTTCGATTCTTGGGATGTAATTTTCGATTACTTTTCGGCACATTTCGGGCTGTATTGCTACCATAACTACGCGTATGTTGCTTTTTAAGTACTTCAAAATTTTAGAATTATCTGCATAGCCACGATCTTCATCATACCCCCACAAAAGAAATCCGACGGGGTCAGATCACACGATCTTGGTGGCCAATTGACGTTGCCAAATTTCGAAATTAAACAGCCGGATAACTCGTGCAATAGAGCCAAATTTGCCAGAGTTATGTGGCATGTAGCCCCGTCATGTTGGCATCACAATCAATCATCAATATCTTCAACCTCAGGTCAAAAAAAGTTGGTTATCATTTAACCATAGCGCAAAGAACTTGGACGTAATAGTGGCACCTTCGTCAGTTTCAAAAAAAAGGCCCGATACGTTCACCAGTGGTGGATACAATTGTCTCTCAACGATCACATTTAGATTCTCAGAGCCTTACGACATCATAAACACAACGGATTTTTTCAAATTTGGTGATTGTGTTTCGAATTATTTGCTAAGTTGAGCGATTATGATGTCCATAATCTGTCCTTAAATCACGATACACAGATATTACAGAACTGTTATTTTTGTAACAAGATGCAACAATTAGTTAAACCATCTATATTGTAAAATGGCAAGGTAACAACTAACTATCTGTCACTTTGGATGACAGGTGGATTTGACAGATGCCACATTGCAGGGATGTGAAATTCCAGCCTCGAAATAAATAATTCTTTACTTTGGGTATAAATGGTAACTCACAAAAATATTTATATTTTAATCTCTTAAAATCAAGAAAATAATTATTAATTATTGTATTTAAATCCAACACTTCAAGAGCGATCGGTTATTATATTTATTTGTTTGTCCTTTAGAAACAGGAACATTGCCACGAATTTGGCACTTAAGAAGTTACAAAAATCACATCATTTCCGCATGCTGATAAATCAAATTGATTAATTAAATTTCAATCCCACACAATTTTTCCAATTCTCAGAATTCCAGCCCACGGCGTTAAGCACCCGATCCTCTCAAACTGTATTAGAATATGCCAATTGTAATCCGCCGGAAAATATATGACAATAATTTTCACCCTCATTTCTGCTAGCATTTTCATAAATCATCCCTTATCAGGAGATTGCACGCTTGACAATTCAATATTTACACTTTCATAATTCCCTTGGTAAGCTAATAATCAAATAGAGAAACCCTTTTTTGTCGCATATTGATACCATGAGTGCACCACAACTTTCCTTCTTCACAGCGATGACGAACGTATAAGCTTCGCTTATGTTTACAAAAGTAATTGCTCTGCATCCCAGCAATAAGACTCATTCCATTTATTGTCAAGTGGGTTAATAGTAATTGAATGCAAATTTGTATGCAAACATTGGAGCAGTACTCGTATAGAGGAAACAGAGAAGTTCGACTCTGAGAGGAAGTTTCCACAATTTGTTTTCTTTATTAATTTCTACGTCACGCTATGCTGGCGCCATGAATCAGTGTGCCCAGTGACCGTTTAATCCATGCCATACTGACTCAATTATTCAGAAAGGAAAGTATACAGCTAATGGAGAAGTAAAATATGCAATTTCGTAGCAATTCCAAGTTTTATTGATTTTCATACAAATATGGCCCATGTGACAATTAACTTTTAATTAAGGGCCAACAAATAACATCGAATCCCCTAATTGCAATCAAATTTTGATAACATAGTAAATAGGTACTATTCCACGCGAAAGATATACTTGTGCTGTGTTCGACAGTTGTCGAGGAAAACCTTTGATTAAAATAAATCATATGCAAACACTCATCGGCCAGTAGTGGAAAATAAATTGCGTCCTGTAGTGGTTATCTACATGTGCTATGACTTGAAGGGTTGTTGCTGGAGTTTCTGTTCAATTTACCGGCATTTGCAGGAAATCGACTTGGGATTGTGGGTATCTAGGCATTTTTGCAAATAAAATTAATGACTGCGTTGACAGCTCTGTGAATGGTACTTAAATAGTGTTAATGTGGTATGGTAAGAGTAAGATCAATCACGACTATCTTTGAAAAGTTGGACTTTTATTCAAAAATCTAAACATATATAGGAATTTGCATTTAAATTGGACGAATAAGTTTCTAGATACGATTGATGTACGACACTAATGCATTTGCTAGAGTATTCTTTGAGTGCTCTATTTAGCAATGATTTTCCTTTTTGATGATTGTATAGTATAGTCTAATAGTTAGTGAACTTTTAAAGCGTTTTGACAAAGCAAATTAATATTTTTTATTGTCGCACTATTGGTGGTAATTGCGAAAGTCGTTATCTGGCAGCCCATCTCCGCTGAACACGAATTTTTAAAGGCACTTCTCAGCAAGTTTAACTAGCTTACTTTTTTGTAAAACAACTTAGATGCTATTGAGTTGACAAGAAAGTAATTTCAGTTCTTACAAGTAGATGGCGTTATGTTTTTTGATTCAGTCAGAATTGGTTTACGAAATTTCGTTCTAGAGATTTTTCACTCAAAGATAACCAACGTTCTGGTAGACCAACTGAAGTTGATAATGACCAAATCAAAGTCATAATTGAAACAGATTGTCACTGTACGAGATTATTTTTAAAATATTGCTCAACAATGAAAACGAGTTGTTCTTTCGTGTAGCACTCCATAACCCTGAACTGTCAGCTGTCACTCTGTCTTTTTGTGCGTTGGCAACACTTTACCACACAAATGGCATAAAATTCAAATCTTGCGTGAATTTTGGGACAAGAAAATTAATGCCTACTTTTCAGATAGAATAAATGTTAGAATTTTTAAGCATCTTGAGAACGGATTCGAGTTTGATGTTTTTTTTTTTATTTTATTTGCAAAATACTAACGATTTATTCCTTTTTTCTGGCAACGCTTCACAAACAGTGTATTTTTTATTTTCAAAACAAAGAAGCTGAAATTGTACCTTCAATACACATTTACTCAACCTCACTACTTAACTACACCTTATTACTTAGTTGAGATGCCTTCCCAATGGCATTTAACACAAAGTTTTATTTTTCTCTAAAGTTTAAGGCCAAGCCTACGGCAAAATGAAATGTAATTCTTTAAAATTACAATCAAAGTTTATTTTTCACCCTTTATTAGAAATTTAGATCAAATGTCAAAAAGTCGAAATCTTAAGTTTTAATTTGAAATGTTAGCCTTTCGTCGAATTACACAAGTGATCTAGTACATCGCACGTGTACTCTAGAAATTGTATTCATATACGACACCTAAGAGCTCATTGACTTTAATCATGTCAGATCCAAACTACGTGCTTATATTTAATACTACTTCTTAAATGGATCAAATAATGTTAATTTTCTAATCTCTCCTCGAAAATTCATCACAAAATTAAATTTCGTGCCTCAATTTTACCAAATGAATTGAATACCATTAATTAGTCACTTAACACAGATTGCTCCGAAGATTGCAATTTGCACCATTAAGCTGAACAAAATATATTCTGCCGTTGTCATAATTCTCCCACGAAATCAAAATAATTATCCATACTTGAGACTGTTAAGGCGATACTTTCCATTCTTCATCGTTGCTCATGAAATTTTAATTAGTTTCCATCATCACCGGGACCGTATAAATGCTTCATCTGGCGTGTTAATGGAATTTTCGACTTCTTGTTGACGGAATATATTTCCATTACAAAAGATTCTTATTTTTTGGTTAAAAAAAAAAAATAATAATTTAATTTATCCAGCGGCTTTACAGAAATTCGAACCAAAAAGAAAATAAAAATTGGATTTCAATGCTTTCTCTGATTGAGACTGACATATGAGACATGCATCCCATTCAACGATAAATTCTCTTCGGTTGCTGTACCTGACACTGAAGCACTAGGGCGTATGAGGAATATTTATGTATTCGGATAGAATTTCAATAAGTAAATCATATAACCACAAGCCGGAAGTGTACTTTAAAAAAATTCCAATTAAATTTTAAGTAAATTCAAGGGGAAAGTTTAAGGTTTGAGATAATTACAAAACGTACAACCTTTTTAAATATTTAATACGTTTTTGCTTGATGGAAAAGTCTCGTGCCCTCGAAATGCTTTAAATATTGATTTCACATGCGGACTAAAAGCTATGTGAGATCAACAGGATGCCCACGGTTTTACAGGATGGAACTAGTAAAAAACAATTTTAGTTGGCATTAATAATGGCCAAAAGTTGTTGAGAAATGGAAATGGAAATGAGAGTTATTATACGTAGATGTAATTTAAAGGTAACCGAAGTGAAAAGTTCTGGCACCCGGGAGAATGAGCACTAAGCCAAATGGTATTTATCTTGATAGTATTATAATTGCGCTCTGTTTGAAGCAAAGACTTTAAATTAGTTTGCAACTTTTCACATTGGAAATACCAGTTAAAAGGAAAACTTTAATTGCAACATAATTCGTTGCTTTAAATTTTAAATACCGCATCCAGAGTGCATTGTTTTGTTTGCGTGGTGTTTCGACGTACATTTGAATGTAAAATTTGCTTAATACTTATGGAAGTAATGAGCATTTTCATCATATGAGTTGAAAAAGTTTTCCTGATATATTTGTGACTTCAAATTTGAATAATAACGAATGTTATGTATATTCATAAACATGTTGCTAAAAGTTTCACATCATACAGCAAGTAATGAAAGTTGTACCTACTGTTTGTGTATCTATTTCGCGTTAAATTTGAAATAGGTTAACTTTTTGAAAACGTTTGTTTGCAGTTTATGTTGACAAAAAAGTTTTACAGGTACTTGTCTAGGGACCTAGAGAAAGTTTTTCATAAAGCATTTTTTATTGTATTTTATTCTGGTATGCACTAGAGTTGGTTATATAAAGTTGACGTCTTTTAGCTTTCTGTTTGTGCGCTTGGTCACAATTCGCAAAAAACAGTAAAATTAAGCCACAACGTCAAAGCTAAATTTTATTTTCACTTCATAATATGTAATGTAAAACAATTGGCAGACATTTTGATTGGATCTGATGGGTATCTAGACGGCCTTAAACAATACTTTTCAACAAGCTTAACTATTATTCATTATTTGTGTAAGGTTATCTTGCACTGCGACCTATTGGTCTATTGTGCCACCAGCTAATACCTAGGAGAGGTTTATTCCCTCATTAGAGTTTCCCTCAAAATATAATTCCTTTAGAATTGTTATCGAGGGTCATACACTCTTTCTTTGATTTGGCAAGGATATTTCACCCTAGAGCACCCTCTCTAATCCAGTTTCTCTTAGAAATCTAAGAATGAGAAGTGGGTCAAGTTTAACTAGCTTCAGGCCATTCATATTTGGTATTTAGCATTTTTAGTTTAACATATTTGTTATGTACTATACTTAAATCGTCATTTAAAACAATTCTAGTACAGCAATAAAATATATTATTATTTGAGAAAAACAATATACTATCATAATTACTATTAGTATTAGATTTTAGATATTAAAAAAATATATATCAACACTCTGTCAGAGTCAGCTCAGGCTAATTTACTACGAAAGGTAACACATGAACTCCTGAACCCCCAATCTTGTTTCAAAATAATCGCAAGTAAGCACTAAATCATAATTTCTTTTGCACAAAGATAGCAACAACGCATTAACATTCTTATACAACAGAGAAATTAAATAAAATCGCTAAACAGCCTACCGCTTATTAAGTGGAAAATCAAAGAAGCATAATTGCACGTGCGTAGATCAGCTTCATATTACATTGTATACGAGGAACTTGTGCCAACACTATAGTTCTAATACATACTCGTACATCTTAGCTATAATAAACTCGCATTTGATTAGTATGGTATTGACAGAAAGATTGGTGAGTTGACATTTGACAATGTTTATGGATTTTAATTATTGGAAATCGTTCTTGAGTGCAAACATATCCAAAATGGAGAATCCTATAAAAAAGTTATTGCGGTCAAAAATTTAGGCTTTAGAACTTTTTTGAGATTAATGCCAATTTTTTAAAAAAAATTCAAAATTGAAGAGAATTTTCTAACATTTGCCAAAATTAATGGAAAACAATTTAAGCCGTAATTTTAGTTTTTAAAATTCTCTATTCTAGAAGATGGGTGGCGGATTTTCGAAATTTTCCAAAGTGTAAATATCTGAAAAACCGTGTGTTCCTTCCATCATTGCATTCTATATTGAAGAGTAGGTAGGTACCTATGCTCAGCGCTTAGACTTCATGTCCTGCTGGCTAGAGTCAGAGAAAATAGTGGGCTAAAGGAGAAATTTACTATGAAAAAATAGCAACAGCCGACATTTTATGTTTTGAAATTTATCTATTGGATGGGTGTGGAATTCTAAATTTTCTAAAATTATACTAAATTTTTCAAAATATCCGATTTTTCCCGAAGTCAATGAATTCCGTTTTTGAATTTATCTCGAAAACAAATTTTCTAAAATTATACTAAATTTTTCAAAATATCCGATTTTTCCCGAAGTCAATGAATTCCGTTTTTGAATTTATCTCGAAAACAGAAAATCACGTCCTACGACACAATTTATTATGACCGAAATTTAAAGTTCTGAAATTTACTACAAGATGGATATCACTTTTTTAATTTTCGAAATATGTTAAACTTTTGTCTTAAGTTAATCATCGTTTTCAGTCAGGGTAAGTATTGGTTTAGTGAAAAATTCGATTTCGAAATTTTGTATTCCTATAATGGAAAATCTCAAAAAATGGGTCTCGCAATTCTGTCTGTTGGTCTATTTGTCTGTCTGTATGCACGATTGCAGCCTAAACGGCTGGACGAAATTCCTTCAAACTTTATATATGGTGTATGTGGGTACCATTAACCTCAAAATAATGGCCGATTTTGTACAAAACAGATTTTCTCGAAAATTACTTTAACGACTTTGTTAAAATTTAATATTTGAGTTACAGTGAATATATGCCCATAGATGGCATACCAGATTTGTTGCCAAAAAATGCATATAACGCTACATTACTTATTAGCTGTTTTTTGAAAATTTGCTGGATTTAAAGGTTTTGTTTAAATTTTAAATTTGATTAATTTTCCGGTGAACAACATATACATACATATGTAGGTTCAATTTGTTCTTGAAGTGGTTTCCATTGTCAAATTTGTTGCTGCTACTTTTCTTATATCATCCTCCCATCTTATTCGCTGTCATCTTCATCCTCATTGACCGTATGGGTAAATAGTTTTCGATATTATAAACATCAATAACTGAGTATAGCACAGTTCGACTATCGGAACAAGAAGAAAGCGTAATTTTATATCTCTAATTTTAGATTCTGTTCAATGATTAATTTTACAAGAAGACAAGCGACACGATTGTGGGATCACTAATTTGGCGACTAAATTCGCCAAATCTCAAAATATAAAATGTAGCCAGTATATCGTTCTTTTGTGAAACTTAACAGAACATAACAAAGAAACATACCTATTCTTAGTACGGCACTCTAGACCACCTAGTCTGGAAACTCTAAGATGTTGTTCAGTGAGAGTCCATTTCTTGGATGCATGTGTCATCACTCGTACAATGTACTGGTGAAAACATTGGTTTTTGAGTGCAGTGACATATTGAATTAAAAAAAAAACCCTCAGTTTTTCGAATGCTTTCAGTGCGAGTTGAATCCTCAATTTTATTTCTGAAAATCAAATCATTTTTAAGCTTAAATATCTAAAACAACGGTGTGTGATGCAACAAAATTATTACATTTTTAGAAATTTCAATTCTTGTTTGTACCCTACTAAGTGAATTTTTCAAAAATGTTCCAAGTTGTAGGGATTTGTATTAGTATTTTCATAAAACCTTAAAATGATTCAAATATTTTGGAGTTCAACAATAAAGTAGTAAAAGTAAGATCAGAGATCATGGGATAATCATTTGGACTCAGCTCTCACTGATACCGTATGCGCTGAGCCGCTACTGTTAACAGCACGCCCATTGTAAATGAAGCATATTTGTATCAGGTTCTCTTCACATTGAAAATTTTCAATATCATTCACTTGAATTAAACAGTAAATCATAGCAATTCAGCTACTATCGCCCTTGCGCATAGTTATAATAATATATCGTCACGCGATAATAATAAAATTATCATTTAGTTCCATATAATGATATGCGTGTCAAGAAAAACCAACTTAATCAATTAATGACACGGTAACAGATATGATATTTTATTAAGTAGGTACCTACTATTGAATTCATATCAGTATACTTAGATAACAAAAAAACAATTCATATTCTACTCGGTACGTGTTGTTTGATCTAATAATATGTGATTTAATTTCATGAAAATACTATTAAATCCATTTAATGCAAATGGTTCATTAAAGAACAGTTTGAAGTCACCCGAAGTAGTTAATACAAACTTGATGAACCACATACTCGTACTTCGCTGCATTTTTCATATGACAAGCACTATTCATATAAATTTGGACCAAGCATGTAATATCTTCTTAAATACGTATAGTATCCGACTTGATAGACCATAAATTTCAACAACAAAAGTCACCATACCCAACTATAATATCATTTTACTTGCTTTAGAATAAGGGCAACACTTTTGAAGATAATTGAACGGAGCAATTCATTCACCACCCATTTTAGGTTTGTGTAACTTGACTGTCAGGAGTGGCTAATGGGTAATGTGTTTGCTCATTTCCAGCTGTGGACAGCAGCCAACAGTCATCCTAATTTAAAAGAGAAACGAGTAAAATAAAAAAACGTTCTATGCAGCTTTGTCATTCTCCATTTTTCATAGCCTTCTGAGCATATATGTGGCTTTAAGCTTCCCTAATTTGCTCATTGTGTATAGTAAGCCGTTATATGCAGCTTTGTCTTTCTCCATTTTGCTTAGCCTTCTGTGCATATTTACCAACGGTTCCAAGCGTGAACCTGCCGCGCTTTATGGGACCACCGGAAATAAAGCGAGCGATTGGGTTGCACGTACTTGCACTTACATATATGCTATTTATCTGTAAGAACTGAGATTTAAAATTTGAGCTAATATTAATATAATTTTTTAAAATAGTTTTTTTTCCTCAAAAAAAAAAATAAATCCATTAAAACTCGAAAAAAAAAACAATTTTGTAAATTTTCCAATACTTGGTATACCTTTCATATGTCAAATATTGCTCAAATATCGATTTTGAACAAAATCGTCCCACTCAGTTGAAAACGAGTTTCTGACGAAAACATTATAACCATCACCACATGGACATGTAACTCAAATATTGAATTTAATCAAAATCGTTACAGCCGTTTTCAAGAAAATCGATTATTTTTCGAAATCGGCAATTAATAAATTATCGTTAATTTTGGGATTATAATGAAAATTCATCGAACTGTGATCATACTATATATATGTATATGTATGAAGTTTAAATAAAATCCTTCATTTTAGGCTGCAGTCGATCATACATACACCAAGGCAATGCGAAGGACACCACAAATAACCCAGAAAGATGATAGTCCTCCGACAACTTACTATTGTACTGATGTATTACTTAAAGAGAAATTCTCAATTAGAGGCATTAAAAGGTTTCCCAAGATTAATAAAGAGCAGATAACGCTTAGATTGCTGGTAAAATCTTTGCGATATCTATTACATTTGTTGCTCCCGATGCCTATTCGATCCTTATTCAACATCATTGAAAACACCTTTAGACTCTTCGCCGACCACCCTTAAGCCCCTTCGTAATTTTGCGTAGCGTGGAGAAAAGTCCTAGTGTTCCAGAAAACCATATTCGATAACCAAAGATCATCAGCGAAAAAAGTATCCTCCTAATGCTTCGAAATGAAACCCTGTCTCGATTATCAAAAAAAGCCATCGTCGGTAAAGATATTCCATATTATCTGGATAAGATATTCAATATAAACTGGATCCTACTTCACGAAACATTTGTTAGCCCAAAGTTAGCAAAGTTTATTTCAAACACCTTCCATGTATTATCTACCTAATCTACATACATAAAAGTACATACGTCGGTAAAGATATTCCATATTATCTGGATAAGATATTCAATATAAACTGGATCCTACTTCACGAAACATTTGTTAGCCCAAAGTTAGCATACATACATAAAAGTGAAACTCTGTATGTCTGTTCCCTATGGACTGCTAAACCCATCATGAAATTTTAACCAAGTATTATTTACATCAAAAGAGTTGTTTTGGGAAAAAATTCCGAGGCATAGCAAAGCAAAGTGTTTATTTAAATATGTTGCACTATAAATGTTTCAAGAGAAAATCTGCAACTTCGCCCATCAATTTCTAAAGTAATACCCTTACAAAACTCCAGTCATAACTAAATTAGGGGTAAACTTGATTTTAGCCATCAATCTGGGTGAGCTGGTTGCTGAAACTAAGTCTATAGCAGGATCGTACCCTACCAGTGTATCATGCTTTCTTCTTTGTGCAATTCTTCAACAAATATTTCATTCTATCATTCGAGCAAAAACTCAAACATAAAAGAACTTTGCATGGCTAATCTCTTATCTCTAGGTATATAGTATTTTAGAACTCATATTTTGTGGTTGTCCGCTATAAGGAGTAAGCAAGTTATCGATACCCCAACATATTATATATCAATCGATTTGTTATGGGGAGAAGAAGCTATAAAGGTTTTTCGCCTGTCAACACTTTCACATGCTTTAAAATGCATTTTGTTTTAGTTTACTAACTTCAAAATGACTAAACCGATTTGAATACAGTTTAATTTTCTGATTAGTGCACTAATTTATTTATGAAGTTCGAGATATTAATCACTAATCAATTTGTTGTAGAACCAGAATAGTAAACAAATGTTTGCAAAAGAAAAAAAATCATAAACATTCCGTGGCATTGCAATCAATAACGCGCCAGTAGATGAGCGTTTGTGTGTTTATTTTAATTGAAACTGACGCCGAATTATAATAATCGTTACCCGCGTCACTCATCATCGAAATGTGAGTATTTGGCATTACCGCTCTTGTAATCGAGCATTCACTATCGAAATTTGAGATGACAGCATACGTCATTTCATTCGAACACTATTGTGCTATCGAGTAGTCTAGCAAGAAGTGAGTATTTTTGTTTTAAATTTTTTTTAAAGGAATTTACTAATACAATATCCGATTTTTTAATTAAGGTCCAATCTGAACAAAATTAATTTGTTACAGAAAAATATTCTTTCTGATTTTATGGCCAAACACCCTGATTTGGCAAAGAATATTTTGCCGAATTGCCTACAAGGAAAGGCAGTTGAAAAATGTGGTTGAATGCTTCTTTATTAACCCTAAAAATGTTATTTACGTTTTAATTCGCGTATGCTTATACTTAAGCAGCATTTCAACAATGAGCGCCGGCACTCAACACGTTTGCGATATTCATCGTCGGAATCAGAGATCCATTATTTACTTTAATTTCACTGCAAATAATATTATTCTCTCTTTTATTTCAACCGGAGAAACGTCACTTTGTGCGTTGTAGTAGAATTTCTCTAGTACAATTTTATTTTCATTCGGCACGTGAACTCTCGAGTGCCATCATCCCAATGAGATTAATCGATCATTCGATCACGAGTCCTACTCACTCACTCGTTATCGATTGTGGTAATTCGGCCCCTGATTTTTTTTTTCTCTCTTCTTTTGGAACAATATTGTAATCTATAAATTTCTAAAACAGACTACAATCTGTAAACAAGCCACGGGAGAGTGACTGATGGCTTTTTGACACAGGCGGTCTGCTACTTTGTCAATACAACAATTGTTAATTGAGTACAAATTTAAGAAAAAAAAAATTGACAAAGAATTAACTATTGAGGCCTTTGCAATTGTATTAATTCACCTTTAAGATGTAAACTAGAGCATAGAATTGTCTCGAAAGAAGTATCTTACCTTCATGTACTTGAATTGGTCAATGCTGCATTCTAAAGGTGCATTGCCTTGAAGAAACAAAAACACCCCCTTATCAAGCAATTAATCAAAATGACCGCGCCACTCTTCCACCAGGCAAGAACTCAGTAATATCAATTCAACTGTTTTTCGATGTAAATATTTAGTAAAACAGATTAACCAATTGTAAACTCCAGCAATATCTCCAACTAACCACTCACTTTCCTCTACTCGAGAAACAAGGACGAATCTAATTAAAACAAATGTCAAGCCTGGTAGCACCCGGTGTTGTTCAACTCCCCCGTAAACCACTAATTCAACAACACAAGAAACATTATAAACGGAATTAGTTTAATTTTTCGGAAGCTTCTGTCGATAGCATAATGGCTCTTTAGCGTCAATCGAGAGGAAGAAATTTACAGCGAGCAGCGGTTACCCTCTGGCCATGCCATGATATAGGGGTGTGA
Organism: Pocota personata; assembly: GCA_963082735.1. Classification (NCBI taxonomy): domain Eukaryota; kingdom Metazoa; phylum Arthropoda; class Insecta; order Diptera; family Syrphidae; genus Pocota; species Pocota personata. The sequence goes on along the minus strand of OY720429.1, from coordinate 256,287,156 downwards.
AAAGGATATTTAATTGTGTGTAAAATTTAGCGTCCCACTTCGACAAAAAATGCCGAACAACGAACGCCTCCAGATTTGAAAATAGACCGCGAGTTGTTTTTTTTTTTTTTACGTACATACTTGTTGACATATTCTTACACTGATTTAGGAAAATTCAACTCATGGTGGCGGGAATTTAATGGAAAGTTTTCTTTTACGTTGTTTTAAAAGAAAGAAGTAATCCAATTAATCTTTGCGGTTAAAGGGAAAAGACGGAGAATTCTTTCAAGTTTCTTTTTTTTTTTAGGACTAATGGATGTTTAAGTAATAAAAATTAAATGATGGGAGAGTTCTTTAATTGTAACGGAAAGGAAAGAGGATGATTGTGAATTTAAGCTGCTACTTCTCAGAATATTATAAATGACGTCAATTGGTAAAGCATATGTCTGATACAGTGAGTCTGCCAAAAATAAGGGTTAAATGTATTCCTTTTATCCTTTTGGTTTCACCGGCGGCATTTGTGTTAAAGGATTTGCAACAATACTGGAAGTTTGTCTTTTATGGACATATGAATTGCAAAAAGAGCTTTTAGTTGAAATCCTTTATTCAAATTCGGCATATGGAACACATGAGTACAATGTGAATATCTCTACTATGTTTCCCTAACAAATTGTATGTATATGTAAAATGCTTTGAATTTCCGTATCCATATCATAACTAGATTAAAAGAACAAAATTAATGAATTTAATATCTTAAAAGCATCACAAGTAAGTTGAAGCTCAAAATCTTCTCTGGAACTCTTTAGAAAATGTCAACCTGTCTGTACTACTGAATGTGCAACATTAGGAGGAAACCGGAAACAGTGCAATTACTTACCAAGTTTATTTGCTTGGGAACGATTATTCAATGCGGAACAATCGATAATGGTGGCAAATTAATTAATTAAAAGGAAGAAATATCCGGGTTCAAAAGTTCAGAGTAAAAAGGAAAACTTTTATATATAATTTCCTTGAAATGTAAGAAATGCAGTTATGTATTAAGACCAGAGGTTCCGCCACCAGTACAGGCAGGTAGTCCCACACGGGGCATAAGCACTCTTATCTGACTTATGAAGAGTTCCTTTTGCAAATAACCGCATTTTAAATTAATTATGAAAGTGCTTCGCGAAGGCGTCTTTTCTTATGCTTTATAAAGATTATAGTAGCACTTATGAGCAGCAAGTTTCAAGATACATGCTTGTATATATTACGTGCTAACAATGAATGTTGAGACACGTAAACTTGCATTGTCGGTTAGTTGTAAGTGAATAATAAAAGTCTTTCTTTGGGTCTTTCTTTAAAGTATACATTTTCTCCATAAGCATAGTATAAAGGAATGTTTGTGTATGTTTGTGTATTAACTCTTAAGTCTACTACACCTTTTTAGTGTAGTGGTTGGAAAAACTTAAATTTTTCCCTTCTATTCTCGGTGGTGTTGGTTGCTGTTCCCCGCCAAGTATCGAACCTGCACAGCTCAAGTCACAAGCAAACATACCACCTGTTACTATTACTACTGGGATTAAGAAAATTTATATATGCAAGTAGCTCTCATTTTTACGCTCTCTTGTAAGTTTCTATTTAGAGCTTGGACGTGCTCTGTGAGGTTAACTAAAGCTGTTCAATTATTACAACAAATTAACTATGCTTATCATAGTCATACTTAGAGCAAAAAATCCAGTTCACTGGGTTCAATTTTGTACATAAATGAGAAAATATTTACTTGTATTGTATGCGGCTCGCGCAGATTTTCATAAGAACTTATTTTCATTCAATATCTTTAATTCGATACCGAGTAAGTATCAGTGAAAAGTATAGATACCTAAAGTACTTTGTATCGAAATAAAAGTATCGATACTTTACTTATATGTAACGATCAACCTTACCTAAAATTTTATGTGGATTGATTTGTTGCATAATTCTTAAAAGATTTATGAGATTTGTCTTTTTTGAGTTTTATGTCTCTTTCAATTCTAAAATTGGCTAAATGGATTAACTTCAAACTTTATATCTGGAGTCTGTGGGGTTGCAATTCAAGGTGAAATCGGAACATTCATTCTAAGAACAAAACTAACTTACTTTGCTTATTAAGGAATTTTTATATTTTATATACATATGCAAGGACATAGCATAACAAATTGTGGAAAATTGTAAAAATAAACTTTTTGTGCATTTTTCAAAGAAATAACTTCGCTTATATTACAAATCAATGATTTGTAATCTACGTAAGTCGTGCACGATATATCTGTTATTGCTTAGCAGTAACATTGTCTATGATTTTAATATATTTTTGGGCCTCCTTTTGCTTTTATTACTGCTGCAGTCTGGCAATTCATAGATTCTGATAGGCTTTTCAGAATATATGAATAACAAATTTGTCAAGACTTCAATTGATTGTAAATGGTGACCAGATAGCAATGATAGTTTCCAATTATTATGTTTTAGCAGCTGTCAAAGTTACCAATGACATCCCGATACCAAAATATTCAGTAAGGTTCGCCATTTCAGCATGCATCGTTTGATACTTCCCGAACTTGTGGAAATTATTAATAAATATTATCGAAATTCTGGCTCAGTTGTAAATACGCAGCGTGAATTTCGTCGTGAGGTCGGTCGTTATCATGGCTTCAGTGCGCAGGCATTTCGTTACATCGTGGAAAAGTTTGAGCATGAGTACACTCTTTTGGACCTTAGGCCACCACCCAGACAGAGATCGGTGCGAAGTGAAGAAAACATAGCCGCCGTACCGGCCAGTATCAAAGAAGACCCAGAAATATCGATTAGGCGCCGATCAGCTAAATTGGGCATCGTCAAAGAGTCAACCAGGCTTATTTTGCGGTTGGATTTGGCCTACATACGTATAAGATTATGCTGACGCAAGAATTGAAGCCGGATGACCATAAACCATAGACGGTGCCCTTAGTTAGCTAATCGGGTACTGGGAATGTTGGCCGGATATCTTCTCGGACGAGGCCCATTTTGGGCTCAGCGGCTATGTCAACAAGCAAAGTTGCCGTTATTGGAGCGACCACAATCCACAAGTGTTCGACCAAGCATCAATGCATCCACAAAGATTGACTGTTTGGTGCGTTTTATGGCACGGGGGCATCATCGGACCTTATTTCTTTCGAAATGAGGAAGGAAACACCGTTACAGTAAATGGTCCTCAGTATAGAGCGATGTTAACCGACTTTCTGTGGCCAGAGCTCAATATATCTGAGCTGTGGCTTCAACAAGACGGCGCTACATGCCATACAAGCGACGCAACGCTCGAAGTGATGAAGGATAAATTTGGCGACTGGGTCATCTCAAGGCGAGCGTTCATCAATTGGCCACCGCCATCATGCGACTTGACACCCCTCGATTATTTTCTCTGGGGCTACGTCAAGTCCTTAGTCTACGCTAACAAGCCAACCACTTTGGACGAGTTCGAGGCCAACATTCGAAATGCTATTGCCGGAATAACGCCACACATATTGGACCGAGTCATCAAAATTGGACCGACCGCTTGAAGCACTGCCAGCGAAGCCGAGGCGGCTATTTAAATGATGTGCTATTTCATATATAATGGCATGAATGTAGCTTGAAAATAAATTCAGAACCAAATTGATATCTCACACCGTTGTTGTTTTATTTAAATTTCTTTTCCTCTTAGATGCTTTCTTCATACTCCTAGCTTCATTGCTGACCAAATATATTTTATCGGATATAAGTCTGGGCTATAAGGAAGCCTGTTGAATACATAGATATTTTTCTCTTCGAAAGAATATAAGGGAAAGATTTAATTTTTTAATTGTTGTTGCTTATCTAAAAGTAAATTTATGGGGTCTATTTTACCCCATTCCAAGTTATGGCATATTTTAAACATTATTTTGAAAAAAATATTTTGTGACATGGAAGTCATCACTTTACCGATATTTTAAAATAATGGAGAAGGTATCTGAAGAAAAGATTTAAAAAAAAATAAAATATTTTACATAGAATGAATAAACTTTCTCACTTGGCACATTTTTATATGTCAGACAAACGTTTCCATATCTGTACCTACGAAGCAAAACTTACCTAAATACCTATACAATTATTTTCGGACAAAACGTGTCCTATGTAGGGATTTCATTGGAGATGAGTATCTGATTGTTTAGTTTTATTACCTCTAAAAGTTATAGCTACGAGTATCTCTATAACCTTATTATAATCTCTAATGACTTACGTATAACTCGAAACTGACTATTTAGAAACTTTGTAAAGCAAACAGCCACACGTATCCTTAGGGACGAGAAAATAAACAAGAACAATGGAATCTTATTTCACAAGTGTATTACATCTGCACAAGTTAGATAACATAGAAAAAATTCTCGTACTGTGATTGTATTTGTGATTTCTTTCTCGTGGCCTACAAAATATGGCTTACAAATATTTCTTCTTAAAGAACGTAATTATTATGCTCAGTTATCAACATTTGTCATCATTGGCGCCATAAGGCAATCGTCACAAAAAAAAAAAAAAATAAAAACAACAAAAGAATCTCACACACAGAGGTATTTTTCCATTCATATCCTTAAGCCACTTCAAAGGGCTCACATATTTGTATTAAATTGTTATTTTTCTCAAAAAAGAGGAGAAGTAGATCTCCTGCTTACCTTTTAACAATACAAAACACATATCTATCGAACAGAAATTAAACTCTACATACGACAGCGAGGATAGTGAATGTATGCAGAGCACAAGGCACACACAGCCAAAAAATACAATTTTTCAATTTCAAATTCTGTAGGTGTCAAACATGAGTTCAAGATTTCAACAATCAACTGGTATGGAAATGGTCCCAATATTCGTATCTCCCAATATCCCAATACAATTTCTTCTTGCGCCTGTAGAAAGCTAAACACGGCTATCCAATATCCTTTCCCTGGTATTGTACTCGTCTTCATCCTCCAACCGCTTGTTGAGCATTGTCACAAAAATCTTTTTTTTAAAGTCATTGACAGTGGCTGTGAATCCACTTAAACAGAATAATAGATAAAAATTGAGGGATTTCAGTTTAAGATGAAGTTTATCGTCATGATTCTACGCACAACATATCCGGGGAATAAAATCTTTTCACTAAGGAAGAGTAAAGCGTGAAGATTCCTCATTGCCACGGATCCATATCTTTAACACGCTGTATATTTGAATATGTAAATTTTGTGAATCAAAAGGATCGCTGTGCACTTGATGGGTGATGATGGAACTGGTGTCTGTAACAGTTCTTAGAACTTACATTAAATGGGATGAGATTATGCTTCCATTTCAAGTGTGTACTGATTTTGATTTTACATTTGAATGACATAACAGAGGGACTGCTTGTGAATCTCATCAGCGAAAAACAATTGGCATGTAGGTATTTGCTAATAAGAAAATACTCGTATCTCCCAGAACGGATCACTAATACGATTGCGGTGTTATTTTTTAATTCGACATTTTTTCTCATTATGAATGACTTTTTAGATTGAAGGACGAACCAAAGACTTAAATTGCCTTATTTCTCCTTTGGGGGAAATAAATGTCAAAGTCAATTTAAATTTCCGTACATTAGGACATATAATGATTTGATGGAAGTACTTTTTATTGGTTCCACAGATATTTAATTTGTCGCAATATTTGTCTGAATAAGGATTTAAAACTATGTGTGTGCTTTAAAATATGTAAATACTACAAAACAAATTACTATGCATTTGCTACTATCTTTACCTATTTGCCTCGTTTTGCTTGTGATGGTGCACAAATTCAATCGGGGAACAGCTATCATTACGTACACGAACGATGAAGAGAATCGAATAAAAATATAATGCTAGTAAAATGGAGCGAAGTAGAGTCTGAGTGATATAAAAAAATGCCTTCATGGGAGTCATGATCAGAAAGGTATAGCATACCCTGGAATAAACTCACTAGATGGTAGAAACTGCTTTATCTCAAGTGGACGCAATCAAACTTCTTAATAAAAACAAAAAATGCATTTGTGTCAAATGTATGTAGATATAACTTTTACGGCAATACAGAGCACTGTTAGCTTCGGGAACATCTCAGAAAACAACAGACCGCAGATTCTGCAATTAAACCAAGGAGACTCCGGGCCATATTTTTTTTTTTTTTTTTTTAGCTTTTTATTAAATTTAATTCATTTATACTTACATGCTAGACAAAAACGCTTAAAACTAGCTTAACTAACTTAACTATTTTTTATTCTATCTTACGTAGTTGAGCCGTCTATCCACAGTTGTCCGGGCAACGTGGAAGATTAACGGCACCGCTGATCTATCCTGGATCAGACCTGCCTGATCTAAATAGAGGAATGCTTCTGGGGGGACAAAGCCGTTAAGGCGTACCCTCTCATGGAACCTATGATCAGGTTATTCATCGAGGTCATTGCTCTTGCAATGTGCATTCGAGTCATCTTGCCGAGGAAATTGTCCACTCTTATCAGATTCGCCCTATTGTATAGGACCTCATTAGAATAGAATACTTGCCCCTATGTTGAACCACACGGGGCATCCAGATGCGAGCATAGGCCGAATGAGGGCCGAGTAGCAGATTACCTTTACCCTTGCATCGAGCTGGATTGCAAGAGTCTTACATAAAAGCCACACTTTGAAGTCATAAACATTTATTTGAGATTCTTCACTTCTTCAGTAAACAACTCGTTAAAAATGGGAAAAGTCGCAGAAACCACAATCGATCTGCAATCATCACCCTTCTTAAAGAAGGCAAATAGCAGCGGGAAGTTGCTTCGCAGTTGAAGGTATCAAGGTGCTGCGTTCAACGTGTCATTGAACGGCATGCTTAAACCATTTTGAGGATGAACTATGCTAAGGATGGCCTAGAGCTACAATTAAACACGAGGATCGGCTAATAGTCATAACAAACAAACGAAGTAGATGAAAAACAGTACCCGAAATATGCGCCGAAATAAATGAAACACGGAATAAACCGTTGTCCTTGACGACTGTCAAACGAAGATTAAGACAAGCTGGGCTATTTGGGCGAGATGGTGTTCGAAAACACTTGCTGTGACCACAAAACAAGCAGGAAAGGTTAGAATGGGCCAAAAAGCATAAAGACTGGACGGAAGAAGATTTCAATAGAGTTTTATGGGGCGATGAATCCTAGTTCGAGGTATTTGGCACAAAGCGGAGAGTTTTCGTTCGACGCAACGCTGAAGAAAAGATGCTACCAGACTGTGTGGTTTCTATCTTGAAGCATGGAGGCTGTTCTGTTATGGTCTAGGTATGTTTCTCTTCAAGTGGAGTGGGAGATTTGGCTCAAGTGATTGGCAAAATTAATAAGGAGCAAACAAGGAGGGGACTAAGATTAATTGGCGAAGGATTCGTATTTCAGCACGACAATGACCCTAGATACACGTCAAGACTTTGTCAAGACTACCTGAAACAGAGGGAAGATCAAGAAATCTTACAAATCATAATATGGCCGCCGCAATCACCAGATTTAAACCAATTGTGGGAGGAACTGGATATAAGGGTCCGGGATCAATGCCCATCATCAGAATCTGCGTTGCAGAATATATTTACTATTGGATTGTTGGAGCAATAGAGCTTAGGCAACAATTCAAAAACTGATAGCTAGAATGCCAAGAATTGTAAAAAAGTAATCGAATATAAAGGTTCATTTTACATGATTATTATTCTACTAAAGAGTTTTTTCCGAAATTAGATTTTGCTTTTCTTTCGAGCACTGAGGGCGGCCTCAAACTTTTGGCCTACAGTGTACATATATACGATGAGGGTACAATGTCTTTTAGATCACCGTTCCGTTAGTAATTATAAAAATTTCTACTTAGTACTTAATAATTGGAAGAAAAGTTAGGTAAACGAAATTTAAATTTAAGGAAAATTCTAAAACGTAGCAAAATCCATGAGTTTGATGAAACTGGGTAGCAATGCAGCAAATGGGTTTATTTATTAAAAGATGTAGCAAATAAGGTACGATCGTAGCAAGTGGCAGCCCTGGTCATGGTTATTTTGTATAGTTTGAGTTTTTTCATGTAAGTAAGACTTATAAGTGTATCGGAGGCCAAAATTAAATTTCGATCGGTTTCAAGAATATATATTCGCATTCAAATGTGAATTTTTTATGAATTTGTATTCAGAAATATTCGCTTGCAAAACGACATTCCGTAATCGATCCTCTAGATATGAAGCGCTTACAGTCTACAATCTGGAAAGAAATACTTCAAACAGCTCAGGAATTGTGCTAGTAAAATTCGACTGTGTGATGTAACCATGTATCATGAAAAATAAGACTGGAAGCACCAGTAATCGTCGGATTTAGAATCAGTAAATATATGCGACCAAAGTAGAAAGCAAATCGCAATAGCTTATATACCAGAAGATATACCACCTAGCTTTAGGTTTTGAAAAAAAACTCTCATTAGCAGCACGTCACTACTTAGTACTATTAATACAATAGAACATAAATGAAAACAACATAATCCAGGATTTTATCGAAGGGGGTCCTTAAACATCACAACGTTGGGAACAATCAAACCTGAATATGGTGGACGTAAAATCATTTTCCAAATTGTCGCATCTATAGCACGATAGATTTACCAACAACATAATAAAAGTTACGTGATAAGCGTTACGCGGATTAACAAATATATTGATATTCTATGTGCACTTAGAAAACAAAAGAACTGCTTAAGAAAATCATCAACAAAACTCCACAGCACTGTAGGGTATACATATTTGTTCTGAAACATATTTTGTAGCATAGAGAAATAATTACGATAGACCCGCAAAATGTCTACCCGTCTGTTTTTTATGTCATCAGTTTTTGAGCCTTAAATTTTGAGCTGAGAAAATAAAATATATTTGGAAAAATATATATACATATATCCGAAGCAGCACAAGTATAAACATTTTTGAAATCCGCCCACAAATACGACCACTTTTTAAAAAAAATTCATTTTTCAACATTTTTACTGGAAACTGAAAATATTTACTCTACAAAATATGTAGATATTGCTATATTTTGCCATTGGTCCACACAGTATATAGAGCCACGCACACATTTTGGTAACATTTTTGAGAAAAAGCCGTATTTTACTTTCTTATTTACAATTTACGGTGGTAGTTAAGTTTTATTGTGAATATTTCACCAGAATTCGTGACCTGTGGTTACAAATGGCCATAGTTATGTTCACTTTTTTCTATGGATCATGGATTTTAGTAACCAATTATCTTTTTAATACCGGTCAACTGGAGGGAGGTGAAAGTGGTATTTATCCCCAATGCAGGAAAACCTACACATTTAACCATTTAGACCAATTATTCTCTCCTCCTTTCTTTTAAAAACAATGAAAAGGTTAATTGACCTATATGTGAGAGGCCTACTTAATGAATAGAACTTAAAACTGACACCCAATAAGCCTACCTAAAAAGTAAATGCGTGGAGGCAGCTTTACACGTATCAAACATAGAGAAAAGCCTTCACTATAAATAATATACTCTAGTGGCATTCTTGGACATAAAAGGAGCCTTTAATAATGTGAAAACAGAATCTATTAAAGCGGCACTAGACGAAATAGAAACTAGAATAATGGCAACGGAATGGATTGTAGCAATGCTTAATAGCAGAGTTATTAATTCAGAGATAGGGGAGAGTTCAATAAAGAAAACAGTTACGAGGGATACTCCAGAGGGAGGAGTCATTTCACCTCTCCTATGGCTTCTTGTCGTTAACAAAATTATTAAAGCTCTAAAGTACCAAGGAGTAAAGATGGTAGCATACGCAGATGTCATAGCAATTCTGGTTAATGGTAAGCATTTACCAACAATCTGCGGTATTATGGAATTTGCACTGAAAGATCTTTCCTCATTTGTGGAACCAAATGGACTACAAGTCAACGCAGATAAGACTGAACTAGTCCTATTCACCAGAAGAAGGAAGATAGATAATTTCAATCTACCAAAACTTAATGGAATACCTCTGAATCTCGGAACCATTCTGGACTCAGGGATTACGTGGAAGCGAAACACAGAGGAACGTATGAAAAAAGCACAATGAGTGTTCTACGGATGCAAGAATACTTCGGTAAACGCTGGGGAATGCGACCGCATATAATCGACTGGATGTATACAGCGATCATTATGAATGCAATGGAAAAAAGCTGCTATCTTAACAACCTCTCTAAGGTACAAAGATTGGCAGGCAAAAGCGCAATCCGTCTTAAAGCGTCCGGTCTTTGGAAGTAAAGTTTCTATGGTCACGCATCTATACTTCACAGTTATGAAATTGTTGACCCCAAGATAAACTCAGACTACGTTATTCCATATCAGGATTTCAATAAGAACTACTCCACCCTTATTCCGAAATAGAATGGGAAACCAGCTCATTGATGAATGAACAGGACATCCAAATCTACACTGAAGGGTCTAAAATAGAAATAGGAACCAGAGCAGGAGCTTCTGCGAACCATTACAGATTAAAGACTCATACAAACTCCCAGATGTATGCAGTGTCTTACCAGCTGAAATTTTTGCCATTGATAGAGCAGCGTGGATAATCCTAAGAAAGAAAATAAATTCATCTCGCATTACAACTTCTGTGGACAGTCAGGCAGCAATCAAGGCACTGGACAGTGGGACAATAAGATCTAGGACAGTAGGTAAATGTCGTAAAACATTGAACAAACGTAGTATTATCAATGTGGTCAATCTCTGCTGGGTTCCCGGACATAGTAATATAGAAGGAAATGAGATAGCGGATGAACTAGCTAGAAAAGGATCAGTACTAGGTACAGTGCATATGTATACTTATACACACACAAATAGACATCCCTATTGGTGTAATGAAAGAGAATATAAACCTTAGGACCAGGGAACGTACCAACAATGCTTGGTTTTTTTTTTTTTTTTTTGGATTGCGCCAGGGATGTGTAATCTTCATAGATACTAGTAGCCCGAGTGCTACTAGCATGCACGATTCGCAAACCTGAGTACTCGATGCCAGGAATACGCCTACGTACTAAACACACACCCTACACACTTCAACCACTCTCCCCGCGGGACTGCCGTTAGGTATTACTTCGCGGGGCTGGTTAGCAATTCATGCTATGCTTCTTGTATTGCTGCTTCTGATGCTTCTGTTGCTTCTGCTGCTCTTCTTAGCTTTTCTATTCTCCGCAGCTCTTTTTGTAGAGTTGTTACGAAAGAACATATTGCCATCCAATTTTCTTCCAACCGTAACATATGGTCGAGGAGTAATGACGGACTTGGCAGAGTAATTCTCCATGCCGTGAAACGTGTGCAGTAAAACACTGCGTGCTCCGTATCCTCATCTTCACCTGGGCATTCCGGGCAGGATGGTGAGTTGTCGTGTCCGAATCGGTGTAGATATTTGCGGTAGCCACCGTGGCCAGACAGGAACTGCGTTAGATGGTAGTTGCAGTCTCCATGCTTTCGACTTATCCAATCTTGGATTGTCGGTATAAGTTTGTATGTCCATCTGCCTTTTGTTGTATTAGCCCAACGAGCTTGCCACATAGCTGCTGACGCTGCCCTTTCTTCAATTTTTATCGCCTTGATACCAGTGGCGTCGTGATGACTCAATGCTCTTCTGTTATATATCCTCAGCATTTCATCTGCGAGAATATCGATGGGGACCATTCCAGCTATGACAAATGCAGCTTCGTCAGAGATGGTTCGAAAGCCGCTGATTGTCCGTAGCGCACAGAGTCTGTATGATGACGATAGTTTCCTTTTGGTCTCCTTCGTCCTCAATGCCTCCGCCCAGACTGGGGCGGCATATAACAGAACTGAGGTGATAACTCTAGAGAGTAGAATCCTTCTAGCATATCCAGGTCCACCGATGTTAGGCATGATACGCGAGAGAGCTCCCTGCATTTGCGATGCTTTTTTGGTAACAAAATCAACATGCGTTTTAAACCGTAGCCTGTTGTCCAGCATTACTCCAAGGTATTTAATTGCCTCTTTCGACCTGATGGTTTGGTTACCAACCTGAAAGTTGGCAAATTCGACAGTTTTCCGGCTGGTTATAAGAACAGCTTCTGTTTTATAGTCAGCTAGTTCTAGTCCGGCGGATACTAGCCAATCTTTTATCCGGGCAATTGCTTCATTTGTAGCTGATTCTACTGCACGGATCTGTTTAGCTACTGTCACGACTGCAATGTCATCGGCGAATCCAATTATCGTTACTCCCCCAGGTAACGCTAATCGTAGTACTCCGTCGTACATGATGTTCCACAATAGTGGCCCTAAAACCGATCCCTGTGGAACTCCCGCAGTTACGTTGTAGTATTTTACGCCTTCATCGGTATTGTACCTCAGCTTTCTGTTGTTGAAGTAGTTCGTCACTATCCGTAGCAGGTAATATGGCGTATCCATCCTGGCAAGTGACCTTCTAATAAACGACCAGTTCGCAGAGTTAAATGCGTTTTTAATGTCCAGCGTTACTACTGCACAATACTCCTTTGTGCCGTAGAGCCATCTTTCTCCTTCGATGGCACCTTTGGCGATATCGACTACCGCTCTTATGGCATCAACAGTAGATCGTGCTCTTCTGAAGCCAAATTGGTGATCTGAGAGGGCTCCTTTCTCTTCTACTACTGCGAGTAATCTATTATAGATTATCTTCTCGAGGATCTTTCCCATGGTGTCTAATAGGCATATTGGGCGATAGGATGATGGTTCTCCTGGGGGCTTCTTTCCTTTTGGCAGTAGGACCAAATGCTGCGTTTTCCATTTTTCGGGAAAGGTTCCTTCTTCAAGGCACTGCTTCATTGTTGTTATGAAGAGGTCTGGTCTTTTTGTTACAGCTGCCTTTACTGCCTTGTTCGGGATGCCGTCGGGTCCCGGAGCCTTGTTGTCACCTATCTTGCTGCATGCCCTTAGCAGTTCCTCGTGAGTAATTAAAGGAATATCTTCTGGATTGACTTCTCGTATAATATTGCACATAGCAGCAGGCCTTTGAGGGAAGAGGTACTCTACTATGGATCTCAGCATTATCGGACATGTTATTTGAGGAGTCCTATAGCCCTTTAATTTTGTCATCACCATTCTGTATGCCGAGCCCCATGGGTTGATGTCGGCTTCTTGACAGAGACGTTTAAAGCATGCAGTTTTGCTTTCCTTAATGGCTCTATTTAAGCTACGTCTCGCCAGTCTAAGGGTGTCCAGGCATTGTTGGAAATCCGCCCTCCTTCTTGATCGTTGGACTTTACGCCGGGCTTGCAGACATTTTGCCCGGAGTTCGAATATTTCCTCGTTCCACCAGTAACACGGTGATGTGTTCCTGGTGTTTGCTCTCCTAGGCATTGATGCGTCGCACGCTGTGGTGATGGTGCCTGTGAGGTGGTGAGCGAGGGTCTCCGCTGTTCCGCTTGGAGCTTGATCACCGTTCAACATCTCTTCGAATGCATCCTTATCGAAAGATCTGTCATTCCATTTTGGGCCAGTAAGTTTTGGGAGCTGGACTGGTTTTTTCCCTTTTATTTCCAGTATTATCACCTGATGGTCGCTGTGTGAATATTCCTCACTGACCCTCCACTTTATGGTTTTCAGGATGGAGTTGCTCGCAAAGGTGATGTCAATAATGGACCCTACTCCAGCCTTCCGGTAAGTATTTGTCCGGCCCTTATTAGCAATGCCTATCGCTAGGGGAGCGAATGTCTCCAATAAGACCTGTCCTCTGGTGTTGGTGAGCCTGCTGCCCCATTCTGTTGCCCACGCGTTGAAGTCTCCTCCTATAACCACTGGGGCTCTCTGGAGCGCATCCGTGGTCAGATTATCCAGCATTAGTTGGTACTCGCTGGCCGTCAAACTGGGTCGGGCATAGCAGCTATAAAAATGGATCCCATTTATTTTCGCCCGCACGAAGCCGACTGTTTGGTCGTTTGTTTCTTGAAAGGCATAGCGTCCACACATCCATATCGCCGCCTGTTTTGCCTTATCGCAGATCCAATTGTTGTTCTCTTCGGGACATTTATATGGTTCACTGATCATAATAACGTCAGCGCTTTCGTCCTTGGCCGTTTGTGCTAGGATGTCCTGTGCTATTCTACAGTGATTAAGATTTATCTGTAGAATCTTCATGGTATTTTGCTTGTAATAGCTCTCCGAAATACTGGGCATTTGCTACTGCCGGCTACATGCTGCGCGGCGTCCGGGTGGTCTTTCTTGCAGAACATGCAGGATGGATCCTTGTTGCAATTCTTCGCTATGTGGCCTTCTCCTCCACATCTCCTACATAGCTTGGAGCGGTCTTCCTCGCTTTTGCATTGCCAGGCAAGATGACCAAACTCTAAACATTTGAAGCACTTTTTAAGGAGGGTTCGTTCGCGCATGCGACAGTTAACCCAGCCGATTTTAATCCTTCCTGCTTCTAACAGCTTTCTTACGTCTACTGCGGGAAAGCTGATCGTTGCTGTTTGTGTTCCTCCGTACGCCCTCCGCAGGGACAAAATATCTGCCGGTGAAACTTTCACTCCAAACTGGGCTTCGATTGCATTGATTACGTCGTCTATAGTCGTGACCTCATCGATGTCTTTGATCTCAAGGGTAGTGCGATGCGTAATCGAACTTACATTCGCTTGCTCTGCTAGAGCTTCAATAATGACGCCTTTAAATTCGTTTGTCTTATTTCCCGTCTCCTTGAATTGTATAAGGAGGTCTCCCTTCTGTGTCCTCCTGATTTTAGTTACCGCCTTTCCCACTGTTTCCAGTTTGGGGTCTGCCTTCACCTTGCGTAGTATCTCCGCGTATGAGAGGGACCCCGTCGCTTTAATGACGATAGCGTCAGGTCTAGGTCTTTTGACCTCTTGTTGCTTCTTTTTGGCGATCTTCTTTTTGGTGGTATTTACCCATTCTTCTTCTCCTGCCGCTTGCTTCTTGTTTGTGGCTGTAACTTTTTTCTTAGGTCTGACCACTGGGGTCTCTACGCCGGTGGTCTCATCCTTCTCCTTGGTGTTTATCAATGCAGTTTGTTTTTGTTTACGCTTTGGCTCCGAGCGCTTTTTGCCTGCAACATCGTTTGATATATTTTTCTGCGTCTGTTTTGGCTTCGGTGGTTCGTTGTCTGCCGCGCCACTCGGTGGCTGTTGCTGTTTTCGTTTTGGCTCCGGGGGTTCGTCGTCTGCAACTTGCCTTCTCTTGGGTTCAGATGTTGTTTTTAGCCATGGCGAAGTTTGCGACGAGTTGTTCCGGTGAATCACTTGCTTTGCTTCCTCATCGTGTAGCTGAATCGCCGAGAGCTCATAGAGAGCTCTGATGCTTTCGATAGCATCTCGCATCGCTTGGTGGATTGAACGCCTTTTGCCATCTTCCAGCATTTCTACCAGACCTCTAATTTGCTCACCTAACTTGTGGAAGTCAGTTTTATGGGTTGGTGGTTCGACCGTCACCTTTCGTATTGCGGGTGACTCGCGTCGTTCCGCACTTCTTTGTGATGCTGCTACTTGGTCAATTGGTGACCTCAGCATCCTTGATCCCCTCTGGAAGGGGTTCTCCTCATTCTCCTCTACTTCAATTTCTCTGGTGTTCAAGAGAGAGGATTGTGTTAAATCCCGCAGCCTATGGTCACAATTAAATGAGGGGATAACCAAATGCTTACTAGCTATGGGGAAAAATGAAATTCGCATCTTAATAGGTGTACTGACGGGACATTGTGCGATCGACACTATGGCCAAAAGTCTGGGCATAAACTCCCCGGACTACTGCAGGAGCTGTCAAGATGGGGAAGAAATAGAACCATCAACCGTCGCCTTCTCCATATGGGAAACAAATTCTTCGGAGAACTGGGTGAGGTGACACATGTTTCGTCGATGGCTTTAACGAGATTCATAAGGAGCTCTCGCTGGTTCGAATAAGAATCGGCTAACTAGAAACAGTGTTAGATGCGGTATTACAACCCAAAGGGTATCACAATGGGACAATAGGCCCCCGTATAAGCTCTCTTTGAGATCTGATAAAATTTATCTGGTAAAATTTATTAAAACTCACAAAGATATTTTCTGAGTAGAAGGGTGTTATTGCATTTAAATCCAAAAGTTCACAACGCCACATACATTTTAATATGGATGGGATAAAAGTTGAAGAATAGGCTATCAATGCTTTTATCTCAGCTTAGTTCACATATTATTAGGGATATCAGGATACCGGTTGCCGTTATCGCTGTACGTTACATTCTCACAAGTTGTTTCTTAAGCTCATGTTAGATACCAAAAAGATTCACCTTTCATTTCCTTCATCAACAAACAAAAATAATTTGAAAGCTTTAATCCAAAAAATAACTTAACAATAGTCCTGAATGACAACCATCAAATCTTACACCATAATGGATTTTAAGCACATGTGTAAATTTTTCCAATAAAATCGTGCCCAAACAAATACAATATGCTACGAAAAATTAATGATCACAAAGCCACATTATCTACAAAGCATCCCTTACAAGTACTTAATGGCAAACTAATGGCAACATCTGTTTCCGAAGAATGAACCAAACCATCTCAATCAGCTTATGTGGCACACAAAATTGATTATTTTCATCCAACAAGTATTCCTTCCTGCGATGTATCCTTATGTGATTTACATTTATAAAACCATGAAACCAAATCAAACAGAAAAGACCGTAATCCTCTCAACATCGTTAAGATTGTATCTATGCACGAGTTCACCGATTTAACTTTTGCCCAGTATGCTTTTCTTCTATTTTCAGAATATGTTCACACAATTAAATTCTAAAAATAAAAAAAAAAGTTTACGGCACCACATGTTTTTCTGGGTAACATGTTGGTCCTAGCCAATTCCTCTTAAGGGACACATATCGACGCCAAGCCATTATCCGACGGTAGCTCTTAGACATGTGATCAACCCAGTGGAAATCTCTTCTCTTTTTTTCTTAAATAAAAATCTCATAAAACCCGGTCCTTTGGGATGAATAATTTATTCTGCATGAATTGAGATGTTAAAAAGCAGAGAAGCAAAAATATCCTAGCAACCACTAGAGATACCAGATCTCAAGGATATCGGTTACCATTGACCTCCGAAGTAGGTTTATATGATAGTGAACTTGCTTATTGAAAAAGATAATGATTAGTCTTAAACTATGATATCCTTTATAATGTGACACCATCGTTGTAAATTTACATATCAAACACTATCTCTGCATTAATCTCAACATTCTACTCTTGCACTTTCAACTTTAAACGAACACTTTACGTATCGTTTGACATGCTAATGACGATTTTAAATGAATTCCTCCTTCCTTCGGTTTCGAAGTAATTTTCAGCAAAAATAAACAATAATCAACGAAGAAAATATTGCTTTTCAGTTTATCTATTTACAAATAAGAGTGTCCTTTGGGTATCGAGAAATAATATTATCTCTAACAGGAATGTTCGCATTGGCTTCAGGGAAGTGGTTTCTATTGGATGTTATTTTTAAATTGTAATTTAAGAAATATTTAGCTAATAACAATGAAATTGCCGACTAGAGGTTGCTTGCTCAAGGGCATATAATTCTAGTGGTAATGATATTGCGAATTAGTCAAGCAAAAAGCTTCAAAGATAACATTAATTAATTGAATGTCGTTGCGATTAATTTTAAGTCGAATTAATTGCTTAATTGGCGCAAGATGTTAAATTTATTTCATTACTAAGATTTTGTTTTTACGTATATCTTTTATCTTTAAGACCTAAAGGTGTTGCTACTTTAAAATTATCATTTGCAAATCAAATAAAGTTTATTAACTGAGAGCATATTAAGGTCATTGCTCATGCAAAATAAAAATTAAAGAAAAAACGGCATTTAGGGTTATATATTTTTGTTTTAATAATATACAGGGTATTTCTTTAATAGGGGTCGCTACTTCCGGATCTGACAGAGCCCTTCATTTTAGGCAAACAATATGTTTTAAGTATAGGTCCGACTTTTAGCATTATGGAGTTATACCCCTTTTTTGTTTTGCTTTTCTCCCCAATTATTTTTACTTGGTCCTGCCTCACCAAAATAGTCGCCCAGAGAAGAAGAAATGCTCAGGAGATTCGTTCCCCAAAGTTCATTAACAATGCTCGAGGCCAGCTTCTTGTGGAAGATGACAAAATTCTCCACAGATGGCGACAGTATTGTGAAAGACTTCTGAACGAATAGTTCTCCCGAGTATACTTTTCAAGATCCGCTCCTAACTATGACGAAGTATCCCACATTACTGACGAAGAAGTTAGGAATGCGGTCAAATACTCCAAAAAAAAGAAAAGCAGTTGGGCCCGATGACATACCCTCTGAGTTCTGGAAAAAGATGAGAGACATCGGGTCCAGATGGCTCATGATTCTTATCTCAAAACTTATGAGCAGTAATCCAATGCCTAATCAGTGGAGGCATAGTTATCTTCTTCCTTTGCACAAAGGAAAGGGCGATACGCTAAACTGCGATAACTACCGTTCTGTCAAGCTGATGTCACACACCATGAAGATCGTTGAGCGGGTATTAGATGGCCGACTGCGGAAAATAATACGGCTATCTGATAACCAGTGCTGATTTGTCTCGGGTAAATCAACAACAGATTCAATCCAAAGTATAAGGATCATAATAGAAAACACCGTGATTCCTTAACGACTTGCATATGGTGTTGATTGATTTTGAAAAAGCATTTGATAGGCAACCAAGAGATCTCTTAGGAGTGGCGCTAAGACAACGAGGAGTTCCAGGAACCTATGTGAGCATGATCATGGACATGTTTGAGGGAGCAAGGACAAGATTAAGATGTCCTGCAGGAATCGCCGAAGAGTCAAAGTCGGTGTACACCATCGAAGCGTCCTCAGTCCTTTGGTATTTATTGTAGTCCTTGATTATTTACTTGAAGGAAAAGTGATGGACTCCAAAGTGCATTAGTTATTATTTGCTGACGATGGAGCTATCATAAGTGAAGATCAAACGTCCCTGCAACGAGTACTTGTTGTATGGGTGGACGTTTTGGAGGGAAATGCGTACCGTATTAATACAAAAAAGACAGAGTATCTGTGCTGCCAGTTCTTTGATCCACACTGGCCTATTCCAGACATTTACTTGAATGGAAAAGTACTTCCTAAGGGCAAAAAGTTCAAATATCTGGGATCTATGATCAATAGCGAAGCAACTTGTGATGATGACATCATTCATCGCGTAAGCTTGGGGTGAATGAAGTGGCGGGAAACCTCCGCTATCTTCTGTGATCGAAAATTGTCTCCTAAGCTGAAAGGAAGGTTCTATGCTGGGCAATGTACGAAAAGTATGAGGGCAAATTAACGGCAGCTGCGATGAAAATGCTTCGCATAAAAGCAGGAGTAAGAAAGCTTGATAGAATAAGAAGTTCAAAGATTCAAGGAAGCCTTCATGTAAAAGAACCCATCACAAGCAAGATAGAGCACGACAGGCTCAGTTAGTATTGTCATGTTCAAAAGAGAGATCCTTCGAACCCCGTCAAAAATTCAATATCAATCAACACAATCCTACACAATCGCGCACAAAAGGCAGACCAAAAAACAACTGGAGCACACAAATGCGAAAACACCAGGAAGCCTGCTGGTACTTCCTGAGGTCAAACCGGAAAACCCCACAGACGGACCAGTAGGGATGCAGTAAAGTGGGAAGGTTGTGATCCTTCTACTCCGGATCATAACTTTGCCGTAAAGGAGAAGAAGGTCCTGTCTCACCAAATTTGTACCAATTTTAACAATCATACATTTAATCGAATACTAAGTGTCTAGTGCATAAAATTCTATAATATTTTGAAAACATATACCCTACAAATGTCTTGTAAATTAAAGATAAACGCTATTTTTCATAATTCATTCTAATATTCTTCAATTTACCGTTATTGTTTGAGTAAAAATGCATAAATAATTAACTCTTTTTGCCCGATAGTACAAAAATACTTAAAAAAGCTAAAAATTGTGCTAAACATTTAGATAGGTAACAAAGCGTCAACGAAAAAACACACTGAAAAATTGCTCTGAGACTTGAGATGTTTCACTTTCACTATTTCGATCAAAAAGTTCCAGGAATTTATTGAGAAAATTGAAAATACAAGTCTATTCTTAATAATCGATATTGTCCCCTTCAAAGTACTCTCCATTGACTGAAAGGCACTTATGCCAGCGCTTGATTCAATCCTGGAAACGAGCCAAATCAGGTGAATTCGGTGGCTGTTGGATGGTATTCGTACTGTTCTTGGTCAAAAACTCACGAATAAGGATGGCATTGTGCGACGGTGCGTTATCGTGGTGCAAAACCCACGAATTGTATGCCCACAAATCCGTTCATTTTTTGGCGAATTGCTTCACGCAAATATCTCATAACGCCCAAATAATAAACCTTATTGACTGTCTGATCTTGTGGTAAGAATTCATGATGCACAACACCGTTATAATCCATGGAAACCGTGAGCATCGCCTTCTTTTTCGACTGAAAACGACGTGGTTTTTGTCGGTCTTGGCTCATTTGGTGTACGCCATTCACTCGCCTGATGCCTGGATTGCATTTCGTACTCATAACCCCACGTATCGTCTCCAGTAATAATGCGTTTGATGAATGTTGGGTTGGATTCGCACCGTTGAATCCGTTTTTAACACAAAATTTGATGCAAAGTCGTTGTTGCAAAATTGATCCCATTTTTAAAATCGTAAAAAATCGAAAACTCACACAGAGGCAGATGTACTCTCGACAGCATAGCTTATACAAATATCAAGCTACGATGCTAAAATTTGTCATGTGTCAACCTAACAAAAAAAAAAAAAACTCGAATCAGATGTCTGAAAGCGTCACACAGTAGTCATGCCTGAAACTTTCTGATCCAGGTAGTAGCTTTCAAAGTATAAATTTTAGATACAAAATAGTTTGACAAAATTTGTAGTTCTTTTAAGTACCTTTCATTACACGGATAAAAAATATCTAATTAATTACACATTTTTTCTCAGAAAGTGACCTTGAAGTGAAAATTATTACAATATGTTTTAAATACAGCCTTAGTCATAAATGAAAACCGCAAAAGAAATGCGTATAAATAAAAAAACAATTAGTATGCATATAATACTTCCGAGCTGATTTTTTCTCATTCTCGTCGTATAGCGCTCTTCAGGCCTATTGAAGATGTTGGATTATTGTTCTTTATCCTCATTTTTTTTAGAAGTACTCACAGGTGTTTAATCAGATTCAGTTCTAGCGATTGAGCTGTTTTGATTTGAAAACTATTCCATCGTTTCTCGGTTTTTATGCCATGGAGCATTATCTTGCTGAAAATTATCCTTCGGTGAAACCTGTTCCCAAATATTCAATGTACTCGTAGCTATCGCTAAACAATCTTCCCTCGCACGTGAATAACTCTCCTATGCCTTCTGCCGCTATGCAGCCCCACTGTGTGTACCACACAATCGGAATGGTATTCTTTTCCCTTCCACCGGGAAACGTAGACAGCGCCAGGTTGATTGTGTTCAGTTAGAACCCACTTTTATTAAAAAAATGTCCAATGTTTTCGTAGATCCGCTTTTGATTTTGTTTTTAGAAATATGTAATTTACTTACCTCAAAAATTTGCCTCGTCTCGACATGACATTGGCTTATGAAATTTGGGCCACTCAAGACGTTGTTTCTTGTTCTCATCAGAAACCCTTGCAGCCTCTAAGGCTGACTTCTGTTAGCCTTCTTCTAACCTTTCTCGCAGATAGCGTAACATTTTGGCGTTCCTGAAGCGAAGCAGCTAATTCAGAAGATATCTTTTAAAGACTCCCGAGCAGGAATCCGATCTTCAAGAGCCAAAAACTTTCTTTTCCAGCTTGGCCCGGCTTAGAAATGTACTCTCCAGTTTTCCTGTATAGCCTTAAGGCATATTGAATGGCTGCACGCGAATGCTTAAGAGTTTTTGAAATTTTTTGTTGGGACATGCCTTGAGAGGCCAACAGGACAATTTGGGCTCTTTCAGCTTCACTTAATTCGTATCTTTTTAGCGTAGCCATCTTTAGGTTGATTACTTTTATTATTTAAACATGAAAAACTATGAACGAATAGTAAGATATCCACAAAAAACTGATGTTCAGTGTGCACTACTTCACTACTTTTGTCGAAATGATACCAATTTTACCGCACACAAAAAATCCAGCTTTAAAAATCGCGGGAATTTCCCATAATTTTATCATTAATGGGTAACAGATCCGGTCAAAAATTCCCACCTACTCTCAGTAGTTTTTTATACAATGTATTTTTAGGTTGCAATTCATTTATGGCTAAGGATTTATGTTCAAGTTAAAAGGTGAAAAGAAGATAGAAAAACCGGTGTAACTTTCTATTGGTAAAAGTCGGCCTTATGTTTACATATTTTGCTTGAAATTCAATGCTTTGCCAAATTCTGAAGTCGCAACCAATATTATAAAAGCAGAATATTTTAATGGCAGAAATCTTCGTTGGTTTTGTGGTTCATGGGCTAGTACAGGGTGATTCTACTTCAAGCGATCAAATTTTGAAAGGTAATACCGTTTTAACTCTTCAATAGTCCTCCACTCCCTGGCAAAAAACCTCCCCACGCATGCTGAAAGACAGTGAAATATTCTTCCTCTTCTAACCTATATCCTGACTGCGTCCGTATGAAATAAGAACAGAGTTGCGTTTAGCTATTTTTCTTTCTTTTTTTTACATAAATTCTATTTTTAAGATAATCCCCTTATACACAACAAAGATAATTAAAAATTCCGTATGATCATTCAATCATTAATTGGTATCGGAATTTCTCTTTATTAATAACTTAAGTCTTAAAATAATGTCATTTTAATTAAAAATTTGCTTGAAACACAACGTGTTGTTGGCAATGGGCATCACAATGGATCTACATTGATCTAAGTGTGGCGTAGTAGATCTTTCAACCTCTACGTCAACCCATCAAACCTAACCTAATTAAAAATTGTATACTTTTCGAGTATTTGTTTATTCCAAAGCACGTCTGTCTATAATATAATTGCAGCCATTCATTATAATAAAAATAAAAAAGATTTATTACGTGCACATGAAAAATAACATATTGTGCATTTGGTAATTAAGTGTCATATACCAAAAATCATAAATTGTGAAATGATTACAAGTCAACAGTACTTATGCAATATGAGCAATTATACAATATTCAATTGCATTTCCTTTCAGGCATGGCCCCCAATGAAAAATCCATTTGACATGTTTCCACCTGGCTATAAAGTTCACACGATTTCAGGTAAGAATAAATTAATTGAATTTTTTGGATTGCAAATATTATATAAATAGAAAATTTTTCTCTGAAATAAATCTTGCAACAAAATGAAGGACGAAATTAACGTGAAAATCTCCCAACACATGACTAAAGTTTTTTTTTTTTTTTCATAAAACGTGCGTGACGTGAAATTAAATTGGATTTAAGATTCATGGCATGAGAAGGATCAAAACTTCGTAGTTTGTCACACATGCAACGATGAAGAGACAAGTGGATACAAAAAGGATCTTTTATCCCTCTAGTTTTATTCTGACATGTGTAATTTTTTTTGGAACTAAAAATTGAATAGGAGCTTGATTATTTAATTTAAAAATAAAGTACCTCCACCGAAAGATTTTTCAATAGCGAATTTGTTATCAGAATTAATTTTCGAGCAAGGCTGGTTGTTGAATTTCAATTGAAAGTCAGTGGATCAAATTGCATGTGTGCCTAATTTTAAGATGTTCCTGAAATCCCTTTGGAAATAGAAAGGTAAAAAAGCACTATAGAAGTGTTAATGAAATACTACAATCCAGTCTTAGGACTAATAAGCAATTTCGTTTTGGCTTAAATTAAGTAGTCTCAGTAGATTCGTGTGGTCAAGGAGTGGGGTGGTCTCAGGGATCGTATAGTGGTGAAGCCGCTCCTCATGCGCGAATCTATGGATTTCACTTTGTACGGACTCTACGCCCAAGTCCTTGTTGAGGTCTTCGTTCATAATATAGAAATGTGCATTTGCAATGTTTCTCAGTACCTTATTTTGAAACCGTTGAATGATTTGAACGTTGCTTTTCTTGGTACAATCCCAAAGTTGAATATTGAATACCATAAGTCCAGATGAATAACGAATACCAATTTCGTTTTTTTTTTTTCTTAACGAGAGCTTTCCAGCGAAGCTTCGCATCTAATGTTATACCAAGATATTTTGAAGAATTAGCGTATGGTATTATTTGGTTGTTGATGTACACTGGTATGTACTCCATTTTTTGTTTGTGAAATCAACATGAACAGATTTCGATTCATTTAATCATATTCGCCATTTCTTTGTCCAATTGTGAATCAGCGAGATAGCTTCTTGAAGTTTATGAGTTGAATTCACATTGATTTCCGCAATTGCAATTATAGCAGTGTCGTCGGCAAATGTTGCAATTGTGTGTAATATCATTAATGTACAGAAGATAGAGTATGGGCCCCAGAACACTTCCTTGAGGTACGCCCACTTTGATTTCCTTAAGCTCCGAATATGCGTTGTTCTCTTTGATGGGAAAATATCTATCTGAAATGTATGACTTTAGAATTTCTGCGTGTTATTTGGGCAGTATGTTTTTTTAGCTTGTAGACTAATCTCTCGTGCCAAGTTTTATTGAACGCTTGAGCTACATCGAGGAAGACTGTAGAACGAATTTTTTTAGACCACATTAGTGATTCGATGTACTTGATCAATAGTTGAATGTTTTGCGCGAAATCCAAATTGATGCGTTTTCTCTCTATAGTAGGCAAAAGTCTTTTTAGTAGCAGTCTTTCAAATAGTTTAGACATTATAGGCAGCAAAAATATCGGTCTATAGGATGATGTTTCATAAGGTGGTTTTCCCATTCTGGGGATCATGATCACCTCAGCTACTTTCCATAATTGTGGAACGTATTTGAATTTGAATGCTGGATTTATAATATAATTTAGTTTCGAAATTGCTATTTTTGAAAGCTGTTTGAGAATCTGGCCAGTTATCAGATAGAATCCTGATGCTTTTTTTCCATTCATAGCAATTTGAATTTCTCTCCTCACTTCCGATGATGATGTGGGAGGTATTTCTTTTACCACTTCTTCCAGTCCCTTGCTAGACAAAGATCAGGAACTAATAATGGAACTACGTACGTACTCGTATAACAACAGCAAAATATCGAAATTAAACAAATTGAATTGAAAGTTAAAATCGATTGGGAACTTCCTTTACTCTACTTCAGATAAGCAGGGTGGATCTGGACGTTTATCATCATACGTTTCGATCCAGCTTAAAAAACCAACCCCTTCGGTTTTGTACAACAAATTGGTCACCACTTGTACGACCTTAGGCTATGACTTCCTTTGCTGGCAATGAGGATAGATTCTACGACTTTCTGGGCTAGAACCTTGGAGTGTATTTACTTCATATGCCCTACTTATTTCAGGTGATGAATTGGAACCGTACAGTTTCTTGATGTGCATTATTTTCCACGAATATTTCTTTCAAAACAATCAATGGTATTTTCAATAGCCTTTAACAAAATTTCATGAATCTGCGCTGAATTGCAAGTGTTTTTTGGCCTAAAATAACACAAATTCTGATGAATAAGGTTATTGATAAAAATTTTGAATCATGCATATAATATACAAGATCTTATATGAGGGTATATCAAAAAGCAATCAGACTGATAAAATAAAATGCACAATAAAAGTTTATTAAATTTTATTTTTCCACATATATTGCCACTTCTCTAGACATTTTCTATAAAAGGCAGCATGCTTCAACAGAAGTCAATTGAAAAGGGGTCTATTGGGTGTCTCTTATCAGTTTGATGTGATCTTTTAAATTTTGGAAATACAAAACAATCACATGGAGACATCCAGCATGGAGCTCAGCGAAATTTCCTTAAAATATGTCGAGATTGTCTTGAAGAATGCACTATTGTATTATCATGATGGAATAAGATACGCTGAAGCTATCAAGGTTGTTCATTTGGAATTGCAGCTTTCAGTTTTCGTAAAACTTCTTATGTTCCAAATACTCGTATATAACTGTTTAGCATCCCCAAATACTATGGCCATAACTAACTAACATTTCAAGTTTGAATTTGTTTAGGTCCATAACTTCCCTTTTGGCCACTACTCTTTGGATTGCATTTTGAAACGTCCCAAATTGCCAATCAAAATTAAGTAGACTGGTCCATAAAGTATGTCTAAGCTAATGTCTATTTCCGTGAGAGAATCTTGTCGATCCTCGTCAAATATTTCCTGAACTTTAGAACACATGTTCACATTGATTAAAGCTGAGCTCCTCCCTGCTTTCTTTAAAACGCCTGACTTACACAGAAGTTTAAATACGACTTCATGATTGATCTCCTCAATTTTATTTAATTATACAATCTTCTTCAAATTTCAGATGTAAGCTACAAAATTATTATATTTTCAAGAAAAATATGCACTCTAAAGTTACTTTTATGGAAACTGCTACTTATTTAAGTGAGTGTCGCAGTTCAGAGGGTTTGCTTCCTGAAAGATCAGACAAGCGGTGCTGAGGTTCGGATATACATTCGTCCGACAATTTTTACATCTCCATAACAAGTCCGTAGGTAAAGACGTCGGCTTCAGCGGTCTTTTTGAATTTGAGCTTGAATATGGCCATCTTTATCTTAATTTGTGGCCCTCTAAAAGGAGGTAGCGTGTCTTCTGGGCTTGTTGTTGGTAGCATTGGATTTCTTAAGAGTTATAGGGATACTCTCTCGGCAAATACTCTGACAATATTTGCAATTGCATCCCATCCTATTTTTGCTTTAAAATGGCCCAGTATTCTCTTAACGTCATCTTTAATATGTACTTGTAAGTTCTGCCAACAAGCTTGTAGAGCGTTTAATATCTGTGGTGGCGTGAGCGCATATAAGGCTGATGTTGGAAAGTATAATTTTTGCAGGAACTATCATCAGACATTCGCTCGCCTCTGGTGACAAATCCACATCCAAATAGACGATGCTTCTGATCCCTCTACCCTCTAACTTCTTGAACTGAAATCTCTGATTTATAAAAATATTTCTGCCTATTCTGTTAAGGGTTAATGTCATTCTAAGTGGAAATGCGAAGGTCATCGTTCTTATTTCTCTTATCTGGGGTCATTCATAGATAAGTCTTTTTTATTCGAAACATGGGGTTGCTTCTAATCCGCATTTTTTTTTATATTGTAGTAGGACAGTTACCCCGACGAACAACCTTCAACACGGCGAGATCTTTAGTTAAAAACCCTGGGGACTGGTAAACTGTTTCCAGTAACACCATAAGGGAATGGAAACTCTGCTATTAGTTGATAGAAGTTCGTCTGCTACATTATCTTTTTTTAAAGTCCTCATCCAATTCTGAAAATCCTTACAAACCTGAAGAAGTGATTCTACCTGACTGGAACGGTAGAACTCTCTTCTTTACTCTCATTCACTGCACCAGGCTACTATAGCGTATTTATTCATTGTCATCTATTGCCAACTATTTAAAACTATGGAGATTCCTAAAACTCCTAATCAGTTGAAAGGAATCTCATGAAAGTAGCTATCCTGAAGTGGGTAGGACATATACATATTATATTGTAGAACTAGGATGAAACCCTTCGAATGGTGTTAAAAATCGATTCCTGGTTATCATAAACAAATAAAAATCTATTCCCCATAAGCTTTCGAGTGCGTTAACCATATTTCAATCAGCTCATATACATATATATTGCTTTTTTCCAAGTTTTTGTCCAAAATTGCTAAACGCTATCGGTTGCCTGATTCCGCCGACAAACATTTGTCCTCGATGACAATGACTAGTAAAAGGATTCCAGAGCAAGTTACTGGAGTCCTCTGCGCTAATTGCCCGATAGCTATACTGACGACAAGGATGAAGTTATTTCGCCAAAAGAAAGTGAAGAAAAATGTACATATTATGTTCCACGAATAGTTTTTTTTTTTTTACAAAATTCCATAATTTAGTGGAAAAATTGGAATCAAAATCATGTATAATTCAATGAATACTTTCAACGCCATGATAACTAAATTAAAAGAAGACTCTTGTCTTTGTCTCAAATGACTGCACAAGTGAGAAAGGTTTCAAAGTTCAAACATTAAAAACTGAACTAATTGGACTCGGACTAAATTGCAGTGAAATTAAAAAAAATAGTTAACAAATATCAGCAATACACAGATTGCATATATTTAGTTATCTTTGAAAGTGCCTCATTTAAAACAACATTATCGCTTCATTCTCCACACTCAAGTCACCTGGAGTTTTCAAAGAAAAATTAAAAATAAATTGACTCAATGTTTTTATTATCAAATGCTTGGTCACGGTGCTTGGAAATTGCCTCAATAAAACTTACTGTGCCAACTGTGCTAGCTCTCACAAAACATCTGAATGTAACAATTCAACAATTAATAAATGTGCCAACTACAATGAAAATGATTGGCTAAAGTATCGTAACAGACAAATCCCAGGTCTCCAATATGCTGGCAATATTTGCTACATTGACATGGAGAAAGCTAATGTATTCGCTACAATATTTTTAAAATTCATGTAAATGACACTGCCGATGACTTCAATTTAATAATCACCTCCTACTGAGCTTGTTACAGAGGAAGGCATTCAATTTTTATCGGAAACTTACAATTAAAGAAAATCGGAAGTCTTGGTCCATATTAAAAAATTTCCAAAATAGATTTAAAGTTCCTAGCATTTATATCTAATATATGCTTGAAAATGCAGTATTTGCCTAATGCTTGGAATACTGATAAAGTTGTTCCTATACTAAAGGCAGGTAAGCCCACAGAAAATCCTACAAGCTACAGACCAATCAACTTACTAAGTATTTTAAGTAAAATATATTAACACATTCTTAAGAAAAATATTTTACAGATGAGCAATTCGGATTTAGGCAATTTCACTTCAGTGCACATCAAGTGATTAGGATTTGTAAAGGCATCAAGCTTAACGGCACAATAGGCAAATGTACGGGAATGGCCATCCTAGATATAGAAAAGTATTTGATTCAGTGTGGGATAAAGGTCTGATATTCAAAATGTTAAAGTTAAATTCTCCTCTAAAAATATTTCGTCGTGAGTAATTCGGAAAAGGCGATTTCACTCCAGTGCACTTGATGTGCTTAGAATTTATAAAGGCATAAAGCTTAACCATACAATAGGCAAATCTACTGGAATGATATTCAAAATGTTAAAGTTCAATTACCCCGTTAACTTGTGTAAAATAGTATAAAGTTTCTTAAGTGGTTATAGACCTAGAGTCTATGTCAATAATACCTGTTTTGATAGTTCAATGTTCATTTTGGTGTGCCGCAAGGTTCTGAATTTGGCCCCATTTTATATAATATATACACATCGGATTTCCCATTTATACCAAAGTGTAAAGCAGCTATTTATGCCAACTATACTGCCGTATATTTTCTTCGCATGAATTTGTTCTAACCATTAAAACAAATTTAATAAATAATATAAAAATTCTTTTGAAATATTACAACAAATGGAAAATTAAAGTAAAGGTAGAACAAATTCACGTACCCGAAAAGAAGATGTGTTGATCTCAAAAGGGAACATACAGTAGATTCAGTCAACCTATATCACCTATATGTACAATCAAGGAAATTAATGTTGGAATTAAGGTGCTATACCTATTTATAAACAGGAAATCCTTATTAAGTAATGATAAAAAGCAATACCACCCAATGGTTGTCAAGTATGGGGGGATTTTTCTAAGTGTCATAATAAAAGTTTCCACAAAATAAGCTAATAAAAATGATGCTAAACCTTCTGGCATCATTCGACTTTGGATGTTCATAAAACAGTAAATTTTGAATTGAATTTGCCTATAATGACCTCATAAGCGAACTTTTTAGATATAAAATACAAAATATGTAATACTTTATTTCTAGTATCTCATATGTATTTGAATGTTTACTCGATTGTTACTATTTGTGTGTTTTAAATATGCATACAATATACATACAGGGTGACTGACATGAACTGTTACTAACTTCATGTCGCTGTGTCTACTACGAACGACGGGGTGCTAAAAATTTGACAGTTATATATTGTTGTGTGTAAAGTTTTTTTTATCGCGTGTTTAGTTTTTGTTCTATCGACAATGGAATTCAAACGTAACAGTGTTATTGCCCTTTTTTTGGCTGGAAAATTACAACAAATTGAAAGTGAAGAAAATATTTTTTGTATTGCACCATATTGCTTTACAACGAAATCAGCAGTATTGCAAAATGCTATGGAAGTGATCCGATGGTCTTCGCTCGTATTTTTGGATCGCGGCGTTAAGATAAACGCGATTATTTATCGTGAAACTATCTTGGAAGCTGTGTTGAAGCCATGGGCATGCAAACATTGTGGCCAAAGACCCTGGACATTCCAACAGGACTCTGCATCTTCCCACTAAGCCCGAGCAAATCAAGAATGGCTGCGATAAAACGTTCCGCACTTCATTTCCTCGACACAATGGCTATCGAATTCTCCCGATGCGAATCCATTACAGTTTTCTATCTGTTGCATTTTGAAGGCCAAGGCTGGCGCTAAAAACTACCAAACAACGGACGCGCTCAAGTTAGCGCTTCGCCAGGAATGGAAGCGCATTCCATAGACACACTTACGTGCAGCGTGCGATAAATTGATTGGCCGTCTCAAGGAAATTGTTCGTGCTAAAGGTGGCCTTATCGAAAATATTAATTAAATCCTTGAATTTGAATAAATTTCCAACAATTTTTTCTTTGGATTTAATAAAAAAATATTCACAATTAAAAAAAATACAGCTATTTGAATTAGTAACAGTTCATGTCAGCCATGTTTATGTATTTATATATTTATTTATTTGTTTTTCATTTTTTCATTAATTGTGTTTAATTATTTATTTATTTATTTTCAAAATTGTTTGTTTGTTTACTTAATTTATTAAATTGTTTGTTATATACAATACAACTTTTGTTACATTTATTTATTTAGATAATAAATTGTTTATTTATCTAAATTTATTTATTGATTTGTTTAATGAAATTCTACTATTTCCTGTCTGTGTTACATTGAGGGTTTTTTGTTATTTTCCTTCAGAATCAAACTTAAAAATGCCACCAATGCCAGTTGAAAGATACGCACATATCAAATCTCTGTGTTATAAAATGTGTGGTAACAAACCAAATTATAAATTGATGTACAAAAAAAAAAATTAAATACCTATCGAACAGAGAGAAGTAATTCCAAATAATTTTAATCTGCTAAATACATTTTCAATATCAAATTTCTGTTCTTCAATACTCATAACTGCGAGAAAAGTTTAAAGCTAGGTGATTGCAATGGAAATAAATGGAATATATTTCCATTGTGCAACTTTTAGATTTAAAGTTCCTTAAAATGTCAAAATTAATTTTGAATCTTATGAAATGTCCTTAAATGACAGAAAATAAAAGTTTTCTGATTGTTTACGAACTTGAAATAAACTTTTCCCTGACACTCACTCCAAACAACGAGGGAACAAGTACCTAACGATACTCTTTCAAAAACACCTCCTACCCCAAGTAAACTGCTTCGATTCCAATAACGCGTCTTGTTTGTGGCCGAAATAAGAGGAAGAATAATTTCAGAGGTTTGAGGGTTTTTTTATTGTCCGAGTAGCAATCAATCCTTAAAGTTTTTGTCATCTAGAAATTGTGCGAGACTTATGAATGAGCTCATTGATAAAGAATCATCATAGCCCTGAGCCTTTATCTACCCACTATCTACGTGCATTGAATTCTACCCTCGTACCAAAGAATTGACCTCACGTTGCTAATTGTTGGGGTTCATGGAGACCTCCCCAACCTCTGCAGTTACACAATACTTCTCGTAACTTTAATTATGTGTGCAAGTGATAAAAAGGATTTATATTGTCCTCCTGCTACTGTGTGTTTAATTGTGAATCAGCACAGCGGGACCGCAATAAATCTTTCGACGACTAAAGTGGTAAGTGTAGGTTTTTGTATTTAATTACAATTCGTCGCACGTATTTAATCTCTGATTAATATTATAGGACACTTAAGTTAAGAATCAACATCACCAGTTGCCAGTTGGTTGCCAATCTCCAAATGGGAACAGACGCCGACGGCATTGTAAAGTTATGAATCATGGATTTTTCAAGTGCACTTGAAAGGACTTTTTGAATTGGTTCAATAAATAGTCAATTAGTTGGTATTTGGGTGCAGCTATAGATTTCAAAGACTTTTTGTATTGGTTTAAGACATAATCGATTATGATACGATTTTATTAATTTGTGGACTTCTCTCATACATCACCAAAATCAAGGCTCCTTACGACTTGCCATCAGTGGTCGAATATAGATACAAGCTACTTTTTGTTTAGTGACCTTAAAGTGATATTTTTAACATCATTCTTGAAAGAATGATTCGAATTCACAAGCCAACATCTGCCCTTTCTGCTGACGACATTTGGATACATTCGTGACTCTTGGACTGAAGCAGCGGGAAGACCTTTAAGGATATATGTATTGTAAACGGTTTTAGGGCGTAGACATACGAAGCGCTTTCTAACGCATATTTATTTTTTTTTTTTTTTTTTGTTTCTCTATGAACATTTTAAGAGGTCGTACTAGCAAAGACTTACGTGTTGTTATTTATCAATGAAAACAGTGGCTAACGGACTTTAGAAAAAACTTCAAATGTCCGACCACCACTGAACCGATTTCTGTACCGTTTAGCTTATTCATTAGGAAATTTCAAAGAAAGGGTTTATGGATAGCTTAACATTACGTTCCTATTTGCGTTTTGATTTTTTTTGATTTTGACCAGATTTTTTTCTGTATTTCATGCTGAAGTATCATCATAACACCGAATTGTTTATAAATAAGAGAGCATTTTTGTTTACGTTTGTAGCTAGGGGAGTTAGATTATTTCTAGCACCCACCTACAGTGCAATTTAGGGTATTAATTAGCGAACATTTGAAGCACTTCCAACAGCGGTGCACCAGTGGATGGATTTTTGAGATTATGATGTGTATGTTGTATTTTACGAGTATATTTCTTTTCTCATATGTTACCCATTTTTGTATTGCATTTTATGTGGCGGGAATGGAAACTAACATTTCGGTGAACAAATTGTTTTTAAATATTTTTTAGCAATAAGTTGATCTTGATCAAACTTTTATTAATTTGTTTAAGTATTTTTTGGACATATTTAGAGATGATTGTGAGTGATGGATTCCTTTTAAAAATGCCGTAAAATAACAAAATAATGTTCAGGGAGAGGAATATATTGATTTGAATGGGACATAAATATAAAATGTCGATGCAGCGATCAGTTATTAATTATAGCAACAGTATGTTAAGCACATGGATGAAGACGGGTTTGTTAGCCAGTAAAAAAAAGACACTTCTGGGGAATTGGAATTTTGATTATCTCAAAATAAGCTTGTCTATCTAGGCTCTACTGAATATTTCGAAAATGACATCGGCTCAAATATCAAGTGAAAATTCACTCTTAAAAATAATTTTTGTTTGGGTCTAAGAAGGCAATTGACTACGAAAGCTCTCTCAAGAACAACTAATATGGATGCAAGTAAGACACTCGTCATCAGTCTTGATCTATGGGCGCAGAGATATTGTGGATGGAAATACTTTTAGTTTATTCAAAATAAAATCTTTCTTGGAAAATGCCGATTCAACTCATATTAAATGTATACATAGATATATACATATAATATGCAAATGTTTCAACTTGGCTAGAAGTGTAGACACCATCGTCCATTCTTTACGATTACATATGCCTTAGTTAGAATATTCTGTCCACATTCGACATCTTCATCGGCGTACATGCCGACTGAAAAGACAGTACCACTCCGACTTAAAGTTTTTGAATCTGATATTCAGCTTAGTGGTGTTATCAGGAAGCTTCATCAGGCAAACTAAAAGAATGCATATTGGCATTTTTTAGGCAGATACTTCTCAAGTGTTATATTATTTCACAGATCTAACCTTATCTGAATGAGAAACACTTTAGCAGCTCAATTTTCGTAAAGGGTTGCATATAAGCACATATAAGCATGGGATACTACCTCATTGACATATAACTCTTCTCAAATAATCTATGCAGTAGCTGTATAGATTAGGAAAAGAAAAAAAAAACACTTTTTATTCATTCTCTATTAGAAGAAAGTTTCATCTACAGGCTTTTCTTTTCTATACTTCCGGTGACCTGTCAAAAAAGGATATCCGGCACCTTCGATATTTCTTTAGTTGCTTCAACTCATTGAATTTTTAAATCTTATTATTGTAGATTTAACAGCAACTGTCAACCTTTTCAGATTGTATGCACGTTGGATCCGAGCCAGGAGACTATGTTTTCAAGAAAGTCCCACATCTGGCTCCTCCAAAAGAAGCTGATATTTTGGAAGTAGGTGATTCTATGACTGTTTGTGGTTTGTATGTAATCGGAGAACCAGATACCATAGTAGAAATCACTATGAAATACTACGACATTAACTGTGAATCAGGAGGACTAATGGCGGTAAGTTTATTTTTTATTTATTCTTACAATCTACCCATCAAAATAATTTCAACAGTTTGTTGATGGATGGGAGCTTAATGGAGAGTATTTCCCTGGTCTCAAGGATCACCATCGGCAGCTTGAAGATCGAGTAGTGGAATTTTGTAATAATTATAATCAATGGTATAACAATCAACCAATGAGCAATTTAAAACAATATAACCAACACATCTATTTATAGGCCCCCAATAAGCAATAAGAAATTCTTTAGATCGAGCCAAAATGCAGCTCTATTGCAATATAGAATCCCGACTCGAGGATCATTTATAGCAAATGTTCGATTCCATAAAATTACTCAACGTAATATTCAGAGTCTCTCATTTGATTTCAGTGTTGAATAAAACTAATTTATTTTTAGCTTGCAACGTTCTTGTCCACGATACCGCCGCCATTTATCATCTCAGTAACTTTGGCCATCGAAGGAACTGTACACTTTCAGCTCTGTTTCCAGCTGTGATAGCTTTAGGCAATTTAAAAATTGCTGGCAAAAATGCTCGTCAGGAAAAGGTCAATTATGAAGTATGTTTCCATTTATTTAAACCTATGTTATGTACTAAATTATAAAACCCTTTTTTTAGTGTACCCTGGAAGACAGACTTGAAATTGGAGGTACCTCAGGGCTAGACTCAACTGGATTGGAAAAATCAAGTGAAGTTTGTGGATATTCAGAGGAACAAGGTAATTTATTTTGTAACAATTTTACCGAAACATAATTTTGTTATTTCACAATAGGTCCGGAACAAGCAATTTTTTGCAGCATTACCACCGTACGACTCTTGTCCAGTGGAAAGTATCAAAATCAAGCAATGATCGTCCTAAGGAAGGCGGATGAAAATGATTTGGAAATAGCTACGCTTGTATGTCCATTATAATTTGTTTAAGCTAAAGACACAAAAAGGTCCATCGATTATTTTGTATAAGTTTATTTATTTTCTATTTTTAAATTATTATTTTATTATATAAGGCTAATAAAATAACTATTGTGTGACAACATCATCACATAAATTTTCTCTGTAACCATTGTTGTAATAATGTACCGCAATTTACTGGTATTTGCCAGTTTCTCTTAGGAGTAGTTTGAATATATACATAAATACCTACATCTTCCCGCATAATGCTGCATAAATCTGTCTCCCAAATGTGTAAATATACAATTAAAAAAAAAAAATTAATTAAAAGTAATTGCTGTAACAATATTATATGAGTATATAAATGTTAAAATTATTAAATTATTTGATTGAATAAATTAATAAAAAGATATGAAAGATACAACATTGTTTGTCTTAATTTCATAATAACACTGAACTTTGGTGAAGGTCCGCATTATTTTTAGAAAAGAAGAAATTTAATAAAATCCGAAGGCGTATTACTTATTTTTGAATTATGAAATTGTGACGCAAATATTTTTTTCCGATTGTATTGAGAATTAGTTGCGTGGGCATAATTTGCATCAATTTTATATGTAGCTAAGGTATAAGGGGTTATTCATCTTGAGGTTGGTATTTCTTATGGTAAGGTAGTTAGATCTTGCCTTGCGATTTTACAATATGGATTATTTGACCACCGCTCAACGTATTAAAATTGTTGCATTTTACTAAAAGGTGACCAGATAGCAATGATAGTTTTTCCAATTGTTATGTTTCAGTAGCTGTCAAAGTTACCAATAACATCAAGCTGTCAAAATATTTAGTATGGTTTGCCTTTTCACCATGCATCGTTTGACGCTTCCCGAATGTGTGCAAATTATTAAAAAAATATTATCGAAATTCTGGCTCAGTTGTAAATACGGAAGGTGAATTTCGTCGCGAGGTCGGTCGTCATGGCTTCAGTGCGCAGGGAATTCATTGCACCGTGGAAAAGTTTGAACATGAGTGTACACTCTGTTGGATCTTAAGACACCAACCAAATAGAGATCGGTGCGACGTGCAGAAAACATAGCCGCCGTAGCGGCCAGTATCGAAGAAGACCCAGCAATGTCGATTCGGCACCGATCAGCTGAATTGGGCATTGCCATAGAGTTAACCAGGCTTATTTTGCGGTGGGATTTGGGTCTACAACCATATAAGATTGTGCTGACGCAAGAATTTAAGCCAGATGACCATATACAATGCCGTGAGTTCGCTAATTGGGAGCTGAAAATGTTGACCGGAGATGCGGATTTTGGCCAAAAAATCATCTTCTCGAACGAGGCCCATTTTTGGCTCAGCGGCTATGTCAACAGCAAAATTGCCATTATTCGAGCAACCACAATCCACAAGTGTTCGACCAAGCATCAATGCATACACAAAGATTGACTGTTTGGTGCGGTTTATGGCACGGCGGCATCATCGGACCTTATTTCTTTCGAAATAAGGAAGGAGACACCGTTACCGTAAATGGTCCTCGGTATAGAGCGATGTTAACCGACTTTTTGTGACCAGAGCTCGACAACGTCGATACATCCGAAATTGTGGTTCCAATAAGACGGCGCTACATGCCATACAAGCGACTCAACGCTGAAAGTGATGATGGAGGAATTTGGCGACTGGGTTATCTCACGGCGAGCGTTCATGCGACTTGACACACCCCAATTATTTTCTCTGGGGCTACGTCAAGTCCTTCAACTACGCTAACAAGCCAACCACATATTGGACTGAGTCATCAAAAATTGGACCGACCTCTTGAAGCAATGCCTACGAATCTGAGGCGGCCATTTAAATGATGTGCTATTCCATACATAATGCCATGATGGAGCTTCAAAACAAAGCTAGAATCAATTTGATATCTCACACTGTTGTTGTTTTATTTTAATTTCTTTTCCTATCGTTCTTATCTGGTCACCCTATACAAAAATAACAGTACTATAATATCTGAATATTTCTGAGTTTTGGCCGATTTTCCATATAAAATATTTTCAGCGATGAGAGCCATTTCTCGTTCGGTGGCTAAGGAAACAAACAAAATTGCAGAATTCGGGGTTCTGAGAATCCAAATGTGATCGTTGAGAGACCATTGCATCCACCATGGGTGACAGTTTGGTGCACGCTGTGTTACTATGAATTCTCTTTGCTATGGTCAAATGATAACCAAGTTCTTTTGGCCTGAAATTAAAGACATTGACGTGAGCGATATGTGTAAAGCTTCCAACAGGGCTACGTGCCACATAATACAGGTAAATGTGGCTCTATTGCATGAAAATCTTCCCGATCGTTTAATTTCAAAATTTGGCGATATCAATTTTCCATCAAAATCGTGTGATCTGACCCTGCTGGACTTATTTTTGTGGAGTTATTCTGAAGATTGTGTCAATGCAGATAATCATCAAACTTTGGAGCACTTGAAAATCAGTATCCAACAACACTCAGTGTTTGCTAGTTGCTATGGGACAACATAATGCACAGACAAATATAATCGAGATCAGAAAGTTGAAACACAAAAATATTCAATTAGATTAGCTAAAAAGTACTGAAGAGATTTTATTCAATCTGACATGCTTATGTTGTGGAGGGACTTAAGTGACTTTCACTCATATCTCGTATCTATGCACAACCATTCCGGTAAGATCGACAGAGAAGAGATAAAATCCAAGAGGAATTGGATGACAAGGATAGGAGGAGGCTTCACAAGCCGACTAGTAGGTCTCCGATGGGTGTTGTGCATACATAAGACTGAGATGAAGAGGATCTGTAACGAAAGAAAGATTGACCTTACCATCAACTATGAGGATGAAACACATAAAACAGCCTTGCAGGACCTAACTCGATAGTTATGCAAGTTCTTTAGTTATACAGGTTTGGTGATGGACGAGAAGGTACTGGTAATGTGCCGATTGTCAATATTTGAACGAGTCAACACTAGTTCATCGAAAGACATTCATCAACACCACTAGTGAAAGGAAAATAACACCTTCAGACGACAGAACTCCACAAACACCAATCGTTGCATGATCGTTACTCTGCCCACTAAGCTGAGGCAGTATTATGGTTTGCTATTAATCACTGTTCTGGTGGCTGCGCGTGCAATGTGAGTGAGTCACCGATAGAATACAATGAGATTTATTAGGTGTTTTAAGAAATAAAACATCCAGAGTCCTTCATAAGAAAAAAAAAACCCAAGCGTTAGGTGGGACTAAACTGAAAGTAGGACCCCTGGAGAAAAGTTCGCTTTGTAAGTGCGAGTGCTTTTGAAAAAAACAAAGTTAATAAAATCGTAAAGATGGGAGACGAGAAAGTGTAAAAATAATGATGTAAGTTAGGTAGAAATTCCACCACCAACAACCCAGAAATTTGCTGGGTCATTCTCTTCAGATCTTAACACTAACTCAAGCGAGTAGTGGAAAGTAATAGTCACGAATACTAAATCATCACCTGAAATACTGGAAAAAAATTATTTTTTTTGGTTCCAAAAATATGGAATAACGATCAAGATAAATTGCAAGACAGGGTCGCACGTTTTTGAACTTATGTGCTGTTCATTTGCCATTCACTCAGATTCGATATTCAGGAGAATTTTTTTTTAAATGCATTCAAAATGCAAACAAATTTTTTGACATTTTCACATGTTCTTGCATATAACAAATATTGCTTGGATTTAATTTTTAATAAAATCATTTAAGCGAATTTTCAAAAATTCTGTAATAAGTACAGTATCGTTGCATGACTTTTTTCGCAGAAACTTGGTACGCCATCTAGTGACATACATAAGTCTACCTTAACCAAAATATTAAATTTAAATAAAATCGTTTGGCCGTTAGTAGACTCCCATTAACTTTGGGTTTAGAATGAGAATTCCGCCATCACCTCAAATTGCGAGCCTACAGACCGCAGACATGAAGTTTGAAGCAAGTTCGTTCAGCCGGTTAAGCTGCAATTGTGGCTACAGATAGATAGAATTGATAGACCAAGTTTTTCGAGCTCCTCTTAAAATATCAATATCAGAATTAATAAAACACTCGAGATTGAAAATGTTCATGAAACCTTTGCTTGCCCTTTAGGTGCAAGTAAAAAGCTATATGTTCATAGCAGGTGATGAATCATGGTTTTCAAATGTGACCTAGACAGTAAACAGCAGCCCATATTGTGGAGCCCCGAAGGCGCAAGTGTAAAACGTAACTACCGAAATTAGAATGCAGATCGTGATACTATTCAGTCAATAGTTAGTGTCATAAACTCAATTATAAAAGGTACTTTGGGACCACCTAATGCCGAGTGCGACCATTTGCGGTACGATCCTATAGTAGAAGCGGAAAAGATTCTAGATGTAATGAAGATAGTAGAAAAAGATCTTCACTCTAGTAAGGTTAGTGCTAAGTGGGAGACAAAAACATTGACGGTACTCTCATTCAATGGCTGCTCTGTTTCGAAAGCCTTTGGGGACTTTATAAAAACTGCAAGATAACAACCCATGCACTCATTATTCTTCTTCAAATCACCAAGCTGATCAAATTTTTCTGATTATGCTACAATAGACCTAACATGTAGCACAAATCTTAAAGAAACTTTTTTAAAAAATAATAAAATATGATCATATACCGAAAGTCTTCCGGGAAGTAATATATAGTTACCCAAAGGCTGGTGCGCCGAATCTGACCAATTTAAGGGATTACAGACCCTAACGTCTGAATTGATGGCGAATTTAGTACTATAGTCTAGTGATTCTCTTCCTCTTGATTAATCTGAATTACCTATGAAAACAAAATTTAAGGCTCATTTCATTATGTACTTACTCGTACGATATAGGTCTAAAAATATAACTGTAGATGGCATGAGTTGGTAAACTTGCCAACCTGCATTTTATATTTTTAACTCCAAGAAGAACATTTCTTGCTAATGAAATTTGCGTAGGATTAAACTGACTTGACAGAAAATATATTTTCCAAAAAAATTTATTGTAACTCATACAAAGTTAGAAGCCCAAAGTCATGACACAAAGAAAGAACAAAACAAAAAAAACTTAATCACTCAATTTAATCATAACAAATTTAAATTATTATCCACACAATTTTGTATGCTCGAGTAAAAAGACATTGTGTTAGCTATTAATCAGCCCTTTTATTGGGATCCTTTTAATACCTACGCAGAGCGTGTTACGTTGGCAAATTATTCTCACGGTCTCACCCTCTCATAACATCATAAATTGCTCTGTATGTTTTTAACTTTCAAGTGTCCTTATTATCTACATCATTACAGCACCATGTGGTCTGGTGATGATAATTCCTGTGAACTGAAAAATAAGGAAGAACCTGTTGCGGGGATTAACTATATAACAGAAAAATGAAACGTCACCATAAATTGCGATTTTAATTAGATTCCACATTAATTTAATTCCCTTGGCCAAAAATACGCATTTCTATGGTAGTGATAGAAATGAAGTACTTAACTTAGACCTTTCGATGGCACGAGACAGGGTAGATATTGAACTTTTAATAATTAAATCAAATGGAATTCCATGGGGTTAGAGGGTGAGAGTATCTTTTCAATTTGGAAAGGATTAAAAATTGTAATTAGGACACAGTAGGAGAGTTGATTCGGCTCTTTTTTTTTTGGGAATGTGCGGTATTTAAAAAATGCTTTGAAGCCTCTTATTTTATTTAATTAAGTTTGTAAGTTGTATTTTGTTTAAATATACTTAAATAAGGAGCATTAGTGAATTTTTGTTTTATTTATACATAACCTAAGCGATTTAAAGGAAGAATTTCAATCCAAAGTAGATGAATAAAATTGTTGTGGTTTTCAAAGCCAAAATTGAAGCAGCACCACCATCATCGTCTTCGTCTTCACCGCTACCTTCCTCTTCCTTTTCGTTATCGAGCTGGAATGCAAAATACATATTTTTTTAATGAATTGTTAAAAAATTATGTTAAAAATGATTAAATGATTTATTTAAAAAAAAAAGTTGACATCATTTAAAAATCGGTATATGCTCATTTAAGCCTTTTGTAATGATGTAATTATCCGCATAAATCACATAATATACAATGGATCAGGTTCTAACGAGTGACTATCTTTAATTTAGAACAAACAATTTGGAATTGTAGCAGGTACCTAGCAACGTCCCACACCTGCTAAAAAATAGTTTTTTTTATCATACGAGTATTTACTATTTGAATTCGAATTTGTCGTATAAGAGGAGACTCATGGAGGTTTCATGTAGTCTTGCTTCTACCTCAATAAAACAACAACAATTCATCAGCTTAAGAATCAAATTCGAAGTGTCATTTGTGAAATTAAGCCGAAATTATGCGAAAATGTATTGTGTCGTACCTTAATGTGCCATAATTTGTTATTGTGCTTTGACATTTATGTTGTAGACAGACAGAGAATTAGTTAACAATAAGCAATGGAGCGATACACACCTGAAGAACGCGGAATTATTGTTACTGATTATTTGACCAATTTTCGGTCTGTTGTTTTAATGCAGCGTGAATTTCGTCGTCGTTCGGATTCAGAGACATAGAAAACACTTTAGTTCCCTTAAACTGATTACAAACAGGTCAAAAGAAATTGTTTCATACAATAGAAATCTAAACAAAGTTTTGCTCTGTTTGTATTTAAAAATAACTTGGGCCCTTACTTCGTAGTTTTATTGAACTGAAAAATCGACTATGGGAAAAAAGCCGCCATCTTAGATTAGAGTACCAAAGCGAATAGTGTTAGCACTCGAACGACCTAAGGGGAGGGTCAGTACGGATATGAATTGTTGATTTTCGAATTACAATGTATTGCAAATTATCCAAAGTAAGACAGCCTTTCTTAGGCATACAGAAGCCCTCGGGTGACCTAGACAGCTATAATTTCCAAATTGTAAGCTCTTCGCGCTCACCATAAGCCCCTTCGGTTGTACCTGCTCGATATCTTCATAAGTACCATGTATTAAACTCGAATATCCCTGTTACGATAGTTCTGGCAACGTGAAAGAAAATAACCCAAAAAACTGAAAGCATCTCAAGGCAAACGTCAATAATTTATCGCTATTGTGTGCTTTTTTATTTTCACACATTGGTAACACTTGCCACTCATATACTGAGAGCACAAGTCATGCAATTTTGCAATTAATGCTAATATTGGAAATTAATAGAGTTCTAGTCACTTAATTACCAAAATTCAAACTGATAGAAAATACTACACAATTAGTTTTGATAATTAATTGTTTAGCCTCCACAACTTACCGCCTCCTGTAGCTTCACTTGGAGCTCCACACATCGTTCCGTTTGCGTATTATCACCTCTCGCCAAAAGGCATATTAAATTCTTCAAACACACAGAATTGCATCCACTAGCCAGCCTGGGATCACCTTGAACCACATAGTATCTCCAATACTATAAAAACAACAAATATTTGCAAGGTTAAATGTTCAAACTATATTCTTGTCGACATACTTTTCTGAGAAGGGAAGGCTTCTCTGCGAAATTTGTCAAAAGTCCATCAATAGATGCCGGACTTAAGTCTTTCAATTCGAATGCTTCTCTCATTTTGTATTCCAACATCCATTTAGGGCTCTCCTCTGCATTCAAATTAGCATCAGTTAAATTGAACCACCAAGCCTCTTGCTCAACTACTTGCTACAAAAGAAGACATAATAAAGGAAAATTTAGGAGTAAACCTATGATATATTTACGAAAGTAGTTGGTTCCACTTGATATAACTTATAGTTTGGATTCTTATTAACGAACGTTGTCAAGCTGCCTCCATTCCACGCAATATTAACCGGGGTCGTTGCATTTGAATAGTAAAGACTCAGCTCATCTCTATGAGTGTGCCCATTAAAAATTCCACTAATTCTCTTATAGAAGCGCTCAACAATCCTGCTGAATTCTCGTGACCAAACATTCCAACAGCCTTTGTCGCCAGTAGGGATGTGTGCCAAAATGTGTACATACTCTTCGTCCTTTTCTGCTTGCAAGAGTGTGTCGTGAAGCCATTTCAATTGCTCCGACAAGTAGTCACCATCATAAAGGATCCACCAATTCAAGTCAGCACATTCGTTATTATTTAGCGCTATAATTCTAAATCCAGTACTGGGACTCACGGTATAGTAACCACCTTTCTTGATGGTATCCTTGGTTGAAGCTGGCAACCAGATGGACCATAAGTCAGCTAAAAGATCATACAACCACTTTGTACTTAGTTCTTCGTTAGTAACAGTAGGAGGAGCGAAGCTGTTTTCGAAAAGAATCTATAAAATCCAAAGGACACCACAACGCCGTGTTCAACTTACACATTCAATGGATGACTTTCATGGTTTCCAACTGTCGGATAAACGGGGATATCACCAAAAGTAGCCTTAAGCTGTGCATTTAC
Organism: Pocota personata; assembly: GCA_963082735.1. Taxonomy (NCBI): domain Eukaryota; kingdom Metazoa; phylum Arthropoda; class Insecta; order Diptera; family Syrphidae; genus Pocota; species Pocota personata. The sequence continues at coordinate 256,243,286 of OY720429.1, read as the reverse complement.
ATCCTGCAAGCTCTTGGTGTTCTTTTCTCTTGATGTCAGCCAGACAGCATGATCGATTACATCACCAGTATGGTAAACATAATCAATTTTTTTATGATTCTTCTTAATGTGATCCAAGGAAGAAACAATCATATGCCAAGGAGTATCACAAACACGATAATCACCCCAGTGTCCGGCAGCCTTAGAAGTACCTTCCGAAATATTCTTATGACGTTGGCAGCACAGTATTTCATCACACTCGGCCAATGATCCAACCTCATACAGTGGATCATAGTGGATATCGGTAATGTGGAGGATATTTAAGTCATTATTTCCCTTATCTGGAATTTCTGACTTAGGACCTTCGATAGAGGGACCACTAGAGTCTATGGTAAGCGTCCAATTGTATGCGTCATTGGTTACTTTACAAAAGCTAGCTTGTAAGAATGTACCACAGAATGATTTCGAATCTATGTCAGTCTCATACACAATGAATTTGACAATAGGCTGCAAGATTCATTAATGTAACTATACAGATGCACAATTAATATAATACTATCATTTTACATACTAAATTACTCTCAATTAGCTCCCCACAGACTTCTTCTGTCTGGATTTCAAAGCGATTACAAAAGTCAACGAGGGTTTTCTTTACAATATCATGAGACCCCGGACCAGAGAGTTCACCCCCATCACGGAACATGCGAGTTATTACATTGACGGTGGCGCGGCATGTTGTACACACGAAGATCTGAGTACGATTAACGTTAAAGAAATTTATTACAAAAAAGTAGAATTCCTAGCTTTACCTGATCGGCCTTATCCAGGTCCTCGACTTCAGCAGCGACAATGTTTTTTCTATGAGATTTGGCCAATTTTCGGGACAGTTGACGTAATGTTGGTGATTCAACACCTGTTGTCATAAAGTTGATATATTCCTTTTCGAACTTGTAAGCAATATCATCTATGGAATGAAGAATTGATATTATTATTAAATTTGGACATCATGTGTCATATTATCTAAGTAAATTTTTAATCAAAATCTGTAAGCACTGAAGAACATGACATGATAAAATTTATAAGACAAGCTAGGCGTTCGACCGTGGCATGTGAACGTGGTGCAGTGGTTTGCGTACTAGCTAGTCAATCAGATGGTTATTGGCACAAATACTGACTGGCAACCATTTTTGTATAGCGTATCCAGTCATTAGGCGAGCTTGGATAATGCAAGAGTCTGTATCGATTTAAAATCTCTTCCATAGTGGGACGAGCATTTTTCAAACAAACAAATTAAGATGTTAAGTATCACAGACCACTACACTGTCTCCGTTGTTTACGTGCCCGAAATTCGTGCCTGAAACTCGTGTCTGCTCGAAAATGACTCCAACGATTTCGATAAATTCCATACTTATATTAACGCAGATGTTTGTAATATGACTGCATACATAAATTTTGGGAATATGATTAAAAAAGTTGTTTGCCTTTTAACGCATTTTTCGAAAACTAAAATTTAGTCGCCTCTTTTTTAACTTTGCACAAATTTTAAATCTGAACAATATACATAAGAACATATAGAACATATGGAGCAAGTTCATGCAACCCAGTCGTGCCCTTTAGATTTGCATCCCCATAAGGAAATTCATGAGTTCTTGAGCAGTATAAACGAATTTCACCTAATAGTATGATATAAGGGATTGATGCCATAATCCCAAATCACATTCCCCAAAATAAAATTCATATATCACAATCCTTAAACACAAAATCCCCAAATAAAAAATCCTCTATAGTTCGAGCCTATCAAAGAAATTATGCCGCCATACATAATTTCTTTGATAGGCTCGAACTATAGAGGATTTTGGGTGCTTGGTGAATTCAAGATTACCTTGATTTCCTCTTGTGTCTTCGACGTACAAGTGAAAAATGTCTATATAGGTTTTATACTCTGCGTTGTCCATGACCAACACGAGGACGTGTAGAGACAACAGCTCCATAATTTTTTTTTTTGATGATTTTTTTTTTTTGTATTTTAATTTTTATACTTTTTTAAAAAATGTTCCTATTAGTCAATCATCTCTATGAAGCAATGAACGGTAAATTGCTTACGCTATTGTCATTAACAAGCAATGGTCTGTGGGCATAGAATAGAAATTTTGTGTTTGGGGATTTTGTGCTTAAGTTAGGTTAGGTAGATGGGTGCCTTGTGACAAACTACTAACTGCTCACTTAAACCAACAAATTCGGGTCCATTGTGCACAATCGTTTTCACCAGAGAAGTTGATCTCTTCTTGCTAAAGGCCGGCCATAGCGCCCTGGCCGTTGCGCATGTTTCCAGATGAAACCATCGTCAGTGCAGAGCCGACCCTTTCCTAGCAAGCTCATCAGCCCTTTCATTTCCTTCGATATCCATATGCCCTGGAAACCAGCAGAGGGTCACCGCATTGGCTCTGGATATTCCATTTAAGACTGTTTTGCAGGTTCTCACAAGCCTTGATCTAATTACAGCAGATTCCATAGCCTTAATGGCTGCCTGGCTGTCTATATAGACAGTTATCGTTTTACCAACGATATTACTATCGCGTATAATTTCCGCAGCCTGTATGATGGCTATGATTTCGGCCTGAAAGACGCTGCAGTCGTCGCTTATTCTAAAGGAGTTGTTTATTCCTAGGGCCTCACAATTTTGATTTTGTGCTTGCTTTCTGTTTGTACATTTTCGAAAAGTTGCGTATTTTAATTTTGGACATTTAGTAGGTCTCCCTAATATAAGGGACTTCGAGTGCAATATGCTGCAGATGATGTGACTGAGGTTCCTAGTCTTTTTTTCTCAAAACTCAAAAAGTGGTTACATTTACCATAAATCTTGGCCCACAAAATCCACTGTAAATATTAGACCTTAACTATATATTTAACTATTATCTACTAATTATCAATGTATGCATGCTGGTAAAAGTCGAATACTTCAGCTCATATTTTCATACTAAACCATACTTAATGCAGACATCTCCTACAGCAGACAAATATCAAAAACTGTTTTGACAAAAAATTGTTTACCATTTTAATAACTGATGAACTCAATCAATGAAAATAAACCCTTCGACTATGTAAACTCTACGTAAAGTCCAGTGGTTGCCTTCGATTTTGAACAATCAAATAAAAATAAAGTAAATGTCTGGGTCGCACGTTCTAGCTTTATTCAACATGCTGTTCGTTTATAAACAGCTAAGATTAAACATTTATGTAAGTTAAATCGCTAAAAAATAACTACATAATTAATTTTTACCGAAAAATGTTTTGCAAAGCAAACAGCAAACAAATTAAGATTTTTCAAAACTTTTATAATTTTATCCATATGTCTCTTTTATATGTCAAGTTCACTTATAACGGAAGAATATACGTATAAATATTGCAATATTATTAAAAAGTCTTTAGGGCCATTCAGGTATTTTCCGAGAAAAAAACTTGTAAACTGTCAAATACACAAAATAGAAAAAAACTCTCAGAGAGTGGCGAATTGAGGCAAAAAATACCTTACCAAAGTGTCAAGATATCTAAACGTTTTTGTTGTTTCTTTTTTTTTCTAATCCTGAGTTAGTTCTTCTTCGACGGATCATCACATCTTCCTCATGATAAGCGTCAAAATTGAGTCTTAATTCGATTTTATAACTTTGCAATATTTCTTTTTCGCTGTCAGCTGATTCTATTTGACGTTTACCAGCATGTGCCGGAAGAAATTCTTCGAGCAAATTCAAGCACTGAGAGACAATACTCTCTAGTCATCAATTTGCTCTTTATGTCACTTTTGACGAATATAGGTAAATTAGTGTACTTCAGGCTGTTTCGAGCATTTTAGTAGTTTTGAAGGCGCTCTCGAATTCATAAATAATTTTATTCAAAATCTTAAGAGCCGTTTTTTGAGAATAATTGCAATATTATAAATAAATTAGTCTGCGTGTACCATCGACTTTTAAAATACCAACTTTGTCAAATAAAAATACCAACTTTGCCTCGGTGTATGGCCCTACATATTTCAGTTATAAAATTAGAATCATATCCGACCAGCCATTTAGGCTGGAGTTAAAGGCACAGAAAGAGAACACTTTTTCAACTAATTTAGACTAGAAATACCAAGAAGATTGGTCAAAAATTTCTATATACAAAATTTCCACCAAATCAATATTTGCCCTTTATAAGAATTAACAGGGATTCGATTATGCATACATATTTACATTGTATAAATTAATAAACTTTTTAATGGGGACAGTCTAATAGAGGACAACCCAACTCCACGGGGGTAGACAAAATAAATAACTTTTCTCATTTAGCACTTGAAAATCGATTGAAATTCATCTGAATTGCAAATCTTTTTTTAGGAAAACTCTCGTTATCCAATGTTTACTCAGTTTATTTCTTCGAATATAATTTGTTATTCACAACACTTTTGAACCAAAACAATTCTATTATCACTCACCACAAATTGCTGAGAGGGCAGCATCATTGTTTTCCGCTAGGAATATTTTATTTGTATCCTTTTGCAGGTTGGAAGCATAACTGCTGGTAAACAATACCCCAAAGATCAGGACCCGAATCATATTTAACTAACTTGGCACGAAATCTATACAACGCTGTAAGTCTACTAATGCTTCAAGAAAACACTGACAAGGTTTAATGTAATTTCCAATATTATATATCGCTGATTGCGTTCGATCTTGATTAGGCTAGAACTTTTTAATCTAAAGCGGTGAGATTATCTTTATGGTTAGATACTTAGGTAGATCCTGAAGGTGTTCAACCGCTCAGGCAAGAATGGAATTCTTTATCAAACATTTTAGATTATATTAACGAAGATTACTGAAACTATTTAAATTACATGACTGTTGACTGACATTGAATTTTGTTAGTAAAAAATACATTCAAAGAAATATCTTAGAAATGCAATTTTAGCCATCGGTAAGGATAAGGAAAGGTGCAAAGAGTTATACTTGTACGGCAGTAATAGTGATTGAATTGAAAAAAAGTGAGTGGCTGGCTTTTAGAAGAAACAGCTAACACTAGATATCATAATTTGGCTTATAGATCATAAGCCATAAAAAAAGTAATCCCCAATAAGAAACGAAGCAGCAGCAATGACTATGGTATCTAGTTGTATTTGTATGTAATTATAGTCTTCGCAAACAGGTAATTTTTTTTTATATTTATCAAGAAATAAAAGTATAAGTAATGTATCACTAGGAGTAAAGTATAGCATCACACATCTTAAAATGATGATGTATATTTATATATTGATAATTATATATTACCGAGTATCCATAGTGTATAGGAAAGAATTTTCAAAATTTGGTATACCCAAATCGGTGGCCCATCCGTTTATAAATGATCTAAAGGGTTATCTCAGATCTTGAGGGATGTATTACGTTCGTCAATGAATGACTCTGGAAAGCTCCGTACGAAATTATACCGTCTACTAATAGAATTATATAAATATGTTTTTGGTCATATATACATGTACATTTCAATGATTATGATGGAAATGAATTACTTAACTTTGACCTTTCAACGACATGAGACTGGGTAGATATTAGATATCTAACTTTTCATAAATTCAGTCAAATGGAGTTTCATTAGGTTAAATGTTAAGAGTGTCTTTTCAATTTTGAAAGGATTACAAACTTCAATTAGCATACAGTTAATGCCTTCGTTTTTTGGTATTTAAAAAGGTCACCAAATCGGTCAACAGTAATGGCTTTTTTGACAAGCAAAGACAAATTATTTAAATCTAATAGTTTTTTTTATTAACAGAAAATAACTTTTTGATCTGCAATAAGCAACTGAAAATGTAAATGATTAGCAAGAAAAATTAAGGTGATCTGTAGAATATAGTTGTTTGACGAACAGAAACTAATTTCCAATGTTTTTTAAGCAAAAATAAATTATTCGATCAGCAAAAAGTCACCCGAATTTGCTTATAATTATTATTTTCGGAAATTTGAAATCGCTCAAACTTTTATTGAATAACTATTTCTTTCTTTTCATATCCTTCATTGTTTCTTTCTGCTGATCAGATAAGTCATTTTTGCTGATAAAACATTTTTTTCAGCTAATCTTTTATTTTTCTTGCTGATTTAAAACATTAATTTCTGCTGATCAACAAATTTCTTCAAGTTGATTGGAAAATTATTTTCTTGCTAATGATTTATTTTGTTTGCTGTCATAATTCACTGATCGTTTAATTTATTAACTGATCACTAATAATATTAGCGTTTAAAAAAAAATTTAAACTTTTTATCATTGTTAAATAAATTTTTAGATTTTATTGTTAAAATACAATCACTGTTATTATCTTTAAATATACTTAAATAGGGAGCATTAATGACTTTTTGTTTTGTATAAATATGAATATATAACCTAAGTGTCACAGCGATTTAAAAGAAGAATTTTAGTGCAAATAAGATGGATAGAATTGTTGTGATTTTTAGAGCCAAAATTGATGAAGCGGCACCATCTTCATCCTCTTCATCTTCGTCGTCTTCTTCATTGTCAAGCTGGAATTAAAAAAAATATTTTTTTTTTATAAAATGGGTAAAGTAATTTTTTTTTTAATTTATCACAATCTTCAAAGCGCACTCTGCTATTTTTTATTTTTTTTTTTTTTTTTCATTAAAATCGACTCACTTATTGCCCCATTTAGAGCTGCAATCTAATTCTGAGTTGTTTGTTTCATAAAAATCTATTCTATCTTCAAATTAACTATATATTAAAGATTACGACTAATGGAGGTTTAAAATTTCAAATCCGAAAAATTATGCAGGACTGAAACCTTCGGATATCAGACGGAACATGCTTGAGCTGGATTTAAAATTTTATAATTAAAATTTTATTATTATTTTTATAATTTGCACATGATAAAGGGGATATGAACACCCTTATACTAATTTTAAAACACGGGCGTTTTTGTGGAAAGGGGAAGAGACAGAGAGAAAAACAGAGTGGTGTAGTTGGTTTGAAACTCAGGTAATATTAAGTTTCAGTGAACTCCAAGGGGAGTATTTTTGTTTTGCTGTCCATACATACAGTGTGCTTACTCCCGTTGGACGATTTATACATAATATGTATCCCGTTTTTTTGTCTGTGCTGAGTACATACAACCACAATAACTCATTCACTGCTACACCGCTGTTGGAGATAGTATCCACTGATTGAAAATTAGTTATTGATGATGAATTCATGAAGAAATCAATATTTCTTTACTGATTGTGTATCATCAGGATAACACAGAAAGAGGATTTACATATATAGATTTATACTCATAGATCAGTTGATTTAAGAATATTTAAAATTTATTTAAGTCAGTTGTTATTAAATTAGGATTTGGTAGGTTTTATTTATAGCCTAAAAGCAACCTGAATGTATAATTTCAAGTTTTTAGGTCTATACGCTTCGGACTAGTCACTCCGTGGGTTTTGCCTTTTATATTAATTAGAACTTATGAAAGTGTGAAGCCCACTAGGGGAAGTAAAAGTGTAGGTAAATTATTAATTTTAAAGTACAGGTTGGTGTAGAAAGAAAAAACATATTTCTTATACCTTATCTAACCAGTTTACATGATTCGTCTATGTTCCGTACATATAATATAAATGCTAACAAAATAAGAATTTGATGATAAAATATTAAGTTGCTCAATTTCATTCTAGGTTCAATAATTTCCAGCAAACAATTTAGTCTATGTATGTCCGTCAATACACTTAGCGGAGACCATTTATAAGTTTTATAAGACGACCGGTCTATAAAAGACATTTTTATTCTACAACGCAACTTACCGCCTCCTGTAGCTTCACTTGGAGCTCCACACATCGGTCCGTTTGAGTATTATCACCTCTCGCCAAAAGGCATATTAAATTTTTCAAACAACCAGCATTACATCCACTAGCTAGGAAGGGATCACCTTGAACCACATAGTATCTCCAATACTACAAAATCAACAAATATTTGCAAGGTTAAATGTTCAAACTATAATAGCTTCCTTGTCGACATACTTTTCTGAGAAGGGAAGGCTTCTCTGCGAATTTTGTCAAAAGTCCATCAATAGATGCCGGACTCAAGTCTTTTAATTCGAATGCTTCTGTCATCTTGTATTCCAACACCCATTTAGGGCTCTTCTCTACATTCAAATTAGCCTCAGTTAAATTGAACCACCAAGCCTCTTGCTCAACTACTTGCTACAAAACAAGATATGATAAAGTTAACCTTAGAAGCAAATCCGTCAACTTACGAAAGTAGTCGGTTCCACTTGATATAGCTTATAATTTGGATTCTTATTAGTGAATGTTGTCAAGCTGCCTCCATTCCATGCAATATTAACCGGGGTCGTTGCATTCGAATAGTAAAGACTCAGTTCATCTCTATGAGTATGTCCATTAAAAATTCCACTGATTGTCTTACTGAAGCGTTCAACAGTCCTGCTGAATTCACGTGACCAAACATTCCAACAGCTTGTGGTGCCTGTAGGGATGTGTGCCAAAATATGCACGTACTCACCGTCCTTTTCCGCTTGCAAGAGTGTGTCGTGAAGCCATTTCAATTGCTCCGACAAGTAGTTACCATCATACAGGATCCACCAATTAAAAATGTAACAATCGTTATTATTCAGCGCTATGATTCGAAATCCAGTACGGGGACTCACGGTGTAGTATCCACCTTTCTTGATGGTATCCTTTGTTGAGTCTGGCAACCAAATAGACCACAAGTCAGCTAAAAGATCATACAACCATTTGGTACTCAGTTCCTCGTCAGTGACATCAGGAGGAGCGAAACTGTTTTCGAAAAGTATTTATCAAACTCAAAGGATACACTCTATACTGAATTCAACTCACACATTCAATGGGTGATTTTCATGGTTTCCAATCGTCGGGTACACTGGTGTATTACCAAAAGTGGCCCTAAGCTGTGCATTTACATCCAGCAAGCTCTTGGTGTTCTTTTCCCGTGACGTCAGCCAGACAGCATGGTCGATTACATCACCGGTGTGATAAACGTAATCAATTGCCTTATGATTCTCCTTTATGTGATCCAAAGAAGCAACAACTGTATGCCAAGGAGTATCACAATCACGGTAATCACCCCATTGTCCGGCAGCCTTAGATGTACCTTCTGAAATATCCTTATGACGTTGGCAGCATTGTGGTTCATCGCATTCGGCCAATGCTCCAACCTCATACAGTGGATCATAGTGGATATCGGTAATGTGGAGGATATTTAAGTCATTGTTTCCCTTAGGTGGAATTTCTAACTTGGGACCTTCGATTGCGGGACCATTGGAGTCGATGGCAAGCTTCCAATTGTAAGCGTCATTGGTTACTTTGCAGAAGCTAGCTTGGAAGAAAGTACCACAGAATGATTTCGAATCAATATCAGTTCCCTCAACGATATATCTAAAAATGGGCTAAAAAATTGATTAATGTAGTTACATAGATAGATTACGATCAGTGCTATCGTTTTACATACTAAGTTAGTCTCAACCATTTCCCCACAGACTTCTTCTGTTTGAACCTCAAAGCGATTACAAAAGTCAAGCACAGTTTGCTTTAGGATATCATCAGATCCTGGACCAGTGAGTTCGCCGCCCTCTCGGAACATGCGGGTAATGACATTGACGGTGGCTCGACATGTTGTACAGAGAAAAATCTAAGGATATGTTAAAATTTAAAAAAAAAAAATCGACCATAAAGTAGAAAATGCTTAGTTATACCTGATCGGTTTTGCCTAGGCTCTCGACTTCAGCAGTGACAATGTTTTTTGTGTGAGATTTGGCCAATTGTCGGGAAAGTTGACGTAATGTTGGTGATTCAATCCCTGTCCTCATGAAGTCGATGTATTCCTTTTCAAACTTGTAAGCAACATCATCTAAAATACAAATTAGTGTATGAAATTAATGAAAATTAAGTCTTATCATTTCGGCAGCATTGCTACAAAATCTACAAAAAGAGAGTAAGGAAATCTAGTTCCACAATAAGATTAATGAACTAATGTATATAACTTAGGAAACTAAAGCTTAAAGTCGTGGGCTTAATTCAGATGCTTTTAATAAGACTCTTCATTTATTTCCATATCCCAATTTTGTGTTACTACATTTTTTTAAAGATAATCACGTCTGTTAGAGCTGTGTTAAGATTTTCTTATAATCCGCAAGTCCAGTGCTCGTGCTACATATCACGTGCTATTTATCACTTTAGAGTTCAGAACCAATGTAGATTGTGATGTTAACACCAAGGAAGGGCAGGGTTAGGTATACTACCACGGCATAATGCCCTTCTCATATCCACATAAATTAATAGCCGTCGTCAACCGGTCTTGGAATCCATTAATAAATCATTAAAAAATACCAGAGTCCAAAAAATCAAAATGATAATAATCTGAGGTAATAAAACAATAAAATTTATTTTTTTTATCACGCAAAATAACTTTTATTATTTAGTTAAATATCAATATAAACACTTGACATTATCACAATGCAAGTTCAGTGAAAATAAATTCTGATAACAATGTTGAGGATATCAGAATGTTTTTAACTACCAATTGAAAAGTGATTGTAATCGAGCCGGTAAAAAATAAAAACTCGCGTGCAGAGGCAAATAATTCAATAACATATTTATTTGAGCTTTATTCACCGAGTGACCAACAACGAATTTTTTGAATGGGATTTGCATGATAAGTACATGTTATCAGTGTGGAATTTTGTATTATATATAGGGACATAGTATATTAAGCAAAAAATCCCCAACTTGACTATTATGTAATTTCTGGATTAGATTGTATTCTACATTATTTTAAATGTGTATTTCAAATGAAATGCGCTGTTCGAATAGACACGAGCCATTCACAAATCTTGTCTTTCTACCTGAGATCTTTAAGTATGTGTACTTTAGCAGCTGTTTTTTTTTTTTTTTCTATAGCTCGATAAACAAGTGAGATTCCCTTTCTGACTTACTTTTGTCTTCCGTCGTCCTACCAAAATGGTATAACATTTTTTTCTAACATCAAACGACTCTGAAGTAAGTTATAGCGAGTGCTTTGCGGTACGTAATAGAATTAGTGAATTCACAAAAAGCAAACACAGTCTTGCTTTACTGTGGCGAGAGAGTCAAGAACACTTGTGAATCCAGGTGTTAAGGCTGGTACCTCGAACGATATGCAAAAGTCTTATGCACTGGGAATCATTTATTAATTGAATGTTCAAAATCTAATTCGAAGAATATAGTCGGATGTACACTGAAGATGTAGGCATTTGCATATGGAACTCGCACTCCATTTTTTATTGAGATGCCGCAACCACTGGTTAAGTGGTATCAGACAAATATCTACAATAACTCGCTGGCAACTAGTTTTCCTTTTATCCCTAGCCAAGTAGTCCTTATTTTGGGCACGCAGTTCACTAAAAAAGCTTAAGTCGTCAAAACTGCAATCTTACTACTATAAACTATTGGTGGCTGTTACCTTGCTATTCTTTTTGAAAGTGCAAATCCTAGCCGCAACATTCCGGCTAGCAATTCCTCTGATTAAAAAAAATCAAGAACGCTAAGAATTGGTTGTCTGTCTTTTTTTTCTTTTTCTGATGTTTGAACAATATTTTTTATAATTGCAATATAGATATTAAATAATAAGATGATAATGCGTTGATGACATAAAAACTCAAATATTTGTCCAGCGTCTAAGTCTTACAGTCAAAGCAATACTCTGGACTCGTTGTCATTAGAGTTGGTTACATATATAAACAACAAATACACAAAGTGACGAAATAAATTTGCTGACCCATGTAAGCTGAAAAAGGGAGCTATACAGGGTGTTTCAAGTTCTCTCTATCAAAATAACAAGGAAGGCAGGTTATTGTGGCAACTCTTTCTTGCCACGGCAATTCTTTCTAATCTTACGATCGTACCTCACCGAAAGACTTTTTCGTGTTAAGTACGGAAATGATTACTTTGATTTGAAGGAGATTGCGGCCGGAGTCCCACAAGGAAGTGTCCTTGGCCCACTTCTATATGTATTCTACACCTATGATATCCCGCAGGAAAAAACTGCGTCGTCGCCACGTTTGCGGACGATACGGCGATATTGACAACGGGCGATAAAATTGAAGCAGCAACTGAAAAGCTGCAACATACTATTAATAAAGTCCACGCTTAGACGAACTCTTCGCATATTGTGCTGAACGAAAGCAAATCTACTCACGTCAACTTTACCTACAAAAAAGTGGACAGATTACCCGTATATTTAAACTCGGTCAAATACCGTACGCGAAGGAAGCAAAATATCTACGAATGACTCTAGATGTTAAGCTTAAATGGAAATCGCACGTAAAATAGAAACGCGACGAGCTCGAAAACAAATACCGACAAATGTACTGGCTACTCGGAAAACATTCGAAGTTGAGCCTACATAACAAACTGCTTATCTATAAGCAAGTGCTAAAGCCAGTGTGGTCGTATGGTCTACAACTATGGGATTGTACCAGGAAAAGCAATAGAAACATCCTACAAACTTTTGAAAATAAAGTTCTTAGAACGATCGTTAGCACACCGTGGTACGTACGTAACGAAGATATTCATCGGGACCTGGGAATTCCCAGCGTTGTCAAAGAGATAACAAATTTTGCTCGTAAACACAAAGATCGTGTTCACGGCCATTGTAACTGTACCGACATTCAACTACTTGACGCGAACAATTCAATTCGTCGTCTGCAAAGGACAAAACCTTTTGACCTCGCGCCATAGTATATGCCGGTCGTGAAAACAGCAGGAACTATCATTGGAATTTAACCTGTCTAAAGCGCTACATTCTTTTTAAATTACATACGAACATCTTTTTCCAAAAATCACGAGTCTCGTAAGCGAAAATAAAACTGCTGGATAAGTGTCGGCTTAGTTGTAGTATTAATCTTGAAGAGTGGTGTTTTTAGTGAGTAAAAATCTCACACTACCATAAGCACACGCGGTCGGGCCTTATGGTGCCTTTAGAAGATTTCCCCCTTTCGGCACAAAAAAAAAAAAGGGTTATTGTGAGACAAGAATAAAATTTAATTTTATGGGAAACAAACAGCTTTTAAATAAATTATCAAGAGGATAATTTAAAAATAAATCTTTGAATTAATTGTTTTAAAGAAAAATTAAAAAAAAAGTCTTTTTTTCTCAAAATTTCGCCCAATTAAGTGTTATTTAGTTTTGAATATGTTATGCACCGATCTGCTATAAAAAAAATGTTTTGAAAACCATTGCCCTCTACCACTTACCGTTGTCGGCGAAAGTTTTTTAAAGTTTATTTTTTCAAAAAAATTAATTCATGATATTTTATAATATTATATACAAAAATAAGTTCTTTCTATTCTAGTTTTCAATTAACATAAAAATTTTGATTATACCGTTGCCGTTTATAGAAAATTAGCCAGTTAAAGCCAATAATTTACTTTACCTTCACTAACTTACAGAAGAGGGAAGATAGCCCCCTCCCACCTCAACCTTCCATAAAATTGCTTTCTTGTCTCACCCTAACCTATCTACCCTATCATTTCGATATTGCTCGTTTCTCTCTAATTGAAACACCCTGTGTAGTGTAGAGAGAAAGGAGCGACTTAATGAAGTAGCAAGAAGAGGTTCAAACCTTTAATATTAACATTCCGCTGGGAGCTATGAAAGAGAGCATATCTTTGATAAAAGAGGAACCTCATTTGGAGTAAATATACTAACCGCTTTATATGTACTCGCACATATAGTGCATCCAAAATAAGGCGAAAAAACTTCTTAGTAGGACTCATATGAATATCGCCCGGATTGTTGCGATTAGCAGTATCACTACCATGAACCATGCAGCTTAGCTTGGTATACCTTCCAATAAACATAAGAATGGGAAGAAAGTTCTTGCTCAAATTCCGCTAAATGTGGGCGCTGAAAAGGTCCTTGTTCGAATACCAGTAAAACACTAAACAATTTTTTTTTTTGGGACCTCACCTCTCGGGACAACAAACCTGACAAACCTCCGATAGTAAATTATAAATGGCAGCAAGATCACGTGTGATGTGATTCAAAAGATTTTAACACTACACGGTATTGTCAAAATAAATCATTTTCAGCCGTATTAATATAGAATTTGACTAAACTCTAACCAATGGTTTTTTCGTAAACTTATTCGTACTCTTATTTATATCTCGAGTACTAATTTTTGACACTTAGATCTTTAATATGAGGCACAGTCCACCCCGAACTATAGCGCCATCTAAAGTAAAAGATCTTTAAAAAAAATTAACTCATGTGTTAGACAATATAACTTGAGAATGAAAGCACTGATAAAATGGTTCTAAAGTGAAAGCAGAAAAAAATACTCATTTTTATTAATAATTTAGCAATAATTAATACTCGAATATTGGGTAACCATGAGTTAAGTTAACTACTCATTAGACAGCATTTATTAATATGGACTTTCAATGCATACTAAAGATGACTCCATTTTTTCCTTATATTTATATTTTTTCATATTTAAATATTTAACTTTTCTTTTTCTTTCTTCTGGCAGTATATGTTTTAAAAAATTATCATATTTCTAATAAAGCTTGTCTTCCAAAAAATAACCCTTGTCGACTGAATTTCTCCTGCACATCATAGTTGCAGCGGAAGTTAAAAATCTTGATTAAATTATTTTGCTGAAGTTTTCAAAGAGAAAAACAAGTTTCTTGAAAAAGATTTGCAATTCAGCTGAATTTTAATTCTCTATTATAATTACCATTTTTTTTATTTGATTATTCAAAATCGAAGGCAGGCATTTGTACTTTGGGTGCAATATAATCGAAGGGTTTATTTTCACTGATTGTGTTTATCAGTAATTAAAATGCTAAACAATTTTTGCCAAATCAATTTTTTTATAATAAATATGTAAGACTTTTTAATCAGGTACGGCAGAAAAACAAATTCTACTCAGAATAATAAAAATTATGCACAACACTTTTAAACCAAAACGATCCTTTTTATCACTCACCACACATTGCTGACAGAGCTGCATCATTATCTTCGGCGGATAATATTTTATTTTTATTTTCGGGCAGGTTAAAAGCATAACTGCTGGAAAACAAAGCCCCAAAAATTAGGACCCAAATCATATTTAACTAACTTAACTCGAATCCGATACAACGTTGGAAGTCTGCTAATGCTCCCCAAAAAACTAACAAGGTTCAATGGAGTTTCTAATATTATATACCACTTATTGTGTTCTATCACAATTAGAGGGAAACCTGATAATCTTAAGCAAAAAGATTATCTTTATGGATACAGTAGTAGATCCGAACCATGGTGGTAAGAATAGAACTCTTTATCGAACCATTTTGATTATATTGACGGAGATTGCCAAAAACACATGCAAAGAAATATTTTAACAAATTATTTTACCCATAGATAAGAAAAATATAAGGAAATGTGCTAAGTGGCTTCAAATGCGTAAGTTAGCAAACCTATGTAAAAATATATAACATAACATTTAAAATAACGCCCTTGATAATGAATGAATTGGAGAAAAATTCGTATTGCCGAATTTTAAAAGAAAGAACTAATATTACAGATAATAAGTGGGATTGTATACTATTTATCGGTACAACTAAACTATTGACAGTGCTGATTAATCTGAAAATGTAATTCCGACACGAACCAAGTTGTATCTAATTGTAACTTCTATCTTCTCAATAATGTAAGTTTATTTCTATTACAAGAAACAAAAACGTAAGATCTTTCTTATAATGTAAGACTAGTAGTGAAGGATAGTTCTATACTTCTCAGCAAAAATAATGTACTTCTGATATACATATTCTGCGAGTAGATGATTTTCGGTCATCATATAATAATAATACTTTACTAGGACATCCGACCGGGGTACTACTTTCGTATGGTCTACTTAAAGAAATAAGAAACGCAACATATAAAAAAATCTTCCATATTTTAAATTTAAACTACCCCTTATACCCGCTCCATAAAAGCTAATTGAATTTATATAGGAAGCAGTAGAGGTGAAGATAACAGCCGTCCATAAAATATAGAAAGAACCTTTGACAACCTATGAAGCTGTTATGAAAGCTCTAAAAAAAAAAGTTTGTGGACTGCCTCCACGAGGAGGTAGGTGAACTGGCCTTACTTCATAAGGCCAAAATCTTTCTGCCGGTTGACTGAATTTAAGAATAGTTACGGAATGTGGAGAAAACTCACAGAACTAAACTTTGAAAATAAATAAAACAGTACTTTGACTGAAGATCTGCTGTGAAGAGAGAAGGTATCATTTCGATGTTTCTTAATAAAAAACTAGATACGATTGTACAAAAACATAAACAATTTGTTCGTTTTCGATGAAGCCCCCAAATTTTATGTTGGCGCTCATGAAGGAATAACGAGAGAATGCCTTAAATGTAGCTACGAAATTGAAAGAAAATAGAAGAAATCATTTTGCAATGACCGGCGTAGATAAATATGTATACATATGTACATACATATATCTTACTTTCGTAATCAAACAATATTCAAATACATTTTCACTTACACAAAACAACTTTTAAAGAAAATAACACGGCGATATAATTCCTAATCTTATCTTAAAAATAGAAATTCATTAAATCACGACGGAAATACTCGTTGTACCAACTGATATTAAAAAAATAAGATTTTTACCACAAACCTAAAAATGTTGCAAAAGTAGCCGAACTTAACAGTAGAATTACTAGGGCTGGATTTTTTAAAATTACGTTCATCATACTATTTTAGAATCTTTTGGATGACTGGTCAGCGCACTTAGGAGCAGACTAACGACAACTCCTAGAAATGAATTGAGAGACACAGAAGTGTAGCGAAATCTTGAATTGCACTGAATGCATTTCTTATCAAGTAAACAATATTATAATAAAATAATTACTTCTTTGTAGTGTATTTACTTAATTATTAATAATTGTTCCCTGCATTTGACAATATATGGTAGTGTGTTTAAGCTAAGATGACTAAGTACATATTGTTTACCTTTCTGGTTCTATTAGATAGAAAACAAAATAAAGGAGTTGAATAAGCTATGGATTGGATGAAGAGATTATGAGTTATCTAATTGAAGACGGATCACTTCCGGATAAGAGACTTAAAAACAACTACATATGTTCACGTATGGGTGCATGAGGGATCGCAGATCCAGAGCAGGTATCTTCTCACAAGAACTTAATCTAGGATATCATCTTAATCTAATGACAGAAACCTCAGAGTATCAAGCCAAGTTTGTGCAATGCTGCAACCGCTGTATGGATTACGAGAAGGTCAATTATTGCGGGAAAATATCATAATAGCATTGGACAATCAAGCAGTATTCAGGCGCATGCACCGGATGAAAATTAACACATCATTGGTGATGGTTTGTGTCTAAAAATGCAGTAACACTAGCTTGTGTGAAGGAACGCCCTTTATCAGGGATCAATAATTAAAGCGAACACCCGCTAATTCAGGGATCAAGCTCGAAATTTCTGGTTCTTGAACAAGTCAAGGCAAGTCAAAATAGCTATTAGAGTATCAGTAGGCCTTACTAAGAGAAAACGCTCAGGTGGATAGTGGCGATGTCCAAAGCTATCATTTAATAAAAATGCGATTTGTGGAAGGAGAGATATAACATGCTATTACTTATTGGAAACCGAGAAGAATACATATTGTAATATGCAAGCTACGGCTCGAGTAGATAAAACGATATTCTGTGAAATTTATTTCTTTATTTTCTAGTCTATAGAACAATTCAAGTTCACACTATACTATTCTTCGCAAATTCTTTTCTTACAAGGTCTCTTTCCTCTCAAATCACTTTATCTCCTTTCAATTACTTAATTCACAAATCCAAACTAATTACTTTTTCGTGTTCACTCTCAACTTTCAATTTATCACCAAATTACAACTTCGCCAATTATCACTTTTCCAATCTCTTCGCCACGGTTCTAAACCAACTGTCTTTTTTTGATCGCCATCTGTCCTTATATAGCAGAAGTTTCTGATAGCCAGAAACTTCTAGCAAATTCTTCGACCACTGGAACAAGAGAAATAATTCTTGCAGTTATAATTCCCTTTTATCCCTGATATTATTCGTCTCTTTCGTTGACATGAGCTGTGGAGACTTCGTCCCAGACACGAACCTCGAATGAAAGGACAGTTCGAACCAAAATTCTGCCAGAATGGAAAGTCACTTCGGAATTTGCTGCATAGACATAGGAGCGTAGTTATTATTATGCCCCCCTCTTAGACGTGTTCGTCCCGAACAAGTGCATCCTCATTTCGGCCATTGTATCGACTCAGTCGGTCCACATGAACCACTTTCATTTTGGCCCTTGGTCCTCGCTGGATGCGGTAGACAACATCGTTGATGCGGGTTACTATTCTGTAGGGACCTTCCCAGTTCCGCTGTAATTTAGGTGATTTCCCCTTTTGGCGATGGGGATTATACAGCCACACCAGATCTCCTTCCTGGAATCCTGACGTTGTTGCCTTGGCATCATACCTGGTCTTCATGCGGTCGCTCGTCATCTTAATCTGGCTTCTGGTCCTTTTGTGTATGTCCCTAAGCCTTTCCCTAAGGTCCGCCACGTACTCTTCTTCATTTCTGGGCTCATTGGTAGGAGATCCAAATTTCACCTCACTGGGTAAACGAGCTATTCCACCAAATAAGATTTCGAACGGCGTATGTCGAGTAGTGCTATGCACGGCACTTCTATAGGCCATCAAAAACAAGGGAATCTGCCGGTCCCAATCCCGTTGGTAGTCACCTACGACCTTCGAGAGATGTTCGTCCAAAGTCCTATTGAAACGCTCCACCATACCGTCCGACTGTGGATGAAGCGGGGTTGTCCTTGTCTTTTTGATTCCGAGTAGTTGACACATCTCTTGGAAGATTCTTGACTCGAAGTTCCGCCCTTGGTCAGAATGCAATTCCAAAGGCACACCGAATCTGCTAACCCAATTGTAGACGATCTGCTCCGCCACGGTTCTGGCTTCCTGGTTAGGGATCGGAAACGCTTCCGGCCACTTACTGAAGTAGTCCATCACTACGAGTATATACCGATTACCATTGTCGGTTTCCGGAAAGGGCCCTGCGATGTCAATGGCGATTCGTTCGAAAGGTGCTCCCACGTTGTATTGGTGCATCTTACCTCAAGTTTTGATTCTCGGACCCTTACTAGCTGCACACACGTCGCATTTTCTGCACTAATCTTCGATATCTTCCTTCGCTTTTAACCAATAAAAACGTTCTCGTACCTTTTCTAGCGTCTTATTCACTCCCAAGTGGCCTCCGGTCGCCCCGCCATGCATTTCCTGTAACACCTCCTTGACCCTCGTCCGCGGTACGACAAGCTGCATTACAAACGACTTTCCGTCGGAGGATTCCCATTTTCTTCTCAGAACACCTTCTTGGACATGGAGGGAGTCCCACTGTGCAAAATATGCCTTTAAGGTCGGGCTTCTGTGAGAGATGTCCTGATGATCCGGTTTCTCCATGTTCTCCTTCCAGGCCAGAATCGGCTCGATATCCGGGTCTTCCTTCTGAGCGTTCCGGATCTCATCTACGCTCCAGCCGGCGATAGGTTCGGCTCTCATTCTTTGGATGGAAACCAGCTCCCGTTCTTCCTGACGCGCACAATGTTTACAATCCGTTCTGCATGGTCTCCGGGACAGTGCATCCGCATTAGAGTGGAGTTTTCCTTTACGATGCTGTATTTCGTAGTCGTAGATTTGCAGCCTTTCGATCCATCTTGCGACCTGACCCTCAGGACTCTTGAACTGTAATAGCCATTTTAAGGCTGCATGGTCTGTGCGAAGAACGAACTTCCTCCCGTAGAGGTATTTGTGAAAATGCTTCGTAGCCAAGATCAAAGCTAGAAGTTCTCTCCTTGTCACGCAGTAGTTCCTTTCTGGCTTAGAGAGCACCTTGCTGAAGTACGCAACCACCTTCTCTTGGCCGTCATGCACCTGGGAGAGTACGGCTCCTACCCCGACATTACTAGCATCTGCATCCACAACGAACGTTTCCCCGGGAGTGGGGTAAGCCAGTATCGGGGCATCGCATAGCCGTTGTTTAAGTGCCTTGAAGCTCTTCTCGCACTCAATTGACCATTTGAATTGTTTTCCCTTTTCCGTCAACTGGTGCAGGTTCTTTGCGATCCCGGCAAAATCCTTCACGAACCGTCTGTAGTAGGTGGCTAGGCCCAGGAAGCTCCTTAGTTGGTGTTTGTCTTTGGGGACTGGCCAGTTTTTCACCGCTTCGACCTTCTCCGGATCGATTCTCACTCCTTTCGCTGAAATTATGTGTCCCAGGTACTTGACTTCCGCTCTAAACAGGGCGCACTTCTTGGGGTTGAGCTTCAGGTGGGCACTTCGAAGCCTTTGAAACACATCCCTTAGATTGTCTCGGTGTTGCGCAAACGTTTTTCCTACGTCGATGACATCATCCAAGTATACCAAACAGGTTTTCCATGTTAACCCTTGCAGGACACATTCCATCAATCGCTCGAAAGTCGCCGGAGCATTGCACAGCCCGAATGGCATTACCGTGAATTGCCATAGCCCATTTCCTGCGGTGAAGGCGGTTTTCTCCCGGTCTTCTGGATGGATCTGTACCTGCCAGTAGCCACTCTTCAAGTCGAGAGTGAAAAACCATCGGGCTCCTGATAGTGTGTCTAGCGTGTCGTCAATCCGTGGCAGAGGGTAGCTGTCTTTCTTAGTGACGTAATTGAGCTGCCGATAGTCCACGCAGAACCGCGTGCTGCCATCTTTCTTCTTAACCAGTACAACCGGTGATGCCCACGGACTTTTGGAACTTTCAATCAGACCTTCTTTCTCCATTGCCGACACCATCTCTGCAACTTCTGTCTGCTTTGCCAATGGAAGGCGCCTAGCAGGCTGACGAATTGGTCTAGTATCACCAGTGTCTATTCGATGTTGTACCAGGTGTGTTCGGCCGTATTCACCGTCCTGTGAGGCAAATACATCAGCGTACTCATTGATAAGATTCTCTGCCATAGTTCGCTGCTCCTGATTCAGCTCACTGGACTGGAGAATCGTCTCTCTCGTTTCCGCTGTCCAAGGTGATGGGAGAGGTTTTGGAGCATCACGTTCAGATATTGTTGCGACGGCGGTAATCGGCGTGCATTTTCCAGTCACCTCCCCTCGCCTTAGTTTGACAGTGTGTGGTCTTGCGTTCAAAACTCTTACTGGAACCATGGTGTTCTTTGGTTCGACTAACGTCTTTCCCACGATGTAGTCTTGAGAATTCTTCTCTGGGTCTGGTTCTACTATGTAGAATCGGTGGCTCCCAAGATCACCTTCCAGCTTCGTCCAAATGATTGTCTCTGAAGACGGCGGCAAAACTTCGTCTTTGCTGATGACTGTCCTGAGAGTTACGGCACTCTCGTTTCCGTACACCATCGGAATCTCCACATTTCGATACCTCAGTACTTGCATCCCGATGTCCAGGATTACTTCATTTGCTTTCATGAAGTCTATTCCGATGATGCACTCGTCGCATATATCTGCCACCAGAAACGCATGGGAGAACGTCAGTCCCGCCAGAGTAATCGTAAGACGAACTTCTCCAAACACTTTCGCCATTTCCCCTGTTGCAGTCTTCAGGCAGTAGCTGTTGGTGTTGTGCAGCCAGGCGCTTCTGACAATATCTCTTCTTACAATGGAGGCAGTGGCGCCTGTGTCGATGGTGGCTACGCACTTCTTCTTGTTGATTAGTGCCTCCACTGTCAGGCTCTTGTTACCCCGTTTGGTTTGCGAAACTTGAATGGTGGTCCTGGGGGCCTCGATTCCAGTAACCAACTTCTGCCCCACGAAGTTGGTCCTTACGCATTTCCCGACTGCTGGTTTTGGGAAGTCTGACTGACAGGATGAATGTTATCACCGCCAGATGCTTCCTCTCTGCTTCTCCTACTTCCGCAATGTGGACAATTTCCTCGTCTAGGTGCACTTCTGCACTGCCGTTGTAGGTGTCCGGTTTGGTTGCAATTCCAGCAACGGATTTGACTTCCGCGAGCTTTGTCTTCATCCAAGACGGCTGTTCTCTGGCATGAGCATTCCACGACGGACATTTCCCTGACACGGTGTATTCCCTGGTATGCTTGGTCCGCAGCCTTCATTGACAAAGCGAATGCCAATGCCTCGGGGAGTGTTCGCTTTTCAGCCATCCTTACAGCCATTTGCAGTTGTCTGTCCTCTATGGCCTGAATAAAAGCTTCCACCGCCATTTCGTTGATAAGCTCCTCACCGGCTTTAGGGTATGAAAGATGGGCTAGTCGCTCTATATCCGCCTGCAACTGTTGGAGCGTTTCCCCCCTTTTCTGGACTCGACTACGCAGCTGAACCCTGTACACCTGCTGCATGTGTTCATCCCCAAACCGCATCTCGATAGCCTGAACCAGAGAGTCGTAGTTCTGCTGTTTATCTTCCGGGATGGTCTGCAAGAGCTCCGCAGCTGGACCCCTCAGTGCAAGTGTGAGTGCAATGGACTTCTCTTCATCGTCCCAGCTATTGGTCATTGCGGCCGCTTCGAATTGCCTTTTATAAATTGGCCATGATGTTTGACCATCGAAGATAGGAGGCTGCATCTCCTTTCTTCTCAGACCGTCAGTGGAATATTCCCGTGCTTTCTGTCTCTTCACGTTGCTGAGCTCCTTAGCAAGATTTTCGACTTGCTTTCCTACTATCTTGAATTTCGTATCCACTTTTTCAAACTGAGTCTCTATCTTCCCGAACTGAGTTTCATGTTTCTCAAAATTTTCATCGAATCTAGTTTCGACTTTTTCGAGTTGCGTCTCGACCTTCTCGATTTTCTCTTCGATCACTTCGAATTTGGATTCCAAGTTCTTGTTTTGCTCATCAAGTTTACTTTCCAGAGCATCTAGAGAATTCTTTTGTTCGTCCATTGCTTTCTTTTGTTCGTCCATTGCTTTCTTTTGTTCATCCAGCTTAAGTTCTAGAGAATTCTTTTGTTCGTCCATTGCTTTCTTTTGTTCGTCCAGCTTAAGTTCTAGAGAATTCCTTTGGTCGCCCATTGCTTTCTTTTGTTCGTCCATCGCTTTCTTTTGTTCGTCCAGCTTAAGTTCTAGAGAATTCCTTTGATCTTCTATTGCTTTCTTTTGTTCGTCCATGACTAACTTAAGTTGCAGGAGCAGACTTGTTATACCCGGGTCGGCTGCTGTACTTGCTGGTTCCTCTTCCACGTCAAACTCTACGTCGTGCGGATTTTCACCTTCCTGCGTTACTGCTTCTTCCAGACGAATCAGTAGGGCATCTTTTCCCCCAGTTGTGTCGAGGTTCCGCTTACTGAGTTCTGCCTTTAGTTGAGTTATAGTTAGTTTTCCCAATTTGCGACCCATTTTGCGCAACTAATTAACTCAACACAGAAATCGTTTTTTTTTTTTTTTTGTTTGTGCAATTTCACACCACGGAAATAGTTATTCACAGAATAAGTTTTATCCCGCTTCTGACACCAATGTAATATGCAAGCTACGGCTCGAGTAGATAAAACGATATTCTGTGAAATTTATTTCTTTATTTTCTAGTCTATAGAACAATTCAAGTTCACACTATACTATTCTTCGCAAATTCTTTTCTTACAAGGTCTCTTTCCTCTCAAATCACTTTATCTCCTTTCAATTACTTAATTCACAAATCCAAACTAATTACTTTTTCGTGTTCACTCTCAACTTTCAATTTATCACCAAATTACAACTTCGCCCATTATCACTTTTCCAATCTCTTCGCCACGGTTCTAAACCAACTGTCTTTTTTTGATCGCCATCTGTCCTTATATAGCAGAAGTTTCTGATAGCCAGAAACTTCTAGCAAATTCTTCGACCACTGGAACAAGAGAAATAATTCTTGCAGTTATAATTCCCTTTTATCCCTGATATTATTCGTCTCTTTCGTTGACATGAGCTGTGGAGACTTCGTCCCAGACACGAACCTCGAATGAAAGGACAGTTCGAACCAAAATTCTGCCAGAATGGAAAGTCACTTCGGAATTTGCTGCATAGACATAGGAGCGTAGTTATTATTATGCTACAATATGAATGTACAAACTATTTGCTTGAAAGACATTTAGGCACAACTCATCCAAATTTATCGAAATTACAAAAATTTGTATGTCTGTTGTTATCTGTTAAATATAAAGTATATGAACTGTGTCATAACAATATTAGAAGTTTCGCAGACAAAAACGCAACCTAGGCGACCTGGAGAACATTGACGTCGGAAGCATTCTCTACTTCATAATAAGGACCGGCTGGTTCAATCAGACCTTTAGATAGTTAGAATAGTGATAGATTACATGGTATTAGATATCACTGTACATAGGTACAGAAAGCGACTCTAACCCAACCTGACTTAACCTATGTGTTACCTCTAAAACTAATATAAAATTGTTCTGAAATTTTTGTCAGTATTTCCCAAAAAAAAGTTTGTTTGCATAATACGAGTTTTGATTGTCACTCACTCAAATATATGAATTTAATAAGAGATAAAAGCTATTTGCCAGGCTGATGCTATTTGCTTGTGTAGATGCTATTCACCGATAGCATCTACACATACATTCATACTATATATGCCTTTACTTATACTGCACTTCACTTAAATAAGGTCGACATTAATATTTTCCGATCAGCGAAAGTAATGCTTTGACCAATAGAAAGTAATTTTTGGTCTCCAGGAAATAAAAATAAATATTAGATTCAAAAACATTTGCAAACCATATGCGTACTGAGAGATTTAAGGAAATTGAGAAGATTATTTCTTCGTTAATTTTTCTGTAATTTTCTTCCTGAGGTATTTCGCATTACGAAAGAATTAAAACTGTCAAATGAGTTACATGATAAGTTCGAGAGCATAAAGGATTTAAAATAAAAAAAAGAATAATTTCTAGGGTAAATTTCAAAATTAAAAAAGCTTAATAAATTTGAGTTGATTCAATTTGTGGAATGTGCGATTTATTTATTGGGAAAAACAAACGTTTTCCGTTGACATTTGTTATTTGATATTTGATATGATTTCTGAAATTCTACGTTTTTCTAATAATATAATAATAGAAAGAAATACTTGAACAACTGTTTCTTTCTTTTCGGTTTCCTTTTCTTGTTATTGAACTGAAATTAAACCATTTCAGCTAAAATTTTAAAAAAAAAAAACTTTTGGAAATTATTCGACTGACAGCTTGACAAGAGAAATTTGGAATGAAATTGATAAAAATAAAATGCCCTTAAAACGATAACGTTTTAATGTGTTTTTAACAGCAATTTTAATAAGTATTCTATCCCTTTCTTATCTTTACAAAATAAAAATGCTGTCAAACTTTAGGGTGCATAGTTCGCGTTTCTTGAAACAGATTAGTGGCTAAGTTTTGTGATGTTATTGGCCGCGTTCCGTACGCACGAAATTTGCTATTCGCTAACATTAAAATGCTGAACAACCGTCAAAGCAGCTGACAGCTAATTGAAAAGTTTACTTGGGAGCAATTGGTCTCTCCTTCTCTAATACATACATTTCATGTTTTTTCGCGATTCAGCAAATTTCCCATCTAGCAAACATTTTCTTCGTTAACGACAACGAATGACCTTTCATTCGGTTTAGATAGTTTAATTTTAATTTTAAAAAGAAAATAAAAAAGGCACAGCACTTGAGTAAAAAAAAAGGAACAGCACGGCTACAAAAAAAAAAAAAAAAAGTGCATATTTGATTATGGATGTAGTTAAGTTAAGTTAAGATTTATTTTAATGTAGCATTTGAGTTTTATATATAAGATAACAATAAATAGTACTGATACTAAGTTTTTTTTTTAATAAAAAATGTTGTTAGTCATAATTGTTCTTCAAATTAAATAGTAATAATAATAGATTAAGTTGAAAAACATAGTTAAGGATTATGTTTAGCTTAGAGCGATAAGATAGTTAAGTTAGTTAAGCTAGTTTTTTCTAAGCATAAATGAATTGAAACTAATAAAAAGCTATAAAAAAAATTACCTTTCATTCCAGTACAAACAGTTGTTTTCGATAATGTTAGTAGTGCGCACAGAACACGGCCATTGTTTGCGTATTCAAAACGCAGTTTTTCTTCCTCTCTTTTTATTTTTAAATAGAAAAACAATTTTTCAAATTATCTTTTTTTTCAGCTCATTTTTTTATTTTAATTGCTTTCATTTACTTTTTCTACTGATATTGTTTTTTATTCTGCAGATCAAAAAATTATATCTGATGATCCAAAAACTATTAAATTGCTAATCAAATAATTTGATTTTGCTGGTCAAACCTTTCAGCGCTGGTCGATCTTATGGCAATCTCATTTTTTAGAATTATATTTTTAAAGGATAACTCATCATGGTAACAGTTATCTGCTCCACAAACCTACTTCGAAAAAATTGAAGCCACACACCCTTAACTAAAACGTCATTTTGTCTCCTTCCTCCAGTTCTGTCAAGTGAAATGTCAAAACCACGACAAACACTCAACCCAAAAACGCCATAATCTCTCCTTCACCCCCGTGGGTTAATTGTTTTTTAAGCTGCTAGCTGTGATTTTTCCGTTCTTTTTTCCTCGTCTTTATCATAAAAAAAGGCGACGCCATTGTACATCAATAAAAATTTGCTTAATTTCCTTCGAATCTAGCATGAGCTTGATAAATTTTCTAAACGCGAAGCTCAAGCCTTCGGTGGAGAGTGAAGCAATTTGCGAAGATGGTTACACTGTCTCCAACCTCATTGCGGACGATATCCAGCAGCTTAACCGAGGATTTATGGCATTCAATATTTGCAAACCCCCGGTAGACATTTTCTTTGAGTTTCCCAAGGCAATTGATCTGAAAATTATAAAAATTTGGAACACAATCGGCTCGTTGAGGTCTACAGCATTTGAGATTCACGGCAAGCTGGAGGGGATATACGAGCGTGTGGGATACGTGCGGGACTTACGTGGTGAATCAGTCACATTTTGCTACCAAAGTGACTACTCTAGCCGAAACAGTAATCAATGTGAGAGGGCATTCTTCTTCAAGACTGCGAATAAGATTCTCTCCAATTGCACCAGCATCAAGGTGACTATAAAAGGAACACAGCGTTGTCCACCCGTGTTGCAGAAAATTCAGATTTGGGGACTGCCAGCAAGGAGTCTTGAGAAGGCCGATCGAGAACTAGTGAAAACCATCTGGAATGAGGTTATAAATCCACCAGGCACCAGAGAGCGTGAAAAGGGACAACGTTCGCCATCACGAAATGTCCCAGAACTGTGTGAATCATCACACCTACAGGTCCCAGAGGAATTCCTCGACGCCATCACATGGGAATTAATGGTTTTCCCCACTGTTTTGCCCTCGGGAAAAATCGTTGACCAATCAACCATCGACAAACACTCAGAGGTCGAAGCAAAGTGGGGTCGTTTGCCCTCGGATCCCTTTACTGGTCTTGATTTCACCAGCCAGCGAAAAGCCATTCTCGACTTGGCACTAAAAGCTCGTATTGAGAAGTTCCTCATGGAAAATTCCGAACATTTTAAGACGGTTCCCCGCACTCTGGGGAGTAGCCGAGTTCGTCGCAGTAAAAATCGCCATGCTTCGCTATTCGCCAGCGATAGCGATCCGTCGATTACGCCTTGTAAGCGGCAAAAACTTGAAGACTCTACCTACAGACCAGCGATGCCTCTACCAACAACTCTCACCTCGAACGTGGACACAGCCATCGCTATGGCACTGCAAAGAATCACCAGGTTCACCACCAAGCCAGCAGAGATTAAGCGCACCGCCTGCATCGGCTGTAAATCCGAGGATTACTCTTACGAGATTCAAACATGCAAACATTTGGTCTGTCGTGTATGTCTTGTTCATCTGACCCGGAACCAGATGTGTACGTGCAAGACCAGCTTTAGATCTTCCGACGTGGAACGGCATCACAAGTGAGCGCAGCGCAAAACAAGGAGCCCACGTTGTAAGAAATTTTTAAGTTTTTCTGTAGACCATAAGCTCTTCTATCTCTTCTGAACTCATGTACGTTACTCCCAGGTATTCTTACACTATTAGTGATGTTAAGCGATCATTTATTAACCATGAAGTTAGTCAGTAGATATAACATAATGATATATTGGGATATAAATGTTAAATTTAATTAAAAACAAAAATAAAATGAATAAAGTTTCTGCTTTTGCGAAGTAGTTCTTATGAAAGTGCATGTTTTTTTTTTTTTTCACTCAGATACGTATTATCTTATTTCCATATTACATGTTTACAGAAGGAAGGAATTTTCTAGATTGAATGTGTTATGTTGTGGAATACGTCGATTCATTGTTTCGCAGAAATTGATATCTTCTTATTCATACTCTGATTCATAATAAACACGACCGTGTGGAGGGAAATGTTTTAAAAAATGGATCTCCTTTTAACTTATCGAGACGAAGACTAAATAGTTTTGAAAGTAATACATAGGGTAACACGATATCCTCTTTGAAAACACTTGACTTCGTACAATAACAACTGCTCGTAAAAATAATTGCTTCTATGGTTCTGTTTTCATCTAGTATTACAGCAAATGCAAAAAAAAAAGGCAAACTACAAATATATTATATAATTTCAGTTTATCTGCGTAATAGTTTCCATGTTAAGATTAAATATTTTATAATTTATGGTAAATTCGGAAAAGCATCAGGTATGTATCAGCGCTCCATAACGTTTAAATAAACATGGAACAAAACGTATTTGTTTTCACCTGATCCTTTCAAAAACACTCAAAGCTTTCTCTTGTTCTTCGGAATAACGTAAAAGTAAAATTAGGAAAAGCTAATATACGAAGCACTACCAGTGCGAGGTCCGGCACGCACATGACTACTATACAAGTAATTGCCAAATCAGTTAAAACCTTCAGTAATTTGATAGTTTTAATTTCTTTGAAGGGAGGCAATTTTGCACATCTCACTACGCGAACACTTTTCGAATATTTTCGAATTTTTCGTTTGCATGTATGTACATATATGCCTTTTGTCAAGTTAAAATTTGTATATTTGCGTTCAAAGCTTCGGAAAAACCAACAAATAATACAACATCAAAATCGGTTCAATAATTCAAAAGTAATGGAGTAATACATGAAGATGTGTAGCAAAATATCTGCAGATTAACAACACATTATCAATAGCTTTGCAGATCCAACAAAATATTTCGTGTTTAACGTAAATATCACTAAGTGTATTTTTTGGTGGCTTTGTATATAGCACAGCAGAAATTTATGTGTAAAATAAAACAACAATTTGCTGGATAGCCAGCAACGACTTGTTATGGGTTTCATCCACATTGAATGCTGCTTTGGATACATTCAGATTCGTTCGGAGAGCACTGATTGCTGAACAGTACGTTTTGCTACAACAAATTATGGGAGGATTCAGTTTTTTGTTGTGGTGTGTGCTCTTGTTTCAACGTTCCTTTTTACTTTTGACAATTTCATTACGAAAGATATTTTTTGTGCTATTGTAGAAACATTTTGCAAAAAAATAGGATACTGTTTTAATAGACAGCCCCTTGTCAATAAAGCCTTGGTTTCCTAAAACGCGCGCAGGGCGTAAAGCAAAGTCGAGCGCACTTGACAAATTTTCGTTGACTCTGTGCGCAATTGCCCTTCGGAAAAGGCGTAAAACTGTAGGTCCCTACCATTTTTGAGTCGCACAGCACAAGATTATGGTAGCTGCCTAAAGAACAACGTCCAAAATCGTTAGAACTTGTAATGCTGTTCCTTACTGGCAACAGACTTTTCGCTATGTTTTTACCCGCTTTAAATTCAGAACTCATTTGCGTGACCTCGTAAATACACCATTAAGATCGGAGTTGTTGAAAATTCCCGGATAAGTCGGAAGGCATAACCTATAAATTTGTTATTTGTTGTCAGAATCGGCGCATATAAATTCGTTAGGTGTTTTGCAGATCATTTTGAACAAAGAAAAAGTTTGTTGAGAACATTGAATTGGGTTTGGGAACCCACAACAAACTATTTGAGGTTTCATTCACACCATCTTCGTTAATTTATTGTTTTTATTAAGTTTTGCACACAATACGTGCCATAAGTGTGTAAATACACTTGGAAAAGGTGAATTAATAAATTTGCTGTTTTTTCGCATATTTTGAGTAACGACGAAATGTCAAATTTTCCATATTTCTTCCAGTATAAGTAAGACATTTCACGAAATTTGAAAAAATAAGACAATAAAATATTGTTCGTAGGGCCATACTGACTATGTCAATGTGCGGTGATAATTGAACAGAACCATTCTAATAAAATTATCCGCACGTTTATTGCAGTCTTCATCCCGAATATTACCAAAAGACAACAATGTGAACGCAAATAAGTGACATTTTATGTTGTCTTTGCTAGAAGTATTATCAAAAATGATCGTTTAAAGACATTTTTATAATTTTTAGGAATCATCGACGAGTGTCCTTATTTATTACGTTCTTTATTATGTATTTTAACAAAAATAAATTTATTAAAAAAGAAAATAATAATAATTATTATCCACATTGGTATTTTTGCAGCAGTTGTAACACCGGTTTAATAACAGTAAACGCTTCCAAGCTCCGTCATCACCTCCATTCAATGAATAATAACTTTCGAATGTGTGTTCATTGCTATTTCACTCCATTTCATTATAAGATAGTTCGTGACAGCACAAGAAATTAGTTTAATTCTACTGCAAATATCTCTCCAAAGTGAATCATTTTTGTAGAGATATCATTTTGCTATTCATAAATCTTGCCTAAAGAACCGGTTCGACAACTGATGAAAAATAACAGTGACGACTGGCCCGTTGCGTGTATATCAAGTTTTTGTAATTCCGTGTTTTGACAATTTTTGTATCGTACTGTACAAGAAATACATTCCACATTGATTCTGATCCACACAAATTGACAATTATCTTTCATCCGTCAACTTCAAAATTTTAAAAACACTAAACTATTTTCATCTAGGAAATGGAAAATAAACCAGAAATATTGACACCCAAAAACAAGAGCCGCAGTTTAGGCCTGAAAAGAAGTATTCAAAGAAACAATGTGCCAAAAACGCCTCTAAGTGATGGCAAAATTAACTACAAATCTCTTCAAGACGATATTGGAATTGCGCCGTCACCATCTACTCCATGCCTAACGCATAAATTGGTTGGAAGAACATCCGCTTATACAACAAATTGCCTGCCATATCGCTTGACGTTAGGTAGCCAAGTACGAGAAAAATATAAAAAGAAAAAACTTGAATTTGCTGCCTCTATACACGAACCGGAAGCTGATTGTTTGCAACAAGATGCCAGCTCTCCTTGCAAGACTGAAAAAGAACTCCCCGCAGAACTGCTGCAACAAATCATAAGCAAGGAAATTGTACTTAAAAAACATCAAAAGCACAAGGAGAAGGTGCAAGAGCTAAGAACTGTAATCAACACCTGGAAAGACGCCTTTAAGGCGTCTCTGGAGGAACTCTCTTCGAAGATAGAACCACCAATGGAAGCAGAACATCTGATCGCCCGACTCGGTATTCCCCCTGAATTGATTGATTATGCATAGCAATACTCAAATGACTTCTAATTTATTTGTTATCTTTAAGAAATAAACACTGTTGCATTTAGTATTTATGTGGCCTAACTGGTCTCTCTGGATCGAACAGCTTTGGATCTTTTAGGAAGTCCAAGTCTTTATGATAGTACGGCATCATAGCGCAATTCTGAGCGTAAGTTATTGCCTTTTCCACTTGATCTTGCTTTCCTTTACAGAGCCCGGTGATGTGTCGACCATAGATGCGGCCAGTGTATGGACTCTGAAACTGTGAAAGTAGCTTGACGTTCTTATAGTTGGGTGTTATGTTAAGCCGGCACAGGATGCACTGTTGCCTCTCTTTTTCGAATGGATTTGGTATGTCTATTGGTTCATCAGAGCTTGAGGCAACCTCAGTTGTGGTCATATATTTTGGGGTTACGGAGAAGGGTCGATTTGTAGTCGGCAGACTGCTGACAGTGGCTGTAAAATGAATTAAACTTGTGTTTAGGTTATAATTTACTTAGTCTGTGTACCTTTTCTTGCAATTGATCTGACTAAACGCAACATTTTAATAAGTTTCGGAAATTGTGCCTTAAGATCTTTATTATATGAAAGTGACACCCCACCATCTGTCAAGAAAGGTTACCTTCAGACGTGTAAAGTTGTATTTCAGTGGACGTGTACAGCACTTAAAGAATGTATCAACTAGTCCCATTTCTTAATAACAAAAAATTAATCCATGTATATAGTATAAATTATTAATAATTTAGCATTTATTAACACTCGTTACTCGGCATTACAATTCAATCCAAAAAAGTGATCTAACTTGTTCTTTATCAACAAAAATCTTCAAATGATCAATTTTCTTCCTTTTTTTTATTGGGAAATTTATAATAACTTTCATTACACCGATTTCAGATTTACACACCGGCCTGAAAATGCCGTGGCGCTAAGATATTTTAACTTCAAAAATTTTTTTCGTTCCTCGTAGTTCCAATGTGAACAGCCAGAAAGTTTAATTTAAAGTTTGGCAAGTCCAACACAGGCCATTCTCGTAAAGCTTCCGAAGATTTTCTGGGAAATTCAAATTGACAATTCCTCACCAACGATTCTGAAACATGTAGTATAAGCGGATTTCTACATATAGATAGATTCAATTTAGAGCTGGTAGTTTTTCAAATTTGTGATGGGTCTGATTGACGGGCAGATGACTGACATACATGATATGACCAGCTGAATAATGTTATACTTCGCGTGAAGATCACTGAGAAAGAACAAATAATAAAATCGGTCGAAGAAATGTCATATTGGTGGAACATTGTCGATGACAGCCAACCGCTGTTGCATACTCACATAATATACTATGCCAACGACTCCCTGAAATTAAGCCAAAGGAAATGACGCCAAAAAAAGGAAATGGAAAAAAAGCCCGAAAATCTCCATACAAATTTGTGGCTTTTTTGCCTAGGAAAAATCACCCAAATATTTTGGCGTAAATGCTGCATTTTTTGGCATTTTTTCAATAAAGCTTTTGGTTATTTTTTTTCATTTAAGAAATATGAAAAAACGCCAAAAAATTGAAAAGGAAAAAATGCCAAAAAAGTTCTTGGCTTTTTTCAAATAGAAAAAAAAGCGCCAGAAAGTTGCATTCTATGACTCATTATGTATGTTGTTTTGTCGCAAAATAACATGACTTCAAATGTTTCTACCTAATTTCAATTGCATTGTTGTAGCAAAATTACTGTATACTGCGTAATCAGTACAATAGAGTTTGTAGTTCACGCGTGATCAGAACAATAGAGTTTGGTGGTTCTGTTGCATGATCGCGTTTAAGTGCAAGTACAAAAGTGATAAAATGGAAAGTTTGAATTACGAAATAATAAGTGGAAAACAAAGAAATAGCAAACTTTTATGTGTAATTTTTCAGCAGCTGCAGCGAAATATTGTAATATTGCCTTGCAAACATATGAAGGTATGTTCCGAGTGCAACATCAAATTACAAAGCCAGTCAATTGCTGATAGAGAAAACCGTAACAAATGCCCGTGCTGTCGGGAAACTGTTGCAGATATTATTCAGGTGTACGTATAAAATTATAGGTATGTTGTACATAAAATTGTGTTTACGAAATAAAAATATATTTATTTGTTTATAAATTCATATACAAAGCTATTATAAATTATAATTGTTTTCTTTTAAATGTGTAATGTGGTTAATTTCGAAAACACGTAGGTATATAAAGTTTACGGTGTATAAACAATGAGGTAGGTATACCTCATATATACATATACACACATAAACAGTGTGGAAGGTTACAAATCCAACAGTGACCCCAAGCAGGGGGTTGCAGGGGGCAGTATGCAACCCATACCTACCTCACTGTTTATGTGTGGATATGTATATGGGACCCTATATACATGATACAACTACTAAAGATAGCGCAATGGTTGTTTTTTTT
This sequence comes from Pocota personata, assembly GCA_963082735.1. NCBI lineage: Eukaryota > Metazoa > Arthropoda > Insecta > Diptera > Syrphidae > Pocota > Pocota personata. Next base: position 256,209,280 of record OY720429.1, on the reverse strand, counting down.
TCCGCCATTTGGTGCAATTGAAAGATAAACTTTTTGTGGCGTAATTTCCATTTTACTTTTTGGCTATATTTCCAAAGTTATGGCGTAATTTCCTTGCTTTCTGGCGAATTTTCCTTTTTTGGTTTTTGGCGTTTTTGACAAAAACATTACGCCACAATTCTTTTGGCTTTTTTTGGAAAACACTATTTGGCGTAATTTCCTTTGGTGTAATTTCAGAGAACCAGTGCACACATAATGCTGACGTCGACAATCTGTACTGGAGATCAGTGCTGAATGACTATTTTGTGCTTGGTATGTACTTAATTAAGCTGAATATATTTAGCTATGTGTTATGAAAATTTCACCGAACCAAATATCGAAAAAAGAAAAAGAAAATTATTTATCCCTAGCTGATTGTCTGTTTTATTTAAATTGTTAAGCAAAAAAATCGTTAAACACTAATCTAATTGGTATTACAAACAAAAACAATAAAAACTCTTTTAAAATAATCTAAGCACTTTATCTTGACTCCAAAGTTAACCAGTAATCTGGTGGTGTAATAATCAGTCCGCTATTGTTTTTCGAGAGATCTGGGGGTTGTTCGCCTGGAGCTAATACGATATTAAAGTTCTGGCAAACAGCTGATAACAACAGGAAAAGCATATTCCTTGCAAAAGTTTCACCAGCACATAAACGTTTACCTACATATATAAAGTTAGATATATTTTGTTATCAAATGTATTTGTAACTTTAATTAATTACCTGCACCAAATGGCAACGAAACATCCTTCTTAAGACATAACTTTCCATCTTCATCTAAAAATCGTTCGGGTCTAAAGTTCTCTGGATCATTCCAAACTCGTTTATCACAGTGATATGCATAGAGGCTGGGAATCAGAATGGTGCCCTGAATTAAAGAAAAGATATTTTAATATAGCTAGAAAAACTTTGTATAGGGACCCTTACCTTTTCGATATGATATCCAAGAATTTCAGTGTCATTCAGAGCTACGTGCGGCACATCAGATGGCACCAGAGTTTCCATTCTTAATCCCTCTCGTACAGTTGCTTCAGTGTAGTGAAGATTTTTACGATCATCAAGGCAAGGCGGTCGTCCGCTACCAACAAACTCATCGATTTCCGCTTGTATCCGTTGCAGCACTTCCGGTCGCAAGAGTAACCATTGGAATATTAACGACATTTGTGTACCAATCGCCGTGAATGCAGGGAATGAGAAGTCAACCAAACTTAGAACGAACTGATCATCTAATTTGAATTTATAAATTTGATAATACGAATTATTGAAAGAATGCAAAAAAACAATTGCAAATTTGCTTACATAAGTAAGATGTGTTCATATTTCCCTCGATTTGCTCCTTCCGCATCTCCTTAACGTATAAATCAATGAAATTTCTCTCATGACTCTCATCATAAGTCTTAATGTTTCTCTTTATCCAACTCTCAAAAAAATTATAAATAAATCTATTTGACTCCATCAATGCGCGATAGCAACTCTTTTGAGGGAAGATATGTCGAATCCATGGGATAATGCTGAGCATTTTCCCATAATCATCGGCATTTCTTTGGAAAACTAACCCATTATACCCGAGTTTTATTAACACATCCTGTTCGGCACGTGGTACACGTTCATTAAACATGACGTATAAAATGGAGTTTGCAGTGTATGAACTGAAGACTAATGGACATAGAATTTGTCCCTTACGTGCAATTGATTTCTCATGTTCAAATCTTGGTCCATTTTTGATTAAATCGATAAGATCCTGAATTTCTTCATTGATGATGAGCTCTAAATCTTGAAAACGACGACCAAATCCAAAATCGCGTAAGTAGCGAAGGATGAAGCGGCGCTGTTCCTTCCAAATAGGACCATCTTGGAAGAAGATTCCTGTAAATCATAGAGGTTATTATGATACATTTTTAAAATAAAATTCGTTCTAAGGAGAAATGTAGTAAAACGAAGCCGCTCACATACATAGGTGAATGATTATATTTGACTATGTACACAAGAGGAAGGTATTCAAGGAATGAGAGAGGAAAAGGTCAAAAATTCCACAATCAACAAAAGTTATGGATATGATTGTGCACAACAGTAGTCCAAATGTGAATTCATCTGGGCAAATGTGCATGTATATTAGAATTCGGCAATATTCGGGTCTAAAAGTCCTGTGGATTAAAGGCTACCTGTTAAAAAGTTTCAGTTGTTAAGGTCTTCTGGTCTTGAAGATTTTTTTGCCTGGGCATTGGCAAGAGGATTTCTTAACTGGAATTTTGCTCTGCAATGAAACCCACAATTTGGATTGGAGGCTAGAAGCCCTGTTCAATACTATAGCAAGATATAAAACGCTACCAGAGGCCACTTATTACTTATCTCTTCTTCAAAGCACTGACGTAGCCTTGAAAAAGTCTAATTATACTTATCATACTTATACTTATCATTTAAACTGTAACTGCCATTAACTCCACCTGAATTATTTTCCCTACCCATGTAGAAACATTTGCCTCCACTTGACTCATTTTTTACCAGCAATGACATTTTAGCACAATTTTTAGTAAAAAAAACACGTTTTCATGTTTGCTCAATTTTACCTTTAGACCTTATTTGACCACTGTATTTTTGGTTTACAAAACTTTGCCAAGTTTATTAGCTTTAAACAACACAAGGTTTTGAGGCACTACAGAACTTTAACTCACAACTTAATTACGGCGGGAAAAAATCCAAGTTGCAACGAGCAAAATCAAAAATATGAGTAAAATAAATAAAATAGAGCACCATTCACACAATATTGCTATTGCACCTACATGCTGAGCTATTGAGTCAATAATTATCAATAATCAGAAGTCAATAGTCTATAGTGAGTCAACAGGATTGACCCATATTGGCCGATTTGTAATCAATACTTTCCTCATTTCACAAAGAACAGATAAGATAACATTTTTATCATTACACCCAGTTCTCATCGATTATGGTCAGATTGCACTTTACTATTAATTTCAAAACTGATCAATCGGAAGAACGAAATTTGCCTCAGCAAATTACTCTTACTAGTAAAGAGTACGAATGAAATAAATCAGTATAACAGAAAAATCATGTAACAGTTATGCATTACACAGAATTTCCTAAATAAATATCTGCCTCAATATTTTACTTATTCTTCATCAAATTCATCAAATTTAAAATCATCAAATTTAAATCATCAATTTAAAGAGGAGTACAAACTTGAGACTAACTAGCTTTCATCAATTTTCTTAGTTACGAGTAGGAAGTGGGAAGACGATCAGCTTTTTGAAAGACATAACTTCCTATTATCCTTCGGATTAACGAAGGACCGATATACATATAGTTACCGTTATTCACATTAAAATGTATTTCAAGAATGTTTAGGAGCATAAACAAAACACTGAACCCTCTCGTTAGCACGTCCGTCCGTCCGTACGTCTATAAAAGCTCTGAATGTAGCTTTTACACAAATCGTGTAAAACAATTAGTAAAAGTATAATAAACATTTTTTTTGTATGTTGAAAATCCAGTTGAAAATTTCAAATTTACGCACACAGTGAGAAATGTTCGCGAAAGAAATGTAAAGTAATAATATTTTCTAAATAAGGGATAGTTTATTTGTATCCCTTCCCCACAGGTCCTGAATGAGCGGCCGAAAAAAGTTTCCATTCCCAAGAAGATATTCTAACCAACAAAAGAAATGTCACCAAAATCGGTTTAATAATTCAGACGTTGTATAAAAAATCGACCGGTGGAACGCCCTGTCCGCTTTTCGTATGGAATAATAGTTACAATTTCTAAGCATCTTCGTGCGAACGGAGTCGCGCTTGACGAATTTTCAATATCAATATGATCGTAAAATAAGTGATCGTAGTAAGTTTAGAAATATGAATATCTAATAAAAAGTTTGATAAAATAACATACAAATGATCGATTGATACAGTAATGTAAATAAGGTAACACAAGTTACTTCAGTTTTCATCAAAACGTCCAATCTGATTATTTTAATCAATCTTGATATTACTAGACCATGATCCCCCTGATTTTGATTGAAATTTATATCTGAGGTAATACGGACATTCGTGGTAAGACTTTATTCTCGTATTTCACTTATTAGAATTGATTTTATTCAATTCGATATCTACCTAAATCATTTGCGACATATCCAAAGATATGACATTAAAATTGTGGACACATGGTGAACAAAGTTTTAACAAAATTCCAACTTATTCGCCTCTTATCAATTTGAAGTACATTTTAAATCTCAACAATTTGCACAGTAACAGCAATTACATGCGACCTATTCGTATATTCGTCCTTTTAATTTAATGTTTTAATAAAATTAAATAAAGCAATGGGATTGATATAGTATGCTCGAGATGAGATTCTTACCGTGTCGGTGGTTTTGAAAATATATTTTTTTCATTTATTGCATTAAAATCGAAGAAAAAATTGTTGAAACCTAGCTAATTGCAAATAAACACATTACCTAGCCTACTAAACTGTGCCAGGAATCGTCACAAAAATCTGTGTACTCGTAGGTACGCAGTTTGACTCGCATTTCTGCGCTGCGGCCTGGCCCACTATAGTGTAGCATAGCATTAAAACTGATAAATACTATTGAAGACTAGACAAATTACGTGTTATAATGCCGCACTTAAATAAGCGATAACGGCATTTTATTAATTTCTTTTTAATGAAATCATAACTGACCTATTACTATAAACAAAGACTACGTGCCTACATACGTATACATTCTTACTATAAAATCGAGTAACCGATGAAAATATAGGCGTTAAACGAATACATGCGAAGTCCTATAGTGTTATGCAGTATGGATTTTTTGTGTACTTAACATGAGTAATCATTTAGGGTTATAGTTGTAGGGAAAGTTATGTTTTATTTAGTCTTACATAAGCCAAGAAAAGTCGATTCGTGCTTTATATTAAATAAGTGCATGATTTTGAAACTGCTTCCCAGTAAGAAGAATGATTGAAATACATATATGTATTTACATACTTTTTAATTGCATTAAAAAGTGGAAACGTTGATTTATTTTTTTCAAATTTAATACCATTCTCTTTTAGATGCTCTAAAATGTTCAAAGGTATTTATTATGCACATAATTCTGTACCAAAATATTGTTTTTTTTTTATAATTATTTTTATAATTGTGTACTTCGCAAAATAGAACAAAACAGATAAATGTTTTTTTGTACAAGGCTAATCGAATTTAATTTTAATTTGACAACAATAATAAACTTATTACTGAATACGTTGATGACTTCTGCGAAGTGGAAATTTTGTTTATTCGTGAAATGTCTTAATAGGTGTACAATTATGTTGATAAGAACTTAAGTACTTAAGTGGCGTTATCTGAAGTCATAAGAAATTAAACTTTTTAATCAAAACCGGTAGTAGCTAAGCAATGGTAATTTTTTCTTTTTTTATTTCAATTCATTTAAATTCGTTTACCTGTCACATAGGGCATATTACTATTAATTTTAGTTCATAATTAATTTACAAAGAAAAATAAGAGTGCAGTGTATGTCGATTTAGATATTTATTTTTGTGTATCACAAGCTTTTGGGCCCTTCGTTCTAAGAACCATTTAGATCTGTGTCCTTAATAAATAATTTAAAATATGTTAAATTATATAATTATAGTGGCGAACGTGGCACAGTAGTAGGTGCGCTATCACTGAGTGGATGACTCGAGGTTCAACGCACAAAAAAAAAAAAAAAACAAAGAACAAATTCTTCTCCCAATCGAAAATATTGCCTTTTGAAAATGGCACAAAATTGTAAGCGATTAGTGTGTCGCATAGCAAGAATGGCTGGGAGAAGCTAGGTCAGTTCCTCTATGTGCTGTTAGCTCCAAAATATTTATTCATTTATTTTTTTAAGTATAGATTGCTTTAAAAATAATCATATCAACTGAAAAAGGCAAATCTTTAAAAAGAACTCTATACTTAAATAATTATGATTTAAATTAAATCTTTAACATACTAGCAAAGAGACCTAGGCCGCACAAGTTTCTTGTTCAAAATAAAAGTCGACAGGTAATGTAAGGAATACAATGCATACATATTTACAAAGACACGAGTAAAAATGCTCCATGTTTTACGGAACGGAGTAGCGAAATTTATATTAAAAAAAATTGTATTCTGTCTCATTTAATCTCTGCAATGCTTTCACAATGTCTTCACTAATCACTCACCTTTCCTGTTATGGTTTGGATCCCTCATTCGAGAAATGAACAAGTCAGGTCTTCCATCAAATGCGCTGTTATTTAGAATTTCCCGAACTCCCTCTTGGCTATGAACAACATAGGCTAGAAAGTTCCCAACATACAAACTTATTATATCCGATTTGTAGAATTTGCTGAACAAAAGTGCTCCCTTGTGAAGCCATTTACCACCAGCCAACATCAAAAAGAGATAGCTTCCAAATATTGGTATTCGAGGAGGTCCTTAAAAATTATAAAACATAATATCAATAAATTAAACAAGAAGATAGTGATAAAAATGTAAACGAGTTTAGAATTTTGGTAAAAATAAAATTTCTCTCAAGTTGTGGGTTTCAGCATTGACCGTTGTTATTGTCAAAAAAAAGGAAACAAATCACTAGAGTCTAAATTCTCCTTCTTATAACTTTAACTTTTAATCCATATGATAGCGATGTTTACTATTTTTTCCAAAAATATTCTTAAATTTTTATTTTTTTTTAACGCAAATCCTTTTTCAATCTTACCTGGGGGATACCCCTTAGGTCGTTTAATCGCGTACCGATACGAAATGTATAAAAATAAGGCTGCTAAGCCGCCCACCAGAATTTCTGTGATCATTGCTGTTCTAGTGTTTCAATCAAACTGATTTCTTGTCAACTGGCTGCTTAAGGTGAGACTTCTGGTTATGACCGATATCATCTAGGAGTACATTCAAGGAGGTTCAAAGTGCAAATCTGATATAGAATTGTTTCGGTCGCTGCAGGCAGACATTTGCATGATGCTGAGTTGCAATAAAGTATATGTGTACCAACCACGAATAGGTTTCGTCCAATGGTCTACGCGGGTATTGAGTAGATAACATTACTTCCATGTAATTAATCAGCGGGTGGTAAAGGCAGAGTTACCATTGTACGAGTATACTTGCAATTCTGGACTTTAAGGGGACTTTTTTTAATTATCTATATTTTATAAGAGGAAAAATAAAAAAAAATAAAATAAATGAATCAAAAAGTAATTCTTGCAAATCCTCAAATTCATTTGTAATAGCAAATTCGATAACAAATTGTTAAACCTTTTTTCGTGAAAAATAATTTACGAAACCCTATTGGTCTCGAGGTGTGGCACTATCTTCAAGCTCCTAAACGAGAAAAGCAATATGCATGATTTTTACACAAGTTATGTAAAGTGATGATTAAACGATAACACCGATGTAAACAAAAGATAGTGAAATAGCTCAGAAGGGGCTCTGTTATTGCATGTCTGCAGAGCGAACAAGTATAATTTTTAACATCGCCAGACTAACACCGCCGTAATAGGTGGCTAAAACGCTGTACCAATTATTCTTACCCTCGAAGTCGTGCGTTCGAATTTTGCTTTCGGTGTTGGTCTGGCGATGTCAAAAATCATACTTGTCCGTTCTGCAAACATGCAATAACAAAGTGCCCTTACAACATACACATGTGTTTTACTGTTCTTAATACATAAGCTAGAATCCGAATAGCAAAGAGCTCTAAATATTCAGGGATAGCTCAATTAATAGAGCGTTGGCGAAAACCATATTTATCGCAGAATCGTTCTCTGCATTTGGATCAAATTTCTTCTTTCTGTGCAATTCTCCAAAATAATCATTCTTTACATTTGTAGTTCAGAACAAAGAAAAGTTTGTATATAAGCATGTGACATACATACATATATGTATGTAGTTGAAATTAATTTTTTGAACAAAATTTAAATATTTTTTTTTTTTTTTTTAATTAAAATGTTAAGTTTACGCTTACAGTGCAAGATTATGAAAGTGACCCAACAATTTGGATTTATTATAACATATAAGTTTGGTTTTTATATCCCAATTAATTTGGGAGATATCACATATTTTATGTAAGCAACGGATTGCTTATTTTATGTTGCTTTTCCACGCCTCCTGAAAGGGCGACAGATAAAAATATATCTGGAGACGTTCCAATACAGTTACATAAACAGAACAAAATCACAAAAATCGGTTCAATAATTAAGAAGTAATATAAGAAAATGATGGACAGAAAGCTCTGCTTTTGCATGAAATAATAGTTGGAATTTTCCACTTCGCACTTGATCAAATTTGTTCGAATTACTTTATTATTATAATGCCAAGGTTTATCAGAATCTAAAGGTGGAACATTTTTACGAAACCAACAACTCCTAAATGAGAAAGGTAAAAATTAACTGGGTATAACTTTGTGACGAAAATCTTAATCCCTCTGATGTTACAGCATAGAAAGGGTGCTTTCAATATTAACTCTATATACAACTATGTATGTTTGACTGATAAATTCAGTAATTTTAATTACTTGTGAAGAAAAAGAAGTAGTTTGGGTATAAGGCATCTCCAAGCAGTTAATTTCATCAAAATGTTGTGCCTGTGGAATGGAATTTGGTACACACACTCATTGGTGCATAATAAAGTTTGATATTTTTTAGATCACCCAAGAAAAACATTTTACCACCATTGTTCTTTGTCGAAGAACAATATTTAAAATAAAATAAGACAATTGCTTTAACAAAATTTTCAGACGTTAGTGTGGCTTAAAATTTAGCCGGACATTTTTTTTTTTCACAATTAATGTCTTTTTAACAAATTTGTGTCAAGTTAAACAAATTATCTGAATAGGCTATATAATTGTTGTTGTGAGTTGTGCTCTACAAGAATTCCATACAATGTTTATATTCACTTCGGAAATTATCAGCGGTAACCCTGGTATTGGGCCTTCTATCAAAATGTATCTAAAATCGAGATTTGATCGCGTGCCACCACCATCAATCTAATCGGATAACTTTAATCTGACTCAAGAGCTCTAATTCAAAATAACAAATAAATGATAAAGTTGTTTACAGGACCTAAAACCAAAACAAAAAGGAGTTAATCTTGGTTAGTGAACTTAATTTGATAAAACATGTTATAGTAATTTGATGTTTGCCATTGGTGTCGTGATAAGAGCAGACAATGACTTAAGTAGATGGAATTGTGACAGAACGTCATTGATTGATTTGAGTTGTCTAAATGTAGCACATTCGATTATCTTATCGAAAATGCGTCTATTGAAGACATTGTAATTGAAATCCACATTTTAAGTATATATACGGAATAAACAACAGTTCATTGAATATGCCAAGAAAGTAGCAATCGGAGATTTAATCGTAATTGTGATAGTAAATAAGGTTAACTTGTTGGGATTTGTTTTGTTAAAAAAAAATTCTTGGGGACAAAATTGAGATATAATTGATAACATTGGGAAAGGTTGTTTCTATTTTAAAGTGTTTTTGTTAATAATAATAATAAGTAGCTAATAGTAGGGTTCTATCAGATGAAGCCTTTGCGGTGTAATTTAAAATAAAAGCTGCGTTTATTTGTATTATTTCCGGAATTGAAATGGAAATTATTAAGTTTGACATTCATTGATATGTTTATAGGTCTATTGACTTGGCGCATGAAATCGAAAGCGCATTCAGTTGAATTACAAAACTCGAAGTAATAGAGATACTTTCACGTACATATACATAGGTACCTACTTATTGTACACATACGAATGATGCTACTCATCGTATAGTATGCTATCATACTTTTTGAGTTAGAATATTTTACGATGAAGCAGGAATCTGTTAAATCTTTTTAACAACTCTGATAGTTCTACGTTAAATTTGATGAAGTCGCTGAAAATTCAAAATTTCACTTATAAAAAGGAGATTACCAGGATATTGGAATTCGAGGGATGATATTCTTTAGGGCTACATAATAACACAAATAGTAAATCAGCATGATCTAATGAAAGGAGATAAACAACAACTGGCAACCTTCTGAGGGCCAGACCCGAACTCAAGTAAGTAATCCTTTGCAAGATTATAGCTTCATATGACTCATTTTGGAGGCAAATAACATCACAATTTGATAAGGGATTTATTACGCATATAATCCAGATTTATATTTAGCCATAACATCGTAAATTTATTTAAAAATTGGGTGTCACAGGTCAAGAATTAATAGATATAGTATCTTAAAATAACACCTTATTATAAGGTTTGCTCGAGTAGGTACTTATATGCAAACATATGCAAACGTATTATTACGTCTGAAACATTTGCAAACCGTACGTGTACTGAAAGACTTAACGAAATTGAAAGAGATATGATCTTGGAAACTGTCAAACGAGTTACAGCTGATTGGTTTGACAACAAAAGGATTTAAATTCAAAAGAAAGAAATTTGTGAAATGAAGGCTTAATAAAGTTGATTTGATTTGATATGTGGAACCTGGAATTTATTTATATGGAAATAACAAGTATTTGCCATTGACGTTTATTTAGAAACCACTTAAAATTGATGTTTCTTAATATTTCACACGGAAAGCGTACGGATACTTTTCTTGAATTTGAGAGAATCCTCTCTCGATTATTGTTATTCAACGTTTTTCATATGTCTTTCAGAAAAGTACCCCCACAGTTATTGCACTGCTCCGTTCCAATTCTCTGCTCCCAACTCAATAACTGACTTTTAGACATAGATCCATAATCATGGTTACAATCTTTTCTTCAAAAGAATGTAGACAGATGCGATGAATAGGAAAAATGTCAGTTTGAATTTTTATCGCACACAAATCAACGCAGTGTTCACATTGCACATGGTTTACCGGTTTATCTCTCTCAATGAACAATGTCTCGCCGAATTTGCAAAAAAAATGTGTTTAATACCCCTGAATCTAAAATAGGCAATCAGTAAAAGTTCATTGAACCTAAATTGTTCTCACACTTACCTATTTATGTATACACTTTGGTATGAATATTAAATGGATAGTAGGGTGCTTTGCACTCATTTGTTAATTAAAAAAAAAAAAACAATAAATACCAACGATTTAATAAAACAAGTAGAACGAAACGCGTTTGGCCGACCTCCTCTTTATTGTCGCACAACCGATGGAAATACTTGTTTTTCACTTCTTAGTATATTTCTAGTAACATTTTTGGGAATTTTTTTCTTCAAATTGAAAGGGTCTTTTTATACGTGACAACTATTATTTATGCATTTAATGGGCCGTCTAGGGCCAAGTCTAATTGTAACGTATCACTGCACTCCTCAGATCCAAAAAAATACATCCATAAATATTTGACTAAAACCGGCACCATCTGGTTGTCAAACCGAATTCTGACCTTTATAAGAATACTCCTGACACTGCGAAAAATTTATATAAAGTGTTCGTCAAAAAACTAGTCTTATTTATCATCACTGCATATTATAAATGGAATTGTTGTTATATATGTACATATGTTTTTCTGTCTGTACAAACACGCTATTCCCGATAACCACTGAATGGATTTTGATGCGGTTTCCACTCTTGTAGTTATTTGGTACCGGTTAATTGCTTTTTAGCCAAAAACTGAGTAGACAGTTTTACTGGAAAAATTTTTATTATATATATTATATATATATATATATATTGATTTCTTTTAATTAAGTACATAAGTACGAGTATATTTATCAAATGTCGCATATGTATGAAACTTAGCTTAGGAATCGGTAGAGAATAATAGAGTAAATAGTAAAAAGCAAATCAAGTAGAACTGTTTAAAACTCTCTCATTTAAAAGAAAAGTCATTGTTCTTTCAATCTTGAGATTTTGATCAATCTTAGGATTACTATAGAAGAGAAACTTGAAAAAGTGTGCCCTGCAATTTTCACTTAGATGGTTGTTCGAAGTTACTTCAAACTACTTACCTGTGTACTGAAAATTCATAGCTTCATATCAATTTTTGGGTAATTTTGAAATCTGAATAATTTACAAACCAACAGCATGGAGCAAGTGTATACAACCCAGTCGTGCCCTTTATTTTTTTAAAGTAATGATTTGAATCATACTATTTTATATACTTAAAATTGTGTCTACGATTTTTATGAGTGAGGTTTTTTTAATGAAAACTTATTTTTGCGCCCCACCCTATTACCTTATGATTAAATGAGCATATGAAGATACTTTTAGTTTAATATAGTTTATGCGAATGTCAATCGTTATAAATAATTTTATTTGAATTCGTTTATTTTTGTGACTTGCACTCGCAAATAGGTTTTGTACGACCCAGTAGTACACTCTATTTTGTGTGTTTATTTCCAATACTTAGTAATATTGTGGACATTGTAGGTCAGTGGTTAATGCGTGATCGCAGAACGGAGGACAGAAGGTTCGAGTCCCAGAAAAAAAAAAATGTTCATAGACCAGCCTCTCGCTGACGTCTAACAACCTCTGGTAAAATTGCATTTATAAACTCCTCTCAATCGAAAAAATTGTCATTCGAAAACAGCATTAAACTGTAGGTTCTCATAACATTGTTTTGTAAAGTAGCACAACACGAATGGCTGCGAGAAGCTAGGTCAGGCCTTGCATTGGCTGTTGGCGCACAAATATCTATTTTTCTTAAATAGTAATATTATTGAAGGTAGCACTGTAATCAAGTCAAAATGGAATGTTACCAACTTCATCTACATATATAAAACTAAGTGGCAAAATGCGTATGTGTCCCTCTACCGGCCGTAATTTTCAGTTTCTATCTTTTCTTTATGATTTTAGTTGTTTTTTTTTTTAATGTAGATAATTACGGTACAAAGGTGATAGGCAAACAAAAATTACAAAAACATTCAAAAACATCGAAAAAAAAACTTAGACATTTTTGTGTGCGATATCGTTGTGGTTCATGCAGCTGAGTACAACAACAGTTTTTTTAAATGCCTGGCGAAGCGGGCGGGGTTTAAGCCAGTATACTATATAAAATTGGTCGTAATGTAGACATTCATATGGAATGTCTGACTCTGGAACATAAAGTGCAAAAAGTGTTGTATTTTGTGTAGTGTACCACTCTGGTGCTTCATGCACATGTTTTACCCATGGTCTTTTTCTCAAGAGCAGTGCCACCGATCTTTAACATAATTGTTCAACAAATTGTTGTTGAAACCACAATAAAATCGACTGATTTTGATAATAAAGTTTTACCATTTAGGTAACTAGGCTAATATTTTCAGAAATAACACTGCATAGACTCAGCTTGTAACTTATTGTACTATACCTTAGAAATCATTCTTCAGCAAGTATCAGTTCCTAGCATGTTAAAGAAAATTTAACTTTACAAAAAAGTACTCCGAATATTGAATACTAGTACTGGCACTCAAGTAGAGTTTATGTATATTCTTCAAACGTCGATACCCCAAATAGGCTGACATATGAACTGTAGGATCTAATCACAATTTCGCATATCGTCGGCCTAATAAGAAAACCTCGTAACTCCAAAATCATAATTACTCGTAATTTATGATAATCTTTTGTTTTAAATATTTGGGCTATCTGAATTAACTGATTTGCTAACATATTGCATACAAATATTATTTCTACCAAAAACGATATGTTTGTATTTGTTGTTTACCTTAATATTCTCTATGTTAGATGCTGGCTAACAAAGTTTATATACCTTATTAGAGAGGGTATGAAAACCATTATTTTTAACCTTGAGCAGTGAGCAACCCGATAGCACTTTGTTTATTATGCCGGTGCTGAATTAATTTAATTTATTTTTAATAAATGTAAAACATTGTGTATAACTACTTCCTCGTTATCAAAATGAACTTAATATATACAAAAACATACGAACTTGAAACAGATTGAAATCTGTTTACTTTGTATACATACCTAGAATAAAGTTGTAAGCTTAACCGGTAATTTCTACTTTAATTATGCCGCAACTATTAGCTACTGCTTGATTGGCGAAATTAAACCTAAACTAGCATTATCTGTAAAGTATTTAATCAAATGTCAATCTCATGTCCACTAATTTTAGTATTTGTGCTAATTGCTGATCGAGGAAATAATATATGTACGTATGTACATGAAAATAAATTGAAATAGCCTTACAAAACAACCCGAAAATATAATGAGATCACATCGTTTAAGGTCAATAGAAGTTACAAAAGTAAAATAACTCCGCGAAGCAGTAATCTATAGGTACATAGATCTCAGATCAAATTTTCACCAATTCAATTTTAATATATTTAATATAAGAGTACCAGAAGATATTGTATGTACCTACATGTATTTCTAAATATGTAGCCGCCGTGCAGTGGGTAGTGTGTTTGCTTGTGACCAGAGTTGTGCGGTTCGAGCCCGAATGGGGAACAGCAACCAAAAGCCACCCGGGCACAGAAGAAAAACGAATAAAATCTAAGTTTCTCCCACTAGGATGATTTCATTTAAAAAAATGTGTTTCTAAAGAAATTTCCTAGTAATTATTCACATAAAGCCTGATTTTTTCAACCAGTTATAGAAAGCAAAAATTAAATAAAGAACACGACTGGGTCGTTGTCCAATATTTGCTGTTCATTCGTATATTGTTCAGATTTGAAATGTATGCAAAGTTGAAAAGAAGCAACCAAATTTAAGTTTTACAAAAATGCGTTAAAATGCTAAAAAAAAAAATACTTTTTTGATCATATGTACAAAATTTTAATACCATGTCCCTATACTCGTATATGTCGAAATGATTTAGATGTTAATTTGGAGTAAAATCATCCTAGTAATATTAGAGAAATAGTAGGCAATATTCGGTAATCATATTGCAAAGGAGTGTTCACAGCTCAGCGAACTAAGAATTTAGACCAAAACATTTTTGTACTTTTATACGCACCAAATTCCAAATTCTACATTTCGAAAAGAACTGAGTTAAATTTATTTATTATTTTATATACATATATAGGTAAAACTTTCTTCAAAGAAATTAACAATTTGCTATTTCTCCGCGAATAAGCGATTACTTCTCGCGAACTGTCAACTTTTAATCACAATCCGCCAATGTAGAATGCATTCTCGCGAATAATACATTCGCCCGAGTTTAACTAAAAGAACAAAAATTGTTATCAAAATTAACGACCATTCGCTCGTTCACAATTCGACGTCTTGAACACTTCTTTAGATAGAAAGCTCATTAGCATCCATCGGAGTCAAAATTAATAACCAATTTTATTATATAGGATTGTTACAGTTGCCTTCTTTAACAACACATCAAAAGTCCTGACCGATCCAAGTTTTGCTAAAGCAGCCATCTTGAAAAATGGCGGATCAAGGAATAATCCCCTTTGGTTTTCCGCAATTATATCTGAAACTCCTATATAAAAATATATGAAAAAGAAATAAATATTCTGCAAGATAACTACTTTGGTTTTACACCCGGTTTTTCTATGTAAAAACTGAACAGGACCAAATAGAAAGAACATACGATTTCCTCCACGATAACAGCTTTGTTTTCCCTTGCGTCTTCTATTGTCAAGAAAAATGGAAATTAAGTACATACATGTGTACTCTGTAATTATTTTTCCCCATAGAACATTTTTAATTAGCTCTCTTAATCACATTGTAAAATTTTGACTGATCTGGCTTGCGATAAGCTGACCATCTTCAATAAATGGCTAATCTAAAGTTCTTCTTCTAGCACAACAATTCCCATAAGCTAGTTACTTAAATATTTGGTTGAGTTTTCTCATAGCCAATTAAAAAAAATTCTTTACCTAAGCTCAACTGGTAAAAAATTCCTTGATCCACCATTTTTCCAATATGCAGTTTTCCTGACTTTTAATACATATTTAAAAAAGTAATTACAATGATCGTACATATTAATTTTATCGCCGAGTCAGTGTAAAACATTTTTAATGAGCCAATGCTAATAATTTAAAAGTAACAGTCAATAATTACCCATTAAACTACTTGAAGATAGCAAGCAATTTTTGACAGTTTTATTTGTTGTCTTATTCACTGTTTGTGCTATTCTAAGTTGTAAATATTTTGATTGGTTTTTTGTATAAATTTATTTGCGCATTGGTTTGTTTTGAAACTCATTCTATGTTGGCGTAGTAACTTTAAAAAATATATGCAGATTGAATTGATTGTACTAATAGATATTTGTGTTGAACACGTTTGTTTTTTTTTTTTTTGATACAATTTTGATGTGCAATTCAATTTGTACCTACAAGCTAATTGACCTTATTTAGCCACCTGGTAAAAGACCGAGTACAACGTACGACTACAATCAAATGAAGGTCAGGCAGAGTGATACTGTGATGCAGTAGTCTCAAACTGAAAGATGTAAGCCAAACTTAAACCATGCGTTGAATTTAATCGCAGGATTTAGTTAAAATGTCAGGGTCGCAAGTCCTTGCTTGTATGTGTTGTTCGTTCGTAACTTTTCCAAAATCGATAAGAATGGGAGAAATTGAAGTTTTCGTTGAAAGTGTTAAAAAGTTGAAACACATTTTTGAGCATATGAGTATGTTTAAAATTTTAATGTCATGTCATTAAATGTGTCAGTAATGACTTGGATATCAATTTTGAAGAAAATTGTATAAGCAACATCCTAAATAAAGTTAAAAAATAACTTACCGTTATTAGCGAAAAACTATTTATGCACTCTTATGGCAACCGTCTTCAGGCAAAAAAAAATACCCGTAAAAGTGTATTGTCTACCTATATGTCATTAATTTTGAGATTAGAATAAAAATTCTGATTTCACCTCGGGGTATAAACCCGCAGACCCCAGGTATGAAGTTTAAAGAAAATCTTTTGAGCCGTTTAGGCTGCAGTCCGAGATACACACAGACATAAAGCCATACAGATGAACGGGCAGACAGACGGACAGAATAGAAAAACCCTTTTTGTTTTGAATTCTTCTATAGTAATAATAGCAGGATTCATCAAAACTTCAAGATCGAAAATTTAATTTTACTTTTTCATTAAATACCCTTTTTATAAGTTGCAATTTGATCTTTGAGATCACGAAGGGCGACACATTTTGTAATGAGACAGGGGCCTGCTATCTTTTATTTACAGATATTTTCTTCATATGCTTCTTTATACAAAATGACTAATGACGGACGTAATTTTGTCCAATTTACAGTACATGTGGGAATCTTAAGGATAAGTTAGTTAGTGATCTTTGATGCCATTGATTGAAGTATAAGGAACTTAATTTTTTTATTTTTTTAATTTGCTCGATCGCTTTTGTTCGAAAGCAATATTTGAACAATATTTGGCATATGCAAGGTTACCAAGTTTTTTCTTATTTTTAACGTATTTTTTTAAAATTGTTTTAACGATTTCGTTTAAATTTTAAATCTGAGTGATTCGCAGATAAACAACAAGTACGTGCGATCCAGTCGTGCACTTCATTTTGTAACGTTTCACGTAACTTCGACACTACGAGGGTCACACTCACCAAAGTACAGACTTGCTTGCATCTGCATTACTGGGGCCATGAGAACATTTCCAACAACCATAGAAGTATTCCTGAAACTCCTAGTTGAGCGGACGATTCTAAGGATGGCAGAAGAGGGTATCGGGAGAGACAAATGCATCAGTTCGAAACTTTTCAAGAAACTTCCCCTTCTAGCAATCCCTAGAGACGATAGTATCAGGAAATTTAACTTTGTTAAAAAATCCCGTACGTTGACTGATGCAATGAATCCATAATATAATGACTGAGTAACAATAAAGTGGTATACAGACGGCTCGAGAACTGAAGAAGGAACAGGGGCAGGTGTATTTGGGCCAAGAACAAAGCCCTCAGAGCGAGGCTATGGACAAAAGTATCTTTCAAGCCGAAATATACGATATAGATGTGTCCAATTCAATCTCGATAGAAGATACAATAACTGCGACATAGCAATATTGCCAGACAGTCAAGCAGCTATCAAAGCACTTGACTCCCATGTCATTAAATCAAAACTTGAGTGGGAATGCCTATACAAACTTAATAAATTGGGTATTAGTAACAAGGTAACCCTCTATTGGGTGCCCGGCCACATCGGAATAGAGGGTAAACACGAAGCAGGCTCCTTGGCAAGACAAGGAGAAGCTGAATCCTACATTGGATCTGAACCATTCAGTGGAATAGGAAATCATACCATATGCGAAGAATTCAGGGAGATGGAGAAAGAAGGTAGGGCGAGAACCTGGATTAATACTCCAGGTCTGAGGCAGTCTAAGAAACATCTGGGACGCTACAACCGGAAAAGATTCGAAGCGTGCATCTGCCTTAACAAAAATAACCCACGTATCCTAACAGGCTTTCTAACGGGGCATTGTAAACTCGAGGAGCATCTAAGGAAACTAGGTAGAGACACAGAACATCTTCTGGTGTCTTGTGGGACACTGGCCCACAAAAGATTGAAATACTTGGACAAGTACCAACTATCAGATAAGGATACGCTAACCATGGACCCACTTCTCATTTTCAAATTCCTAAGAGAAACTGGATTAGAGATGATGCTCTAAGGCGAACTATCCTTGCCAAGAGAAAGTAAGAGTGTTTGACCCTCGAGCACAATTCTGAAGGAATTATATTCCGAGCGGAACTCTAATGAGGGAATAAACCTCTCCTAGGTATTAGCAGGGGGCACAATAGACTATTAGGTCGCAATGCAAGATAACCCTACACAATAATAATAATAACTTCGACGCAATGCACACACCTTGCACCATTTTGTATGAGAAAACTTTAAATGGCTCTCCTGAAAAATAACAAAAATGGACTTAAGCTTGCTTTGCATTGCAGTGACGATTTGAGACCACTGTTGATCACTGTGCAATGATAATGAGATATGTATGTATAGATACGTACTAGAGTACTACTAACCAATATTGTATCCTTCGAAATAACTTGAATCCAAACAATAAATTGCATGTCATATGTAATTATTAAAACTTTATCTTCGTATTTTTTTCCTTTTTTTTATTTTTTAAAATTTTTTGTTTCACATTAAAGAAATAAGTAAATCAAACAGTCCTCAGGGAAACGCTCATTGAGTTCCCAATACGCTCGCTTAAGTTACGGAAAGTTTTAAAAAAGAATGCTTTTCAAAAAAATTGTTTGTAGGCTGCTCAAATTTCTAACATACGCTTATTCATGGTTTTGTTTTGTATACTTGCTTGTGCAAGACCGGAAGAGAGCACACTATTATTCTCGGTGCAAGAGGACGAATATCGCTAAGATCGATAAAATTGCCCACTGTAAGAGGAAGAAGTGTATTTGTACAAGATTTCAAACTATGTGTAATGGTAACCCACCTTAACTTTAGGATACTCGTTCATAAATATTGTGATAATACCAACGTACGGCAAGAAACCTCTAGCACGTCCAACTATATCCTTTTTCGTAAGCCACAGCTGGCCTGGAGCATACAGGCCTCTGTCATCCACGTTGTTGTTATCGCCCTTTGTCAGGAATTTAACTACACCATCACTTCTGTAACACAAAATTCATATGTATTCAACCTATTGGAGAGACCATCATCACTTACTTCTCGTGTAACTTAATCACCCGATGTACAATGGGAATATCTCTCCCCTCCACCTTGAACACAACAATCTCTCCAACACGGACGGGATCCTCTTTGTAGTTGGTGAGGAATAACAAGTCACCCCGATGGAAGGCCGGCTCCATGCTGCCACTAAGTACAACTACAATTGGAGATTCACTACCAGTCACCACCATCAGTCCCTTCCAGATCATCAGCGCTGATGAAACAATCATAGCAAAGCTAAGGATCTGATACAGACTCTGCGAAGGAATAACACAATGCATGATATAGGTATTCATCAATTTTGTTTACGTAGCCAATTTGGCCAGTGGAGGGTGACAATTGAAAACGGGGATATCGCGTGACTCTTACCTGCCGTTTGTTCATTCTGTTGAAATCCTTCATCATTTCGTCGAATTTTAGAAGTTCCGGTAAGCCCATTTTGAATGTTTTTTTTTGTAACAAATATTGAAAACTACAACTAAATACTATTTTATAAGAAAACGAGGGAAATTCTTGATTTTCCCGAGGTGGCTTCTTCTGGATAGTTGACAACTCTTCAATTTTTCGCCGCTTCTACCACGTCAGTTGAATGGCAACATCCACTACTGCAGACATGCGATGGGATACGATGCCTTCGAAAATAGAAAGAGTGTGTTCGTAGGATAAATAAACATTTTCATATAAAGGAGATTGATTCCGTAGTGAAAATAAATTTCAAAATTACAAAACGGAATGTGTTATATCATAATAGAAACAAGTAACTGGTTTGTGGAGAGGGAAGATTGAATTGAAATAATTTCATTTTCAGCATTTTGTGTTCATGTTTTGTATTAAATTGCTTTGAAAAGTTTTCTCTTATCAATGAAGAACAATGAACGTTACTGAGATTTGGCAATATTTTATTATATTACTTCTTTACAAACATAAATATTTTTGAATTTTATTGTTCGACTGCTGCGCTAATACTGAGAAAATTGGAATGAAAGGGAACATTCCGAAAATGGAACACGATTGCTCTTCTCAATTTGTATCCTTTCCTCATGAGTATCCCCTTTCTTCCCTCCTCACCACAAACTCCTAGTCAATGTCTCTCAGAAAGGAGTATGTAAACACCATCAAAGTGCTTTTAGATTTTGATCTCAGGTATCAAATTTTAATTTTGATTTCTTTCTTGGATTGGTGAGGTTGTTATTTTTTTTCATGTATTTTTGGATTTTCATGAATTTTTGGATATGGAGGAAATGATTTCATTTAGAACAGATTGCAATATATATACTTCATTTCAACATTTCTGCAATAAAGTAAACTTTCAATGATCTAAACAAAAGACACTAGGTGTCAAATATATTGGTGTTGGTAAATAAGGTGGTAAAGGTAAAATTGATTTAGAAAAAAAAAGTTTTTTTTCCAATCGAACATAAAGTAATCTAAATAATAAAAAAAGAGAATTATCGGAATCTGAAAAGATCAATTTTTTGCCCAGAAACACAATATCACTTCCATGAAAATGATTGCCCAAAGCACAAATCGAGTAGAGTGTTAGCGCAGCGTTCTGAATTTTGCTCACATTGACTGTATGTTATGCCTGAAGAAACTTTGAGCCGACGGTTTGAATTAAGATTGCTAATACAGAATTCGGTAATTCGCGTTTATTAGAATTAATAAATAAATTCTCCGTTTTAAGTTTTTTTATAGGACTTCCGAAATGAAATATCCTTACCTCGACGGTATAAGCGCGTTCCACTTAATTTCTCAGCTGGGGAATCGGAGTTTTTTTTTCGGATTTTCTAAGACTCAAATTTGTTCAATTCGCCTCCTCACTCTCTCTTAAGAATCCAGAGAGTGATATTTTGACATTTAAAAATTACAAATGAGAGTCATAGGATTTATTGGTGGAAAGATACTGGAATTTACACATAATTCAGAGACGATTTTCCTTTCTATTTAATTTTGCTTTATTTTAATATAAAATAGCTAAACAAAATTGCTTCATGACAGTCTGAATTCGCTCCGGTGCTTCAGACAAGGTGAACATTTTTTCATAAAGCTCGCCGGGAGTTTGAGAAAATAAAATTGTATTTGGGAACCCACAATAAAGGAATTCAGGTTATGTTCACCCAAAATAAAAACACCATCTTCTTTAATGAATTGTTTCTATTTGATTGTGCACACAATACGTTCTACATAAGAATAACCAAATTTGAAAAAAAAGTTCCTATTTTATAATTTGCATATTATGTATTCCTGGTGCCGGTAATCCGGTACTCTTATCACAATGGACCTACCTTTTGATCTAAATGTCTCTGCTTAGCGAGGACAGACACCTAACCTATCCTAGTGTCCTCTACAATTCTTCCGTACAGTGTTTATTTACAATTCCACCTTTTGAAGCGATGTATTAAAAAGCACCTTTTTTCTTTTAAAAATTGCGCTTTTTTCAAATTTTCTTGAAATTAGTATGTATTTCATACAAACATACCTTGAAATTTCTTGACTTGGCATCACTTCGGCCGGTGTCTCTTCATTTTATGACATTTCATGCCATAGGTAAACAAAGTTTAGGGTTCTGGATAAGAAAATCCCCTCAAATTTACACATTTTAAACGTTTAAATCAATAAAATGATTTAGTCAATTTGTGGGAGTGTATTTTTCATACTAGTGTAATCAGATGACACATTTTTGTTATATTTAAATAAGTTAAAAGTGTAAATTAACCCGATGGAAAAGAAATTGGCTTTTGCTAAAGATCTCATTGCCTCGTGCTTAGTGCCAGATTTAACTGTAGACCTAGACAACACCCCCATCGAATCCGACCACTTTGATGAACACCGGAAGCTGCTGGAAAATCAGCTACCACTTCTGTTCGATCTTATCCAGCAAAGTGATGAGTGGCTTTACTCAAACGAAGACAATGAGAGGACCTTAGAGGTAGGAATTGGTCTAAGAATATACTGACATTCTTTTATTTATCTTTTTTTTCCAGATCAAAGGCATGCTCCTTATGCTCACCAGTGAAATAACAGCGCACAACACATTGTACAAGATTCGAAATGAACACTTTCTTGAAGTTCTTGACAAATTTATTCAGAAAAGTTTTCACAAAATTCTAGAAACTAGCACCGAGGTCGAGGAGTACATACTTAAACATTACACACAGCACTTAAAGGCGGACGTTTGGAAGCGTCACATGGGGACTGTTCATGGGTTTTCTCGTTTTCTTGAGGTATCACTGGTGCACCTTTGTTTTCCATTTGCTAACAAAAACCTTTTCAGTTGAAGGTAGTAGACGGACGTAAATTGTCGTCTAAGTGGGCAAATTTCTCACTGTCTGTGGGTCTTACATTGCGCGAGTGTCACTTGCCAACGTACAAAGAATTGAGTACGACTATATTCCAAGTTATTATAAGTCATTCCGTAAGTTCTGTATCCTTATTTGAAATTGCCTTTCTCTTAATCGCATTTTCCAAAGGATCCGAAAGAAATCAAAGAAGTTAACATCCCTGAGGTCATCTTTGATGCAGTCCTCAATAGTGTTCGAACGGTGGACACAGTTGAAGGTACATATGCAGTGTGGAAATGTCTTTGCGATTGTTTAGACTTTAATGAGGATACTGATTCATGGGATGTATGTTTGCACTAATTCGTGCTTCCTTTTGATCTCATAAATTTTCTCATTTCAGTGGGATATGACCGATGAAATGATGGAGAATCTATTGGGAAGCTTAAAGCATGCCACAAACTCTGATATCATCATTTGTCTGTTGTCCTTCATCCCAAAGGTTCTTCTCCGCTTCACTCCGAATCGCAAAGAAATTGAAGAGTTCCTTGCGCGTGATTATGATTCTCTGTCCGATGAGGATTTCCAGAAATTCCGCTTGGAATGCAGTAAAATTTCCTCATGTGCATCGTACCGGTGGGCACTGTATATACTCAAACTGTTTGTAGCCGAGTCGCATAAATTCATGGAGAGTTCGGCGATGTGTGAGAAGATGCTCCAGGTTTTATCAACGAAGATACATTGACCTCATTTCACTTCTAATCAATTTGTTTTACAGCGATTCCATATGTGTTATCTGACAAGTCTTTATATAATATCTGTGGAAGTCATGAATATAAATCTGTTAAAGTTTTTTGAACAATTTCCTAATATTCTGATGGAAGCTATTGCAACACATAATGGGACTCCACGGATTCGTGAGGTATGTCCGTTCAAATTAAAAATCCTTGCTGAATGCTTTGAATTGAATCATTTCACAGTTGGTGCGGCAAATCTACAACACATTTATTCAGCATTTGGAAAAGTCTGATTTGGAAGACGTAACTAAAGATTTTGCACAATATCACAAGGCTTTTAAGCAGTTCGTTGAGGAACAATGTTGATATATATTTTCGATTATTTTGGAATAAACATAGAAGATGAAAAAAAAAAATTTAATTTTGGAGTTTAATCATCATCACTGGTTAGATATTCTACAAAATTGTCCCCTGTAGCTTCTGTTGAATTGAGCATCTGCGAATAAATTTAAAATTATAAGAAATTTAGTTATACCAGCTATGAGGTGTTTATAAGCAAAGGGAAGAACAATATTTCAGCACAAAATAAATGGTCACAAACCACCTTTCTGACTAGATCGACAGCAATTCGTAGACGTGTAACAATGATAATAATCTCCTTGTCTGATACTGGCACATTCTCTGATGAAAGATTAATTTGCTTTAACATTGTAGAAAAATAAGAACCACATAAACTTAACCACAATCCTAAGATAGATCTTCTATAGCGTAATCGCCAAGGTTAGGGAGATTCATTACAACAATCAATTGGAGATTAAAACATAGGTAAAGTACATTACTTTAGCTGTCCATGAAGCCTCTGAAAGCTTTTGCTTCTTAGCTTAATCAAGCAATTTCTAAATGCAAGCCACTGGTGCCAAGAATAGAGCCTATAGACAAAAGCGAAAAAGTTCCTAGCTTTGTTCGTCTCCGCAACAAGTGGAACTGTCAAATCTGTCACTAACAAACTTGATTGTCCCAGTGGGTAGTGTCCTTTCTTGTCATCGGCAAAAGTGATAAGCAACAGAATCGGTCACTCCTCATTCCCGCCTCTAATGAAAAAGAACGGATCACACAACCTCAAGCTTTCCACCAGATGCCTCTATGAATAAAACGAAAAACCTGCTATTTCAGCCAATGTGGAAAGGCTCCCTAAAATTGAAATTCTACAGGATTGGCGTAAAGGAGAAGTCGTCGATCTCGAGGAAAATATTCTTCAAAGCATCACATTCGATAACTAGAAAATCTCCACTCCATTAAGAATTCAAAGCGGGGGTATTTCGCTTCTCAATAGAGTATCAAAAGGGGGCCACCTCATGCTTTCAGTTGACTAAAAATCAGCAGATAGCTTAAAGAATCCGAGTTTCAAGAGCTCTCAAAGCAAAAAAGATCATCGGGGCATACCGAGACATTTTTTTCTTAAGAGCGAGGACTATAAGCGTAAATGGGAGTGCACGAGGATACGACAAAGGCTCGACAAAATTATCCTCAGGCTGAAAAGAACTCCACCTAAAAAGAGACGCTTTAGGCAGCTAAATGCAACCAGCAGCACTGATCTCTTACCGCTGAGGAATTTCGCATTCAATGTGCAATACACAAATCGATATTGCGTGTCGCGGTATACCGCAACCATTTCGTTGTGTATACAACTTTAGGGATTTACCTAACCTAAGTCTGCACACAAATCCCCTATTCCTCTTCTATCTCAACGTTATTAGAAATCGGCTCACGTTGGGCGCCATTTCACGGAAGCAGTCCCTCATTTTAATCTTCAATTTTGCTTACTTTAAATCTTTGCAAGGAATTAATTACATATATACTAGTTTCTAGTTCTGCTCTCCCCAAAACAGCATAGTACCTCTATGTCCTCGTCCTTGGAAACCTCCATCATTTTGAGCTCATTTGAGTTACACTGCGTGTCAAGCTCAGCTATGGCTTCTTGGTTCTCTTCTTCAATATAAGAAACTTTGTACTGTTCCACATTTTCATTCGAACTTTGTAAGTCCAGCTCCTGTTTTCGAAGGGCAATTTCCTCTCTTTGATCTCTTATGAACTCCTTAATTGCACCTAAAGTCATAAAGTTATAGACAACTGGTTTGATACTTATAACGAGTCGAGCAATCACCAACCAGTATCAAGAATCATTGGTTCGACCAAGTCGTTCAACTGTTCAATACTATTGTTATGCTTTATATCTACCAATTCTTCTACGAATGGCTCATCTATAGCCGAACGGAAATAGTCCTTTTCCTCATTAATTTCATTTCGTAGGCGTTCCAAGTCTTCATTCAACTTCTTCCTTCGCTTCTCCAATTCTAGCAGTTTTGTGTGCTCATTTTCCAGCGAATTGCAAACATCTTCGAATCGCTTCAATGCTGATTCCATTTCGACGGAGTGATCACCGTCACCACAATTTTCCAGTTCCATAGAATGATGCAAAAAATTGTTTACAAAATAAAATTAACAAAATTGAGAGCGGCTAAATAAATGAATGAATTTTTTTTCTTAGAAGAACGAGAACAAAATTTCAAAGTTCCTTTTTAACAGGTTTTTATATTAATTGAAAATTCTCCCAACCTCAAGACTTTTACAAAGTGGTTTATTGATTCACTGGGGAGGACTGGCTGTCCTCGTAGAAGATTGTGTCTGTACCAATTAAATTATATTGACCGCTGATAGATACCCGTATACATCATCCGCATTTGAAGGGAACACCGATATACGTAAAGGTAAAATTTCCGCGGCTGGATCTCTGTGATTTCTAATTAACCAGACGGGAAAGTTTAAGTGGCTTTGAGGGATTGTCATTCGCTAGGTGAAGAGTTATATGGCTTGGAATGTCCATCAATCGAGGGACAGCAGTTCTTCAACTGGGTAGGTAAGGTAGTCGCTTGTATGGGTATACATTCACCCATATTACATGCTTCTGTGGTTTTAATTGCATTGAGAGAGTGTTCGGTGTTATAATTGGATTTCTTTTATCAAAAGTAAAATTATTCATATTACCTCAGAGCAGGATAAATTGAGCGAGAAATGTAATAAAAATAAATTAATTGATAATGATTAATAACACATGCCAGAAGTATGCAACGAAATGTGTTCTCAAAAAAAAAAAAAAAAAACTAAACGCAATTGGAGTTGGAGTAATTTTATTTTTCAATTTCTTGAAATGAAGAACTGAAATACATACAGTGCCGAGCAAAAATGAGTACACGTTTCAGAAATTTCAATCAACAATGGCTCCTATTTTCTATTATATCTTTCGAAATAAAAAAAAAGAAATTTATTCCAGCACATGTATATGTGCTTCACTGTTTGAGTAATACAAACCCAACATATTCCTGAATAAACTGAACAAATTAAGAATAAACGGTGGTTGCTTCATTTACTCAATTTTGCACGTTTCGTTTTGTCTGCCCAAAAGTGCCGTTGTTCTTTGTTTTGGTGTATGCGAAACTTTTGTTTGACTTTATTCTTCAAGTTACACCAGACCAGGTGGACGGTAAGTAATTTAAGGCCTAAAGTTAAATATTTTTAATTAAAAAATATGTTAATAGGATAATACAGACAATATGAAAAAAATCTCACTTGAAGTGGAAAACAGCGTCGTTTCCCTACTTGAACAGGGAATTTCTTCTAGACTTATTGCAGAAAGAGTAAACCTTTGTCAACGAACTGTTCTTTTAGTGAAAAAGAGAAGAAATGTTCAGTCTACAAACAATGCTCCAGGCCGACCAAAACTTTTATCAAATGGCGACGCGCGTTTAATGAAAACCAAGGACTGCAGAACACCCAAGGCAGCTGCAAAATGCCTAAATAAAAATGTCAGCGAGTGGACCGCTAGAAGAACATTGCGCAGGATAGGTTTGGTGTTCGCAGTTAAACAGAAGAAACCAGCCTTGTCAGACAAAAATGTTAAGGCACGCTTAAAGTTCTGCAAAGAACATACAAATTGGATTGCTGAAGATTGGAAGCGACTAATTTGGTCAGATGAGACGAAAATTAATCGATTCCAGTCAGATCAGCCTACAAAAATACCAGGTTAAAGAAACAATGAAGCATGGAGGAGGAAGTTTGATGGTGTGGGGTTGTTTCACGTGGTGGAATATTGGCCCTTTAGTTAAAATTGAAGGTATTATGAAGAAGGAGCAATACCTCGATATTCTGCGTACCAATTTACCACAATTTGTTGACGAGTGCGCCTACTCTATTGACGAAATAATTTTTCAACAAGACGGCGACCCAAAACACACCGCGAAAATTGTTCAAAACTGGCTTGGAGAGCAATTATTTCAAACGCTCAAATGGCCACCACAGAGCCCAGATCTAAATCCTATTGAGAATTTGTGGGCTATAGTTAAAAGAAGTCTGGCGCAATATGACAATCCTCCAAAAAATATAAACGAGCTGTGGATTAGACTACAAGCAGAGTGGGCCAAAATTCCACTGAATATATTGAAAAATTATTGGAAAGTATGCCAACTCGAATGCAAAGTGTTATAAAAAACAAGGGACTATGGACGAAGTATTAATATCAAAAGAAACATGTCACCAGAAAAAAACGTGCAAAAATGAATACAACATTTTTATATTTTTTTTTAACTTTTTTACTAGAATTGTTTTGTTTTCTTATTATATAAAATAAATATAAAATATTAATCTATTTTCCTCTAATTTCTGCAATATGTACTCATTTTTGCTCGCCACTGTATGTACAAAACTTGATTAAATTAATATACGAGGCGCATTAAATAATACTTGGGTTGCGGTAAAAAAGACTATGGACATCTCTTCGACTCATACATCGGACAGCCTTCGAGCTGCTACGCGGCGTTTTACTGTATCAACTGCCTGCATTGTTTGTTAAGTTAAGTATTGTTTGTTTTTATTTCAGATTTCTTTCAAACAATTTATAATTTAAACAAATGACAAAAACATTAAAGCAATGGACTGAGCCGTCTGTCAGATTGACAACAATTATAAATTGTGAACAAAACTATATTTATAAATGCAGATTTGTAGATTAGGATAATAAGAAACATTTTTTAGAAATTTTCCTCGATAATTTGTTCTCGATATCTTAGTGCTATTTTCAAATATTTAAAAAACTGTTCCCAGTTCTCGCCGTTTAAAATCCTGTGCATTCTTTCTTCTTCGATTCTGTTACATCCCCACACAAACAACCTTATTTCCGCTAAGGTAGGACATGTCGCCAAGAAAAGCATCGTATGCTCGGTTGCTCACATATTGCACAAACTGCGAACTATTGGTAGATCTCCCCTATGAGGTCTATAATTTAGCGGTAGGAGTTCCACCCTGGCTTTAAAAATTGCAGATATGATATCTACGGAGTACTTTTCGTTAAGATAATTCACATCTGTTATGTTGCATTCCAGCAATCTGTACCATCTTTGTTGCTGTGAGACCTTAGCGTTTTCCGTGTAGTCTTGCAGTAGATTTTCACTCACAACCCTTATAAGTTCATCTAACTTCCATTCTTGAGGATTTCCTGTGACTAGGTTGAGATTAATGCCATATTTTGAAGCCAAGTCGGACCAACCAGCGTACCATAGAACATTTTGTCTCGTTACTTCCATAGCTACAAGTTTGGACAGTCTTCCATCTTCTAGTTGTATTACTCTGACTACGTAATTTAATTTCGTCTTTAGTGTGTCTATGAATAATGTGGATAGTCCTGTCTCGAGATAAAGTCCGTAGTTCGGTGAGCAGTTAGGGTGCTTAAAAGAGTCGTTTAAGAAAATATCGCAGTAACTTTTTGACATCTTCGTACTGTTTATATCCCCAAACTTCCGCACCATATAAGAGGATTGATTTGATGAGGGTGGCCGTGGTGTAGTTGGTAACATCATCGCTTGGCACGCTATTCATCTATTTATCTATTTATATTTAATTTGAAACTGATATTCATTCCGAGATATTTGTAGATCGAGACTACTTCAATTGGTTCATTCCTGTAAGTCCACCCCTCACCCCTTGGCCGCCTTCAACTCCCCTTTATAAAAATCATAATTTTGGATTTTTCAAGATTGACTGTCAGGTTCCATTTTTGGCAATAACGTTGTAGTTAAGCAATAATTGTTTGCAGTTCAGATGGTTCCTCAGCCAATAGAACGATATCGTCCGAGTGCATAAATATTTTGAAAGTCTCTTCAGCAATTTTTGGTTCCGCCTTACCTCGACGCACGAAGACAACCCTGCGAAGAAGAAACCGTAGACTACGTTTTCGAAATAACTGTGGTTATATAGTACAAGTGTTGTCAGACATGAAATGTACACATATGTTGAAGTCAGTACAGTTAAAAATAATCCAAGAGTTGTTTAAGAAGATACGTTGGGCGATGGGACTAAAAACCAGGAGCAGACAAGTTTGAAATGCCTAGAGAGATGAGATCGGGGGGACAAATGAATGGTATAGCGAGGCCGCTGGTTGGATCAATTATGAGCCAAAGTTGAAAAAACCTACGGTGAGCTCGATGTCAGCGATTATAAAAAATGTTATGAAGAACAATGCACGCTGATCCTCAAGAAGAATGAAGCAGCTACAAAGATGAATTAATGAACAAGTCTAGGGAGTGTGCAGACGAAATAGGTGACTGCAGATGGGGACTGATCTTGGCTTTAACTAGTTCAATCATCAGCGACATCCACTCGTCCCAAATACCGGACCATAAATGAAAACTAATTATGTACATAAATTGGAACAAAACAGATCGAAATCATATTCTTTTATTTAATGTAGAAATACACTTCAACTACAGTTCAATATAATGTTCTTAATTTATTTGCATTTAAAATGAGATAGAGAAGAAAAAATATTCTCTATTATTACGTACTAGGTGGCAAAGTTCTCACTCTTTTTTTCATTTTTCATTCGTTCTATTTCGAGCTTTAGTTTATGTGCTTGCATAATCATCAACTTTCTCTGTACATCAAGACACATTGTCTGCTTTTCAAAATAATCTGCCTTTCTGTGAAAGTATCGCGTTTCGGCTTGTAATTTCCGAGCTTCAAGGTTGCTCAAATTGTTTTTTTTACTAATTGAAGGCGCATCGTAATTTCCACTAACATCATCTTCATATTCTTCGTCATCGTCCTCAAATGTACCGTCTTGAGAATCTTCCATTATTGTGCCATCGACGGGAGCCAGTTCGTCCTTAAAACGATGATCACCATTTATGATTGTTTTTTCGTTATCATCCATAGTTTCATCGTCAAGACCATCGACGACTGGTTCAATATTTACAATTTTGGTAGTCTCTTTTGGAGATTTTGATTTACTTGGTGTTCGCTTTCTTTTTCGGCTATCCTTTAAAATACAAATAATAGTAAGTTGTTATTGAGAATAAATAGTGATATGTTATAATTAATCCAAGAACTGTATAAACTATTCGATTAGATAAACCGACGGGAGAAATAACAATCTTCACGGATGTGCTGTACTTTGGCATTTCGTGTTGGACAAGTCTTCTAGCGTTGGAACGCACTATTTTATTATTGCACGTGCAATGTACGCAATATTGTCATGCGACGATATAGTCGATCGGAAGAATTTCACCTAAGTTCCTGCACGCTCTCGAAGGAATTCTGTTCGAGTTCGATTCAGATTCTTCAAGTGAATGTGGAATTGAGGTCAGGGAGGAATTCTAAAGAAATCCAGGAATAATGCATTTATTAGTGTGAAGAGAGTTTTCATGTTGAACGTGTCGGAAAGACAAATTGTTAGAAATTAAAACGGCATACGCTGCATAAAAATATGACCTTAGTACAATTTTAAATTCAAAGCGGTGCCCGACTAGTGTAGCACATTGTCTTTTGGAGGTTATCAATAAAGTTGTTGTCAGCCATTGAACACATAATGAATTTACATCATCAAATCAAGCCTCAATCTCGCAAGTATACCCATAGATGCTGAATAATATTATATTGTACCGGTCAGTAATTTTCTCGAATAGACTTCAGTATGTTTTCTAAAGCAGTTCGAACTCTGCTTATGGTAGTGGTAACTAGAAAGCGACCATCAACGCGAAAGCTAGCCTTCTTTTTTTTTTTAAATCGTCTCACAAATATATTGCCCGTGTACTGGTGGGATCGTAACTCAAATGAAAAATAGTAAGGGCTATACGTACAGGCAACCAAACAACAAGCACCCACTTGACGCAGTACGATTGGATAAGAGTCACGGCATTTGAAGAGGAGCTTCAAACAGCTGAGGCAAGTCATCACGAACCTAATACGGTGGTTCGTACTGGTAATAGATGCCTCCTAAAACCCATTTGAGGAGAAAGCTCTATGTATATACAAAAACAGAGATTAATTCCTGATTTATAGCACCAAATCTTCAAGCCGCCAAGAACGTTCAAAAACCTGAATCACTCTTCTGTGCAATAGGTAGAGCTGCTAACAAGATTAGACTACCTTTTTAGTGCACCGAGATTAAAGCTTTTTGGAAGAACTGTAGATAAACCTACTAAGCCTACTGATTGACATATATAGGTTTTCCAGAAAGATTGGAAAGGTCAAGGGCCTCCTCCTCGTTATCTGGTTGGTCCAAAGCTGCATCGCGTCTGGTAGCCCTAACCGAGGACGCTGGCAAACCCAACGTGGGTTCAAGGCGGAGGTTATAGCAATCAAGAAAGCCTTATCTCAGCTAAAATGGAATATTGCCATCTATACGGATAGAAAGACTGGTATTAAGTCCCCGGACTTGGTCACTTACACGCTGGGCAATTCAACATTCACACTGTATGGCTGATGAACTAGTTATGCGTTGGATCCACTGTACGTATATTGTTACTCAAGCGGGATGCTATCAGCATAACTAATCGCAGACGGTGGATTATATTACGTGTCAAGTTCATATACAGATTTGGGGTAAAGTGGGTTAGAAACATTCAAGCAAAACATCATAAAAGAAAGCTTTCGCATCTGCTTATTCGGACTAGGAAACCCATTCGTATTCTGCGATAATATGAAAGGTGGGACTTACAACGCCGTTTCCGCAGGCAATTTGTTCGATTGAGAGAAGCTTTTCATGACAACTTTACTCTCGAATGTCTGTTAGACGTGAATGAACCTTTTCTTTTGGTTTTTCCGGGACTGGAATCGTGTTTCCAACTCAGCGATCGGGCACTTAACCCCTGAGCCATGGTGGCCACGGTAACCGAATGAATGTGTGCGAAGATAGGTACTCGACTGACCGTTTGGTAATATACGCATGTATGTAGTTACAAAGGCCGTGCGAAAATATGGATTAAGTACCAGAGAACATGTTAGACTGTAAACATCTGCGAATATAAATAGTAGCAGGGTTTGTAGTGTAACTTTGAGGAAATATTGATACTGGCTGACACACGGTCACACATTCAAACGGTTATTTTGCACCTACGTAAATTTCCACAAGGTCAAATGCCTATCCTGTACTGTAGCCTTTTCATTTTACTTGAATATATTCCAAAAATGTAATCACGTCTTCATAACCTGTCTTACATTTTTGCATATTACCCATTATGGGGCCGAATAAATACATAATTCAAATCTTTCGGCGGGAAGACTATTTCACATTTTCAATCAGCACAATTATACCTCCATGCCTGGTTTTGTACCAGTTCCCGCCCAAAATCATAACAGTCCCAGCCAAAAACGTCAAAATTCAACTTCACTCACCATAGGTACGTAAACAGATGAACGAAAATTAGCCAATCGAGGGTCTTCGGTCTCTATGGCTAAAGCAGCTGCTGCAGCATCTTCCTCTTGCAAAAGGTCCTCGAAAACTTTAAAATACTCCCATTTTATTTGCTTATTCGTAGAGTGGCGCTTCCTTTCTTTTACCTAAACACAACCGTAACAAAATAAAAAAACAATCAAGTCAAGAGAAAATGGAGGGAACACTATACTATCCAACTTGTCACTTTGATACCTGATAATAGGTGGCTTTTAGGTTTCGAAATTTCTTGTCCAGCAATTCGGGTATGATTTCATAGCCATTTTCATGAAATTTATCAGCAATTTTTATCCACAAATCTTTTTTACGACTCCCTGGATTACGGAACTCCTCTTTCATATCAAGATAGCTGTTGATAAGAAGCCAATTTGCTGAATGAGTCCATTTAAATTCTGTATTTTCTGGATAAAAGGAAAACAAAGCAATATAAAAATTTGTTTCTTCTGCTTGATTTTGGACAATGCACATATACTTACGAAACGATCCACAGTCGACGAATTGATTTGACATTTTACTGTTTTTTTTTTTTGTTTTATATCAGCGATTCAATGAAAATTGTTGACAAACAAATAAAATAAAGCGAAATTTTCACGAAACTCAATCCATCTATCATCGCTGAAAAAGCGCAAGCAGAATGACAGCTTCGTTTTCCTAGCAACAAAATGGCACTTCGAAAATTCTATGTTCTGCGTCGGTGTCGTTGTCAGTAGGGCTGTCACGGGATCGTCGTCAGGGTTGCGTAAATGTCAACAAATAAAATAATAACAAAAATGTACAAAAGGAGCACCTAAAGAGGAAAGTAATGCATTTTTTAAACTAAATTTGTTGCTTATTTTTCATTTTGTCGTTTTCGAGCGATCTCAATTCATTCCCTTTTTTCTCAATTCTTCTTTCATTCGTATGAGTGATTTCTTTTCTTTATCGTTTTTCCATGTTTTTTGTATTCTTTTGTTATACTCGTGACAGATTAAAACAGCTAATTCAGCTTAACACTGATAGCGATCAAGAAGTCGGTTTGTCGTCAAACAATCTCGACGACCAGGACTCTGTGTTCCATTGACGGTGGCAATTATTTCAACTACAAAAAAGCAAAACATATTTTTTGATTAATAATGTACACTTTAATTATTTAGGAATTCGCAACATGAAAAATATGTGAATTCTGTAAAGAATTCTCCAGGATAGTGGCAGTTTTATTCCCTGAAAACTCGAAAATACATCTAGTGGACGATGACAATAGCTTACAAAGTGTATTGTGTATAGTGTTATGCGTAAGCCGTCGTGAGCATAGGCTCGCGAACGTCGAGATTGTCTCCGGGGTAAAGAAGCGTATAACCGGGTTTTTTATCGGGCACTTCAGATATTTATTCCAGATTCGAACATAAAAGCAGGATATTTTTTTTTTGTTTGGTATTGCGTCAAAATTTATTAAGGTTTTTTATTTTTGTTTAGTTTTCAAGAGATGAAGAGGAAATAATGTATTATTATTAATAAAATAATAAAAAAAATATACGTAAGATGTAGCGAGAGAACATCTTTTTCTATTGAGTATTGACGTAATTAAAAGTCAAGTTAGTTATCAACTAAACTGTCAATTTTTTTAAAATTAGGTCGAGTCCAAATGTAATCCTAGCGGTAAAGTTTTAAGGTTTATGAGAGGGTTGAATACGCTATACGAATTGGTTTAAATTGTGACAGACCTGATTTTTTTTTTTGCTTCTCAAAAGACACGATGTTTAGCGGCAACAACAAATTCCCGTCGTCTTTAAAAGATAAAGAAAAACCCAACGACAATGGGACAGTATAGAAAATGTATTTATGCACTGGTTTATAGAGTGTCCATACGTCAGGCTTATTTGTGTGCGTGTTTCGATACTTTGTCGTTTTTGTTTAGTTTTTATTTAACTTTGTTACCTATATATAACTTTTCTTCACAAACCGTATAGCAAGTGAGCTACAAACCGTATAGCAAGTGAACATAAGACAGCGAATTGTGATATTGGAAAATTGAGCAGAGAAGAAAACATCCATGAAAAGCTCAGTTGGTAGAGCGTTGGTGGCTAAAAGCATATCTGTCACGGGATCGATCCCTGGCCTTGGATTAAATGTTTCCTCTTGGTGCAATTTTCAAAAATGTTTAATTTTTTAAACTGACGTAAGTTCATTTACATGCATATGTATATTGTATCCTAAAATATTTCATTAAAATAAAAGTATTTTTTTGCGAAATGTATTTAAAGTCCAGTACAAGCCTACATAAAACTATAAAAATAGTATAAAAACCTGAATGGAAAATATTTGTTTTTTCATTCACAAATATCCAAGTGTGTACGTATTTTCGAGCAAATGTAAATTGCATTCTTATTGAGAAGTAAAATTTTACATAATAAAAATTTTCTAGGGAAAATATCAGACCGTGAATAGATACTTAATGGATGCTTGCGAATGTATTTTTTCTGGTGTAGGCAAGTTTGTACTTTTTGTAGTCAGCAAACAAATGTTTCTCAAAACCAGGAACAACTTTCAATGTACATATTTTTGTTTTTGTATATTGGAAAATTTATGTTTGCGGGGAAATGTATGTAGGTATCTACTAGGTTTATAATAGCACGAAAAATGTTTCACAGTCAAATCGCCAAAAACAGTACTTAGATAAATCAGATGCGAAATTTTTATTTTTTATTTTCGATAGAGCACTGACGACTTCTGCCAATTCGCACGTATGTAACTTGAACCTAGACGTTCATTATTTCACTGCCTTGTCGACATTTCTTTTCGTACACAATACGTATTATACATATGTTTTGTGTACAACACAAACAAAGCAGCCCACAAAAATAAAGCAAAGACGCAAGATACGAAAAGAGATAAAGAGAACACAGAAAAAGTTGTTATGATAGAAGCAGATTAATGCTACAACAACAACGCCAACTTCGACAGCAACCTTCACAACGACAGTGAAAGTCGGGTGAATCAGATTAACATAACAACAGCATTAGCGCTTGTACACTGGGCAATGTTAAAACCGTTGAATTAATAAAATATACACTGCAAATTTGCCGAAAATACAAATCAATTGCGAGAAACCCCTATTAAAAAAGGTATTAACACTATACAAAATATTATCCAAAGATTTATGAAGATGAAAATCCGAGGAATACATACATAATTATTCACATCAGAAGTGAATGTTTGTTTTTGTTTTTCCCGATGTACGATGCTGTCACTCCGATTTCAAAGTATTCCAATGTTTCCACCACCAAAAGATGGCTTTGCTAAGATTGTAACATTTGAACAACAACAGCGATTAGGTCTAACATTTAATTTGCTGTTGGTGTGGTCAAATATGTTCTGCTTAATTGAAAACCATTGGTTCTAAAAATCTCGCTGCGGCTGTTAAGGTTGCTGTTGCTGTGTCAATCTGTATTTTGCTTTACGATTCGAATATCTGTTCGTGTTTGACTTTCCCCCACCCGATCAAGAAACATACTAACTTTGTCGTACCGTGTTGGCGACAAGTCAACAAAAAGTTCACGAAATTTGATCGCGTAGCTTTCTTGTTCGAAAGAAAGAAAGTTTTAATAAAATGTAAAGCAATTTGTTCTAATTAA
This sequence comes from Pocota personata, assembly GCA_963082735.1. Lineage (NCBI taxonomy): Eukaryota > Metazoa > Arthropoda > Insecta > Diptera > Syrphidae > Pocota > Pocota personata. The sequence continues at coordinate 256,172,296 of OY720429.1, read as the reverse complement.
ATCATGTCATCTTATTCTGCTAAAGTCAAAACATACATAGAAACAAAATTGACAATAAAAATAAAGAAACAAATTTCTGAACAAATTCTAAAATCGCAGATCAAAATCTGAAGTACCCAATCGAAAAACATCTTTTTTTTTTATTGTGATTTAAAAAATATTTTTCTGTCAACTTAGTCTCAAACATGCCCTAAAGCTAATTTTCCGCTAACAACTAAGCAGTAATCAGAGAACAAAATGTTTTCGCTACCGTTAGGAGAGTGCATGGAGCTCAGCCATTGCACAAGCACCTTGATATACATTCCTTTCAGTAGCTGTTGAATATAATGCACCTTTTCTCACCACAAATGAAATTTAATTTCAATTGACCTCATCGCTGTAGCAACTTGCTGCACTGAATACTTACTTTTGTACCGCTTCGAAATACCTATGGAACTGCTAATGGAGTGTGCCTACAAAATAAAGTAAAGAATCGCTTAAGATGAAGTAAACTGAACTCTATGAATGTGCTGGTTTAGTTCGCTCATCGCTCGATTCCATCGCTACATGAATTTTAAAGTGAAGAATAAGTGCTTCATCGAATCGATAACGTAAGCATTTTCTATCGGCCATATTAAGTAATTTTTTAAATCAATAGCGCGGCACTCAAACTTTATAAACAAATAATTAATGTTTATTCAAGAAAACTTAGAAAAATGATCAGAGCATAATTTGAAATAAAAATGATTGCTAGATCCGTTCTGTTGAGCATTAAGCGATAAGTGTCCAAGCGGTGCAAATCATCGTGTTCCATCTGAACCGACTGAATGCCAAATGTCATTCGGTGTTTGTCTTTAGCTTGGTTTGTTTGCTCTTTTTGAGTGTTGTGGAGAAAAAAAAATGGTAACATTTTCGAATTATTTTGTTCGCATTCTTCATAAATCATAAAATAAACCAGGTTGCAAAAAACTGGACATATGATGAGGGAAAAGCGTTGATTGCTGCTTATGACCAAAGGAAGGAAGAATATTTCTGTACGAGAAACAAAAAAGATTTTTGGAAGGCGATTCTGATGGACCTAGAGGCCATGGGGGTGCTTGTAAGTGTTTATATCTCGTAAAGAACGAGTTAATAGTAGAATGCGTATTTTTAGGCGACACCTACGACTCCAGAGCAGGTTGAGGTAAAGTGGAGAACGCTCTATCGTGCATACAAATCCGTCAAGGACAGGGGTAAAGGACCAAATGCTACAAAGTTTTTGTTAATGAATGAAATGGATGCAGTTTTCCATAACAAGTATCGGATTTCTTCTCCGAATTCTGTGAAGTCTGAAAAGTGCATCCGTTCTCAGCCAATAATATGCACAAATCCGCAAACAAAAATCGAAGGAGAAACTCTACTCGATGTCAGAAAGCAATTTTACAAAGCAAGAATAGAAGAGAAAAGAAAGGCACGAGAGTTCTTACAGAGTTATTTAGAAAGAAAGGAACAAAATAGAGAGCAGAGGCACATCGAACTTTTGGAAGCTCTAAGTACCTGTTTTCACCATGGAGTATGTAGTACGCGTTTTCCTGCCGAAAGTATTCAAGTGTGTAAGCGAGAAATCGACGAGAGCTAGTGGTTATATTGGAACCATTGACAGCATACATAATGTGGACTGCCGGCAGCTAACTTCACGGTTTCAACTAGCCTTTGTTTCAGAGTGGAAAGCAGTGGAAACATAAATTTTGTTTGTACCGCAACTAACTTAATGTACAGGTAGAAATATTTGAAATGACATCTACTGGGACCACAATGAAAGCCATTTAAATTTGAACGTATTTTTCTTGCAATTCGGGGTCATTTCAATATGGCGTGTATATATTTCACTCTGCTGCTGTGAAACAAATGATCTAGTAGTTATGTTTGCACCATTTAATCAAGATTGTATGAAAATGGTATTCCACTAGTAGTCCATACATAGTAGGTCTCTTCCCGTACTTGACCGAGTTGCGATTTTCTACGAAATTTGACGAAAATTTCGTAGAAATTCGCAATTCTGGTCAAGCACGGGAACAGGCCTAGTATATCAAAATGAATCAAATACTAAAGATTATGCCTTGCGCACGTCGGCCATGTTTATATGACGTCACACGCACGTAGCACGCACCAGGACAAAAGGCGTAATTTATCGAAAAAACGTAGTCTCACAATCGTACCACATGACATGGGACAACTTAGTGAAAGAGACATATACGATGAAAAGAAAATATATATTTTCCAGTTTTAGCGGAACGTAAAAAAGAAGCTTAATATCTTTAAGTCTTCTCTGATCAATAGCCTAGAAGGAGAAATTAATTTCATTAATATCGGTTAAATTTGCGACGGTTTCAGTTAGAAAAGGAAATGCCTTCTATACAAATTTCTTGTTAGCTACTCGCTTATGACGTTATGTGCAGAGCAGTACAGAAGTTGAACTCGGAATGGCATAATCTGTAGTATTTGATTCATGGTATGTCAATGGTTAAAATGAGCTTGGCTGTTTTAATGCACCTACTTCCACTTGACCACCATGATTTTCGTTCAACTTAAGTTCTTGATATCGATCTGCAAAATAAAATAAGTGTAGTTTTTTTTTTAGAAAAAATCATTGGTTTATTATTCAAAATTATTAGTTATGAATGTCCCGTGCATTTCTAAAGTTTTGCATTCTCGCTTTTTTGTCAATTGTTACTCGTCTGATTCAGATGTTAAAGGTGATTCCGCTGAGGAGTCAGGCTTACCGATGGGAAATTCTTAAAAGTCGGTCGGGTCGGGGACAAGAGTCCCTATAAAATATGTAAGTACATACACATATACATATAAATAAAAGTTAATTCACGATAAAAAACGACTGGGTAGCACGTACTTGCACCTATATGTTGTTCATTCGCAAATTACTTGTATTTGAATTTTAAATGAAATCGTTAAAAAAAATGTTTTCTTTTTTTTTGAAAATTTTCCAAAACTTGAAGAATATTGACCTATGTCAAATGTTTTTTGGATCTACTGATATAACGTAAAAATAGAACCAATAAAATTCAATGTGAGATAGTTAAGAAAAAATAAACTATAAACATTTCATTGATCTTTATACAAAAAAAAAATAAAAAATATTCTTTGGTTCAATTTTCGGTAAACAAAATAAATAGCACACTTTACGAAAGTTCTCTCAATTTAGAAAAATAATAAAGAATATTTAGACGGATAGACTTTATTTTTGATGACTGCAGTACACCGACGGCACATTGACGATACCAGGGCCTGACACCTTTTTATCGGTTTTGCACTCTTAGCGCGCTGAATTTCCACCCAAGGTAGATACAAGTTTTTGGCCGCAGATCTGTCGATTGCTTTGCCTATGTTGCTCCACAAGTTCTCAATCGGATTGAAATCAGAGGACTTAAAAGGTAAATTTCCTGTCTCAATAACCACTGCTTCACAGATTTAGCGGTATGCTTCGTGTCATTCTCGTGCTGGAATTTCCCTCAATCCGATAAATTGGGCCAACGTCACACAAAGAAAAGAAATCCCATACAAGGATGTTGCCTCCACCATGTTTCGGCGTTTTTATGGTATATTCAGGATTGAACTCCTGGTTGATCCCGCGCCTTTCATATTGTTTCCATCTGATTCGAACCGAATAAAATTCGATTATCGGTCCTCATAATATTTTGCCACTAGTTGGGTTCCTTATTAACGTGATCATGTGAAAACTCTAAACGGCGTGATAAATTACGTTTTGCACCAATGGTTTCTGTCTGGCAATCCGTCCAAAGAATTTTTTTCACGGCGACGATTTTTAATTGTGCTCATTTATATTTAGCTCTTCTTTATTTTTTTGCTTTATTTTAGGAGCTGTCAAAAATGCACAGAGTTTGCTCAAACGGACAATGGTTGAGTCGGTTCTAGAGGTGGGCTTTTGCGTCATATTCTTGCGTACTTTGTTTCGGACCGACCTCATTTCTTTGAAATGTTGGATTGCATTAATTACCTTTTTCCTCGAGCACTCACGCTATATGGGAATTTGAGAGCCCTTCATTCTTATAGGCATGGATTGATATCCTTATCTTATAGTGTCGTTGATATACCAAATTCATTATATATTCGTCATTTCTAACAAAATATTCCCTTTATTATCACTTACCTTAATAATATCAGGAATTCGAGTTAAAATGGACAAATAAATTTAAATTGTCCACACTAAATCTACCAGCCTTCACAAAATGATCCTTAGTTTTAAAAGTCAGGGATGCTTTAAGCATTAACATGTACCGTTACTTTACAGGGAGGTCATACATTATAAGACATAAAACTATTTAAGCTTAATGGAATATACATGTCATTTGGAGCATAACTAATGGATACCATATAAATGTGCTATTTATTTTGTCGCCACTGTAGGTGCAAATGAAAAATAAAATATAACTTCAATTAAAGTGTTTATTTCAAAACAAAGAAAACGAAAAACACCATTTGGTTTTGGTCGGCTTCGCATGACAGGAAGGATATATGTAAGTATGTAACCCTGCTAGTTTTGTAAAAAACGGCCAAGTCCTTTAGTACAAAAAATCCTGTTACTATTCAGCTGCGTAAAGGAATAAGATATAAAAGCGTGCCAAGTTCATCTGTTCCAATGCTTTTCTATATAAAATTTCCTACATGTCCAAGTCTATTTATGTACATGAATAGACTTCAAGTTTTTATGTTTACAGGAAGTACCCTATAGGTTTTGATGATCAGTGTGTCGATCAGTCTGTTAGTAAGTTCCAAAATTAGCGTTTTTTTAAGTCTTGGAACTTGAAATTTGGTATAATTGTTTTGATATAGACGCAATGAGGGAGAAATGAATGTGAATAAATATGAAAAAAAAGAAGTATTTTGGCGAAAAAAAATTATTTATTATAAAAATAGGCCCCAAAATCGCGAATATTTTCAAAAAGGGTGCAAAATCCACTATTTCCGGAATGTGGTCACCCTGGGTCCTGACGTTCAAAAAGGGTAACACATAAATTCTATAAATTATAATCATTATTTCCACCTCCGCTATTTATCGCAGCACTTCTTTTTGTCAAGTTTTCTATTTCTAGCTTTAATTTGGCAATCATCAATGGCTGGATTTTTCTTTCCTTTTCTATGCAAATATCAATATACTCCGCTTTCTTTCGAAAATATTCAGTTTCTGCGCGAATCCTATCCGATTTCAATACATCTAGTTCTTCATTATCTCTCTCCAAGTTTCCTTCATCAGTTTTACTTGAGCTGTGCTGGTAGTCTCCCACGAGAAAATCTGGAGCGTCATAAGGAACCTCGATGGACTCTATCTGATCCACTGTATCTTCGTAGAGATATTTTGCTTCCAAATACTCTGCTGACATCTGTAAACAACCAACTGTTACTAAACCGTAGTTATGCACATACATACTTCAAACTACATACCGTAACTTCTTCAGGCTTAACACTATTGCAATCATCATCGTAATATATCTCTTCAACCTTTTCCAGATGAGTTACCTGTCGGTCTTCGACTTTCTTCGTTTGTGTACGGGAATCTAATTTCTCACCCAACGCAGTGACTTTCTGAGTTTAAATAACTTCAAATTATAATTTCCACTGTCATGCAAGTGCTATAAATTTTCAACAAACCTCACTTGCCGTTGGAGTTCGAAACACAATAATGTCATCTAAAAAACTCATGTACTTGTACCAAGCCAGTACTGGTTCATAAAGATGCTTCTCCAATCCATCTCGTACTTTTTTCTCACTTGCTATGACTTTTCGGCGTTCCAGTAAATAAGTTGCTCGCAAGGAACGAATTTTTCTTTTAACTTCAACTGGTGTAATATCAAACATTTTCGCAATTTTTGACAAAACTGTATGCCGCTTGTCTTGTCTACGAAAGTCTGGGGTAGATATGTTCCACAGGCAGTCGTTCTTTTGGTAGAGATCGATCAGTTTTACAATTTTAGCGTAATTAAAAGTTCGGTCTTTCATTTTTTCCTATTTTCAGAGTATAAATAATTTTTACCACCACTTTCGGCTCTTGTTCGTCGTGCTTCAATTGCTTCATTTATGACAGCAAACTGGTCATGACAGACGGCGGGCAATTTCTACTGTCGCATGTACTGCTCTGACAGTTGTAGCGGCGGTAGTATTTCGAAGATTGATTGGATGCGTTCAAAGGGTGGTCTCGTTTGATAAGTATTTCGAATTTTCGAAATATAATTTAAAAAACCACGAAGCAATAAATACAGTTGGCGATTTAAAAAAAGTCATCGTAGACGATTTGTGAGAACTTGATGCGAAAGTAAATGGAACTGATTTTTAAAGAACGATGGCCTGGAGATTATTTTGAAATTGGGTATCGGTAGCTGAAGAGAAACTCGAAATAAGTGTTAACATTCTGGTAATGGGGTAGAGGTAGAGTTAATAATTCTTGGAGGAGTAGCTACATTAGCAAATCACTACCAGCGCGTTTATCGATCGTATATACATATGTACTTCGTTAGAGATTTTCAAACGTGCAATGTCAGCAGCAGCAAGAGCGGAAGATTTTACTTGACTACAGATTACATTCTCGATATCCTTGGTTTCCCCAGATTTACTTACTATACTTTTGATGGTGATGCAGTCAGGGATATCTGTGAGAGGGCTTTGCTTTTGAATTGCCTCCATAATGGTTCTTCGTTTGGTCTCTGCGCTGTTGTCATTATTTGAATTTGTAGCGGAGCCCATATAGAGAAAGTCCTTAACTACTTCAAAATTCTATGTGTTTGTTGTGATGTTCGGTCCAAGTCGTCTATTTTGACTGTCTTTTTTTGATGCCAGCTAAACCCACTTTCGCTTCAATACTCACGAAAGCACCACTGACAGACTTTTGAAAAATCGTGTCCCTGAGGTTAGATTGAGAATTTTTACAATACAAAATTCTATGTGTCTTTTGTGATGTTCGGTCCAAGTCGTCTATTTTGACTGTCTTTTTTTGATGCCAGCATATATTTTGTTTTGCCTTCGTTGATCGCTAAACCCACTTTCGCCGCTTCTGTTTCAATACTCACGAAATCACCACTGACAGACTTTTGAAAAATCGTATCCCTGAGGTTCGATTGAGAATTTTTACAATATTTTCAAGAGTGATGTTAAAGAAATCACGTGAGAGAACGTAATCCTATGGTAGTCCTTTTCTTACATTTCCTTTACCGAATTCGAAGGAGAAGCGTGCATTCTCTATCGTCATTCTGCAATGTCGGACGAGTTTGTCAGGAATACCAAAATTAGACATATTTGCTGAGCAGTATCATCTAGTTGGAACTGTAGATGCCACCGTACTTGATACTTAAAATATGGGGTTCACCCCTTGCAGGCGAGAGTAGGAGTAGGTAGACAGAGTTGGCTTTGGAAAAAACGTTAATATACGTTTATACATACTTATGTACTATTTTAACAAGTTTTCAATAACCAATACTGAAATGGGCATAAATTAAATACAGACACGCCGTTAAAAATGCGAATGATATTTTATGAGTATAATCTGTTGCAATTTACATTATTTCTATTGAATGAATCATTTAATTGAATTGAGTTCACCACTATTTTTTTTTTGCACAGCAGCCGGCTCTTTTTAATTATTTAGTTGAATTATTACCGACTGGTCACGTTATGAATGAGCATATATTCCCTCCGCCCGTCCCTTTTATAAATGTAAAATAAATATAATAATCATGACTGAAAAAATCCAGTGCACATTACATACATAGTATGCGAGTGCCTAGCGCGGTTTTAATAAATTTCATGATAAAACTCAATTTCATAGACAAATAACGACTGTTCGTGTGGTTAAACTGTTAATGCAATGCATTCGCTTTGGGCTAGGTAGACGAAAAACGCTTGAGAGCATTATTCGAGTCAGATTTAGCGGTCCACCGGCTTAATGGGAATTTAAATCCTCCCTCTCCTATTACTGGTGGTCTGGTAAAAGCAGATTGATTAATGTCTGTTTGGTAAATTAATTAAATACAAATAAGCTGATTCATTCTATTTCGGGGAGAAAGTTTGTACATCCGAAAGAGATAAAAATGGAAAATTTTAATCGAATTTAAGTTGCAAAATGACATCATTTATCCATTAAATACATAAGTTAAGATATTGGGGCAACCAAAGGAAACAGCACAATGCGTAATAATGTTTAGATCTATAGGCCCATATCATACTTCACAAAGGATGCTTATTCCCTAGGATACATATAAACGAATTCTTAAGAGAAAAACAAAAATCGACAAAAAATAGAATTATAACGACCAAGAATTCATAAGAACTTTCCCTGCAGGTTCACTCGACTCTAATGCAACGTCACATTCTGGCATTTCACATTGTGTGTTGTTTGGAATTTTTCAATATCGCGAATTCACCATGCAGCGCAGCGCAATGCTCTGGCAACAATGAGAAATGTTGGGTGCATCATGCATTTGGAAAGGGGGTTCTGGTTTTCCACATATTTCTCAGGTAAAAGGAATTACGAGTATATGTATTTATATCACAGCTCAAGTTTACGGGAAATTAGTCAGTACACTCCTGACCTTTGTTTACGGTTAAACCTATTGTGATATTGGTGTACCTTAGATAGGTATAATTTCAGAGGGCGCAAAAGGGTGTTTTGATCAGTAATATTAAGAGGCTATCTGGAAGTTTAGAACCTTCACTGCGTGTAATATGCCAATAAGGTTTTTGATCTTTATAGCGTTAAATTGCTAGAGTTTCTAAAGGTAGTGTTTAGAAAGTGTTTTGATGGAAAACTCATAAGGCATAGATGTCTCTACTATACTGGATTTGCGTTTTCCTCGGGCACTATTTCACTATCCTCGTCTAAATATGGATACATCTAACTTTGAGTGTTCGCAGCATTTGTTTGTATGCCTCATCTGTCAGCATCTTCCCTCAGGTAATGTTGGGCAGGGCTCTGAAGTAATGGTTTTACAGGACACTAGACCCCATAATGGGCCCATCGCAATCTCTGGGCAACTAGCTAGTAACTATGTTCAACATTTGTGCGAATCTAATTGCTGCAGAAGAAATTGCCTAAAGTGTTTCGCAATTTATATCAGTAATAATGATAAATTGCTAAGGGTCTTCTTGTTGACGTTTCTAGAACAGGGCATTTGCACGGATAATGAGTGAACGTTTTTTTCTTCTCCTTTTATTGACAGCTGTTGTAGAAACAATTATTTTAGTAAAAAAAGGCTTATTTGTTTATAATGCACTGCCCTGTAAAAACTTCAATTATAAATCGAAATCTAGACGGATCTGCCAAAGCACACGCTGATATTTTTTCAGCATCTATTTGCCATTGTTGTGGCTTCAGTTTCTGGGTGGAATGTTGTTGATTTTTTCCTTCGACTAACGACTAAAATGCTTTAAGCTTACAGGTCAATAACTATAAGCTTGTAAGTAAAGGGTGTCCTAAAATTCACGCAAGATTTGAATTTTGCGCCATTTGTGCGGTAAAGTGTTGCCAACGATAAAAAAGACATCGTAACAGCTGACAATTCAGGGTTATTAAAAATGGAATGCTACATGAAGAACAACGCGTTTTCATTGTTGAGCAATATTTTAAATATAATGAAGGTTTGGCAGCTACAGTTCGGAATTTTCGTACAAAATATGATCGGAATAGTAATTTAACTTCATCAACTGTGAAAAGATTAATTCAAAAATTCAATTAGACTGGATCAATTAGTGATCTTAGACACTCTGTCCGTCCTTCAACAAGTCGTTCAACACAAATCATCGAAGTAGTTCGTGAGAGTATTGTTGAAAGTCCAAGAACATCAATTTGGCACCATGGTCAAGAATTGGACATTTCGAGAAGTTCTGTACAGCGTATTCTTATGAAAGATTTGCATCTTCATGCATACAAAGTGCAATTGACTCAAGAACTGAAGCCTACTGGCCACGCACAGCGAAGAGAGTTTGTTGAATGGATTATGGAACAACAACAAGTGGATGCTGATTTTTCAAACAAAATCATCTTCTGCCATGAGGCTCATTTTCATCTTAATGGCTTTGTTAATCGTCAAAATTGTCGAATTTGGGGTTCATATAATCCACGATTGGTTATTGAGAAACAAATGCATTCACAACGTATCACTGTTTGGTGCAGATTTTGGGTTGAAGGCATCATCCATATTTGAAAATGCTGCTGGTCAGGTAATAGCAGTTCATGGTGCTCGTTATCGCGACATGATAATCTAGTTGTTTGTGCCTAAATTGCAAGATATGGATGTGAACGACATGTGGTTTCAACAAGACGGTGCCACATACCATACAACCCGAGAAACAATTCAATTACTGCATGAATCATTTCCTGATCGTGTAATTTCCCGTTTTGGTGATCAGAATTGGCCGCCTTTCTTTGGGGTTTTTTGAAGTCTAAGGTTTAAGCCAACAAGCCCACGACTTGAAATAGCAAATTGAGCGCTATATCAACGAAATTCAGCCAAATTTAGGCAAAACGGTCATGGAAAATTTAGACAAAAGAGTGCGTATGTGCAAGCAAAGCCGTGGAGGCCATTTACATGATATGATATTCCATACATAGCCCTCTACTGTATACTTTATGAATCAATAAAACATTTACAATTTTTAATTAAAAACCTGTGTTTTCTATCAAAATTATTTCTTGCCCCAATTTTGGGACACCCTTTACAATACAGGAATTACATGAAGTTATAGAACTAAAAGTCTCTTGACATAAACCCTTCAATTAAGCGATTTAATAATTTTGGGACTGAGAACATGCTTTTGTACAAGTATTTCTACTCTTGTAGAAATTTCACTTATAGATGTAGTTACAAGACCGTCACTAATAATTTTGTCCACGTACTTTTATAAAACAAAAGCTTTCACTGCAGTCGTAAATTTATTTGTAGTTACAATACGGGAATAGTAGTAGTTATTAGTCAATTGGTGATCTTTGTGAAACACAAATTTACCAATAAGTTAGAAGTTACTAGAGAATTTATAAATAATTATTAGTGTTGTAGTTTTATGCAATAGGTCCCAGAAGGTGTCACAGAAGCGAGACACCTCCCCTATAGCAAAAAATACGTCTCAATTGCTGGTAACAGCTCCAAAATGAAGTTTGGGTTTTCACATATGTATGTATTTCTGTAGATTCTATTCCATTTAGATGTGGGTCAGCCCAAAAGATAATAAGTTTCAAACTTTTTGGTAGCGATATAAAAAGTTTGAGAACCACTGCCTTATAATTATCCCACTTTCTACAGTTTTCCGTCTGCTTGATTTTTTTTCCAGCAAAACTAAGAAGTGAAACTCACTAATGTGACTCAAACCTTTAGTGGAGTTTCTTTCAAAAATAGTTTTTCTCTGTCTCATCAGATAACGAAATTGTTTCTTCTTTACATCTTCCTTCATTCTTCCCTCACACACAAAACCATATCCATATACGATGAATATTTTTTCTTTTTTAAAGTTCTTCACAAAGCTAAGGAATTTTAAGCATTAAGAGGACGAACACCGTAGACGGAATAAAGCAAATATACCCTCAGAATAAAAAGAAAGATCCGAAAAAGAAAAGCAGCGTACCTATGTATATATGTACGTACTCGTATATCTTTTTTGCAAGGAAAAGGAGCAATTCAATTTATGAACGCCGCGCTACCCAATGTTGCATGAGATAGGTAGCTCAACATATAGACATAAAATACATATATTCGTGAGCCATACCAAACGCCATCCAGAACTCCCGCCAATGCCACATGATTCCAACGTAGCAACAGCTGGCCGTGGTAGCAGTGGCGGTAGATTCCTGGTGGTTCTTCTTGCAAGTCGTTCTCGTCTATCCTCCCTCGCCTTTCCCACCGCCATGCTTACGTCTTCATGGTTGAGTGAATTTATTGGTTTTCTTTAAGTGCGCGACCAGGATAAGGGAACGACAGTTAAAATGAATGGTTTTGTTAACACAAGCCCATTTTAGAACGAAGGATGCACATACTGTACTGTACACCCCCATATCCACAGACACACACGCCAAGCAACCATCGGGATGGGATATGGCATCGAACTTACCTTACGTGCTCATGAGCTTTAGAGGTTATAGTTCTTGTTCTTGTTAGGCGTGACATGAAAGCAAGGGCTAAGCCCGGACTAAATAGTAGAAGATGTGCAAGTTGACTGAAAAACGGATTGTGGGGGGTAAACGGTAAACAGGGTGGTATAATGGCTCGAGTATATATGAACGAAGAAGAAAAGGATTTTTTGAGTGGTGTTTAATTACTCTCTTGCAAGGAGGAGAATGCTTTTGATAGTTGCGGTTTGTGTGCGGTGAGTCTAAAGGTATCATGTCAAAATTTTTTTTTAGGTTATTGGGTTACGGTGGGAGTGTGCTATGAGGCTTTTTTAGGTTTGGGTCAACAAGGTAGAAGTTGGGAGTGAAAGAAATGAACTGAAGTACTTAAAGCAAATTGAAGTGACTTTAACAGTGGATGTTGTTGTTGTTGTTGAAGAATACTTAAATGGTGGAAGCAATTTAAAGTTACCATTATATGGACTCTTAAAGTGGACACACACTTTCGGACCGAACTGGCGAACCTGAAATTAATCCAGACTGGATCACCAACGGATAATGCTAATTAACCGAAAATTGCAATTTTTCAAAATTGGTAAGGTAACATTGAGGTTAGAATTTGAAATTTCACCCCTGGATATAAGCCTGTTTAGGCTTCAGTCTGAGCTACAGATAAACGGACAGAATTGCGAAACTAACTTTCTCGAGTTTCTCTTTAATGATAATTTGTGCCAAGATTGATGAAAACATCGAGATTGAGATTTTCACGAAAACAATAGTTGGCTTTTATAGGAGACAGTAAACAAAATCTGGGGTGATTTGAAACTTGTATAAACCGTGTCGCTGGCTCCAGGGCACAGCCCACTTTCTCTGCGAATGCCTAGTCTCAGCAGAACTAGAATGACGACTCTCTCAGAACTTCTTCAACCACCTGGGTGAACTGTCAACGAAGCCACCAAAAACCATCTTGAAATTCATTCTGGATTCGGGGGGGGTCAGGGAGACCCTAAATTAACTAAGTAATTAATCCTCTATTCTCTCTCTTTTTACATGTAGGTACGACTTTTCTATCCATCCCACAACGAGGACCACAATAAATCCATGGAGTTGCGAGTGAGGTGGCATATTTTTCCGACAAGCTAACCTAACCTAATTATCATAAGTTTTGTTACCAGTTACGGTTATGGTGGCGCCGTCGGCGTCCTCAAAAAAATAAGGGCCAATCACTTTTTCACTGCAAATGCCGCACCAAACAGTCACTTTGAGGGATGCGGATTCTCCGTACCTCAGAAACGCAAATTTTGTTTATTCACATAATCACTTAAGTGGAAATGGGGTTCATCGCTTATTATGATTTTGGATACGAAATCATCCTCTTCTTACACCAGGTTTAACAGAGCATAGGAGTAAGTTAACTTCACTTGACGGTCAGCAGGCAGCAATTGGTGAACGGTTTGCACTTTTTAAGGGAACATCTTCAGGTCTTTCACCAAAAATTCGACGCAACGAACGTCTGTTGATGCCAAATTGTATGCATCGTTGTCCTCGGCAACTGCGGTGTTATTCTCGGCCGAACGAGAAATACGGGTCCGGCCACTTCTTGCGACATCTCTAGTGGACCCAGTTTGTACGAGACGCTCAGCCAAACGCTTAATTGTTTGCGCACATGGTGCTGGACGATGAGGAAAATGACGACGAAATTCACGCAGCTTTAAAACAACAGACCGGAAATTGGTCAAATAAGCAATAATAATAATTCCCCATTCTTCAGGTGTGTATCGCTCCATTGCTTGTTGTCAGTTGACAACTCTATCTGCCAACAACATAAATATCAAAGCACAATGACATTTGACGCCATTTGTAAAAATTATGGTACATTCATATTATGGCATTACTGCTGTCCCACATATTTTATAACATCTTAGGATATTCAAACAAAACTAACCGGCCTGCAGTATAGGCCAATCTGTTAAGCTCCGAAAAGTAATCACCACTAATTCACGGAGCAAGATGTAGTGGTATCATACCAAGAGCCTATGGGTGTCCCTGTCCACTACCTGTTTTTTGTAGTGGTTGGAGAACCTTAAAATTTTTGTTCCCCCTTATGTGACTTGAACCTGTATCGTTCGGGTCGCATGTAAGGTTGATGTGGTACTTCGCCATGGAGAAATGCCATCGAATGGACCACTTGAAACAAGAACGAAATTAGATTTACAGATTAGAATTCATGGAAAAATGTCAGCGGATCCATCGAAATCATCACTCTCACCTAAAGAAAGTGCCGACCATATCATCAATTCTGAAGTTTGTATGTTTTGACGAGAACCTACTTCCTTCACTGCATGATAATTCGACTACTGAGGATCCTGGATAATTGACTAGCGCAAGATAGCCTGGAAAATACATTTTTTTGCATCAGGAATTGATAATAATTAACCGGTGATGCTGCAAGAGTTGGAGGAAGTTGTTGTTGTTCGGAAGGATTTATAAGTCCAGTCTCAAAGGCATTGTGTTAGAGTTCGGTGGTCTGTGTTTGTCGGTGATGTGAATGGAGAAAACTATTTTGGATGACAGCACGCGTACTTACATGAAAAGTATTCTGATGGATTACATAGAGTAGTGCCCACAGTAGAAAAGTCGCTACAGCATTAGGAACTCAGCGTAGGGGTATTTTTGTTCATTCTAGGGTCGAACGGGCAACGAGAATTGTCACACATAATCATTACAAGTCGTGCAAACTATATCAGTGCAGGCGTTAAACGAAGAGCCACTCTTGCCAATCGCACATTCCGTAAATTATGAAGAGAACGAAGTAACAAAGCGGTTCCATGTTTAATTAACGAGAATATACTCTACTGTATCTACAAATTCATAAATGAAATCAAAAGCAAATAAATCATATCTATTCGGTTTTTCCTCCACTGAGTAACCTGGCCATGGAGTGATGTACATTTTGTTATTCCCAGTCATTAAGGTAAGATGAAACAAACTTCAGGCAATATAATCACTGACACGCACGAGCGTGACAAAATCAAGGAAAATCCGAATGACTACAACTTGAGCCTGCACACATTTACCGAACACCAAATTGACAGATAAAACTACGTCTAATCTGAATACCATAACTGTTGCAACACCGATTTTAAACTCGTAAAACTTTTATTAATCAAAACAAACTCTCCTCTATGGTTCGACTTTTACAATAAAAAACAACTATCAGGACCATGTAAACGAACTACTATGTCTCCTAAGGAAGGCGGAACCGTCGACATCATTCCTCGCATAGTTAAAAGGCTTATGTCCAGCGCCAGCCGTCAAACTTTCGTAATTAAGTAAAAGGGACTCAGCGAGAGACTGATAAAAGTCATCCTCCCTCTACTGGTTTTTCACCCCTCCACCCCTCACTCTGAAGAATTTCTTTCAAAGATAAGTTCCTTCGACGACGTAAGACGATGCTTTGGAATGGAACCTTCCCTAGACGTCGGGTGCTCGTGGGATAAGTTTTGTAATTTTTCGCAATTAGTCTTATGAGACACGTACCTACCATCAAGAAAGCTAACCACCAAAGAAGTAATTCTACAGCGACATCTTGGTGTGGTATCACTTGAATTCCACTCAGTCTACGATTTCTAAGGGATCCTCCCCCCATCACCAAAGGAGTGGACACAAATTGCGTTAAAGTTATGGCATGCCACAGATTGATGTCCTTTATGTGATTTCATTAGGAAAATTCTCTGAAACTGTATCTTATACTCGTCGTCGTTTGGTTTGGTCCTTCGTAATGCAGAACGCAATCACCTAACCACCCGCAGAAGGAGAGAAAAACGAGTTTTATTAAGTCGAGTGCATTAGAGATACAAATAAATAAATGAGCGGTCTATTGCCATATGACACGACGACACGGTACGCATGCACACAATTTGGCAAATTAATGGTTTGTACAACGGTAACCGGGTGCGGTGGAGGCACTGTCCGCTATCAGAATCGTCTTCCGTTTTTGGGGTAACCGAATGGTCGTACTGTGGTCACTAGCGCTGGCTACTTTTGAAACAGCACACATGGACAAAGTCATTTGCTTAGGAATTAATGGCCTGGTTATAAGTGAAATGGTTTGTGTTGCTGTTAATTACTACCGTGAGTGATGTTTGGATAAGATTTAATGGAATCCTTTGAACGGCTTATTTGACGTGAGATACAGCCACTTGAGTGCATTAGAGGACTCTTATTTATGGAGGTAGTTTTTGCTGTGATATTAAGTACTCAATGTAGGAAATGTGTCGTGTATGTTTTAATAAGGATTTTATTTATTGTTCTTGTAAAGGTATAGCTATGTATTGTAAGCTGTGTTTCAAGGTGACACTTTACATATTCATTTCTACCCACCAACCCCATGTACGTACCTCCTGTAGTCCGAGAATATATACGGGGATTAGGATTTATGTTTCATTCGGTCAATCGCCCGCCGGCTTTTATGTGAATTATATGAAATACACACATCTTGTCCTTTGCATAGAAGGTAGACACTCAACTGTGTCTGTGTTGTCCTTTTGTAAATAATTTAAAACGTTGGAAAAGGAAAATGATACTCTTTCGAAAAATCTGTTAGATAAAAACCATTATTTTGGCAATGAGATGTCTCTGCGAAAATTAGACCTTTTAAGGCCTCGTTAAAATAAAACCAGATTTCGCTTCGAATTGTGACTCAAACGACTGCAGATATAGAGTTTCAAGTTGACACCTCCAGCCATTTAGGTTTCTGTAGGTGGAACATATAGACAGGCACACAGACGGACAGACAGAGAATACAAAACAACATATCTAAAGTCCCCCCTTTGGTAGTTATGGTTTCTATTGCGAAAAGTTATTACACTTGCCTTTTTGCTGAAATTTGCATTCTGATCAAAAAGTACCCGGAATTTTCCAAACAAACCGCGCTTGAGATATTGTCAAAAACTTTTTTATTAGGTTGGTACATCTGTCATCTGGCGCTCAAATATCTGTTTGAGCGCCATTTGTTGGGAGTTTGTGCGTGATAGCTTTGCAAACAAGTCAGCGTTTGTTGTGTTGTGCGAATTTGTTGAATTTGTTGCAGAAACATCTTCGCTTTGATGTCGCTAAAGAAATGCTTTCTTTGGGCCAAAATGTTATCAATGGCATCATTACCGGTGACGAGATATGGGTCTATGAATATGACATCGAAACTAACCAACAATCATCGGAATGGCGCTTTTCAGACGAGCCAAAACCAAAAAAACCACGACAGAGACGATCCAAAATCAAGGCTTTGTTGACCGTTTTCTTTGATTGCCGTAAATAAGGAGTATTACGTGAGAGTATTAAAACACTTGAATCCAGAATTGTGGTGAAACAACTCGTGGTTTCTTCACCACGACAACACACCAGCACACACATCTCATCTTGTATGCGATTATTTGATCAATAGCAACGTTCATACTATTTCGCAAGCTTCGTAATCACCTGACATGGCTCCTCGTGACTTTTTCGTATTCCCACGACTCAAGTTACCATTTCGCGGAAAGCGTTTTGAGACGATTGAGGCGCTAAAGGAGTATTCGCAGAAGGAGCTAATGGCGATTCCAAAATCGGCCTATGAAAAGTCTTTTGAAGATTGGAGGAAGCGTTGGTATTGCTTGCAGTGGAGATTACTTTGAAGGGAATATAACGAATATCGATGAATAATTGAACCATTTTCGTTTTATTGAAGAATTCCGGGTACTTTTTGATAAGAAAAAAGTGCACGTCTGTACTTATCAGGAAAAAGATTTGAAATTTAAATAAAATTGTTAAGAATCCATTAAAATAATAAAAATAAAATAAAATTGAAAATTCCCCAAAACTTGATATGTCATAACCTATGCATGTGTCAAATATTGCTTAAATATCGATTTTGAATAAAATAGCTCGAGTTACGAGTATATTCGAAAAGCCATTTTTTTTTAAAAAACTGGTCAATAAATAAATAAAAAAAATATGAAATTTGATCAAAATCGTTGCAGCCGTTTTCGAACAAATCAACATTTTTCAAAATCTTCCATTAATAAAGTACTGTTAATTTTGGGGTTAGAATGAAAATTTCGATTTCGCCTTGATTTGTGAACTCACTGATGCGAGATATGATGTTTGAAGAAAATCCGCAGTTTAGGTAGTACAGTCAGACAGACAGAATACTTGCCCTTATAAAGGTTCAATGGCATACACTGTATTTCATAAATCAGTACTATTTTGTAAATTTGAGTGGTACGTATGTACATATATATATGCATATGATGCATACGTAGTGCGGTATATATGTTCTTCGATTAATATAAAGGGCGATTCAAGTGGAGGTTACAATCTAAGTCTAGCACTAGTAATGTCAAATATAAAAAGCATTGACATTTGTAATTATGGAGCGGTATGCGAGAGAACAATGCATTGTAATATCCGAAATGGAATAGCATCTTCACTTCAATGCATCCACAAAATGTCACTGCCTGGTGCATATTTTAGGCCTGCTGTGTTGTACTTCTTCGAAAATTCTCGTGGTGTTACTGTAACGGTAGATATATACTTATAACAACGATAATAGATTTTTTTTGGCACCAATTGGATGATATTGACGTGGAAGACATGTAGTTTTAATAATACTGTGCCATCTGTCACACAGCACGAGAAACAATGCAATTATTCCACACAAAGTTTTCCGGTCGCATCATTTCTCGTTTCAACGATAACGACTACTGTCGCATTTATGCTGAAAAGTAATGGCAAATTTCATCAAAAGGACGATACTACAAGGCTAGCCGTGGCATTCATTTTGCTGATAACATTTTTATGTTACATGTCAGATTCTCAACAATATACAGACATAAAAATATCAGCCTTTTATCGAAAAACTGTTTTATTTGAAATCTAAATTGTAACTTCCGATTGAATCACCCTTTTGACAAGTCTCAACAAATTATTCCTTGTGTTTCAACTTGTTGCATTTATCAGTTTACTTGTCACAGTCCTCAGACATGGTCGAAAAAGTAAAAGTGTGTTGTGAAATTTTTAATCTAAATGCAATGATAGTTTTCTATTAAGAGTAAACTTCTGCACATTTATCTCACTCTTTAGACAGTAAACAACTTGAAGAAAGCAAAGTTGATTTTTTTAAAAGAAACGCTCCCAAAAAGTGGGAGTGGCATTGCACAATGTATGGACGAGAATTGAATGCTTATATATTTTGTTGAAAAAGGATGGTTGTGTCTGTGGGTGGATTTTAAAAACTTTTATACTTGTACTGCTTCCGGGCTTTTAAAAGTTATGTACCAAATTTCATCTAAAATTACTGCAAAATAAGACTCAGACTTCTCAGTTCAGTTCAAAAACAGCGACGTTTTCAAAGTTGCGACTAGTTTTTGGAGCTTTGCAGTGAGGATCAGAAGGGATTTTTTGAATCGATTGTTACATGCGACAAAACTATGATCCTTTACTATGATCGAACATCCAAAAGGGATTCAATAGAGTGGAAGGATAAACTAGCTCCTAAATACCAAAGGTGACTAACAAGCTCACGATTACAATTTTTTGGGACTGTAAGGAATTCCTCTCCGCTGTTATACGATAATAACCCAGTTTACACAGCTGCGATTTCTCAAGCTACCGGTCAAAAATGTGGTTTATAGAAACTGACCATCCCTTGTTCAATCCTGGTCTACACCCAAGCGATTTTAAAAATTAAAATCAGACCTCATTTGAAAAAAATTGAACACTGATAACCAAGCGAAATGTTTTTATTTTAATATTAAGAATTCGGAATACTTTTATAGCGGCATAGATGCTTTGATTAAAAGACGTGAAAATGGTATTGAAATGCAAAGAGATTACCTTCATATCACATCATCTTCTATATTAGACTAACAATACTTGGCCTGCAAAAAGTACCTACTCGTACTATAGGTAAGTCTGCTAATTCGTAGCTTTCTTCGTCATCCAAAATTTTCTGCAGCAGTGTGGAAAGACGGAAAAACTATTTCCTGTGCTACACCCTATATTTCGAAAATCAGAAATTAGGCTGCACTAGCTTTATTCTTCCACAAAAGTAGTATTGTTTTCTCGATCTCGAGATTTTGATCAATCTTGATATTATCATATCAAGACAAATTCCTAAAATCGGGTCTCGCAATTCTGTCCGCCTGACCGTTTGTACCACTGACGACAGCCTAAAAAGGCTTAATGAATTTACTTCAAACTTTATATCTGGGGCTCACAATTCGAGGCGCAATCGGAATTTTTTAAATTAACAAATTAATATCTGGGGTAATATTAACACTTGCAATAAGACCGTGTACCCTGTCCAAAAGCCGAATAACGGTACTTTGTTTATTAGTGGACTTCCACAATTTGGTCATATCTCGGTTATGTCTTAGACATTTTTTTTCAAAATGAATATCTAAATCAATTTAGACATATGTGGGGACATCATATTTAAATTTTGGACATATGGCTATAAAAGTTTTTTAACGCATTTTTCGAAACTCTTGGGTTGTTATTTCGCGAAAATTTCTTTGATTCTGTCTTCCATACTTTTTATGGCTCAAGCCGTTTACCTCTATTCAAATGTTTTTTCAAAGGCGAAATCGTCTAAGAAATTAAAGAAAATATTCGCAAAATAACAGCCCAGGAGTATCAAAGGGTTCGTACTAACTATGCCCGATGATTGCAAGCCATTGTGTACATCTGTTAGAGTGAGAAATGCGGTTGGAGTCTTTCTTTCTTCGATATCTCATAAATGACATCTGTCGTCGGGAGCCCCAACTTGGAGCGGTGGAGTCATTAGCTAATAGACGAAGTCAAGAGATCTTTCATTGACTTTGCTAAATTGCCATTCGAATAGAACTTATCTGATGACACTTTGTAAACATCAGCAGTACATACGTCTTTTGGCTGCATTTTCCTGTATTGGTTCAGAAGTGGGAATATTTCCCTGATGGCTTGGTACGTGCTAATATCGGTCTTCGTGCAAGATGTTGCTTCACCACAAGACGTCCCCATTTGGGGACGTGTCCGTTTGGTATTCTACAATAAAAGTTGTCAATTCCCTTTAACTCACGAATTTCGATAACATTTTTAAACTATAATAGAAGAGAAAAACTATCAGGATAAGATCACATCTCAGAGTTGAATTCACAATTTATTCTACTCCACGTAGTTTAAATTAGCTTAAAGTAAGAACCATTTGGATATCCCCTTTACAAAAGAAAAGATATTAATAACTACAGAGGAACCGCAACAAATGTGTCTTAACGAAGTGGCACTGTATCCTTCTACAAATTTCACCTTGGGCTGCTATAAAGTACTCCTTGATGCTGGTAATGAATTTAAATTACACCCGAGCACAAACACTTGAAAGACACCAATTGTTGTCGCACGGATATCCCGCATAGTGGAACCTATTGCTCCTATTATTTACGGCTAAGCCATGAAACAACTGGGCCAAACCATCTGGCAGCAGTCACATGCGCTTTACATTTTTACTGCACAGTGTACTCGTTTTGACCCCCATTTCGTGGTTCATTACAATTTAACATTTCCTTAAGAGGTGGTCGAAGAGAACGGCTACTCGTATCTTTATGGCTCCGGGGTGCTGGCCATTAAATCGTCTATAAAGCGGCTTGTGTCTAGACCAGGCCATACGTTAATTAAAGCCGATTATTTTCCACTGGGGAACACTTTTACGGTCTCCTGGTTCTCATAAATTTGTCTTTCTTACTACTGGTTGTCGGTTTTGCCGATGCTACTGCTTTTCGTCTCTCTGTGTCCTTTTAACCATATCACCAAAGAGGAGTGCCCAACGAAGCGATCATCATCAGGGCTTCGTTTACATCATACTCATCACTATCATCATCATCGTCGTCGTCTCGGAAAGTTTCCTAGTCCTTGCTGTATACACTGTGTTGTATGCTCCTTAAGGATACACGGTGAGTATGGTGTAAATAAATATTTTATGCCTCCTGCCAAACGCCAGCACCCTCTTTGCTTCTCACACAAAGGAGTCGTCATTAAGTGAACCTGTGGCTTTAGTATGGGTGCACTGTTGGAAATAATCGCATAGAGTAATGCTATGCGAGGAACCCCATTATAGCTGATGTGGTTAGTCTTGTGGCGCTTGGCTTGGTCTCGAGGAACTTTTAAAGTTTCCTCATTAGATGTTTTGTGCTGCCACATTTTGGGCGATACATAGTTTATAGTGTAACTTGGAGACAAATTGGATTTTTAGTTTATGAATAAGGAAAAGTCAACCCCCCAGAGGGGTATAGGGTGAGCAACATATTGTCGTCAATTCAGCTTTTGTTTAGGTCCTTGCAATGTGTTCAAGTTGGAGTATTCCCGTGCGATATTGGATGGTTAATAATTGAACGGCCAAACTGCTGTTGTTTGATGGCAGTGGAACACCTGTTTCGTTTGACTTTAATGGGGTAATGATAAACAGCGGCGAAGTTGTACTAAAGCGAACTTTTTTAATCAAAAGTGTTTTGTGGTCGGTAAATTTCGTTTTATTAAACTGTTCATTGGAGGCAATAGCAGAAGCCATGGGCTGGTTTACATTGAATTCTCTTTTTTAGGTGCAAAGTTTATGAGTTAACAATTTTATTTGAAGCATGAATTTACTAGCACACTCGTAGTTAACGTTTATGTAGAGTGTTATTTGGCACTCAACTATGCATGCACGTAATGGAGACATTTCCAAGGATATTGATTCGATTAATTATTTAAAGTCATTTGGTATACATATGTACTTAGATTTGAAATTGTTTTGACCCTCTATATTGGGCGTAATGCATTGGGACGAGAAACTGCACTCAGACCTTGAGGTTTAGGAGGTGGTGATGAGTAGGACCAGTTTCATCGCAGAAAATTGGCTGCAGTCTGAAGTGAAGAATTATTGAAATTTAGCTCAAAAGCATTCTGAGCTCAAAATGTGTTTAAGAGTTGTCTTTCGTAGTTCAGTAGAATTTCTATTATTAATTCTTTAAAAAAAAAAAAAAAATTCGCGACGCTTTGGTGAATTTTCCTCAAAATTGCCGGCAGTAAGGGTTAAGCCAACTAACGTTGACTTAAGTTTTTCATTACATTCAAGCTCATTTTAATCTACTTAAGTTCAATTAAGTCCACTTAAGCCGACATAAGTTCACTTACAGATGCATATTAAGGACAATTTAAAGAATCGAAGGGAGGAAAGCGCACCCCCGATGGAGGTTGATGGACCTGCCGACATTATAAGTGGAAGTGGCGTTGATCAATAATAATATTAGTTTGAACCTGTAGTTTACTTGGCTTGAAATAAATTTGACATTGGGTTGCACTCTGCGGGAGAGCGACAAGAACTATGGCCTGCCGAGCTCGTGCAAATACGCCGCAGCTGTTTCTCCGGTCTAATAATTGCAAAAGTGTTCGAAAATGTTGTCACGAGTAAATAGAGATCAGACATTCACGTAAGATTACTTATGTTTACTTAAGCCCACATAAGTTCATTGCTCGTGGCAGGTGGCAAATTTTTGGGGCCGATGTGGTGAGTGCTGATACCATAAGCACGTCATAACTGAAGCTCGAAGAAATTTCATTAACACGGGGTATCTAGTAGTACAATGGACGGTGTGCTTCAGAGTTTTTCCTCCCCAAAAAAATAAAAAAATAAATAAAAACAATAAGGTTTATTTCTTTCCATGAAAGAATCAAATCTGTTAAAATTTTATATTTTGTTTCCCATTAAAGTTTGAAAACAAAACTCATAGTGATTTTGAGTGCTTCAGTAAATCCCCATAGATATTTTCCAGCGAATGTCTGTAGTTTGAAGATTAATTTTACGCTAATTACAAACTCTGCCCGTGGCAAGTTCAAATAAAATATTATTGCAACACTTCAATAGCACAACTTCAAGGCCCTCACTACCAATTATAGTTTTCAGTGAGTTTATCTTGGAAAAAAAGAACAAAACCTTCCCTCGAAACTCTAACATTCAACTAAATTAGCATTTATTTACATAAGCCCCTGCCAATTTCCATGGCGTAAAATTTAATTATAAAAAGAAAAACACAGCAACTTTACAATTTGAATACAAAAACTGACCTAGTTCCCTTGAACTTGCGTCCCTAAACACGCCGTGCAAGCTATTCACTTTTACTCTAAGCAATCTCCCATTGAGTGGGTACTACCATATTCCGCAGAGGCAGAGAGAATAGTTTGCTTGCAGCCCTTTTACTCCACTGACCAACTATCTGATTCTACATAGCAATAAAAAAAATTACCGGAAGCAACAACAGCAGAGCATCTCACTATCAGGTCACTAAAGGACTGAAAATTAATGCAACGCAGGTGCCAGAATGTATCTCATTCCCGAATGCAATGATTAAAATTTTAGCGTTTTTTCTCATTTACAAAATACATTCACTTATATTAGTCCTGGAAATAGATTTCAATTAATATTTTCCTTTTGCCTTTTGATTCATTTCAACCATTTCATCTATTTATCTATCCTCCAGTAAAATGTGTACATGCTCGTACATACATATGTATGTGCATATCTTCAACTCACCTAAGGCCGAATAAAACAATCAGGAAGGATACTAGTAAAATAAAAACAAAATAAAGAAAATAACTATTCCCACAGAGGACATTCAGCGTCGTTTCTTTTTTTTCCATCATTGGCCAAAGACAGAAGAATATCAACATGTGTGTGCCTTCCTCGAGGACACACAAAGCTGGAGCAATTCCCATTGCTGAATAAGCCATAGAAAAAACTTTTAATTTAAAGTCTCCTTCTTAGAATGAACTGCAAAAGAGAAATATAAGTCAAAAAGGAAACCACATGCACAAAGCCACAAAATTTCCAGATGGTTTTCGAAATGATGTTAGTACGTATGAATATAGGTATATATTTTTTACGATTTTCTTTTGGTCTCTGTGTCATATGCAAATTTCTGGTCGGCAAGGACAACAAAAAAAGGCAGGAGTAAGATGAAATTGCAGACCACATACAATGTTCTATTTTGGCATGGTCTACTATAAAAACATCCTTTGCTATAAGAGCAGCAGTAGCGCAGCAACAAAGTACAATATTAAAATAATCCTTTTAGAGAGCAAAAGTAGGAAGCTAATTTTATATTATATATTTTTTTGTTTTGGTTGCACATGCACCTTTTGTCTATTTGCTACATTTTGAGTAACATTTTCTTTTTTTTACGAAGGTCAAAATGCAGGCTGCGGCTAAGGTTATGAAAGGCGAGCGCTATTGGCATTCATTACAAAGGTGGTTCATCATTTTCCGGTTTTGTTAATGCTGTTTAAGTCGTTCGTCAAAGAGTGTTCTACTATAGAAATATTACGAGGGTGGGTCAATAAGTCCCTGAAAAATGAAATAAGGAACACTCTTTTCGGTATAAAAACATTTCATTTTTCAACATAGTCTCCTTTTAGCTTTATACACTTCATCCAACGTTTCTTCAATTTTTTGATGTCCTTCAAATAATACGATTTCTCGAGCCCCTCAAAATAAGCGTTTGTTTCAGCGATGACCTCTTCATTCGACTCAAATCTCTTAATTGCGAGCCATTTCTCCATGTTTGGAAACAAGAAATAATCGCAGGAGGCTAAATCTGCGGAATATGCTGTATGAGGGAGGAGTTCGTAGCCTAACTCATGCAATTTTGCCATTGCGACTGCGGACTTGTGCGCCGGTGCGTTGTCCTGGTGAAAAAGAACTTTTTTCTTCGCCAAATGCGACGGTTTTTGCTTTAAATCGGCTTGGAATCGATCCAGCAGCTCTGCGTAATATGCGCCGGTGATCGTTTTACCCTTTTCAAGGTAATCGTTGTGAATAACACCGCGCGCATCCCAAAACACTGTCGCCATGACCTTGTTTGCTGACAAACCCGCCTTGGCCTTCTTCGGTTTCGATTCACCACCAGAAGTCCATTGTTTTGACACCTTTGAAGTTGTCAAATGAATGCGTTTGTTGTCGATTGTGAACACGGCAGCCATCTTGCGGAAAGCTTTTTCATGTTCAAATATTTATGTAAAATCGAAATCACTGAGCCATGTGATAAGCCTGTGGCCTCTTCAAGCTCGCGTACTTTCACTCGCCGATCATCCATTATCAAACCATGGCTTTTGTCGACCATTTATGGTGTGGTGACCTCAATTGGGCGACCGTACCGAAATTGAGTAAACCAGTGGTGAATGGTTCCAATCGATGGTAAAGAGTCGCCATAATATTTGTCAAGCTTTTGTTTGGTTTGCGTGATAGTTTTTTCTCGCAAAAAATAGTGTTTAACGAGCACTCGAAATTAACTTTTTTCCATTTTAACTAAAATGCTAGTAGGCGTCTATATAAAATGGCTGCCACAACAAAACTATTTGACAGATCTGTCTGAAAATTTGGGTGGGTTCTTTTGAAGATGATACTTGACAAAAAAAAAAATTAAATTGAAGGTGACGACACAATTTGTGTTAATTTTCAGGGACTTATTGACCCACCCTCGTAATTATTAATCTGTGATCAAATTCAAAATCAATTTTAAACTCCAGAGTCAAAAACATACAGGAAAGTTACCATCCATCTAGAGCAGATCATATACCCTATCTCTTCTGTCTCTACACTCACCTCTAATAAAGTGAGCTTGGTGTTGCGAAATTTTTAAATCAGATGCAATGATATCTTTCTATACAGAGGATATTTTCAAGAAATTTTATCACAAAACTGTTATTACAACCTTGGGCGTGGCTCCAATTTTGAAAATAGTTTGTAACATAGACAAATAATAATGGCATCAAAAGTTATGTCCATTTAGCTATGTTCGTCCGTCTGTATGTCACCACTTTTTCGGTCTTCAATTTTGAGCTAGGAAGATGAAATTTAGTATACGATCTTCTTGGAACTCGAAGCAGTACAAGTGTAAACCACCCACTTTAAAAAAAGCCCTTTTATAAATATTTTTACTAGAAACTGAAAAATATTGTCTTAACAAAATACATATATAATCGTAAGTGGGTTAGGTTAGGTTGGAGGGAAGTGCACCTAAGTGCTTATCACGTGCTTATACGGTCAATTGCGTTTCCCTTTTTGTTGTGGGGAACCTATATTTAAAACCTTTGTCTTTCGGTCGGTTCTGTTGCAAATCAGCCTGCGCTCTTTATGAAGCCTATCATGTTCCTAAGTGGAACTTGTACGAGATCCCCTAGTTCGTCAAAAAGCCTGTTTCCCATATGACGGAGGCGGCGGTTTTGAAGATTTGGGTAATCACATAACAAGTTTTTGATGGTTCCTGTCAGGGCTTTTTGTTCTGTTTTCATCCACTGTTGGCCATAATCTGCGAGATATGACACAGTCGCTTCTGGCGGACCATGCGGAGTTAATCAGTTCTCTTGCTTTTAGGTCTATTTTCCTTTTTAGTTCACCTATTGAAGTTTCTACTGATATCCGAGCATGTAGAAAATCCAATGCTGATCCCTTTTTAGCTAGTTCATCTGATGTTTCGTTTCCTTTTATATTTCTGTGTCCAAGAACCCAGCAGTGAGTTATGTCACTGGTGTTGCATATTCTGTTCAACGTACTATATTACGGCATCTGGAAATTGTTGTCGATCTGACTTCCTCGCAGTCTAGTCCTTTGATTGCCGCTTGACTATCTATGAAAATTTTAATCTTTGAGGGATTTAGTTTTTTGCTATGTATAGTCTGTACAGACCTATCAATGGCGAAGACCTCAGCTTAAATGCTTAAATGCTACAATAACCCGGAGGTTTGTACGAGTGGTTGATTTTAAGTGACTCACAAAAATCTCCAGAGTCAGTTCCGATATCCATTTTAGACCCGTCAGTGTAGAGCTGAATGTCCTGTACATTAATTAATGTGTTGGAGTCTCACTCTTGTCTTTCGGGAATAAAAGTGGAGTAGTTCTTGTCGAAATCTATCCAGGGTATGATATAATCTGTTGTTCTGTCGAGATCGGTTAAACTATACCTGTTGAGTATAGATCAGTGTCCATAGGAGCTTGGCTACCATGCTCCCGATTGTTTGAGACGAATCGCACTTTTGGCACCTGGGCATCGTATGTACTCATCTATGGAAGGGATATGTAGCATCATCTCTAAACCCGCTTGTGGTGTTGATCACTGTGCTCCTATTATGTTTATGCATTTTCCTTACGATGCTCTAACCTTATTCGGAGTTGATTATTCTGCTCTTAATCCCTGTTATCCCTGTTTTTACTCCTAGTTCAATTAGTGCTGCATCGTATGTAGATGTTCATATTTTCCATAATTCGCACATACGTTGTATAATGCCGCGCCTACGTTTTCTTCAAAAGAAACCTGATACAATTTTTTTAAATCTACTTACGATGATGGATAACCTTATTTTTAAGACTTCATCAGAAAAGTTCATGAAAACTTTGGTAACAAATAGTTACAGAAACCATAAAATCAGTTTTTCTTATAAAATCTCTTAAATGTCGCGGAAATACTCTGAAAGAGTACGATCCGTACTAGAGGAATTGTAACTTTACTATCTGTTTTTGGCTACATTTAGTTTGGAGACTGTAGACGAGGTTTAAATTTCAATGCATATAGGCAAGTGCGACGCTGAATAGTCTTGCGGAAGCAAACCGAAAGCTACAACTTTTAAAATGGTTTTTTGTTTAAGCATTTTTTTCTTTTTGTAACGAAGTTGAAAGTCTCGAAAGACACTTGGTTCCCAAGTAGTGTGGGTCTCTAGCGCCACTAAAAACACCTCCCTCATCAGGACCAATTTATGAAAGAAGTAGTTTTTCTATGAAAAAGCTTTTAAATTTTCATTGTACTACCCGGCAGAAAAAGCTTTTTGGTGTAGCGGTTGGAGGAACTTAGATTTTGTTAGTTTTTCATTTATTCTCAGTGTCCGTTGGATGTTGTTCCCAATTCGGGTCACAAACAAACAACCTACTCACTGCACCATGGCCACCCCATAAAAACACCCACAATGTACGAATAGAGGTATACACCTACTCTCTTACAGCAAAACACATGTAACAATCCTAAATACAGTTGTCTATGATATTGTGAGTTCGCAGCTCATAAAAATGTTGTGTTTGGATAATACGAAGAGGAGTAAGCACACAATTACCATTTATAACTCAACCCCCCTACTTATCTCGGGCAGGCCATAAACACATTCTTCCAATCTATCCTCCTGGTTAACAACCATTAACATTAATGAACAATTTTTTGTTTGCCAGTACAAACAATTGTAGAATCCAGAGTTAAATTTATGCATGAGCACGTTCAAAGCTCCAGCAAGGACATCTCTTTTAAAACATTCAACAACCATTTGCATTAAAGTGATTAAGAGCTTTAAATTTTGAATTTCTATTGTTCCCAATGGCAATTAAATTTCATCTCATGTTACATTTTCATTGTATGTCCTGTTCACTCTGCTTTTGTTAGAATGAAAGCAACTGCCGGCCGGGGTGTTGCGCATCTATGTATCTGCATCGCTATGACAATTATTTAAATGCTATTCTCTGTGTGGCACCTGTCTACATGGCGCCATCTCTTATCATCTGCAGAACATAATTAGACAGCTGTGAGTTGTTAGAGCTGTTAATCAAACTGGACACTGACAATGTACACCGGCTATTACGTGTGTAACCCGTTATCCTCCCACACAAACATTCTGCACAGAGATTGAAATGTTAATTAAGCCCTGTAATTCAAGCTCGATGGTCGATGCTGGCTGGTTGCCTTGGTACTGCGTCTCTGTCATCCTTTGTCGGCCCCATTGTGTCAAAGTTACGCTTGGACGGACCCACCAGCAACAGCAATAGCACACATTTCGCATGAATAACAAAATATGGCCTGGCATAAATAATTTATGCTGATTTGTCACTTTTGCCGCGCGCAACAAACAGCTCCGCCATTATACAGGACGCTCGCGAAGGTCGTTTACATGAATATTAAGCGTTCTGGTTGTGGCAGACACAAGTACTTTGCTGTTGTGCGTTGGTGTATACGTGCAAGCGAGCATAATTATGATGAACTAATTAATGCGTAATGTAATTTTTTGGTCGCTTGCACGACACAAGCGAAACAGCGAAACCCTGTTGTTTAATATCACTGGCGAAATTTTTGTTGCAAATTAATTGAATAAATAAAAGTAATAAAGCTTTGTGAAACGAAATTACGTATTCACTGAATTAAAATTCCGAGCAATAAAACTTTACACGATAAATTGTCATTTTTTGGCTTCGCGGCCTAAATGGGGAAGTATATTCCAGGAAAGGACCTGCGGCAATGCCTGGGGAAGGAGAACAAGGTAAATTTATATTTATACATATTGAATAATATTACTAACCGCATGTTGTGTTAACAGGCACCACGGGTAGTGCCAGCTTTTTCCTACCAAGCTTTACAACCAAACACAATAGTTAAGCCACCTCGGAGGTAAGGTATTTTAAATCAAAGCATTTCGATTCAGTGGGAAGCAGAGAAAGCATGATGCGTATTTCAGCCTTATAAGAATGTGATGTCAACACCAGGATTTTGACAATAATTTGGAGTTTGTGACCGATTCTACATTGAGCTGATTGTTCTGCTTCTCCAAATCTTAATCTTTATAACATACCAAACGTAACCTTAGGACTGATTATATTTAATTAGGTACCACCTTCGATGGCAATAATGGTCCTAAGGCACTGAAAGGGATGGGTTTTTTTTTCGAATTGTTGCCTAGCGATGCTTGCGAGGTTGAGTTGTCATCAGTATAGCGGAGTTGTTTAAGATAGGATCTAAGATCGTATTGAATTCCGCCGCTGTCCATCGACAAGGCGATGCGAAGCACGCTACTAAGCACCACCAAATCTCAATGAAATTTTGCGCCTTTGTTATTATCCGGGATACCCTTAAAGAGAGACATGGAGATCTCTGTTCACATTAGCCTTTTCCAAGTTAATAAATGTCAATTGTAGCGCTGTCGGTCTATATATTCGACGCATTTTCCGATGTAGGTCGGTAAGGCACTGATATAGTAAGGCATTGATGTAGAATGAGGGTACAGACCTGCTTCTAGGTGTTTCACAATGGGATCGAAAGTTGTTTGGACTTAGTGGAAAGCATAAGCACAAAAATACCTCCCAACATTCACTGTCTGTTATCATTCGATTCCTTCACTATTTATAGACAGGGTCAGTATTCCAAATCGACTAGTGTACTTGAAGAATTTTTGTAAAGTTCGGAAGGGTTGTCTTTATTTTGAGTACTTTGATCGGATCAATAATCTCGTTCATAACTGTGAGGATACAATGACAACTTTTCAGCCTCCATTTGGAGACTATGTAGCTCGTACAGGACCGGACCTGTCCTAACTTCTCCCAGCTATTCGTTCTGTGCGATCCAGAATGGGCCTATTATTTTATGCGGACTCCAAAGGTAAATTTTTTTCGCGACCCTATATCTTAACCCTGTTATGTTCAATTTGCTCTTTTGCTTGCAATGGAAAGACGTGAAGAAAAACCAAAGAAACTATCTTATGGCAAATTTAATTCCTTGCCCATTTAGTCTTATGCATTTATTACCAAAGACTAAACACTTTCGAGATAATTATATAAGAATGCTTTTTACGGCATTTGAGTGCTGCTTTAATCACGGTGTTTCTTAAATGGGGGCCATTACTTCGGGATTGGTTGAACTTTAAACAAAAGATATGTTAGCTTCCCTGAATAAAGTAGATTAGTGTCAGGAGTTGGAGATTTTAACTTACCAGACTCTAACCACCTTATTGCACTTAGCTCGAGGATTTCTAGCTTATATCGTATGGACTCTCTCTCTACTTGTCATTTTGTTTAACTTCTCTGCCAGAGTCGATAAGAAATAGGGACCCATACATTTGTCACCATAAGGCGTGTGATAACTTCTTATCCGGGATATGCTAGCTGTATCGAAGGCACATTTGTTATTCTAAAACGTCGAATGCCATCCTTCTTTCTTAAGGTTGTAAAGGGCTTTTCAATAAGGACATAACAATTTTGTATTTAAATAAAATACAGAATAATTGAGATATTGGGCTGAAATTTATGCCAGATATCGTACATATGTTAAATTTAAGTATGGAATTCGATCTCGTTCATATGACCACCGCGAGCACTTTGTAGCGATCGATTCTTTCAAGTCAATTTTCCACCACTCTTCCACACATATCGGCGGGAACGTTGGCAATTTCGTGTTCGCTATTGTTCCTGAGCTCCTCTAACATTGTTCGCTTGTTGGCATAAACCAACGACTTAACGTAACCTCATAAAAATAAATCCATCGGCGTTAAATCGCATGAGCGAGCTGGCCATTTGACCGAACTATTTCTTGAGATTACACGATTACCGAACTTCCACTTCAATAGATCAATTATTTGACCAGCTGTGTGGCATATCACTGATGTCAAGTCCATCCAATTCTGGCCAAAAATAGTCTTCCAACATGGCACGATAGCGAACTCCATTGACCTTAACATGGCGATCATTTTCATCGACGAAAAAATACGGTTCAATCACACATCCGGCATGAAATCCACACAAAGTCATTGCAAAGGAAATAAAAGTGGAGGTCCCATCCATTTATGTGTCGCACAGTACGAATGGTTGCGAAAACCTTGGCCTAGGGCTGATTGCGCCAAATATTTATTTATTTTCTATAATTGCACCAATGCAATAGGTTGGATTTTATAGGACTAATACATAAGTATCAATCAAATGCTAGGCTCCTGAATAACATTTTGTTATTAATGAAGCACATTATAAGCGGTCAGGTCACTGGCATCTCTAGCCCCTCCATAAAACTTAACCGCGGTAAGTATCAATTGAACAATAAAAATTATACTTGAGTTATTCATTAAAATGAGGTTCCAAGAACCCTTACGATAATATTCCAATAAATTTCCATTTGCCATACATAATGTACTTAGTCGAATGAGATCCACTTCTATTCTAATCCCAAATTAATGTGTATACAACAACTTGGTAATTTTGCTTGTTTCCTGCATAAATTCCGACTGCCACTCGAGTGGTGCTCTATGCAAACAAAGTACAATCATTTCCAATTTGCCTGATTGGATTGTGATTAAGGTACTTGATTCGTCGTAGACACAAAGAATTAATGTACGTATCTGTTAAGGGCTCATTATTATCTAAGCCGTATGAAAATATATACTTCTTCCTACCTTACAACAGTGGTTGTCAAAAGGGCAAATAAATATCTTCATCACGGTACTTATCCTTTGTAAATCCTTCTGAAATTTTTCCAATTAAAAGCAAAAAATAAAGGCAAAACTACAACCGACAATCCTCATACATCTTGTACTATTGTAGTGTCTACCTCTTTACGAAACGGCCAGCCCAGCAGACATTCTTTCGGACATACTTTAAGAGGGGTGACATTCCTGTGTGCAGTATTGGACCACCTATCAAGTTGAATAACCCCAAGAAACAATTCCCCATTAAGTGGTACTGTGATCCAGACAAATTGGACTATTGCTACTATTTGCCAATATTCGTTGATGGGTATGTATGGGTATCTATATATTATTTGGAGGATCCTTGTTTCTGGGGATATAATTTGGGATTTTGTTTTCTTGTCCATGGCTTCAATGGAAATTGATTTATATATATTTCTAGACTATCGGAGTACGATTCGCAGTTGAGACATCTTGCACAGTACGCTGCAATGGATTTGATTTTGCGGGGCCGGAAAAAGGTTAGTATATGCACATATGTACTGTACATTAAAGTTAGTTGTTAATTGAAGCTTGTTTGAAACACTGAAAGGCGAACAGGCACTGCAAACTAATAAATCGCTTTCCCCCTAAACTCAAATTGTTCCATCAGGTGTTCCACCTTCCTGGCAGCCTTAGAGATATTTTCAGATTTTAAATAGCGAACATAAAGCTGCGTGAAATTGTCCTATTAAATCTAAGCAGAGCATTGAAGGCATGTCCATACGAGCATTTACGCACGTGAAACATCTTCGGATTGCAGTTAATGGAAACCTTTTTGAGTGTGAATGTTTCGAAAATGGTTGCGTTCTTCAAAAAATTTCCAGGGCTAGAATTTTGTGTTCTCAAATTTTCTATAATTTATATACTAACATTTTTCAACATTTTTGAAATTGTTTCAAATTTTGTAAAATTTCCTAAATTAAGAGAAATCTTTGTTGAGTACGAATATCCCGAAAACAAAAAATCGAGTAGGTCGAAGTTTTAAATTCTGAAATTCTGAAATGAATTTTCCAAAATGTTTCGACTTTGTCCGGAATTAATAGAAACTATTTTTGAGTGGAAATATTTCGAAAGAGGTGCATACTGTGATAAAAGTTATTTCGGTCGAAATTTTAGGTTTTGTAGTTCTTTCCACAAGGAGAGTGGCATATTTTTCAAAATTCTAGAAAATTACTATAGAATCTTCTAAAATATCTGATTTTATCTCGAAATGGAAATCGTTTTTTAAAAGGGAATATCGCAAAAGAGTATATACCAATAATTATGGTCGAAATTTCAGGCTTTGAAATTATGTGCAAAGTGGGTAGAATTTTTCAAAATTTTCGGAAATTGTAGAAACCCTTCAAAATGTCCGACTTTACCCCGAAGTTAATGAAAATCGCTTTTAACCTTTAGAAGAAGACATGTTATTTTTGATAAGTTGCACCCCGGACCTCATATGTTACGAGATGCTACTGATACAGGTTGGCTGGTTGGCTTTCTTAGGCTGTTTAAGCCCCAGGGTGTTTTTACATTAGCATGTGCAACTTCTGCTCTTCAAATGGTTTAGTATAACCCTGGTGTCTTATTCTGGGAGGCCGTTCTGGCGAATTTGTCAGCGATTTCATTGCCGTCAATATATATGTGCTCTGGTTAACTTATTATGGGTGGATAGGGCTTGCATACTAGAGGAACCTAGGATCCAATCAGAAGGAGCTATGCAATTCGTTGCTGGTATTGTCGAAAATCACCCTCATTACCAATATCCAGAAAGAGAATGCTATCTTTTTGGAGCACAAAGCTTCTTCTGTAGATCTTCATTTTCTTTAGGAATATGCCTTGAAATGTTTGTTTGAGTGAACCAACTGCCCATTAAATTTTATTCTGATTGAACAGCTTTCCAGACCTACTGGCTAAAACCAAATGATGGGCGTAGGCTTCCACATCAAATGATAAAATGCCCATTTCGACGATGGCATTGTTCGCTCAGAATTTGTACCTCTACTGGCGGGACTTGTTCCAAGTCAAAAGGGAAGTAAGCGTAAAGCTACATGATCGATCTATCCCGTAAGCACTAATGGCCACTTGTGCGTAAAACGTTAGCCATTCGATTAAATTCAAAAGTTTTTAACATTGCTTTTCAGTGTTTGGAGATTTGGAGCAATACGGAGATACTCGTATTGTAAATTTGCTTCCGAGGTCGGAGCGTCAAATGTTATTATAGTAAATGTATTCTTGTTTTCGACAAGCAATTACAATAATCAATATTATTTTATTATTATGTCAATATATTACCATTTTTTGGCCTTATATTTGGAGCAATACAAGTGTGAATATTTTTGATATTTGCCCGCTTTAAAAATATTTTTTTTCCGAAATGGTTTACCAAGGCCTTGGATCTAATGTTTTCTTCTTTGCCCAATTTTCCACCAATATTTCACTCTTAATTTATTAATCAAAATTTAAAAAAAAAATTAATGAAAATATAGAACAAAATTATACGTCCCAACGGGATTTGAACTTGCGATTCTCGATGCAAGTTAGCCAAAATAAGCATTGGCCAATTCGGCTACGCTGGTATTGTCTACGGCGGCCAAAAGTTATACTATTCAAGCACTGAATACAGATGAGAACGTCACTCGGTTGCCTATGAATTACTGTTCTAAATCAGCTACAACCCTTATAGCAAGGGACACATACTCGTAAGAGAGCGAATTGTGATGTTGGACAATTGATAGGAGAAGAATACATCTAGGGATAGCTCATTTGGTAGAGCGTTGGTTTCTAAAACCATATCTATTGCAGGATCATCCCTGCTCTAGGGTCTTATGTTTTCTTCATTGTGTGACAATGTTTCATTTTTTACATTGACCGGCCTCGGATAAAAGTATATACACGTCGCCGGATACATAATTTCGGGGAATTTTCACACGTGTCGAAGGCCAGATATATGAATCTCACCGGATATTCGTGCTGAAGTGTGCAGAACTGAATGAGAGCGTTCACACTTTTTTGGCACCGGATTTATGACATAGAACGCCGGATATACTATTCTCTAATTGCCTAACAAATCTCAATTTTAATTGAATTCGCGTTGAGTTTAGTCCTCCTGTACGATAGCTGAAATTGTTTTTACATCGACGTATTAAGGAGAAAAGAAACCAGCAAATATATACTGGGTACACCCTATCAAATTAAAATGAACTTTTGTCGTTTAATCACATATATCTTACCCCCACTGTAACAAATTGTAATGATCTATAGATGAGACCATTTACACTCTATATCAGTTCTAGAAACGAAAGGACACTGCACTAAATGTATAGGAAAGTTGTTTCGGTAAAATAGGCTGAATTATTTTTATATGTTCCAGCTTCGGATCCGGTGGTCAGAAATGGTCATTCAGGCACCAGATTTTTTCAAAGTTCGAGATCTACTCGTGTCGTTTTACACCGTTCCACACACTTCGAGCTGGATATCTACTGGCGTACATCCTGTGCCCGATATGTGAAAATATGAGTCATGCTAAATGCAGCTGATACTGTGGCAAAAATAATAGGGACAAGGCGAGTCAATACATATTTTTTTTATTTTATTTGAAATTCGTTTTACTTAAAGTTTGAAAAACTAGAACAGTATAATACCACTCATTTGTGCAATAAAATGCGTACCCCTTTCCGCGAATGCGATCTTCGTTTAAACAGAATAACGGAATATTTATCTTAACCGTTTGCTGAGGCTGGAAAAAATAATAGGGACAGTTGAAATATTTTCAGGTTATTGAAATGTTACTTACATAATGTGGACTAAATCTTTGTTTTTTCAATATTTAGTGGCCCCTCAGCTGTTGTTTAGTACAGCACGACATCTGCGTGGCATAGATTCAACCAGTGCCCTGCATGTAGAAATTGGAACAGCATTCCATGTTTCTTGGACTACTTTCCACAAATGATCACGATTTTTTCCTTCTTCTTCCTTTTTTAAGACCCCCCAAAGATGTTCAATTGGGTTTACGTCTGGTGACTGCGGCGGCCAACTCATTAACCTAATGCCATTGTCTTGGAACCAGGCTTTTACAAGCTTTGAACAGTGCTTGGGGTCGTTATCTTGCTGGTATTCCCACTTAAGCGGTATATTTTCCTCCGCATATTGTAGCATGGTGTTCATGTATGTCTTTGTATACCACGGCGTTCATAACGTCTTTGATCCAAAACAGAGGTCCAACGCCATACCATGAAAAACAACCCCAAATGATGATGTTGCCACCACCATGCTTCACTGTCTTCCTGGTGTATGAAGGATTAAGCTCCTGGTTCTTAGGACGTCGCACATACATTTTGCCGTCAGACCCAAACTGATTTATATTGGTTTCGCCTGACCATAAAACATTTTTCCAATGCTGTCGGTTCAGATTCCATTCTGCAAAGTCCTTCCTCTCTTGATGTTGGCCTTGGTGAGATGAGGAACTTTTCTTGCTACTCTTCCATGCAATCCACCTTCTATGAGCCTGTTTCTTATTGTCCGACTGCAGACAGGGGCATTTAACTCAGCTCTTAAATCCTTGGAAGAAGCAAACGGAGTTTTTTTGCATGCCCTTAGCAGCTTTCGATCGAAAGCTGAAGTAGTTTTCCTTGGCCGGCCACGGGTTTCTGGCTTCTTTTGTGCCCGGATAGCATTATGAACTTTCGTTTTTGAGCAATCCAAAAGTTCCGCTATCTCTCGCACAGTTAACCCCTTTTTGTAAAACCGATCTTCAACGGACCAATGCTTATTTCTACCCATAATGAAATAAATTGCAGAAAAGTCAATAACAAAAGAAAACACTGAACGATTTTTCACAAAAACGCAACTTCCTTTCATTAATAGATCGTGACAACTGCGATGAAGCTCAATTTTCAACAGCTGTCCCTATTATTTTTTCCAGCCTCAGCAAACGGTTAAGATAAATATTCAGTTATTCTGTTTAAACGAAGATCGCATTCGCGGAAAGGGGTACTACGTTTTAATGTACAAATGAGTGGCATTATACCGTACAAGATCTTGGAACTTTAAGTAAAAGGATTTTCAGATAAAAAAAAAAAAAAAATATGTATTGATTCGCCTTGTCCGTATTATTTTTGCCACCACTGTATGTATGTTCACGACAAAACCATGCCAATACCAAGAAATTGTTTTAATACGCTTAAACTTAGCTATTGCTCAATTGTGTCTTAGAAAATAATTGCATACCATAAACCTCCCTTTGCAGATCCTTCCAGTTATCCCCAAGCTAATCCGACCACTGAAGCGAGCATTCAACACTAGAGTCAAAAGAATCATCATTGCTGCACTCAAGGTCCTTCAACTGATGGTAATCGTAGGTAATTAACAAGCATACATCCTTTACAGAATTTGCATAATTGTAAGCCACCATCAAATGGCAAACTTGTTAAACAGGTCCTTGTGTGGGACAAGCGCTAGTGCCCTACTTTCGTCAACTCTTGCCGGTGTGCAATTTATACAAACAAATCAACGTTAACCTAGGCGATGCTATTGATCCTGACCGTGATTTGCGAATTGGTGACGTCATTGAGGACACTTTACAAGCACTCGAACGATGCGGTGGCCCCGATGCGTACATAAACATCAAGTACATGATACCCACCTATGAGAGTTGTATGATGAACTAAACGATGTGACTACCCCTGCTTTGTGGATAGTATTCCGAATTACAACACTGCAACCATTAAATACTGTACTTAATTCCTTTTTTTTGTGTTTGTCCTTTTTTTTTGCAACATGTATCTTAAACGGCAAGGGAAATTAAAATCTAA
Source organism: Pocota personata (assembly GCA_963082735.1). Classification (NCBI taxonomy): domain Eukaryota; kingdom Metazoa; phylum Arthropoda; class Insecta; order Diptera; family Syrphidae; genus Pocota; species Pocota personata. The sequence goes on along the minus strand of OY720429.1, from coordinate 256,133,146 downwards.
CAAAATTCCCCCTCGGACTTTGGCAATAAATTCGAGGATTTATGCGGCAGTCAGGAGATAATAACAGAAGAGAAATGCCCACCACGCGAATATTAACTGCACGAGGAGTGAAGTAAAGGACACTGCTATTGGGGCGGTGGGTCTGGTGGACCGCTTCTCGCCATTCATTCTGATGGTGGAATTTATCTACGACAAATAATTCCAGTTTCGAGGGCCCAATAAATTATTTTGTTTGCCTGGCAAACATTGCTCTTCGGATGGCTTGCCGCTGCTCTCTGGCGATTGGAGGACACTCGATATATGTATGGGCACGTCCCTCCTATCCTCTATGGGCGTCTGGGGTGGTAGAGATGGGTAATTGTATTATGGACTGAAGTGGTGTGTAGGGCCGTAACACTATCGGTGAGTAGCATTTGTTTTAGGTGTTATGCACATAAATTTGCATCTATCCAGAAATCGAGTCGACAGCGAATTAAAAAAAAATGGCAATAAAAACAAAGACTAGTCATTCCTTGATACATCCTTAGGAACTTGAGGATATAAAATGTGCTATCATGTGGAAAAGTGAAGAAGAACAGTGCTGAAATTTGTAGAGAGCCCGATGAAATTTACAACGGCAATTGTTTTATTAATGAGAAGGGCATCTGAGATAAAGGCTGCCTGCAAAACGAAATTAATTTATTGAAGTGCTTAAAAGCTAGGGTCCTGTGTTAGTGGCTGATAAGCGGTAGCAAGAGGTAAAAAAATATAGATTTTCTTTCAAAGGAAGCTAGGCACAAAGAAATGGGATCTGAATTTATTTGACCTTGTCGGAACAGGAATATTTGCTAGCTAGCTTCTTTCTTTAATTCAGCGTTTACGGAATCGTATCAATCACTATACAGAAGAAAGGTAAGCATCCTTTATGATGCAGTGCAGAACTCAGCAATTTATATTATATAAAAGTAGTAGCATACTTCAACGAAGCCAAACTCAGAAGGATAGATCTGGACTGGGACATCTCTAATTCCAGCCTAATACTCTTCAAGGCGGAGTTTAAAAGTTTTCCAGTTTTAATGAACCTTAATAGTTCATGGGCAAAATCCGAAGATGACTCATTTAATCAAAAAATGAACACCCTTCTTTGCCCACATGCTTGTTCTCTACTGATGTTCACAGATTTCCTCCGATTTATTCAATTCGGAGAGGTTGAAGTTGGCAGTAAAAAACGTTGAACCGTCATATACCGTCAATTGCACATTTTCCTCAATTAGCTTTCGCGATACACAGATATTGCAGAACTGTTATTTTTGTAGTAAGATGCAACAATTTTAATGCTTTGAGCGGTGGTTAAACGATCCATATTGTAAAATAGCATGACAAGAACTAACTACCTGTCAATATGGATGACAGATGGATTTGACAGATGTCATATGGCAGATATATTAAATCCCAACCTCGAAATGAATAACACTTTACAACATTGATTGCTCTGGTAAATAAGGTACTTATACTACTTGTATATTAGAAAGAACACTTTTGTGTTCTTACAGCGTTCATCTTCTTTGAAAGGTATTTCAATTTCAAAGCATTTCCGCAGAAAATGTGTTTTACCCAAAATAAAGCGCAACGATGCAAAAATGTAATTATTTAATTACACCCTGGTGAGCACAGTATAAGATTTTTTTTTTTCATACTCGGTCCTTAATCAAGTAATGCCGCAGTAAATGAGGGCATTAGGTGCAGTAAAAGTACAAAGGAAACACATTTTTGTTTCGTTGGTGCCATGAAAATTTGCTCTTTTCAGTTTACCCTGTGTGTGGAGAGTAAATCCTTTGGCTTGGTCACATGGTTACAGTGATGTGACTTTTCAGCAAAATTGTGAAGTAGATTTGGTTGAAATGTGGGAGTACATTAAAAAATTAGTGGAGACATTTGGAAATTCTAAAAGGATGGATGATAAGTGAAATTTAACTTGATTATAATTTATGGAGATCTATAATGTCACGTCGCACTAATGTAAGAAGCTGTTGACGTATGTACGAGTATGTATATAGATACCTATATTCTTTGAACGCAGAATGAATTTCTGCAGAACGGTAATTGTGGCGAACATTTATAACTAAACGCTTTGTCGATTGATTTATTACAAAATTAATCTCTGCAGTCCGGAGTTATTAGCATTCCAAGCTTACTTTTTTCTGTGCTTTTGGAAAATATTAGTAGCTAGTGTACATATTGTATCCTTTTGAGTGAGTGACATGGCAGTTTCCTAGAAAGCAACCTGAAGAACATGGTAGAGCACTTCACAGTTCACTTGCAGAAAGAATCCTTATTCTGGCGGTATTTAGGAAATCGGTCTCCAGAAATTATGATGATAACCGATAGCAGGGTTAGCAGATGTGAACTTATACAAATTCTCGTGTGGACATGGACAGCATTTTGGTGAATAGAGCGAGCCATTGGAAAGGTGGGAGACAGGTATTTTCTGCAACTCACATTGTCATAGTTGTAAGGATGAAAAGGAGAAGGAAGGTCTTATTCACTAACTTTGCAGATATCAAACATCTTAAGGGTACCTCTAGAGGTTCAACCATAATCAACATTGGGAATCATAAGCTAATGTCATAACTGAACGAAATTCTTCTGTCAATTCCAACTGATGGCCATAATACTTTTGCCTGTATACCTATCTGTCAAATCAATCTACAAATTATTTTTCTCTCATTGTTCTCTCTCTCTCTCATGATTTGCCCTTTTCTTTTGAAACATCATCCCATGTCTTTTCCTTTTTCATTTTACTAAAATAAAAGGAATCTCTTTTATTTAAAAGGCACCTATTTTTGCGAACACTTTCTATTAATATGTGTACAAACCGACATTTTTTTTGGAAAATTTTTATAATAAACATAACAACTGTCAGATTTACATATGCAATGAGCGACTGAGACTGCTCTCTCTTATGTTCGCTCATGTTTGCAAAAGTGAACGAACATTTAACGAATCGACGCTGGGCTTATTATGTGTTGGATGATAGGATTGTGAGTATTCGTGGGTTTACATATGCGTACAAGACGAATGTTGATTACGTTTCCCACTTAAGGGTATCTCGCTCATACTGTCATATTTCTCAAGTCGTTGCCAAACAACACAACTTAACAATCAGGAAATTCGGGATGTGGCGCCCCAGTATATTGTATATTGTGCAAATGACTTTAAAGCCTCTGCTGCCTTACTCTCGATTATGTCGCTATTCTCTTTTGCATTTACGTCCAGCACAGGAATGGTGATACAGAAAAGACTATCATCGGTCACATACAGCCAGAGATGTGCATTCCTCTCAGGAGCTACTGATAGATTTTTACTCTGAAGTTAGGTCTAATTTAAAAGTAGGAACTAGATTTTTGACATTTTGCAAAAAAAAAAAAATAGTAAAGTCACATCACTGTGACGGCTACTGCAGCCGTAGCGAGGACATTTTTGCACTTCCAAGAGTAGTTAGCATATTGGATTACTTTCCGGATGAAGAAATATGCCACGTTCGTACGTATGGATGCAAACATACATATGTATGCATGTGCGGTGTTGTTAGTTACGAATGCTTTTTGAAATATGCACGTTTGAGATTTGTGTGTGATTTTTTTTCTCTGAGATATAAAGAAAAAATTCCACTTGAAAATTATTTTCAGGAGCATATTTCATCATCAAGTATCTCTATTCCAATTTACACTAAAATTCGTCAGCTATACATTTTCCGTTGGCAAAGTATTCTATCAAAGGACGCTGTTCCATAGAGAACCAGGGTAACTAAGCGGTATATGTCATCAGTTCAGCAATCAGTTTATTTACACCCAGTTCTTACCCCTATCATCAATAGTTGACCCTTTGTATGAGTAGATGTGTGCTCCTACTCAATATAAAGTTGTTGTCACTTCCACTTAATACCTCACTTGAGGAAAAAAATGTCACCCTTCAGCAAGTCTGGTGGAGTTCTCCAAGTCGGGAGGGAACAAAGTTTTGTAGTTTGCTGTAATCAATGAGTGTGAGAGTGTGATTTTTAAAGTCTGATTGAGTCGAGTGTGGTGTCAAGGCAGGAGTGAGGTCGAACTTCCGTCCAAGCAGTGATGGAGCGGTGCGTGTGTGTATGTGTTGGATTTGTTAGATGGATGAGTTCATTGTATGGATCTCCGGCTCTGGCTGTGCTGCTTGTCTTTCGTCAATTGTCATTTGATATTGCGGAAATTTAATTTACGAAAGTGAAGTCCTTTTGCCATTCGTCCTTCCTATGTGAGAAGGGCAGTAATGATTAGATATATGGATGCAGTGATGTAGGGCTGAACGGTGTGCGCCGGAGACATGTTGTGTTAACAATTTCTGAGATTGAGCATATACTATGTACACTTGATTGAGATGAGAGATGCTTTTAAGAAAATAACTCAGTTTTCGTAAAATGGTAGACGATTGAAATACATTAGAGATGTTTTGGGGATGAAACCTCGGATGTTTATTTTAAATTGATTTTATGAAAAGGGTATTTACAGACAACTTAGACATATCAACTCTGATGATGGACAATTCTTTTCCGGTTTTACAGATGAAGTCTGGTAGGAAATATCTTTAAAACATTTAGAGAAATGGAAATAATGGGATGATGGGGGTATTGAGGAGCTGGTATAGAGTCACATGTACAATACATGTCATAGGACAACAAATGACTTGAGTAAGCAATCAGTTTTTCATTCGGTACATTGTGTCGAAGTCTGAGCATGCTTTTGAAATTGGCATCATTACTACGATTTGAAATTTCAATAGACTCCTAGAAACAAAAAAAAAGTAGGATTATCTTTCTTCATTGTTAACCTAAAATGGTTCTCGTCTTTAGAATGTCAGATATTTGTTGTTGCAATTGTAGGTTCGCACTCAATAGGACTGTAGTCTTGGGCTGGTATGCATGGACTTACGTTCCTGGGTCAAACACTTTCCTTAAAATCCTCAAGACAGTTTGTATCGCATGACTTTAAGCAAAGCCGCCATTCTATTTCGAAACTTTTGGAATTTATTGCAGTGCATCCCATCTTGACTATTTAATGCCATACAATTTTTCTCCGAATGATGGAGCTTGTGCCCACATATTAGGATCGCCAGTGATAGGAAAGAATTCGTTTTATATTAAGTCATCCCCATAGCACTTGATGCACCGATTTCCGTTCGAAGAAGCGGCTCTATGATGTGTTCGAATGGATGCTTAACCAATTTTGTAGCATGTCTACTATAACAAAAAAACATATTCTGACGACCCTATGCAGCTATACAAGCTTTACAGGTTTTCAGAGTTATTTACAACAAAACAACCAATTAATCTGGTGTCAGGAATGAGAGTTTAAGAGGAAACTGAAAATATTTTATTGACAAGACGTCTCTAAGGCATAAGGTATCCAATATATTTTTATGTGGGGGTCTTTCTGCCACAATGCATTCTATTCTGGTCTGGAGTTTTGCCTTAATCATTCATTAACCAATTTTGTCGTTAAGGTGACCTGAAGGCAGTTTCGTCGACAATTAATAATTATAAAGTCATTCTCAACTAGTTACTCTAACTATAGAGGCAGCTGATCCTCAGGTTCCTTAAAAATCCGCAGCCATTATTGTGCTGAAGAATTGTCAATCTTTTTCTTTATTGGAATGGGAAGCTACGATTCTTGAAAACACGTAATATAAAAGCTCATAGTCTCAGTCGCATAGAGCTTAAGTGGGGGATCTTGTGAGGCAGGATTTTAGTTTCTGGAAAGTGCTCTCTCCCAAAGTAACCTCCCAACTTCAGTCATCCTCAACTTTTAACAAGGAGTCACAGGGTACCTTTCGCAACTTTTACTACTTAGCTGAATGAATTGTCGCCAATATTCACCAGAATATATGACTGCGAGAAGCTAGGTCTTAGGGCTATTTGCGGCAAATATTTATACTGGTTTATTCATTCAGGTTTTTATCTCTGAAATCGACTTTTAATGAATACTTCCTGTGCGCATTTTGGAATGTTGCCTGACTTTTATGAAATAGATGGAAATCACATGCACAGTCTCAAATGAAAATGCTTTTCCCTTAAAATTGTATTGTCTATTCTGTATTTAACACCTCAGCTTTTCCTCAAGTCTGAAAAAATCAAAGATAATTTCGGTGCCCAAGAAAAGTACGTCAGTTAACGCAGAGTGTAGATTGATAACAATTGTTATTTATTTGTAAGAAGAAATCGAAATTCTAGTGAACTTATTTCGCCTCTCCAGTCAGGCTTCAGGTCAAGGGACAACTGCATAACAGCTTTTCTAAAAATCGCAGATGATGTTCGCTTACCAATCGATGAAGACAAATGAACACCTATAACATTGCTCGATGTCGAAATGTGTGTGAATCATTCGATTTTACTTGCCAAGTTAGTGGATGTCTTTGAGGTTTCTCTTTCTGCCCATAATCCTGTCTTATCGTACCTCGTAAATAGCCCCACCCCCGGGCAAGGGAAGTATAAGTGACTCGTGTTGTTCCACAAGGTTGAATATTGGGTCCTCTGTTTTTTTCTTTGTTCGTAATTGTTGTCACTGAAAATATTTTCCATTCGTATTTCCACAAATAAGCTGTTGAACTGCAGCTGTATGTTCATTTTCGTCTTGGTCTGCTAGAAAATGCAATCTTTCACACGGTCATTTTCTTACTGTGACTAATCGTCTATAACCAAACCCCACTAACGCAACGAACTATTCTTGACTTTTACGGATGGGTCCAGAAGTTAGAACGGATTCTTCTCTGAGGGCATGGACATTCACACCATCGCGAGTTTGAATTACGCCGACACGTTAGGCAAATACAAACTAGAGATCTAGCATCTCGATTATTGCAACAACCCAAGGTCAACGGCGCTGCAGTCTAGACATGCATGGCCAGAGGCTCGGTGTCCATTAAAATGACCTCTAGAGAAGTTTCAGAGAAGAAGGAGAAGAGAAGACCCGTTGTCCCCTCTCTCTGGAAATACTATATTCTTGTCAACTTCACGAATATAATTTTAAAGGCGTGAACTACTCTGTCTCACCCTTAATGCAACTACTCTTGTGGAGGTGCACCACACCATGCTAGCCAACCCACCTAACCTTTATTATAACTATATATGCCTCCAGAAAAATCGAATTTCGTATCCACATGTCAATGAATATCATATATACGAGTAAGTGCACATCTATTGTACATACTATCTTCTATCTATTGTATATCTGACTACTTCTCATCACGAAAACTAAAGTGAACAACGAAATGGAAAAAAATAGTAACACACTCGAACCGTACCGTTAGGCATTCATCAATTTCCATGAAAACTTTTCAGTGCAAATTGTTTTTCACGCGAATTTATCCACCGTTTTGCTCGTTCTATTATTCCGCCCACCCACCAGTGTGAGTCAGTTAATCCTGTTTAAAGTTTTTCCTGCATCCGAGCGTTGATGCGAGAGCAGAGAACTTCTGCGGATGTGATGCTAATAAGTCTTAGTGTTAAACAAACGATAACAAACGATAATGGTTGTTTCGTTTTAGGTTACGCTTTTTTTTGTTTCCTGTGTAGCCTTTCGCCATCATTTTTTAGGTTATGCCAACAAACGCGCAAGAAAAACTTTATCCTGTGCGCTTTCGGTGTGAAGTTATGTAGTTTTTGATGCATTGAAAATTTGTTCACTGCAGCAGCGACCAGGAGTAGGAAGTCAGTGTAAAAATGAAAACAATATAGGATCTGCCAATGTATGTATAATAGTTTTCAGTACATTGTACTACGTGCTAGGGGATTTAAACGAGGGCGGATAGAACAAAAATAATATTGCACGTGGAAGATAAGCTGGAATGCAAGCAAGAGGTAGATAATGTGGGACAGGAAATTATTGAGAATAATTCTGGCAACAAAATAGTAGGTCCACCCAATTAGGATTTGATTATGCGGCAAATTTTTAAGTGGGAAGAGTGTGTGGTGTATGTTATAGGCAAAATCTATTCATAAACTTATAGTTTACGCAACAAAAGATGACATCCAGGCGATGAAGGTGTAGCTGAGTGCCATAATGGATGAAAGTAGATACACTTCCATAAGTAAAATCCTTGAGCGAATTAACTTTATGGAATTTTGTGCATTTAGAATAATACACATCCTACACATATTTATATGCATACATAACCGCAAACAGTCCATCACCTAAGGCCTGGCTTCTCAAGATCACCCGTAATTTTTCGCGCGAATGAAATCAATCTATAATTTTATTGCCGAATGTAAACAGCGAATTGAGAAGCTTTTCATGAATGTTATACGTTCGGATGCTAGTCAGACATTCACAAAGTGTGGTCCCATCAGTTGTTCTTATTTTTTTAATTTTCACTGGGATTCAAACCTGCACTCAAGTTCGCAAGCATGGTCAGTAGTTCAATGCACAAACTACGTGAGTTTTGGCACCCACCATACTTTTTGAGAAATAATTTTCAATAACTGTAAAATTACAACTATGGGTAAATTCAGAAACGTAAAAAAAAAAAAAACGCATCGATGCAGCATCACTGCTTAGTTGCGATGCTGATGCGTAACACAGTTGATGCTGATGCCATGCTGATAGAATTTTGGCGTTTCAGAACGCAACTTACATTTGTTTTATGAAATCATGGAAGTTCTTTTACTGAAATTTTTAATTGATGACAATGGTCGTAAAAGTGATAATTTTGTTCTGAAAATGCGTGAATCTGGAAGGAGGCGTTTAGGAAACATTATTTGTTTGATTGGCAATTGATCTAAGTAGTACCTATTCTATCCTATTCCTTATCTTCTAACGCATACCTAATAATGTATTGTACAGAGAATATTTTTGCAATTTTTAAATGATTCCATCAGAAAAACTGTCTACGACTTTTTCTTAGCATAAAGTGGGCGTGGCTATCATCATTTGTAATCGCAGTTCATGTAAACTGACATGATATTCATATTTAGACTTTGAGAAAGCAAAATATAAAAAACCTTTTTTTAGAAAACGCCCCAAAAAAGTGGGTGTGACCCTATACAATATATGGACAAATTGTAGAAAAAGTCTACGTTTATATGTATATATCTTCTTAAGACATGTCCATCTCTATGTCACCAAGTTTTGAAAATTAAATTTTGAGCTACGAAGATGAAATTTTGAATTTAAGTTTTCTAGAAAGGAAGACAAATTTGAAATCCGTCCACTATGTCTTTTCAAAAATTGCCCTTTTCCAATATTTTTATCAGAAACTATAATAAAAAAAAAAAAAAAAATTGTAAGGTAAAATATGTATGTATTCCTTAATCTCCTTAATCTTTTAAGCGGCCTAATGGTATTGGTGTTTTTTTCCACCATGTATTGTATTTAAGGATTTACGTGGTCTTGGAGCTGTTGATAGTGCCTAAATGCATATTTTTAAACGATTCCACTAACAGTCTCTACTTGAAAATCCCTGTGTAGGTTGTCATTTCTTATATACCAAGGTGCATTAACGATGCCTCTTAGTACTTTGTTTTGAAATGTTTGTATCATTCTTAGATTTGTCTTTTGGGTCCAGCCCCAAAGCTGAACCCCATACATCCATACAGGTCTCAGAACTTGCTTGTAAATATTCGTAATTGCGGTGTTGTCAACGAAAGTCGCTAAGCTGTATTTTCTTGTATATAGGAGATAACAGAATGGTCGCAAGACACTTCCTTGTGGAACTCCTGCAGATATTTTCTTTAAATAAGAGTATTCATCTTCATATCTCACTCGAAAGTAACGATCTGCGATATAAAATTTAAGGATCAAGTACTCGTAGAACTCTTCGAGGAGATCTCTTTGCAGTTTAAATTCTAATCCTCGATGCCAGACTTTATTAAACGCTTGTGGTACGTCTAGAAAGATGGCTGAGCAGACTTTTTTGTTCTCAAGTGCTTTTTCTACTGTATTCGCTATTCTATACACATATTGTACAGTCAAGTGTTTCTCTCTAAACCCAAATTGGTGGGAAGGTACAAGATTCCTTTCTTGTATCATATTATTGATTTGAGTCTTTTCGACACCCGTTTATCACATAGCTTCGATATTACGGGTACTAGCGAGGATACCAAACCACATGTAAGCAATAACTAAGGTCCTCTAATCTTATTTATGGTAACATCCGTTATTACTTTTGAGGACTACCATATTTCAAAAAATAAAAGTTAAATTTGAGTGCTGTTTTAAAAATATAATTTGTTTTCTTAATATCTTAATTTCACCAGCTGCAAATGGAACGATTGGTTGAAGATACACCATTTGTGTCAGCTCTCATCCAAACCTCTTAGAAACGGCCAGTCACCTATTCACTCACAGCTTGTGTATGGGAGGATTTTGTGTACACTGAATATGTTTAAAGTTGCGGAATCTGGTATCATAAATAAACCCAATAGTTAATCGAAACGAAAATTTATGTACACAGCTCAACAAAAAAAAATCCTGCGTGATATTATAATAAATTATGGTATTAATTACCTGGTTTACGGCTAGCCATTAAACACTGGTCGGCAATAACAAATTTCATTCACACGAAACTTTACCTTCTATGTTAAATAATAAATCTTTAATACTTGCATTTTTAATTACATACGAGTGCTGCCGTGCCGAAACAATTTTCGAATGGCATTTTCTCAGTACGTACGAGTACAGCCAAGTAATATTATCTTGATCGATTTTTAATTCCATAAAATTAAGTGCGCTGATAATTAATGCACAGGACACTACTGCAACAAAACTGACCCAATTCGATGAAACTGTTTCTGCTCCAAAATTAACTTCGGGCAATCCGGCTTCTGGGCAAGAAAAAGTATATACAGTGGAACGGAATTTCTACTCAAAACAGCAAAACGACACATTTTCGAATTGGCAAAAAAAAAAATCCAAGATTCATTTGCAGAGAATGTTATACCAATTGGAAACAGGGTTTGGACTTCATGTCTCTAAATGGTGTCTAGAATCATGGAAATAATGTGCATGACTGGGGCGCACGTACTTGCACTTATATGCTGTTTATTTGCAAAAACTCAGTTTTGAAATTCCAATAAAATTGTTAAAATGGTTTGTTTCCTCAAAAAAAAAAAAATTTTCCAAAACTTCGTATGCCATTACCTTGCATAATATGTCAAATATTGCTTTTATATATTGATTTTGAATAGTCATATTTGAAAACAAGTCAATTTTCAAAAACCGGTCAATAAGTAAAATATCGTTATACGTATTTTCTGGAGGTGGGTGGAGGAAGAACTCGTACGGGCCATTATAGTTATAGAATTTCAGGACGTCTGAAGGTGTGAGACAAAGGATTATATTTTGAACCTCTCTTCCCTATCCTATTTGAACACTGGACGAAGCAATTAGACAATACTATTAAAGAATGGAAAGTTTCAGTGTTATAAAGGGTGGTTAAATTTTAAGGGCCGATGTTGAATGTGAACCACACCTAAACGTCAAGTTTTTTTCTGCATTTCATTTGACATTTCTCAATTTCAGACTAACTCAATTTGAACCATGGAAAGATACACAATCGAGCAACGCGTTAAAGTTATTCAGGCTTATTATGAAAATGGGCGTTCAAATCAAAATGCATATCGTGCATTTCGTGATTCTTTCGGTCAATTTAATCGTCCAAATGTGCGTACAATCGGAAAAATCGTGCAAAAATTTGTGCAAACCGGGTCTGCAGGAGATGTGAAAACACCAGTGCATGCTCGTACAGCTCGTACTGCAGAAAATATTGCTGCTGTTCGCGATAGTGTGGCTGAAGAGCCGTCCACCTCAACTCGTCGTCGTGCCTAACAATTGCACCTCTCACGCTCGTCGTTGATGAACATTATGCATAAAGACTTGCATTTACGCGCTTACAATGTGCAATTGATACAAGAACTAAAGCCTCTTGACCATTTCTTGACCATTTGTGACCATTGACGTCGTCAATGGTCACAATGGTGGCAAGAAATGGCAACAGTGGATGATCAATTTTCGAAGAAAATCATCTTCAGTGATGAGGCACATTTTCACCTCAGTGGATTCGTCAATAAGCAGAATTGCCGCATTTGGGCGAATGATAATCCAAGAGTGATTGTCGAAAAACCAATGCACCCACAAAGAGTGACTGTTTGGTGCGGTTTTTATTTTTTCCAAAATGAGGCCGGTCAGGCAGTTACTGTGAATGGTGTTCGCTATCGTGAGATGATAACGAACTTTTTATGGCCCGAATTAGAAGATATGGATGTGGACGATATATGGTTTCAACAGGATGGTGCCACTTGCCACACAGCTAACGAAACAATCGCTCTTTTGCGCGACAAATTCAATGGCCGTGTTATCTCACGTGGTGGCGATGTCAATTGGCCGCCAAGATCATGTGATTTGACACCGTTGGACTTCTTTCTTTGGGGTTATTTGAAAGAAAAGGTGTACGTCGATAAGCCAGCAACAATTCAAGAGCTACAGGATGAGATAATTCGGAACATTAACGGCATAGAACCTCAATTATGCCTCAGCGTCATCGAAAATTTGGACCATCGGATGGAGGTGTGCCGCCGAGGTCGCGGCGGCCATTTGGCCGATATTTTGATCCATACATAATTGAACCATACCAATATTATCATAATAAAAAGAAATGACAGTACTTTCCTAAATAATTTGTGTTTTATTCAAAATCAACATCGGCCCTTAAAACTTAACCACCCTTTATATAGTAAGTTTTAACCTACATATCTGTTTACAAGCCTGTGAATTCGATATACTGCTGTTTGCAAATACTGAGGAACAGCTGGAAAATAGTCTAAAAGTGTGGAAAGACACATTAGCAACAGTGAAACTAAAGCTCAATGCCGAAAAGACTAAAGTAATGCTGATCAGTATGGAGGCATTTTTGAACAGTTGCACCAATACAAGTATCTATTAAGTATCATCAACAGCAGGAGTAACTCGGAAGAAGAACTGAAGGCGAGGATTAAATCGGTAAATAGACTGTATGCGGCGTTAAGAAGGAAGTTCCTTGACCACAAGGAAGTAACACAAGAAACTAAATTAACAATATTCAACTCAATGTATAGTACTTACCAGTTTGCTGCACGGAGGGGGCAACTGGTCTTTGGGAAAGAACGGAGATACTTTGGGAAAGAACTGAGGTGGGAAACCGACAAGTGAAGACAATTTGGGAAACAAAAGTAAAAGGCAAAAATAAAAGAGGAAGACCTAAACATCACCATCGTAAAAATTGTAAAAGAAGTTCGGGAAAGGTGGTATACGGCCAAAGAACTAGCAAGAGACAGGACCAAGTGGAGGAATTTCCAGAGAAAAAGGAAGATGGGAAAAACGGAAGCAACCACGACACCTTAAGGGCAAAAGAGGACCCTACTATGTATGTACATAGGTATATACATATGTATGTATGTATCTTTTTACCTTATTTTTTTTTTTTCAAAACGGACCTTTAATTCAGTCACTACCTTGCAATGCTGTCATTGAAGCTTAGGACAAAGACAAAATGGTCACCAAAAATTACAAATTGATTTTATGTCACTTTTCCGTCGAACCGAAGGACGAGTTGTCCAATTTATTATAGTCGAACTTCCTAAGTCAAAATAGCAGGGAACCTGGAAAAAATGCGAATAAAGGAAAATTCCAACTATGGATCAATTCCATATTAATCTTCTCTATAAATAAAAATCAATTGCCGCATGTGTGAAAGATCATCACTTGAGAACGACTCAACCGATTTGGTTTACTTTTTTTTTTGTATTCGTAATTATCAGGACAAGGTTTGTGTGAAAAAAAATTTTGGAAAATACACCGGAAAAGTCGGAAATTTGGATGGTATTTTTTGTATGAAAATCTCAAAAAAAAAGTGACGTTCAGTTTGACAGTTCTGCTGTCACATGATTTCATAATAACAACAAATTCCGCATTGAATATTGAAAGCGATATTTCAGTGTGTTATCGATGGTGATCATATTTTTGGTGCATTCAAAACGGTAAAATTCATCAATTTAATGTGTTGCAAAGATTGAGTTCGTGGTAATTTGGTGTGTTGCAAACATTCAGTTGATTTCAGTTCGTGGTTTATTTCTTTAGAAAAAATGCCACCAGTGGGGCGTCGAAATATCGGACGCACAACGCAAGCCAACTAAATGTCAATGAGACTGACGAAGAGCGTAAACAGCGTTTGGAGGCAAATCGAATAAGAATTTCTCAGGCGCGATCCATTATGACTCCGAAACAATGGATACGTCGAGTTCGACTCGCTCTGTTGGAGCTTACGTACAAAATAATTTGGAACGTCGACAAGACAGACGGCCAAACGTGACAGTTCGAAATGAACGTTTGGTGTTCAGATACGATCCAACAGTCGATTACGCCGCGGATGTAACGGTCGACGTCGGAACAATGAGCACTATTTATCAACATTGCAATGCTTTGAGATTTCGACAGGAACCGCCAGGATTATGTTGTGCGAGCGGAAAGGTCCAATTACCATCGTTATATGTGTTTGGTCATTATGGGCTCCTATACCGTTCATTCGATTGCTATGAAACTCTGACAAGTTGTTGCCTACGTGCTGACGATGGTTTTTAAAATAGTACAGTTAATGTACGATAGGTGGAATTATACCATAACCTGAACGGAGTCGGCACTAAATTAAATAGTCATATTCTGGTATGGAATAAACAAATTAACAAATACACAGATCAATACTTAACAATATGGCAGGTTTTTTTTTTTAGGAATATGTAAATATGTATTTTTGAATGTAAATGGTTGTGCTTTTTCTGAGAAAAACATTTAGCTACTTGGTTCCGCGGGGATCTCTACGGTAGCTATGCCTAAAAGTGGATGGAGCCTTATATAAGGAGCTGCACTTTCTATGCGGGAGACATATCTACTCGTACATGTGGGGATGAATTTGTCAAAGGTGTTTAAGAACTGTTCTGGAACAGGGGAATACTTTCAATATTTTACTTTTATTTATACAGGGTCATCCAATAAGAAGTGCCACCTTAAATTTCGCACCATTGTTGAACATTCAACTATTATTGCGATGACTTTTGATAAGTAAAAACTAGGAGGTTATTAAATATGGATCGATACACACTCGCACAACGTGTTGAAATAGTGAAAATCCACTACAAGAACAGTGAAAATATCGCGTAAAGTTCGCACTGCTTTTGGTCATCATCAAGTGCCTTTTCGCACAGCTGTAGTGAAATTAATCGATAAATTTGAACGTCTTGGATAGGTTAGTGTTGTGAAGACTCCAACTCATGTTCGTCCGGCAAGGTCAGCTGAAAATATTTCCGCCGTAGCGTAGAGTGTGACTGAAAGCCAAAGTATGTCCATTTTGAGACGATCACGGGAATTTGGCCTATACGCAACCACTTTGCACCGCATTTTGCATAAAGATCTTGGCCTACATGCTTATGAGGTCTGGATACGTAAACAAACAAAACTATAGCATCTTGGCCTCCGAAAACCCAAGAGAAATAGTGGAACAACCTCGCCATCTACGAGTGACAGTTTGGTGCGGTTTTTAGGTTGGCTGTGTCATTGGGCCATATTTTTTCGAAAATGACTGACGTTTATTTTCAGCAGCATGGTGCCACATGCCACACATTTCTCGAAATGGAAACTTCAATCGGCCACCGAGATCAACACCATTAAACTTTTTCCTTTGGGGCTATCTTAAAGATAAAGTCTACGCTAATGCTCCATTTTATGCACTAAAAGAAAATATCAGAGAATACAGTCGCAATTATGCGAAAACGTGACGAATTTCATCAAAAGAATGACTATTTGTATTCAGATATTGTATTCCATTACTAACCTTAGAGTTTGTACTTTCCATAAAAATGTTGCGTTTTGCTTTGATTTAAAATGACACCTTCTGTTGGAAGGTCACCCTATATGATGTTCTAGTGATAACTAATTATGAAATTAAGTGGTATGTTGCACAGTTTTATGAATTGTAGGCAAACTCGATGCCTCACGACTTTGTAATGTTGGCTCAATTTTAACTTTTTACGCATCAAAATGTCAGTTTCGAGTTCTCAGCTGTTTGTTTCATGGTCGGGAAATCTTAATTTACATATATATACATGATGGAAAATTAATTTAACTGGACTTAAATAAATAAAAAAATACATAGAATAGCTTGCAGAAGTCATGCGAACGTGAATTTAATAACAAACAAGTGGAAGGAAATCGAGGGGATATTAAGTGTAATGTGCGCAGTGCCGTCAAGGTTACCTCTACCATCGCATGCACTGTTGAGCATGCGATGGTAGAGGTAACCTTGACCGTCCGTCTTGAGTTTCGAGATTTCCCCCATCATAAGAGTTTCAAATAACAGTATTCAAAGAAAGTATCGTTTTTGTACAGGGTGTTCCATTTTTCACTATCACACGCGAGATGGTGTAAGTGTGTTTTGACTTAAGCCAAAATAGCTCTTTAACCTTACATTTAACATTTATGATTGAGGTATACTTGGAGAGCCACCCAGATGTCGTTCAGATTCAAGTAGAGAGATTTAAACTTTATGTCGTCATTTAAAACTCTGCAGAAATTGCGTCTCCTGGTTTTTAACAAAATAACGTACATATATTTTTTCCTGCTGATGTTAATAGTTAAAGTGTACGAAGAGATGAAATTTGATACATAACACACTTCTGATCGTTACTCAGAATCGGGTTGAAGTAGGAGAAACTGAGTATTGAAATCTGTAAGCATTAACTGGATCTAAAAACTTCTTAATTTCTACAAAGACTCAGGTACTATACAAAATTGATCGCGATGGTATTTTTGATTTCTAAGCTAGGGTCAGATTGATCTCTGCGCTGGCGTTGTTTATACAATTTAAAACGGAGCTTGAGGAGACAAAGACCTCGGAATTGTCTGGTTTGACATTAAAACTCTCGGTGATGTTGTCATCGAATTTGACAGAGCAACGTGTATCCTTGATGGATCAGCGAACGTTTTCAATTCTCATCCTTCATAGATGGATGAGTTTAGCAGGCATGTCAAAACTAGCTAGGACCAATAAGATAGTTGATAAATAGCTTCAATGCGTTCACATAATATGACCTAATATATACAATGTTGAGTAGTTAATTGGACTTAACAGTCTAGCTAGCTATGCTGGGATTCTTTCATCCTGTTATGTTCTGCCCACACTAGCAGGTTGAATACCTAAAATGGTGACCTTCAGATGTATTATTTGTTCGAAATAAAATAAAAAAATTCTTTTACAAAATGTATAGATGTTGGTTTTCTCTTAATTTACTCATTGATTGTGTAGCAGAACGCCCACTTTTAAGAGGCGTTTTCTTAAAGAGAATGTTGCTTTCTAAAACTCCAAAGTCTTGAATTTGGATATGAAGAACGGTGACAGAAACGTTCCATTTTTTTCTAAGAAAAGTTAATAGGTTTTGTTTAGCCTTTAAGTAGGAAGATATGTTTTAAGGAACATATGTTTACGTTTGGGCCGTTTAAAGCGGAAACTTTTCTATGTCTTCATGTGAAAACATATTTTCCAGCTTTGTATTTTCAGACTGTGTTATATCAGAGAAATTGGCTTAAGGAAAATTGCTATTTTACCAACTATTTACTGTTCACACTAGAAATAGGCGGGTATTGAAAAGTAACTGATTATCTGTTAGGATTTAGAAACTAGTTTCACCGAGTCCAGAACAAAAAAATTACCAGTTATTAAGAGGTGAACCGCTGCTAATTATTTTATTTTTATTTTTGTCCATAAGTACACATATTCACTATTTTCACCATCAAATTGCCTCACCATGAACTATGAAACAATAATTCAATAGTTTCGTCAGGGGTCTATCAACTTTAATGATTGGTAGGTGTAGATATTATATGGTGCTGACGGTTGTCGGTACTCGTATGATAGAACTGAAGCACTTAACACAGTTAAATATTTGATGGAAGCTTGATGGGTTACTGGAAAAGTATTTTTGCTATAAGTACGATATTGGATCGTAAGATCGTGACAATGTAGACAGAAAAGCAATTTAAATTCAGCCGGAAATCCTTGATGCATGCAGTAAAACAACCAAATTCTGAAACCGATGAAGTAACAGCAGCTCTATTTTAGCAATTTTCACCCATCCTTAGTTCACAGCACATAAACTATATCCCACGAAGTGACATGAGGAACGAGGAATCGAGTCTCCACTACTACGAGTATAGTATTTAATAAAAATTTAGATCACAAAAATCGATTTTCGATCCACTGTAAGGCGACGTTATTCAGGAAATAGGACACCGATGAATTAATAATAAATATTTCATTGTACTATAGGCGCTCGTTATCTTTTTCAAATTAAAACCCTATTACATATGAGGTATGTACGAGTATTCATAACCCCATCTTAATAAACAACTCACCATACCACCTAGGTGACAACAATGCAATTAAGAAGCAATGAATACATGATTCCACCTGCCTAAGTGTTCGTCATAGAATAAATATTGTAGTTAGCAATGTGTTTTTAATTCAATCAATGGATGACTAGTCAAGTGGCCACACAAATCTCCTTCCCCATGTCGTCCCGATAGTAGTTTGGATAAAACCATAGATACACTGTAGATTGTGGTGACGGAAAACAGGAAACACTCACACAACAAGTAAATTAGTTGAAAGTAATTTTACAGCTTTTCTGCTGCTGGTGTTGATGCTGTTGGTTTCGTTGGCTCTTGACTAGCAGAGAAAATTTGTGCTCTGGTGTCAGGACATGCTGTAATCCTTTAGCTGACAATCAGACAGTGTGTATGCGAATATGTGGGTGGGCTAGAGAGATACAATACATACACCGAAGCAGAGCGTGTACTGTGATCTATGCAAATGATGTCCTGGGGTGAAATAAATTAAGTAGGTGTTACCGAATGGCGTCGGATGAACTGTGAAGTTGGTGCCTTGTTTATATGTGGATATGCTCCACCGGGAGTGGTGCATACAACGAGAGAAGGCAGACTGGGTGTGGCTACTTAACAATGTTAATTCCAATCGAAACACTGGGAATGGAATTGCTGTCGATGTTCGGGTCGTGTTTTCTGGGATTCTGATTTGGAATAGAAATAGAAATTGTAATGAAGTTTGGCGTGTGCTATCCTGTTTTGGAGTCAGTTGGAATGGGTGTTTGTGTGGAATCTACATTAAAAACAGTGTGTACGGAATTTTCATTTTCCCTCAATAAACGAAGATTTATGGAAGTCATGTTTGAATTCATTTCAATTTATTTGCATAGAGTGGTTTAACCGAAGATTACTCGGGATTGGGATGTAACGAAGGGTTAGAGTCACGACCTGAGCAGATTTTGTGTTAGAAATTGGCTAGTTGAAGTAATGTTTGTTAAATTGTATGGGATACAAAAGGATTGAGTGCTGATGACTTGTGGTATTATAGAATAGTCGTGCTAAGCCGTATAATTAATTCTACAGACGACTTCTTTTTAGAAAGCAATTATAAATGAGTTTAGAGAAAGTGAATCTGGTTATTATACGTCAAAAACGGGTGTTTTCGAATACAAACAACGGAAATTGTGAACATATTCTCCCTCCATCCATCAACCCGATCCTACACATGAGGGATAGATATTTATTGCGACTCATTGCAGTGCTTAACTTTTCAACGGTACAACGAAATTTAATGATTGTGATTCACTTGAAAAGCAAATTAGATTCCAATGTCTTCATTTCTATTCGGCAGAAGTTTTTCATAAAACGTTCACCTACTAATTTTTTGTAGAAAATTTTATACTAATGCACAGTACAGCCTGTTCCAGAGAAACGTGTCGTAAAAAAAAAAATATGAAAAATAATTAACAAATTTTTTTTTAAATACTCATTTAAAAAAAGTACGCAATTATATCAATTAGGAGTCCTTCCTCCATTATTATCGATTATTGCTTGGCATCTTTTAGTGCATTTTTCATTCAATTTTTGCTCATTTTCTGTACTTATCCTTCACCAAATCTCTTTCAACACACCTCTTCCTTTAAGCTTCTGCTTTATTAGTGACCATACATTTTCTGGACTGCGACGAGGAATCAAAAGTTATTATACAATTTTCCTGTTTCCAATGTATGCAGAGTTTTGGATCGTTATCCTTGTGCAAGATTCAGTCGCAATTGTCAAGCCCATAAATAGATTCAGCAGACTTTAGCAAACCCTTTTGGTATAGTCTGACCATAAACTGAGCATCGAGGTTCTTTGTGAACACTATTAGCCAATCTTTTGGCAGAGAGGCACCTTTAAACATGAGCCTTTATTATAATATATTTAATAATTATTGACATAAAAAAAAATCATTCATCCGTAAATATAATGTTTCTTAATCAGGGTGCAAGTTCTATATACGCAGCTTTTTTCGATATGTTTTAGGGTTTAGGGTTGATACCTTTATTCTTGTTCGTGCCAAGCGGCATCTCATTGCATTGATAGACATTCTAATTCCTCTTCAAAATAATTTGTATTTTGCCTTCCTCAGGCATATTGTTGGGTTTTTCAGGAAGTATTCACAAATCACTTTATTGTCCTTTACCGACGTGGCTTTGATGTACTAGAGGATCATCATCGACATCACCACCACATTCTTTATACGTAATCTGTTTATTCACTTTTTAACAAACTTCTCTGATGTCCTCATATATTTTGCTGCCGATTTTATGAACACAACTCGTGATCGGCAACTCGAATGCAGATAATGATTTGACTATAAGCATGTATGTGTGAGTAAAGCAAAAGAGATAATTAGAGACACGTTTCCCTGGAACATGCTGTATATAACATTAAAATGCTTTTACTATAGGGTGGCCAGATAAGAACGATAGGAAAAGAAATTTAAATAAAACAACAACGGTGTGAGATATCAAATTGATTCTAGCTTTATTTTGAAGTTACAGTCATGCCATTATGTATGGAATAAATGACCGTCTAGGCTTCGCTGGCAGTGCTTCAAGCGGTCGGTCCAATTTTTGATGACTCGGTTCAATATGTGCTGCGTTATTCCGGCAGTAGCGTCTCGAATGTTCGCCTCGAGCTCGTCCGAAGTGATTGGCTTGTTAGCGTAGACTAAGGACTTGATGTAGCCCCAGAGAAAATAATCGAGCTCGCCGTGAGATGACCCAGTCGCCAAATTTCTCCTTCACCACTTCGAGCGTTGCGTCACTTGTATGGCATGTAGCGTCGTCTTGTTGGAACCACAGCTCGGATATATATATATATATATATATATATATATATATATATATATCGATGCTGTCGAGCTCTGGCCACAGAAAGTCGGTTAACATCGCTCTATACCGAGGACCATTGACGGTAACAACGGTGTCACCTTCTTCATTTCGAAAGAAATAAGGTTCGATGATGCCGCCGTGCCATAAACCGCACCAAACAGTTAATCTTTGTGTATGCTTGGTCGAACACTTGTGGATTGTGGTCGCTCCAATAATGGCAATTTTGCTTGTTGACATAGCCGCTGAGCCAAAAATAGGCCTCGTCCGAGAAGATGATTTTTTGGCCAAAATCCGGATATCCGGGCAGTATTTCCAGCACCCAATTAGCGAACTCACAGCATTGTCTATGGTCGTCCGGCTTCAATTCTTGCATCAGCATAATCTTATATAGATGTAGGCCCAAATCCAACCGCAAAATAAGCATGGTTGACTCTCTGGCGATGCCGAATCGACATTTCGGGGTCTTCTTCGATACTGGCCGCTACGGCGGCTATATTTTCTTCACTTCGCACAGATCTCTGTCTGGTTGGTGGCTTAAAGTCAAAAATAGTATACTCACGCTCAAACTTTTCCACGATGCGACGAATTGCCTGCGTACTGAAGCCATGATGACGACCGACCTCACGACGAAATTGACGTTGCACATTTAAAACTGAGTCGGAATTTCGATAATAGTTTTTAATAATTTCCACACGTTCGGGAATTGTCAAATGATGCATGATGAAATGGCAAACCTTATTGAATACTTTGACAACTGGATGTCATTGGTATTGGTATTGGTGTGTACAATGAAAGTAGTGGAAAGGCGCTCACACACAGTGAGAAATTGCATTTAAGTTATATGTATGTACAAAAACTGTTCTTTGCAACAGTCTGTATTTTGAAAATTGAAAATCTGACTATGAGTGTGCTCTACAGCATAGTCTGTGCTGTAAGAGTTATATGTTTCTAGATAATTAAAGGTGCCCTGGAAGTACACGCATGAAGTGTTATCTTTCTAAGTTGTCTGGAAGATCCTGCAAATTGTGGAATGGCACCCACACAAATTGTAAAGTTGAATTAAAAAGATACACAAAAGTGTTATTCCTAATTATTTCAAAAATCGAAAACTTTTCCAAATTGTATTTATTACCATAGTCTATGCTATAAATGTGCAAAGTTTCATTTTAGCGCTTTTGTGAGTATTGAGCCAGAAGCGGCGAAGATGGGTTTAACGGTCAATGATAGCAGGACCAAGTATATGCTGCCAACAAGAAAGGACGTAGTCCGTAGACAGATGAGGTAGATAGGGACTTTGTCTACCTAGGCTCCGCTATAAATTCAGACATGACACGAGCGTTGAGATAAAACAAAACCGTTGCTTCTTTGGGTTAAGAAGGCAATTGAATAGCAAAGCTCTCTCTCGAACAACTAAAGTGACCGTAATCATCCCTCTATGGCGCAGAGTCATGGACTCTATCAAAAGTGGATGAGGTTACTTTGGCTGTTTTGAGAGAAAAATTTTCGTGTGATTTTTGTTCCCGTCTGTATAGATGGTGAGTGGAGAAGGAGATACAACGACAGATTGTACGGGTTGTACAGCGACATCGATTTAGACTTAGCAAGGAGAGTGAAGGTTCAACGACTGAGGTAGCTGGGTCATGTAGAGTGCATGGATACTAATGCTCCGGGCCGAAAAATCTTCGAATCCATACCCGAGGGAGTGTGCCGGTGTGTTGTCCTGGTGAAAAAGAACTTTTTTCTTCGCCAAATGCGGCCGTTTTTGCTTCAAATCGGATTGGAATCGATCCAGCAGCTCTGCGTAATATGCGCCGGTGATTGTTTTACCCTTTTCAAGGTAATCGATGTGAATAACACCGCGCGCATCCGCCATGACCTTGTTTGCCGACAAATCCGCCGTGGGCTTCTTCGGCTTCGATTCACCATGAGAAGTCCACTGTTTTGACTGTTCCTTGGTTTCAGGTGTGTCTACGGTTACGAAACGGCGCAAAAACTTAGCCGAATTTTTCTGGAACATCGCCAAACACACCTTTGAAGTTGTCAAACGAATGCGTTTGTTGTCGATTGTGAACGCGGCTCCCATCTTGCGGAAAGTTTTTTCATGTCCAAATATTTATATAAAATCGAAATCACTGAACCATGTGATAAGCCTGTGCCCTCTTCAAGCTCGCGCACTTTCACTCGCCGATCATCCATTATCAAACCATGGATTTTGTTGACCATTTCTGGTATGGTGACCTCAATTGGGCGACCAGAACGTTCGGCGTCACTTGTGCTTGAACAACAGCACCGAAATTGAGTAAACCAGTGATGAATGGTTCCAATCGATGGCGAAGAGTCCCCATAATATTTGTCAAGCTTTTGTTTGGTTTGCGTGATAGTTTTTTCTCGCAAAAATAGTGTTTAATGAGCACTCGAAATTCACTTTTTTCCATTTTTACGAAAATGCTAATAAGCGTCTATATAAAATGGCTGCCAACACTAAACTAATTGACAGATCTGTCTGAAAATTTGGGTGCGTTCTTTTGAAGGATGATTCTTGACAACAAATTAAATTTAAGGTGACGACACAATTTGTGTTAATTTTCAGGGATTTATTGACCCACCCTCGTATCTATGATTATCTAGACAGTTGTCGCTTGGCAACTCTCTCTTACTGCAAAATGACTTAAATAAATTGCCGTTTTAGTGTGAACAATTTTTTTTTTTTAGAGTTTATTGTGAATAAATCTCAAGCTATTACTTATCCTTGTATACGTCTTCCCCGAGCAATGAGATACTTCTTTGTCATGAATGTGCCTGTTGCCACTGTAACCTCAATTCGAGATTTGGGAGTTATCTCCGATAGTGAACTTAATTTCTGTCATACTGATTATAAGAAGTAAAGCATGCCATGGTCAATTCTTGGTTTACCAAACGTTGGTTAAAACGATTCTCAAATCCATACGTTACAAAATGCCTCTATGCATATGTCCTTCTTTAAGTTGGACAACTACTTGTGTATGATTGTCAGTAAATCGTTACTGTTCAACGCAGATTTATATGCTTTGCCTTTCGCGATTTGGACTCGGATGATACTTACAACTTAAAATTTTTAAACTTATAGACTCTGAAGTTGCGTTTTGCCGACATATTCTTTATGTATCAATTGATGGCAAAAAGTATTGACTGCCCTCTGCTGCTTCAATCGATCTTTTTCATCTAAAGTCGCTACCAATATTCTGCCTTGCCCACCACCACAATGACTGTGGCCAGTACGAATCTCTGACCATAATGATGCGTATCTAGCATTTCTAATTTTAATAATACAGGGTGGGTCATTTAAACCTTCGGGATGTTTTTTGGTAATAATTAAAAAAAAAAAAAATTATTTGCTGTCAAGTCGTTTATTTTGAATCTTGCAAATGTGTTCTTCAGTTTTTGAATATGATATCGCGTAAATAGTAGCCACCAGAGCGAATGGCGCAATGTGCTCGTTTTTCGGCATTTCTCATGACTTTTCGAAGTGTTTGGGTCTGAATAGTGGCCATTTCCTGTCGTATATTGTCTTTCAAAGCTTCAAGGGTCCGTGGCTTGTTGACATTTACTTTGGACTTCAAATAACTCTACAGGAAGAAGTCTGGAGGCGTAAAGTCGGATGATCACGGAGGTGAGTTAAAATCAGCATTTTTCGAAATTAGGCATCCGAGGAACAAAGGACGCAATAAAACGATTGTGGCTTGGGCTATATGAGCTGTGGAGATCTTGTTGGGACCAAAAGTTTTCTATGGCGTTATCAGTCAGAATTGGCATTAAAAATCCCGGTAACTCTCTCCGTTGACGGTTACGGCTGCTCCAACATCGTCTTCGAAGAAGAACGGTCCAATGATACTTTCCGCACAAATTCCAGCCCAAATAGTCACGCGTTAGTTGTGGAGAGGTTCTTTGTGGATTAATTGAGGGTTTTAATTGGCGTATAACCGACAGATTTGTTTATTTACGGTGAGATCTGAAGGCATTTCCCTCACTCGCTTTTTGCACTATACGCACGTTGCGTTTTCACAATTGAGAATATGTTTGAATGTAAAACTGCACGATAACAGCGCGTTGTGGTGGCATGTACTGTTCCATAGCAAAAATTCGTTTGGACTGACGCTTCGAACGCGGGCTGTCATAAGCTGATCTGAAAACAGATGTCAAAGTTATAGTGTTGCCAGATGCCGAATGTTTAAATGGCCCACCCTGTATTATAGCAAGCCCCACACTGTGTAACGCCCTATATCGTAATTAGTACTTTTACCACTACATACCCCCCACCTAACTATTTATTTAACGTAGTTTCCTTGACATAAAAATATTATTATACTCGTATCGTCAAATCTATTTTTAAATTAGTCACTTTTAATAAAATTACTGGAAATATAATTTGTTTGAGAGTCGGACAGAATCCCGAAAAACATAATCCCGAAAACCCAAAATTCCGAAAATCCACAATCCCGAATATCCACAATCCCGAAAACCCACAATCCCGAAAGGCCAAATTCCCGAATATTCTACTGTTTATGCATTGTGAATATAATATATATATATTTGAACATTTGACAAATTTTTAATTTTACATAATTTTTCGGGATTTCAGCCTTTCAGGATTTTGGTTTTCCGGGATTTTGGATTTTCGGGATTTCAGTTTTCGGGATTTTGACCCCAACTCAATTTTTTTTTGTTGCACTAAATAAAATTCTTAGGGGGGCCCCCGGAATTAAACTCGTCTAAGGACCCCGAAGAACTTAACGCTGCGGCATCATTTTTCAGAATTTTCAAAAATATTCCCTGAAACATCTCTATTCTGGACCGTAGTCTGGGCTGTAAGTGCGCAAAGTTTTAGCTTTCTAGGTCATTTGGTCGTTTCCTGAGAATTTGGGGAGTAAAACAGTAAAACACATGCAAGGGATAAAGTTTTATGCAATTTTGTGGCTCCGGGATTATAAGGTTGATGGTTTTTAAAAAAAAAGTATTACTTTCCTGAAATTGTTCCGTCTTGAGATTTTAATCAAACTTGACTCACGTCAAGAGAGAGAATTAATAGAGAATCTCGAAACAAAAAATGACAAAAAAAAAAATATCATTTCAATTATTTTCTTTAAACTACAAATCTGAGGTTTTTTTTTTTAAGATAAACAACGTGTAGATGCAAACAAGTGCGACCCAGTCGTGCACTTTTTTTTTTTGGGGGAAAATATAAAATTATGTGCAATTAATATTTTAGACAGAATATGTGTACGAGTACAAATTGCCTTGCTTTTATCCATTTATTTTCTGAAATATCTAAAATGACTGGCCTATAATGAATAGTGAATTCCGAATAAACTTGATTTACAGAAGACCAAACACAAATTCTACGCACTACTATAAATGTCTCCAAAAATGTGAAGTTCGCCTTTGTACTTTTATTTTATCCTGAGACTATCCAACCGTGTAATGAACCTAAAATGCAATTTGTTTGTGCGCTCATACTATCCATGTCCCTTAAAAGTCGACATTCCTGAAAATATTTACGAAATTATAAAAAAAAAGGAACAAGAAATTAACAAACGTAAACGAATCACTGACCGTGAAAAAATAGTAGTTCCCCTACTCTCACTCGCATCCATAGTATCCTTACCTAGTACGCAACAGAAAAAAAAAATGACAATTCAACTTAAGAGCTCTTCATGCATTCGAAAATGTAACCGTGGCCCGAGGGAACTCTCCTTTCCAAATGAAGTTGTGAAAACATTTTGTTTTCTTTCTTTTTCACAAAACTGAAACTGAAATTGTGCACCGAGGACGAGGTTTCATTCAACTCCATTCGGTGTGTTGTGTGCATGTACTGCATTCATATTCATTTGGTGCGCACCACAACGAAATCTGAATCCTGGCGGAATGAAGTTTTTAAATTGAATTTACCTTTAAGTTTATTAAGTTCTGTCAACTATAAATTCTTATTAGAGGCGACATGCGGCAGAACTAGCTGTCGCGCTCACTGGTCGTTGTCCTGTACTGTTATCCTGAATACTCCCTTTTGGTTTGTGTTGGGAGTGAAAGTGGGATTCGGGGAGCGAGTGGGTTATGAAAATGCTTCGTCCTGCTCGTAAGTTCCCATTTTGTGGATGTAGTATAACTTTCTAGCTCAAAGTCGTAACCGGATAAAATGAAAGAAGCTTTGGTAATAAGCGCCACTTTATATTCGAACAGATGCATCATGTTAGAGGTAGTGGAGTGGAGTGGGTGTGACTACGGTTCCAGATGAGGCTAATGGGAATAGTTTAAGGTGTTGTAGGAGTAAGCATGACTAATGGGTCAAGTATGGTATATCCAGGTGGTTAAATGGAATTATAAGAAAGAAGTGCGATTGCCAGGTAACTTGAATGTATAGCTGTGTTATGAAATGTTCATGTAAATTATGGGACCAATTATTTCTATAAATCTTAAACTTAGCTTTCGGGGGAAAAGGAGTTATTGAATAGAGAAAAAATGTTAACATTGTTACTATGTCTTACATTGATTAACCGAACTTCATTCCGATCAAAATATTTATGCCATTTCATTCGTAACGTCTAGATAATTTATTTTTCGAAATGGTTTAGTCTGCATTTTACTGTAGATACGTATACATATATACATATATACATACATATGTATGTACGTTTAAAAAATGAACTTCTTTCAATATTTTTACTTAAGCTAAAAATATCTCTTTAGCAAAATATATACAAGTTCACATTCACTACAATTTGTCCATACGTTGTGCAATACCACGCCTACTTTTTATGGGCGTTTTCTTCAAAAAACCCGACATTGCTTTTTTTAAAAACTATCACAAGTATGGTGAATCGTAAGCTTTATTTTCAATAATTCATCAGAATCCCTGCATTTAGGCTTCTTATTAGAAGCCGTCTTAAAATCAGTTTTTCTGATAAAATCTCCTAAAAGTCGCAGAATTATACTCTGAATAAAAAGATACGCATATCATTGAATTTGAATTGAAAATTTCAGAATATTACGCCCACTATATTAGGGATGGGTTAGAAGATGATAGACAGGATATCATACGATCCATTGTAGGTGTATTATAACTTTCCTGTATGTTTCAATATCAAATTATTTATATAAACTTCTTGAGGGTATAGGCCGTACGACAACTATGGGGGCTAGAAATTTGTTTCGACTTCAAACACTAATATTGCTTTAACTTTTTAGCAGTATAACCAATTTCCTACTCAAAGGTGTACAACACTGTAAAAGTATTTATTTCTATGCGTAAGAGGACTTTTGATAATTTTGTGGGGAACTGAACCCACTCTCCTTGTAGACAAATTCAAAACCAAAAATTGTCACCGATATAATTTTGTTTCAAAGAAAGAGAAGATTTTTATCAACTTCGAAGCGAAGTCAGACATTTTGAAAAATTTCATACAGTTTCCGAAAATTTTGCAAAATGTTGCCATATGAGTGAATTTAAAAACGTGAAAATTCGTCCATCACAACTTTTTCGAAATATTTGCTCTCAAAGAAAAATTTCTAATAATTTCAAGAAAAGTCGATCCATTTTGAAAATTCCGACCGCTTGAAGCACTGCCAGCGAAGCCGAGGCGGCCATTTAAATGATGTGCTATTCCATACATAATGGCCTGAATGTAGCTTCGAAATAAAGCTAGAATCAATTTGATATCCGACACCGTTGTTGTTTTATTTAAATTTCTTCTCCCATCTGGTCACCCTATATAAATATTTTAACACTAACGGAACATACAGGGCCTGACGTAGCTTCTCGGTGCAGTGCACCGAAGGTCAATTTTTTCGTGTTTGGGATTCAAACCTTAAACCTTCCGCTAAGTGTTAGAGCACCTAACCACTGAACTACGATACCCGTATAATATACATATAATAATATGTGTCTTCAAAATTAAGCGGTATATTCTCCTGTTTTCGCTTTGTAAAGCGGTAACTGCAGAGCGCCTGAACTGATTTCCATGCCGTGTGCGCATGCAATTGGGCTTAGTTACGAATAGAAAATCCAATCGAATCGATACTAGCTGATAAAAATAAAAATGCATTTTGCAACGGTTTTGGAGCTAAAGACTTAAGGAGTAAGAATGTTTGCTAAGCAAAAAACCTCTGAAAAAATGTAGGGTATGTAAATAAATAGAGCCATGAAAAGGTACCGGGGAAACCATACATAACCAATTTTCTGGCAGACACAGCTTTTGAAGGAAAGCGGAAATGTGAAAAAAAAAAAAACACCGCACCATTTCTTACATCAGCTTCAACCGATTTTGTGATTCTAATATGAACGCATCTACATGTCTGGCTTAACTTAGAACTGAAATTTCATCAAAATCGTTGACTAGTTCTTGATTCTGGTTTGTGAAAAAAACAATTCGAATTTTACCTCCTCATACAAAAAGTAATGCAAATGGCGTCAAATGTCATTGTGTCTTGACATTTATGTTGTAGACAGATAGAGAATTAGTTGACAACAAGCGATACACACATGAAGAACGCGGAATTATTGTTACTGCTTATTTGACCAATTTCCGGTCTGTTGTTTTAACGCAGCGTGAATTTCGTCGTCGTTTTCCTCGTCGTCCTGCACCATGTACACGAACAATTAATCGTTTGGCTGAACGTCTCATCTAAACTGGGTCCACTAGAGATGTCGCAAGAAGTGGCCGGCCCCGTATTGCTCGTTCGGCCGAGAATATCACTGCTGTGGCCGAGTACGTCCGAGAGAGCCCACAAATATCGACGAGTCAACGATGCAAACAATTTGGCATCAATAGACGTTCATTGAGTTGAATTTTGGTGAAAGACCTGAAGATGTTCCCTTATAAAGTGCAAACCGTTCACCAATTGCTACATGCTGACCGTCAAGTGAGGTTAACTTACTCCCATGCTCTGTTAAACCTGATGCAAGAAGTGGATGATTTCGTATCCAAAATCATAATAAGCGACAAACCCCATTTTGCACTTAAGTGGTTATGTGAATAAACAAAATTTGCCATTTAAATCCGATTTTGACAAATTATTGACGAAACTACAACCATATTGATAAAGATTCATCAAAATCAGTTGAGTGGTTCTTCGACTAGACGTGTTCAAACAAAGCAACAAAATGTTTCTCTTCTGTATTGTATTCAAATCACCCGTCTAAATTTCTTATGTTAGGTGCGATTGAAATCGTTGCTGTAAAATACGATTTACGAGTATGCAGCTAAGTCTATTAGGGTTGGTCCTTAAAGAATCATAAAAGTAAGTACCAATTAGTTATAGAAAATACCTTTTCAAAAAAATAGTTTGCCCTTTCTTCCTGTGTTCTGATTTATTTTCACAAATGCGTAAACATTTGATTGCCCTCCTTAGCTCCAATGAACATTTTTTCTATTTGCGTAGCATTAATTTAAATTTAAATAGCAATAGTGTTACATTGTTATAGCATTATTCTACAAATGTGTACGGCTGGCAGGTCATTATATCCACGAACAATTGATTAAAATTAATGCATTCTAAAACAATTTTCACTAGATGTGAAAAGCCTACTGATACCCACATCGTGAATAAACAAAACCACTCCAATGGAATCCATTAAAATACACACAGAATTACGTATGTATGTTTATGATCAAAGCGAAATTAATATGTATTTGTAATTATTGCCAAACAGACTAGACCACATATGTGCCTAAAATAAATTCCCATTCTGAAAACTCGTTTATCATCCGACAACTGCTTATTTACCCAAGAGTAATTGAAAGCGATAGGACAATAAATCATAACAAATTGTTTACTTAAACTATTAAAAACAATTCACAGCCAACACATATCCTGCCAGATCCATATCCTTTCGCATATCCTCAACCGTTGTTGCTATTATACATCCGATGCATAAATATGTAGGTTTTGGGTTCATTTTATCATCCCCACCGCGCCGAACCCTAAATCCTCTCTTGTTAATTGTGAAATGATACAGCTCTGGGATACGTAATTTCATCCTGATGATATGACATTTATTAGATTTCAAATAAACTTCGCACAGTGATAACGCACTAAAATTGTGTTAAAAGTTTTACTTGTCTTGTCCTGTTTCATTGTAGTTTTGTGAAAGGAAAGGATCTAAAGCTTAACTCCATTTATATACATATGTACGTATGTACACACACATGTGAACACCTTGGTTTCGAAGGGGGATGAACAATTTTAGGGATAATACTATTGTGGCTTAATGTATTCATCTCTGTTATCTGTTCAATGAAATAAAACGCTTTAATTTTCATATTTTGTTAAAAAATATACTTAAGATATTAATTTTATTTAAAATAATTGGCCATTTTCCATTTTTACAATTTAGTTTTTTTTTTTTTTCTTTTGATAAAAAATAATTAAAACGCCAAAAATTGTATTCCTTATAAGCACAGCAGTTTTTTTTTTTTTTTTTTGTTTTAAATATTTATAATTATCATTTTTAAATTTTAAGTTTAATATCTTATTTTTTTTTTTTCTTATTTAGTTTAGTTGATTCGATTCGTTTGTTTTTTGTTTTTTTTTTTTTTTTTTATTAGAAATATATAATATCTAGAAATTTACATAGAAATCTTTATTTTTATTTTTAATTTTAAAATTAATATTCGAAAAGTAAAGGAAACAATTTAAGAGAAAATTATAAGGTTCGGTTTGTTAGAGAAAGGTATATTACAAAACTTTACAAAATCGTCATAACATCAAAACATATGAAATAGTTTAGAGAAATGAAAAAAAAAAAAAAATTAAATTAAATTTCAACTCAATTCAAGTAACATCATACAATTAATTGACACAAACATTATTTACTTTTGTTTTTTTGTTTTTTTCTGCACATCAGTTACATATTTTATAATTACACATTCATATTACATATAAATTACATAATTTTATATATTTTTGTTGTAAGAAAAATTATTTTAAGTATCTGCCTATTCATTGGGGGTAATTGGAGAGTTTGTTTTAGAAGGAAAGAATTTGGATATGTTTATTTGCTTAAAAGGGATATTCGTTGTATCTGAAAAATTTATGAGTTTACGAGGTTTCGATTTGATTGGAGAGTGCTTAACAAATTTAGCTAAATTCAGTCGCCTGATCTATTAACTTTTAGTGTAGAGTAGATTTTGCATGCAGTAATGAGAAGGTATGCAGAATACCTATCGCCACTAGAACTAATGTTAAGGCAATATGCTGGTGATGGCAAGTAGTGAGAATCGGGGTTGAATCGTCACTCATCGTATTATCCGTGATCGAATAGAAAGTAACGTAATTTGGTATTATGTCTTCCGTGAACGAGCACTTCATATCGTAACGAACTTTCGATTAGTTAATAACAATATTATCCATAATTTGAATTGCTATTGCACTTAAATTGTGGATTCATTGAAGGGTATTTTACGTATTAACAACTGTAGAAAATATAAAAATGTGTTCGAACACTCAAAAGTTAAAGTCAATAGGTGCAACACAATATATTTTGAGCTTAGGAGGCGTAGGGAGATCTTCTGTAACATATGTATGTACGAGTATATACATTTCATACATATTCATCAATATAAATTAAAATAGTATACGTTACTGAAACAAGTATTTACTACAAATCTGCTAACAAATTGACCAACTACCAACATTTGGCTGTTCCGAGGATTCGTAGCAAAATGCTTTTGTCACTGAAGGTGGGTTTAATTTATCACATTTCATCTTCCTATTATTTCTTAGTCTGACTTTAATTAAATCACGTGCATGCTTTGAATTACAGATAAATCAAACGACATGCTGTTATCATATCATCTAGTACAATCCTAACTTCAGAGCAAACAGGATTCGTATGCCATAGTTCCAATCCGATCGTTCGAATACCAATCCGTTCACGTAATAAAGGAGACACTAAAAACAATTCGAAAAATAAATCTGTATTTTCTTAGATTCCGGTTTGTCGATAACACTGGTCAACAAACTTTTTACCTACAGAAAGGTGTAGTGCTTTTCAAATGTAAATTTTTAGACTCAATTCGAATAGTATAGGGTTTCACCCACAACGTTTTTTCTTAGGGATTTTTTCCGATGATCCTTATCAAAGTGCCTAACAGATTTTCGTTAGTTGTTCAAACCAGTTTCTAAAACTATAATTTTATACTTAATTTAAATCGGTCATCAATAGATTGTAAGTTACTGCGGAATTACAAGCAAAATGCTAAACATTTCTGTGAATTAAAAGATACTTTACTTTACTCTAAGTCGCTGGTGTTCCGCTTACAAATTCTTAAAACACGTTGTAACTTGAAAAGTGTATATAATGAAATAATTCTGTTTACATATTTGAATTGAGCTCAAAATTATACTTCAGAAGCACGCAACAACTTTCAAAAGACAAAAAAAAAAAACGCTTTTCTGTTCCGAATGTAGTTATAATAAAATAAAGTCAAATTCAAGAAAAAGTACCTGAACACCTTTTGTATGAAATCTTGTGAAACGTCAATTTAAGGTGGTTTTCAAACCAAATATCAAGGAAATAAGTTTGTTTTTTCCTTTTTTCCTAACAAATAAGTCACAGAGTCCACGAATCATATCAAATCAACATTAGTCTTTTTAAGTAAAAAAAAAAATAATTCCATAAATTTGATTTTAAACACTTTTTGTTGGCAAAAGCATCAGCTGTCACTCATTTGACAGTTTTAATTTTTTCGTGAGGCAAAATAGGAGAAAATTACAGAAAAATTAACGAAAACAAATATCATATCTCTTTCAATTTCGTCAAGTCTCTCAGTACATATGAGTAATAGAGCGATCCTACAGTTAACTTAAACAAACAAATAAATGCTTAAAATATTTCGGTATTTAACAGAAAGATAGGATTTAGTGATACTGAGTATAAATGAAAACAAAAATCCTCGTTTTTTCGGTTTTGCCCTGCTACAAGCAGCTTAGTTTTTGTGGATGAGTACTAGGGTAATGTTGGTTCGAGGCAGTAGCTTGTTGTCAAGCAATATACAGAGTTCGCTAGTCATGCGATTTGGATATCCTTTTGGACCTAAAGTTAAGTTTTGCAGGATATTTTTATTATTATTTATTATTTTATTATTTTTGAAGAGTATTTTTATTAAAGGTTATATATATAGGAGTTATTTTTGTAAAGACCATCAGAATTCGCTACCAGATTCTAGGTTCTAAATCCCAGAATGTTGCTGTATAGTTACTAGTGTTAGTCCTTAAACGCAAACCAAATAAAAAAACCATCCAACTGCTCGTGACCTAACTTTACTTCTTCTACATCTATTTGTACAGATGATTTCTTGTTAGAGCCTGTAAAGTTATAACTTGTGAAGATTCTGACGAGGTCGGATAGTATTTGCCTGTTACGAGTTTTATTTTTCTTATCTATTGGAAGGTAGGTACAGTAGTACGATACCATTCCTCTTTGAGCATAGGCAGAAATTTGATATCTTTCTCTTTTAGTGGAAGTTATAAGCGGTTTAGGACTTGGTGACTGCTCAGAAATCAAGTTTTGAGACAGATGGCCTCTTGGGCAGGCAGGACTGATGATAATAAGGGAATACTATCTCTCAGAGGCTTTTAGAAATAAACCCAGTCAAAACCACTGATACATTTCTCAAAAAAAAAAAAAAAGACTTTCGCCACATTGCAGACCTATCTGGCTGGCAAGAATTCATACTGTGGCGATGGAGATAATCCTCAATCTTTCACCCTTAAACCCCTTACTAGAAAGATCTTCAAATCCACAGAGGTGATATTAAAAACAACTCCATAAAGAGCTAGTGGACATCCACAATATAGTAAAAGTAGGTTGCACGAGATGTTTTAATCCGAGAATAGCATCGGCTATGTACATACCATAAAGGTACATAATATGGGCCCGTTCATACATGCAAGCAAAGTAAGTTCAAGTCTACTGCAAAGCATGTGCTTACAAAGTACGTGTCAGATGTAGTACTTACTTATCTGTAGTTTTTTCACCCATTTTTAACAAAAAAGAAATCAACGAAAACACGAAAAACAACAGCGCAGTAGGTATGTAAATGCAATACGATTCTGACAGCTGCACAATTGCGCTCAAAATTGCTCAATGAATTAAGCTCTACTACATTTATGAATTCTCTGCTTAGCAGTGATGCCAATTGGTACCTCACCTGGGAAGTTCTTTGTAAGATTACGAGATCCCAAATTAACTTTGTAATGCACATATGTACATACAATACATACAAACAAAAACATCATTCGCAGAAGTAAAAGCACACAGAAAATCTTCCCAGCTTACAATATTAAGGAGAAGGAATCAGAAATATGTATTTTTGTCGAAAAAATGTAGTCCAAGTGAGGCTAATCCACACAGTTTAAGTTACTTTAGGCTAAAGAAACTAAACTCTCCAAGATTCCCATTTTTTGCGCGTACTACACCTATACATTGCGTCGACGGTTAACAACATAAATATTTTTTTTTTTTTTTTAAAAAAGCCCATTCACCCACATTTATAAACAACAGCCAGCTAGCATAGCTTACCTAACCTAAAATTGCTTCATCAGCGACCCGAAAAAAAAAAAAAAAAATTCACAGAAACGAAATAAATCCCAGTTACAGATCAGCCCAAAGAAAAAGAAAATCGTTAAACCTAATAAAAGTCTACAAGTTCTAACTAACCAGGTTCTCTATATCAGAGACCATGACCTCCAGGTCCGAGGGCAGTTGTTGCTGTTGTTGTTGTTGTTGTTGGTGCTGATGTTGAGATTGATGGTGATGTCCTGAAGACGCACTACTACGACTACCTCGCCTAATTTGATTTTGATTGCTGCTGCTACTATGACTACTAGGACCGCTGGGCTGTAACCATTCGAAAGGACGCAGTTTGCTATTAGTATTGGCGTCATCACAGGCGGCAATGGAGGGGCGATTGTTACTAAAACTATGATGATGATTGCTAAAACTATTTAAACTATTACTAGTATTGCTGCTACAACTAGGTTGAGTTGAATTCGAAGAAGCGGACGCGGCGGATGTTGACGCTTGGCGTTGGAAATTCGCCGCCATATTCAGACTGGCACGTGGTATGTTGCTAAAGCTACCGCGTGCTATCGATCCACGATGCGGGGGTGGTATGAGTTGTGGTGGCGGTGACAGCACTGGCTGGGTGTTATTGCTGGAGCTTCGCTTCAAAGGTGGAGGCTGTTGCGGCGAGGGCGTCTTGGTGTCATTCGTTGTGGAGTTTTCACGGCGCAGATTCAGATTTGAATTGCTGCGTTTTGTTGGCAGTTGAAGATTTCCTGCTGTCGCGTTGGACGAGGATGTCTTGAGATTCAGACTACTGCGCTTCTTTGACTTGGAAAGGTTCGTCTGACTACTACTGGGGTGGATGAGATTTTGAGTGCTGCCGAAGTTTCGACTCAGATGCACAGAGTTGTCGCTGTATTTGCGACTGGCTGGGTGCTTTGCAGCCGTGGATTGATTCGATATGGAATTGCTGCGACTATAGCTGTGTGGTTGTTGAGGAGCCGCATTTAGATTTGTATTACTCGAGCTGCGACTCATACGGCCCGAGGACTTCGATGTACTAGGTTTGGTGTCTTTTGTGAGACTGTTAGTCGGTATGGATCCCTCGCCAGTTACTTGCATATTCTCATACAAAGGTGAACTATCAACTGGGATTGGGGGTGGAGGATGTTTGGAATTTAGAGTCTCATAGTTGGGCTCACTATTTGTCAAAACCTGACTTTCCTCGTCTACATTTCGGCGCAGGAGAAGTGCGGCACGCTTTCCCCTCTCACTACTCAGCTTATCTGGAACTACTGTTGCGGCGTTAACCCGCTTCTTATCACTGGAGCGGGCCTTTCGTTTCATTTTATTCAGACCGCTTCCTATCACATGCGTCTTGACCGCAGAATTTTTCGATAGTCTCAAAGAGAACTTAAATGGTGGCTTGTAGACCACCTGCAGTTTAACCTTCTCATTGCTAAGGTTGCCCACTGACTTTGTCTTCTGAGGCGATTTCTGGACAAGTCGCTCGGGCGTTGATTGTGACTTGGACATAACCTTTCGCACCTTTGACGAGTGTTCAATGTGTGATAGAGGCTGTGAGACAATCGGTGACTCTAACAGCCACTTGTGAACTTTACCAAACGTATTGGTATGCCCGCTAGCCGCCATTCTCGTGCTGTTCGAGTAATCTATAATTTCCTTGTGTTTCTTGCTGGATTTCACCTTTGACTTTGATTTCGATTCAATGGATTTCGCTACGACAGGAACATCTTCGGTGACCGTGGTTGTAGGCGCTGGTGTTGGTTTGGTGGTTATTCCTGGAATTGGTGCTGCGACGCGATTCTTCTTGCGTGGGGGTTTCTTAAGACCGGATTCGCGTTGTTGTTTCGTGTTGAAGATACCTTGTGACTTGGTCTGGGTACTGCCCGCCAAACCGTTAGGAGATTTGCTGATGATCTTTGTCTTGATGGAACGTTCGCCGCGAACCTTTTTCTTGAAGGGAACTTTTGTACGGACGGCCGTGTGCACGATTACGCCGTTGTTGTCTTCGGGTAAACGTACAGTTTCCGTGGTCGCGCTGTGAATGATTGTGACCGATTTTAGTTTTAAGTTGGAACGCTTGGCCAGCAGTTTCGTGCTGAGGATCTGTGGAGAAAAACAAAACTTATTAGTGGAAGCAGTAACTGAAAAATGCCGGGTGATTTTTATAGCGATACTTGTAAAAGTGAGTGAGGTGAGGGTAAGTAAAAAGTAAAGAAACGCATAAATTTGATCTTCTATTCAGCAAAACTTTTAAAATGCGTAAACACAAGAGACACAAAATTGTATCTGTTTTGTTAATGAATAGAATGAAGGTCTCTTTTCTCTGTAAAACGATTTTTCATTCCTTCACTGACTTTTATAAAAGTTGATACTAAAACCGGCTAACCTCATATCTGATCTTATTGACTTTATTTGTAAATAATCACAATCTGCTCTAACTAGCATTAATGGCTGTCAAAATAATTACCATACTTCTAGAAAAGAGTGAATGTTAAGATTCAAGTTTTTGTTCCATATTAAATAGACGCGAAGCTCCTTGAAGACTTTCTGAGTAGCCATTGATGGCTCAACTACGGTCTGAAAGGTCTTTTAGACCCAGTTCAGCTTTGTTTAGAAGCTTGTCCCTGCTTCATCTGAGTTTGATGATTTTTTGGCAAACAGATTTTTAAAACTGCTCCCCATATTGTGAGGACAAACAGACAGCTGGACTTGCAACAAAAAGTGTTTGTTTTGACCTGACCTGTACAGATACGACCATAAATAGTCCTTTTCTCCGAATTATTGAGGGAGCCAAATTAGGATACAGTTAAAATAAGTGTATGTACTAACAGCGCGATACCCGACTCGTATTTATATTTCATACCATACTACTTCCCCACTTGTCCCCAAGAATCGCCTGATAAAAAAAATCTATTTAGAAGCTAGTCTTTTAACGAAAAATACAAATTTCACCAAAATCGGTTCAATAATTCAGACATGGTACAAGAAAAGAGCCTAAATAATAATCTCTGGCAGTTGCCGAGAAAATTGAGATATCTCTGAAATGGTTAAGTTTTCGAAAAACAATTCTATAAGCAAAAGATTACTACTCTTCCTCGTACCTACTTTCAATTGGTCTTCTTAAAAACATACGTTTTAACTGAACAAAAAAAAAAAACTTCATCAGGGGATTTCATGACTCTAAATGCGAGCTAGAATCAGCGAGAAAATGGGGCTATGGAAACTTTTCGGACTAAGTTTTGAATTTCAATAGAGTTCTTCTCCAAAGTTGCTAATTTACACCGAACATGACGTCACAAGGTTCCTTAACTAATCAGAATTTAGAATGCGAAATTTTTGCTTGAAACTTGAATCGAGAAACACACACGAAAAGTTTAGATTTTGGTTAGAAATTGGTGAAAATAAAAAAAATGGCTAGATTTGAGTTGCCGAGGTAGAGGGCAAGAAAAGTATTTTTTTAGTTTTTCGGGCTAGATATCCCCGAAAGGGCTAAGCACTGGTGCCTATACTTAAGACAAAGGACATTAAAGGTTCCTAAATTTAGTACAAATTTAGCAACAATTGCGAGGGGCGGCTGATAAGTTCGCTGCCTGAGATACTCAACAACGATGTGATAGCACTAACTGCGGCACTCTTTAGTAGTATAAATATCACCTCGTTTCAATAATAATCTCATTTTGTTATTATCACTGCGCAGTGATAAAGAACCTCGTGAAAAAAGGAAAATCGTCTAAATCGTCATCGACTTTTCGGGATTCTAGGCCTTCGAAAACCATGGTCAAGAAATGGACTTGCTTATTTGAACAAGGGCGAGTGAGCTGTGAAGACAAACCCCGCCCAGGGTGTCCTGTATCAGTGGTTAGTAAAGAAAACGTCAGAAAAGTGGAAAAATTTGTTCTGGCCGACCGAAGAATAAAAATGTGGCAGATAGCCGACGAGTTGCACATCAACAAAGAACGGGTTGGAGAAAATTTTTATGAGCATTTAAACATGCAGAAAATTTGTGCGCGATGGGTACCGAAAATGCTTATGCCGTTCGTCAAACAACGACGACTCGAGTGCTGCAAAGATTTTTTGGAGTTAGATGAAACTTGGGTTCGCCAATTCGATCCGGAGTCCAAACAACAGTCTATGCAATGGATTGAAAAAAAGGAGAG
Source organism: Pocota personata (assembly GCA_963082735.1). Lineage (NCBI taxonomy): Eukaryota > Metazoa > Arthropoda > Insecta > Diptera > Syrphidae > Pocota > Pocota personata. The sequence continues at coordinate 256,093,137 of OY720429.1, read as the reverse complement.
GCCGCCAAAGAAATTCAAGGTGGAAAGTCGGCTTCGAAGCTTATGGCGACTGTTTTTTAGGACAGTGAAGTTGATTTGCCGCCAAAGAGGACTACGGTGAATGGCCGATATTACGCAAATTTATTGACTCAGCCACGTGAAGCGGTCGAAAGGAAGCGATATGGGAAACTCAGACACAGAGTGTTATTTTTGCAGGATAACGCTAAAGTATTATAAATCTTTCATGGTGAATCTAGGGTTAATTCTCTCCATTGACTCAAGCTGGTGTTCTTCCCTCCTTTTCTGCTTGTAGATGTCGTAAACTCCTCTCGTCACCCTATGCAGCGTCATAGCCAACATTGTTTGGTTGCTCGGAAGGTTCGAACATCTAAAATACTGGCAGATTGCCTTGCATCAATCGCAACGTGATCAATCTAGTTGACAGTCCGGAGAGCTCCTGTTACCCCTATGAATATTGAGGTTCGAGCTATAGTAATATTTCGCGCCGCCGCAAAGTCTGGTAGACTGAGTCCGTTTCCGGAGGTGTTGTCCCGCAAGCTGTATTCTGCGACAGTGTTTTCAAAGATGCCCTTACAAATTTAACGTCATAATGTGGACATTGGTCGTAAGACATGTCAAGGAGCTAGGGTGGCCGTGGTGTAATGGTAACATCATCGCTTGACACGCTGTTGATTCACGGTTCGAATCCTGATGTCAAGAATCATCTATTTATTTCGCATGAAATAAATAAAAAAGTCGATCACTTGCGAAAGCTAAGTCAACTCTACTGCGAAGGCATAATCGTGATATCAGGAGGACGGAAAAAATACTGTGAATCATAAGCAACGACAATAATAGCGAAAAACAAACAAAATACTCCCCAGTTATCTGGACAGCCACCCTTGGAGTTTACAGAAACTTAATACCACCTGAGTTTCAAACTACACCACTCTGTCTTTCTCTCTTTCCACAAAAACGCACGTGTTCTAAAAATTAGTATAAGGGTATTCATATCCCCTTAAACACGTGCAAATTATACAAAAAAAAGCTCATAAAAGCAATCTTTGGTCAAGTCCTCCTTATTCTCTGTGGATAAGGCAGATGTTGGTGAATTTTGTTTTAATTAGGGTGGCCATTAGGCGTTTGCTCACATGCCTGAAGCTCAAGGCTTCTTGCTTAAGTCTTCCTCTGACAAGAAATTCTTGTACCTGTCACTGGAGTAGATGGCACAGTTTTTCATTCGCTGTTTGCCCGGCCCATCCGACCGCATTTCTTGGATGGCGGTGATATCTGCTTTATAGCAGTTTATGGCCTCCGCTGATTGTTCGACAGCATATGGCCCGAACATTCCACGTGCTGATCCAAACTCATTGTCCTTATTTGGTTTGCGTGGTTCTCGGAATGACGAAACGCCGAACTTAGCACGCCCTGTATAAACGTGAAATGGTTGTACTGCTGCGAATACTGGCACATGTCAACGGAGGATAAGGCTAGTTGGCGTGCCTTGTGACAGCGCGTCTAGATAACTTTGATAGATAGGGCTGCCATGGGCTTCACTCACTTAAATAAACTTCCAGTACAAAGAAAGAATACACACAGGAATCCTTCTCTTCTGAAAATGGAACAGAGGAAGTCACTTCGAATGAGACAGGAACGGCATATCAATGACAAAGGGTGATTTATACACCAAGCCAATGTATGTATATCTAATATGTGGCGATGTCAATCAACCCCAAAAATTGTTAAGTCATCTTAACAAGCCTTAACACTGCGAGTATACCAAAATATAATACGAAGCCGACAAGAATGACCTAATAAACTACCAATGAACGTCATGAACACTACTCCGATGACACATAATAAAGGATAATGCGGCATCTATTCTGTCCAAGAAGACATGGGAGGTAAAACTACATTTACTACACTCCAATGAACACATTCAACACTCTCCATTCCGGTCATAATCATCTCCATGATTCTCCTTACCGGCCTTATCTCTAAACTATCCGTAGCTGAAAATAATCTAGCGATACACATGATAGACAACCAAAAGCTAGCACCACCGAGGCACACATCCAACTTACTCCTCAATTCACTGGCTGTCTCACAGTCGACTTTGTCGTCATCGTCGTCGCTTGCCATTTGGCCAATAACTCGCACAAACTGGGAACATTGTGAACAACAACAATAACACCAAACGAGGAGGATAAGAAAATTCAATCGGAAAACAAATAAATTTCCAGAAAATAAAAGAAAAGAACAAGGATAAGAAAAGGGATAACCGGATAACCATGTAGGGGAAACGGAAATCCGACAACAAAATCCTATAAAAGGCTATTTCCGCCACCACTGGCCGGGATGATGCAACTCCATTACTTACCAGCAAAAGGAACACTCCGAGTACGGCCAGAGCCACCGTGTACCAGTTGGTTTGTATCCATTTCTTGAAGGATGCAATGCTCTCCTCGGACAACAGAAGTTTTCTCAGCGTGGCCAATGGACCGGAAGGATCAACTTCACGACACTTCTGGAAGACATCACAGTATCTGCAAGGAGGAAGTAGATTTATTAACTGAATAATGCCGGGGGTGGCATAGAGCCTGAAGCTACTTACCCATTATAGTCATTGCATGGCGTTCCCGGCTTTGCGAACATATCTGGCACATCGAATGGCGGTTCGTTCCATTCGAAGGAACTGCGACAGGATTGTCCTTCACCCGGTTGCTTGCAGCACAGTTCACATGATTTTGTTTTCGGGTCACTAGGTCCCGGTATGCATTGACATGACTCCAGGCCGTACGCCAAACATATGCTGCCCGTACATTCTCCCATGTAGCATACGAATTCTTTGTTGCAAATGGTCTTGTTGGCCTTATTCACCGACGGTGGACACTGCGGCATACGTCCATCACAGAAGCTTGGATCGCGGCAACCGTTGTCATCGCGACACTTGTCACCGAACTTCAATTTACAATCGGTTGTGCAGCAAGGACCCTGCGAGGGGCTGCACATGGCACGCGGAGTTAATGTACACGGCCTCTCATCGAGTCTCGCATGTCGAGACATTGGGAAACAGCAGCTGTCTTTGCAGTCCTCCTCCCAGCCGCAATCACACTGTTCGCCCGGTTCGACGACACCGTTGCCGCAAATGGACGTCTGCGGTTCGGTGAAGCAGCCTTTGACGCTGCGCGCTTTCGCATTGAGGACGGGTTCGATGGATTTCAGGGAACACGGAGAAAACTTGTTGTTGTTGCGCTTGTCCCCCGAGGTGGCACGGGCGAACATGATGTAGTTGCCATCCTCACCACCGGGCGTGCATTGCTCCGGGTCGTGCTGCAAAAGACAAACAAGAAGGAAATGACAATTAGTGTCGATCCTGGGGCTGATGGTGGAGCACAATAAAAAGGTGTGGCACTGACATGTCATCGTAATCAGTTTTAAATACACACATACACATACATACGCCCGCATGCAGTCGGGTAATAAATTGAATTTGCCACGTTGTTGGTATATCGTGTCACATTTATTCCATTTGAAGAAGGTTGCAGGATACTCGGAGGGAGATCTTTGGGAAACGTCATCTGGGAAGCTGGTGGTGGGTAACTTGTTGTGGCGTGAATAATTGCCACAGGAAGTGCAGTATGTGAAGCATGGAATCCATTAATTGTTAATTCACATGGGGTGATTTGTAAGGTGGAGTAGGTATTGTATTGAAAGAGTGTATTTGTATAACTAAAGGCTTTGTTTGAAGAGTTCTGTGAATCAGTGTGAATTCAATAAATTAACTGAAATTAAGAAGTGTGGTTTTGAATTGATATCTGTTGAATAATGAACACGTATATGGCATTAAAATGGGGAGCGATTCTATAAGATATGAATTGGACCAGCAGCTTAAGCTCAGTTCCTTGCCAAATGGAAAGGAAGGTTTCTAAAAATTAGGACTTAATGGAATATATTGCATGGAAACCGACAGAAATGCTTTTCAATACTACACAAAAGCCTTTTGTTATCAGTGCAGGTGATAGAGACAATTTACCTTTTTAACTCTTGGCGTGGGTGACTACAATATTTATAATTTAAAGGGAAATAAGAAAAAGATCTGCTAAAGGCGAAAGGTGCTCCAACTATTTCATAAATATAAAATAACCAGAAATGAAATAGTTTATCAAGCAACACATAGAGCATGGGCTCCAAGAACCCTGACTCTACATGAAAGAGTTTGGGGGTCTGCCATGTAGAAATGCGTCAGAGGCGGAAGTTGCCTAGAACTTGTATCCTAATTAGTAAGGACATACCCCCCTTTATCTCCCTTTCAGAATACAAATATGAACCGGTCCGAATCCAAGATCATATTACCAATTACCATCAAGGGTATGGTATCCGCTTAATTTATCAGAGACGGGCTAAAGACTATTGTGCTGTGGTTTCCAATTTTTACTTCATGTAGGGTAAAAAGGTATTGTTTTCTTGAACAATCTTACTTAACTCGATAAAGTGGGTCCCCAAAACTCTGTCTGTTCGTCTATTTATACAAAGAACTGGAGTCTAAACGAATGTGGAATGGGCTTATTCCCGGAGACGAAATCATAATTTTCATTATAACATCAAAATACATTATTACGCACTAATTATGAAAATTTTTAATTTTTTTCGAAAACAGCTTCAACGTATCGCTTCATATTTGAGATGAGATGGATATTCGCAATAAGATTGCAAACTCGGTTTTTCGGTAAAAATTCGAATAACAATACCATTTACTTTAATTGCAATCCAGTAAACCATGTGAGTGACCCAGTCTTGTTGTTCCTTTGGCTGACTTGTTTTTGAATAGAAAAAAGGCGTACCGACAGATTTTGTCCCTGAAAGGTGGTGACAGTGAGCAGGATGTATTTTTGTTACGTCTGTTGTATGACCTTGAGTGAGACTCATGTCGATGGACGGAGTACCTACATATCTGGTGGATAATGTTAGGCAAACGATGTGACATTGTATGTATTATTGGAGAGAATTCAATACTTCTATGATCGGGTGGCTATTGTTTGATGTTCCCCGCTCTGGATTGAACCTGCACAGTTCCGGTCACAACCAAACATACTACCCACTACACAGTGGCTACCAGAGCAATAGCTTCTACATCTGCTCGGATAGTCAAGCTGCCTCAAAGGCATTTGCAAACTCAAGAACCAATTCGAAGCTGATGAAGGAGAAACTCAGCATCCTTGCAACCTACTCTCATGTCAAACTGTTCTGGATACCTGTCCGCATACATATGTACATGACATACCCGGGAATGAAAGGGCAGATGACTTGGCTAGAGAGGGGGCGGGAAACCTAAATACTCATGGAGAGACAATCATAGGTATAGCTATAATGGTTGTCAAAGGTCATGAGCTACGGAAGGAGCTGCAAGTCTGAAATGATAAAGTCCCCTAGCTACTTTTAAGCAAATAAGCAATATAAGCAGAAGTCAAATGAAACTGATGGCAGGTCTATACATCGGGCACATTAATTTGAACCTGCTGACTAGGACTGGTGACGCTTAGCCCGAAGAGGAGAAGAGCCTTGAACACAAACAAACGATTAAGGAATTCCGTAAATTTCTTCATAATCGAAAAGTCCGTTCGAACCCAGTGTTAGCTCCACCGTCATTTATTTCCATTTAAACGTATTATGCGTCAAAATATGTTAGACAATTTTTCGATAATTTTATATCTTATTATCCTGGGAGCTCCAAAACTTTTTCATATAATCACGTATGCAACAACTTAAAAGATAATTGTCCAAAACATGTTTTCTCAAATTTTAAGCCTTTGAAGCCTACTCTCATTGAGTTCAAAGCAGTGGCATTACCAATTGCTCAAACTTTAACGATCCATGTATGTAGCACACCAATGTGCCTCAAGGAGTAAAACTTTTGTGTAAAATTTGTGAGCGAACAAAAACTTTTAATTACGAAAAGTATCCTATTGAATTATTAATGAGTCCTTCTTCACACATACGCCGCCGCCGACTTCCGCACAAAACACAAGTTTCATAAATGTAACGATGCTTAAAATATATATCTCGTCCGATGCTAACCCCCTACACAAAAATGAGAAAAAATTACCAATAGCAAGAACTTCTCACAGCTCAGAGGAAAACATACCCAAAAAGAGTTTGCAAAGTCTCTGAACAATATCCATTTTCTCATTATGAAATTGCAAAGCAGCAAGGACACGTTGCTTTTCGTATTTTCTAACACACGCTCGACCTTACAGTTGATATTGCACTATGGTGCAACAATTACTATTTTTGTGGTCAAAATAACTATTTTTTACATAAATAAAATTTTTATTTTTAGAGTTAATTAGTTTAGTAAGAAATTTATTTTAACAACGATTGATCAAAGGATGACATTTTGTTAAAATTCAAGCAAATAGTTTGCCTTATATACATAATATCTACAATACTCATTCCGCTATTTTGAATTTCAAATTCGAAGTGAGCAACCACAAATACCTTACACAACAGCATTTTACAAAGATCAAAAGATCAAAAGAATTTTAAGTTTTGGCTTTAAAAAATATGGTTCGTACACCACTGTACATTGATAGAGATTGAACTGAATAAATGGAAATATTTTGGAAGAGGATCGATGTACCTATACATAGTAGTTCCCAGATGAATTTTGCACTTAAAAAAGAATTCAAACATATACACTCCACAAAGAAAGAAGAAGAAGAAAAAAAAGGATATTCAAACTTCCTTTCAAGTAGCAAGTGTCACACATGCTTTCTCCCTTGCAAGCTACCGTAAATGATAAAGAGTAGTAGTAGAACTAGCGTACCAACAATCGTTGCAATACTCCCGAGAAATGGAAATTGCACGTCCTAGAGTAGGTAACTCCAATCCTTTCATCCTTTGCCGCAGCAATATATAGCTATGGGGTGGAAAAGTAGTAGTCTTCTCCTCATACGTAACCTCAAAACTGAGCATTCCAAAGGAAAATGAGTTTTGTGTCCTTGTTTTTATGGTCCTTAAGTACATAACAAATAAGATTCGGTTTGCAGAGCGTGTAAGCTCTGCATCACAACGTCCTTTCGGTGGAGAGCAGTACGAGATGTAGTGCGAGGCTCATGGTGGTCATAGTAAAAGTTTCTAACCCAGTTTTGTCCTCATCGTCGCTACACACTGACTGGGTGTGCGATTTGGTTGGACTGGCGGTAGGAGGAAAGGAATTCTTGAGGGATGCTAACGCCATCTGGTTTGGTTTCTTTTCCTCTATCGAAGAACAAGGACGATGAGAAAACTTTCATTTCCGATGGAACAGACCACATCTATTTAATTTGTTTTAGTTAGCTGGTGAACGAACATAGAAGAGAGAATATTGTGGAAACATATTTGTTAGATGTGCCTAATGAGATCGTAAATAAAAAAAAACTTTTCCATTCAAGTACGAGTAAGCCAATGATTACGTAAAAATGGGAAACGAAAAATATGTGTCACATATATTTAATATTGGTTCGGGAAGTTGATTTTTATGTGCTTCATGTTTCGTTGAACAGAAATAAAAGGGTAATCGAGAAATAAAGAGGAGGTCTTATTGGCGAAATTATTTATATATTGAATTAGGTAGATAGGCTGATATTGTTGCATAGGAAAGTGCTCTTTGGGATTAACACAATTTATGATTATATAAGGTCATACCTTCGGTATCTTTAGAATACGCATAACTTCTGTGTATTAGCATTGGATGGCTAATATTGGAGGCATTAATATTAGCGCTTAGATACTGGTGCTGTAATTAGCTAACTCATTACTATAGCAATAACCAAAGAGAGTTATAAATAGAATCAGTTTGATATTTAAAATTGAATAATAAAGGCTGTATGTGATGTATGGCAGAAATATTGCGGATTAAAGTATATTCAATGCCAATACGTTTTCAAAATAACATTATTCAAACGGCCTGCACGGCTTCAGTTGGATATCAGCAAAGACTTGAAGGACCCTGTTCTTCAAGTCGTGAATTGTTGTTAGATTATTGGCATAGGCCAGAGACTTAACGTGGCCTCAAAGAAAAAAAGTTTAAGTGCGTTATATCACACGATCGTTACGGTCAGTTGACATCACCTCTTCTCGAAATAACGCGACTTGGAAACTATTCCCTCAATAATAATTTCGCCGTTGACGGGAAGCTCCCGGAACTGTTGTGGATTCGTATTTTCCCAGATCCGACTATTTCGTTTATTTACGAAGCCATTTAGCCAAAAATACGTTTCGTCTCTGAAGATGATTTTTGTTTAACGAACAGAGCAGCGCATTTTTATAATAAATTTTCACAACAATATAATCGAGAGAGAATGACAGCGCTGTCATTTCAAACATAACCACAATCAGCTGTCAAAGTTCAGGCGTGTCTATTGAAAAACTCTGTATCTATTGTCACGACATACATACCTACTTATAGTTTTCGAAAATTGTGTAAATATTTTCTTTTTCTATTATTTGTAACGGATTTAAAAAACAAGAAAATAAAAATATAATTTTTTTTACAATTTTGTGTAAATTTCAAACTGATTTGTAAATAAACAACCCATTCGTGCACTTTACGTCCCGTAGTAAAAAAAAGCAGCTGACCTAGTTCATCGATATTCGAATTCCTGAATCTAATCGCTAAGCCTGCTATTACACGGTGAGTCTTTTGAAATTACACAAGTGCAAATGAGAAAATAAATGAGATAGCAAAACAGCAACCCGGTGAGTCGTGTGTAGAATTTCGATGCCTCTTTTTTGACGTTTTTCATTCTCCTTGTTCGTTATTTTTTATTTCGCTTTATTTCTTTACATTCCCCATGGAGAGCAGTCGACAGACAAAGACGGAAGAAATTTATTGGTCGAAGAAAATTGATTTTAGTGTTTTAGAGAGCTCTAAACACTTCATAACCGATAGAAAGAATAAAAGAGAGCTGTCAAATTAGAGATATGAAAAAGAGTGAACGTGTAATCACATGAGCCTCACAGAAATAAAGTTCAAAAGAGAATAGAGGAAAGAGTCATGACCCAAGAGTCACCGTGTAATAGTAGTCTAACCAACGGCTAGGGATGATAATTTTACTCGAAAGTATTGGGTATCTTTTACATTAAACGAAAAAGCCTGCAATTTTCTATGCTGTTTGGAACAGAGTCCTTGAACAAAGCTAAGCACCCCTATCGCTCCAATGAAATACACTTTTTTTTTCAAAATTTATGAAGCTATGTCAATAAGAATTGGAAAAAAGTTGTTCAGTTGCCTATCACTTAAATGTCTTCAGAAATATTGAAGCGCTTTAACCAACTAAACCGGCTCACTATGTCCAATCCACAACTGAGTATGGAAAACTAATAAAATCTTCCAAAGCTTGACTGATGATGCGTATTCTCCAGGCTTCTGTAGATTTTAGACATTTATTTATTGTTTTACATTTTTTTTTAAAAACTAAAACTTGACCTGAAACTTTGCGATCTAGAAGGTTTTTTGTGTCACGGGTGCTATCAGCTAAAGATAAGTTAGCATGTCCTTAATAAAGGAGTTCCTGAACTGAGTGAGATACGCTGTCTTAACTAAATAACTGTCTTTCTCTCTATCTCTTCCCCTTTCCTCAAAACGCACGTGTTCTAAAAAATTAATATAAGGGTATTCATATCCTCTTTAACACGTGCAAATTATAAAAAAAAATTCACGGATATTCACAAAAAAATGTGCCGAGATGTTTCATCTTCTTTCAGACAGAGGCAGTCTCTGAAGACAGGTTTAGCTTATTGAGCTGGTACTGTAGGCAACAGTGACCCTGTGCGGAAATCCACCACTTTTCCACTTTCGATTCTAGCAGATGTTTTCACTGGTAATATCCAAAATATCCAACTCAGGAACTAGACAAAGGAATTACGCCCAAAAGATGATGACCTGGTCTATGCGGATACATCCCATTTTCTTCGGCCTCACCCAGCCCAAGCCTAAAACACAATTTAGGGAGGTACTACTTCGGCAACATTGAAGGGTTATCTGATATATCACTATCAGTTCTGTACAGATTCGCAGATACATCGGGCTGGTTGAAGGCCGCTAATACGGATCCAACCTGCATACCTAACTGTGCTCAATTTTAACTTTCAAATTGCAAAATCTTGGCTAAATTTAATATTAATGTCAACTTCGTGTATATGCGCCTTTTTTATTCTCTAAAATTATTTTTTATTCTTTTTTTAAAGAAAATTTCCAAATCCTGTTGCACTCAGATTCAATTTTTTGTCCATTGTACTACCAGGTAGAACTCCTTTTGGTGTAATGGTTCGAGAAACTTAGATTTTATTCATTTCGGATGGATGTGGTTGCTGCACAGTTCGGGTCACAAGCGAACACACACCGTGGCCACTCGTAAAATTATACATTTTCTAGAAAAAATACACGAACGTGGAATAACTTCTCTTTCTCAGTATTTCCAGAAACCTCATTCTTTTTTCTCATCTTAAAACTATTAAGCTCTACCCTGTAGCTTTTCCATTCACTCCATCACTGGGTTTTACAATCTTCAAAGAACTCAGTACCACTAGGTGGAGAACGTTTAAATAAAAAAAAAAAAACTGATATCACTTTTAATTGCTATCCAATGAGGTAAAAACTACTTCCAGTGGTTCAATCCATTTAATGTATAGGTATTGTAAACTTTTGTAAAAAATGTTCAAATATAATCGTACTTCTCGCTTACATATGACGGGTGGGTCATCTGCTGTTTTTTTATTTATTTTTTTTTTTTTCATGAATCGATTTACGCTTGAACAACTTTGGAAAATGTTGAAAACTTGTTTCCAAAGTGAATGCTGTGTTTCGGAAATAGTGCGAATTTTGAAAAGTAATTTCGGTCGAAATAATGCACCAACCGTGCCTACTGTACGTAAGTTTGTGAAGAAAGTTCATAAGATAGCGACGAGAATAACTTGTGTTTATCCTTATGTTCGTCCTGTGTATTCAGCCGAGAATATTGCTGGTGTTGCCGAAAGAGTGCGCCTAAACCCGAGAACCTCAACTGTTGGTGTGGTTTGTGGAATGGTGGACCATTTTTTCTTCGAAGATGAAGCTGACAAGATCGCTACGGTCAACGGAGAGTGCTACAGAGCCATAATAACATGATTTTTTTTTTTGGCCAGAAACTGAAGAAATAAACGTGAACAATCTCTGGTTCCAGCAAGACGGCGCTACGAGTCATATAAGCCGTCCAACAATAATCGTGTAATCAGCCATTTCGGTGATGTTACTTGGTGCCGTTAAAGACCGATGTTATGCTGACAATTCAGAAACGATTCAGGTACTTAAACACAATATTGATCGAGCTATTCGTGAAATGGAGACCCATCGGAAATATACTGCAAAATTGGGTGGACAGGATAGGCTACTGCTAAGCCAGCCGCGGCAGCCATTTAAATAAAATTATTTTCCATAGCATGCTCTCTTCAATAAAGGAAAAAACTTTGGAAAATATTAAATGGATTTTTTTTTTATAGCAATTTTATAAAGACCGATAGATGGCCCACCCTTTAGTACGAAACAGAGCAAAACTCTAAAGCAGCCTGATTTTTAATTGTGTGAGTACAGGGTGTTGCAAAGTATTGCATATACATACATGCATATGTATGTATATAAGGTGGGAATTACAATTTTCCTACAACAGGGTGTTGTGAATCCAAAAAATCAAAAAAATCGGTTAAGTCCTTTTCTGTTTTTGTGTGGAGAGTTTTAGATTTGCACTTCAGTTGGAGGTTTTTTTTTTGCCAAAGTTGTTTCTTATTTTTAAATTTACGAATTAAATAAAAATAATACCCGGACTAAATGCATTTGTCTAATGGTCTAATTTAACTGTTCTATTTTAGACTACTCGTACATCTTAGGATCCACGTAAATTCTTAAATCTGCTCTGAGTTGAAAAGTCCGTATTCGTTATATACATATTCGCAAAACTTGAACATCTTCTACACTCACTCATTGTGTCAAGTTAATCCGATCACTAGCTTAACACAGCACACCATAATACATTCCACGAATTCTTAAATGATTGTTTTATCACGTAACATACAAATAATATTGTCAATACGGATTCCCTTTCAATGGTCATAGATTGATATACTCGTACCACCTGGTTAGTCTTAACGCAATTGTTCGCAGCTACAACTTCAAACAACCACTTATCATTTCTGTCAGCATTTGCTTATATTATACTTAGAATTTTTGGTGCTCTACGAATCATTGTAGGACATAAATATACGAGTAAACACCACCTATCCAAAGTTCCATATAAATCAATCAAAGCTGAGTCAGATGTTTTTTAAGAAATCAGTCATTCAATCAGAACACTTTACACGTGACAAACAACTTTCACAGTCTATTCTGCCTCTCCTCCCAATTCACGCAACTCACCGGTGATCCAAAATTATGACCAATTTCATGGGCCAGGGTGACATGTGAAACAGCTGGTGGTACGTGTTTTCCATAGTTTAACAGTGTTACAATTCCTGTATTCAGTGACTTTAGTGACCCTCTATAGTGCTGAAAAAAAGAGAGAAAAACAAATTCAAAATTAATATTTCACTTGCCCAGAATGCTATATTTCACAGTCACACAAATTATTCTACAGGAAATTTTAAATTCTGTGAAAGGAAAAACTAATCTAATTTTCATGGACTTCAACGTCATGTTCACAGAAACACAATATAACGTATTTGATGGATTTTTAATTTACCCATACCGCCGTTACCACTAAACAACAAACACATCAAATAAAACTGCTTTAACCCGTCACTGGCAATGGCAATGGCAACAGTGTGTATTAAAAGGTCACTCTTGCTCCTGGTGCTGATGCAAAATGCATTTGCCCACCTCCTGGGATACTATCCAATGTCGGGTAAAAGCAAAAAACGTTCGATAAATATTTCAAAATTGCTTTTTAACGATAACAACGTGTGTGCTTGCATATTCAAAAAACGTAACGAAAAAGTGGTGAAATCAATGTGAAAGCATTCTAAAATCCGGAAGAGTTTTGTGAAAAAGGATAAAAAAAAAAAAAAAAAACAATCGGCATGGCACCAGTAGTGGAATCAGAAATGAAAACAAATTTATTCACACGTAATCCAGGGTAATACTGAAGAGGATGGCGATTTACAGATTGATGTTATAAATAATTCAAGCTATGTGTGTGCTCTTAATCCCTGAAAAGGATTCCTATTCTTATGCTTCCACGGAGAAACAGAGACATATGAGCGCAAACAGTAATGCCAAGAAGTTACCAGTGATCGACTTTGGTGGTAATGCGGTTAAGCAGGGGTTCGAGGTAATTCCAAATCAATCTCTTCTGTCAGCGAAAGCGGTTAGGTTTTGAATATCGTTATTCTTAAAAAATTAAAGATTACCACTGCGTCGCACGTACTTGCACCTGTATGTTGTTTATCTGCAAAAGATTTGCATCTCAGATTTGTTTAAACAAAATTTCTTATTTTAACATTTTTTCAAGACTTAGTATGCTATGAGCTTGCATATATTAAATATTATTTAAATATTAATTTTGAACAAAAGCGATTGAGTCATAGTAAATTTTTAAGAAACAATAAATAGGTAAAGTGCTGTTATACGTATCTTTTGGCAAAAAGTTGGTACGCCATCTGATAGCATAAGTCCACCGTAACGTAAATACAAAATTTAATCGAAATCTTGAAAGCAGTTTTCGAGAAAATTAGTAAAGTGCCCTTAGAATGAAAATTCAAATTTCACCTCGAATTGTGAATCCACCGATCGTAGAAATTAAATTTGAAGCAAATTCGTTAAGCCATTTAGGCTGCAGACGATAGGATATACATACAAACAGACAGACAAACAGACAGAAATTCACGCAAGAAGTAATTTAGATAGAAAACACAGGTTTTTAATTAAAAATTGTTAATGTTTTATTGATTCATAAAGCATACAGTATAGGGACACTCTTCTGTCGAAATTTTCCATGCCCGTGGACTTGTTGGCATAAACCTTAGACCTCAAAAAACCCAAAAGAAAAAAGTCCAACGTCGTTAAATCGCATGATCTGGGCGGCCAATTTTGATCACCAAAATGTGAAATTGCTCGACCAGGAAATGACTCATGCAGTAATTGAATTGTTTATCGGGCTGTATGGCATGTGGCCCAGTCTTGTTGACACCATATGTCGGTCCACATCCATATCTTGCAATTTTGGCACAAAAAACTGAATTATCATCTCGCGATAACTAGCACTGACCAGCCGCATTTTCAGAGAAGAATGGTCCGATGATGCCCGCAGCTCAAAATTCACGCCAATCAGTGACACGATATGTACGCATTTGTTTCTCAACAACCACTCATGGATTTTTTGAACCCCAAATTCGACAATTTTGACGATTATCAAAGCCATCAAGATGAAAATGAGCCTCATCGCTGAAGATGATTTTGTTTGAAAAATTAGCATCCACTTGTTGTTGTTCTATAATCATTCAACGAACTCTATTCGCTGTGCGTGGTCAGTAAGCTTCAGTTTTTGACTCAATTGTACTTTGTATCCATGCAGATGCAAATCTTTCGTGACAATACGACTTGAACGACTTGTTGAAGGACGGCCAGAGTGTCAAAGATTATTAATTGATCCAGTCTCCCTGAAGTTTTGAATTAATCTCTTCACAGTTGAACGAAAATTGCGAACTGTAGCTGCCAAACCTTCATTATTTTTAAAATATTGCTCAACAATGAAAACGCATTATTCTTTCATGTAGCACTCCATTTTTAATAACCTGTCAGCTGTCATGCTGTCTTTTTGTTTCGTTGGCAGCACTTTACCGCACAAATGGCGCAAAATTTAAATCTTGCGTGTATTTTGGGACACCATTTATAAAGCCAGTTGCACACAGCATTAATGTAAAATTCCATGCGCACACTAATAATGCAAAACTTTATTATTTCAAAAGAACGTGTCGGATGCGTTGTTTTGCAATTGAGTTTGGTGCTTCGTTCGACGACGGTACTCTTAAAAAGCGTTACAGTCATTTGCGCATTATAGTCTATATATCGATTTGGAAGCGGATTTAATCCGAAAATCGAATTGTTATATTCGAGGATCTAACAACTTTTTGTTGCCGGCAACAATTCAATTTTCTTTCGGAAAGTTGGTACTTTGTAATTCGAAAGCTAGTGTCAAAGTCACTCGAATTTCGGATATATCATTCGTTTAGAGCTTTTCAAATTTAAAAACTATTCGAAAGTGTTTTTCAATTTTAATTAAGCAGTATGTTGGTAAACATCTTGCCACATAGTGTGCTGCATATTTGTTAGAAATATTCTTGATTTACATAAAGGCAAAAAAAAAGATTAATTTAAATTGATTGTGTTATATTTCTTTGTATTTCATTGTATTATTAACAATTTAATAAAATACCTAGCAGATCCTTGTCAGTCATCCATTGAAGGTTCTCAGCACACAAATTTGATATAATTTCAACTGAATTATGGGTCCTGGATCCTCAGCAGTTTTTTGTGAAAAATGTTGCCATTACCAAAAGGAAAAATGTACAAACCAATATAATGCTACTTTGTAACTAAAGTTTATCAATTGCCATCTTTCGAATAACCTGTTTTTTGTTTTCCGTAGAAAGATCGTTCACTTTAAAAGAAAAAAGAATCAATCCGCAAGTTAAACACTTAGCGAATAAAAAATCGGAAATTCGAGTGACTGTAACACTACGAGTAGCTTTCGAAATATAAAGTGTTTTTCGAAAGAAAATTGAATTGTTGCCTTCAACAAAAAGTTTTTTGTTTCTCGAGTACAGTAATACGATTTTCGGTTGCTAATCATCCGCTTTTGGACACTTAGACTTTCCAATCGAAATATAGAGTAAGGCCCCTGAGCTCTGCAGTATTTTTAACTTTGCTTTCTTTTTAAATAATTAAACCGTTTGTTCGGTTTTTTTCGAAACCAAACTAGTACTTTGATGTTTTTCCCACTGAATTTGAGAGCCTTTAAAAATCCCGCCACCGGGTAGCAAATAGTTGTCCTACATTTGACGCCTAACTAGAAGCCAATTCGTTGGAGAAAAAATTGTTCCCGAACGATGCAGTACATTTGTCTACGTAGAAATATGCCACAGAGTAATCCGAAAAACGGGTCCCACAGGCCGAAACATTTTTTTAATATAATGTAATAAACATCATAAATACAAACTGTCTCATTTTTGTATTAGGTTCAAGGTTCCATACGGTGACACATTGGTCTCAACAGCAGACCACGGACCTGTTTATGTTCTGTGGGATATCTAGTTTACGATGGTACTTGGTTCAGTGAATTTCATGAGTCTAATTAGGTTTAACTCAGCTAAATGTTAAATAAACTACTGTCAGACCCTCGACTCACGCGCACAGGTATCCCAAATTCGTGTGAAGCCACATTGGTCTCTTTTCGTTGCGAAATGCATATAAGGCCTGCCATTCCAGCGTACTGCATTTATATGGAAGTTTTTCGGCCAGAAGCAGAAGTCAAAGGAATCAACTGACGATTTCATCTGCACTAAAAGAGCTTTCCAATGAAACCGTCACCACTTTTGAAGAGCTACTAGTCAAGGTAGAACTTTCACGGTCAGAAAAGGATAGGCAACAACAATAACTTCTGCAAACACGTCGGTTAGTTTAAAAAATCGGCAGCCCGGATAATTGTTTGATACCTTTGTTAACTTTTATTACTTGTTCCTATAAAGAGCGAGAATTGAGCAATCTTGACTGTTTGTAAAATCCGATCAAGAATACTGCAAATAAGCAGTAAAATATAAACAAATAAAATTTGTTCCTAACCTGTTAAAATAAATCGATCATTGGAGTTCCAAAAATATAGAAAAAACTGGACCGTTTCGAATTTGAAAATGTAGACTGAAAATTTGAATACGGCAACCTCGAAATAAAGCCCATTCACGACCTTTAGATACATTTTTTTGTTTTTTTCCGCCATTCTTTTCAATGGATGAATGTCAATGTAAATAATAAAATATTGTTGGAAAATTCCACAAAGAAGAAACTATTTATTCAAGTGCGGTGAACGATCCTCCGATAGATACGGCTTTAGCCACCAACGCTCTATTGAGCTGTACCTAGACGTCTTCCTTTTTAAATTAAAGTTTATTCAAATCGGATAAGCACTTCTCAAGCTGGAAGAGTATAAATGAATAAAGGCATCAGACCGACCATTCAGTT
Source organism: Pocota personata (assembly GCA_963082735.1). Classification (NCBI taxonomy): domain Eukaryota; kingdom Metazoa; phylum Arthropoda; class Insecta; order Diptera; family Syrphidae; genus Pocota; species Pocota personata. The sequence goes on along the minus strand of OY720429.1, from coordinate 256,075,913 downwards.
TCTTATACGGGTATTTATATAAAATATTTTTTTTTTTTGAATTTAGCGGATTAAAAAAATAAAAATCATTTTAGCGATTTTGTTTGAGTTTCAAATCTATTTTTATTTTGCAGTTTAACAATGGGTGCAAGTGCATGCGGCCAAGTCATGCAATTTATTTTGTTTACCTTATAACGAAAAGAGTGAGAAAAGGATGCATTTAGGTATCGATTTAGTCTTTACTACATTGGGCTAATAATCGCCTGGCTGTTAAGGTTTCCAGCAATGACTACAATATTGTTTTCTCTGATTACTTTTTGAGGCTAAATTAAGCTACGTTTTCGGTAATTTGAAATCATCCATATTCATCCTTAGGAAATAGTTTCATTCCTAAGATCTCTTACTGTTTAGAAAGTCGCTGGTTTGTCCAGTCGTATCTGCGGAGAACCTTCTGTCAAAAGTTAGTGTCAGACAGTCTGCTTTTTTTGTAGACTTTGCCGATGCCACCAATTGAACTCCCAGTTTATTATTCCCATTGGAATAACTGGGAGAATCACAAACCTTATCCACCACAGTATGACCTTTTTTGGTACGCGAAAGTCTGCAAGTTGGATAGGCACTCAATCTAGGCCCAGACAAGTGCTCAAGGTGGTTTTGTGTAAATTTTTTTTTTTTTTTTTTTATAATTTGCACGTGTTAAAGGGGATATGAATACCCTTATACTAATTTTTTAGAACACGTGCGTTTTTTTTTGCGGAAAGGGGAAGAGACAGAGAGAAAGACAGAGTGGTGTGGTTTGAAACTCAGGTGGTATTAAGTTTCTGTAAACTCCAAGGGTGGCTGTCCAGATAACTGGGGAGTATTTTGTTTTGTTTTCGCTATTATTGTCGTTGCTTATGATTCACAGTATTTTTTTCCGTCCTCCTGATGTCATCATCACGATCAAGTTGTATTTTAGCCATTGACCACCCTACTGCCAGTGTTATGCCTTCACAGTAGAGTAGTTGACTTAGCTTTCACAATTGATCGCCTTTTTTATTTATTTCATGCGAAATAAATAGATGATTCTTGACATCAGGATTCGAACCGTGAACCAAGAGCGTGACAAGCGATGATGTTACCACTACACCACGGCCACCCCTAATATGTACTCGTACGTACTCGTAGGTCGTAGTTTACAATTTCCTGAAGAACCTGACGGTGCACAATACTCTTGATCACCACTGTTTTCATTCAGACTTTATAAAAATGAAATGAAATTCTTCGCTTACCCATGATACTCGTATGAACACACGATTTAAATCACTGGGGACCTCCGAAAACAAAAAGGCACATCTGAAAAAAAAGGACATTCACTCAATGTACACCGTAAGTTGATCCTCACAAGGTTCTTATTTAAACGGGACAACGAAATATTATGCGAAGAGAAATGGCAATCAAGTAAGGCCAGGATATTAATGTGAATGCATACATTGCGACATTTGCGACCCAAGTCCATAAATCACGTTTCACTTTCCGTTGCCGGTTTTACCACCCGAACGGCGAATGCGATGACAAGGAAAGGACGAATATGTAACTGACTAATCGACGAAAATGTGTTTTATGCAGTTTGCATATTTTTGTTCCATTTCCTCTTCTTTGAATTCTTTATACGCTTTCAGCCATTCTATGACATACTATCGGAAGGGAAGAGATAAAAAAAAAATTGAAATGTCGACTCTCCAATAAAAAATAAATAAATGAAAAAAGGACATTTCTATATCCAAGCGATACAGTCAACATAGTTAATCTATGTACGGATATATAGAGTGAATGGAAAAGAAAGAAATTGAAGAAAATAAAAAAAAAATATTCAAATGAGTAATTGTATCGGAAAGGGATTAAGGGAATAAGAGTAAAAATACTCAGATATGCAAAAGATCCAATGACCCAAATACAATTTAATTCATTTTGCTCCTTCAGTTTACTCAGAGGAAGTTGAGTTGTACAATTTTATTACTTTTAGGGCAAACAAATGAGTGAACATTCAAATTTGGCCAAAAATTTTCAAAATCAAAATTAGAATTTTTACATCTTTAGTCATTAAGGAATTATAGACAGATTACAGTGAGAACAAATTGGTGTCATTAAAGCGACATGTATGGGCCCAATAAGTCATCAAAGATTTATAACAATCGCGTGATGGGATTAAGGTTAAAAAAAAAAAACTATCTTGCACTATAAAAGCGACCCAGGCAAGGTTTGAACTTGCTAAGAGATACCAGCACGTACTATTGGTTTTGGATTTATTTTATTTATTAAATCCTAAAGAATAAAATAAATAACCCTATACTTTTCCACATGATTCTCTTGGAGAGCAGAGCGTTCAGAAAATTGCTAGTTGCTGAAATCAAGGTTGGGGCCAGTAGTGTAACAAACAAGTTTGAAATAATTGCTTGCTTTCAGTGGAAAATCCAACCACCTTAAACAAAATACAATACGAGTAATTCGACGATTTATATTTGACAGTCCAGGAAAAGTCTAATATTTTAGCCATCATAGTTCGCTGTGTTTTGTTTGAGGTAGTGGTGGGAATGTGGAAAAGAAATGAACAAGGGCTTTCTTCTCATTGTCATCCCCACAAATGCGGTAATATGATTCTACTGGATACTATACTTGCTGGCCTCTTTACCAATAGGCCATATCTTTCAAGTTATAAAGCAGCTAATTAATTTGCTCTGTTTGATAGCACGAAAATAATTCTTTCTTTCGCTCGCTACTATGCATTACCCAGAGCAAAACAACCTTAAACTAATTAGCTGCTGTGTTCGTAGAAAGAAGTTCCCGAATTCGCACCACAACCCCCAGTAAAGAGGAGATTGTTACCGCAATCAAAGCACTGAAAACTAATAAGGCGGTAGGACTTGACGGCATACCCGCGGAGCTTTTTCAAGCTGCGCCAACAGCATCGACAGAGCTACTGTTCCCACTTGTCGGGAGAACATGGGAAGCCGAGAGTTTTCCAGATGAGTGGAAAAAGGGAATGATTGTCAAGCTCCCTAAAAAAGTCAACCTAATGCAGTGCGAAAACTGGAGAGGTATCTGCGTGCTGCCTGCTGTGGCCAAGATAATAGCTAGAATCATCCTGGAGCGAATCAAAAAACACCTTGAAGACACACTCGACGCCGAACAAGCAGGTTTCCGCTCTGGATCCTCCTGTGTCGACCACATCAACACCCTGCGGATCATCATCGAGCAATGTGTTGAATATCGATCACCACTTCACCTGTTGCTCATCGATTTTGAAAAGGCGTTTGATAGTGTCAATCGGGAATTTATTTGGCGTGCCTTGCGCAGGAGAGGCATTCCGGATAAATTAATAGCAATTATCAAGGCTACATATGATGGGTCCACATGTCACGTTTTGCACAGAGGAAGGTTGTCTGAGGAATTTGAAGTCCAAAGTGGGGTTCAGAAAGGCTGCATACTTTCACCAATATTGTTTTTATTGGTGATTAGCGATGTGCTGAATGCGGCCTTATCAACAGTAAATGGAAGAATTCGATGGACTCTCACATCTGAACTCAAACACCTCGACTACGCCGACGATGTATGCCTACTGTCTCACAGAATAATGGACCTTCACCAAATGACAGCAAATGTGGAGAGGGAAGCAGACGTCGTTGGGCTGAAAATTAACTCGGTAAAAACAAAAATGATCGGCCTAGGACCAAAGTCGTCAACTCATATATGCATTGCTGGACAAACGGTTGAGGGAGTAGAGAGTTTCCAATACCTTGGGAGTATTGTCTCAACCGATGGCGGAACCGAACTGGATATAGCCAGCCGAATAGGTAAAGCAAAATCTGCGTTTGGGATGCTATCTATAGTTTGGCGAAGTAATGCAATTAGCTTAAACACCAAGCTACGACTGTTCCGTTCCAACGTTGAATCCGTGTTGCTATATGGATGTGGTACCTGGAGAGTGACCGTCACTATCACGAGGAAGCTGCAAACGTTTGTCAATAGGTGTCTACGTTACATCTTAAGGATATTCTGGCTAAACCGTATCTCTAACGAACGGCTTTATCAGAGAACGGGCCATGAACCTATAGGCACAACCATACGACGACGAAAGTGGCAGTGGATCGGTCACACTCTCCGAAAGGGTGACAGGTCCATAGCTAACCAAGCGATGCAATGGAACCCTCTTACCCAGGATGGCAGGATACGCGGCGGTCCTAGGAGTACGTGGCGAAGAACAGTTGAGAAGGAAGCACGGCAACTGGGAAAGAGTTGGGGAGAGCTGAGGCACATTTCCAGAAATCGCATACGATAGCGCGTAGGCGTTGTAGAGGCCCTAGGACCCACAAGGGGATACAGGACATAAGTAATTAGCTATAGCTATGATAGCAGCCTTATTAATAATGAATACAGCGCGGTTTCGCTTGGAACTCGGATCATATTTGAGTGTCCCACAAGTCCCTCAGATTGCTTAAATTAAACTTAAATTAAAGCTGGATGCTATTGAAAGGACAAATTCTAGGTGGACAAGTTGTACAACGTGTCTAGCGACTAAACAATTTTGGCCTAAGCTGGATCTGAATCGCTCTAAGAATTTTATTTCTCTCATTCTCTCACTAGATCAGTGGTGTAATTGGTGGACACTGTCTAATAGGCAAGTATGCAACAAGGCTTGGCGTACTCTCAAATGATTTATGCAGAAGCTGCATAGACGATGAGGAGGAAGAGACTATTCTTCCCCTTCTTTGCACCTGCCCAGCTCTCTCCCAAAGAAGTAAACTCCACTTAGGAGTCTTGTGTTTCAGCGACCTAAATGATCCTAAAAAAAAAGAAGAAAACCTTTAAGGACCTCCTACGCTTCATCAGAATCTTCAAATGGTTCAATGAGTAGGACAGAGGCCGCTTTACAAACCCATGTGGTATCACAATGGACCTATTAGTGGTCTAAGTGTGTTGACTTTTAGCTGACAGCCACATCAACCTAACTTAACCTATGCTGTTTTTCCTTGCGAACATTAGCATTTTTTATTTTTTTCTTAAATGACGTCAACTAAAACTTCTACAGCAAATGAGTGTCAACGATTCATTGAGAAGTAACCAACATTTCCCATTTTGAAGAAGTCAACTATGCACTTGTTGTAAGCATCTCATGAAATCCAATAACGTTTGCAAATATTCGCCCTCCTAAGAATGGTACACCTAACCATACGATATCACACCGGGTACAAATACTACACATGGTATAACCGTAGCTTTTCGTTAGTTCTTACCAGAGAGGACAACAAAGGAATATGTAAAATGGGAGCTACACTATGTGGTTGGACTCAGTCCAGAATTGAAATTCAATACTGGAGATGACCGAATTGTCAAATGATTATTTGATGTACACTGTTGAGTGCAGCATTAGTATGTGTGCACAGAGGGTTGGGGTGTAGGAATCCGGCACCGAAATGTTAAACTTCTCGACTTGATGCCTCTCACTTCGACCGAGAATAATTCATGACAATTGGATAATTGGCAAATGATGTTGTTATTGGAGTACATCGGATGTGAAATTAAAATCGATTTGAAATTTGATTTGAATTTCCGTTTTTACTAAAACCGGAACCAGATGAAATAGGCATTACACTGTGATAGTAATGTAATATTGTCACAAGCAGTAAGTGATAGTTATTCGAATTTTCTCATTATGCCTCTGACATTGTTTCAAAAATGTGTCTATTTGATTTGAGTTCCCTCCGATGTTCATTCGTTGTTTTGCACGCATTTTGTTGGAACAGCGGTTCATATTTAAAAGTACATATAATATTTATAGACCTCAAGGGAGTCATGAATTTACACCGATTTCGCCAATTAAGCATTTGCTTTGCATTCATATGAAATCCTTTACGAGAAGATCTCAAAAAGGATGGAAGTTATTGTGCTACAGAATACAAACAAAGGTGTACATAGGTACAGAGTATGGTTACCATAGGGAAATTTATTTACGTCGTCACTTGCTGTAATGACGAAGAATAATACCACTTTAAGGAGCTTTGTGTGTTCGTTTCTGTAAGGAGCAACCATAACAATAACTTTCGAGACATAATAAACGAATGTAGGTACTTGGGTTTTAACATACATATGCTTTATGTGTATTTTGAAATGACTTTTGACATCATCAAGTGAGAGGTTATATGGCTTGCCAGGGCGAGAATATGAGTCAATAAATAAAACCTATTATCAAGATAATTTCAAAGGACGTTTAATCGCACGTGCTCCATTGATCAAAGTCATATTTTAATAATAGAAGATTGTAATAAACATACCGTAGTGTTACCACAAAATAACAGCTTAAGCAGAATAATAACAAAATAATTCAGCATTGCCACAACTGCGCCATAAGTCGTTTTCGATAAATCTGAGTTTTCGTGAATATCTGTTGATAATACGAGTACCTACATACATACAGAGATGGACATAATTATTCACACTTATGTAGGCATATTCTCTAGTAAACTCGTTAACAAATTAAAAGTAAATTCGATTTTTCTTTTTCATTGACATTTATTTATAGACAATAAATGTAATAAGTCCTTAAGACAAATGTAAGAGCTCCGCGCCATCTGTTGGCGAAAACGTAGATAAAGTAAAGTGTAGCTAACTTCATTCTCGTGCGGAGAAATAGAAGGAGAAACGTTTAAAGAAAAAGAAAAAGTAAAGTTTAAACAATCTTGTTCAGTTATTGATAATAAAAAAACTTAAATTGTTTAGCTTGGCCAAAAGAAATAAACAAAAATGTGGGTAATCTTTTTAAACATGGACAAAATTATTCACACAGCTACTAATATTTTTACAAAATAAATTTCTTAATACTTTGTGGCCTAACCATTTCTTTTTAAATCTTCGTCCAATCCTTTCAGACCCGTTTTTTTGTAATTTCAGCTTGCAGAAGCTGTTTGAGTTGATCTTTCCCCGAAATGTTATGCTTTTCCATCCTTTTACCAAGTTCATCCCACAGATGTTATATAGGATTCATATCTAGGGATTGCGGGGGAGTTGGAAGAATATGGGACATATGGTAAATGATCCTCATACGCACTATGTGAGCAGTGTATTCATCAGTGTGTGGGATCATTATTCTGTTGAAAAAAAGAAACTGTTACGAAGATTTAATTTTTGCACACACTGGTGGAGGTTTTCTTTTAAAATGTTGAGGTAGTCGATCTTGTTCATTGTCCCGTCAATGAACACCAAATTACCTACACTACTTACCTCCATACCATAACCCTCCCACCCGCGTGCTTCACCGTGCTCACTACATAGTTTTCTTCCATCGCGGTATTCGGCTTTCTACATACTCTTACGAGTATTCTCCCAAGTGATTGAAAAATTTAGAGGGGCCGTGGTGTATTGGTAACATCATCGCTTGTCACGCTGTTGGTTTAGAGTTCAAATCCTGATGTCAAGAATCATCTATTTGTTTAGCATGAAATAAATAAAAAAGTCGATCAATTGCGAAGCCAACTCTACTGTGAAGGCATAACACTGGCAGTAGAGATGTCATATGGCTGAAAATGCAACTTGATCGTGATGATGACATCAGGTGGACGGAGAAAAATACTGTGAATCATGAGGCAATGACAAAAGCGAAACAAACAAGCTCCCCAGTTATCTGGACGCCACCCTTGGAATTTACAGAAACTTAATACCATCTGAGTTTCAAACCACTACACAAAATCTTTCTTTCTCTCTCTCTCCTTCACAACGCCCGTGCCCTGTAATAATATAAGAGTATTCATATCATCTTTGGCGCGCGCAAATTATAAAAAAAAATATGTTAAAGTTGTTTTCATCTGAGAAGAGTACATTGGCCCAGAAAGCTATAGGTTTATCTGTGTAACGTTTTGCGAATTCTAACCTCTTCTTTTAATTTGCCTTGCTTATCAGAGGTTTCTTCCTTGCCACTCTGGACTTGTAACCAGCACGATGCAGAGTTCTACGCACAGTTTTAGAGCAAATGTCCTTTCTGATATCTTCCTTTAATTTGTATAATCACAAGTCTTTCTCCACTATGAGGGCGGCTTCTTAATTTCGACGAGTTTTTGAAACGTTTTATGAAGCTCCAAATCGTAAATCGGCTTCTTTTTACTATTGTGCCAATTTCAGCGTAGGTTTTGTTTTTTTTTTTTGTTTACGCAGCTCCAAAATAATTTTTAGCTCAGTTTCAGTTGTTTCTTGTTGTTTTCGACCCATAGCGTAAATTAACGAGTACTTATGTGCATTTCACTTACATAAACCAACAAAATACTGAACTTATAACGGCAATTTTCCATATTCCGAGACATCTGATGTTGCCATACAAAGAACTTTAACGCTAACATTAAAAGTTGCAAGTGTGTGATAGTTTTGTCCATGATAAAAAGGGCAGTTACTCACATTTTTGTTTATTTCTTTTGACTAAGCTAAAAAGTTGAAGTTTTTTTATTATCAATAAATGCCGTGACTTTCAGATGCCCACATGTTAATTTACGCATACATATTGTTGCATTTTCACGCACATTTGTATATAATCCGTGAATTCACCTCAAGATGGCGGCCGATTTGTGAATTCACCCCTGAAATACGTCACTTCACCTTGAATTGTGGAAAGTGTGGTTCAGTACATACATATGCTGTTAATCTGCAAAAAATTTGATTTGAATCCTTTTTTAAATTCGTTAAAATTAAATCATTTTTTTTTGAAAATCTGTGTTAATATTACAAAAAAAAATGTTTGAACATTTTTTTAAAACTGGTATGCATATATCAAATATCATTCAGATATTGATTTCGAACAAAATCGAGAAATAGTAAATTTTAAAAAACCGTTAAAAAGTAAAGTTATATACATTTTTTGGCGAAAACGTGGTACGCCATCTGATAGCATATTTTTGGACTAAACTGGTAAATGTTTTCACAAACAATGTCTTCTTTCAACACTTGTCACACAGCTTGTCAGACACTCGATTATTTATTGCAAGAAAAGTTTTCTGACCGCCAAGATTATACGATTTCACACCCCTGTCATCTAAAATCTCAGGTCTACAAGAATAACCCACGAACGAAACACAAAAAAAAAAGTTTTCTCATGGTGTCACCTCTAGTGGACGGCTGACAAGCATCCGAGAGTAAAATTGTCATGAGAAGCTTCTCTCAATCGAAAAAATTGCCCTTCGGAAACGACATAAAACTGTTGATCCCAACAAGTGTGCCACACATTGTGTGATAAACTCACGTTGATTTCACCTTTAGTTGAACAAGATTGTAGCCTAGGGAGGCCCTGTTAAAGACCATGATCCCCAAGATAATTGCTCATAGCATCATTAAGGTAACTTCCTTCGGATGGATGTTAGTCACCTCTAATGACTGTAATACCTTATTATTCTTGACCTGGATCCTTAGGGGTGTCCATATATGTATGTAAACGTCGAAGTCGTTATTTTCTATATATATTGATATATATTGGCCTGTCCTAATGCCTTCCAATTTATCTCTTGTTCTTCTCACATTTCGATTCGTCCTTTGCTCTGGCCAAGTTGCCTTCATTCACGAGACAGTAAAATACTAAAATACTGTTAATGCAATTCAGATGCATAGATCTTACTTTACCTCTCCAAGTGGAGAAAAATTTCAATTAAAATCGAAATCATTACACCGGTCTAGACTTTTTAAAGATTATATATCACTCATAAAAGAAAGTCTAAATGAAAACTGTGTAGAATTTGTTTCCGCTTTTCATTTTATCACTCGGACTCTTAAAAGAAATTTACGAACACCAGAGGATACAAAAAATACCCTCTGCTGCTATTAATAAAACTTTTATAGTAACTTAACACCATTAGTCTTCTACTCTGTACATTCAGCAGCTTTAATAGCACCAACCTCCCAGAGATCCTCTTGGAGCTTAGCTGACTTTTAACCCTCTGCACTAAAAAAAGGATATTTCCACTTCCAATTTCTTCACTTTTGACTTCATCCCTTTTTTCATTTCACTGCCATAAAACGAAAATCATAAAAAGTCTATTTCAGAAGTTTATCCTAGTCCAAATGTTACTTCATTCGTTTCATTTTCTTTGTTACATTAAAACATACAGAAAAGCTACAATTTATATGAAAAGGAAAATGTGATACCCTAGCTTTATTCTCTAAATAAATTCCTATGATTAAAATAGTCGAATTCGGGTTCCAAAATGCCTAATAAAGGGTTGAATTTAATGACTAAATGCTGATGACATATGTTCATATGGATGCACGGCCAGTCACATATGTACGAGTACCTTCATTATTTCTCTATGTTACAGAGTAAGGATCAAAATGGGTATACCCTATGGAATGTGGTATACGATTTCTGTATATTCAGAAAAAAGGGATGATTTATCCCGGTCTGGCCGCAAGCATTTGAACAAAAAGAAAATTCTGAAAGAACTCACTTATACACCATATGAGGCTCGTTAATCCTGCGTTGTATGAGTAGACACATCCACTGTCCATCCTTTGTTCTCACACCACCCGCGAATAATTTATGATTTTAAATAAAAATTTAGTTCAAACTGAGTAAAGTATCCTTCAGCCAGAATACACCACATAAAAAGCTATGAATTGTTTTTTTTTTTTTTTTTGCTCATTCACGATCCAAAAACAGAATAGACATCTTGAGAACATACAGATACCAAAAGTAGCATATGGTAGTGGATTAGTATCATGCACATGAGCAGAGTAATAAAACGGGATACGGTGAAAACATTCGATGAAAGGAAATAATCCTCGAAATAGGAAAATGAACAACATGATGGAAAATGAATGACAATCGATAAATGATGAACGTGATGAAAATTCACAAAACAAATATAAGGTATATCCTGTTGGTTGTTATTTTAGAAGTACGTACGAATCTGTATCTTTGTAAAATAAATGGATGTATCTTAAGCGCATGAATGAGTATGACAAGAGACTTTTAACCAAAAGTATTCGAAAGATTTAAGAATTTTATGTTTTATGTAAATTCCTTAGTCTTTCCAGGGTTCAGGTTCTTATAAGGCAACAAATAGAATCCATATAATGAGAGACAGTTGTCTGTTGAACCGTCAAACGTAGAAGGTCGATATTTGGACTAGAGTTGAGTTTTGTTAGGTATGTCTGTAACCTATATATGTAACTATCAAACTGACAACTTTTTTTAAAAATTTGTGAGTATTTGCCACCTTTCAAAAATTACTTGGAAACTATTATACATAAAGGCTGTACCAAAATTCGCACAAGAAGTAATTTTGATAGAAAACACAGGTTTTTAATTAAAAATTGTAAATGTTTCAGTGATTCGTGAAGTATACACATACGCACTCTTTTGTCGAAATTTTGAATGACCGTTTTGCATAAATGCGGCTGAATTTCTTTGATACAGCGCTCAATTTGCCCCTTTAAGGCATAAGTGGTTATGGGCTTGTTGGCATAAACCTTAAACTTCAAAATATTGCCAAAGAAAAAAGTCCAACGGCGTTAAATCGCATTATCTGGGCGGCCAATTCTGATCACAAAAACGGGAAACTAAATGGCCAGGAAATGACTCATGCAGTAATTGAATTGTTTCTCGGGTTGTCGTCCACATCCATCTTTTGCAATTTAGGCACAAAAAACTGGATTATCATGTCGCAATAGCTAGCCGCATTTTCAAAGAAGAATGGTCCGATGATGCCCGCAGCTCAAAATTCACACCAATCAGTGACACGTTGTGGACGCATTTGTTTCTTAACAATCACTCGTGAATTTTCTGAACCTCAAATTCGACAATTTTGACGATTAACAAAGCCATCAAGATGAAAATGAGCCTCATCGCTGAAGATGATTTTGTTTAAGAAATCAGCATCCACTTGTTGTTGTTCCATAATCCATTCAACGAACTCTTTCCGCTGGGCGTGGTCAGTACGCTTCAGTTCTTGAGTCAATTGCACTTTGTGCAGAGCTTCTCGAAACGTCAAATTCTTGACCACGATGCTGAATTGATGTTCCTGGACTCTCAACAACACTCTCACGAACTGCTTCGATGTTTTGTGTTGAACGACTTATTGAAGGACGGCCAGAGTGTCTAAGATCACTAATTGATCCAGTCTCCCTAAATTTTTGAATTAATCTCTTCACAGTTAATGAAGTTAAATCACTATTCCGATCATACTTTGTACACAAATTACGAACTGTAGCTTCCAAACCTTCATTATTTTTGAAATATTGCTCAATAATGAAAACGCGTTGTTCTTTCATGCAGCACTCCATTTTTAATAACCCTGAACTGTCAGCTGTCACCCTATCTTTTTTTTTTCGTTGGCAACACGAAATGGCGCGAAACTGAAATCTTGGATTGGGACACCCCTTACATATATCGGTTTTCCATAAATGCATACAAATGTGACTGATAGGCATAGTGAAACCTGCCGTACATCATCTTTTGATACCCTTTTTGTAAAAATCGGGACAACCGTTTAGGCACTATGAAGTAAAAGGAACATTTCACACGTGAAATACAAACAAATTGTTTTGGCTTGGCAAAGCACACGACTGGGTAGCACGTATTTGATACATGTCGAAATGTTTTTGCAGCGGAATAAAATTACGTCAGTTTAAGACAGAACGATACATTAAAAACCTTACACAGATGATCGGAGCATTCGAAACAAAACCGGGTAAACACTTCTAAAAAATCTCCCAACGTCCAATCTAAATATAGCTATTTTTTCTGATAGCCATTGATTCGGTTACCATATCCTCAAAACTGGTAGAGCAATGCCGGTTTGAAATAAGTGAACAAAGCGTCCATTCTGGAATTACCCTCATTTGAGTCCCAAGACACAGTAATTATGAGGGTAATGACCGCGCAGACGAGCTGGCCAGGCGAGGGTCAGCCCTTAACGGCTCGCTAGCGGAAAGAGTCAATATTCCGATAGGAGTCGTTAAGGGCAATTTACATCTTCACTTCCTCCAGCTAGGCAATTTCGGGTGGAACAACCTTACCAGTTGTGCCATATCAAGAAAGACATGGCACGGCTTCAATAGACCTAAATCAAACGAGCTACTAGGCAGATATTGCCAGAATTGTAGCCATTATTACAGGCCACTAGCCTATACCACGGGACCACGTGGACAAGCTTGGCATTCCTCGCAACACTTTCTGTCGCAGCTACAAAGACAGCAACGAAAGGGAAACTCTATTCCACTTTCTTTGCAGCTGTCCTGCCCTAGCAAGGACCAGACAACGCACGATAGGTAAACCTTTCTTTGACGATTTCAGAGAGATAGCCTCTAAACAGATTGGAGAACTAATCATGTTTCTGAACTCCACTGGCTGGGTTTAATTATAACCTTCTGTCTCAAATGACAGACGTAAACAAACAGGGTACACGAGTTTTTGTGATATCAAAACGGCACACTTAGCCCTAATGGGGTTCTTTTTCGAATCACCACTTTACTTACTTACCTACCTAAAGACTCGAAATAGTTCTTTGCTCGCCTTGGTACTGAATAGTTTGAGCTACAGAGTCATGTAGTCGTATTCGGATGAGCCGTGACAAATGATCAGACGATTCAAGAGATCTTAAGATCTGCTTGATGGCATTCCTGATGAGATTTTCCAAAGTCCAATGCCGGCAACACTAGTCTAGTTTTCTACTAGATAGGGGAATGTGGTAGTCGAATCTATAGCATTGACAGCGGCTTTACTCTTGCTAAAAATAGCAATGTTTAGTTTTGGCTTCGGATCGTTCTTTAATGTCCAGCAAGCTTTTCGGATTGTCAGTAGCTCCGCTTGGAAGATACTGTTAGGGGGCCGTTGAACAGACCGACGTGGCCTTAAACTAACCACTTATGTAGGCCAACGCATTCTGGGAGTTTTCTACTAGATAGGGGAATGCGGTAGTCGAATCTATAGCTTTGATAGAGGCTTTAGTATCACTAAAAATATTATTCGGTTCGTCCTTTAAGGTCCAGAAAGCTTTTCGGATTGTTGGTAGCTGAGGGTTTTTCGCTGAGATGTGTCATTTTAACTTGACTACGAAGTCTAACAAAAAAAAAAAAATGTAACACATGAAACTTAATACGAACGTCATATTAGAGTCATAATAATAATACGAACGTCATATCAGAGTCATAATAATAATACGAACGTCATATTAGAGTCATCATCTTATAAGACCAAAGTAACACAGATATTTATAAATTTTTTAAATTCTTATGTCTCGCATTCATATCAGTGGCAGTGCTGCAAACAAATCATTGTCTAACAACTCCAACATATCCGGTATCACTCTGTTTTCGCGATGTAGAATGATAAAATCATTCTTCGTCACTGCCAGAGGGAACATTAATAACACTCGCACAATCAGGCACATAGAGCTTGGCGCGCAAAGGGATTCCCTACGCCTCTTGCCGCTAAACCAACTCCAACAATGTTGATGAAAACAACCCAAAACCACCACAGGGTTGTGTTGAAAACTGTTTGCAAAAAAAATATATCATTTTAATGGAGGCTGTATACAGGAAACAGAAATTAGATTTCCCTATGAACTGGTGTTTACCAATATCGATATATACTATAAGGACCCTCCATATACATATGTATGTGTCTATATATGCACGCGTACCTAGTATGCGGATAGGTTTTCAATTAACTCTCTCGTCGGCTTTTGCCACAAATGAACGAAGACGAAGATGAACGAGAACGAGAATTTTTGTTTTGTGTTCTAATAACCACAGAAAGTGTTCCCTTCAGCCCCATGTCTATTTATGGGAGGTTCGCAAGACGAAGCTATGGGAATTGGAAATTTATCACTGCTATTTCCCATAATGAAAAAGTTTCCCCTCCAGCCCTTTGCTATGTGTGTGATCTGAATATTGCTAGAATTGATGGATGTCTAGAAGAGAAATACGGTTCCATATTGTTGAGCAATTTCAATACCACACTCATCTTCATCATGAGAAATGCCATTTCAAACAAAACGATTGTGAAGGATATGTTGGAGTGTACTTGGTTATTGTATTTTTTTTTTTTTTTTTTACTACAATTCCTTGTGTTTTATGTAACCATGCACGGATATTTCATATTTTTATTGGAATTGAAAATCACTCTTCAAATTTTTACTTTCTCCACAGTCGTACTCGTAACATAGATAAGATGGAAACTGGGATAGAGCTCATTTTTTATGACAGTTTTCTCATAGATACGAGTACTATGTATGTGTATGATGAATTTAAAATGAATGCGACTAAAAATATTTACAGAGCTCGCACTTGTCCTTTTTTTTATTTTTTAGGACGAGTGTGTGAATTTTAACAATAACAACTTAAAAGTTTTACTGTAGAGTGCAAAGCAATGTTTTGTATGAAACTAGGTGAGTAATATTTAATAAACGAAATAAGGTTTCTATTCGCAGCCACAGAGACTGTTTTTCCACATTGAATTCACAAGGGTATTGATTTTAATTGTTTGTGATGATTGGAGAAAGGATGGAAGCTGGTTACGAAGCAACCACAAAATCACAAGCCTCGGATGACCTAGCGGTGACAACCCCAACAAGTGAAAAAAGAACAGCGATCTTTAGAAATGCATATAGAATATTCAGATCCTTGACAAGATACGTGTAACCGATCAGTGTGTGAAGGGAATGTGACAAGGAAGTTATCAGCGCCATCCATGAAATGCTATGGCATGAGACCTGCAAAAGAAGAAGATGAAAACTGTTACAGGGAACAGAGGCTGGGCCTTTCTGTTTTCGGATTTGTCATTAGAGGCAGACATATACAAGAAAACCTAAGTTCCAGTCATGTGAATGCCTTCACAGAGAATAAAGACGAAGTAACTAAAGATTGCTTCTACCAAATCTTCGACAGGACTTACGAGCAATGTGACGCTTAGATTGTGTTCGGCGATTCAAATGCAAAAAATAACTAAGGAGAGCATTTTTGGTGGAACTGCCTAAGGACTGAGGTTAAACGCGGTCATAGTTAGCACACGATTTCCATATTTCAGTATTCACAAGGGGTCCTGGCGCTGTTCTGATCAGAAAACTGTCAGTCAGATTGATTGCATTGCGACTGACGCAAGGTATTTTGATAGTTCCAAATTTCGAAGCGGCCAACAAAGACACAGTAGATATGAGGATATCCCGAGTATCACAACATCAAAGAATTACAGATACTACGATAAAGTTTAACATACGAGTAGAATGGCTAAAAAGTCGGAAGGAATGCTGTCAGTGATGCGATGGGTTTTTCCTGACCACCAAAACAAGGAAACCCCTGATTTGTTAAAGAGTTCCGCTAAGCGCACGCAGTAACGCAAGATGCACGCAGTAAGGTAAGATGCTCAAGTAAAAGAAAAAAAAGGAGCATTCGATCGAGACAGTCGAGAGCTATTATAGCGTTCGAAAGTTAAACCAGAAGATAAAAACTACATATTGAGTCTACATTGCCCGCGCAGAAATCTGAAGGGATGAAGAACGAAATCTTGTAAGGGCCAAAGTGAAGTGAACATCCAAGATTAATGGCGAAATCTCAGCAAATGGATCAACAAGAAATTATCTCCCCAATATTACGTATAAGACTTTGTCATATTACATGAACGTCTTGACTTTTTGCCAGGAAAGTACCATGGTGTAGTAGGTAGTATGTCCGCTTGTGACCCGATCTATGCAGGTTCAAGCCCGGATGGGGAACAGCAACTACAGCCACCCTTCGCATAAAAGAATAAAACGAATAAAACCCAAGTTTCTCCAACCACTACACCAAAAGGAATTCTGCTTGGTAGTACAATGGACTTCGTGTGAGTCTGAGTGCTCCGGGATTTGGAAATTTCCTTTTATAAACAAAATAAAAATATATTTACTTATACATTGCGGCAGATCTAGGAGAAAAGTCATATGTTTAAAGTCATAATGTTAAAGCCAACTGTGATAATGTATATAGAGAGGAACTATATACGAGTATCCAGTCATGTCTAGTTTTGGCATCCCATCTCTTTGTCTCTGCTGGATAACGACGGAGAACGCACGCTGCTCCATCAAGGTCGGTAATAACATCACCCAAGCCTTTGACATCAGAAAAGGGCTACGAAAAGGCGACGCATTATCATACGATTTCTTTAACATCAAACTTAATAGGATTGTACAAAATTGTAAAGCCAACATCTGGAATATGATTTTTCGTTATAAAGAAAGACCTCAAATAAGGTGGCTCGCACAAATGGAATGGGATCTCAACCAAGGTCGAACTTATTTTTCGGTCGAGGCCCCATAACACATTCTAATGTAAGACCCTGCGCCTGAGTGGTCAATTGCGCGGATCACTGAGACACATCCGTTCTTTTATTAGCTACTCGATTTCTGTTGCAAACAACTCTAAGGGCCTTGCAAACCTAAGCATCACCTAAGGAAACTAATTTTATCACAGGAAGGCCTTCTTTCCTTGGTAGATTCTATAATGAGGCAAGCGATACTTCGAAACACAATCTGGAATCTTGTGGGGCACTTACCCACAAAGTACCTGTCCTATTAGGCAAGCACCAAATATCAGAAGAGGAAATTTCAACCACAGACTCGCTTCTCATTCTCACATTCCTAAGCAAAACTGAACTAGAGGTGATGCTGTAGAGTGGACCATTCTTAGTCAGAGTACAAACGTTCAAAACTTAATTCTGAAGGGAAACAAACCTCTTCGAGGTATTAGTAGGGGGCACAATAGACCATAAGGTCGTAGTGTAGGATACCTTTTTCAGAAATAATAATACAGGATGGTTGTACGAGTAAATCATTACGGATTTTTGAACGGTCAATAATAACAGATGTAATAGAGATTGTTCGGAAAAAATTTTCAGGGATTAGATACACAAAAAAGTATTCTTAAAATTCGAACCTCCTATACCACCAGTAGCCAGTACTACTTAAAAAAAAAAAAAACTGTGGGCAACATTATTCAATCGTTCTTTCAGTTCTTCATATCGAAAATAATCTCTTTTACAGTTCTCCAATTTGCAAATCTTGCCATCGAATGTATCAATCGCTATGTAGATACTACCAGTACGAGGCATGGCCAGTATTTCATCTGCTTCATATCTTAATTCTTCCATTTCGTCAATAAAGCTGCTTTTAAAATACACATGATGTACATACTTACATACACTTATCTATCAAAATCGGATTACCTTACTTATTGCACAGCACTGAGCATCGTTTCATTTAGTCCACCTGAAGATGTTTCATAATGTGTGTTCCCTATAGCATGTCTGAAAATCCTTAAACCATAGATATGTAAGTCCCTCGACAATTTTGATGCACCATACATAAGAAGCTCACATAGAGAGCATCCTTGAACTTTGACGTTCATTTAAAGGAAACCATAAAATCTGTAATCTAGTGTAGATGACTGACTTAATCTCTGTCCTTTGGTCGGCAATTAAGTTCGCATACAATTACGCCTAGGTCAACATACCCTTGCGCAATGCAATTTCTTCGAGAAGGCGGATATTAAAGACACTTTATGATACTTGGCAAAGCAACCGCACTCGAGCATTATATTTGACCAAAAAAAAAAAAAATACATATATATATATATCTCGTCATTAAATTAGTAATTGGACTTTCGTCCTTAGTATACACCAAGCCGCTGTTTATATTAACAGCCATCCCTTAACGAATTGTCGGCTTTCGGGGTGGGACCTTTTTTTTTTATTACTTCTCAGTAAAATGAGATGAAAAAGTTCAAACACGGCACGGGATTAACCTGCAGGCAGTGGTGTTCCTTAAACCACTCAGACTGCATGAAAACATTTCAAGGAATTTCACAAAAACTTGATTTATCTTAATCTTTTGGACGAGGACAACGCCACGCAGTGACCCCCTTTTCTGCTTGATCCAAACAACACAGAGTCATTGTTCGTTAGAAAGGTCCTCCCTATACACCACGGCGGAATCAATTCAAACAAATCAGGATTAATTGAATTTCACAGGATCCAACGAGAGGAAAAAAAAGTAAAATTTGTTCCCTAGTTGCCTCACAAAGGTAAATACTTTCAGCCAGCCGTGTAGCCCTTGTATTCCTTTTTTCTGTATCCCATGGTGGTGACGAATTTATTTACATGTAAACGTGTGCTTTTATCTCCCCCTACGTTCCGAAAAAAAAAGGTTTCCACCAGTCCTGTTCGATAGTCGTTGCGAAAGTGTGAAAGTGGGAGTAATAGCGGCAGCACCATGTCGACCTAGGCTAACCGGGAAAACCCCCAAGTTGTGGAATGTTTTCCCAGTGAATTGGAAAATTACTTTCAATCATGTTGACACACAAAGTTTTCAGCAGCACCCAGGCACACATATTCGGTTGGCATATTTGGTGGGCGTGTGCGTGTGTCCTTAGATCGCCATGTTGCGAGTGGATTGGAGATAGGCACCTCGACATGTCCATTCTTTGGCCACCCAATTTGTATTCCCGTGGTGGCAGTGACAGCAGGGCCAGTTGAACACATCTGTGTGCCCCTGGCAGTGCATCTGCAGTGAATATTTGTATACCGTTTGGTAGAATACTACCAACAGTAGTGGAGGCAAAGGCAACAACGATAGCCTGTGTGAAATGTGCGGTCATGTTTTTGGAGAGCAGCGGGGAGAAGTTGTTAGAACAGAAGCCCAATGGACACATTCGTGTCTCTATACCGCCTTGGGGGAGCATGCAGTTAGACATCTGAGTGTTTTGTTACACTATTTGGTGAAGCGAAAGGGATGTCACATTTGAGCGCTGCGAAGTGATATAACTTTTTATTTTTTGTCAGCCACAGTTTTGTTCAATGTGTCACTGTTCATGTGTGAAGTGGAGATAAAACTGAAGGCTAATTTGAGGGCGGAACTGGTTGTGTATATATTATGCGACAACATTTCAATGTGCGAGCAAACAATTCTTGGGTTACATATTCGCATTTAAATGGTGTTTGGAGACGGTTTCCGTATGTGGCAAATAGCAGTCATATGCCACAGTGAATTGCTGCAAGTTTACTTTAGGAAGTTTCGAGGCTTGGATGACCTCAGCCCCTACGAGTATGTGTACTGGCAGTTGTTGAAAGGTTGGACATGGTAAGACAAATGTAATCGAATTTTCTTAAGGGGAAAATCTTTTAGGAAATATTTAGTCCGCTGTGCAGAGTCCTTAGTGTTCACTCACAACAACTAAATACATAGAGTACTGTAAGGTGGTAGTGACATCAAGTAAAAATGTCGGACAGGTATAAGTATCTATTAATCGCGAACATGTATCACGTAGCGTAAAGTGAGAAACATAATCAACAATCGCCTGCGTATGCACACATCACACATGCATATGTAAACCCAGCGTCGATTCGTTAAATGTTCGTTCACTTTTGCGAACATGAGAGAGAGAGCGGTCGCAGTCGCTTATTGCATATGTAAATCTGACAGTTGTTTATAAAAAGTTAAAAAAAAAAAATAAAAATTTTGGACTACGAATTTGTGCACATACTCGTACTAATAGAAAATGTTCGCAAAGATAGGTGCCTTTTCGATAAAAGAGATGGCTTTTATTTTAATAAAATGAAAAAAGGAAAGGGAGTGGGATGATGTTTTCAAAAGAAACGGGCAAATCATGAGTGAGAGAGAGAACAATGAGAGAAAAATAATTTGTAGATTGATTTGACAGATAGGTGTGCAGGCAAAAGTATTATGGTCATCGGTTGGAGTTGACAAAATTTAGGGAAGTATTTCGTTCAGTTATGACATTAGCTTATGTTTCCCAATGTTGATTATGGTTGAGCCTTAAGGCTCGTCGTTACTTAAGCATCTGCTCGTTTTTCTAAAAATATGATGAAATTTCATTAAAGTGCTCCAGTGGAATATTTCAAATATTGGACACAAACAGTGATGCCAATATTGTTAGAAAATTACAAATTGTTCTCTTAGAAGATTCTGATTATGATTCCCACAAAGTAGCAAAATGGAAATTTGAAAGTGTTAAGAATGGAAATGTATTACAAAGGTTGCATGAATTTGATCTGTGGTAGTTCTAAAAATATTTCAATATGCATTTTGATATTTTTCTAATACATTTGGAAAGGTTTGAAATATTTCACTGGTAGGTGTGAATGAAAGCTGGGAAAGAAAATGTCTTTTTGTTTGTTGAACAACAAAATAATAAAGGCTTAGGCGATTTCCTCCACCATCCGTTAGGTGGTCCTTTAGTTAGGCGGATAGGGTTTTAGGATTTTTAAAACTCTTCCCAAATCTTACCTATATCTTCATCCAATTTTGATAATTATCAAGTGGGACTAATAATATGTCAGTATAAGTTATCAAGCCAAATTTCACCAATATCCGTTAAGACATTTTTGAGCTAGATAGTTTAAATTTTTTCCAAAAAATAACCACCCACCCACCCACCATCGACTCGGATTGTTACCTATATCGAACGACGTAGCATCCAGAACTGTCATCGCGGGGGGTTTAAGTGACGACGACACTGCCTGAACTTACGTCAGCACTCGGTAATTGCGGAAGAAGAACTTATTGTAATTTCTGTGCAAGGTTTTACCCGATTACCTGTTCCTAGAGGAACTAAGATACAGTCGAGTTTAAACCAAAAAAAACTGTTGGAATAAGATGGGTCTGGTTATAAACGGGGATAAACAGAAGTACACAATTGTACACACAGTTACCTACCTAGGTTCTGTTGTTAGCTGTGCCAACGTTGGCAACTTACTACGTAAGAGCTGTTTTTTTCTAATGAGGAGGCAATGCAGCTCTATGGTTCTGCTGAAAATAATAGCTGTGCAACTAAGTTCTTGCTGTTTGTCAATATGTAGATGGCTCCAGCAGTAAAAAAAGTCATGAACCGAGCTTAGATATATGGTAAAGAAACTGTTTTGATACATTAGTGATTTCGTTTTGGCGTCATATACTTTCGGTTGTGTGAAAATGTCTGATTTTGTGCCAAATAATCGTCATTTGCGGGAAGTGTTGATTTTCTTCTTTCATTCGAAGAAAACGGCGTCTGAAGCACATCGAGAGCTCCGAAAAGTTTACGGAGAACTAGAGTCTAAGTAAAACTACGTGCCATGATTGGTTCCGTCGCTTCAAAGACGGTGATTTCGATTTTGACGACCGTCCGCGTGAAGGAAGGCCAAAATCCTTTGAAGGCACTGAATTGGAGGCATTGCTCGATGAGAATCCGTGCCAAACGCGTTAGGAGTTACCCGTCAAGCCATTTCCAAGCGATTGCATGCGTTTGGAATGATTCAAAAACAAGGAACTTGGATTCCTTATGATTCAAAGCCAAGGGACTTTGAGCGTCGTTTTTTCGCCTGTGAACAACTGCTCCAGGGGCAAAAAAGGAAGGGTTTTCTTCATCGCATCGTGACGGGTGATGAAAAACGGATTCATTACAGCAACCCAAAGAAAAGAAAGTCATGGGGACTGCCCGGTCTTGCTTCTACGTCGTCGGCTCGGCCGAATATTCACGCTGCGAAGATTATGCTACGTATTTGGTGGGACCAGATCGGTGTCATTTATTATGAACTGTTGAAATCCAACGAAACCATCACTGGGGAACGGTATCGACTTCAATTGATGCGACTGAGCCGAGCACTGCTGTGACTGTGATTCTACAACATGACAACGCTCGGCCTCACCCGTTAAAACCTACCTGGAAACGCTCAAATGGGAAGTCCTACCCCACCCGCCATATTCCCCAGATATTAGCGCCATCCGATTATTACTTGTTCCGTTCGATGGCACATGGTCTAGCTGATCAGCAGTTCCGCTCATACGAAGACATCAAAAAATGGCTTGATTCGTGGATATCCTCAAAAGATGAACACTTTTACCGTAACGGTATTTGAGCACCGACAGAAAGATGGGAAAAAGTTGTAGCTAGCGATGAGCTATACTTTGAATGATTCATTTGTAACCATTTTTTCACAATAAAGTTGCATTTTCATCAAGAACTTAGTTGCGCACCTAATAATTAAGGAGGTGTTGCATTAAAATATGACCAACTGAGACCGGAAAAGAGTCTACCTCTGCAGTATATGAAGGATAAGATTCAATCACAAAATGTAGGTATTCAGTCATGTAGAGCACATTCGGTCCGTAGGATTTTCGAATCTATCCCAGAAGCACTATTGAGAGGAGGCAGACCTCATCTTCGATATTATGCTGGCTAGAGGGGCTTATCGATTGAGGGCCACATCCAGTTTGCACTGAAGCGCCATCAAAAGTAAGCACCGTAAGCGAACATAGGACAATCCAGCAATAAAAGCAATAGTTAAGGAATGATACAAATTACAACTGACTTCCATAATATGCCCAATATTCATTTGCAACAACCTTAAAGACAGCTTAAAGACTTCGGGCTACGAAAACAAACTAAATGAATACAAAATGCATAGCAAATCAATCCGATGTCAATTTTTCACTTTCCTGTATCAGTGGAGGATGATCCACAAGCACGACCTCATTAATCGCCACAACACAACACACTTGACATCATTCCACAGTGCGCCACTACAAATATACACACTCAGCTTGCAATATAATGAATTTTAATAGCCTACTGAATAAATGTAATTATGCGTAATTATCGGTCACAATTTGTCGATAATTAGTCACTCACGCACCGTAGGCCACAATTCTGCCTGGTGTCCGTATGCATCAATCGTCGGCACATCTAGGTGGATGCTTGAGTAAACGCTAAGGCCTGCCACCCAACTCCCCTTCCCAGAAACTCAACCACTCTGTCGCATTGCAATTGTTTTCCGAATGCAAATTCATTTGCTGATTTGCAAAAGCAGCAAAGCATTATTCAATGTTTTAAGTGCGGGCGCCCCCAGGCTGTACCACGCACAGCCACAACTTGATTGCAATCAAGCTGACATTTTACTGACTAAGGATAATTATTAGGGTGATAACAATAATAAATATAATGATGATGGTAGAAGCGGTGTGCTCTGATTATACACTGCATTAACCTGGCTCTCGTGAATAATAATAATAATAATTGTGGTCGCCGCGCCAGAACGCGGAACCAGCATGGTTCTCTTGATTAACAAACACGACCGAAGATATTAATTATTTGATAAAATATCCGTGAGAGCGAAATCAAACTACAAACAAACTGGTACACTCTCAAAATTGAGTTTCGCGACTAATTAACTCGGTCCTTCCTTCGTCGTTGCTATCCTGACAAGAATATTAAAATGTTCTTGATAGGTTGGTCCTTGCTGGAACAATTTAGGAACGATTTCTCTCAATTAGGAATTATTGAATGTCCTTAACTGATGCTGTCATCTGTCAATAATAACATGGAGGCGGGATGTTCATAGTATAGAGTTGACGAACGAAGGCGCTCAACGATATTCTAGGAACGTGTTCGGCCAACTAATTATCGCTAAGAGACCAATTTTGCTTTTGTTGTTCCTTTCGACGGAAGCAAAAAATCACTTAAAAAATGTTAATTAACACGGAAGTTTGTACTCTGTCCAATGATTTCCTTGGAGAAGCACAGATTGCTGGATTTTAAATGAAGGAAGTTGAGCAACAGTGGGTGGAACGTAGAAGAGTACAAGAATTGCTCATTAAGAAAGTTTTACCGGATAATTGTTGTTCAAAGTATTTTTTTATTGTGTTTTGTTTTTTTCTCCTTCAGCTTGCGTCATATAATAAATGCTAGCTATGTCCATAGGGAAGTCACTTGAACAAGTTGCTACTAGTAACTGATAATAATTAATTTGTAACTTGTTGTCGCTCAAAAGAGAAAGAAGCACAAGTTAGATGTTAGACGTACACTAAGCGCCTTAAAGTTATGAAAATTCAAAGAAATGTTTTTCTTCTTACGAAAATCCTAGAAAATTAGTTTCGAGTACGAGTATTTACAAAGTACCCCTCTAACATAACGCCAACGATATGATTAGACTTTTATTTTGTGTAAAGAACGTCAGTCTATACCACCCACAATTTGCGTGCTTCGCATTTTGTATGACTACGAGTATATACCTATAGTTTTCTGCTTAAAAATTGCGCTAAGCTTCCGCCATCGAATAGATTCACTTTCTCACTTGTACAGTTGCAAGAACATTTAAGGATCTTAACAAATAAAAATCAACTTGTCCAGATGGTAGGTAGGTAAGAGTGGCGGTTCTTTAAGAATACAATTACCACTAGGTGCCGTTTTGTTACCACAACTCATGTAACCTGGGTGTTACGGTGTGTTGGTGAGGAGTCTCTAGATCTAACCTGTGGAATTCAGAAAAGAAATAAGTTGTTTGATGTTTTTCTCTGAGATTTCCTCTAGGGAATTGAAGAAGGGTTTTCCTAATGCTCGTTGTCTGGCCCTAGCTAGTGCATAAATAGTGAATAAGGGTTTCTCATTCAGTTGCGACAATGCAACTGCGACAGTGTGTGTTATGTGGGATACCTAGTTTGACTGTGTGGTCTCCTATAGGCTACTGTTCCGTGGTGATCGCTGTTAATCTGGCGACGTCTTTACGCGTTCTATTTAGGAAGTCGGTTATTTTAATTTTGTTGTAGCCTGCCCACATCTTTCTGGATATGACACAGTTTGTTAGCCTAGTCCATCTGGGGTTGGCTTTTTTAAGGAATATTGAGGAGATTTCTGCCTTGACCGTTCCAAGCGGAAAGTGAAGCTTGGCCAGTTCATTATCAAGTTCGTTTCCATAAACATTACTATGTCCTAGAACCCAGATCAGGGTAACTTTGAATTGTCCCTCTAGCGAGGCTAGCTCATTTCGGCATTCTAATACTAGTTTAGAGGATATAGTGACTGAGACGATAGGTTTGATAGCAGCTTGGCTATCAATGAGTATGGCAATCTTTTGCCTTAGCGTTATATTTGTGTGTGATTTGATCTGGCGACAGGCTTCGCGGATATCGAGTAATTCCGCCTGGAGAACACTGGCATTATCTGGAAGTCTATAGGATTTTGAGATGTTTAAGGATTCGGAAAACACACCTGCACCAACACCGCAGTCCATCTTTGAACTGTCTGTATAGATTATTACTTCAAAATCCTTAATCACGTGCCCATCTTGCCATTCTGATCTTGTGGGAAATTGTACGTACGAAACGCTTTGTGAAATTCTTTTTGGGATTAATGTAATATGTTTTGGGCGATACGAGTTCGCAGTCTAGCACCCAGACCCTCTGAGTCTGATCGCGCTGTGTGCCAAAATTTTTTTTTTTTTTTATGTAAGTCTAGAGGTAAAAGATGCAGAAGGACTGTTAGAGCATCTGACGGGGTAGACCTTATACCACCTGTAGTGCCTATGCATGCTGTTCTTTGTACCTTGTTAAGTTTGGTAATATTATAGGCCCTTTTTTAGAGTCGGCCACCATACCATTGACCCATATGCAAGAATCGGTCGTACCACGGTTGTGTATCGACGACCTCTTGCCATCTTTCTGGCAACTTCATAATTCCACGTTCGTAGAACTTCTGATATTTATCGGCAAACAACTGAATCAATGTAAGTGGCCCAGGGTTGTCCTGGTGAAAAATGACACCTTTTCGATGGACTAACTCTGGCCATTTTTCGTTGGTCGCTGTATTTAATCTGTCCAGTTGTTGACAGTATACATCCGAATTGATCGTTTGATTCCTTGCAAGCAGCTCAAAATGTACCACACCTTTCAAATCCCACCAAATTGAGAGCAAAATCTTCTTTTGGTATCAGCTTTTCGAGGTGGAATGTGCTGGCTCATCAAGCCTGGACCAAAATCGTTTTCGATTGACGTTACTGTAAACAACCCATTTTTCTTCGTCAGTGATTCGTTTCAAAAAAGGGTCGGATTCATTTTGTCAAAGTTGCAAATCGCAAGCGTTGATGCACTTCATTAAATGAATTTCTTTCAAATCATGTGGAACCCAAATATCAAGCTTTTTCACTATATGTGACACATTTAACTTCTTTGCTATCTCTCGTACGATCCGACTCGATTATGGCTTTAATTTGATCATCATCAAGCTCATCTTGTCGACCTGATCGTTGTTCATCTTTCAGTGAAAAATCTCCGGCACGAAATTTGTCAAACCAATTCCGGCACTGTCTTTCTTTTAAGGCTTCTTCACCATACACATCACATAACTTTTTAGCAGCTTGCGCTGCGTTCTTTCCTTTACGGTAATAAAAAAAGTAAAATATGACGTAAATGCACTCCATATTAAAACTGATGCCAAACTAATACCTTTTCACAAAAATACGCGCAGTTTGCTTCTAAGTAAGACTGACAGCTATCAAATGTCAAAAGGAAAAAAAATATGTCATTGACAGAAGCCATTAAAAAATATGGCCAAAGACATCTATGAGTGAAATCGACAATTACTTAGTTGCCAACCTGGGGTGAATCCGAAAGAGATATCTCTCAGAAACTTAACCCTTCTAAATCCAAAGTACATTACAACATGTATTCTGTGATCCTAGACCAAGCAATTAATGCCCAAGGAAAGCCTCTAAGCAGGAAGATAACTTGATTGCGATTGCAAGCAAGCGTACGAAGGTTTACGGCATCTGAAATCCGCGGAGAGATCAACAGGAATAGAAAAATCCCAGTCTGCGTTACAACAATCAAAAGGAGTCTTTGGCAGGCAAATTTGTTTGGACGCGATTTTTCAAGGTGAAAATGCTATTCCAAGTGGTCTTTAGTTGATTGAAGAAGGGTTCGTCTTTCAATAAGATAACGGCTTTAAACATACTTCAAAGTTGTGTTCAAGCAAGAAGAAAAACGAACGGGTGCCAGTCAACAGATTTGAACCTAATTGAACTTTTATGGGATTACTAGAACAGAGAGGTTCGCCAAATGCCTTCTTCTTGACCAAGAATCTTTTGGCAGCAATTTGGATTGGGAAGTCTTTTAATAACTATGATGACATTAAATGATTACCTTTGCTTTGCAGAAACAAATGTGCTACTAAGTTCTCATTTCGAAATACTGGACGACAATGTTGCAGTTAGAAGGAGCGCAGTACGATATTGACCGCACATGTTGAAGCACATGGCAACATTAAACTCTGGGTTGGAACTTGAACCACCAGCCCTCCATTCAATCGAACAAAATACCTAATTCATTAACTTCCTGAGTGGGGCAATAGTACCTACATATTTTGTAAAACTCGGGTGAAAATTCCTGCGGTTTTCTTACTCATATCAAAGGATTGTCTTCGTAGACTAAGTACTCATTTCAAAACCAATTAGGATTCCCTACTACGTATACTTTTAACCGCACCCTGATTTATCTCAAGAACTTCAGAGTACTTTTTTAATAAAAAAAAGTCTCTACTAAAGTATTTTCCTTACTAGATAATAAGAAAGGATGCACAGAGTTGAAATTGAAACTACTACCTCAACAGAGATTCCTTTCTCTTCTCATTTCGTTTGCTGTTAAAGGTTTCTTTGGTTCAAAGTGGTTGTTTTATCCGTCCATCCAACTATTGATTACTTTCATTATTACAGCTCATCCTTGAGAAAAGCCAACGAAAGAAAGACATTTTGTAATCGAAATCTCATAAGTCACAAAGCAATAAATTACGAAAGTAGTTTCAATATTTCTCCCCCATCCAAATGGAGGACGTTGAGATCATATTACTTTCGGCTTCCATCCCGCTAATAGGAAAATTGTGTTGTGTGTGTGTACGTTAAGTCGTTTGCTGAAATGCCAATAAATCATCTGAAGATGATAAATAGTACAAGGCATGATGGTACTAAGGATTGTTGCGCTGTGGATTCTCCCAATACTTCCTTTTTTTTTTATTCCTTATTCGTCCTTGTACTCGTATATTCTTTCTTTGATGTGAAATTTATTTTGGTATTTTATGCCGGAGCTTTGATAGCACTACAACTATTCTATGAATCAACCCGTTCTATTAGAATGATGAATGGCACAGATCATAACGAGAAGCGGAAGAACATCGTTATACTCGTAGTTAGGGGTAGCATGTACGTATCTATGTGTGCGTTTTCTTTCCCGAGCTTTGTGGTTAATGAATATCTGATTTTCTTGTCAACTGTTGGATGTAATTCAAATCGCTGAGCGATGATTTGACGTTTCTTTTTCTGAATAAAGAAGATTTGCTGCATCAGTTACGAAAAATAGTTTGAATATGAAACGAATGAAGCATCTGAACATTTGTTGCTTCTTTGAGTATATCCTTGAGAGGATGTAGTAAAATGATTCTCCGTTGACATTTGCAAATGAGTTGACTAGTGATTTCTTACATTTTGACATATCACATAAGCCATTACAGTTCATTATGTGGAAAGAATTTGTTCCTCCTTCTTTTGAATTTATTTTTATTGACATTCTTGCTGAAAGTTGGGTTGCTTGTAGTGGATAAAGGGTGCCACAAAATTTACGAAAAAAGTAATTTTGATGATTTGAATGTTTTATTGATTCATAAAGTATACAGTATAAGGTTATGTATTGAATAGTATATCGGGTAAACGGCCACGGCTTTGCTGGCTCATACGCACTCTTTTGTCGAAATTTTCCATGACCGTTTTGCATAAATGCGGCTGAATTTTGTTGATACAACGCTCAATTTGCTCCTTCAAGGCGTGAGAATACATGGGCTTGTTGGCATAGACCTTAGACTTCAAAAAACCCCAGAGAAAAAAGTCCAACGGCGTTAAATCGGATGCTCTAGGCGGCCAATTCTGATCACCAAAATGGAAAATTACACGACCAGGAAATGACTCATGCAGTAATTGAATTGTTTCTCGGGCTGTATGCCATGTTTCACCTTCTTGTTGAAACCACATGTCGTCCACATCCATCTTTTGCAATTTAGGCACAAAAAACTGGATTACCATAGCGAGCAAAATTAACATGTTAAATGTACAAGTTACGAGTAAATCACTATTCCGACCATATTTTGTACGAAAATTGCTAACTGTAGCTGCCAAAACTTCATTATTTTTAAAATATTGCTCAACAATGAAAACGCATTGTTCTTTCGTGTAGCAGTCCATTTTTAATAACCCTGAACTGTCAGCTGTCACGCTGTCTTTTTTTTTGCGTTGGCAGCACTTTCCCACACAAATGGCGCAAAATTCAAACCTTGCGTGAATTTTGGGACTCCCTTTATTAGAATTAATTGACGATAGGAATTTTTATTCCCTGTATATCCTTTAAAGCCAAATAAATTGCAGAGCGTAGGTGCTGTATTCGGAATTTCTATTTCCATTTCAATTTAAAGCAAAAAATTGTTCATTTCCATCTGAGCTGTGGGAAAATATGCGCGCACGAGAAAGTGATTGCAATAAAATTGCGATATAAAAACAACGATAAAAAGAAAGTCGATATGTAGGTACCTGCAAGATGTTGATATTTTTCGTTTATCCATTTCTTCCACAATGCTATTCCATAATAGAATCGGATAAACAATTCGGCATCATACTATGTTTTGTTGCTTTGCACATAAAATCGATGGCAAACAAATTTATTTCATGTGAAACACGTTGATAAATTGGTACACAGAAAATATTGATTTATTTTTCCTCTATTTTATCCACTTGGAAACTACATAAACATTGTAGCTCGTAAAATCTGCATGTACTACGGATGTTGGAAATTTAAAATATTCAAGCATGCACGTGTTTTCTAGAAGAATGTGAATATAATTCTTCATAATTCAGAAAACAAGTATTGGCTTACAATTGTGAATTGTACATAGTAGGTGAATGATTCTCTGGAACGTGTACCGTATCCGTGTTATTTTAGCAAAATGATGTTTTCACGGATACTGACTCAAATTTCACAATAATAATTTTGGAAATTTTAGAAATTGGACGATAGCATTAAAATTGTTATAGTTTTCCCATTCATTCTTTAAAATAAATTTTATTAAGTATTTTCATCATTATTATGTACATAGCACATCAGAGGTCGCGTCTCTGTCTGTCTGTATGAACGAATGTATGAAAAATGTAGGAAATATATCAAAAGGATGTACAAAAAAAGTCTATGGGAGCACACAGAACAATTTAATAGAAAAATGCACAATTAATATTTATTTTTTGATTCAGGTGGGTCCGCGAGTTATGCTCTTAGGTGCAGGTAATTAACTGATTTAACTACAGTATCTTATTTTTCCATTGGCAATACTTTCTCAGTCACTTTTTTAGACTATAAACTTAGTTTTCTGTACCAATGCTACCTTTTTACTTAAGCATCCATATATGGTCACACCCGTTACAACTACTTGTCACAACCGTGACATTTTCTGGGACTTTTGATTTTAAACTTTACATATTTTTAGTTCTATAAAATGCCTATTGCAAATAAATACAGGTGTTCTTTCATATGAAAAAAAGGAACAAAAACATTTCATTGTTTTCGACCCTAGAAGTTACTAAACTAAAATAAATCAAATTTCTAAGGTTACGCCCGTTAAATACTCATAATATTCCCAGATACTGTGATTATGCATTAAGGTATTCCCTAGAATTTATTTATAAAAAGTTCTCATGACATTATACATTTATTAATTGTTAAACACGCAATTTGGTGAATTGAATAGCATATTAATTACGTAAAAAATATGATAACTTTGTCACACCCGTTACAATGCAAACAGCCAAAAGCGAAATAAATTACTGCCCGAAGACAATGGAGAAGCGCTGCAGCAGATGAAGTCGTTGTAGTACAAACTGTCAAATAAGTCGCTCACAGCTCGATTGCTCAAGCTGTCAAAACGGAAAGATAATCGCGTTGTGTTTCGTAAAAATGTTTTTTTTTGTGGTTGATTTATTTTTATAATAATGACTGAGAAAGAAGAAATCGCATGCTATGAATTTCTCCGTAGACGGCTCCGTAATTTCCTTCTTTTTTTTTTTGTTTTTAACTGTCAAAAAGTAGTACAGCTCTTTCGGAAGTTGAAGTTGACTCAACTTGTGCTGCAGCTACTTTTCGTATTTCAGCTGCAGCTTCGCATTGTGTTCGTGCTATAGGGAGTACGTGTATTTCAACTTTGACAGCGCTGCGTATTGCAGCTCAGCTTCATCATTGTGTTCGGGCAGTTGGTCTTGCGTTTTGAGTTCTTTGATTCCTGAGAACCTATTATCTTGCTCTTAGCACAATACTTCTTCGATTTCTAAGGGACTTTAGAAAAACTCTTAACTGATATGACCTTAAAAAATAAGTGGGCTTAGAGTTATGATTCAGCTTTAGTAGCTGCTCAGATAGCGTGGTGAGTGGAGAAGCCGAACGTGCTGGACAAATTTTTGGAGGAAAATCTAACAGGTGAAAACACAAATCATAAATTTAGAAAATTAAAAAAAGAACTCCGATCAAGGATATGTCAATGATTAGGATAAATATACTGGATAAAGAAAAGTCAAAGAGTTGGAACCATGTCAAATGTTACAAATGAATGAAGAACAAAAAAGATTTGAACGATACTGGCAACTTGGCAGTTATAACCTCCGGACGGTTTTTGTTTCTTTCAGAAAAAAAGACTGAAAGAATAGTGACAAAATCTTTGCGAAAGAGAACGCATGCTAATTCTGAAGTTCATGGAGAAAGGATCAAAGTCTGTCAAAAATGCTTTTAGGTAGACATTGTGCGAGACGGAACGGTTTATAAAAATTGTGATCAAGAAATAGCTAAAGTCTCCAGATTCAACAATTTTATAACATAGACGAGGTCGAAAGACGCCTCCCAACAAACTAGCGTCGTGGAAAGAAAATTAAATTCGCAGCCATATCGCGGGTTTTCCAGTCGCTTTATATTAGAAAACAGTCACAGCAAAAATATTTGCATGCAGATCTTCGGCTTTCTCAAATGTACCGATTGTATACAGACAAATTTGGAGGATCAATATCGCTCACTGCTTACTCGAAAGTGTTCAAGACAATGAACATAAAGTTTAAAAAGTCACAGCTGGACACGTGCAATAAATGCACCAAAAAGCTGCAGATTTCGCATAGGAATCTAAAGAAGCAGGATAAACTTCGTGCTCAAAATGACAAGTCTGTAAAAGTCTTTATTTTCGATTTGCACCAATGTTTACCAAACAATAGTTATAGACGTCTAATTTAACGTTCCATGATGGTGCAACAAACCAATCTTTCTGTTTTATGTAGCACGAGGGTGATGCAACGCCGCGGTGTAAACAAAATTGGGTGCGGTGGCAGATATTTCTTCTACTTTGAGGTAGAAGTTACCTAGGAAACGATGACGTGTTTTGATAAGACAGTCACAGTGGCAAAGTATGTCGTTGTACATTCTACGTATGTCGTCTTGTGCTATTCCCATGGCCATGAGATGTTTCTTAACTCCGCAATGTCCCGCTAAAAAACCTGTGACCAAGCGAATCTGACTATTACTTAGTGGTAAGAGTTATTTCGTCCTTAGATAGGAAGCATTTGGCCTGTCTGTTACCTTTAGTTTCCATCCAGTAATGATGCACTTTTTCTTTAAGCCTGCTTTCTAATACTGCGTTTTGCAGTGCTGTTGGGTATTCCACAGAATGGTCTTGGCATCATGAAGTTTGATTTCTAGCTGGTTCATCAGCTTTTTCATTACCTTCATAACCGCTGTGCCCAGGTACCCAAATGAGATGAACTCTGTTTGTGTTGGTTAATGTTACAAGCAGTTGAAGGCTATCCCATACTAGTTTTGAGGTAATTTTATATGCCTCAATTGCAAGCAGCGCGGCTTTGCTGTCTGCAAGAATATAGATGTTCTTATTGGTTATAGATCTGTTTATATTCTCCCGGATACACAGCTCTATTGCATGAATTTCGGCTGAGCTACTTTTATCCCTACTTGCGTATTGGAGAGAATGCGTGGTTAGTCGACATACTCCGGTCCCAACTCCTTCATCTGTTTTGGATTCATCTGTGTACCATACATGAGAATCACTACTAAATAGAAGTTTTTTCTGTTCCCAGTTACTTCCATCTGAGAATGTTACCTTGAAGTTGTGGCTGAAGTTGAATTTCGGCAGACATTTGCCTGTGGTGCTTATTTCAAGTATTTCATGGAGTGTGTCACAGACCATGCAGCGATAGAAAAAAAGGACAACTGTTTAACGTCCATTATTTACGCGTTTGGTTTCGATTTATTCGAACAGTCGCAACCAGTAAACCCTTCGTAGCAAACTAAATGAAAAGAGACCAATTCAGATATTTTTTGCGTACGTCGCGGAATTTCGAAAATCAAACCATCAGATGTTCCAATGTTCTACTCAGAGCCATTGAAAATAAGCGACGAGAAGAAAACAGATTTGTTAGCCCTTTTTCCCCTTATAGATAGAAGCTATCATAGCTTTTAATAAAATTTGGCTTCCGAACATAAACCTAACTTCCATCCGGAATTGACGGTAAACTACAGTCTTACATTTTTATGTGAAATGAAAAACATCTTAAAGGGCTTAAGCGACCCTTACACGGTCAATCGATTGACATCAATCACTTGCATGTATTTGTGAAAATGTATCTATATGGGTCACACACATTAGGTGAAGTTTGATTGACGAAAATCAAAACATTTTTGATTGATCATAACCAGCGTCATGCTGATTATTGTGTGTAAGGGTTGGATTGACGTAATTACGAGTACTTCATTATGTGTTGTGTCGCGGAAGAGAAAACATGTCTGTTGCTAGCGGACAATTGAGGGACGATGATGACCGAGCATTTGTATGGGGCTTAATTGAAACTTATCGGTCATTACCGAGTTTATGGGATATGCAAAGGAAAGGTGACAGCGACCGAAACAAAAAATTGCAACAATAAGAAGTTTTACTACAAGATACTTTTTTTTTCCCCCGAGGGTTGGTGAAAAGTCTTCCATAGATACTATGAGGATAGCAAGCGCGTGCTCATAGTAGTGTCAGATTCTTGCTGACTAAAAAAACACCACCCTGCGATTTAATTTGTTATATATTGCAACTAAGAAGGACCTTATCAAGCAATTTTTCTATCATGAAAAAAAAAAACTCGTTTGGCAGGTTACTTTACACTGAAAGATCCTGAATGTTCCGCAATTTAGGCGCTGTTAATTCCTATCTCGCCAAGTCGAAAGGTTTCGTCCTTTGTAGTCGGCGCAATAAATTGCTTTCATCCAGAATTTGTAGGATTGTATAGTTGACATGTCCGATTAGTCGGTTTCTATGCTTTCTCGCGACGTAAGTCCACACCGGCTTTAGCACTTGATTGTATAAAAGCAGTTTGTTCTCAGTACTGAGCTGGGAGTATTTTCCGAGCAACCAGTTCATTTCTCTATATTTGATTTCGAGTTCTTTACGTTTCATTTTCACGTGCGAATTCCATTTCAGTTTTGCGTCGAGTGTCATTCCAAGGTATTTGGCCTCGTTTGCAAAAGGTATTCGGGAAAAGTTTAGGAAAATTGGCAAGACATTAGTTTTCTTATAAGTGAAATTCACGTGAACAGATTTAGATTCATTAAGGGCGATCCACCAGTCCCTCGTCCATTCATTTACTTTATTCAGTGCGTTTTGCAGTTTTGCAGTCGTTTCTTCGATTGTTTTACCTACGGCTAGGATAGCGGTGTCATCGGCAAACGTAGCCAGGATAGTGCCATCTTCTTTCGGTATATCTCGAGTATATAACAGATAAAGTGGCCCAAGAACGCTTCCTTGCGGTACACCGGCCGAAATTTCTTTGAGCTCCGAGTATTCATTTCCATGTCTAACACGGAAGAGTCTATTCCCGAGATACGATTCCAGAACGTAGGCATACATGGAGAACTTGTCGTAATTTGCAATTCAAGCCATCATGCCACACCTTATCAAAGGCTTGCGATACGTCAAGAAATACGCTTGATACGCTTTTTCTCTTCAAGTGCTTTCTCGATTACGTCAGTAATTCTATGCACCTGGTCAATCGTCGAATGCTTACTTTTGAACCCAAACTGGTGGTCAGGGATAAGATTATTTCCTTCTATAAGTGAAAGTAGCGAAATTGGTCTATGAGATTTTACCTCATTTGGCGGCTTTCCTGGTTTTAAAACCATTATAACTTCCGCAGCTTTTCATTGGTTAGGCACGTGTTTTAATCTGAGCGTAGCATTTACAATATGAAGAAGCTTAATCAATGCTTTTCTAGGTAAAGCTTTGAGAATTTCTCCGGTGATCAAGTCATAACCAGGAGCTTTCTTAGGTTTTAGATTCCCGATCTCATGTTTGAGTTCCCTTAGCGTTACACTTGTAAGTGCTAAATCGTCAGATGGTAAATCCGGCCTATTGATATTGTCGTAAGACACTTGACCATCGTACGGTTTGAAGGTGCCTTGCAGGTGGGCCGGAAAAATGTCCGCTTTTTCTTTATCTTCCCTTGCCCATTCAATGTGATTTAATTTAATTGGCGGCGCGGGGACCTTGGATCTTTTGGTGCCTTTTACAGCTTTCCAAAGTGAATAATTGGAATCTTTTTTCACTGTTAAACTTTCAAGATAAGAGCCTATCGCACGATTCTTAAAATCCTTCAACGAATTGCACAGACTAGTTTTTCGCTCAATGTTAAAACAACTGCGGAATGGTCAGACGACAGATCAAACTCTTCAACTTTAATGTGGTCGGTAGAAATTCCTTTCACGACGAAAAAGTCGATCAGGTTAGGTATTTTCGAAGTATCAGTTGGCCAGTAGGTCGGTTTACCCGTCGAATGGAAATCACAACTGTAAAGGCAGAATGATCTATGAGTCAGGTATGGACTCACAGAGCATTCTGACTTTTTGCGAGCTGTGTCTTGAGCCTCAAAATGTATGTTTCGCATTAAAATCGCCACCAATAATAAAATTAGGCTTCAGCAATTTAAACAAATTAGTGAAATCACTTTTTTCAAGCGCGGAACGCGGTGGGCAGTAGATAGATGAGATTTTAAGAGTACGCTGACTATTTTTTACTCAAATCGTGCAGTTTCAAGCTCGATCTTTAGGTCTTCGGATTGTTCGATGCAGTCTTTAATAAACAATGATGATCAGCCTCTCGCTTTTCCGAAGAGTGACAAGCGTGCTAATCATTATAGCCTTTTATTTTTAAAAGCGATTCGTTTTTTACGTGGGTTTCAGAAATCAAGCAAATATCGACATCTTTTTCACGCAAGAATATTTGCAATTCGTCAAGTTTTTGCAAAAGTCCGTTTGCATTCCAAGTACATATTTTTAACATTCGTTTTTCATTCGTATTCTAGTTGGAGTACGCGTTTTCCCTGAATTACTTTCGAGCTTAACCAGCCTATATTTTGCTTTGTTCTTCAAGTTTGGTCCTTCGAAATTTCAAAATAATTGGTATTTTACACCACGAAAACTCACAAAAACTAAAAATTTAACGTCAATCGATTGAACTGTGTAAGGGGTAGCGCCAATCCACACATACACCATGCTTGATGTCAATCAACCGACCGTATAAGGGTCGCTTTAAGATTTACATTCAGGTCATATTTGATTTGGTAAAACCACTTAAGTAAAATAAAGGCAAATTTATGTACCTGGACTTTAAACTAGTAAAACAGAAATATTTTTATTAGATTCTATATGGCCGTAAGAATTCCAAGAACCAGTCCCTTATAAACACACAGTATGAAAAGCCGATCATGTATTAAATAAATAAAAATACTCAGTTCACTAGCCCAGAATTTGTGTCTGTCATGGGGACTAAGTATCTTAAAATTTTCTATTCATCATAAAAAAATGTTTGTTTTCTGTAAGAGTGCTGAACTCTATAGTATTCATTTCTATGACCTATCAGTTCTTTTAAATTTTCTGAATTTACTTACTCCATTTTTCTCGCAAACACCACCAGCATTCTTAAGATCCCCCGTCCACGCAAGTCCCAAGGTTCCCATCTCAAAATCACGATACGTGAACATGTACGCCAGACAAAAAGCATCGTAGTCTTCCTCTGTAAAAATAAAATTATAAAAAAAAAACTTTTAACAAATGTAAATAACGACCAAATAATTAATTATTATAGAATGCAAGATACAAAAGTGGATCCACCCGACTGGAATAATAAGTGCGCGTCACGCTGGACAATGCCATTGTTGCGGATGGCTGGTTAAGTCTCGGGCGGTTTCAATGATAGCCCATGCAGCAGCTCAATTGAAGAGCCTTCAATGCGGATGCGGATGAGTCCCGATTGTGTGATGCCATCTCCGCCCACCACTTAAGACCAAACCCACAGTGCGTCCATATATTTTTCGCCCACCTGACCAAGAGCGACGTGCAGTGGCTCAGTTCAGTCATCGCAAAAAAAGCGCACAAAATGAGAACGCAAAAATTTTCCTTTTCATATGCAAATCTATTTCGGTGAGAGATAATTTATCATGCACAAAATTCTGGAGGATGGTTGGCAGGCAGCAGAGACGAGTTCAAGTGAAGGCGGCAACGACTACCGACGGGTAGGTGTGGCAACAACAAATATACAATTTTACGACATCAACATCTGAAGAGGAAATTGCGGTAGAATTTTGTGGCTGAACGAGTCCTTTATATTTCGTTGCTTCAGCCGCCAAGTTTGGCACACAAAAAAAGCACGTTTAGGTTTGGTTTTCAAATGGAAATAGAAGACACTCCGAGAGGATCTGGATAATATGTCATATTTAGCACACAAATTTCAGGGATTAATTCAATAATGTCTTATGAACATCAATCACGAGCACACAACCCTTAAATGTGTCAAAGAAGTTTATGCAATCTGTCATGTTGTCATTTTGTAGCATAAACTTTATTTTCTTTTGGAGAGCTTGTAAATGAGATTTAGTTTTTTTTTTTTTTTCTATTTTTAGTAAATATCCTCATTGGGAATTGAGATTACTGGGTGAGGAAATTTGTATTTTTGAAATATACCTAGCTCAGGATAGGTCATGTGTTCTAAAAAAAAATGCTAAGAATGAAAGAGAAAGTAATACCACATATACGTACGTTACTTACATATTTTGAATACAAGATGAGGGTTAAAAAATGTGTTTAGGGAAACTGAATAAGGCCCAGGATTCAAGGAGGCGTAGTAGTTACATAATTAAAGGTAAAATTTGGTTTATTTCTCTACATAATACATGGGCGCTGTCGGTCAGTGGTTACGAATTTTAATTTCGGCATTAAACTGTAGGTACATACCATTCATTAGGCGAGGCCTGTTAGCGCTAAAATATTATTTATTAAGAGAACCTTTGACACGAAATGGGTCTTCGACCAACCAAGTTTTTGGATGTACACAGCAGTGATACAACCGATGCTTAAATATGGGACACTAGTCTGGTGGCTCACGCTAATCAAAGCTAATAATAGTCCTGAGAACTGCGATCATAGGCAATACAGGCACACCGCCGTTATGGCTTACGGACGCGCTTACAGTCCTCTCACACTCAATTCCTCTTGACCTGGACTGCGGCCATATCAACATATTGAATTCTATTACACAAGATGTGAAACATCTCCCCAGACTGAACTTCAGGGAAGTCCTCACTGTACGCGTCCCAATATTTACTCAACATTTACCGATGGCTCAAAATTAATTGTGTTGGGGTATCAGGTCTCTACAGAATTTTGCCATTGCTTTCAGGTGGAAAAGTTGTAATTAGTGAAAGTTGTCGTGCGCTCTGTAGCAATCTAACAACCAAATGCAAAGCAGCAATATACATCGACAGTCAGACAGTCATTAAGGCTGTCATCCTCCAGATTAATAGAACAGTGTAGCACTGAATTCGGGTGTTGATGATGTCCAAAAAATCGCCTCTGCATTGTTTTTGTCTAGGTCACAAGGCATAGAATGACAACATCATGAATAAGCCGATGAATTAGCAAGGCGTGTATTTGCCATTAACGTCTCCGTAGCGGAAAGACTTTGCTTTCCTCCTGGAGCAGTAAGGGAAAGAGTTTGCTTACACTATTTAATAAGAGCTCAAGAAGAGTGGAATAGCCAGGACTGCTGCATCATATACAGAAGTACATATACTCGTATGATCCACATACAATGCTAAAATAACTTCTCAACAGGACTCGCATAGACATTGTCCGTATTTTGGCACTACGTACAGGTCATTGGGCTGTAGAAAAACAAGCAGTTAGACTAGGTGCACACTCACCGTAGTTGCAAGGAAGTTAAAGAGAAAGAATCCCTTGACGACTTCCTTTATAGATGCCTTGCCCTAGCTAGAGCCATGCACTGGGTGAAAAGTCGCCGAGTTACTAAAATCCTCAGGATATAGGACACGCAGTTGAGTCTCTCCCTAATCGTCAAACACACATTTACTCTCACCATCCACCAGAGCTTAGAGATCTGTTAGTAAGTCCTACTCTGATCTCCACGAGGTGCTATATGGAAATTTATTTGAAAGCTACGAACGGAAGATGGCGAATGACGTCAAATAGCAGGGAAATTTTGGTTTGGTTGTGGGCCAGCAACCAGAAATTGTAAAAGAAAAATCCATAAAGCTTCGAAGCTTGAATGCTTCGGGAATAGAACGATACTTCGTGTTGATCATATTTGGCTATTAATAAGGATTGCGATACAATTCTGCAACATTAGGAGTCTTCTCCCTCCATTACACTCATGAGAACTGACGTGGAACAACGGCATGCAAACGCGTTGCCGGATTTCAGTGTAAGAAAAATCTCCATCAGCCACGGCTGAAGATCAAAAGAACAACTTTTATAGTCAGCTGGGCCATAATCCAACACCCAACAGAGACATCAGAGCATTGCAATGGGGGATCTAAAAGCCAAGATGGGCAACGAAAACAATGTGATCAAGCATGTTATGGGAAAGCACGACCTCGAAAACTATGCTGACAATGGTGAGGAGTTCGTGAACTTTTGTCCTATCTGTCATTGGAGGCCATTGAATTAGTGGGGTATTAAATTAACCATTTGCCCATTAACCGGCAGATATTTGAATGGCGTACGATAACCATCTTGTGACAGTCCTCACACTCCTTCTTACCACATCCGTTCGAAACAATCGATCTAACAATAAGTACAATACAGACTTCATGATCGAGTATTGTGCCAACAATTTTGGGAACATCTCGCCGAAGGAGCCGAAGCAATCAAAAGTTCAATACAGCCGATGAACCCCATGAGATATGCAACGTATTTTGGAGAATTGCGATTTATGGGTATTCTTGGCTAAAATATGAGCACACATATCTTGTACACCAGGCTGCCATTAAATCGATCTGCGGTAAGGTTTTTTTTGACCAGCAAAATAAAATTATTTGATTTGGAAGTAGCCAGAGATTACGAAGACTCTCTGCTGTGCATTCGCCCCCCACTGACGTATCGCAACATCATCAAATAGGTAACCGAATCCACCTTGGGATACCAGCCGTCCCCAAAAAGTTGATCATGGTATGACGATATTTGTAGATACCACAGAGAGGTGACATAAGTGCATCTTAAGGGGCTGCAGAGCAAAACAAGAGCAGCGAGGAAAAGCAGGAAGAGGAAGACATATGCAGCCTCCCAGCTCAAGGAAATCGAAGAGTCGCGCGATAGGAATAACATCCGACAGAAGGTGAAATAGCAGATAGCTGGCTCCAAGGACGGAACGCAGGCTCTGCAAAATAGTGAAAGTAATCTAGTTACCGACGTACAAGGAATTGTAGATGTGTTTAAGCAGCATTTTCAGTAGCTGCTGAATGGACATAATGTTAATGTAATGTCATGTAATGTAAATGTAATGTATGTAATGCCCACCTCCAGTCAACGAAGAAATAATCCCTCCTTCCAGTATAGAAGAGGTTGGCGAAGCTATTAAAAAGCTGGAGAACAATAAGGTCGCGGGCTCTAATGGCCTGCCAGCGGAGCTATTCAAATACAGAGGTTATAGTTTGGTACGTTACGTACCAAATCATCAACCAAGTATGGGTGGACGAACATATGTCCGATGACTGAAATATCAGCGCCATATGTTCCATCTATAAGAAAGTCAATCTTATGTCTTGCTCCAATATCGCCATATGTTCCATCTATAAGAAAGTCAATCTTATGTCGAATATAAGAGCCTATCTAATGTGTTGTGTGAACGCAACATACTAATCGGTAACTACCAGTGTGGCTTCAGGCCCGACAGACTAAGGTAAATCCTGGAAAAGGCCAACGAATTTGAAATGGAGATTTACCACCTCTTCAAGACGATGGCTGAATTCGTGATCCTGGCAAAACTGACCCAACTGTGTCGTGTAACGATGCAGGACATGCGAAGCTGCGTGCAGTTTGGAAGCAGCTATTCTGAATTTTTCTATATATTTAACAGATTTCAGCAAGGAGATGCGTTTTCATGTACGTAGGGCAGGAGTTAACATGGAAGGCACTATGTTTAATAAATTCGTCCAGCTACTGGTGTACGCAGACGATATCGACATCATTCATCGCTCGTAGTGTGCCATTTTAGAGGCTTTCACTGCAATTTATGATCAGGCGAAAGGAGTTAGTCTTGAAGTGAACGAGGGCAAGACAAAGTAAATGGTATCAACAAACATAGTACGATCGGTCCAGTGCCTTAGAGAAAATGTCACTGATAGCTACAACCTCGATTTTGTTATGCAGTTCATCTATCTCGGAGTCAACATCAACTCCACGAATGATACGCTAGTGGAACGACAAAGATTTACCTTTAAAAACCGTTGCTGCTTCGGTGTGGTGAAACAAATGGGGTCAAAACTACTTTCTCGAAAGAAAAAATATATGTTCTACAGGATTCTAATCCTATCAGTCCTGCTATATGGTGCCGAGTGTTGGCCGATAAGCAGGAATGCAGAGCAGATTTTGGGGACTTTCTAGTGAACAATTTTTCGTCGAATATTTGGTCGAATGGAGGAGAGGATATAACCCTGAAAACTATGAATATTAACTTTTTTGGAGTTTAAACAAAAAAGCAATGTTAAAACCAATGACAAAGCTTAAATTCTATAAAATATGTATCCACAACAGAAAATGCAATTCATTATACATGATCTTGTATGTTCAACGTTTTGTTATTTTAATTTTTTTTTTGCAAAACAACTCATTTACGAGTATAGTTTGTCTGTCATGTTTTTAATTCAGTCATGATTTTTCGATGACTACACAAATTCTCCAATAAATTTTAATGCTGACTGAATTGCTATCAAATAGCAATCGATTATGGTTTCCCAATTAAGGACATCGTTTGGTAAAGGTTAACACAATTCCAGAGTGAAATTTGTTCCCTGAACAATAGTGTTTTCCACTCATCAACTGAATGCCTACAGAAGGGTGTCAATGGTTCATGTATTGCCTGCCTAAATCAAATATCCTTGAATGGCGAAACAACACATGGGAATTTTCTATGATTAAATTCAATCCACAAACGGAATGCTGTTCAAGTACAACTCATCACAATTCAAAAATCTCTGCAACATTATGAGAGGGAGATACGAGTACAGGAATGATCATTGTTATGCGCATCGAACGATACTAGCACTGCAACATCAGCAATTCTTCTAAAACCACTTCCAGAGCTGAATCCTATATTCATTTTGAAACGCATACTTGGGTGCTCTCATTGCAGAAGCGAATGGTCATCAGCATTAAATTTAATGCCGCTCTTATACAGACACATTGGAATTTCATAGCAAAATGAATTCGAGTGTTTCTACGTAACATCGACAGAAGAACAGAGTGCATCCAGCATGTACACATTGCTCAATCTAAATACAGACAAATCCTGTACATACTCGTATCATTCTTACGAATGTGTGGACCTTAAAATTTTACTGCAATTCCTTATGGGACATTTTCGTCCTTAATGAATACGAAATTCATTTCGCAATAATTTTCACATATTGGTACGGCCAACGATTAGATGTGAATAGAAGACTTCAAGTACAGATAGAAGAACAAGTTGAGCCACTTGAAACCCAAGTTACTCCCTTAGTGCTTTCAATTCAATAGGATAGTTCAATTAATAAAAAAACAAAGCACACTCACCTAGGATACTCGAAGCCCACCATTGACATTGCAAGGGAATAATGAAGTTATGCTGGCTGTACCTGATAAGCTTAGGTGTATAGTGCCCAGTCATCGATTTACCCTTTTTTTGCCATACATCACCCTGTAATGCTGCATACCCATGCATATCTTATAAAGGACATTTATTACATACAGGTGAACAAAGGCAGCTAATATCAGGTATGAAATAATAATACTCTCCCCTCACATGAGCACATTCATAAATAAAATAATAAGGTCCTTATGCGAAAGGAATTTTCCTTTTTCATTAATTCTCTGGGGACTGCTATCATATACAATAAATATTTTTTTTTTCGCCCTTGTTTTAGATGGAGGTTTGGATGGCGTCCTTATGGAAAGTTTGTCTCTTCTTGAAATGACAACAAAAGTAGAGCAGAAGAAAAAGTGGGGAATAACTTTCTTAGATTCTACGTCTTCAAAAAAGTTAGTTTTCAGAAGAAGCAGGATTGGGACAGGATTTAATAAGGAATGATGAACTAATAAAGGAAATGAGCAAAAAACAAACTTTTTCCTTGCCCTTAAGTAGAAGAAAGTGATGACATAGAAAGTTGAGATGCCTGAAATTATCCTTGGATTTTGATTGAAATGTTGAATTGTTGAGGCGTTGACGAAAATATGATAAAACAAGAGGAGATGGGAAGTTGATGTTAAGGAAAGCGATGGCTTACAAGGATTTCTGAGAATCCTAT
Organism: Pocota personata; assembly: GCA_963082735.1. NCBI lineage: Eukaryota > Metazoa > Arthropoda > Insecta > Diptera > Syrphidae > Pocota > Pocota personata. Next base: position 256,031,224 of record OY720429.1, on the reverse strand, counting down.
AGAGAGACGAACACTCATGAATATGAGTGTTTGAATAGATTATGCTTTTTACTACAGAATTTGGAAGAAATAGCTGAAATGCAATAAAGGATAACTTTGAGGCGACGAAAGAAGTGAGGATAAAAAGATAGTTCTGGATTTACCATCGAAGCAATTGGGTTGAATGATCGGGCTGCATATATACGCATCCCCTGTACATTCGCACCAGGATGTTAAGCTGTTGTAAGGAATAGACAAGTATTTATACAGATGCTAATACATTTGGATTAAATAGTACTCGGACATAAGCTAAATAAGAGTAACCGCTGTAATTTGCACACCAACATCGCTTAGGGTAAGTATTTCAGCACCTGGTTCTTGGCTGACGTTCTAGTCTAAGTTCTGTGTCCACTTGGGAATATCTGCACTTTTGTAAACGCCCTTAAAGAAGTCCTGGTGGCTATTTAACTAATTAATTTTCCAAGTTCAATATGAAGCAAATGGATTCCTATAGTATTTAACCTAAGCTTAGCCAGGAGGGTATGGTCTCAATAAAAGTGTTGCTCATCAGTGTATTTGTTAACAAAAAACACTGCCTCATTCCCAAACGAAACAAGGTTACAGGCTTGTTCTTATATAAAATCATTTTTGTAAGCTCTAAGGACAAGGAGGAGGACAGAACATTTCTTTATTCGTAGAAAGCTTTGTTTGCGAATGCATTCCATGCATCTTCAATGCTTTTTTTTTATAATTTGCGCGTGACAAAAGGGATATTAATTACTGTAACTGGTTCCATAGGTAGCCCTACTATTGGTCTACGTGTATCTGTACTCGTTGTGTGTGAGTACGAGTATGTTCATGCAGCCACTCGAATCTAATCTAAAGAATCGCCTGTAAACATTTTTTGTTGACAAAATTTAACCATTCAAGCATAGATCTCTTATGAAATATTACGAATAAATATTTTGTAAGTGCAGACCAACTCGAATAAAGGACCGATTTAGTTGCCTGATGTGACTTCTGGTCAACAGCATGCAAAGTAAAGAGCTTATTGCAGCAATCTTAGGAAGAGTGTCAGCCATTCCGTTATCCATGTTTCCTTTATAAGTTGGGATACAGTGCAGAAAGACCAGGTTGTACGTTGCTTATTCTGATAGCTTCAGAACGATCTCAAGGACAAGTCTCGACAATTGCTTTCAGAGCAGGAATGATGGTAATGGTTTTGCCACAGTTTGACCACAGTTTTCATTCCAGATGCGACGAGAGATCAACAGAGATTGATTTCTAGTGAAGGTACGGTCTTGTGCTGAGCTATATAGGTATAAGTTTCTAACTTAAGCAGTTGACGAGATACAAGTCTTCAAGAAACACATATTTTGGGACAGACAAACTGACGCACTGATCATCAAAACCTATAGGGTATTTTCCGAGACAAACGAAATAAAGTGGGACCTACGAGTATGTTTTTTTTATTTGTAAATGACTAAGTTTGAAACTTTAACAAAATAGTTAGATTTAAAAAAAATTGGAACGGCAGTACTTTGCATCAAATATTGTTTAAATATTGATTTTGAACAAAATCGCTTAAAAAATAATGTTGTACGCCAGCAAGGGTTGCCGCGGTGTAGTGGTACCATCATCACTTGTCACGCTGTTAATTCACGGCTCGAATCCTGATGTCAAGAATCATCTATTTATTTTGCATGAAATAAATAAAAAAAGTCGATCACAACTCTACTGTGAAGGCATAACACTGGCAGTAGGGTGGTCATATGGTTAAAAAAATGCAACTTGACCGTGATGATGACATCAGGATGACGGAAAAAAATACTGTGAATCATAAGCAACGACACTAATAGCGAAAACAAAACAAAATACTCCCCATTTATCTGGACAGCCACCATTGGAGTTTACAGAAACTTAATACCACCTGAGTTTCAAACTACACCACTCTGTCTTTCTCTCTGTCACTTTCTCTTTCCACAAAATGCACGTGTTCTAAAAAAATTTTATAAGAGTATTCATATCCCCTTTGACACGTGCAAATTATATAAAAAAAATCTATTAGCATCCTCTCCAACTCAAATATGATATTTGATCAAAATCGTCAGTGATTTTCGAGAAAATTGATTTTTTCGAATATTAGCAAAGTACTGTTCATATTGAGGTTATAATGAAAATTCCGATTTTGCTTCAAATTGTGAACCCATCGAGCCAGATATGAAGTCTGAAAAAAAATCGTCCAGCCGTTTAGGCTGCAGACAGGCAAACAAAATTGAGAGACCCACTTTTTTAAGTTCTCCTGTTATAATAATAGGTTAGGTTAGGTAAATAGATGCCCTTGTTGACAGATGTCAATGGCTAACTTAGTTGTCTGAAAACCCTGGAAACCTAAAGTTTTAGACCACTGGTTAAATCACCCAGGCAACTGAATGAATCTGAGAAGATTGTTCAGCTCAATATTACGTAGGTCCTCTAAACCTGAGAAGGAGTAATATTAATACCAAGACAGATCAACATTTTGAGATCAAACATTTTCAGGAAACCAATGTTTGCCCTTATACACACATACATAGATGCAAGTAAAAATGAGAAAGTTGGACTTATGGTTTCCAAAAATAGTACTGAGCAAGGGTGTGACAGTACAACAGAAGGTATCAAAACATGTAAGGTACTTCTAGGTAACATTGAACCTTGGAAATTCGTATAATCTACCTTTAAATATGAATATGATTTTCAAAAAATTGGCAGGGGGAAGTAAATCAAACGTATGTGGTATATCCAGTCGACGTAAAATCCTGAAAATTGACAGAGAGGTAGTACGAGTACTTGTGGCAAATCATTGCTGCACATCATCGTGCGGTATATCATTTTTAATGCGTTGGTAAGTACTTTCCAGAACCGTTTATTATACCCTATCCCATGTCCGTCTTTTCCCCCCGTCCGTATGTCACAAGTTTTTGGGTGTTAAATGAAATTTGGTATATAACCTTCTTTGGATCCGAAGTAGTACAAGTGTAAACAATTTTAGAATCCTCTCACAGCACGCCCACTCATTATAATAAATGCCCTCTTATAAATGATTTTTCTAGAAAATGAAAAAAATATTATATCACATTCTTTACAATTCGTCCATACATTTTATAATGCCACGCCCACTTTTAGAGGGCGTTTTCTTAGAAAAAAAAGTATTTTGCTCTTTCAAAGCTATTTACGGTATTAATTAAGTTTTATTATGAATATTTCACAAGAATCCTTGACCTTCATGCCCACTTTCTTCTAAGAAAAAATCTTAGTCACAAATCATTTGGAAAAATATCTTAAAAATCGAGAGTATATCCTCTGATTAGAAAGATTTCATTGCATTCGAACCAAATGGTTCATAACGCAACACCCACTTATTAGCGACGTACGGATTGTAACTTTTCTGTATGTTTATACTCTATCAAGGGTATATTGGCTTTGATACATAGTTTGCAACATAGAGACATAATAACGGTAGACCCCGAAGAGTACATATGTATACATGGTGCACCATCTTTTATGTCGGTATGTAAACATTGAATAACTTTAACATTTATCAACCGATTGACTTGAGTAGACATGTTTTTGAAACGTCAATTCAGTACAATTTTAATCATGAATCGCTTCACTCCGAAACAACGCGCCGAAATAGTGACGCTGCACATTGAAAATAGTCGTTCAGTTGTGTTAAGTCAACGTGCATATCGTCGAAAATATCGTGGCCAACAAGCATCGTCTGACAACAATATTTGTTGAGCAAGTATAACTAACTCAAAGAATATTGCCGACAAACCGTCCACGTCTCTTGGAACACGACAAATAGTCGCTCGAATGGTTAACACTAAACCTGATTTTTGGAATCAAATTTTGATGACCGACGAGGCCCATTTCGCACTCTCTGGCGCCGTTAACAAGCGAAATTGACACAGTTGGAGAACGGAGAATCCACAAGAGATCCATGAAACACCATTGCATGCGCAAAAAATGACTGTTTCAGAGAAGGCGAAACAGTCGATGAGAATCGATATCGGTGGATGTTAGCTCATTATGTCTGTCCACAAATGTGCGAAAAAGGTCTGGACGGTTACTGGTTTCAACAAGACGGTGCGCCATGCCACACTGCAAATCAAACAAATCCAGTTTTTGCAACGAAAATTCCCTGGACGTGTGGTGTCAAAAAATGGAGAAATTGACTTGCCACCCAGATCTCCAGATTTGACCCCGTCCGGACTTCTTTTTGTGGGGTTATTTGAAAAGCAAAGTATACTGCAGCAAGCCTCAGACCATTGGCAAGCTCAAGGCAAGCATTCGTTCTGAAATCATCGCTATACCGCACGAGATGCTCGAAAAAGTGATGGAAAACGCAACAAAAAGGGCACATTTTGCTTTGGTCAATAGAGGCGGCCACTTGATTGATGTTGTATTCAAAAACTAGTCCAAATAAATTATAAAGGACCAAATTAAATAAAAATACCTCATATTTGAAAATTGTTTTTTTTAAGTTATTCAATATTCACATACCGACATAAAAGATGGCGCACCCTGTATGTATTTGTGATCAGATCTAGCCATGTCTGTCCGTATGTCACCACTTTTGGTACCTTCAATTTTGAGCTAGGAATATGAAATTTGATATATAAGAATTCCAAGCAGTACAAGTCTAAATATTTTTGAAATCCGCCAATAGACACGCCTACTTTAAAAAAAATTTCGTTTTTCTTATTCTTTTTACTGGAAACTGAAAAATAATGTCCAAGTAAAATATGTAGACCTAGACTTTACATGGCCACGCCCACTTTTTGGGGGAAAAATTATGTCCAAGTAAAATATGTAGACTTAGACTTTACATGGCCACGCCCACTTTTTGGGGGCGTTAAAAAAAAACACCTGTTTACGGCGTTGGTTAAGACATATTGTGAATACCTTATCAGAATACGTGAACTTAAGTTACAAATTTGGCAACCATGCTAAGAAAAAGTTATAGCATCAGTTTTGTGATGAAATTTCTTAAAAATCGCGGAAATGTCCTCTGTGTAGAAATATATCATTGCATATGGTTTAAAAATTGTGTTAAAAATTTGTTAGAAGATGGAGGATAGGGTATCATACGATCTCTTCTATACGGATTGCAAATTTCTGTTTTATTTCAATTGGACACATAGTTCAGTGGTTATTATTTAAAAAAAAAGCCTTTTTATAATGCAGATAGGTGAAAAGTAAAAATGGCTTAAGAACCTAAAGCCTTACCTGGCGATTGTTTATCGTTGGTTTGGTTTCTTGTCACCAAATTATTGCATAACATAAGTATATATGTATATACCCATGCCTTATCTTTGCAAAATGTATTGATATCTCACCAAAAACATTACCCTTGTTCCAATACCTTCCCAAATAAAATTTGGCAAAAGTAAACTACCGAACATGAGTTCTGTTGAATAGTATAAGTTCGATTGAGCACGGTAATTTTTAGGATTTTGTTCCTTTTTTTCATAGTTACTTCTCGATACTGTAATAGGTAGATGGCTATGATTTCTAAGACTTTGTTCAGAGCAGGCCGGTGCATAATATACAAAAAAATAAAATAAATACAAAATTATAAAAAAAAACCCTAACGTACCCACCCTATCATTTCGATCGGAAAATATTGAAACACTCTGCTTATACATATGAATATAGGCACATATGATTTACAAAATATAACAAAACAAAAAATAGTTATTTTAATTTTTAATGGCCAATAAGGGACCTACTGTCCAGGATATATCTTGCCTCTCGACTGAAAAGATTTCTGTAGTTTAGTAGTAGCATTATACAAAGAAGAAAACATGTAATAGACTTGGTTTTAGCCACCAATTCTCTACCAACTATCTGAGCTATCATGTGTTTGTCTCTTGCTATTGGTTGTAGCTGATTAAGAACATTAATTCACGATTTTTATAACAAGGGACCAGCAGAAGAGGATAGAACAGGGTACCCTTAAGTTGTAAACGACAGAATTAATTGCTGGCTCAATTGATTAACAAACTGATGAGCATTCTGGGAGTTGATACTACACAAGTCATGTTCGGAAGCTGATTAACTTCAAAAATTTAAAACTCTCAAACTTCGCCCAAACCCCGCCTTGAGGACAGATTTGATAGGGAAATACAAAAGCAACAAATTTCTGAGTGCTGATCTTAGTGTTCAAAGCATACTGTCCCACAATAAGCAAGTTCAAGGACGATTTTGACAGAGCTACCTTAGGTTATTAACCTAAGTGAATACTGTTGGGTGAGACAATAAATTGCTTCTTTTACACCATCTTTCTGGTAGACTCTTCCGAAAGTATATTCCCATTAGATCCATTCTAATGGAGTTTCTGCGCAAAGAGTAAAATTCAATTCAATTACCATAATAATACATAAACATGAGCAAATTGAACTTACATAAAACCCACATTTATTCCTCATCGTACACCTAGACTTGTGAAAGCAAGATAACTTCTTTAGATTCCATTCTAAAAGATATGGATATGCTCTTTTCCTGTTCAATCTTCACAAACACAAAAGCTTGGTGAGCTGTGCTCCATCATCAAATATTCCACTACCACTCTCATCTAATTGTTTGGAAATTTATTCATTATCCAGAGAGTGTTGAAAATGAATCTTATTCATGAATTCAGAATCAGATTAGTTTATGAGATGGAAAAACTTTTCAGTGCGGCACAGAGTCATTGCTTGCACTTACAAAGTCAATAGTGTTTGCTACTACTCCTCCAAGCAGCACAGAAAAGAAAAAGTATTTTCTAAAACAAAAAAATATAACGATTTTGACACATCCTCCCAGTTTAGTGGGGCAAAAAAAAATATTTTCATAACAAAATGAAAGCCGAAAAGGAATCCAAAAATGCAATTTCCCAGTGAAAGGAGAATTTTTCTCAAAATCGTACCTGCACAAGTATCGCAATTGTTACAAAAAAAAAGCTATTCTTCTTCCTGATTCCTGGATTTCAATTATAGAAATTATGACTCTTGTTAATTTTTAATTACGTGAATCGGTAGTGGGAAGAGAAATCGATTGGTTTATGTTTCAATTAAGACTGGAAGAGTTTTTCTCCGACTAAAGTGCACTACAATGGAAGCTTTTCTGATTACGGATACAGAAGAGTAATTGTTGTTTTTAGAATTATGGCATTTTGTACTTCGCTTATTGGCTGCGGAGGATAGGTTTGGTTTTCAATTTGTAATTATACCGTGGCATGATTAATAGAAAATTGGAGGAGTGAATAGCTTTTGTGAAAACGTTTACCTTTTTAATAGCTGAGTTCTTGAAAAGAATTAACTTTGCACAACCGAAAACCATTTCGCTTTAGTTCATTTCACAGCAATAGTGAATGGTGTTAAATGAGTTCCATTAGGTGATTGGTAAAGATGGGCTAAAGTGGAGCGTAAGCAAATAGAATAATTAAGGTAAGTTATTGCTTTTCAATTTGTAGCCAAAACGACGAGTATGAAGCTGTAACAAGAAAGCTGGATTGACGTCCTGGATAACGATTAGTCGATAAACTACTGGCTGTTAGAAATCGGGATCGTGCCAATAGGGAAGGTTAAATTGCAAGAGGCCTCTATAAATAACGGCAAAAGGTGCTAGCATAGAAATGAAGGATAGCATCTTATGATACGTTTTCGAAATAAACATGCTGACGACTGTTGCGTGTCGTACCCGCCCAAAGATTGGCTTCTGGGCTCTGGTAAAGGATTTATTGCTCGTACTTGAGCAAAAATTCAGGCCATACAACTAACTTAGTGAAAAAAATTAGTTAAGCGGAATGGTACTGCTACTAACAAATGCGACGAACAAGAAAATGCACGCACTTGCACTCATGTACATTTGTATATGCCAATCTGTAATTTGTTTGACCCATATCTATAGTTCCGCAGAAAGGCTGCCATTGAACTAATGTTTTATAGTGTGCTATACTACTTACTTAGCCTTCTACTAATGTTCATCAAATTTATAGTCAACCTAAAATTAGAATTCTATGAGATGAATTGTAAAAGGTTTTTCAATAGGGACATAACAATTTTGTATTTTAATACAAACGCAACCTTAAACTTTTTTATGATCTGTCAATGTCAAAACGTCAGTCAAGGTTTACATTTTTATCATGGTGAAGTTCACGAACGAGCAACGTTTGGGAATTATTAAAAATTACTACCGAAATTCTGAGTCAGCGGTCGCAACTTTAAGAGCGCTTACTCAAATTTTCGGTCGTAATAATCCTTCCACCAGACAGGCTGTGCGTACTATAGTGGATAAATTCTAGTCAACAAATTCACTATTGAAGGTTCCTGTGTCAGTGAGATAACGCACCGGTCGAAGTACCGAAAATATCGCAACGAAAATAAATCAGTCGATTCCACGATTCACAGCACGGGAATCTCTCAGTCCACATTGTGGCGAATTTTGCATAAAGATCTTGTCCTACACGCTTACAAGATCAAATTGACTCAAGAACCTCTTGCCTCTTGATCAATTGAAGCACCGAAACTTCTCCGATTGGGCTCTGCTAAAGTTTGAAAAAAATTGTCGATGAAAATGATCGCTATGTTACGGTCAATGGGGTTCGCTATCGTGCCATGTTGGAAGACTATTTTTGGCCAGAATTGGATGAACTTGACTAATTGCACATTATCGGCATACATATGAACGGAGCAGTGTGTAACAACATTGGGCAACTCATGCACATAGATTGAAAAAAAAAGAACTGGTCCAAGTATAGATCCTTGTGGAACACCATTTGTCATGGGTAGAAAACGCGACATATGATCATTTACAACCACAGATTGTCTACCAACAAGGTAACAAGGGAACTTGACTAATTGTACATTATCGGCATACATATGAACGGAGCAGTATGTAACAACATTGGGCAACTTAGAAATACATAGATTAAAAAAAAAAGAACTGGTCCAAGTATAGATCCTTGTGGAACATCATTTGTCATGGGTAGAAAACGCGACATATGATCATTTACAACCACAGATTGTCTACCAACAAGGTAGGAGTGAATCAGCTTTGCAGATTAATTAATTAATTAACTTTATACATAAAATTGAGTGGCTGACAGTACTGAAAGCTTTGGCAAAGTCAGGGAGACTTTTGAGCGTTAGTTCCTTATTACCCAAACCTTTCCTAATTTCGTCAATAACGAATAACAGTGTTGCCTTACAACTACGTTTGGATCAAAAACCTGATTGTCTAGAACTCAAGAGATGATTGTCCTGAAAGTGTTTTTGTATCTGCTTAAGAATAGCTTTTTCGAAAACCTTGGTTAAAAATGGTAAAATTGCAATGGGTCCGTACTCGGATAAATTGTAATTTAATTTTTTAGGTAATGAAACTATTTTTGTTTTTTAAATACATTCCGTAGGAAAAACAGAGGTTGTGAGAATAGTGTTGAAAATATGCGAGATATACGGTAAGATGATCGGAAGTGATAATTTAATGAATTTAGCATTTAGTCCATCAAGTCCAGTTGGATTCGATTTTACCCCCAACAATGCCTCAACGACATCTGAGTCCGAAAATCTATGAAAGTATAATCTATTTCCGTTACTAACTGCTGTAATTGGTTCCTTAAAATCCAGATCTTCAAGAGGGTGACACAATGATGGGAATAAAGTGAAGATAGCGTTGAGTGAGTCATCATCCGGGGGCTTAAATTGTTGATTGCCTATTTGTTCCAAAGATGTCTGCCTGAGGTTGACGGAACAAGTTTACTTGCATAGAATTGTATTTTTGCAGTTCTTATTTCACGAACCACACTATTCCGAAGTTTACGGTAAATTTCATGAAGCTTTTTGTTTGTATCGTTTCCAGCGATGGTGCGGAACATCTCTATTGTATAACTTTTGAAAATAAAGTGCTAAGAGGAATTGTCAGCGCACCGTGGTACATACGAAACAACGATATAAAATAGAGATCTCGGAATTGCCACTGTGGAAGACGATTAGAAGGACACGTGAACAATGTAGTTCTACAAATTCTAGATGAGCGAAATTTATTGCGCCGTCTACAAAGAACGAGCCATTCGAACTAACTCGATAAATCACAACCGCGTTAGAATTGCGGAACAAGCAGGAACTTTCGATGGAAAGATACCTGCCAAACGTTTTAATTTCGTTATATGAAAACTGCTTGTTAAGTTAATTCTTAGTTACAGTAAGAAAGTATAATTTTGAAGGGCAGTTTTTTAGTGGGCAAAAATCCCACACTACTATGAGCACGCGTTTTACGGTCCTCATAGTTTCTTTTTGAAAATTTTTCACCTATCCTTGGGGGAAAAAAAATACAATTTGGCTTCAATGTCATTTCAACTTTTTAGTATAAGCTTAAAGTCAGGAAATGTGACTCTAAATAAAGTGCACGGCTGGGTCGCACGTACTTGCACCTCTGTTTTATTTATTTGCAAATCACTCAGATTTAAAATTTTAACAAAATCGTCACAATTTTTCCATTAAATTCGTTAAAAATAAAAAAAAAATTATATTTTGATAATTTTCCCATTGTTCAAATCATAATTTCGAACAAAATTGATTGAATCATAGCGGAAAAATAGCAAATTATTAAAAATTAGCTAATAACGTTACACGCAATTTTTGCCAAAAACTTGGTACGCCTTATATTGGCATATGTCCACTGTAACTCAAATATTAAATTTGAACAAAATCGTTGAAGCCGTTTCCAAGAAAATAGCGTTAGCCTCGAATTGTGAACACCAGATATGAAGTTTGAAGAAAATCCGTCCTGCTGTTAGGTTATTTTTGAGTTTCTTTATTTCAGGAATACCAAGAGATTGTTTTTTATTTTTTTTTTTTTTTTACGAAAACAATACTTACTCTTTCCTAGGAGTAGTTTATACATAGGAGCTAGTTAAATTTGTTCGAAAACTAATTTGAAAATTGGCGTTCAGCACATTTAAGGCCATCTGGCAACCCTTCGTATCGAATCGAAAAGGTTAGGAACTATAACTTTACATGACTTATTTAAAAGTAAATTATTTCTAAAAAAAAAGGAAACAAAAATAGCCTTGGCGCTAAGGTTTAATTCAATATTTTTTTCCGGACTTTAGGGGGGCATTATGAGCTAACTGATCACCGGAAAGTTACCAGACGTCGATTTTCGTGATCACTAAATTTAGTACAACAATAAAAGATATAAGTTGATGTTGTAGGAAAAACGTTGACTACCATTAAGACAGATGGAAATCTGTCATAAACGTTTGCTGTTTAACCCTCACCTCGACACCAAGCCTTCTAACTTTCGTTTTACTGTTTCCAATTATTTGGTACAACGTTTACAAACTGGCGACACTAAATCTCTGTGTCCGTACCTAATAATTTATTTTTCGTCACAAGTATATCTTCAAAAGTTTTTGAATGAAAGTTCGAAATTCCATTCCCATCAACGCACAACACGCTGGAGCTAATTATTTTGTTGCTCGTTAATTTTATAAAACTAATAAAGTTTAATTAGCTAAAGTTTCGCGCCAAACAAACAAACAAATACACTCACCTGAAAAGAGTTCTAAAAACTTCTCCACACCATAGTTCCCCGGAAAACGATAGCCAGGATCCTTTAACGCATTTGCATTGTGCACCTTTATCCTTTTAATCATAAAAGTTATGTTATCCGCCTTGCCATCACCATTAAAGTCTGTAAAGAGAAATCGAAAATTGTGTAATAAAAATTAAATACATACTAAACATTATTAGCTATTTTGTAGTGAACAATCAATTGCATCCTAAAAGCACCTGAATATAAATTGCAACACACAATTGCAAAACACAATTACAATCGTGAAACACAAAGTTCTACTTCAAACTTCCGACAACTATGCAGAGACATCCTGTCCCCTACTACTTAATAAGTTTCCGTTGCTTCGGACGAGTACTCTCGATAATTGGGTCATTTTATCGCTTCGAAAGTGCTCCTTTTCGATAGAACTTAAGTGAAATCGATACTGCAATGCACACCATGAGATGAAATAAAAGTAGAAGACTACAGGAGACGATGACGCAGGAAGGGTTGTGTTTGTGTTCGTGTCCTCTCGCTGACATACGTCAGTCGCTTCAATTGAACTTCGACCTGAAGTTTATTGAAATTGCAAAAGTTTATCCTTTGCAATGGGTTTATACATTTAACTGTAGCTGCAAATAGAAGGAGTCAGAGTCAAATGAGTGATAAAACGATTTCGATTCGATTTTAAATGGGAACAAAAATCGAGGTTATGAATGTAATGGGACATAGGTCTTCCTTGTGTCATGGATGTGCGATCCGACATCGCTACTAAACAGTGGAGGTAGCACATCCAGTCATTAAATGCAATAACCTTTGAATATGGAGGAGTCCCCTTTTTCCTTTTTAATGGGTCGCATGCTATAGTGAGTTGACTTGTTTCCTGAGAGCTAAATTCGTTGACACCACTGAATTTAATGAAGATGACACATACACATACTGTGAACTTCATATTCCATATTCCGAACATCTGGCTTCCATAGTAACATTTGGCCGTAAAGATAATCAATCAGAAACACGTGTACGGAGTGACACCAATGCCTTCATTTATTAAATAAAGTGGAGAATTTAAAAGCACAGCCGGAGGCATACGAGTATTTAAAAGGAAATAAAGCACCTTTAAGATAACTTAATCAGTGTTTTCTCATAAAACAAATAACAAGGCACATTGAAGATTAATTTAATCCGGCAATACAGGGAAGGCTTCTTTAAGAATCACTACATAGAAAGTAACAGCAATAAGGCTATTATGTACGAGTATAGCAAAAAAAAAGAGACAGAATTATGGAGTTGAAGTTGAAAGACTAACAAGGTCTAAAAACGGAACACAGTTCTCGGTTCTAGCAAGGAAGCTGAATGGGAAAAAAGTAATCATCAGCAGAGATTTCAGCCCGGATATGCTTCTTGCACTTAGAAAATTGCTAAATGACACCATAGATAGGGTTACATTCCCATATGCGGTCCCTGTGTTCGAAAACCATATGCTTGATATACCAATCTCCCAAAAGGAAGATGGCAAAGTTCCAGGCTCGGATCAAATACTGTCCGTAATGGAACAAATTTGATAGTAAATAGACTCGTCCTGCAACGCACTGGAGCATGAAAATATTCCTTAGCAATTTAATGCTAATCTCTATCCATCCTTTTAGATGCGTCTGCAATCCTCAAACGACGGCTCGCTACATATCAACGCCCATAACCTTCTCTAGGAATAAGTAGATTTAAGCAGGATTTAGGTCAGAATATTCAATCATCGATCATACATATATGTCTGTATATTCCTTTAAAGGAGTGTCGCAGAGTGGTTGGAAGTAAAAAAAATTCTATACCAATATGATATATGTTTTTCGTAGGGTTTAAGGCAGTATTCAAAAACGCTGACCGAAATGCTTCATTTTACAAGCTCTATGGGAATGCCGCGAAAATTTAGGCGGGTTATGGTAAAATCTTTTTGCAGATACACGTGCTGCAGTGTGGAATGGAGAGGAAGAGTTAGAGTAGTTTGAATCGTAATAATCAGTAATAAAACACGGATGTGCGCTCAGCCCGTGCCTATTCGGGTTCTTTATTGCGGACCTAACCGAATATTACCAGGAGGGATAGAGTTTTCTAGAATAAATATCAAGACCCCCATGTTTGCTGATGAAATATGTACATCCTGCATGCATATCCAATGGTTACACCAGCTTAGTTAATGATATCTTTCGGGTTGACCGACAAAGGCGACCAACCCTGTTGATGTCGAAAAAATTAATGAAATGATATTGGATGACCGCCGAATCAAGTTTAGATAAATGGCAGCGGCTGTGGACATATCGGAGAAACCCAATCATCATGCTTGACATGAAGAATTGAGCATGAGGAAGCTGTTTGTGCGTTGGGAGCTGCGCTTGCTCAATTTGGACCAAAATCGCATTCGCATTCTGTCTCACACTTTGACGGTTGCCATGGCCAAAATTCACGAACTGCTATTTGATTTGATACACCACCCACCGTATTCACTAGGTCTTGACCCCCGCGACTTCTTCTGTTTTCTAAGCTCTATGCTTGCCTTGGAGGACAGAGATTTTCATCGAAATCCGTAGACGCTTTTTTTTACAGAACTAGGTACTAATTATATTTTGAGCGAAAAAAATTCAACATTAAAATCAATTTAATTCGATACACGTTTTTCCAGCGGTGCTCTAACTAAAGCGGTTAGAGCACATTATTTCTTTCCGTCCTCCTGATGTCATCATCACGATCAAGTTGCATTTTGGCCATATGACCAACCTACTGTCAGTGTTATGCCTTCACAGTAGAGTTGTCTTAGCTTTCGCAAGTGATCGACTTTTTTATTTATTTCATGCGAAATAAATAGACGATTCTTGACGATGAAGCGATGATGTTACCACTACACCACGGCCACCCTCAAAGAAAACTGAATTTGACAGAAAAAGTACATTTCTCCGTTAGGTTCAAAACTTTTTAAATGACCCTCATATAAGAGGCTTATGGAGGCTTGCACTCAACTTGGAAAAATACAGTTATGAATTTTAGTAATGCCGAAGGCAGGTACAGGATGAATGAGAAGTGAAAATATCATAGTGAAAAGTGGAAAAGTATCTGCAAGCTAAGCAAAGCGGTTTGCTAGCATAAAGTTGTTAAGATATTCTCCTAATCTATTTCGTGTTATGCAACAGTTGTGAGTTTATGGGCATGCAAGCATTAGGATATTATTGAGAAACTGCTAATATATTATATCAAGCGCACATTTCATCTACCACCTAATATACCAAACTACCTTATGACTGAAATGGTTTGCGTTAAAACAAAACAATAAAAAAGGACGGCGATTGTTGTCAGTTATTTAATATTTCTAGTACTGGAAAGTATTAATCATCAAATAGCAAAAGCTCACATAAAAATTCTGGAGCTATCTTGTGATCTTAGGTCTATGTTCTCGCGGATTTTTTTGTAGATCTTTTTAACATCTAAAAGCCTGCTGTACGCTGTTTTCAAATACCATTTACAGTTTAGCCATCATATCGTATTCAATGCACCGCACTGATAATTTTTACCCAACTTCGGAACACATACAGTCACATGGCTCAGTGTGTTGATATCGTACGGCGTAGTAGATACTCAGAAAATGTTCCAATGCACAGAAGAAAATCTCATCAAAATCGGTTAATTGGATCTTTAGTTATAAACAGTCACGCAGGCACACAGACAGACAAATATTTTCTTTTCTATAATATCACTATCCCTATTTCGGCTGCTTTTATAGAAAAAATAGCTGGTGGTGCTATTAATTCTTAAAATGTAGACTGCATACTCAAGGTTTTAAATACGCTAATCACTCGTCTTCTTAGGGTAGCTACTCTTAAGGTAAATAACACTAAAATGAGCTGGTATGCAGAATGGTTGAAGCTAGGAAATACCTGTGGTATGGAAACTGTGCTAAACGTTTAAAATTATGGAAACTTTAAGCCCATGAGCTTGACGAGAACCTCGCGGCAAAGCACACATACGAAGCGTCAGGATCCGTACACCGATCAATTTACGATCGGCTAAGCTACCAACTGCAGGAAAAAAAAACTATTTTTACGATAGGTATAAAATTGAGGAAATAGCTATGACAGTTCAGCTAAGAGGAAAGTTTTTGAAACTAAATCAAAGAGCGGATCTACCAATAATTTGTATCATAACTTAATCTAGTAGAGAGAGAGAGACAGAAAGAAAGAGAGAGAGTTAGAGGGAGAGATGGAGAGATAGAAAGAGAGAGATAGAGAGATAGAGAGAGGGAGGGGAGAGGGAGAGGAGAGAGAGAGAGAGAGAGAGGACGTAGTGCGTTCTGTTTTCAAAAGCTCTGTTCTAAGAGAGACTCGAAGAGAGATTCAATTTATAGTACTTTCTATTGAATTTTGAATTGTTGATTAATGCAACTATGTATAAATAAATAAATAATATATAAAAATACTTTGAACTGCGTGGACATTTACCTGTGTTCTTGTAAATCGAATTCGCTCGTTGCACATGTCGCGTTATGGCCTCAATACTCGACTCATCGGAACCCATTTTCTGAAAGAACGTATGATCCGCCTGCAGATACAGCATACACGTGATTTTTCGATCGTACATAGCACGGGCTGCAGCATTACTCCCCGAATCATGCATATCCTGTCGAGGGCTTAGCATACTGTTATAATTCTGAGACATTATAACATCCGGATTGTAGTTGTTAACAATTATGTTGGGCTTCTTCGTTGCCCCATTCTTAGTAATTATCTCTACATGAGTCTTATGGCTCGGACGAGACGATCCACTGTTGGTGTTGCCACCAAACATGGTCGTCCAATTGGTGTTGAAAAAATTATTTATAAAATTCCCATCAGATGACCCTGCCGACGAGTCATCTAAACTTCGATTATTGAAGCTACTCACAAGGATATTCTTGTGTTTGGTGAATGTCTTTCTAACGCTATTGTTAGCGTTGTAGTTGTATGTGTTATTATTACTAATATTACTGTTAGGATTGTAGTTGCTCACTATGATGTTACGATTACGCGTCGATGTCGTATAGGTGGGCACATTATTCCTCCATGTGGCATCCTGATGATCAGGTGTCCTTTCCGGAGGTCGGTTTCTGTTATTATCATTGGACGTCGTAGAGACATCTTCGCGACTTGAATCGTGACTTAATATACTATAATCATCGTTGTATGGTACATCCAGGTCGAGTGGAAGTGGTGGATTTCTATCATCTGTGGTTTGCTGCAATTGAAAGGAAAGAGTTGAATTTAAATAATTTTAAGTGAAAAATTTAGTTTTAATGAAATTATGTACTTGTCCTACAATGGCTGCAAGATTGTGGAAATGTGAAACTATAAAGTACACAACTCATTTATACGAAAATTAAAAAACTTGGACATGGTTATGGGTAGACTGCGTGTTTGTATCTACAATAAGCTGATGGAAAAGTTTGAAAATACATGGAGGTTGGAACGTTTATGCGGTGCGACTACATTCAGTTTGAAATTAGTATCCAGTGTCGAAGATTTATTGCGGAAGAAATTAAAAAGTGTCAGGTAACCAAAGGGGTAAAACAACAATTTAATTAGTTCGTACAAAATATTTTATAGTGAAGCTCTTAACAGCTTATGCTTGGAGGTAATTAAAGGTAATTTTCATCCCGAAAGTGAAAAAGGAAAAAGCAACATCATCAACAAATTTTATACCAAATAGCCTGACCTTATACAGGTTGAAGATATTGGAAGAGGTGATAGATAATCACATAGGAATGACTGTATTAGAAAGAATGCCTGTCCAATCAATATGTGTATCAGGCCAGGAAATCCTCCAGTTGACAATCCGCACTCAAACAGTTGGTAAAACTACCAGTCGATCAGGATATAATAGACTGCAAACAAACGGCCATCTGCGCTTTTTCGAACATTAGAAGAGGAGCCTTCGACGATATATCTCATGAGGCAATCAGGAACACATAAAGTTGTCTACGACAGCGTTTATAGAGACGAGCTATACAGAGCTATGTCTAGTTTTGGCATCCATACCAAAATTGTTCGTCTGCGCAGGATCACAATGGGGTATGCACGCTGCTCTATCGCGGTCGGTAATAACATCACCGATGTCTTTGATGTCAGAAAAGGTCTACGATAAAGTGATGCGCTGTCATGCGATTTCTAGCTAACATCAGAGGTACAGCCTTCCAAAAGTTTGTACAAGTTCTTGAGTATTGAAACAGAAGCAGAAAAAATGAGTTTAGTGGCTAACGAGGGCAAAATAAAATAAATAGTGTCATCAAAAAGGACAGTCAACATCGGTGACTTGGACAGAACGTCACAATAGACAGCTGAAATTTTGAGATAGTTAAGAACTTTACCCACTTAGGCTCAGCTGCAAATTGAAATAATGACTCCAGCGAAGAGATTAAATGATTGTCAACCGCTGCTTCTTTGGGTTAAGAAAGCAATTGAGTACCAAAGCCCTCTTAGAGACAATAGTCCTGCTATATGGCTCACAAGCATAATCGTTATCAAAGGCGAATGAAAACACCCTTGACTGTTTTGAAAAATAAATTCTTCGAGTAATTTTTGGACCCATTTGTATCCACGGTGAATAGAGGAGAAGATGCAACAACAAGCTATTCCGGTTGTACAGCGACATTGACCTAGTCAGAAGGGTTCGAATTCATCGCCTAAGAAGACTACAACATCTAAAGCAAATGTATATCAGCGCTCCGTTCCAGAAAGTCATTGAATTCATCCCGGAGGGACGACGCGGAATCCACACAAGTGGAAAAGGACCTCACCAACTTCATGTTCAAAAGTGGAGGCGGCTAGCACCGTCTAGCACTGTCAAAATAAAGTAAATTAAGATAAGGTAGTGCAGCATGTCTCCACATAATTTTATCTATCATTTAAATGAGCAGCGTATTCATCTGAAAACGATTTTTAGGGCTCGAACAGATAATTGGCATGTATCATCTGGTCAGGATTGCCTTTATTAGTAAGGCTTCGACGAATAATTTTAGATCCCCACAAGTATGTACTCATACGTACAGTGTATAAGCCTCTCATGTTTTTGCTGAACAGTCTAGAGCGCTTGGTATAGATATACTCGCATATAACATCGGTGGTATAGGAAAGAAATCCGCCATGTAAAATCCCTCATGCCTATTAGAGTAGTAAATCTAGAACATTTGGGCAGGAATGATCGCAGGAATGAAACATTTTTATTTCAGCTATTCAAAGTTTGCTGGTTATTCTAACTTACTGTAGGAATAAAAGTGAAATATATTCTATACGGCAAAGTTTTCAAGGAATGCGGCTATACTATTTTTACAGATTATGGAGGACTATTTTTGTTGTCGATTGTTATTAACAACTCAAAGCCAGGATTTTTTAACTTCTCAGGAGATCTACTCAAAGTTTGCTGGTTATTCCACCGAGTAAAAGTGAAATATGCTTTATCAAGCTGAATTTTCAAGGAATACAGCTATACTATAACACATTTTCAGAAGTAAGGATAAAGTCACTACCTGTGAATTATTTACTGCGAATGATTCACTACCTATTTAACGACTTAAAAATAAACTGTGACTGGTCAAAACGTGAATGAGGAGATTTACTTTCTACATCACAATTTTAAATTCATAACAAAGTATCCACGACTTACATCACGAAGTGCGATGCAGCGAATGGTTGAACGATGAACGAAACAAAAAGTACGCAAAACTCCACAAATAGACAAACTACGTCAACTCGCAGCTCCGCGGAGTCCAAGCAACATCACCAAAACGGCTGATTATACGACTATTAAAATTAGAGCAATTGTTGGACGGCTTTTATGACACGTAGTGCCGTCTTGCTGGAACCAGAGATCGCCCACGTTTATTTTCTCAGTTTGTGGCAAAAAAAAAATCGGTTATCGTACCTCCGTTGACCGTAACGTTGTTGCCTTCTACATTTTGAAAGAAAAATGGGCCAATAATGCTGCCATTCCACAAACGCCATTTTGGTAACAGCAGCAATATTCTCGTCTGAGTGCATAGGACAAACAGCATGTGTCATCAATTAGCATGCCAATCTCATGAACTTTCTTTACAAACTTGCGTACAGCAGGCATTATATAGACCGAAATTTCTTTTCAAAATTCGCAATGTTTTGGCAACACAGCACTCTCTTTGGAAATAAGTTTTCAATATTTTCCGACGTTGGTCAAGCGTAAATCGATTCATTTCGTACCGCGGAGATATGGTACTGTGTTTTTGATAACATAACATGTAATTTAAAAAAAAAACCAGCTGATGGCCCTAACGTCATCTCTCAAACAGCAACAAATTTTAGGTTTCTAAATTTCCTATAAGATTGATCCAGTATTTTTAAAATTTTTGAAAATTGTAGGAGCGCAGTATTTCGGAATGTCATTCTTTACTCCTAGGTTAATGGAGGAAATGTTTTTTGCGTGTGCATATCACGACCGAAATTTTAGGTTTTTAAATTCTCTACAAGATGAATGGCGGATTTTTTTTAAATTACTTAAAATTGGAAGTAGGCAATACTCTAAAATATGATTTCATTCCGAATCTAATGATGGAAGTCGTTTCTGGGTGCAAATATCTCAAAAATGGTACGTCGTACAAAAAAAAAGAATAATTGCGACCAAAATGTTATGTTTTTAAATTCTCTACAAGATGGATGCTAAGTTTCTTAGAATTGTAAGCATACAATCTTCTAAAATGT
Source organism: Pocota personata (assembly GCA_963082735.1). NCBI lineage: Eukaryota > Metazoa > Arthropoda > Insecta > Diptera > Syrphidae > Pocota > Pocota personata. The sequence continues at coordinate 256,010,915 of OY720429.1, read as the reverse complement.
CTGACTTTACCTTTAATAACGACAATCATTTTTGTGTGCGAATATCTCGGAAACGAAAAAGGTTCCGAAATCCGCTACAAGATGGAAGAATTTTTTGTTTTTTCATCATTTTTGTGTCATGGAACTGCGTAGGGTTTTTTTTTGATGGAATGAATAAATGAAATAAATCATTCGTTATTTAAAATCATTACGTTACAAACTATCGATAATCGAATTAATTCAATAGTTTCCAACTTTCCATTCACAGGTTATATTTACAGTGAATCAAAAATCACGTTCACAGTTATACTTGTGAATGCAAATTCACGATTGTATTATTTTTCCAGATTAAGGAGGATTTAGGCCAATTGGTATCGAAAACTTAAATCCGCAAATTTTGAGTTATGTGTCGACACTATTGCCATGATAAATGTGATCCATATGGTAGCAAACTGAGAGATATTAAGTGAGGAAACGACCTCAGATCACAGATGTGTGACATTAAATTATTTAATTAATTAATATAAACACAACACTTTCCAAATAATAAACATTGCGATTGAGCACTTAAGTCGGATTTAATGTGTTTTGATATTTATCATATCCCCCACACAGCCGCCCACACTATTTCATCAAATCCTCTGTAGTTGTAGCAGTAGTTGGAATATTCCAATAATATTATTCAAAAGGTCAAAGTGCCAAAGTGGTTATAATGCGTCACGTTAAATTTCGAAATTACCCGATTAGGGTATAAACTTCCTAAGATGACGGAATTGCCAGCTTATGACGCGAGATTTGTGTCAAATTCAGATAACATTTTGAACGGCAGCAGGACGTACAATAGTTTGATTTGTTTTTCTTTTCCTATTTTATATTTGCGCTCTCTTTATCACAATTTGAAGCCATCGCATGCCGAGTAATTTCACTGTCAAAAGCAGTAAGTTCTATTTGCATGGTAGTTAGGTACATTTTGACAGAAGTACTTATCAGACACGTGTCTGTCATAAGCAATTACTTGTGTAAGCATTCTCGTATATCTTCTTCGATGTCCATTAATTATTGTGGAAGGACGAATCATGAAAATATTTCTCAAACACAAATCACAGATAAATTTCCCTCTTCTTTAAATGTCACGCGGACTTATCAAACAGGCAAACATAGTCGTGAAATAGGAAATGACCTGTCAATCTTGTCCCTGACATCCTTCAAATGGGGAATATATGTACCACTCGAAACACGCAGACCATTAGCTAACAACTATTTCTCTCAACGTGACTCAACCCCCATCAAAATGTGGAAAGCACTCATCCATTCATACCTCCCTACTCGTACCTCGTCACATTACAAGCGGTACACACACATATAAATGGAAACCTGACATAACGCACAATGCAAACAGAGAGAAGAATTCTACAATTCCGGAACGGGAAGCAGAATCATTTTTGAATTATTCCCATTCGAAAATAAAGAAAATTCCACTTGAATGCGAATATTGTATCACTGTATCGCATCCAATCCAATTGTGTTTATGGACGAAGGGTAAAAGCATAAGCAACAGGAATCCATTTCAGTTATCCGCAGCATTATCCTTTCAAGTCAAACTCTCTCCTCAATACATAACGAAAGCGAGTGGAATAACTTTACGGAGTCCGCCATAACCAACCAACCTACATATCTCTGACAGACAGATATCAAAGAAGGAAATGAATCCTAGATTTTATCGAATGTATAGAGAGATTCATACAAAATGGAAGAATGGAAAAAAATGGGGCACATGCAATGATAGGTACTCACCTCATCCGGAAGCCACCTCTTCCGGCGGTTATGCGAAATCGATACATCATTTGAGTTATCGACTTTATTGCTATTGTCGCCGCGCAGGAAGATGTCCTCCAGTGTAGACTTGGCTTGCAATCGTTTTCGCCGCTTTAAGTCATCCAGTAGCATGCTCCGTCGCAATCGTTCGCTGGCACAGTGTTCCGATGCTGCACTTGAATGTGACGATGACGTTGATCCTTCTTCAGCGTTCGTTGCTGGCGATTGCAACGATGACGACAAGAACGACGAGGACGACGGCATGTTCACATCGCTTAACTTATATACAATCGAATGGACACCGGATGCTGATAGATCCTTTGAATATCTATGCGATGGCTCTACGTAAAATTGTTCGGAACTAGTTTCGATGGTGCCATCGAGGAGGTTATCACTAGTGAGTATGGCATGGACGTGAGAGTTTTCATCATCTGGAATTATAGAAGATAAAGAGGAAGTATTAGTTATGGTTACGTGGAGATGTTCGAAATATGTGTCTTTTATGATCATTTTCCGTTACGTGAGTGGAGTTTTTAAATGCAGACAATTATGAATTCTATGAGTTGTGTGAGTACTGAAGCATCCATGACATACAATTAAATATTTAATCTTCACTTTTTACACGAACGAACAACTGTGAGAGATTATAGAGGCTAAATAAATAACAGGCCTCGGTCTGATCATATTTTTGTAAAACCATAGAAAATTTGGTATGTCACATGGAACATTATTTTTACTTGCCTGTAAACCTATAAGGGCAAGTATTAGTTTCCTAGAAATTTTCGATCTCGAGATTTTGAATGTTGGTATTACTGTAATAGAGAAACTCAAAAAAGTGGGTCCCTCAATTCTGACTATGGCCGACGATGTACGCTGGGCGTACATTGTTCAAACTTTATATCTAGGATCTGTAGCGTCACAATTCGAAGCAAAATCGAAATTTTCATTTTAACCCCAAAATTAGCGCTACATTACAAATGTTCGATTTTTAAAAAACTTTACCTTCTTGAAAACGGCTCGAAGGATTGCCAAAAAGTACGTATAACGGTATTTTTCTTATTGATGGGTTTTTGAGAATTGGTTCATTCTCTAATATGGCTCGAACGATTTTGTTCAAAATCAATAATTGGACAAGGTGATGGCGTTTTTTTTTTTTGGAAAATTGTCAATATATTTTGAATGATTTGCAAATAAACAACATTTTATATTTTTTTCCTGAATATTTTCGATTTACAACATACGTGGATGATACTCGTATAAGTATCTAGAAAATTTCAACATTCAAAGTCTAATAGTCTAAAAGTATGACAGATACACGAAAAGTTCAGCTGTCAAGGTTTAACGGTTCAAAAGTATGACAAATACATACACAGATAAACAAGTTTTAAGTCCATAAGTGTTCCGTTTTACCATTTGGAACGAAAACTAAAAAAATAAAAAAAGAAGAAAAGTGCACGACTGCCTCGCAAGTCGTGCACTCAAGTTTGAAATTAACACACGTGACAATTTTTGTCTCTTAATAATGGTGACTGGACTATTATAAGTGCGCAATTCGTTTTGATATATATGATACTTTAATAAAAAAAAAATGATTTAATAAAATTCTGGCATTTTAGCCTCAACCCAGTCGAGCCCCCAATATCTCTCCCTATTCAACCTGTCGTCGTTTACTGAATCCCGCTCAGGTATGCTTACGCAATATCTCAAGTCAGCGTTTCCTTCTCCTGAGTCCATCGGCTCGTAGAGGATACGCTTATCTGTAGCCTTTCTAGCAAGATGGTAAATAATAGGAACGTTCAGTGAATCTGACAAATAACTATGTGCGTCCAGATACAAGAATGCTGCAGGGGGATGTAACCACTCACCATAGTACTTTGAGAATACCCAGGGTTGGGGTAAAATAAGCCTGACACAAGTTCGTTTTATGTAACGCTCGCTGACCGCGCAAAATGGTTCCTCACAAGATCTAGAATGACTTTGTCAATTCTGGATACGCCGGAAGCATCCAATAGTCTCTTATTAGAAACATAATGGCAAAAATCGGAATGTGCGCATCTAAACATACGCATGCAGGCTCGAAGACATTTTCTTTCAAATAGCCTTAGTTTTTCCATATAAGACGGGCTCGTCGATTTTGACGAACGAAAGCTTATGACCTTCACATCAGATCCAAGATAGTTGGAGTAGAAAAGGCGTTTGAGAGACATAAATGCCGCTCTTGGCTTTTACAACTGTATATTTATGTGCTCATTGTAGTTCAAAAACTTGTCCAGATGAACACCTAAATACTTTACAACAGTCTTTGACTCCATGTGAAAACCATTAGAATTCGTAATTTGTAGGTTTTTCCAGTTTCGTCTCAAATCTGAATTTCCGCATCTTACTGGGGGGCGGAACAGTACAGTTTCGCATTTCGCCTCGTTTATTTTAAGCTTCCATTTTGAGCAGAAAGTTTGCAGTTTATCAAAATTGTTCTGAAGCTCTGTCTGTATGTCTTGGATTTTCGAGCCACTTGCATACAATATAACATCCCTCAGCATTTCCGAATTGTAGATGTTGAAAAGGAGCGGTGCTGTAACTGTGCCCTGTGGCAGACCATTGATGACATTAAAAACTTTAGTCGTTGTGTATTGATTATCTGTTACAACAAATTTCTTTTTATGCACCATAGATGCAATTATCTTTATAAGATGATGTGGGAATTCATATCGTAGAAGTTTCTGTAAAAGCCCGTCGATCCAAACCTTGTCGAAGGCTTTTTCCAATTGACGTTTGAAATCAATTTCGTAACAGCATTTCTCTTGAACCCAAATTGGTTCCGCGGTATAATCTCATTTCTTTCCGACGCGAACAAAATGGACTTACTAATAATTACTCCAAAGATCTTCCCGATATTAGGCAGGAGGCTTATTGGCCTATAGTTGGAAGGATCAGAAAGATCCTTCTACTGGAAAAACCTTCGATATTTTCCAATAACTCGGGAAGTAGCAGTTGTTTAACAAATTATTAAATATTACGCAATATTGCCGTATAATTTCGTCCGGTATCACTATAATGTCAGCAATTTTATCTAAACCACTTGACTTTTTGTTATTTAGTTTCCTAAATATGGATGTCAGTTTGTCTAGTGTTGTAAAGTAATTTCTAGCATCTAGCGAAATCCTCCATGTTGAACTTAATTTTTTGGTCAGTACGAGTATTATAGGCTCTCAAAAGTCTGATGTTAAGGGCTTAACGACGTCTTGCTTCAACAACTTGTCGATCCTTACCTTCGGGATGGTTAGTTTCTCCAAGGGCTGCACAAAAACATAAATTAGTTACGTTGTGTTCAATTCTATTGAGCATTCCTCTCAACCGAACTTGCCTAGTTCATCTGTTTTTTTTTTTTTTTTCGCAAAAACTAAATAATTTTGTAAATCATTAGTGAGCGCGCCTTACACCGGCAAGACGCCATTTTATAACACTTTTTGACGCGTAACGTTTCAGAAACATAAATGACACATTAATCAGTGTCAATCAGATTTTTTTTCAAAAAAAAAAAAAAAATACTAACGCCGCAAAAATCACAATACGCCTCTGTCACATCATCAAAGCTTGTGACATAAAAGCATTTGACTCTTTCAAAACATGAATGTGTCGCTCAGGACTTAACCAATGCTTGTACAGGCATGACATGTGAATATGCTATGCCAACTTTCTACTTAAGTCCTGGCAATAGCCTTAAAATAAAATGAATGAAAATCATGCATGAATTTTTATAACGCCATCTTCAAAGAAAGCCCTCCTTTTTGCTGTTAAAATTATTTTATACCTAATTAAAATGTCAAAGTGTCTACAGAGCGTATGGCATTGTGACAATCTACTCATACCCAGTCTTTCAATGACTTCCTGATTTATTTACGAAACATCAAATACATTTTCTAACACTCCATAACCGTTTATTAAATAACAATAATTTTGATTACCGCTTCTCCCTGTAGACATTAAGCATTTTTCTTTGAATTAATCACTTCCTCATCCTCACGTATCTTGTGTTCTTAATTAGTCAACTCGCAGTACTTGAATCCTTTTGCACGTGTGACTTCCCATTCGCGTGCGTGTATGTATATGTTTTCATTTTTAATGACTTGAAATTCCATCACATGTACTCGCTGGGTGTATGATTGGCTTAATGGTAAAATTCCAACGACTAGAAAGGATCCTTGTTCCATTTTATTTTCATTTTTAACAAAACAATTGTGAGTGTGTACAACCATCCCATACTCGTATATCCTTCGATAAAATGCGAAAACATAAATCCATTTCAAAGTTTACTTCCTCAGCGTGTGTGTCGGTTTTATACGGGGCGGCAGGCGGTCTTTGACTGCCACCTAAGGAGAGAATAAGAACTGACACAAAGTTTTGCGATAATTGTGGGTTCACATGTCTCGAAGGTATTTTTTCAACTCGTTGTCCTGTTCCTTTGGCATTTCTTAACTATTATTTATGTATTATAATTGGTTTCATTTATCTTGGAAATTATATAATAAAATTTCCACAAAAAAAAATTAAATGATTCTAGATTTTTGTTATTTGCTAGGAAAGGTAACGATACATGCACGTGTGTCTAAGTATATAAAATTCTATTGAATGATATTGATATTACCGGATATTTAAAAATCTTCTTTCGTTTCTTTCTTTTGACGTTGTTGGGTTTAATTTTTGTTTCCAAGGATCATGAAAAATAGAAAAAAATTATATGTCTGCCACACATCCGTATTTCTGAAGTCGAATTGAATTTTTGTGCGGAGCTCATATCGATGATAAGTCCTTTTTTATATGCATTCATCATTACTTGGAGAATTGCGTTTCGTTTTTACGCCAATGAAGGAAAAAAGGAAATAAAAGAGGGAAATACCTACATTGTTGGGGGTTAAAGCTTTTACCCAGATATAACTTCTTTTTTTTTTGTGATAAGTCGGTTTTTATTTACAGGATATTAATTTTTTGAAAAATGTTCAAAGGAAGACTTTATTTACTGCTGCCCATTGGAGAGTTGTTGGTGGGAAATTTAAAACGGTCGAGTGCTTTCAATCTTTAAGAGTTCTTTGATTATTTTTATTTTTACTTCCCACTTATTCCCGTACGGAAGGCAGGGTAAATTGATTAATCTCAACTTTTTTATTATCCAATTGGAAGTCGTGAAATATGTATGGATGATTCAATTGGAGGTTACAATTTAAATTAGCAATAAAACACTGTGGTTTTTGATAATCTGCTAATATTTTTATTTCACTATAAAGTTGAGACATTGACATTAAGCATGAAAAATTATACCGGGTAAATGGGTGCCACGGCTGACCTTGCAGATTTCTGCCCTTTTGATGAGATTGTCCATTACTTTTCGGCAGACATCCAGAGCTAGTTCATAAATAACGCGTCGAATCTGGTCCTTTAGTTCTAGAATCGTTTATGGGTCAATGGTATATACCTTCTGCGATGAGAGATGATGCGGTCGTGAAACTTTGTGTGCAAAAACTATGTTGTTTCTCGCGCGTTGTGTGGCAGGTGGCATCGTCTTGTTGAAACCACATGTCTTCCACATTAATATAGTGTAATTGGTGTTAAAAATAATTTGTTATTACGCCATTATTGACTGTTAGAGGAGGCGGCACGAGTATTTTCGAAAAAGTACGGTCTCTTCACGCAGCCACAAAACAGTGTTTTTTTGTGGATGAATTGGGTGTTCGTGAATAACCCGTAGATTTCCATGACCTCAAATGCTACAATTTTGTATGTTTAGCCATTCAGTTGAAAGTAAGCTTCATCGTTGAAGATGATTTCTCGTCCAAAACACCGCCATCAACTTTGTGGTTCTCTATAACACAATTAATAAAGTCAAGACGCTGTTCATGGTCTGCTGGCTTCAATTCCAGAGTCATTTGGATCTTATAGGCATGCAGATGCAGATCTTTTATTGAAATACGCTGCGTGGAGCTGTAGGAAAAGTTTTAGTGGTGGGAACGATGGCTAAAGGATTGTTACGAATACTGTCATGAACACTGTCACTCAATGCGGCGATATTTTCACATGACTGGTCACTACGAGGACGCACTAGTCTTTGCAATTCAGTTCGATCGAATTTTTTTATTAATTTCTTAACCGCTAATCCTGATAATCTGGTCTGCGAGCTGTAAAGAGTCTACCTGACCCATTCCTCTCTGCCGATACCTTACACTCTTGGTAGCTGTCCTCGTCTCCTCGAAGCTGTGGATCGAAGACCCTATTAGATGGAGCGTTGGCATTCATTGATTCTACAAATGAATTTACTCGTGAATCTTTGGTCATCCTTGTACTCAAATATCCAGCGAAGGATTTTCTCTTGGCAGATCAGCACTCGGAACTATGTAACAGAAATGGCAGAGTATTATTTGTTTTATCCAACTTAGCCCTGACATATAAAGTTCTAGTCAGGCCTACATTCGTAGTGAATATTTCATTATATTTGAAGCACACGTCTGCGAGGACCTTCAAGATTGCATGAGAATTTACGAAGAAAGAGATAGTGGGCAAATAACCCTTAATGGGCCAAACGCAGCGATCGCAATCCCCGAACTGAGCTACTGACATCGGTTTACACGGCTCCTTGTTCTAGGGGTCTTATCTAAGGATCTGTCCTTCCTGGTTGGGAGTTATGCGCTGGGGAAACTGTTGTACCATTTAGAAAAAAAAAAAAAAAAAAAAACAGTCATGAGTTAACTACGCCAAGGATAAGAATGAATATACTGTTGACGAACCCAGCAAGCAAAATAAAGGCAATGACATATGGATCTGCATGTGATATGGCAAAAAGTATAGGAAAAATAGTGTCATCTACTGATTGATAAGGAACAAAAGCAGCGTGTATTTTTATGCGAATTTGTCGTCAGAGACAGAAGTCTCTAGATTCAGGCGTGTTAGAGAATGCCAGATGACAATTTGCATTAATGTTGAGTTCAGAAACATCAGCTTACAGCATACACGACAGCACCTCCATAAACAGATTCAGGCTAATCGATTTTGTGGCAGGGCAAAACATTCCGATTCCCACACCGCAATGTGCATACATATGGGAATCTGGGGCTTTCCTGATCAACATACTGTCAACCAGATAGAACACACTGCGATTGACGCACGCCTATAGTATATATATATATATATTTGATGTTCGCACTTTCTGAGCTGCCAACATTGACACGAACTACTAGCTACCTAATTGATGCCAAAGTGATTACGTATGCAGATATCCTGAACAATACAAAATCAAAGAACAACTATGAACAAACTTAAAATGCAACATCTACAATAGCGAGAGACTTTGCTGATTGACTTTCACTTAACCTCTCACGAAATCCATTGCCACTGAAATCAATCGCATATGATCAGCTTCAATGATGTTAAGACGTAGTGATGTCATAGCATAATGATGTCGATAGCGTAATGATCTCATGATATAAAAATATTATGATATAATATATACCTACGTAATGATAACAAGACACATGTCAAGTCATAATGACGTTAAAATATAATGATGTCAATACATAATTATGTCATGAAATAAATAATGATGTCAAGACATTATAATGTCAAGATATTGAGAGATAATGATTCTTTAAGACAATAACACTGCATCTCCACGGGACATGTATATGTCAGACTTTATGTCAGTGTCCAAGCCTAGAAATTTGTTGATTTCGACGACAACATAAGAACTTGTACTGTTTGTATGAATTTAAATATATTTTTGTATACGCTTGTGGAAATCGCCTGTTTGCCATATTTCGCATTCCAAAATTTACAGAAAATGGCAAAACGTAGATGCTAAACCATAAATCTCAAAATTTTGTTAAGGGTTATGCCTGCAGAAAAGGCAAGACAAAAATGCAGACATGGGTATCTAAGGAAAAATTGGAGTCTCAATGAAATATTTTGAATGCATGACATATTTCTTGACATTAATTATGTCTTGTGGAGATGAACAACATAAATTATGAAGACATAATGATATCATCACATGATGACTTCTTCTTTCTTCTTTTCCTTACGGTGAAGTTATGATCCGGAGTAGAAGGGTCACAACCCTCCCACTTTACTGCATCCCTACTGGTCCGCCTATAGAGTTTGCCAGTTTGACCTCAGGAAGCACCGGAGGACTTCCCGGTTTCGGATCACTTCGTCACTGAGGTCAATCAAATGCTGGTGTTTTTGCATTTGTGTGATCCAGTTTGTTTTTTGGTCTGCCTTTTTGCGTGATTGTGTAGGAACGTTGATTGATCAATAAGACAATCCTTTTTGACGAGGTTCGAAGGATCTCTCATTTGAACATGACAATACCAACTGAGCCGGTCGTGCGCTATCTTGCTTGTTAGGGGTTCCTTTACATGAAAGCTTCCTCGCATCTTTGTTACTACCGCTGTCATCTCAGCTGCCGTTAATTTGCCCTCATACTTTTTGTAAATTGTCCAGCATTGTGAACCGTATGTGAGCGCCGGACGTACAACTTCCTTTCAGCTTAGGGGACATTTTTCGGTTACAGAAGATTGCAGAGTTTTCCCGCAACTTCATCCACCATACGCTTACGTGATAGTTGCTTCGCTATTGATCATAGATCCCAGATATTTGAACTTTTCGCATTTGGGAAGCACTTTTCCATTCAAGTAAATGACCGGTGTGGATCAGAGAATGGGCAGCATAGATACTCAGATAGCCGTATTATTTTCCGTAGTCGGCCATCTAATACTTGATCAATAATCTTCATGGTGTGTGACATCAGCTTGATAGAACGGTAGTTATCGCAGTTTCGCGTATCGCCCTTTCCTTTGTGTAAAGGAAGAAGATAACTTTCTCTCCACTAATTAGGCATTGGACCACCACTCATAAGTTTGGAGATAAGAATCATGAGCCATCTGGACCTGACGTCTCACATTTTTTTTTCCAGAACTCGTCTGGCCCAACCGCTTTTCTTTTTTTCGAGTATTTGACTGCATTCCTAACTTCTTCGATAGTAATGTCGGATACTTCGTCATGGTTAGGAGCGGCTCTTGGAAAGTATACCCGGGGAAACTGTTAGTTCAGAAAGAAGTCTTTCACAATACTGTCGCCATCTGTGGAGAATTTTGTCGCCTTCCACAGGAAGTTGACCTTGAGCATTGTTAATGAACTTAGGAGAACGAATCTCCTGAGCATTTCTCCTTCTCTGGGCGGCTATTTTGAAGATAGTTGTTCCCTTGTGCAAGATGTTTTGTCGAAGCTCCTGGATAGCCTGGTTCCTATCAGACGCCGAAGACGATTTTTCCTATAACTCCCGATAGAGGCTTTGCATACTTTTTGCTTGAAAATGGGCGCACTTCTTCTTCGCGAGACCTTTGCAACATCTATATATCATTTCAAGGCGAGCTTTTTCATATCTATTAGTAGAAGTGCACTTAATGATGACAAGACATTAGATGTCAAGACATTAAGAGATAATGAAATTAAGACTCAATAATGTTAAGTCATAATAATGTCGAGAAAAAATTATTAAAATAAGTCTAAAAATTATTTAAGAAGAAGCTTTTGAAACCTTACGTAGGTTAGATTTAGGGTGTCAATATTTCATGAATCCATTCAAATTACGATTCACTTCATAAGAACTCAGAACTATGAGACTGATAACATAATGAAACTTCTATTATAATATGAGGATAAATCTGTATCTTAGAGGTAAAGCATCATTTCACCAAAATATTTACCGCCACATATCAGTAAGTTAGAGGATCCATATCCCTTATATCTAGTTCCTACAATAGAGCCATTATAAAAAAGTCATCCTGGGAGTTTTTACAGATGTAAACAAGTCTTTGACTTTTCAAAACTGGAAAATACTATCCTTTTCCCCTAAGGCACAGAAATACATACAAAAGATCTCTAAATGTATTTAACTTAAAAAAAAAGCATTTCTTTCACATTTTTCAATGCAAAACATCAGTAGTCAATTAAAACTTTACTGCGTTCATTCCTTTTGGACTACAAAAAGCCATTATAATAAAAAAAAAAAAAAACACTCGAAAGACTCTTTTATTGCTATGAAAATTTGCTGATGAGCCCCACTATCTTTTAATTGATAATAAAAGTCCAGCACATGGCACATTAAAAATAACTTCTATGTTGTGCCTTAATCCCTTGGCGAACGCAATGCAGATCCATTTTTGATGAGAACATGTAATTAGTTTTTATTTCTTCATTTTGCCCCTCAGCTTTGTCCTTGCACATGGACTGGACAGTTTGTTTTCGATTTCCCAACACGAACGTTGTGCTGTCTATTTTGCTCGAATGTCCTTGCTCTAGTTTTTTTCAGCAGGTTTTTTTTTTTTTTATTATTATGGCACATGTACTATCGTGCGGAAAATTAATCAATTTCACGGCATTAAGGATTATTTAAAATAAAATCAAATGCACCCTCCTAAAAACAATCGGTTAGTCGTTCTCTGCCTCCCATGAAATATGTCGTTGCGGAAATAATCCCAAAGAAAAATATTAACGTGTACGCGAAATTGCGAAGCTACCAAAAGGAATGAACAAAAACAAAAAGAAAAAGTACTTCTTGCGAGAAATCCTTTGTCAACTTTTTCCATTAAGGAATCAACCGGGGGGAAAAAAATAAAAATTCCTCGCGTTAAAATTCTCCCCGTCAAAAGCAATTTTCCCAGGGAAAAAAATTAAATTTCCCCAAGAAGGAAGAAAACAAAATGAAGAACTATTCAATCCGGGAATATTTTTGACAACCTAAAGCGGCACCTAATCCTGATACCACTCCTCGCTCGCCAGTGAACATCATTGCATTCGCATTCAATTAAATTTCATCCGAATTGGTTTGCCGTAGTGGGAGAGTAACGTGAAATAGACTAAAAAATAGCAAATCTGCATAATTGCGCTTTAATGCCAGTTCAAACAGTACACCAACATTGTTGTACTTACTGCACACTTAAGGCGGAATACACTTAGTTTTGCAAGTGTCGTCTCTCTGGTACCCTGGGCCCCTCTATCCCATTAGGGCGTGCTCTCTTATTTGGCACCATTTTCCATAAGGACAATAGAGTTTCAATTAAATTGTCGTCAAGGGGGCGTCGGAAGCGACCTCCGATAATTTAAATGCAAATTTATTCATGTTTTCTTGTTTAAAAATCAGTTGAGCCAACTCCAGAACACTCCCGTCTAGAGCATTTCACTCGCAGATAATCCCCGAAAGTGGTTGTGGTGGCAGATGAATGGTGGACCGGTTTCCGGCTTCGTTTTTCCATTTTGTACCGCATTCATTATTCATTAAGCAGATATTATTGAATAGTTGCGCCAGTGGAACAAAACAATAAGCCACTGCGAACCCAGAGAGAAAACTTTGCCTACGCTGTACTGTGATTCTTTTCATTAGACTTTGCAACCCCGCCATCCCGCCTTCGATGGTCATTTAAGATTAATTTGTAAATTTAAAAGTTTTTTTTTTTTTTTTTCGATGGCAGAATTCAATAAGGAGTTTGTTTCGGTCTCGGAAATTTATTTTCCATTCATGCGGTACATGCTCCAGAAAAGTAAAAAAAAAGGGGATAAAGTTGCCATCCCCTTATCAAGGGAAGACCGCTCTTTGTGTGGTATTTTTATTTTTTACTTTTCCTTTTTTTTTTTTTTTGGAAAAGTTTCAAGTGCTTCCGATTTGCTAGCTCATGTTCAACGTTTACACTGAATGTTTATAAATTCAATGAATGTTAATTGTAGATGCCAGGACGAGGTACGAGCACTTGCTTGATGTCAGAAAAGAATTCAAGGAGCGTAGAAGTAAAGAAATCTCGCAAAATACCGAAAGCGTACGGGAAGGTTTGGAATAGCTTAAAAGCCAGATATGAGGGTATGAAGTTGATAAGGTACCCAGCCATTGTTAGGGTTAGCTGCTATATATTGCATTGCTTAGATAAACTTATAAAATGGATGTAGAATCGCAGAATATTCCAACAGTTTAGAAGTGGCTTGTAATTTTTTCATGGAAATTAATAGTACAATTGCTTTACTCTGGGGATATGAATATTTTATGTTTACATTTTAGAATTTATTTTTTTTTTTTTTATTAAAAAGAGAAGAAAAGACAAGAGAAAGTAAAATTGCATAAGAAGAGATTGTATCCTTCCACATAAACTCGCTGATCGATTCTAAGTTAACCACAGAAGTATAAATGACATGTTAACGTCTATAAACTTATGCGGAATATGCATTTCAACTTGTTTTGTAAGAGTGGTGCACCAAAAGCTCGCACCTTCTTCACCACGGTGGTGTTTCACTTACCCAATTATTCCGTTGACTTCCTTGGGCTGTGGTTTAGGTGGAGGCTTCTGGATTCTTGTAAAATATTAGGTGCGCAACTAAGTTCTCAATAGATGGCTCCAACACTAAGTGCTGGTCGATTTTGACATATCCAAAACGTCATGAACCGAGCTTAGACATATGGTAAACAAACTGTTTTGATACATTAGTGATTTTGTTTTAGCGTCGTATACTTTTGGTTGTTTGAAAATGTCTGATTTTGTGCCTAATGTGTCTTCACAAGTTATAGCGATTTAATTCATTTACAACGCAATAATACAATTCAATACAAAATTTGGGTTTAGCAATTAACTCGAATAAATAAAGTGGTCGGAGCAGGAAAAAACCACGTTGTTTCGGCGAATGATCGAGAAGGAGTGTTGTCGGACAAAAGCAACCTCAAAAAAATGACAGCCACCATCCAGGCGGAAACTCTGCGGACAACGACATCTATGTGCTTAACCACAATGCTGGCTCCACGGCTCTTCAAACTTCTTCGCCGATGGCTCTCAAACACAACAGTGCCAAACAATCGTCATTTGCGGGAAGTGTTGATTTTCTTCTTTTATTCGAAGTAAACGGCGGCTGAAGCGCATCGAGAGCTCCAAAACGTTTACGAATATGCTGCTGTAAGTGAAACAACGTGCCGTGATTGGTTCCGTCGCTTCAAAGACGGTGATTTCGATGTTGACGACCGTCCGCGTGAAGGAAGGCCCAAATCCTTTGAAGACGCTGAATTGGAGGCATTGCTCGATGAAGATCCATGCCAAATGCAAGAACAGCTTGCTTCAGCATTAGGAGCTACCCGTCAAGTTATTTCCAAATAGATATTTCCAATAGATGTACCAGAGTCAGATCCAGATAGACTCTAAAATAAATAAACACATATTTTGGGACTGAGCTAACACTCCATAATTGGCCTATCGGCGCTTGTACGTGTTATATTTCCGGACAAATAGAAAGGACCTGCAGTTCATTGCCATATTCGAACGGTTTTTCGTGACGGTTTTACTCCCATTACTCCCGTCACGCTAGCGATAGTTGAACCCTTGAACAATCTTGTGGGTGTTTAATTTTTTTATTTTTTTCGGGTCCACTAACTATGTCACTACGGTACTGTGGAGTTCGGAGTTTGGAGTTTGGAGACCCTACGATATTATAATAATGGACGCGACATTTTGAGACCTATACCCAAAACGAAGTTAAGATTTCAATCCGAGAGATGGACCCGATCAACGAAGGCTGCGAGACGAAGCAATAAACCCTAGAGGTTCATTGTTTGCTTCTTCTAAAGAAATTGTTCAAATCTCAAACCCATAAAGCCTCTCGGGCATGAAAGTGCTTCATGTGCAGAGGATTGCATTACATTAAATACATACATTTCCTTTTTATTTACTTTTACTCTAGCCTCCAAAACTTTCTTGTTTATGAACATTTCAAAAATTGTACTCTTCTGTTAGTGAAACTAAACTCTGTTCCAAATATCAACCTTTCATGTCTACCGGTTCAAAAGCTATAAGGGTGTGACAGAGGGGCGGACAGGTGGCCGAACAGACAGATGGATGAGCAGACAACTGACTCTCAGTATAAGAATTTCGTCCTTAATTTTCTTGGAATCTTGAAGATGAAAACTTATTTAGAGGACAGTTACTAGTTCGCTATGTTCCCCTCTTTTCTCTATTTTATCTAATCGATATATCCTTCGCTAGAGATTGTGAATTCGTTTTATAATTTCGCTCAAGGATGTTAAATTACAGTTATGTTCTCCTTGGGTAGAGACTGAAAACCTACATTTTATTACTTTCAAAATGGTGCCTAGACTGTGTCTGAAATGGTCTATTAAAAAAATTCTAAATTTTAATTCTGTCGAATTTGACACAGATTTACTTAGAAAAATCTATCAGCCTGACTCAGACTGATTGTGATGATTTTTAAATGGATTTATTTGCAAACTAAATTTGATCGAAATCCGTTTAGTGGTTTTTAAGTTGGACATGCGACCTAATATTTTTCAGACTTTTCTAAGCTTCACGCCTCATATCTTACCATAACTTCTATTGAGATAGAACCATTGTATAGTAAAGGGCGTCCAGATAGCAATGATAGTTTTTACAATTGTTATGTTTCAGCAGCTGTCAAAGTTACTAATGACACCCTGCTGTCAAAATATTTAGTAATGCCATTTCATCATCTATCGTTTGACGCTTCCCGAACGTTTGAAAATTATTGAAAAATATTATCGAAATTTCGGCTCAGTTGTAAATACGCAACGTGAATTTCGTCGTGAGATCAGTCTTCATCATGGCTTCAGTCCATGGGCAATTCGTCGCATCGTGGAAAAGTTTGAGCGTGAGTACACTCTTTTCAATCTTAAGCCACCAACCAGACAGAGATTGGTGCGAAGTGAAGAAAACATAGCCGCCGAAGCGGCCAGTATCGCAGAAGAGCCAGAAATGTCGATTCGGCGCCGATCAGCTGAATTGGGCATCGCCAGAGAGTTAACCAGACTTATTTTGCGGATTTGAGCCTACATCTATATAAGATTGTGCTGACGAAAGAATTGAAGCCCGACGACCATAGACAACGCCGTGAGTTCGCTAATTAGGCGCTGGAAAAGTTGGCTGGAGATCCGAATTTTGGCCAAAAAATCTTCTTCTCAGATGAGGCCCATTTTTGGAGCGACTACAATTCACAAGTGTTCGACCAAGCATCAACAAAGATAGACTGTTTGGTGCAGTTTATGGAACGGCGGCATCATCGAACCTTATTTCTTTCGAAATGAGAAAGGAGACACCGTTTCCGTCAATGTTAACCAACTTTCTGTGGCCAGAGCTCGACAACATCGATATCCGAGCTGTATTTCCAGCAAGATGCCGCTACATGCCATACAAGCGACGCAACGCTCGAAGTGGTGAAAGAGAAAAATTTGGGGACTGGGTCATCTCACGACGAGCGTTTATCAATTTGCCGCCGCGATCATGCGACTTGACATCCCTCGATTATTTTCTCTGAGTCTACGACCAGTCTTTAGTCTACGCTAACAAGCCAACCACTTTGGACGAGTTCGACACGCTATTGTCGGAATAAAGCCTCACATATTGGACCGAGTCATCAAAAATTGGACCGGTCGCTTGAAGCACTGCCAGCGAAGCCGAGGAGGCCATTTAAATGATGTGCTATTCTATACATAATGGCATGAATGTAGCTTCAAAATAAAGCCAGAGCCAATTTAATATCTCACACCGTTGTTGTTTTATTTAAATTTCTTTTCCTATCGCTCTTATCTGGTCACAAGTAAAAAGTAATAAAAATCCTGAAATTTTGTACATCACATGGCAATCCTATGTTTGTTCTGGTTTGACATTCGTGTTTAATTCGCGTGCTTTGGTATCTTTAATTTTGTGCAATGCGATAACATTTAGTTATTATTTTAACAAAATAAATGGAGGACACGACTGGGTCGCATGTGAGCGAGAGCAATAATGTTCCTGAAGAACAAGTACACGAAGATATGTAGCACTGCAGATTCCTCGAAAGGCATTTCTTCCCTGATATTAGAAAATTTATTTGTTAAAAAGACGAACGAAATTTTAAAGATTTATTAATGTTTTAGTTTGAATAATCCCAAAGGCAATGGCAGACAAAATTAATAACCTGAAGAACTTGTGAAAACTCGGATATGGGAAAACATACATGTACGGATACCTACTTATCAAACACACGTCCGTTTTGATGTGAAATTTTCTCTCAGCTTTATTAGGATTTATGTACAGGTACATCCAAGGTTCATTATACCCCGAAAAATATCATATTTAATGAAGTAACATACCTCGGTAGATAAAAAAAAAAAAAAAAATAAATACTCGTAAATAAATAAAGCTGTCTTTAGCAGAAATTCCCTTTAATAAACCACATTTATCGGATTAAGAATTCCACATGCAAATACAACATACTTATATCGCTCCGCTATTTTATTAATAGCAGGTAATTCCCACAAAATCTATCTACGGATCTGTAATTTGCAGCATGCAAATAGCAAAGGCTCTCCCCCAGCGCCACTCCTTAATCCTTCGTCAACGGTTATTTCGAATTTATTCAATCTTCACCTCCCACTTCTACTACCACCGCCGCCGGCGGCTGGGTAAGATATTTTCATTCAGCTACCAAGCGATAGAACCAAAAGGATAATTGCGCAAAAAATTTGTTGGTTCCTTGTGTATTTGTGTGCCCTTATTATACATTTATACAATTTGTTCCTCCTTTCGTCCACAGCTAACTCTGTGTTTATTCACGTTGGGAATGTGCGTTTCACGTTTATTTATTTTTCTCCTCATCACGATGAAGAGGAAATAAATAAGGACTTCCATCAACTCATGCCCGGGCATCAAACAAACATACCCAACATCCTCCGCCTCATCCACCGATTGGGATGTTTGATGGGAAAATATTTCATTTTCTCATTTCCTCATGTAACTTTCAGGATAGTTGTATTATAGACAGAACTGAGGGATGAAGATGGAAGCAACCGAAAAGAAATCCTTGTGTAGGCAGCTAGCACTCATAGTAGCCATGCAATGCTGTTACTTTGCTTTGCAATTGCTCTTCAATGCTTTATACTATGCACACACAAGTCACCCATAGCCGTCTGGTGCTTCCATGTAAAATATCCTTCAAAAGTAAATTATAGCTGAAAATTTTCCTTTTGAAGAGGATCCCCGAATCCTACCATATCGTCCAACAAGACCTAAAACACCATCAGGTATGTAGGTAGGATACCACCCGCGTTTAGTCGTCGCTCATTTGTGGAATGTAGGCAGGATACTAAAAAGAAATTCTCATATCCTTTTTTTTTTTAAATGTTGCAACCATCACCACTATCCGGGAAGCATAAGCATGTCAGGATATCTATGCATATACAAATCAAAATAAATTTCCTCATGAATTCATTATGCATCGTTACCCAGGATAGGAGATCCTTTTTTTTTTTTTTCGTTCGACCCTTTTTATACTATGTTGGTCGGTCCGTCGGTCGGTTGATGGGACAAATACGTTTGGGTACTGTTGTGTGTAGATTCGAATTTAATAATAATTTACCGGCTGAGTCCTTGCCGTTCGTCGTCGTTGTGTCAGGAATAATAGAGTTTTCTGTGCTGATGATAATGATGTTGATGTTCGTTCGTTCCGTCTCGTAGCTGAGAACGTTTTGTGCACAATGTGTATTGGTATCCGCGTTGAAACCAAATTCTCTCCATGGGCGGAGGGAAGTATAAATTATGTTTGTTGTTTGGAATATGAATGGGATTATGTTTTGTTTTGTTATTTTGTTGGGTAAGGTTGGGGTTACGACTGGCGGTTGCCATGGAATAAGGTGAAAAAGGCTGCCCATTTGTGAAGGTAAGGCAGGGGGAAGCGGAAAAGATATTCAGGACACGAGTCTTTGTTCAATCAAATATTAATAAATTTCTGACTATTTATACCAGTCGGTGGAATTCAAATAAAATACATGGAATGCTGTTAAATTGTTCCCATTAAAATTGTTGTTTATTTGATAGGGAAGTTTAAACAAGCGGCATTTGAGGAATTTGTGAGTTATGTTTACTTTAATGGAGAAGAACATTACTCTCCAACATGAAGGCGGTTATGTATGAAATTCATGTTGGGGTAACTTTGATGGTTTGCTGTAACATACCAATGGCTTGATAAGTGTTCAAGTTCAAAGTCTGGGCAAAAAAGAATTCCTCCACCTGTGCACGCCAATGACAATTAAGTCAACCTCTTCTGGGATGAATCCGAAAAATCGTAGTGATAGTGTTCAGACGCTGCACATTACCTAGCCAACTTAAGCCGTGAAGCCGTATTCTCTTTTATCAGGTCAAATATCGCTCTATAGCTCTATATGTAGCCAATGGAGACAGGACCATATGAAGAACTCTTCTTTCGAAGACTGCTTTCAACTGACTTTGGTAAAGTCCACGCTTTTAAACCATACAACAGGATTGGGATGATGAGAGTTTTATTATATAAAGCATCTCTGAAGTTCCCTCTCGATGGGGCTAGTTAGTCAATTGCATTTGAAGTCAAAAGAAACAGCCTTCGTTTTAATTAATTTAATCATTTCCAGGGTCGGGCGTATTGTGAAGATTTGGTCAATTGTTGATTTTTCCAACCCTAAAACTGCACTGATTGGGGCCTACAAAATCACCTAGAAATGGCGCTTGTGACAAAAACTAGCGCTTATAACAAAAACTAGCCACCTACGCCTTAAGGCCAGTGTTTTCCAAGGTGGGGGAGGACATTGTCACTCATCACGGTATGAGATATCTCGAAAGAAAATATGTCCTTAATCACCGACAGTATGAATTCGTCATCAACAAGGTGACTGTGAAGTTGTTGTCCTTGATATTTCCAAAGGTTTCGATGGAGCGTAGGATAGTGCCTCGTAAACATGCTTGAAATTTTGGTGTTGGTAGCTAGTTAAATGCCTAATTATATCAGGTTCAGTCTTCTCTCCAACCATGTTTTTTTATATTTATCAATGACCTTCTCTCTCTCTCACTCGCAATTTGTTCTATTCCGCCGCGAAAGCCAGCACTCTTGACTTTGCCAATTCTATAAAAATTCCATGACAAAGGCCTCGAGCAGGACGAGGACTTCATGATACAATGAAAGCACTTGGTAAAAATAAGAAAAGGGCTAGATTTGTGTTGCCTGGGCTAAAGGGCTAGAAATGAGATGTCTACCAAACTCAGGTCTATCACCCATTGAGGTGCGAAAAACCGAGTTGAGTTCAAGGGGTTAAAAACACAGTACTGTTTCCTATTTCTGAGATGGGGTACTAACGTGCTCAAATTCAGAATGGGTGAAGTTGATGTTGAAATCAGCAGATTACATATTCTGTTAAGGCTGGTCCTAGACGCATGGCGAAAGCTCTAACCGTATGCTGAAGCATACTTGTAGTTGCATCGAATGTACACCTAAGTATATATCTAAAGCCTCTTTAACCACTTAACGTTAATGTGGAGGAATTACTTGACCTTCTCAGTATTTCTACAACCCTATGATTTATAAATAAACAAAATTAGCGCACTTTCTTTCCTTTCACTCTATCAATGGGTCTTGTAATTTAAAAAACACCATACTCTGAGGTACCGATGAAAATCTACACTCCTGATATTTTAGTCGTCAAGCATTCTGTCATCTGATCATTCTTTGCAGATGACATGGTACTTTCTACCAAATTACCTCTCGATACTTCAAATAGTTCAGACGTTAAACCACCTGAAAGATCATCCTCATTTGATTTAAGCTAGCCATGTATACCTGCATTGATTTCAGAGCGGTAGGGTGGTTGGGAAAATTATGGGAGATGATCTAATTTTTAACAGTTCGGACTTCAGCAGAACCTGTTCCTCAGCTTTGTCCTTACAGCTAAACCCCCTTGTAAAAGCTTCGTTCCTGCTGAAACATCTTTCAATCTTCTCGATATTTTGTTGCTGATGTTCCTCACTCTTAGTTTTGATCATGTTCTTTTCATCCTTCGTTTTCTGCTCGTAGAGAGACTTCAGTCTTTTTGAGCGACGCTCTGTATATAAGCTTTTTTCCGAATTTGTGTGCGAACAGTTGGCATCATATCAGGGCTTTTGATCAGGTGATCGAGTGTAGTTGTGGTACTGCTAATGGCTTGCCGACAGTAGTGTCACTGTACTTCCACGCTTGTTGTTTGCATCGCTGGACTTTTGGAGTATCCGCGTGGCAAATACTCTGCCAGAGAGTATTCCGATTGCAGCCCTTCAACATCAAAATTTCTCATCATTATAATCCTGGATATTAGCAGACGTAACCTCACAATAACTAGGTTATAGTCCGATTTGATGTTAGCACTTGGGAACGTTCGCACCTCTAATACACTAGAGAAGTATCTTTTTTCGATCGTACACGATATATTTTTCGACGCTCCTGCCCAAAATGTCTTCCTTCCCTATTTGTGCATTGAAATTGCCAAACAAAATTTTAACATTGAAGGCTTAGTTGTCTTCGTCTTTCGAGGGGTGAGCGTCAATGACTCTGATGTTTTGTAGTTTGCCCTTCATGCGTGTTGTTATCAATCGATAAGATACATGGCTCAATACTTGTTCCTCAAGTTTATGTCTAACAGTGAACTTGCTACATACGATATCTTCATAGATGCAATCCTGCCCTTCAGTTCACCCTTAAGCCAAACTTCGGCCGTACTGTCAAATATAGGGATTCGTTTATAAGCCGAAAGACACGAGTGTGGAATGATCTTCCAGGCTCTGTATTTCCCCATCAAACATTTAAATCCAACTTGCACAGGCTTCTCCTCTGTTCCTTTTCCCATTTTCCTAAACGCACGTGTCCTGAAGGGTATTCTTATTCCCTTTGGCGCGTCCTAATTATATAAAAAAAAGGGCATATCGCACGTCTTTATTTTCTTAAGTCTGGCCCATCCCAACTCACTTTCTGGGCAGCAGTTATGTCTTATGTCCCTCCTTGAGGAACCGTGTTAAGTAGAAATCTGAAAATCATTGGTCTGGGATTCAATTCAATTCAAAGCACTGTGCCATCACTTGGCAGAGTTTTTTTTTTAACCACGTCTCAGGTCATTAAATACAAGTTGCTAGTATTTCTGATTTAAACTTTAGAAAGAAGGACAGTTAAGCATAAGCAGCCTTAAGAAAATAAGGTCTAGTGGGGATTTGTTCATACAGGGGTTACACATTTTGACGTGTAAACATATTTACGAATGTGACGCTCTAAGGACATGTGTCCCCCATCAGTTATTGATAGATTCATTGCATACTTTTAAGTGATCTCCGAGTAAGTTTTTTGATTTTTGAACTTATTGCATATTTTTTAGTGTTCATTAGATCTGGAAATGCATTGCCTACTTACAAATGTGTGCATCACGTGTTCCCATTCTAAGTGATGCAATCGCTAAACTACGGTTTGACGAGTGCATGTTTGACACAATTGCGATTGAGCGGCCGTATGATAGTGTCCTTCAAAATTGGTTTACGGTTAATTATTTAGGAAGATTCGAGCTGAATTCTAAGATAAAATAGAAGTATCTCCGAAGATTTGAAATAGCCTAAAAACTTAATTTTTCAAGTTTTCAAACATTAATATATTAAAAACCTGATGTGATGGAAATTCTGATACCGTATTCGTGTTTAGCATACTATAGCAATCAAAAGTATTTCACAGTATTATTCCTGATGTGTTCACCACAAACCACTTTGGTTTTGTTGAGTGCTTTGATTGAGACAAGTCTATTTTTAATGTAGAATATTCCATTGGATTGCTCATTCTGACTTTAAATCAATAGCTCTCCCGCAGTTGTATATTATAACCCAATTTTCTTTATCCTCCGATCTAATCTACTCGTAAAGTTAAACAAAGTTAAATGATTTTATTATATTTTACACTTTCTCTAGAATTGGTTTAAAATTACATCAATCGGAAAAAATTGAAAAAAAAGAAACCACTAATCCTCCACAATTGAAATTGAATTTCAGAAAATAGAAAGATACGAAATGAAATCACAAATTGATCAGCTTACTTGAAAAGTAATTCAAAGCATTCCCGGAGACTCCCTTAGCAGAATGGCAACTCTCAACATTAGATGACAGCATGGAATTACTATCATAAACTTCAAAAGGCAATTTTGCTTCGGCCCTATCATTTTCTCTAACAAAAAGTAAATCTTTCAACTAAAGGGACTTTTTACCTAGATGATGGCAGAAAAATCCCGTCTTCCTCAAATCGGTAAAGCTAATCATTCAACCTCATCAACTCCGTAAACCTCGAAGTTTCATCCATTGATACCTGGCTGGGAGTAAATCTTCTTTCAATTCTCCCATGGGACACATTCATAAATTGCCTTTTGCAGTCCCTTTATCTCTTTCTCTCTGAAGCAACGAGGAACAAACGAAAAACGAAAGAAATATCCTTGTCAATTCGATTTAGCAAACATAATAACTCACCGTTAAAGGATGCGGAAGATATCTTGATATACCATCACGTGACATTCTGCGAGGAGCACAAGGAACCAACCAACGCAGTTCCGTGGAAATGATTCGCAAAGGAAGTCAAATTGAACGAAAACTCAATTATTTTCATGTTTCAAAGATTTCACAGGTTCAGTTCAAATGCCGCACCGGTTCTGGTGTGATAGATTTTATACCCGGTGTATGGTGGTAGGGTTCTTGACTCATACGCCCTCTTTTGATTTATTTCCCAAGTGAACCTTGAAATACACGGCGCGCGCAAGAGTACGAATGAATGTCGGTGTGAAAGGAAGCATCGTGTAGTCGTTCATACCATAACATCTCAGGTAAACAGACAAAAAAAGGAATATATACGTATATACAAAGGATTCTGCCAAGTGAATCGGAAGACAGGTGAATGCTGGTACTTTGCACCACGCCACAGATTGGATTACCCAAGAGAGATTTGGGCACAAGCAAGTACAGCTATTTCCACAAAGAAGCGCACAGGATAAAGTTATTTTCTCATCCTTTCTTTGTCTTGTAGATTTTTCTCCGCCTATCTCCAAGGATTGATTTACAATTTTTCGGCAAACACGAAGGGGAAAAAAAACGAAACTGATTGACAAACGATTCACCTGAACCCATTCGCAAAGGACCTGAAGCCTCCTAAACTAAACACCATTATAGCGTATGAGCCTGCCAAGTGGAAGAGGGATTTTTTTTTTGAAATGATTCGCTTCCTTTTGGCATCACTTCCGATCAATTATTACCGCTCTACCGATGAGAGTAATCCACATTTCTCCTGGTTTCATCAGTGAGAAGCGGAGAATACCAAAAGGATTAGTTGAAATTCAAAAGTGCTCTGAATTCAGATATCCTGCTGCTTCCGATTAGCATATCGATTTGGTGATGATGATGTACTCTTGGTCGGCGCTCTGGGTATTGATAGTTTGAATCTTGATTGGGGAATAAAATGCAGGCAAGGATTACCACACGTGCAAGAGGACAAAGAAGACAGCCCACATGTTCAAGGTGGGTTAGTGTGGTGAGAATTTAGATAAATATTTCGAATTCCAATAACATCCAGTCGCTTACAACCACATAACATCTGCAGTATGTGAGGTAATCGTATATATGCTGTGAATTATTTAAGTCAACCGTAAGGATAACTAATTTTGCAAATTGTTGCCGGTTGACGTCACGGATTTTGATTGAGCAACTTCTGCATTATGTAATCAAAGTGAAGTAATACGTTTCCAGTCAATTGAGTTTAATAATATTCCATGCAGGGCAATCAGATGCACACATAATGTTTTCGATTTGTCTTTACTCGTATGAATGCCAGAGATAGAGATTAAAAATTAATTTTTAAATTCAATTTAACTTTGACGAGAGAATGTTTCTCGTTGGAATACAGATGTTCTGAGAATTAATTAGTTGATGCTGAATGAAAATGAGTATGTTTGCTCATGTGTATTACCAATTTAATCGAAAGATGTCTCTTACAGTAAACTAATACTTTGGCCAGCAAGGAGCATCTAAAAGTAATTTGAGTAAAAGCAATAAATACCTTTTACTTGTCATTACATATTCATATGTTTCATAGGACGCGAAGTAACATACAACACAAACCTTTTTAATTGCAAATACAAAAAGGGCAAGCATTGGTGTCCAGGAAAATGTTCGATAATCTTTTTACACCCCACCACGAGTATGTATGAAATGGCCACCAAGGGAGTGGTGGTACTCGTACTTTGATTCTTGCGAGGTAATTTTCGATGACCTTTCGGCACATTTATGGCTGTATTGCGGCCATAAATTCAAGGATGTTGGTTTTTAAGTGCTCCGAAGTTAGGAGATTGTCTATGTAGACACGATCTTTAGCATAGCTCCAGAAAAAGAAATCCAACGGGGTCAGATCACACGATCTTGATGGCCAATTGATATCACCAAATCTCAAAAACAAACGCCCGGAAAACGTTTCGTGCAATAGAACTATATTTGGCTGTGTTGTTTGACACGTTGCTTCTTCCTGTTGGAATCATATGTCGCTTACATCAATGTCAATCTGATCAGCAGGCTTTAGTTGTTGTGTAAGCTGAAGATTATGGGGATGAAGATGCATATACAAGCGCAAAATACGCCAAACGGAGCTGTAGGAAATGCCCAACTACAGAGCGCAGCGTGGAATTGACAATTTCGGGTTTTTCGGCCACTGAGGCACTCATAGCAGCTACGTTTTCAGTTGATCGGAATATGACATCTCAAACACTACCGATTTGTTTGAATTTGGTAATTGTGTTTCGAATTGTTTGCTCAGTTGGGTGATTACGTCGACCATAATCTGTCCTTAAATACCGATACACAGCTATTACAGAATTGTTATTTTTGTAGTAAGATACAACAATTTGAATATATTGAGCGGTAGTCAAACGATCCATATTGTAAAATGGCAAGGCAAGAACTCACCATCTGTCACTATGGATGGCAGATAGATTTTGACAGGTGCCATATGGTAAGGATGTGAAATCCTAACCTCAAAATGAATAACCATTTATTAATTCGAAAAAAAAATTTAACAAAATTGGGGAAAGTTCTGGTAAACAGTTCTTGAAAAATATTGAAATACATGGGGTGAAACGTCACCCCACCATCTTATCCCATCTCCATCTGATTTCAATTATTTTTAGACAAACCTATCTACAGGGTCTTCCAATACCGCCTTCTGAACTTT
The DNA here is from genome assembly GCA_963082735.1 of Pocota personata. Taxonomy (NCBI): domain Eukaryota; kingdom Metazoa; phylum Arthropoda; class Insecta; order Diptera; family Syrphidae; genus Pocota; species Pocota personata. The sequence continues at coordinate 255,984,029 of OY720429.1, read as the reverse complement.
GACAGTTGATAGCGGCTATACTGTTGAACCTACATCTGTCAAATTGGCTGTCATTTATTCAGTCTGTTTTGCCAAATCACCACGGATATACCATCCAACAACACGTGCAAATAATAAAATTATTTTATCAAAATGGGTGTTCTGTTCGGGCAACGTTCCGCGCGCTTCGCCTATTTTACGGTCGCCATAATCGTCCTTCTGAGAGGAGTGTGGTGGATAAATTTGAGTCCACTGGTTCAGTAAACGATCAACCAACACCCGTACGTCGACGAAACGCAAGATCTGCCGAAAACATCGCCGATGTCCGTGAGAGTGTGCAGGAGAATCCGAAGCAGTCGATTTCGCGTCGCTCACAAGAACTCGGCCTTTCGCAGACCACAACTTTGCGAATTTTGCGTCGTGGCTTGGGCCTGCACCCATATAAAATTCAATTGACCCAGGAGCTGAAGGTAAACGCCCATAGACAACGACGTGTGTTCGCTGAATGGGCTCTGGAGCAGTTGGAAACTGGCCCTAAATTTCATCGAAAAATCATCTTCAGCGATGAGGCCCATTTCTGGATGAATGAGTACGTCAAAAAACAAAATTGTCGAATTTGAGCGTCCAATGCATCCCGAAAAAGTCACTGTTTGGTGTGGATTTTGGACTGTCGGCGTCATAGGTCCATATTTCTTTGAGAACGACGTTGGCCAGGTCATCACCGTCAACGGCGAGCGCTATAGGCCGATGATTACCAACATCTTTTGGCCTGAATTGGATCATATGGACACCAACGACATGTGGTTTCAACAGGACGGCGCTACGTGCCACACAGCTCACGCCACATTGGAAATTCTGCACGAGCGATTCGAGGGCATGGTAATCTCATATGGAGGTGATGTGAACTGGCCACCGAAATCGTGCGATTTGACCCCGTTAGACTTTTTCTTGTGGGGTTTTCTGAAGTCAAAGGTCTATGCGAATAACCCACAAACCACAGCGGACCTCAAAGCCAACATAACCCATGCCATCGGTCAAATTCAGCCTGATTTATGCGCCAGAGTCATGGAAAATTGGACATTTCGGATGCGCGCCAAACAGAGAAGCCGCGGTTTATATTTGAACGATGTTATGTTCTATACATAATGGCATCAATAGGTCTTTCAAACGAATAATAAATTTCGATGATATCTCAGACGCCCTTTGTTTTATTTAAATTTAAAGATAGGAAGCGCTTAATGAAAGACCCTTTACATAACTGACTCAAAATCCAAATTTCATCAAAATCCGTTCGGTGGGTCTTGAATTAGGCGTATGATGTGGAAATGTTTTAAAGACATCCCCCTATTTGATTTTGATCAATTTCAAGTAGAAGTCTAAGTCTACGTGCCAAATTTCATCGAAATCCGTTCTGGACTTTTTGGGTCAGACGGCTCACGAGTAAGTTCTAAACTTCTTAAAAAAATACAAAAAAGATTTATTCAGATATATATTTTGAATATAGTAATCAAAACTTTAATTAAAAGGACTTCTCTTGGCCTTAATGCAAGTCTTTAGTCCTTTTAGCCACTCAACAATTAGAATACACACCTCATTAATTGGAAAATTGGACAGAGCTCGCTTTAAGAGTTCCATGTTAGGGTATCTTTTGAGGCACATAATGTGTCCTTTAAGACAGTCTACAATTTGTGACGAAGTGGATTAAGGTCTAGGCTGGTGGAAGTCTAGTCTTTGTACCAATAAAACGGGGTACATTTCTCTGGAGCCAGGTATGGGTAGTTTTCGCATTATGAGCTGATGCGCGATCTTGCTGGTATAGAGGTTTTAGAGGTTTCACAAAGGGTCCTTAAATGGTTTAGTGGTACACTTTGGCCGATGATCCGATGCTTTTTTTTCGCAAAAATGCAGGTTAGTGATCGCGTTCTAAGAGTCCTTTATGGACCCTTGAGACTGGCTCGAACACTTCCCTAGATGACCGTGTATATACCCTATCACTTTATTTGTTTAATTTCTTCTGCACCGTGAAGATTTTCTCATCGGTAAGCAGAATTTTTCTGTACAGAACAGCAGGGTATTCCACCAAGAGTCGCTTTGATTTTTGGACCCAATTTTTGTTAAAGCCACAGTCAACATTTTTCTGGTATAGTGTTTGAAGGCCCCCATCCTCAAGCCTATATATGTGAATCACTGACTTTTGTGTTACATTCATCTCGCGTACCAGTGTTTTCTGCTTTCAGGGACCTTTTTGAGTCTTAAAGGTTTTTATGACTTGTGGCGTACGAGGAGGACCAGATCGCAGGCAGGTGGTATCTCCGAAGAATTGCCTAGGTGCTCCAGTGTCTTGAAAATGGAACCTATGTTCACACCGCACTTAAGAAGCGCTACGACAGAGATGCGATTCATTCCAGAGCGAAAGTGTAAGCAAATTTGAAATATTTGTATAAAGAAACAATTGTGATGTTAACTGCTACAAATGTTATGTCAATCTTTGGGTACGTCTAACTCTTGGACACGCAATTGGTGCAACAAATGTACTGGCTGCGAGGTCTCCTATCGGCCAGTGTCCCGCGATGATCGCTGTTTTTCTGGCGATGTCATTATGCATTCTGTTTAGGAAGTTGTCTGTCTTTGCCTTGTTGTAGTTTGGCCACATTTTTCTAGATATGACACAGTTTGTTAGCCTAGCGCATCTGAGGTTGGCTTTTCTAAGGAAGATTGAGGAGATTTTTGTCTTGACTGCTCCCAGCAGGACGTGAACTGGTTCTGCGAGTGAGCAGTGAAGGGCTGAGCCTTGCCTAGCCAGTCCGTCGGCTTGTTCATTCCCATAAACGTTACTATGCCCTGGAACCCAAACCGGGGTTATCCTGAATTGACCATCTAGCGAGGCTTGCTCACTTCGGCATTCTTTTACTAGTTTGGATGATATAGTAACCGAGGCAATAGCTATGATAGCTGCTTGGCTGTCAATGTCAGATATAGCTATCTTTTGTTATATTTATGTGTAGTTTGATCTGGTGGCAGGCTTCGCGAATAGCAAGTAATTCCGTCTGGAAAACACTGGCGGTGTCCGGAAGTCTATATTGAGATGTTTAAGGATTCAGAAAACACACCCGCACCCACTCCACAGTCCATCTTTGAACCGTCAGTGTAGATTGTTAGATCGAAATCCATTCTATTCTTAAGTGGAATTGCACGTCAAAACGTTTTGTAAAGATCATTTTGGGGGTAATGTAATCTGTTGGAGTCGATACGAGTTCTCTTGGTAGAGAATCAAAAATATTACTATATTACTGTAACCGTTACAGCATCTGATGGTGTTGATTGTAGGGCGCCTGTGATGCCTATATATGCCTAAACCTTGTTAAGTTTGGTTATGTTATAGCCTTTTCTTAGAACCGGCCACAATACTATCAAGCCATATGTGACGATAGGATGTACCACGGATGTGTACATCAATAAGGGTAAATTTTGGTTGCAGGCCCCATCTTTTGCCGAAGGTTCTGTTACAGGCATAGAAAGCTACACATGCCGTTGTTCTATGTTTAGTTTGCAGTTAAGTTTATGATCTAGGATAACTCCTAGATACCTAGCAAGGGTGATAGGGAGAATGGTTGGCCTTTTAGTCGAGGAAGTGTGAAGTCAGGTATTTTGGTTTTTGTTGCAGTTCAGTTTTGCTCCAGTTGACGCCAAGACCACACTTATTGGCCCAGTTGCTTACCTTACTCAGAGCATTTTCCATGATTTCGCTTATCACGGAAGGAAATATTCCTGACACTAGTATCACCATGTCGTCCTTGATTCTTTCTCTGTGTAATTATAAAAGGATTTTATCCATGACTATGAGCCATAGTAGAAGTGAAATGACATCGCCCTGAGGTGTTCCCCTGCTGACAAATTTGATTATATTGCTATTTCCTAGTGTTGCCTGACTAATTCTAGTGCTAAGCATAGAGACAATTCAATGACTCAGATAAATGCTCGCCCCGCGAATTGCTTCAGTGTGTACATTATTAAAGGCTCCTTCAATGTCTAGGAAGGTGGCCAAGGTGTATGGATTTTTCTATTGTTCGTACTACTTCGTGAAGAGCTGTTTCTGTAGAGCTTCCTTTGAGGTATGCCTGCTGGGATTTGAAGAGGGATATTTCTTCTTTTGAAAAGTTGAAAAGTAAATTGTTGCCTGATGTGCTCGAAAAGTGTAAAAGCAATTCGAACATGTTTGCTTCATGAAAAAAAGCTGTGTGTGCATGTACTTTTGGTACTTTTGGGACTCGAACCTTGAGTCTTTTAACCAATGAGTCACGGGCCAAAACGGATTGGTGAGATACTTGTTGTAAACTACTCTTTGTCTTTCATCTGATTGCCTCTCTTATTTTACTACAATACTCACTTTCTTTTGCTATTGTTCCATCAATTGGTATATGTTTGTTGTGCATCGGCACACTGTGGCGTATGAGTAATTTTAAACAAAAACAGTTTTTTTTTTTTTTTAGGAAGGCGGTAACTCATACGCCAGAGTGTACTGATGGACTCATGTACGAGTGTAATTGAAAAGATACTCGTATGAACTGTATCCAAATGGTATACATTGCTAAAGAGTGGTATACGAAACACTAAAAGCAGGCCAATGAAGCCTCACCAACATAAAATGCTCTTTGGTAAGGGAAGAGATATAGCTTAAGATTGCATGAATTATGGACTCATCATTGACTTTTAAACTACACCAAAAGCTATTTTCAAACCGAACAAGTACACGTTCTAATATTACACATCCTTGGTAGACCGGCAGACCGGATGTGTATTAAGAGTATGTACGAGCAGTATGCAATTTATGGAACTGTACGCACGCGAATTTCTTTCCTTTCCAATGGATGGAAAGTAAATTTGAAAAAAAAGAAAGAAGGAAACGTACAGAGATACAGGGAATAAATGATGACACAGGAGTTACTTGAAATTGCGCCCGAAATCTGGGAGTAACTCTATATTTACTGTGAAATACAAAGTCGTAATAGATTCCGGTTCAGTTACAAGGAAATTGAATGTTTGCAGTGATATTTTTGTATGGAATTCCAAGAAATATTTAATAATTGGATCGCACAGGCTGGAGGAAAAGTCTACTTTCGAATAGAGGGAATATTTTGCTGCAAGAAATTCTTGAAGTTACTTGTGCATACTCGTATTCAAAGAAGGGCCTTCTCTTTCTTCTTTTTTTTTTTCTTAACTGTTGAAATATATAAGGCGTACGTACTCGTGCATCTTATATCATCATCAATGAGGATGAGAATTTGCTGGTGTTGCTATATTTGAGTGATCCAATTATTTCTTCTCTGCCTCTTCTTGGAGCTTCGGCTGAAACTTGCAAACGAAATTTTAGTTTGAAGAATCTAGGGATAATACTTTAATTTTTCACTATACTCGTATCTCTATCTGTCATAGGTATTTATGTACAATATAATAGAATTATATGGTGATGGTTGGGTGTTGTGGAAATTACGGTTATTAGGGGATTCAAGAATGGGCCTGGACCTCCAGTTGGGGGTTGTACTATCGGGGTAACTTCCCTACTATGGAAAACAAATCTAGTTATGAGAGAGACACAACCCGCCGCGGATAATGGATAATGGACCCCCTCATAAAACAACACAACCCGGAACGTCAAAGGACTACGAACTAGGAGTATGCACCTAGAATGTACCTATACTGTACACTCCCGATGCTACTTAAAAACTTGAATCTGTCCTCGATAGGTATAAGGCAGATTTTACAGCCATCCAGGAGATACGATGGATATGATCAGGTATACAAAAACGACAAAACTGCGACATTTATTACAGATGTCACAAAAGACTGCACATGATTGGACGCGAATTCGTTGTGGAAAATTGACTTTGAGGCATTGAATTGAGGCACTTTCTACAGCACCAGCTTTACATGTGCACACGAATCTACCGATGAGACTGAAGATCCCATCAAAGAGGAATTTTACTACCTCCTGGACGGAGCCTACAGAGCATGTCCAGAGTGTTAGCAAAAATCGTACTCGGGGATTTCAGCACCAAAATCGGTAAGTAAAACATCTTCGGCGGTTTAGTTGGAAAGCACAGCCTCCACGGCACGACAGTAGATAACGGCTTCTGATTAATCGACTTTGCAGCAGCGCATAATAAGTTGCACTGTGTTTTCAAGACTACAAATAAAGACAGCAGCCTGGCGCTCCCCAAATGGTCGAACCACCAATCAAATCGACCACATGCTAATCGATGCGAGACATGTATCCAACATCCTCGATGTACGCACTTTCAAAGGGGCCTGCATCGACTCTGAGCATTTTCTTGTAGCAGCAAAATTCAGAGCTCGACTCTCCAATGAGAAAAAGCAGCGAACTGAACAGAAAAATAAATTGAACGTTGGACGCTTTAGCAACTATTTAGAAGCCAGAGACTACATAGAGCGCCTGAACGAGAGACTCTCCACTATGCATTCACCATCCACAAGCGCCAACAATCTGTGAAACCAGTATCGCGACATCATTAAAGAGGTACCCAAGACCACCGGTGGGTCCAGCCACCGTTAAAAAAAAAACCCGTGGTATGATGAGGAAAGCGTACGCCAGAAAAAGGTGACAAAGAATACACACAAACAAACGTTGCAGCGCAAAACAGGAGCAGCGATAGAAGAGTATTGAGCGAGAAGAAGGGAGGACTAGAAGACCCTGCGCAAGAAGAAAAGGGCATACGCAGTCTCCCAGCTCAAGGATGTCGAAGAGTCCCGCTATAGAAACAACTTTCGGATGTTCTACAGGAAAGCCAAGCAACTGGCAGCTGGCTTCAAGCCCGGAATGCAGGATCTTCGAATAGTGAAGGAAACCTAGTCACCGAAACACAGGGAATGGTAGATGTCTTTAAGCAGCATTTAAAGCAGCATTTTGTAGAGAGAGTTTCACTCAACGAAGAAACAGTCCCCCGTCCAAGTATAGAAGAGGGCGGCACAGCTATCAAAAAGCTGAAGAATAATAAGGCCGCCGGTTCTGATGGACCGCCTGCAGAGCTTTTCAAATACGGTGGTGCTGTTTTGGTACAGTGCATGCAGCAACGCATCAACAAAGTATGGGAGGATGAAAGCATGCTCAACTCCATATGCCTCATATACAAAAAAAGGTAATCCTATGTTCTCCAAGAACTACAGAGGCATATTCCTGCTAAATGTTGCGTATAAGAACCTACCCAACGAAATATGTAAATGTCTCAAATCTTAGATCAAATTTTCACATCAAAACAAATCCTGGAAAAGACCAGCGAATTTGAAGTAGAGACTCACCACCTTTTCATCGACTTCAAAGCCGCATATGATAGCATCCATCGTCATAAGCCCTACATGGCAAATATTCGGAAAGAAAAAAATATGGACTACATAATTATTCTAGCCAAAGAAGGTATACATCTTTTGGCGTTACAAGGAATTTCTGGTGTAGCGTAGACGCCCATGAAGTTGAGCTACCAATTTAGAGCAAGGAGATACTTTACAGCGAAACAACTCCATCTCCTGTACAAATCACAAGGATCGCAGTTTGGATATTGCTCTCACATATGGAGCTTGGCCCCAAAAACATTCTTCTCATATACTTGGGAGCAGTTTGCTTGATATATTCTATAGATACTACCGTGGTAGATGTCAGTGGAATGATCCCTAAAAATGTGAAATTTAAGCGTTCTACTAGACAAACCGCTGGGACCCGTCACATTTATTTAAATGTGGCAACTACGTGAACACCTTCTTTCAAAATTCCTTCCGCTACAAGATAAATAAAATTTGGAATTCACTACTAGGAGACATATTGCCATTAGTTTTAGTTTATAAGGTCTCAACGAAATGTGAGTTTTTTCCGTAACGTGAACGGGTGATCCCCGCCTTGATAGGACGTAAGATAACTATGATTCAATTGAGCTCTACCAGTAAGTTACTGACAGCATTCAATGAAATTCTCGCGCCAATCCTGTAGCTCATTGAACAATCAGTGAAGAGTACTTCTTCTTCTATTTTGTTTTTGCCAGAAAAACCACAGCGTCGGCTTTTTCTGATGTTAAGTTTAGGGGTGATGGTTGAAGACCACAGGACGCAAGTAGTGTTAAACGTTAATTGTAATATTTAACACAGGCAACAAGACTCGTGATCCAATAAGCAAAATATCTAGAACTAGAGCATAATAAAAGGTTTTGTCTGGTTGGAATCAGCTTCAGTTTACCCTGGATTAACACCAACGACAAGAAGCAAATGCAATTAGTTTATCCAGAACATCCTCCATGAGTGGTAGATGACTGTCTATTACATTTCCAACAAGGCCAGATAATTATCGGTTGCTTCAAACGCCTACGGGTTGGGCAAAGGGCAACATATATGTTCTGTTAAAATCGAGCTTCATCAGCTCTGTGGTTTCCTAAAGTTAAGTTGTAACAGCAACTGAATGAAGGCATTTTACTCCCTTCACTTATTACATAAAGGTTTCCAAAATCGGTTGCTTAAGTATTCTTCCTTATTCACCCTAACAATGCTGACGGAGGCATATCCTCGTGTCATACAAAGGAAACGATGGCAAAAACCTACCGAAAAAAGTACGACACCCTTCTGATTCATAAGTCTAAACATTTTCACTTTTCATTCCACTTAATTTAATTTTCAACCACACGCAATACAAAAGAGAACACAAAACAACGAAGGAAAACAAAAACAAAATTCAGCGAAAGAAAGAAAAACCTCCTGAAGCAAAATTCTGCACTACGTCGACAATTATTTTCCACTTTATCAACAGCACCGCATACACAACAAGTACAGTGAACATGTTAAGGGTTCTTCAATTACACCACCACCCATACTACTCAACCAAGTCGTGGCTATTAGTCCTGTGCTGGATAAAAAACCCTTTTTTTCGTTTAAGGATATGCATATGCCTCCTACGCTTACTCGCGATCTCGTCACCATCATCTGGCTCTCGCTCAATTATTGTGAATTTTCTAATTTTTTTTTTTTACTGTGCTTCTTCTGGTGTTTGTTCGCGAATCCTTTGCTAACCGAGTGAGTACAGTGAGCTGAGTTCTCATCTTAACGATAAATACTCATTCAACCGAGCATTTCTATTATCCTTGAATAACTGAGCGCAAGCAACAAACACTGGGGGTGGTTGGTTGCCGTTGCCAGTGAGGTAGGACAAGTAGAAAAAGAAACAGGAGAAGGGAGTAGAAAAAAAAAAGTACACTTCCACAGGGAATCCTAACGAACGAAAGTCCTTTTATTGTAAACCATTTGCTTATCACATTCGACATGACGGCAATGGTGATGGTGCTAGTGTGCAATTTATCTACTGCTTTTGTTCGGGTTTTTTTTGCCCCACTCTCCATCACGCTTTCTATTTTTTCTCTTCTTCGGTATTTCTTTTTTGTTATCCTTGCCATTTATAACAATATTTGCGGTAGCTGTATTTTTTCTTTTAATGCATTGTTCCCTGGAGAAAGGATTGTTGTTATATGCGGGGATGGCGGCTTTTTTTGTTCGCCTTGCATTTGCTGCAGGACTCGTGAGTCGTGACATTTCTGCTTGTCCTGTTTCGTATTTTATTTAAGTTTTATCCTTTTGTGAATTTGTTTTCTTTATTTTTTTTTCTATTCTTTTCTTATTATTGTGATTTGAAGAGTGCGAAATTATGAAAAAACATTTTTAACTTACAAGTTTTTTCTTTTGTCACCGCTCTTTGTCCTTTTGATTTACTTGGGTGTCTGGTGTTAAGGATCGACTTCAAGGTTGTGAACGCACAGATGTAACAGAAGTAGATTTAATGGGTAATTAAGGTTGAGCTTAATGAATGGATCGTTAAGTTGAAGGAGGTTTTTACTAGAGAAATATCTGGCGTGAGTATGTTGCCCGTTGTGGCTATAAGGTTCATTAAAGTTTAATGAGACATTTTCACCTTTTATGAAATTAAGTTCCGATGCTGATATCTTTCTAAAGAAAGTAACAGCGCTGAGTACTTACACTAATTTCATCAGACATCGCAAATACTCTGCCGCCTATAAGCTGTACAAACTATCTGTTTCCACAATTATACGTTTATCTATCGGTACAGGCCTAAAATGAACAAAATTCTTTCAAATCTTATTAGGGTCGGCAGTAGGCATCCCACACATCTCAAAACAGGTAACGGGTTTTAGGAAGAAAGAGCAGAATTAAGCCATAAACCAATGTAGAGAGTAGTAAAACAAAAACAGTGGGGACTCATAAAACCCACCATAAAACGGAAATAATTTGGTTTTTTGTACATTTTCACAAAAAAAACTGCAATTCAGGTATTATTTGGGAAAACTAGGTTTGTTTTCTAACTAAAGGGTGTCCCAAAATTCAAGCAAGATTTGAATTTTGCGCCATTTGTGCGGTAAAGTGTTGCTAACGGAAAAAAAAAAACAGCGTGACAGCTGAGAATTCAGGGTTATTCAAAATGGAGTCATACACGAAAGAACAATGCGTGCAATTTTCGTACAAAATATGGTCGGAATAGTGATTTAACTTCATTAGCTGTGAAGAGATTAATTCAAAAATTCAGGGAGACTGGATCAATTAGTGATCTTAGACACTCTGGCCGTCCTGTAATACTCACACTAAAGCAGTTCCTGAGAGTGTTGTTGAGAGTCTAGCAACTTCAATTCGGTACCGTGGTCAATAATTGGACATTTCGAGAAGCTCTCAACAGCGTACTTTCACGAAAGATTTGCATATTCATGCATACAAAGTGCTATTGACTTAAGAACTGAAGCCTACTGGCCACGCTGGCGAAGAGAGTTCGTTGAATGGATTATGGGACAACGACAAGTGGATGCTGATTTCTAAACAGTGATACTCATTTTCATCTTGATGGCTTTGTTAATCGTCAAAATTGTCGAATTTGGAGTTCAGAAAATCCACAAGTGATTGTTGAGAAACAAATGCATCCACAACGTGTCACTGTTTGGTGAGTATTTTGGGCTGGGGGCATCATCGAACCTTTTTTTAAAATTTAGCTATCGCGACATGATAATTTTTTGCGCCTAAATTGCAAGATATGGATGTCGTTTCAACAAGACGGTTCCACATGCCATACTGCTCGAGAAACAATTCAATTATAGCAGGAGCCATTTCCTTGTCGTGTAATTTCCCGCTTTGGTGACCTGAATTGGCCGCCCAGATCATGCGATTTAACGCCGTTGGACTTTTTTTCTTTGAGGTTTTTTTAAGTCTAAGGTTTATGCCAACAAGCCCACGATCACCTACGCCTTGAAGGAGCAAATTCAGCACAGTATCAACGAAATTCAGGCACATTTATGCAATATGGGTCATGGAAAACTTCGATAAAAGAGTGCGTATGTGCCAGCAAAGTCGATATGAATCAATAAAGCATTTACAATTTTTAATTAGAAATCAGTGTTTTCCATCAAAATTACTTTTTGGGTAAATTTTGGGATACCCTTTATAAAAAGTACTCCTGCAAAAAAAAAAAGTCAAGTTGAATGTTTTGGCATAATAACCTTGCATAAAGAAGGGCATACAATGCGTGCTATTGCAGATAAGCTTAAAATATCGAAGTCGACAGTGCATGGAACCAAATGTCACTTTAAAGAATCATCGACTCTTAAGACCCGAAAGAGAAGCGGAAGGCCTGAATTAACATCAAAATAGGATGACCAAGCTATATAGTAAAATTAGTAAGCAAGAGGGATCGACGACTTACTTCTATAAAAATCTGTGCAGAGTTCAACCGTTCGCACTCATAGTAGATATCAGTAATAACGACAAAAAGACTTCTATCTACCGCAGGTCGAGTGGCAATAAGTAAACCTTTGCTACGATTTCAAAACAAAATCAATCGGCTAGATTGGGGAAGAGAACACCAGAATTAGACATCAACTGACTGACTGAAAGTCTCATGGACGGACGAGTCCAAATTTGAAGTTTTTGGTCAAAAAAGGAGTTTACGTTCAGCGGTCTGTCGAAGAAAATATGCTCCCTAGCTGTATGGTCACAACAATCAAGTATGGCGGTGGTTCAATAATGATCCGGGAATGTTTCCCTTTCACCGGTGTTGGAGACCTCAGAATAAAGAGAAGTACACACAAGTATTAGAAGAATATACCTTAACATATTTCTTTAGCGACATCAATGCGATGCTGTTTCTGCAACAAATTCAGCAAATTCGCAGAACACAACAAACACTGACTTGTTTACAAAGCTATCCCGCACAAACTCCCGACAAATGATGACAGATGTACCAACAGATGTACCAACCTAAAAAAAAAAAACTTTTGACAATATCTCAAGTGCGGTTTATTCGAATGGGAAATTCCGGGTATTTTTTGATCAGAAATTATTAGCTGGTTTTTGGAAAATTTGCTATTTCTCGGCTCTGACTGGATCGATTTTGTTCAAAATTAATATTTGAACAAGAACAAGATTATGACATACTCGTACCAATTTTATTTTTACGGAAAAAAAAACTTTTTAACGATTTTGTTTAAATTTTAAATTTGAGTGATTTGTAAATTTTATATTTTTTTTTTTTTTTAACAAAAGTAGAACTATATTACTATTACTTTCGAAAGTAACACCTTAAACTCAAACTTATACCCTTAGAATCAACTAACAAAAATCTTCTTGATAGCCGACTTTTAAAATGTCTGCTTCTAAGGGCCTAGCCTTGATTAATAATTTTTGCTTTACCCTTGTTTTGAGATTATCTGAATGGAAAATATCAGCTGCGAATAATGTTTTTCTGTGAAATTTACAGTGGCTGCTGATTTTCTAAAGATAACACTTCGCAAAATAAACATGAATAAATTAATCGTGAATGGAAGACCTGTAACAACTTTCAAAGGACCCCTATAATATGTTTCCACCTATATACAAAAATAGCATCCCCCAATACTCGTAGATTCATTGAATCGAGTTCTAATGTAATTTGCCTTTGAATATAATCCCTAATCAACTTATTCAGACTCAAAGCACACATAACCTCCCCCATCATCATCGTCACCAACAGTCATACAAATCAAATATGTACTCGTGCAAGTATATGCTACATCATCCTTATCAGTTGCCTAGTTAAAGCGCACGAAATTTTCAAAAATTTTCGATTTTCTAATAGATTAACTTTATAAATTTGCTGAAATGCTGGCAGCGTTGTCTTGGGTGTGAGATCCAAAATGCTGGTGTTATACTTGAGCAGAAATCAAAATGACTGCGATGTGCTCATTCGATTAATTTTTTTTTTTTTTTTTTTTTCGTGGAATGGCACAGAGATCAAAAAGTGAACACAATTTTTGGGTAAAAAGAAAAAGTCTTAGAACCCATCGTAGACGTGGGTAGATGTGGGTGAAAGTCAGTCGAGTGCATTCGCATGTAAAATATATAGAAGGCAACCTTTTCGGGTAAATAATAGAATCAAATTTCGTTCTGTCATGGTAGGAGAAGGTGAGGTCGATGATGTTCTTTATCTTAACACAAGCAGTGTGCGTCTTCTGAATTGCCAGATGTTATCTTTTGATATTGAACGATGGGGGTGGGGGGCAACCTTTTTACGACGAAGTTTTCACTGATTGTGATACTGATTTGCAGTCAAAGTGTTTGCTTGGGCTGTGTCTTACTAGAACTATAATACTTGCAGAAGTTTTTCATAATCGAAAAGATTGCCCTTCGGGAAGAGCACAATTTTGTAGGTCTTACAGCATGAATGGCTGTGAGAAGTTAGGTTAGGCTCAATTATTTTGGAGGTGGCTCCAGTCCAAGAAGGTGTCGCAATGAAAATATGTAGGCTCGCTGAAAAGAGCAGAATCGAGTAGAATCCAAAAATATTTCGAATTAAAAATCTGAAATTTGTGCTCATAGTGGAGAAAAATGAGTGTCTCCCCCATTCGTATTTCCAAACTAAGTGACCTATACTTGAACTTCAGGTGTATAACGACAAATAAGTCTGATTTCACATTTCTTATGTAAGTAACAGATTGTTTATTTCATATTGCTTCTCCACACTTCCTGAAAGAGCGCCCGTACGTATTTCGTGATAGCTTATTCCACCAAACAACTGACGCATATGAGAGGAAGGGTCTTATCATTGCCGTGTAGATCCAAAGGACTTTCCTTGCCGACAAGCCCCATGTCTTGCCGAAAACACTTTTACATTGCCGAATGACTGATAGAGCTTTGGAAGCTTGCTATCTATGATTACTCCTAAATATTTGGCTTCCTTGGAAAGTTGGATAGTGACGCCTTTTAGCACTGTCAGACCAGTGAATTTCTTCCTTCTCGTAAAGAGAACCACCTCGGTTTTAAGAGGATTAACTGAAAGCCTATTCCTAGCGCACCAGTCGTCGATTGCGTCTAGGGCCATCTGCACCTTACAGCAAACAGTCGCTAGGCAGGCTCCGACAGACAGAACGGCAACATCATCTACATATGCTTGAGCGTAGACTTTAGAACTATTGAGTGTGTTCAATAGGGAGTCAACCAGCATGCACCAAAGGAGTGGAGACAGAACACCGCCTTGTGGGCAGCCCCTATTTACACCTGCCATAACACACCGGCCACAATCTGAATCTACAGTCAATGTTCTGTTCACCAGCTTTGCTTTGATCCCCAACATTAGTGATTCTTCTACGTCGTGACTTCTGGCGGTGCTACACATGCTGTCAAAAGTCGCATTGTCAAAGGCACCCTCAATGTCTATAAAAACGCATATCGACTATTCTCTCCTGTCAAGCGCGCAGGATTTTGAAGGGCAGTCTCGCAGGATTTTCCGCGTTGATAGGCATGTTGCATCTCTGACAGAGGATGTACCCTCAAAGCAACTTTGCGCACATGTAGCTCAACCAGTCTTTCCATGCTTTTCAGCAGGAAGGATGTCAGACTAATAGGTCTGAAGCTCTTGGCGAGAGAGTAGCCATCTCTGCCGATTTTCGGTATGAAAGCTACTCTGACTGTTCGCCAGGGGCTTGGTATATATGCCGGTGCCAAGCCAGCAGTGAAAATTCTCTTCAGAGTTGGCAGCAACTGACTAATACCTTGTTTCAGCATAGCTGTCAAAAGATGCGACAGCATATTTGATAGCTTCATCCGTCGCCACGCCCGATGCAGTATACCAGCTGCGCCGAGTTATTCGGCACCCTGTACTTAAAGTCCATGAATGTACTGGTTCTTGAAAGTATTTAAATTCATACTGATTGGTATCTATGCTCAAGTTCGAATACTGGCCCTGGGATATTTAATTAAAACTCTGGTTGGAAGGTAATAATGGTACGTAGTGTGCTCGCACTTACTTCAAAGTAATTACCATCGCGACCCAAGTGCAACATTCAAATTGGTATGGTTTTAATAAAGGCTTCAAAGGCTAACTTAACTAGTTCCTAGAAAACGTATTATAATTTGGATAATTTTCACTAATAAAAATATAAGACTCCTTAGTCCAAGCAAATTACAACATTCCATGTACCCAAAAGTATTTTTTTTTTGTTTCCTCGCATTCACTATCATGTTCTGAAAAACTAATTCCACCACGAGTAATCCAGGAAAGAAAATATACCCTTTGTTGCAGGTCTTTCCTGTGCCACCGAACTTCACCGCTTACAAAATTCTCTACGAGAAATTCTTTAAACAAATTTCTGTAAGAACCTTTGTGATCCTATTTTTTTGCAATTTACTTTGGTATTCTTAAGAGAATCGCAGAGAACAAGAAAAAAAAGGAAACAAGCTACGAGTAACTCCTCAGAAAGTTTCATTCGCATCTTTTGTTTCTTCCGCTCGTAAAAGTGTTTAACTTTGTTCCAGCACCTAAAATGTACGGTTTGCAACAAAAAGAGAATGCATTCTTTATATCGGGTCACAAATGGGATCAAGAGTACCTCAAGATCAGAGAAAGCCTCAACGGTGGCGGCGACGTTGGCAGTAAGATTAAAAACAACGAACAAACTCCACTGTAAAGAAAAGCCAAAGAAAGGACCTGCCAAATGCAAATACTCGTACACTTGTTCTGAATTCATAGAAAAATGAAATAAAATGGAAATAAAATTGTTGTCGTCGTTACGGTAAATTCCCAACCCTTTTACACAAGTGGGTTGCCGAGTCTGCCTGATTCCCAGCCATTTGCCAGTGCAATGTATTGAAACAAAAAGGATGTGTAGCGAAACGATGGAACAAAACTTTACCCCTTGTGCTCTTATCCTAGATGACACTTGTGTGATTTTCAAATGGAGGTTGATTTTTTTGTTTCTTTTTATTTTTGTCCTTACTCCACCGCCAGTTGTATATTTTGTCAAAAACTTCTATCTATTCGAAAAGAGGAGAAGATTGTCCTTTTGGAAGCATTTACAATTTCATTACACTCTTGAGTGTGCCTGCTGCTGTTCCTTCGTCCTTCTGCAGGATCTGCGAGAGTTCACCCTTGCATCGGGACACACATCTGCACAGAATCCTTTTTCGACAGTATACTGTACTGCATTCGCTTTCGTTTTCCTTTGGCGTTTCCTTTGTTTCTAAGGTGGTATGCGCCTTAACCTTCCTCCTGGTGTGGAAGGTTTGGAACTTACACGGCATCAACGATGTCATGAAAGTTCCATGCCATAGAATATGTTGTCTTCATTGAGGAGCGCGAGAGGTATAAAGTGTTTGTTAATTTCCAAGCAGGTGCCTTGTACGCTTTGTGTGTGTGTACTCGTATGCCTTTATGTGACTTGACTTACAGCTTTGGGGGCGGAATATCCTTCAAGTGCTTGTATACAGCATACGTAAGTGCTGCTTATAGCCCCCTTCGTATCGTTGTGTGATGCACATACTCGTACTCGTAGCAGGGGCATTGTTGCATATTTCATGTGAATCGTTCAAGTGACGGGGCAATTGAATGTTTGCCAACAAAATTTGTGATGATGGAATAATTAAGTTGTGGCTGTGTTTGTTTTTTTTTCGCCGAGAAGAAAAATGGAACTTTCAAGAGTGCGGATGATGTATGGAAATTTTTCGCGCAACACTTGATAAGGTCTGCCCTGATGTATGTCAATGACAGAGTTATTTACGTAAAACGAGTACTAAGTACTTGTGAATAAATGGGTTTTGACGTATAGTGAAGTTGGGAGTTTTGTCGTAAGTGGAAGCTCGTGTCTCGAGGAGAATTGATTTGACACCCAAGCTCTAAGTAAATGTGTATCCTGCAACTCAAAACTTATCGAAGCGAAATGGCACAAACGTTATTAAGGGTAAAATCATTGTGGAACGCAAAGTAATGATGCAAAAAAATTTACAAATATTATGTAGTAAAATATTTTGGTACACGAAAAAGAGAATGAGGAAGCATGAAAGTGCTTCATATGCAGAGAGTTCCGGAGAAATTTATATTACTAAATAAGTAGGCAGTTTTAGACTGCTTTTTTTTAAAAAGTTATTACACTTTTTACTATGAGCACGATGTGTACCATTCAACGTCCAAAACTTTTTTGTTGTTTGATTTTTTTTTTCCAAAATTTTACTCCTGATCTATTTGCCGGTTCACTACCATCTATCAGTTCAAAATTGATGGGGCTATATCAGACAGACGGACGTACAAAAAACTGACTCTCACTATAAGGGTCCAGTTCTTACTTTTTGTTGTCTTGTAAGTACAGGGAACCCTGAAAAAACAAAGTACTTGGATTGCATAAGGGTCCCATATTAAATTTGAAAAATAAGCTTATACTCACAGCTATAGTCAAAAGCGCATCCATTGTACTAATTTCTTATATGCCAATAATTTATTTAACAATACATATTTAGACTATTTCTACCTTCTAGCACGCCTCGATGTGGAGCCGCTTTACTCCTCCATAATGTTTTTGCTCAAAAGCGAAAAATTAAGTCTGCTGTCAAGGTTGGAAAGAAGTAGTGCATCATATGAATGTCGGGCTATCAACTTGAGACCTGCATTTTGGACAGGGTTGTAATAACTATCAAAATTCCATAGATCATCAGATCAACGAAAAATTTATCGACATTTTTTCTTTCGATCATGATCAAAAATTTGATCTTGATTTTGTACATTTCGAATCGATAGGTATATGCAATATATGCGATGAAAATTAAAATTTTGTTTGTATATATAGATTACAATCTTATAACGTTCAAGCGTTCCTGAATGAATTTTCAATCTTTTTGAGCAGTGAAAAAGGGGCGAATCTTGTTAGCCTAGGCGACTTCAACATCGATATTTTAAATTCGAACAGTGTATCAGATTCACACCTAGGACTAACTGCTGAACATGGACTTACCTCCTTTATAAATGAAATCACGAGACCAATCTCAGGTTCATGTTTAGATCACGTTTTTTGTCGTTTCGTGAAAATACCCTTACCTCAATGTTTTGGTATTAACTTTGATTTTCATATCACTGATCACTGTATGACTGGCATCTTGTTAAAAAATCTGAGAAATGCAAAGCGGGCAATTCCCACTCATACCCCCACCATGACTAAGATTAGATGTGATCTTTTAAACAGTAGGCTTTGCGTAGAAAATTGGGAGGAAATCTACGCCGAAGGCAATGTTTCGAAGGCTTATGACATTTTTCAACAAATCCTACAAAACTATGTTAAATCATCTAGCCACAATGTGGTGCGAAAAAAATCAGAATTTAGATTAAAACCCTGGATAAACCATACCATCCTTAAAAAAATTAAACTCAAAATTCATCTACGGAAAAAATGTTTTAAACATCCTCTTAATTCAATATTGTTAAGCCGTTTCAAAAAAATGTGTAAAAATGTTAACAAGGAAATTAGGATGTACCGTGATAGGTACTATTATTCAAAAGTACAAAGTGCCCAAGGCAACCCTAGAAATGAATGGAAAGTGGTAAATAGTATCATCGACCGTTACTGTGATAATATTCCTAGCACTATTGTTCTTAGTAATCAAGGTACTGATATTATAGATCCTACATCTATAGCCAATGAATTCAATGACTTCTTTGGCTCAGTAGGACAATTGTCAATAAGAGAATGCCCCGCATATTGTATTCGTTGCACTGAATCTAGTTTAGTGGAAAGCACATCAAGTTGCGGAAGTTTCTTTTTTGAACAGATTACTGGGCTTGAACTTTTACGCATTATTAACTCTCTGAACAACTCGTGCTCCTGTGGTGAAAATGGGCTCTCTAATATCACCCTCAAGTGCATCGCTCCGAATCACCTTTTTAACCTAAGTATTTTAACTGGAATTTTCCCAGACAAATTAAAATGTGCTAACGTGAAACCTTTTTTAAAAAAGGTAATAGAAAGGAGAAAAACAAATATAGGCCAATTTCCCTATTGTCTACGATTTCTAAAATTTTTGAAAGAGCTGTTAAGAGTAGAATGTTAGATCACCTCAAGAGGATACATTTTTTTAGTCGTGCGCAGTATGGGTTTAGGGAGGGTCTCTCTACAGAAGATGCACTTCTAGAGTTCTGCTCGTTGATAAACAAGGGACTGGATGATAAAAAATGTTGCGCTGGTCTTTTCGTAAACATGACATGGTTGACCACGACATTCTTCTGAACAAAGTATATAATGCAGGTTTTCGCGGTTTCATGTTTGATTGGTTTGTGTCTTATTTAAAGGACAGAATACAAAAAGTAAAAATTGGTGACTGCTTTAGTAACCCGATGGTAATAAACCTAGGTGTACCGCAAGGTTCTGTCCTTGGCCCCGTTTTGTTTTTAATTTATATTAACTCGTTATTTAGTCAACCATTTATTGGAAAAGTAACTGCTTTCGCAGATGACCTTGGCATTGCATATGGTTCAACAAGCCCTTTGGATCTCATTGCGGATATAAACTTTGATGTTGACTTACTAAGAATCTGGTTTGCGAAACACAAATTAGTTGTTAGTAATAAAACAAAACTCATGTTTTTCAGCCTAAGTATGAAGGAGTCTTTAGATTTTCCAATTTACTTTCATGCACAGGATTGTGCTCTCAACAGTTTGCTCAACTGTATATGCAGTGAAGAAAATTTTAAGGCAACATACAATGAAGATGATACTTGTAACGTTAAGTGTTTCAAAATTGAAATAGTTCAGCAATTCAAATATCTAGGTATTCTAATTGCCCAAAATATGAGCTGGTCTGAACACATTCTTTCGTTGAAACAATATTTTCGTTCGGTCATCCGTAGTTTTTATCGCCTTAATAAAATTTGTGACTATAGGATCTTAAGAATGGTCTACTTTGGTTTGTTCCACTCTAAGTTACAATATTGAATTACCTGTTGGGAGAGCGCCTTGTTGATTGATGTCGACCTCAATATATCGGAAAGAGTGTTCTAGGACACGAAGGTTTTTCTTTAAATGGGAAAGAGTTCTTTTGAGGTAGCCAGTCGAAAGAAAATAAAAAAAATATAATTACTTTACTGCAAATATTTGTTCGTACACTTAACATTTAGGGAGATATAAGGCTTAGTGAAAAAGAAGAATATTTTTCTGCCAATTAAAAAAGGTATATTGGATCCGCATCCTTTTAAAAAAAAGCAAACTCAAAGTTATCAAATAACTTCTCCCTCTGCCCTCTAGAACTTTACTTAAACATTAGTATTTCCTCTCATCTCTTACCGTTTCTGAAAACAACCTGGTGAACCTTAACAAACTCACCATTTAAGTGTAGTCACCCTATGAAACAAGCTACATCCACTTTCAATTAGAAAATAAACATTTTAATAAAAATTGTTAGGTTTATCTGCTGACTTCAAAACAGCAACTTTGTTTTAAAAAATAAATCACCCTGTATCTGTACTCAATCTGTGAAACACCCTGTATTTACTTTCAATACAAAGTAATTTTTTTTCCACATTTACATAAAATTGGTTGAAATTTTAAAAGTTTTATTAAGTTTTTTTATGATTCGATCAATCTTTCAAAAAATTGGTCAGAATATTGTTTTCAGTTTCGATCAATTGTCGAATCATTAACATTTTACAATCAATCACGCCACAAACACAATGGCGAATGACAATTAATCCTTAATGACATGCTGTGAGGTGTGGTATGACTGATACCATTCTCGTAACGATAACCATAGATGTGCCCGAAATCGTAACACTTAATCGCAATTTTGTCGTTACGATATCTAGGTAACGAGAATGGTTGAACATAATAAGGCCCTAGCTTGCAGTGTACGAATTAACTAAAGGATCGATGACATACGTTTTTGTCATAATACGGGGCGTGGCTTATCTTCTCGCAACTACTCGTACTGTGCGCCGCATTAATGCTTGGCACTTACAGTTTTATGCCATTTCCGAAGGGCAATTTTTCGATTGAGAGAAGCTCTCATGGCAATTTTAACTCTGTATGTCAGACGTTCGCGACCACCTCTCGCGAACGTCCGACAAACATCCGAGAGTGATCGTGAGAAAACTTTTTTTTGTTTTCTTGGATTCGAACCTTAAATCTCCCACTAAGGAGCGCGCATTTAACCCACGATTGCAAAATGAGTGTTCAAAAAACTTGAATTTGATCGAGTCGATCAATCGCGATATTGAATTGAAAAAAAACTATTCCTAATTGCTCTAATAAAGGCATTGCATCTATGTATGCATTACAGTCAACTGTCAGTAGAGAGAAGTAGGAGAAGGAATTTTTGACAGAAAGTTGTAAAGCCCGTTTGAGTTCTCCGCAAAGAGAGAAGATTAGGTGTGATGAGAAGCTGAGGAAAGTAAAAAAGTGACCCAGGCTCATCGCTGTTTACTACTCTCAATGTGTACGAAATAGAAGAACTTGATTTTTTTTTTTTTAGAAAAATACGTCCTCGGAGAGTTGGTTGAAAAAGATCCAGAGGCCATAGCAAGGTATTCTTGGGTACGCTATAAAGGAGTGTCCTGGTATTTCGAAAGTTGATTGGGCAGGATTCCATCTAATATTAGAAACTGATGGTAAAGTTTTTATCAACAAATCCGCATCAAATGAGGTCGAAATAAACCCCTAATTCCCCGTAAAAGTGCTGTGTGCGTGAAGAGAATAGGATGAATTAGTGAACCTTGAACTGCTCAGTTAACTTGATGAGAAGTAAATGACAACTTAGGATGACTTTTGATATTGAAGAGACTTATTTAATTACAGCCTAGCCTAGCTGTTATCAATTTTTGGAACTGTTCCGGGTACTTGAACTTAATTTCTAGCGTTACGGCTTCTTCCTAGTTTGGGATAGTCTTAGTAAAACAGCTGCTATCTATTCTGTGGTCATTATTTTATAGAATGGAAACAGGGAGCACTTCTTCTTCTTATTATGGTTCTACCTTATGTGGACCATAGAGCCTCCACGGTACTTCTGAACCTGATTCTATTTGGTACTTCTCTTGAGATGTTGTTCCATGTATACTGCGCATGAAGAAGTTCTTCCTTGACTGCCCTTTCGCCAAGTTGTAGCTGGAGCACCAGGACGTCGGCTACCTTGATGCGAGATTGTCTAGCTATTTAGTTGCCCTAGTGCATGACCAGTCCAGGACCATTTACGTTTCTTGATTTCGGTGACGGCTCTCTTTTGGGTTGTGCAATTCCAAAGTTACAGATTAGTTATACTATCTGGCCACCAGATTTTAGGTATTTGATGAAGGTACTTGTTAGTAAATACATGGATTCGGGATTTGATTTTACTTGAGTGTTTCCACATTTCACATCCGTAGTACAGTATCGATTTAACATTGGAGAGAAAGATTTTACTTTCCAGGTAGCTTTCTTGTTGAGCTGTACAGTGATCTGACGTCTGCAAGTGACGCAGCAGTTTCCGCTTCTTCCATCCATCTTTTCTTATCTTTCGTAGCTGATTTTTTGATTGTTTTGCATAAAGGGCTATATTGGTTTTTCAACTCTCGTCTTTCAGAGTCTGATATATCTACCGATGTTTTCTGTAGTCTGTGGTAACTCTGAGCCAAATGAATGCACTAGCTGCCATTCTGTCTGCCGAAATTGTCTGGAATATCTAGCAATCGTCCAAAATGTCCAACTTTACCCTGAGGAATGGCGAAAATCGTTTTTGAGGGCGAATATCTCGAAAACGGTGCGTCATACGAAAAAAATAATTAGTACGGAAATTTTAGATATTGAAATTTTCTACAAGATGGATGCCGGATTTTTTGATATTTTCGCAAATTGTAACTACACAATCCCCTAAACTGTCCAACTTTACCCTGAGGGTAATGGTGGAAATCGTTTTTGAGTGCAAATACCTCGAAAATGGTGTACGAACAAAATTATTTCGATCAAAATTGTGGGCTCTGAAATTCATTCTGAAGTTAATGAATGCGAATATCAGGAAAAGGTTTTTTTTTTTTGTTTTTAAAGTGGTCTGAAGTGATGTAGACCTAATCTATTGAATAAGAAAAGCCAGTGAACGTTTACAAAATTTGTAAATCAATGTTTTTTTTTTATATTTTTGGCAAGAATACAGATTCTCTAGAACGAATCTTAATTAAAATTCACAAAAATCACAACATGGTTCGAATGCAATGCCCCTCAACCGCTCCCTTGTTTAATTGCAATCAAATTCACAAAAGTATCTACCATCTTCCAGCACCACCCGAATATTTCATGAAAATTACATCTCATACAACCCAGTGATTTCCCAATCCAGTCCCTGGAACAACTACACGTTGCCTACACGTCCCATCACAGATGTGTCAACATCAAGCTGATTTGGATTATTTACACCAACAATACACATATGTATCTACAACATAACAGCCGGAGTAATGTTTAGTTTTCTTTAATCAAACTTTGTTGAGAAACTCGGGTTTGGCATTGTTGTTCTTAATTTTCCCTAGAAGTTCTTCATACATATATAAAGAAGTACATACGAGTACTATAATACATTCATCTGCTGAGGCACATTCATAGGTGAGCGCCAACTATAGGCAATATTCATAGAAGCACAAATAGCTCTTGGAGAACGATGCTTATCCCTACGTACCACCATCACTACACTGCAACAGTTATGAAGCTTTTTGGATCAAAATGATCTCGAATTTTCTAATAACATTAAATTGTTGTAGGTTGGTATGTCCGGGGGGGTGGTGTGGTACATAACGAAGCCAGGTGAATGGAACGGTGTGGCACATTTTCGCTGAAAGGAAATCAAATATAAAATTGAAATGAAATTGACATTTGTTGCTCTCTACGGCAACGGCTGTAGAAGGAGCAGCA
The DNA here is from genome assembly GCA_963082735.1 of Pocota personata. Taxonomy (NCBI): domain Eukaryota; kingdom Metazoa; phylum Arthropoda; class Insecta; order Diptera; family Syrphidae; genus Pocota; species Pocota personata. The sequence continues at coordinate 255,959,851 of OY720429.1, read as the reverse complement.
AACATCAAGATGGATAGATGCAGATGATGTCCTGGAGATGACTATATGAGACCACGTTGGATGTTTGTTGATTATTAGGATGTGATGGTAATGCCTTGATGTAAAGATAAATTGAAAGATTATACGATTTATCGATGGTAATTGAATATCGACGAGAGCAATCGATTTTCAAATCTCGGAACGAAGAGCACTGACAAGGATTGGAAAAGGAAATTAAATGTTCTGCAGGCGAAGTTTTGTTGGATTCCAGAGAGGGCATCGCAATCGAAGAGGAAATGTTTACGATTCTTTATTAATTTTAAACGATTTCGACTGGAGGAATAGTTGAAAGCGAAGAATTTTGATCGAGTTAATTGCATGGAAGTGAATTGACCTGTAAACAGATTTGAGACTAAGTTAACGTTAGTATTTGACCTAACGATGGAAAATATATTTAAGTTCATCTGGGTTATGTTGCAAGAGATTTACTCTGAAGATGGTAGATATTTCTGGGCACTCCTTGTAGAAATTGATTGTAAGTTATGCATTTAGAGCTGGTTCATGATGTAAGAGACTAAGATGCAATCGTTACATATTGTATCACTTATGAATATACACACGGATATTTCACCATAAACGTAGCTATTAAATGGTGAACAGGCGTTGTGTTCATGTGACCCAATAACTGAGAAGACACCTAGAAATGCTGCCATATATATACTACAGTTGTATTAGTACTACTTTCGATCATCTTGAATTACCGTACTAATCTTTATGAGTTTATAGTACCATAGACTGCGAGCATACTCGTTTAATTCTATAAGACTTCGCACGTAGGACAAAATGTCGGCCCATGTGCGACAGTCGACATGTGGCTAGTCGAAGAAAACATTTGAATTGTTGAGATACATTCAAAAGTTACGTTGCAGGTTTATTTATTTATTTATTTATTTATTCAACTTTTCAACAACACTTACAATAGACTTTAACAGTCTTTAAGGCATAAATGTTGACATTTTCATTACATTATTTAAAATTAGAATTGAAAATTAAAACTAGAACTTCATGTTAAATTCTGAGGTTAAAATAATTTCAATAGAGAAATGAGAAAATTTTTAATATTAGATAGTATTATTTGTATCTGCAATTTATGTAGACGTAATATGCCGAAAGAGAGTATCACAAAAATTATTCGCGTCGTGGAGTCTTCTTACGCTGAGAGGAAGTGCGTTCCAAAGGCGAATGGCATGAATAAAGAATTGGCGTTCCGAGACCTGATAAGTAACGCGAGGTGGAACCAACGTCAAAGAACGTTGTGATTGTGCGAATTTTAGTTTTTCGTATAAGTATTGAGGCTGTTTGGTGGTTATGACTTTATGTAAGTACTTGATTGTGCAAAACTCAAGATACTTTTCTAGTGTACAACCAAGTATTTTCTTAGCATAGGCGGAAACATGGTCGTATCTTCTTAACCCAAAAACATAACGCGTTATATTATTAAATGCAACATGTAATTTGCGTGTTATAATAGCGTTATTGCAACAGAAAATTTGACAGCTGTATGTAATTAGGGGCACGAGTAGAGTTCGTGCCAAAATTAGTCTTATATTTGTCGGTGTGAAGTTTTGCGATAAAGATAGATTTCGGAGACATCCATAGATTTTGCCAATTAAAGTCAAGATATGGTTATCCCAGCACAGCGTTTCAGTGAACCAAACCCCCAGATTTTTGGCTTTGTCGACAAATTCAATTTGAGCATTTCCAAGATAAATAGGGGGTAAAATATTTGCATCATGAACATTTCTGCTGATTACAAGGCATTTGGATTTATCTGGATTTATACTTAAAAAATTGTCCTTGGACCAAGTAAGGATATTCTTCAGATCCTCATTGTGTTTATAAGCAGCATTATCGATAAGACCGCGTGCACTACTTATGTACAGTTGCACATCGTCGGCATACATATGCACTGCGGAGTTGTGAACAACGTTCGGGAGGTCATTAATAAAGATGGTGAAAAGCAGTGGGCCCAATATGGATCCTTGGGGGACACCTGTGAAACTCGTTAAGAATTCGGATTGGACACCGTTTACGAAAACTGCTTGTACGCGACCTGTCAGGTAGGAAAAAATTAATTTTCCAGCGGATGAGGAGAAAGCAAACAAATTTTGAAGTTTTGCGACAAGAAGCCTATGATCAACCGTGTCAAAAGCCTTTGAAAAGTCTAGCAAAGTTAGAAAAGTAACGTAGTTTTTATCAGTTGCTGCCCTTATATCGTCCGTTACTTTAAGCAATGCTGAAGTACAACTGTGATGCTACCGAAAACCAGACTGGTACATACAAAGAAGGTTGTTTTGTCGAAGATAAGCAGACATTTGATAGTGGACAGTTTTTTCTAAGACTTTGGATAAGTATGGAAGTATTGCGATAGGTCGGTATTCTGCTGGGGTTCTTTGTGTTGCTTTCTTTTTAAGGATTGGGATAATCTTTGCAGCTTTCCAGGACTTTGGGAAATTGGATGTTGTTATGATTGTGTTGAAAAGATGAGTTATTGCTGGAAGGATGTACGGTAGAATCATTTTTATAAAATAGGGGTGGATCCCGTCAACACCAATAGCTTTCGACTTTATTTTGAGGACAGCTCGAACAACATCCGTTTGCTCAACCCTGGAAAATTCAAAGGATCCGCTTGGTGCGATTACCGGAGATATTCCAGTGTTTGTCGATTGAATTTTGATGAAATCACGGTTTAGCTGGTTTGGGTCAACATTATCAACTCCTGAATCAATTTTACCACAAATGCCTTGCTGACGTAAGTTCTTCCATAATATCTTGCTGGGAAGTTTATAGTTAAGATGCTCACTGTAAAAAATACGCTTGGCTTGCCTTATTTTTGAACATACAAAATTTCTTAGTGCTTTATAAGACGAGAAAAATTTAGGGAGCCTAAAATATTTCCACTTCATGTATACAGCATCTCGTTCATTTTTTAGTCTGAGAATCTCTGGGGTAAACCATGGATTGATGTTGCATTTTGCAAGCTTAGTTCTAAAAGGAACATGGCAATCAAACAACTGTGTAATCACGCTTTGCAGATATTCAACTTGCATGTCGGTTGAAGGTTCCGAATATATTGGTAGCCAGTTTACACGTTGTAAGTCTCGCTCAAGAATATCCGCTCGCACATTTTTGAAATCCCTGTATGAGTATTTCAATTGTTCTATACAAGTGGCGATATCAAAACAGGCAAAGAGGAGATCGTGTTTAGAAAATACTGGCGCGGAAACTTGGCTGTAAAAAGCATTCTGAGTGTCACTTGCAAGAAATAAGTCCAGGAGGGTACTACTTGAGTCAGTGAAATGAGTCGGAATGGTAGAATTAAGAAGATCAAGATTTAGTGCTTTCATATTTTCAATTAGGGAAAACGAAATAGCAGGATTTAAAATATTGCAGTTGAAATCACCAGAAACAATAATTTTCCAAAACTATGTTGTATTATTTTCAAGAAAGCAATAAAGCTGTGAAAGGTCAATGTAATTTCTTGGTCGATAAACGACACCCAGTAGATATTTCCTTCTCTCACATGCAAGTTCAATGAAACAATACTCGAACGGACTATCAGTAGGTGAGGTTGCAATTAGCTTTACAGGTAGCGGCCTACGGACGTAAATTGCAACACCCCCACCCATTCGATTTTGCCTATCATCGCGAAAAATGTTATATCCTGGCATTGAGTATGCACAATCAGGTATTTTCGGATCAAACCATGTTTCCGAAACACATACTATATCAACATTGGAACCGACAAACAAACTTCTAAATTCATCAAATTTGCATTTGGACAAACTTTGAGCATTTATGTGGCATACTTTCAGGCCCGCGCGCTGTGTACAGAGGATGTTAATCAATACACGCAAATTATCATTCGTGCCACTGCCAACGGAAGAATTGCCATTGGTGAAAATTATAAATAAATGTTCCTCCAGTGCAAGAAAACTCAGAACACAAAACATGTAAACTCTCAAATGGCTAACAGACAATAAGTTACGCAGATACAAAAGATACTTACTAATTACAATATACAAAATAAATATGTGGTTATTAAAAAAGCTTCGATTAGGTAGCATTTCGATGTTCATCGTGGTTGGTAGCTGCAGCGGCAAAAGAATCCAAGCGTGTGATGCAGTCGACCAAAAAAGCTTTGCCAGTTGGTTTTTGGCGTACATACACCCGTCCCCCTCGTGTGAAGACAGAAGACAGCTGATGTTGTTGTTTTAACTCGTGAGCTTTCCGAAATATAGCGAGATTATTTGTCGTTAAGCTTTCGTTGACAGAAATTAGTTTGTCTGATTGAATCCCGATCTGTTGTAAACAAAGTCGTTTCTTGGTTTTTTTTAATGCGGCATTTGCTGAAGTTAATAGACTGATTTTGTCTCCTACCGATGGAAATTTTACGATTATCGAAGAACTGCCTAGTTTGCCTTTAAGTTTGGTTCTGAAGATCGCTTTGGGTGTAGGTGCTTGAGTACATTCGACAGCTGTACACAGTCGGTTGTAAACACTTTGGAGATCTTCGTTGTTAGTCGTCGGCACTCCATGAATGATAATATCAGTGGCCAGCTTATCACGTTCGACTGAATCAACTTTATCTTTTAAGCATAATACTTCATTTTCCAGCAGTGAGCACCGGACTGATTCTGACGTTTATTCGAGGACTTCGACTCGCACTGTGAGCGCAGATATAGATTTGTTGACATCTTCGAATCGAGTGGTGAAATCTGCGACTATAGCGTCAAGTTTTACCAGCAAGATGTTATGCATTTCCATTATGGTAGATTTTAGTTGAGAGTTGTACTCCTCAAGCTATTTGGCTAGTCGTGTCTCGAATGATTTGCCAAATTTTTCATCCTTAGACGAATTTGGTGTTTGTGGCTTGGCAATTTTTGCTAGCAGTCTGGTTTCTGGTCTGTGTGGGGCTTCAGTCATTTTGGCAGCTGATTTGCGCGCGAAAAGAAACCAACAACAAACAACTGGGTTCCGTATGCAAACAAATAGTTTAGCTATTACACAAACGGTTAGAATCCTGATGTCAAGAATCATCTATTTATTTCGCTTGAAATAAATAAAAATGTCGAACAATTGCGTAAGCTAAGTCAACTCTACTACGAAGGCATAACCCTGGCAGTAGGGTGGTCATATGGCTTAAAATGCAACTTGATCGTGACGATGACATCAGGAGGACGGGAAAAAAATACTGTGAATCATAAGCAACGACAATAACAGCAAGACAAAAACGCTCCCCAGTTATCTGGACGCCACCATTGGAGTTCACTGAAACTTAATACCACCTGAGTTTCAAACCAACTACACTAATCTGTCTTTCTCTCTGTCTCTTCCCCTTTACACAAAACGCGTAAAGCGTGGCGTTGCGATCAAAGCTGATGCAGTGGTATCTTTCTATTCAGAGGACATTTCCGCGATATTTAAGAAATTTTATCACAAAACTGTTGCTACAATTTTTTCTTAGAAGAAAGTGGGTGTGGCTCCCAAAATTTATAACCAAAGTTCACGAATTCTGATGAGATATTCATAATAATTCTCTTTATTTTTTTAAGAAAATGTCCCCAATAAGTGGGCGTGGCTATGTGGCCATGCATGGGCAAAATGTAGAGAAAGTCAACGTCTACATATCTTACCTAGGCAATATTTTTCAGAGTCTAGAAAAAATATTGACAATAATATAATTTCTGAAAAGTGGGCGTGTCTGTAGTCGGATTTCAAAAATTTGTACAATTAGAAAGGCTTATACACCAAATTCCATGTTCTTAGCTGAAAATTTAAAGCCCAACAAGTGGTGACATATGGACGGACGGACATGACTAGACAAAACTTTTGTATGCATGTACTATTGCAGGTTTATTATTTCCTTATGTTACAAACTATACATCAAAATTAATATATCTGGGATATAAACATACAGGAAAGTTAGAACCCATCTGGAGTGGATCGTATGATACCCTATCTCTAATCTTCTAACACATCCTTAATAAAGTGTATGTGGCGTTGTGAACTTTTTGATTGATATGCAATTAGGGATGACACCTGTCTACTCAGAGAGTATTCTCGCGATTTTTAGGAGATTTTACCATACAATTTGTGGCTTAAGACTTACGTAGAAGAATGTGGGCGTGGTGAAATATTCACAATAAGACTTAACCATCACCGTAAATAGCTTTGAGAGCTTTTTTTCAAGAAAAAACCCCCAAAATGAGGGTGTTGCCCTGTACAATGTGTGAATGAATTGAAAAGATAAGCAGCATTTATATATTTTGTAAAGTAGATTAATAAAAATATTGAAAAGCCGAATTTTTTTGAAAACTGGTCATAATTGTGTGCAGATTTCAAAAATGTTTAACTGGTGACATACAGACAGATGGGCGGACACGACTATATCGACATCAATGCTGATTAGAAATATACATATGTACATATTTTTAGGTGTCTATCGTTATTATTTTCCCATAGGGTAGGATATAAACAAAAATTCTTAAATAAAATTAATAGGGTACAGCTCAATCTGTCACGGATGGATTATAATCGCCCCATATGGTTATACTTTCTTCTAAAAAGAGCATGTATAGTGTAAGTGAACAGAATTCGACCTAGAGATTCTGCTTAATCTTGGTATTATAGTCAGAGAAATTCGAAAAAGTTGGTCTAGTAATACCGTCCGTGTGCCTGTCTGTACCGCGGACTGCAGGTCGAATTTGCTTCAAACTTCATATCTGGGATCTGTGCGCAGTAAAAATTGGAATTTTCATCCTAACCTCAAAAATGACGGTGCTTTACTTAGGGTTAATTTTGGAAACGTACAATTTTTTCTCAAATAGCTCTAACGATATCAATAAAAATTTACGTAATTTGGACATATCTTGGTTGCGGTTTAGACGAATTCATTCAAAAATTGATATCGAAATCATTTTAGACATATGTACGTGAGGACATGGTATCTTTTCGACTCTGCATGAATTTGACATCTAAACAATTCACGAACGAACTGTACATATGATACAAGTACGTGCGACCCAGTCATACCCTTCATTTCTTTGGCTGAGTCGAAGCATCGTAAGCAAAGCTGACAGAATGATGACTTCCGTAGCATAAATATTCTCAATCCAGAGTTAAATAAACTCAGCAGCAATGGCAGCCTAAAGTTATGGAAACGTTGTTCCTCGCATACAAAAAATTCAAACAAAAGTTCACCTAACAAGATTCCCAAAAAGTAACCATCTGCTGCCACTATTCACATGGCCTTGAGTTTGAATGGCGAACATAAAGGCACCCTCCACCACCGCCACCACCTGACTAATTCAATACTCGTATTATACATTCGTTGACCTTTTTCTTTTTGTCTGCTAGTTCCATTTGCCCTTATCACTGAGTAAGGAGAGTCCTTTGTGATTTCGACAGGATGGCACATACAGATACACACGCTGCTGGCCCCCAATCTTGTTTGCCATCCTCTTCGTCCATCCTCATCAAATCACAATTTGGACAAAATTAAAGTTTTATCACGTCCAGGACATTCATTCATTCATTCGCTCGCATCGCATTGAGTTCATTCAGTGTGCGTTCCTTTTGAAGGGAGGCAGGTGGGTGGTATTGGAATTGTAAGTACCTACTCACACTTCACCCGGATCCGACACGAAAGCCTGGCAAAAGGATATCGTTTGCTTTATCGAGTGGGTAGTCATTTGTTTGTAGGCAAAACAATATCAAGTGTGAACATTTGTCTCCTTAAGGATGCGGGTACAATAATATCCCCTTCCACCATAAATACACACATACTCGTACACCCATGAACATTCTTCTTCTTTTTTTGGACATAAGGTCAAAGAACAATTTTCTGTCATTTTGCAGTCGAGTCCTCCGAAATTCAATGAATCTCAGCAGCAACACTCCTCAAAATGTCCTGTGCGATTGCGAGAGTGTCTGCATGTGTGTGTTAGTGTTTGTTTTCCTTTTGCACAATGATAAATTCCAAAGGATGTTATGTTTTCTCGGACACATTTACACATCGAAAGAATGCCCGTTACGAAGAAGGAAGAATTTAATGCTCCTGGCTGGCTTGACTTGTCTTCCTCTTCGTCATCGTCATTTGCTTTCTGCTTTCTTACGAGTAAGTAAGATAATTTTTCGTGCTATTTGCTTCCGTTTCTCGTCTGCGTGTGGAAAAAGTTATTTAAGGAATTTTTATTTTGTTTTCTCGTACTCTAGCCTCTGTCATGATGACAGGACAGAGTCGCATTTGGTGTAGATAAAGGCGGGATAGGGGGCGTTGACTGATTGGAATGAGCATGGAATGTTTAAATCTTGCATCTAAGGTTATACTGTTGATAAATTGAGTTCTTTCGAAGCACGACCAGAACTGAAGTGGCGTGTGAATTAGGGGAGGACTTCTATTATAAAACGAGAAGAGGGAGAAGACCACTTTGTCAAGGTTAATGAAATGCTTGCCAATTTTTCAATGCAGATGTGTGTGTGTGTGTGTGTGTACTGTAGAGTTTTTCCGGCAAAGATTTGTCCTGAGATGTTCAAAGGACATAACTTACCTTAAGTATTTGAAGGCTTTTTTGAAAATTTGTTAAACGAGACGAATTCCACTCTGAATACTGTTTTAAGTTCTTGACATTGTCTAAGGGTGGCTAATTTAGAAGAAGACTCCTTGTATCTCATTGAAAGCTGTTATCTGTGACTCTTTTGTGCTAATGAATGTGCTAAGATGGCAACATTGATTGATGGGTGAATGAATCATTACAGTTTTGTAGGAGTAAGTGGGCTTTTAAGATTTTGACCAATAGATATACCACTAATTGATGACGATATTATTTGTATGATGCTCTATACGAACAAAACTAATTCGATATAGACGTGTTCAAATTGGATGGCAGTTGGGACGTCATTAAGCTGAGCTCTAAAATAAAAAGACTGAATAACCGCAAAGGACCAAAGGCAGTACTTTAGTGTACTCTATCCACCAAACATGGAAGAGGGCAGCGCTATTAAAAAGTCAAAAAACAGCAAAGGCGTCATTTTTTTTTTTTTCAAAATTCTTTAGTAGGAAGCTTACACCAAACAGTCAATTAAGAATATCTGGACGAAAGCACATCCGGCTGGAATTACTGGAATATCAGATCAGCTCTATGTGTGTTATATATAAAAAGGGCTATCAAATGTTTCCTAATTGTACGTGTTGTAGCTTTGTAACTCAAGAACGGTTGAACCGATTTCGATGCCGTTTGCTTTATTGATTACTGAATTTCTTAGCGATGATTTATATATAGTTACACATTCCGCAAGAGTTAAGTACAAGTAGAACAATAACCACGAATCTATAATACGCCCCATAGAAAAACTATGAAGTTATGCGCTCGAAAAACCTATCAAAACTTATCCGCTTTGTATTTTTTATATTTCATTTTGTTGATAAAAGTAACTTTTGATTTTGTATGTTATCGTGAATAACACAGCTAGGGACAGAACTTTCAGACCTTTCGGAAAAATCTAATCCAAAAAGATTAAAAAAAATCTCATTTCCCTCTAACAAGGGCAACTCAAACCTTGCATTTTTCTTTTTCTACCAAATTTTAACCAAATTTTGAACTTTTCTTCAAAGAAAAAATTTCATATTGTGTGCATTCACTTTATGCATCCTATAAAAATCACAGGGGTGAGATAAGGGGTGAGATAAACTACATAGATAAGGAGCTATGGGAGGTTAGGTAAATTTTGGGGCTCTTAATGGTTAAGGAACATAGGAAAACATTCTTCTAAATAAAATATCAACGGGGTATATCAGAAAAATTTAGCTTTTAATAAAAAAAATTTGAAAAAAAAACCTTAAAATAAAAGTTTTTCTTTTTTTTTTATCATACAGTACACCAGTGGCGTGGAGTGAAATTTCAAGAGAGGGAAGCCGAAAAAATTGTAATTAAAATGTTTTACTTAAGACTTAAGATATGCAATCTAAGCCACCTTTGTTATATTTTATGTCATCGGAATTTACGTAGACAATGAGCTCATCGCATAAAAAAGTGACTTCGAAAAAAGCCGTTCTGGGCAGAATAATCTATATAAGTTATTGATAACTCGGAGCATTGTTAAATATAAACAATTTAGCAATTACAATTATGCATTTGTACTCTAAAACTATCCTACGATTCTTTTTTACGAATTCTGCTAAAACTCTTTCATAAAAATTTGAGTTATTTTTAATTTCTAAAAGAAATTTCGATAGATAAAAGTGCCAGGTCTGAGAGTCTTTCTACTTTGTGGGAAATTCTTAAGTGTGGACTATTTTTAAAGTCGAAAAAGATCTTTCGACAGAGGCCACAGTCAAAGGTAGGGTTAAAAAGATTTCACACAATGTTAGAGCTTGAGAAAAAGTATCTCTAAGCATTTCCGTATTAAAATGCTTATGAAGTTGAAAAACCTCAAGCTTTTTAAGTGAAGGGGTAGTGTATAAAACTTTGAGTTCCTTTTTTTGAAGTAGTAAAATTAAAAATTCCATGAAATAGGGTAATTAAAGAAGATATTTTGTCATCCTGCATTGAATTAGAAAAATATTCATATTTTGATTTGTTTAATAAATCAAAGATGTAACATTATCTATAATTGCTACAAAAATTCGGCTATAATTTGTATTTGAATCAATATTAAGTAGTCGGCGTTTGCGTGAAGGTTCTGAGCAGTTACTTACGCTCTCATAGATTGAGTCAAATGAGTTTAAAAATTCAGAATGAATAAGACGTTCACTATACGCGAATGATATTGCCATCGAATCTCTGATACCCCGGAATGCCAGCTCTTGTTTTTATAGAAGAACTACAGTGTCTATGAAACGCTTAATTAAATCGCGATTGCGATCAACTTTTCTATTATGAGCCTCGTAAGAATTCCCTAAAGAAGTCTCTATGCGATATTCGCCAAATTCATGCAAATGCAAGCAGCTGCGTGTATGCTTTTCCGTTTGAATATGTTTTTTTGGAAGAATTAATAAAATTGTTTATATCAAAGAAAGCTTTGTGACTCCAAACACTAGGAGAATTAGAAAAAAAGAAGACAAGGAAAACTAAACATTCTATTTAATTTGCAACTCATGAAAATGTTTCTGATACCCATCCTTTCGCGTATAATCAATTTTCATTGATGGTGTCGAGCGACCTAGTTCTTTAATTTTTTTTTTTTTACAAAAAAGAAAGCTTACTGAACTCGTGGGTTTCTTTTAGAAGAAAATCAGTTAAACAACACTCAAAATTAACTAGAGACATCTTGTCTAAGAATAATAAGAATGTTCAATGGGGCACCTCTTGAGTAGATTTATAATTACTTGATATATACCTAATAACTATTCACTTAGCTCACTCCCTACTTTATAATAATTTAATAATTTAAAACACTAACTTAACTAAAAATATGTAATTGCTAAATTTTTAAAATTTTCTAATAATTAGCAGTCACAAAAATCACAAAAATTTGCAGCCAAATTTTCAATAAATTACGCAAAATTACACAACCGATTTGCAACTGTCATTTCAAATTTGCAAAAAAAAAAAAAAAATACCCAACAAGTAAGAAATACCTCAAACGCCGTTCGAACCACTACATCACCCAATAATCCGATTTTCGTCGGCTTATTTTGTTGCCTACAATAAAAAAAAAAAAAAAACTCCTTCGAACTAAAACCTTTCTACTCCATCAATGTTCATCCACAGAAGCCGAGAAATCCCGGGTTATTTCCCTCATAAGCGAATGTATGTTAGACAAAGAAATCGCAAATAAATTTCTACTATATGCCGTACTGTGAAGAAATGAATGCATAAGCCGGAAAATGAACGGCTTTTCAAAAAAAATCATTGCACGCTTTTCTTTTGAAATAGAAGTTGTCTCTCGCTAGCGGAGTTCATACTCGTACTTGTCTCGCCTATGTGTGCGAATTTGTGTATGAGTAAAAATGAATAAACAACTGAAATGGTCGCAGCATTTCATCTTCGAGCATGTATAAAGTTATGAAAAATGGTTTGATGAACAAATAATTGAATGTGATGGTTGGCAAGTGGCAAAATAAAAATTTTTGATATTTGAAAAGGGAAGCCGGAAGGAATCGGCTTGTATGGATGCCACGCCACTGCGGTACACGGTCATCCAGCAAGAGGTATCATTTTAAATTTCGTGCCATAGTTGAACTGTCAACATACAACTATCATTGCGATAACTTTTGATAAGTAAAAACTAGGAGGTTATTAAATATGGATTGATACATACTCGCACAACGTGTTGAAATAGTGAAAATTCACTACAAAAACGGTGAAAATATTGCGGAAACGTTTCGCAAAGTTCGCACTGCTTTTGGTCATCATCAAGTGCCTTCTCGCACAGCTATAGTGAATTTATGTCTCGGACAGGTTAGTTATGTGAAGACTCCAACTCATGTTCGTAAGCTAAGCTGAAAATATATTGTCGCCTTAGCTGAGAGTGTGACGTCCATTTCGAGACGATCACAGGAATTGGGCCTATTTTGTAAGATCTTGGCCTACATGCTTATAAGGTCCAGTTGACGCAAAAATTGAAGCCAACAAACCACGCATAACGCCGTACTTTCCCTGATTAGCTGCTGAAAATGAATGAACAAGATCAAGATTTTTCACACAAAATTATTCTGTTTGTTTACGTATCCATTTGTCTGGATACGTAAACAAACAAAATTGTCGCATCTGGGACTCCGAAAACCCAAGAGAAATAGTGGGACAATTTCTCCATCCATAACGAGTGACAGTTTGGTGCTGGCGGTGTCATTGGGCCATATTTTTTTTTTCGAAAATAATGCTGGTGCGACTGTTGTGAATGGATTGTTCAGTGAATGGATTGCTTTACCGAACGATGTTGACTGACTTTTTTTCTGCCTGAAATTGATGCTTGGACGCGGACGACGTTTATTTTCAGCAGGACGACACCACAGTGGCTCTATCGCGTGACAAATTTCCTGGACGTGTGATTTCTCGAAATGGAGACTTCAATTGGCCGCCAAGACAGTGCGATTTAACACCATAAGACTTTTTCGCAATTATGAAAAATTTCATCGAAAGAATGACTATTTGCAGGCAGAGCCGAGGCGGGCATTTGGCAGATACTCGTATTGTATTCCATTACTAACCTCAGGGTTTGTGCTTTAGATCAAAATAAAAATATTACCACTTTATATAAAAATGTTGCGGTTTTCTATTGACTTAAAATGACACCTATTGTTGGATGACCCTATACTTCTCAAATTTTGCGTAATTAGGACTTCTTCTTCTTTGCCTTTTCTCTTTCAACTGGAGTCCTCTCTCCTTATATGTAATCTTCAGATCCTTCAGTTCTGTGTTGTCAATTGTTGTATTTGGTCCATCTGCAGTTTATTTGCGATGTCCGCCCACCATGTTGCTTGAGATCGTGATTTTCCCTCGGATGTGTTGGGATTCAAAGTACTTTTCGCACAATATGTTCTTCTGGTCTCCTCATGACGTGGCCTTACCATCAGAGTAAGACTTCTTTTTAGGCTATTCCACATCTGCTGAGATATTCTTTTCTTATTTTGTCCAACCTTATTACATCTCAGCATTCTCATTTCGTTGATGCTAAGTTTTTACTCGTCCAGTCCAGTACACTTTACCTTTTGTTTTGAATGGCATTTTACGAGTTACTCCAGAGAGCGAGCGTAATTTCATGAAGGCGGTATATATTATGTGAGTCACATCCACATCTACCTTTGCATCTGAATGGAGTACGGAGCCGAAATATTTAAGTTGTGTCATTTTGTTCACTGAAAATTCTCGGATGCAAATGCATTCGTCTTGTGCTTTACCAACTTCGTTTAAATCGTGCTTGCAGACCTTGTACCCTTTTTTGTTTCTATTTATCCCATTTTGCTTTAAAGCTGTTTGTCTAAATTTTGTTGTAATTGGCTAGGTGATTTCGTAGCAATAACGACATCATCTGTATATAATATATATGACGGCAATAGCATCTGAAATTCCTTGGTAAGGTAGCCGATAGCGAGATTGAAGAGAGCTGGGCTTACAGCAGAACCCTGATGTACACCTAACTTAACCTCAAAAGCTTCACTGAACCCAGCTGGGCTTTTTATTTTTTGTGGTGATGTTAGTGTATATATCTTGAAGGATACCACTGTAGGCTTCTGGCAATTTCTTTCACAGTCATACCTCTCGCGAATGTCTGTCAAACATCCAAGAGTAAAACTGGCATGAGAAATTTCTCTCAATTGAATTGGTTGCGAGAAGTTAGACCAGGCTCTATTTAAAAAACACACCAGGCGCCAATAAAAAATATTTCGAAAATCTAGCTGCATTAGCTTCCATAGTAGTTGAGTGACTTCTGGAGAGGTATAAGAAGACCAACAGAGATGTAAAATTATACAGGTAGAGGGAAGGAAACATAAATTGGCTGCCTTGCATTCTCCCATATTATTCATAATTTAGGTGCGCAATGTTATAACTTTATAACATACGGCTTCTCAAGAGGATAGGAAATAGCCACACATATATTACAATTTTCTTTGCAGCACCCTTCATTTCGAAATTAAAGTCCGAGTTAGTTGTATTATTAATTTATTAGGTCTAGATGCGCGTCTAAATTTCACAGGACAAACAATTTTTTAAGAAAATAATTGTGAGGATCACACTCATCATACGGATCTCTATCTTAAGACATCTTGGAGAGGAGATTTTGAGAAAATACCGAAATTGTGCGCCATTTTTTCAAGATGGAGGAGCGAACCCAGATGGGAAAAATTCAACACATAGCAGGCCTAGGTCACGTATGCTGGGTGCTAGGCCATAGAAACATTCTGGGACAGTGTAAGGCTGACGAGCTCGCCAGAAAAGGCACCACCCTCAGTATTCTGCCGGAAAGGCACAATTTAGGTATGCTTCTCGCTACATGTAAACGCTTACTCATGCTGGATGCAATCAATAAAGCCAACTATAGGGAGTCTCTAACGACATGTCAAGTCTTTAATAGATCGATCAAAAACGATCGCAGATCAGTACAGTCATAGGTGACCTCACGGAACACTGTCCAATTGGTCTACACGCTAAGAGACTGAGCCTCTTTTTAAACGACTTCTGCAGGGATGAAGATGAGGAACAAACGATCATCCTGTTCAAAAGAAGTATCTCGGGGCTCTTCTCTTCGACGACCTGGTGAATATTGACATCAGAAGCATCCTCTGCTTCATAAGAAGCTCAGGTTAGTTCAATTTTCCCTTTAGGTAGCTAGAACAGCGATGGAACCCAATGGACCTCCTTTGGTATGTGTACATGTACATCTAACATAACCTAGGTCTACGACTCTGTCAAAAATCGAAACTGCCATCCATCAAAAAAAAAAAAAAAATATTGCGACTTTAGCTTTGTACTTCAGTACCACCAAAACCAGTACATCAATGTTTTACATTGTTTGGTCACAGACAGGATGTGGGTTAAGTGGTCTAATTATGGAACTCACATATTAAATGTGGTGGAACTGCTAGAAATCAAGTTTGAACCCTTATTGCATTCAACGTAACCTCATGTCGAACTCAATGTTTCTTTTTACAATTACTATAGAACATGGCACCACTCAGAAAACCGCATCCTAACATTGCTTCCCTTTTCTTGCAACATAGTGCCCCAAATATTAAAGTCTAACAATGCAATGATGCGTCCAATTGCACACATTACGATCTCAATTCACAGTACCTATTCCCCCCAAAAAACCGTGCAACAATCACGTATTATATTCTCCTTTCACTGATGGAAACTGAAAACCGCACACACAGTAACCAAAAACCTTGAATGAATCTCCAGCTTGCCAACGTCTGTGGTTGCCAATTAAGGGAACAAAAGTCCCCAAACACAGAGCAGCTGCAACCGCCACATTGGGATGGGACTCCCAATCCCAAGACCACCTCTGCTTGTTCTTCTAAATCTGCAGAACAGACAAAATCGTTTCTTCTTTCTATTCCCCATTCAATTGTCATTCAAGTGTAATTTCAACCAGATATATCACGAAAAACCAAGCACACACTCGCAATGCATTCCATTTTAGGATACGCTGCTGCTGCCCATTCGTAAATGGTCTGCGAAGCATGACAGCTGTCACCTCATTAGGGTGCAACCACAAGTGCATACAGTAAAGAGTATTGTGAATCTTACCTTCTAACGATCCAGTGTATATCCTTGAGATGTCATAATCCATTGGTCCGAGGGTGTTCTCGATTTCGACATCTGTCGCAAATACAGAGAGCGGATCTTGACGTAGAACAAGTCGAAACTCCCTGCAATAAGAGAAGATGTAAAGTTATTTTATTTTTCTATAATAAATCGGTAACAATTGTCAAAAGACCAACAACAATAACGCTGACAACACCAAGTGCCTGTGTGCGTAATTTGAAACCCATCACCATGGCAAGAACTACAAGTACTAGTACGCTGGATGCTAGAACTTAAGGAGGAGAATAGGAGAGAACAAAACAACCAAAATGACCCCCTTGCGCCATGGCGGAACCGCTATGGATACTTCGAATGCAAATGGAGACGACGAAGTGAGAGAGATGAGCTAAAGTGTCGGTTCATCCGGAGTTCCATTGAAGCAACCATGTGGAACGTTGTGATGATGGCATATCCAACCTCATTCAAGGGCATCTCTCCACTCCAGGATGGCCACTGTATAGTAGAAGAGCTGTAGGTAGTAGTTAAGTGCAAATCAATGTTCTTGAGGCGTTGTCTTTGTCTAGCTATACACAGCTCGGTCATGAAGTATGACCGCACACGCAAAATGGAAACGGCGACATAGTGCAGTATGGCTTCTCTAACTGAGAAGACACCGAGAGCAACAAATGTGAATCAACGTCACCGTCGTTGTAGTAGTTACACTTGGGAACGAGTAGGCTTTACAATTAATTGCCATTGACAATCTCACGTTGCACTTGGGGGTCTTTGTCAAGGTTAGTCGCGCGGAGGGGAGCCTTCATTATTTTTAAGTGCTTCTGAGAAGAAGGAATCAATTCGTTGCTGTGGGGTGAAAACCAACGTTGGGTGAGACCATCCAGAATGTGCTTCCGCGAGTTTGGATTTTTCTTTTACGGTAGAAATTATTGATTTTTGCCCTCGCAATGAGAGCTAAATGGCGTAATAAGGGCAAGCTCTTACGCTTACGGTTGAAAGAAGCAAAAAGTGGAGGAAAACATTTTTAAGGGATTTGCATGCTTTTATTGTAAAAGCCTGGTAATGGCATCTGAGACATTTAACGCGGATGGCATGGTATTGCTTTTTTCCTTTCTTTTTTTTGGTTGTTTACAAAGATGGTAATGGTAGGAATGTCTGGAAATATCTTCGACGTGGGATGGGTATGATGGATGCTCTAATTGCCAGACTGCTGTTAAATATTCAAGAATTTCAATTGAAACGAGGATGGATGGGTGGGAGGAAACAAATGCGATTATTGTTCACATTCAATGTTGACGTCATCTGTTTACACAATTATCATTATCACTTTGTGTAAAGAAATGCCTCCAGCTGGCATTTATTCAAATTGTATTTTAATTTAATGAACTAGTTTTAGGTTAAGACGGCTAAAGCATCGTTAAAGAAGTGGAGTAAATTTATTGGAATATCAAGTAAGGATATTTTTTTTAAATAAAGGAGCCACAAAAGGTTATTTTCTAAATAAATAGTATTCTTGCTTAAGTATTTTGTACCTTGATGTATTTTGGGGCATCTACTAAGCTCATGTGCCATCGTCTCTTAGGTTCTATTTTCTAATAGTGGAGATTTCTTTCCGACTATTCTGCGACGCATAGTGGATTGTTACATACGAGGGTAGGTCAATAAGTTGACCTCTTTGTTTCAGCGTTAACCTCTTCATTCGACCCAAATCTCTTACCTCCGAGCCATTTCTTCATGTTTGGAAACAAGAAATAGTCGCAGGGGGCTAAATCTGGGAAATATGCTGGATGAGGGAGGAGTTCGTAGCCTATTCCGACTGCGGACTTGTGCGCCGGTGCGTTGTCCTGGTGCAAAAGAACTTTTTTCTTCGCCAAATGTGGCCGTTTTTGCTTCAAATCGGCTAGGAATCGATCCAGCAGCTCTGCGTAATATGCGCCGGTGATCGTTTTACCCTTTTCAAGGTAATAGATGTGAATAACACCGTGCGCATCCCAAAACACTGTCGCCATGACCTTGTTTGCGGCACCCATTTTGCGGAAAGCTTTTTCATGTCCAAATATTTATGTAAAATCGAAATCACTGAACCATGTGATAAGCCTGTGGCCTCTTCAAGCTCGCGCACTTTCACTCGCTGATCGTCCATTATCAAACCATGGATTTTGTCGACCATTTCTAGTGTGGTGACCTCAATTGGGCGACCAGAACGTTCGGCGTCACTTGCGCTTGAACGATCGCACCGAAATTGAGTAATGTGAATGGTTCCAATCGATGGTGAAGAGTCCCCATAATATTTGTCAAGCTTTTGTTTGGTTTGCGTGATAGTTTTTTCTCGCAAAAAATAGTGTTTAATGAGCACTCGAAATTCACATTTTTCCATTTTAACGAAAATGCTAGTAGGCGTCTATATAAAATGGCTGCCACAACAAAACTATTTGACAGATCTGTCTGAAAATTTGGGTGCGTTTCTCTTGAAAATGATTCTTGACAAAAAGAAAAAAAATAAAATAAAATTTAAGGTGACGACATAATTTGTGTTAATTTTCAGTGACTTATTGACCCACCCTCGTATGTGTAAATAAAGGGATTCTTTATATAAGCGTTGGAAGAGCAACAGGAGATGTGCTAGATATGAGACCGAATATAAAAATTACTAGAATTTTGTTAACAAACACATTCAAAAATCTAAATCTGATTTCTATCGAACTAAGTTCCAAGAGTTTCGAAGAAACCCAAAAAACATGCATACTTGACAAAAATATAAGCAGTCTGGACGAATTAATCTGCAAAAACTTCGGAAGTCAAGCTGACATGCCCATCCTTGTAAATAAATTTGCTACAAGTTTTATAAAAGAAATAAAAAATGTTGTTCATCCATGTACTCGTAATGTGAAAACATATCACACTCAAGCTGTACGACCGGTTCAATCCATGTTTGTTGGCCAGGTTACGAATGAAGACATCTTTAAATTGCTGGTCAACCTCAAAACAAACAAATTACCGGGAATAGATAACATACGAGCAAAAGACCTGAAAGATACTTAATGCTAAAATACTAGATCCTATAATGTCCCACCTCATTAATATGAACATGAGTCAATCTTGCGTACCAGACAGAAGATTAAAGTGGCAGTAATGCGCCCAATATTCAAGACAGGATCAAAAACGGATGTCCTTAATTCTAGGCCTATTTCCATTCTCCAAACAGTCGAAAAAATATTAGAAAAAGTTATGGCGGCAAAGCTGCAGGTTTATATTAAACCCTACCCTGGTTATCTTCATTGATTTCAAAAAAGCATTCGACACCCTATGTCACGAAAAATTAATAGAGATGTTAGAAAAGATTGGAATTCAAAGGGATGTTTTGAAGTGGTTTGGAAGTTATTTGAGAAATCGACGACTGAAGGTAAAAGTTTTAAATAGTTACAGCAAACAACAATTAATAATATATGGGGTACCCCAAGGATCTTTTTTAGGACCATTATTATTCATAATACATGTAAATGACTTATTAATAGTTCTGAAGAACAGTATGGGGTTTGCGTATGCGGACGACACAGCAATCTTTGTAAACCATCGAGATTTAACAGCAGCCATAAAAACTATGCAGTCGGAGTTCGACTTAGTAGGTGGACCTTCGGACTTATTATCACTTCCAAGAAAACAAAATTAATGCATATCAGACCTTCGCATATAACACAACTATGCAAATGACTTCGGAAAGTTGTCTATGCCATTCATCACTTAAACAACTAACCCAACTATAAGGCAACCAGATAAGAACGATAGGAAAAAAAGATTAAATAAAACAACAACGGTATGAGATACCAAATTGATTCTGGCTTTATTTTGAAGCTACATTCATGCCACTATGTATGGAATAGCACATAATTTAAATGGCCACCTTGGCTTCACTGGCAGTGCTTCAAGCGGTCGGTCCAATTGTTGATGACTCGGTCCAATATGTGCGGCGTTATTCCGGCAATAGCGTCTCGAATGTTGGCCTCGAGCTCGTCCAAAGTAGTCGGCTTGTTGGCGTATACTAGCCCCAGAGAAAATAATCGAGGGGTGTCACGTCGCATGATCGCGGCGGCCAATTGATGAACGTTCGCCGTGAGTTACGACCCTCACCAAATTTCTCTTCGAGCTTTGCGGGGCTTGCATGGCATGTAGCAACGTCTTGTTGGAACCACAGCTCGGATATATTGATGTTATGGAACTCTGGCTACAGAACGTCGGTTAACATCGCTCTATACCGTGGACCATTGACGGTAACGGAGTCTCCTTCCTCATTTCGAAAGAAATAAGGTCCGATGATGCCGCCGTGCCATAAACCGCACCAAAAAGTCAACCTTTGTGGATGCACTGATGCTTGGTCGAACACTTGTGGATTGTGGTGGCCCCAATAATGGCAATTTTGCTTGTCAACAGAGCCGCTGAGTCAAAAATGAGCCTCGTCCGAGAAGATGATTTTTTTTGCCAAAATCCGGATTTCCGGCCAACATTTCCAGCGCGCAATTAGCGAACTCACGGCGTTGTCTATTGTCGCCCAACTTCAATTCTTGCGTCAGCACAATCTTATATAGATGTAGGCCCAAATCCAATCGCAAAGTAAGCCTGGTTGACTCTCTGACAATGTCCAATTCAGCTGATCGGCGCTGAATCGACATTTCTGGGTCATCTTCGATACTGGCCTATACGGCGGCTATATTTTCTTCAATTCGCACCGATCTCTGTCTGGTTGGTGGCTTAAGGTCCAAAAGAGTGTACTCACGCTCAAACTTTTCCACGGTGCGACGAATTGCCTGCGCACTGAAGCCATGATGACAACCGACCTCACGACGAAATTCACGTTGCGTATTTATAACTGAGCCGGAATTTCGATAATGCTTTTTAATAATTTCCACACGTTCGAGAAGCGCCAAACGATGCATAATGAAATGGCAAACCTAACTTTTGACACTTGGATGTCATTGGTAACTTTGACAACTGCTGAAACATAACAATTGGAAAAGCTATCATTGCTATCTGGTCACCCTTTACAACGTGCTAAGACAAGTGTACTTTTCGCTGGTGGAATCCGTATTAAGATATGGCATACGAGTACTAGCATGGGGCAATACAACTTTTAGACGTCCAACGACTACAGAACTAGATTTTAAAAATTTTAATGAGGCCGAAATTTGGATTAAATTGGCAGGGAAATACCGGAACACTAAACTCGGAATTAGGATTGTTAAGTATTAATCAGCTGTTTGAATTCATCATTATAGAAGGATACTATAGGACCAAAAGTATAAGCGGCCTATCGATCACGATGTTAACACAAGACGAAGAGCACAAGGTTTCCTGTAAATACCGAGATACAACAACTCATATGGGAAACAACAATTATCTGTTGAAATACCTGATGTTTTCAATAGACTACCCAGAGAGCTAAACAATAATAATAATAATAATAATAAATGCTTGTAAGCTTGTACATCTTTTAAACTATTTCCAAGAATATATTGTATACTCGTATATCGATTAAGAAAACGACCTTCTGGAGAAAAGTCTCTTAAAGACTGCGCAGATTCCTATTGCAAATAATGTAGGGAAATTTAATGAAATAAAAATATCTGATTGAGTTTGAAAGGTAAAAATAAATAGAAATTGTGATCTATTTAGTTGGTCCTAACATTCAAGATTCTCAAATATTTTGGATAAATTAACTACGAGTATGAGAATCTCATTTTTAATAGCAAATGTCTAGTTTTAGAAAATGTATTCCTTTTTTTGCATGACACTTTTTTCTTTACCTTTTAGACACAGTATGGACTTATTCATCTTTGAAGTTTGGTGTTCCAACCCAAAGCAGATCCGCAATAGTAAAATATTTGAATACGTTTTGGATATAATGAGCAATCTAATAAACAATCTAAGCAAATTAAAGATAAAATCCTTCTTATGTCGATAAATGTTGGTAGAAAATGGGAGCTGACTGATATGGTATGAACATTGGCTCGAGGAAAGTGATTTTATCCTGGGAAATAATGACGCCAGTCGTCCTCTGACCTCGCCAAATGATTCATTAAAAACTGTGGGCTTGGCAGGTTCATTCTTCCCTCTGCAAAGCGTCTGCAGTGGAATACTGCGGCTCCTCTTCATCTGGGCATTCTGTGTAGAAGGGCGAGCTATGTGTCCAAAAAAGCATCATAAGCATCATAAGAAGGGTTACTTTCTGCATAGACCTGCTTCCAAACTCAAACTTTAGAACCAGCTTTAAATAATCTGTCTTATATTGAACTGAAAAGAGAATATATATATTCGGCATACTAACACTCAGTTGATCTATTTTAAGATAAACCATAAACCATTTACCATTGAATTGTTAAGACATTTATTAAGATTTATTGAGGCAATCAACTGATTTCGGTGATAGACGTTGAAGTTTAAAGTGACAGCCAGACTATCCTTGTCAATAACCAAGAACAAAAATTGAATCAAAAGTTTACTTATTTCCGTTTTAATTTTATTTTTAAATAGCAGTTATATTAAGCTATAACTATTTGAAGATTCTGCACTATCGTGTCCTAAATAATCTTGTTGATTTATATTTCTTCGTTGATTTTTTTTTTTTTTTTTATAATTTGCGCGCACGAAAGGGTATATGAATACCCTTATATTGCTTCAGGCCATGGACGTTTGGGAAAAGGGGGTAGAGGAACAGAGGAGAAGCCTGTGCACATTGACTTTAAATGTTTGAAGGCTGTAGTAATGGAAAAATACAAAGCCTGGTATTCCACATTCGTTTCATTCGGCTTATAAACGGATTCTATATTTGACAGCACGACCGAGGTTGAGCTTAACGCTGAACTGATGTGCATTCGAAGCATGACGCGTGTTGCGGGGGAAATTTTAAAGGGGATGGATGCTACTGGTTATTTCGGTGGAGAATTTTTTACGTAAAATATTTTTGTTACAACCTCATTATTAAAAAAAATTTATAGTAATACACTACGGTCTTGTTAACTCAAAGCTGCAGTACGGTTTAACAAGTTGGGAAGGATCTTATAGTAACACCGTTGAACCAATGCAAATAGCACAAAAGAATTATTTCTAAAAAGGGAAGATTAAGAAGTAGTTGGCTGTTATATAGCAGTCTTCGAATTTTACCAATAAAGCATCTGCATGTTTATAAAGTTCTGAAAGTGTTCTTCATGCGCAGCGGATACAGTACAAACCTTAGGGATTCAAATGTAATTGTTCCATTCCGATGTCAACTCCATGAAGGTTTCAGATATCTAAAAAGGAATTCCAAAGTCTTCGACTAATAGCCATTTTATTGTCAATTCCGACTGCAGAAAAACCGTCACCATTATGCACTTGGGGACAGTTTTCCTGAATAGAATAACACAGTGTTAAGCACCTGTTGAACCCAACTGAATTATTTTTTCTAGTTGGAGAATTCTTGCGTTTTACGGACTTTTGTTCATGGTAGCTGTTTTACACATTTATTTTTCGGAAACCTATACTAGTATCGTACTGCTACAAAAGTTAGAACATTCCCTTGCAATTTTGTGCTACATGCAGAACGGTTTATACGAGTGCAAGGTGAAAAGTTCTCGGCCTGACAATGAAAGACTGCGATTTTCAGTTAAAAAATGTTTTTATTTTTCTACATAATCTCCCTTGACTTCAACACAGTTGGTCCAGCGGGTCTCTAACATCAGTATTCCTTCTCGGAAGTGAGATTCCGGAAGGCTGTGAAAATATTCATCTATGGCCCTCTCAATTTCTGCATTGGATGCAAAGTGCTTCCCAGAAATAAATTTGGGAACAAATGGAAGTCTGGGGGTGCCAAATCAGATGAATAGGGGGGATAGCCGAACAAATCGTACCCCAAATCCCACAGTTTTCCCATTGCCAACTCACACTTGTGTACAGGTGCATTGTCCTCATGAAAGATTTTTTTTTTCTTCTTCAAGCCAGGCCTCTTTTCGCGAATTTTGGTATCCAGCTGGTCAAGAAGGTTGGAGTAATATTCGCCCGTAATTGTTCCGCTTTTCTCAAGGTAATCAATTAACAAGATCCCTTTCACATCCCAAAACACACTGGCCATGACCTTTCCGGCAGATGCGATCGACTTCGATTTCTTTGGCGCTGAACCACTGGCTTCCACCCACTGCTTCGACTGCTGTTTCATTTCTGCCGTGTATTGGTGGACCCATGTCTCATCCGTGGTGATAAATCGCCGCACTAAATCGGTCGGATCCCTATTGAATCGGTCCAAAGATTGCCGCGAAAATCGTTTGCGCATTTGCTTTTGATCGGCATTCAGCAAATGCGGCACCCATCTTGTGCAGAGCTTTCACATCCCTAAATTTTTGTGCAAGATGTTTTGCACCCTCTCTTCCGATATACACACAGCCTCAGCTATCTCACTCACCTTCACTCGCCTATCGTCCAACACGATATCATGCACTTTTCGATGGTTTCGGGTGTGGTTGCGGTTTTTGGCCGTCCTTCACGTGGGTCATCTTCGAGGGACGTGCGACCACGTTTAAATTCAGCTGCCCACTTTTTAACGGTTGACATGGAAGGAGCAGAGTCCCCGTAAACTTTTGTCAACTTTGGATGAATTTCCTTAGGGTTTAACCCATCCAAAACGAAGAATCACCGCACGATATTCAAGTTTATCCATTTTAACGAAAAACACGCAAGACGTCTACTGCAAAAATTCGTGTAAAGAAACTACTTGAGAGAACAAGTTGAAACTTGTCATACGAACTAATGAGATATGCACCCAGGCAGAAAACATAAATTTTTGCTGATTGGAATGCCATCTCTGCGTCAGGCCGAGAACTTTTCACCTTGCCCTCGGTGATGTACGTATTTACAGGGGACAACTACTAGGGGGTACAGTAAGCACTGCTTTAAGAAGTGATCGCTTTGCCCTCTCAAAATGGTTCTCGGCAATAGACAAACACCCCAGGATATCAGGATAGGTAGTCCTATTATTGAAGATGTTTTAATAATGCTTACATAAGGTGGCTTCAACGTTCCGGCCTATGTTAATGACGTTTTTATCCTTAAACTACTACTGTTTGTAAATTATTGCGTTAGTTGCCGAGCTTTGAGAGCCACAAAGACCAAGATCGTACAGTGCACCAGGAAAGATTATTCCCCTCACTCAAGCTTCTGCAAATTAGTAAGTTTAACTTGGAAAAATTAAAGCTATCGCCCTGTACTCGGAACATTTTAAAAAGTCCTTAAGCATTTGCTCAAAAGTTTCTCTATTCTGGTTTTCTATGACAACTGGCCATACAACTTAGGATGGTTCTATCCAAGTTTGGTTACAAAAATCTACACTGCAACAGAGTGCCACATAAACCAAGAACCAAACTCAAACTAATTCTGGATTATTTACTTCAAGTTCGATACTCTTTTGTGTGAACTTTGGATTAAATATTTGTTGTCACACAATACGACAAAGTATACTCCAAAGACGACAAACCTTAACCCAAAACGTTGAATAACGTAAAATCCAATAAATATCCTTGGTGATGTAACCGCACAATCAAACTGTCTTTCTCTACCCTGGGAGTTTTCTGGTTTGGTAAACTTCAGCAAAGACCTCTATATTTGCCGCAAGTGATGACAAAAAAAAGAAAAAAGTTTCTATCTGCAGGGAGTATAATTCGAGAAAATGTTCCTTCCGACGTATACACAAAGCGAAGGATTCCACGAAATTCAATGCAAGGATATTGCTGAGGAACGACGAATTGGAAATTATGATGAAACTTTTTTGAGTACACACAGAGAGGGCATTTCCTTTTTTTTTTGTCGTCTTCTTTCAAGTAAAATCCTTGTGACAAATCATATAAATGCATGTCGATCTATTGTAAGAAAGTTGTCAAAAAAAAAAAAATGCTCACTTCAGGAGCTGTAGGGATTTATCCCATAGTCATGGAAGGTAGGATAAAAAGCTTCTATGCAGGTGAGACAGACAACTCTTAAATTTGTCAGGGGAAAGCAAAGTATGTCTAGCAAAGACTGACACGGGATAACGAAGGATGGGAATTTGAATTACATTCAGTAATGAAAAGGGTTAAAGTTCAAAAATGGTACAAAAAGAATGTTTTACTCGTATAATTATTTCATTGATCAAGATGACATGTGATTAGTTCACCCTTCGATTCAAGTCCTTTTGCTTAGTACTGACATCTGATAAAATGCTAATAAGAAGATTTGAATGCACGTTCCTCGGTCTAAAACATTCCCAATTCCCATACTCCTACTTGGGACCAACATTACAACTTTGACATACCGAATTATAAAAAGAGGCGGAGGAACAAAAAAATATGACTAACAAACGAAAAAGGATAAGTAAATCAAGATGAAAGTGAACAGGATCACTTGTCATCTCTCGCCCCAGCACTATGAACAGAATGAGTGATGGAGGGCACATGCTGTAGCCCTCATACTATCCTCCACGTAATAACCACCCACAAATGTATATTATGTTACGGGAAAAACTTTTAAGTGGCAGGTTGCTGTTGCTTCCCTTATAGGAAAGTATGTGTGCGGTGTGATGATGCATGTGGTTTTTCGGGCAGCTAAAACCATACTAACTTAAACTCACCTCCTTTATGAGAAGAAAACCTCTTAGGCTACAGGTTGGTTTGAGTACTTTGAAATAAATGCCTTCCAAATGGATGAATGCAGGCAATAGGTGAGTGGGTGGTATAAAGCCTGTTTTTAATGTCACTCCTTGTTCTTACGGTTGATGGTGATGATGATAATAGCAGAGGTGGTATTTCAAGTGAATCAAGTGAATGTGGAGTAACAGGTTACGGGTTGTTATCTAACTGGTGTATAAAAAGGATTCTGAAGTATATCTAACGGGTTACTTTGAAGATGGTTCACGTGTCCGTAGTTTAGTGCTTTAGAACATTTTGCAAATAGGTGCGGGTGGTTTAATGTTGGATCTAAAGAGCTAGAAAATTGACCTCATTTTTGTAGGCTAGTGGTTTTTGTGATAAACATCTTTTAGGGTTACCTACTGTAGTAGGCAGTAGTAGAGTGAAAGAACTAAGGTGGTTAATTGCTTTTTGTTATCACTTTACATAAATGTCTTTTGCTCTTGTGAGGAGTGTACAAGAAAAATAATGATGCGCTATGCACTTTTAGAATATTTTCAAGCCACTTTAAGTGTGGCATATCCGTATCATCTGGTAGATTTTATTAAGAAGGAAATTTCTTTGGATACGTGATACAACTATGGAACCTGTTATGGAACCTCGTATTGCCCACTACAATGGAAGACAATAGAGTAGAAAGTTTATAGCTTATTATGCGACCAAATACACTTCGGGAAAGTAGGTATAGGCTAGGTGCCAGCATTTTAGAAGGAAGACGTACACTCGGCCACGATAAAATTGTCACATACAGTACATGCACATCCTTGAAGGAACCTTCATTAGTAGGCAGTTACGACATTGTTTTTCCCAGTATTTTGCGTAACCTTTCAACCAAAAGTTCAGTCAAATAAGCTTAATTACTATGAAACCTAAACATTTGAAATAATAACAATAATTTTTTTTTAAATGCTTACTGTCCGCTAAATGGACACGCTAGAAAAGTTTGCATCCAGAGTTGTGATATGTGAGAGTTTTCCCCCATTTTGGGAACTTTTCGAATCAATGGGGGAACAATTTACTATTATCATTACAACTTCATATACACTGATTTATTGAAACAATATTATAAAAATAAACAAAAAAATTACTACAAAAATTACCTACCACGGACATAGAAAATTGTTTCCAGAGTTGAAGTGAGCTCACAGCACTGACTTTAACACTTTTTGCCTGACCGATTCCACTGTAATGACCTACTGAATTAGGTCCGGAATAGCTCTACAATTTAGTCCAAGTCTACTGAGTTTACACCAAAGAGGACAGTTTTAAAACCCAGTATCCGATTGGTATGAAATTTGGCCTCTTTCTCTTCTATAACCTTCAACAAAATTTCTTCAAATCTATGCATTTTGAAAGAAATGATTGTGAACAAAGTTACCATGGTGAACATAAATGAATAAATAAAAGTAAAGTGCAAAATGTAGTAATCGAATTCACAACAGTATCAACCGCTCACGAATCCAACTTTCAACAAAAAGAATCACTTAAATCGGTGAACTTTGTAGAACTGATCGGGAACGAAAAAAGCGAAAGACTAGTCCACAGACAAGACAGTTATTTTTCATTTCTTCAATCAGCAAAAAGTAGTTCTTTGATCAGCAGAAATTAATTTTTGATTTGCAGAAAATAAAAGACAAAAAAAAGTAAATGATTAGCAAGAAACATACAAGAAGGACTTAAAAAATGTTTTGTCAGCAAAATTGATTTATTTTGTTAGCGGAAAAAATAAAGTGCACGATTGCACGACTCTGCAAATCAATGAGATTTCAAATTTAAACAAAATCACTAAAAAAGTTTTTTTTTTTTTCTTCAAAAAATTCGGTAAACAAAAAAAAAACAATTTGCAACATTTTCCAAAACTTGGTAGTCTTTTACATGTCAAATATGGTTCTAGTAATGATTTCGAACAAAATGGATTCAGTTATAGCCCAGGAATAGCAAATTTTCGAAAACCAACCACTGTGCACCCACCAAATTCATTCAACCATTTAGGTTCCAATCGGATATACAGACAAACAGACAGACAGACCGAATTGAAGGACCTACTTTTGGAGTTTCTCTGTTATAGTGTCCCAAAATCCACGCAAGAAGTAATTTTGATAGAAAACACAGTTATGTATGGAATAGCATATCGCGTGAATGGTCTCCACAGCTTTGCTGGCACATACGCACTCTTTTGACGAAATTTTCCATGACCCATTTTGCATAAATGTGGCTGTGGGGGTGGTCGTGGGCTTGTTGACATAAACCTTAGACTTCAAAAAACACCAAAGAAAAAAATCCAACGGCTTTAAATTGCATGATCTGGGCGGCCAATTGATCACCAAAACGGGAAATTACACGACCAGGAAATGACTCATGCAGTAACTGAATTGTTTCTCGAGCTGTTTGGTATGTGGCACCGTCTTATTGAAACCACATTCGTATCTTGCAATTTAGGCACAAAAAACTGAATTATCATTGAATATATTATATCGCGACAGCGAACAGTGACCAGCCGCCTTTTTGGAAGAAGAATGGTCCAATGATACCTCCAGCCCAACATACACACCAAACAGCGACACATTGTGGATGCATTTGTTTTTCAACAATCACTCGTGGATTTTCTGAACCCCAAATTCGATATTTGACGATTAACAAAGCCATCAAGATGAAAATGAGCCTCATCGCTGAAGATTATTTTGTTTGAAAGATCAGCATCCACTTGTTGTGGTTCTATAATCCATTCAACAAACTCTCTTCGCTGTGAGTGGTCAGTAGGCTTCAGTTCTTGAGTCAATTGCACTTTGTATGCATGAAGATGCAAATTTTTTGTGAGAATACGCTGTAGATAGCTTCTCGAAATGTCCAATTCTTGACCAAAGTGCCGAATTAATGTTCCTGGACTCTCAACAACAGCACAGGAAGATTTTTGAAATTCAACCACAGACACGCCCACTTTCCAAAACAATGCCCTTTTCTTCAATATTTTTACTAGAAACTGAAAAAAAATTGTAAGGCAAAATATGTAGACGCAGATATTCTTTACAATTTGCTGATACAATCTGTATGACCACGCCCACTTTTTGGAGGTGTTTTCTTTAAAGACTTGATTTTGCTTCTTTAAAGCAATTTACGGTGATGGATAAGTCTTATTTTGAAAATCTCATCATAATACGTGAATTTTGATGACAAATACTGAGAGCCAAACCCACTTTCTTCTAAGAAGAAGGCATTAAAAATTATTTTTTTTTAATAAAATCACTTGGAAGTCAATTAAATGTCTTCCGAGTTCCAAGATATCATTGCATTTGAATCATAAATTTTATTAGAGATAGTTTGGAACAGCATAAGTCTCATGTACGTTTATATTCATTGTGGTCAGTGACTCGCTTGTTCTCTGTTAAAAATATAATATTGAACTTGAAAGACATTATAGGTGAAAGAAATGTATGGCTAGTGCGAAATCAAGACGCTTTGCTAACAGGTGAAAAGTGCATGGAAGCAGTTATGAAGGGAGCAATCCAAGGTCTCTACACAAGTTTGAATTCATTCCTGATGTCGAGGAGCTATGTTTTATAAGCACACAAATTTGGACGATTTCTACATCTCCGAAGATGATGGACAGACATTTTTTGAAAAAGTTTTGCGTTGCTTATTGATGAGAGCCACTTCCGAAATCTTCGCATTAGTGCTAATTATGCCAGTATCCACCGTCATCTGTGAAAGATTTGAAAAACCCGACCTAATACTTTCATATCTGAGAGCTTTCATATGTCAATAAAGACTAGTTGATCCCGTTCTATAAGCATGGGCCAATTTTCATTGATGAAAATAAGCAAGACTTAGTTTTAATTTGCATACAGTTTCGAAACGGATTAAGATCATATTTTAATTAGAGCTGATACTCGTATTATGAAAAGTTGTCCAAAATATGGCCTCTGAATACGTACTTCAATTTTCTTTGTCACTGCTTATGTTATTC
Organism: Pocota personata; assembly: GCA_963082735.1. Taxonomy (NCBI): domain Eukaryota; kingdom Metazoa; phylum Arthropoda; class Insecta; order Diptera; family Syrphidae; genus Pocota; species Pocota personata. The sequence continues at coordinate 255,928,961 of OY720429.1, read as the reverse complement.
AACTCACAAACAACAACAACCCACCTTTCTTTGAGCACGCATTCATTCCGTTTTGCTGATCGAAATCTTACAAACCCTTTACCCTATTCAAACTTTATAAACTTCTGCTGTTGAAATCACTCTTAATTACTTTCAATGCGTTCACCATACATTGAAAATTGTACGTAACCTAACCTCCCCGGCAACCTTAGAAATATAATACAACCAATCTCAATCAGCTACCCCTAACAACCAATTTAATTTTCTTAAATTGTTAAACGTTTATAAAGAAAATGATTTATAATAATACGTATGGAGTTTCCTCTAACGAAATTAAACGTAGCCCGCACTCGAAGACCGTAAATCTGTTCAATCCCGACCCATGACCCGTTCACATTTTCAATATTATATAATAATATCCTTTGCTCATAACTAGTTCATAAATCCTCCCAAAGTACCATGTAGAGTAAAACTATTTAAAGAGCTTCCTGTTGCAGCAACAACCCCAATACCCTACCCAGCATCGGATGCAGCACGCAGTGTTCGCAAAAGGATCAGGCAGCTTACACATTTCCCTGATTCTGTTCTGTGCTACTCAATGGGGGTAGCCAAAGGACGAGGCTAGAAAATGAAAAAAAGAAATCCTTACTGAGTTGAGTTTTTCATTTCATTTTTTGTCGTTTGGCCCGATTAACCTGCCCTTTTGGGGACACGTTGCCATGGGCGACATGAAACATGGAACCCACTTAGAGAGCTGCTGCTCTGTCGAAACGGGTGACCAGCATTATTGTCTGGATTGGGTGTACAGAAAGGAGTAAAATTTGAATGCACGTCCAAGTGAAGTGCACTAGAGGAAGCACATCATAAAGAGGTGCAGCAGGGCAACTAGCTTATCGATCTACAACGAAGGGACAACATTGTTACTGCTTCTGCTGCGTTGGTAGCGCAGTTGAATCTTAATTGATTGCGCTTCACAGGGGATGATGATGATGCTGGTAGAGGGATGATGATTAATTTTGATTACACTGCCATTATGCAATCTAGCGATTTAGTCCACACACTACACCAGCTGGTGCTGGAACTATTTCCGTTGCTTATGCCCTCAAACTGGTAATTAAGCCACCACCTTCCAGTGAGAGAATGGGGTACGCGTGTAATGCGTTGCCTTCATTGTGCTCGTGCAACCGTGCATCGTTGTCGTCGATTTCAATCCACAACCTTGTGCCCGATAGAACATGAACACTCCCACTCACCCACCATGGCCTCCCTGAGCATGCACACTTGAATTATGCATTAGGCATAAATTAAGCAAACTGTGTATATCCTTGGGTAGCGCGCGCGGGTGGAATGGCAGTAATCCACTAAAGTAAAGGATAATTCAACGTTTTACGTAATTGATACGTTTTTCTCTATTAATTCGGATCAACTCCTATCGTAGCAAGCAAACCGACCTACAAGCGATCTACATCTAATTATTGATAATCACTACATCTCCCGGGTAAATATTAAATCGCAAATTAAGTGTGAACCAAGCTCAAAGCGAAAAGAATTTAAATAAGATCCTGGCAATGTAAATGATTTCCCCCGGGCGCGCGCGCTAAGTCACTCAAAGGAATGGGATTTCTTGGAGCGTAAGGAAACTCATTTCTATGTTCCTGTTTGATGTTTGAGACTATGCATAGGAGAAAGGGGCTTTTCAGAGATTTCAATGCCGAGAGACGGATTTTCAGGACCCAGCGACGGTCTTGTGGCAAGGATGAAATTAATTATCTTAAAGGATTGTCGATTTGATTACCATACCTCCTCGTCAACTCCCACACTCCTTGCTTGGGGGAAAGCAAATTTGATCGCAAATCGTTTATGTATCTTACTCTCGTCACTGTTGCTCTGCCAATAAACTTGTGAAATTGCCCGAAATTTTGTCTCGCCGATTCGACAAAAAAAAAAAAAAAAAAAACCCAAAAACACTTCAACTATGCTGGTGTCCCTCTTTGTATCAAAAGAACTTTTGTATCCCTTTTAAAACGGAAACTGTAATTTGAAATTCTTTTGTGAGAAAGTTGTTCGATGTTCTGGTGATGATTTTATTGTATAGCGAAAGGAAGTCCTTGGGCGAGCGAGAATGAATTGATGGATAATTAATTGAAGTTGTGTGGGATGGTGGAGTGAGACCATTCGATTTACTCGTATTCCTATGGAATTCAATTCAATTAGAAGTTGAAATTCCAGACTGTGTGGTAGCGAGATATTTAATATTGAAACTTCAAGATTTGCAAATTAGAATTTACAGAGTTGCAGAGTAATGGTAAAATTCCATTGAGAAGTTCTCAAGAATGTACAAGTTAAAGATTGAGTATCTACAGAGATGTATTTCCAGTAGTTTGAAGTAGCATTTACGAGTATGTACTTTACTTACATTGTAATTGCAAATGGAAATTGGAAAATAGCATTTAAGAAAAGAATTTTACATTATTTCAAGTAATGCCGGCCAAAAATTTCTATTAACCGGTGCAGTGGTGCAACTCAAACATTTCACAATTTACACATTTAAACCTGTAGGTATACTGAATTAGTGCCGGAAGGCTATAATTGAAACAAATTGCATTTTCGTCGTCAAATTTGAATGCACCCATGCAATGTCTTGACTGGATATGACATTTTCGGAACGACTAAACTTTTTGTATTTCATACAGAATACTTGCCTTTCTGCATTTCTCGAGAAAAGAAATATGTACGAATTGTTTTAACATGTGTTAAGTTTTTCTGAGAAGGATCTGCTAGTAGTATCAAAAATTATGATTCCTCTGATCATCCTAGAATTAACGCGGGATACAATTCAACTGTCGATAATTACTGAATGATTTCAACTATAGAATTCCATTCATTCATACATTCGTTAACTCAGAAAGCGGAGACCATAATACAAGCGATCTACTCGTACATTTAATTATTGTTAATCACTACTTCTCCCGGGTCGCAAATTAAGTGTGTATCAAGGTCAAAGCGAAACGACTTTAAATAAGATCCTGGCAAAATTAGATGAAAATATTGGCAACACTAAAAAGGAATGGGGAATTGTTAACGAGATTTTAAACTTCGTCTTCAAGAAAAATGACGATATAATTTTAAGCAAAAATAATGCTAATATGTCTGAGCCTTTACTAGTTGCTAACTTGTTTAACGACTTTTTTTCCAAGTTGAATTTTTCGGCATTTGAGATTCATAAAATCATTGTCTCTTAAAACTACTAATTCATCTTCTTTTGGCCAGATCTCCAGCTACAGTTAATCACAAAAGTAAGTAAGCACCAATCATCGCCGAATTTCATTTGGAACAAAAAAAATTCCGTTAAAAATATTGGCACCACTATGCATTCAGAATTATGTTTACCATCTGCACAGTGTCCGTTGAGCAAAAATTACGGTAAAAATTGTTCAGCGTCGGTAGTCGACGACTGTTTTACAACTGGGTGCATTTTTCATATCACAAAAGTAAGTAAGCACTAGCGGCATTTGTGTGTTGATTACTAACTGGTAAATACGTCTGCTGTTAAATTCGGTATTTTATTGTATTTGCTTATTTTTAACTGTTTTACATTAATATTTCTTTTAGTTTCCGATAAATTACTTGCAATTTAAGAAAATGGCACCAAGAGGGAGGCAGCTGAGCAAAGATTTAAAGGAAGTTATAATTAAACACTTTTTGGAAAACATCTCGCAGCGCGAAATAGGTAAAATTGTGGACAAAAGCCCATCAACCGTTCACAAAATTATAACTAAGTATAAAAACACTGGGAACGTAGAAAATGATGACCGATCTGGACGTCCTCCGAAATTTACAGCACAGGAAAGTCGGCTTATTGTGAAAAAAGTGAAGCAGAATCCCAAAATTAGTGCACCAAAGATATTGACCGAAATTACCCATGAAACCGGTAAGTCATGCAACCCCCAAACCGTTCGTCGCGTGCTTTATGAAGCTGGGTATCATGGTCGAAACATTCGGAAGAAACCATATGTGAGTAAAGTCAATCGTCAAAAGCGGCTTCAATTTGCTAAAGACCATCAACATTACCGTGCAGATTTTTGGAACACCGTTATTTTTTCTGACGAAAGCAAATTCAACATTCGCGGTTCGGATGGACGTGAAAAAGTTTGGAGGAAAAAAAATGCAGAGCTCGATCCTTTGAACATGTCAGGGACAGTAAAGCACGGCGGTGGGAATGTAAAGGTATGGGGGTGTATGTCAGCATCTGGCGTCGGGAATTTAGTCTTTATTGATTCTTTGATGGATAGATATGACTACTTAAATATTTTAAATAACAACCTGCAGGAAAGTGCCAGAAAGTTAGGTATGGGGAGGTCATTTGTCTTCCAGCAAGACAATGATCCCAAACATACCTCCCACGTTGTCCAAGAATGGTTGTTATATAGCGTTCGAACCCAGCTCAAAACGCCACCACAGTCGCCGGATTTGAACGCAATTGAACATTTATGGGAACACCTTGACCGAAAGATCAGAACGCATGAGATAAAGACCAAGGATGATTTAAAACGTGTTCTTTGGGACGTAACTCAAAAATTAGTAGATTCAATGCCATCACGAATGAAGGCTGTTATAAAAGCTAAGGGATATCCAACAAGATATTAATTTCATAAGTTTACCAATAAAAACTTTCAATAAGTTCATGTTTCTTACAAATGCTTACTTTTGTGATTTGAATTTTCTACTGTTTTTAGTTAAGTCCACATATTTTTTTTTTAAAGTTATTTTTTTTATTCTGAACTACATTTTTCGAAAGAAATACATGAATTCTAAAAAAAAAATTGTTTCATTCATTCAATACGTATATATAAATTTTGATTTTCATGAAATATTCTGTTACTCGAGGGGTGCTTATTTACTTTTGTGACTAACTGTATGTCTTGAAGAAAATTTCTTTTCAGATTGCATATATCTTGAGCTTCATTTTTAATCACTGCGTCAAGCGTGGAATTTTTCCGGAGGTTAATTGAAAACAGCGGTTGTGATACCACTCCATAAAAAAGGTGATACAATGGTTTTAAACAATTACCGTTCTATATCCCTTCTGTCAGTGTTTTCGAAAATTTTCGAAAGAGGCATGAAGACTAGAGTTTTATCTTTCTTAAACAGCACGAAGTTTTTCAGTGATTGCCAGTTTGGTTTTAGGAGTGGAAGATCTACAGAGAGTGCTTTACTTAAATTAACTGGAGAAATACATAATAGTGTAAGTGCACCTAAGATCTCTGCTGCCCTATTCATAGATATTACCAAAGCTTTCGATATGGTGGACCACACTTTTTATCCATGAGTGGTTTGCTTCATATTTAAAAAACCGAATGCAAATGGTAAAGATAAAAAACTGCCTCAGTTCACGAAAGTCTATTAACATGGGTGTTCCACAGGGTTCTGTTATGGGTCCCATCTTATTTTTAATTTATGTAAATTCTTTATTTATCCAACCCTTTAAAGGTAAAATAACTGCTTTAGCTGACTATACTGCTCTTTCGTATTCTAATACCAATTATTTTAATCTACTTTTGGATGTTAATAATGATTTAGATATCCTAAGAAAGTGGTTCAAGCAGCATAATCAGCACGAAAACCAAATTTATGTTCTTTAATATCAAGGGTACAATTTGTAATGATTTCCCTTTATATTTTCATTCGCCGAGTTGCACACGATTTTGTTTAGTTGGTTGCCAGCACAATTTTGTTACCTTTAAAAACAATCAAAGCTGCAGTGACGATTGCTTCGAAATTGAACGTGTCCTCAATTTTAAATATTTGGGTATTATATTGGATTATAAGCTCAGTTGGAAGGAGCATACTTCTTATCTGAAGCTGTATCTAAATAGAGTAGTTAAACAGCTCTATCATACCAGCCTCTACTGTAGTTTACCCATCTTAAAATTTGTTTACAATGGTTTGTTAAAATCCAAGCTGCAGTATGGATTATCTTGCTGGGGTGGTTCGTACTTTATTAATATAAAACCTTTACTTTGTCACTGCGCCTAGACTGTTTAATTTACTGCCTGAAAACTTTAGATGAGAAAGAGTGAAAACAGTTTTCTTGTTTAGTATCAAAAAGTGGCTTTTATCTCTTAATTATTCTGCAATTGAGGAATTTGTTGTTCCTATGATATAATTTAATTGGATTTTGTTCGGATCTTCTGCTTCATTTGAGCTTTTTATCTTTCATTTATCTTTCGATAATATATTAACTTTGTTTCAAGAATATGTACATATACAGCATATAGTAACCTACCTAACTTTAATTTTTTAATTCTCCCCATCAACTGTTTTAATAATACTTTAATTATTATCTCATACATTCGCCTCTTGTCACCTGACAACTGAGTGTATCTTATACTATTTCATGCAAACACTGTAAAATCTTTTAAAACTAATGTATTTTTACCCCAATATTTGTTAAAGTTTAAAGTTTAAAAAAAATTTATGGAATGGGATTTCGGGATATTCGCACGAAAAAACAAATATTCATAACAGATTTACATGTGTTAACTTCAGCGCAATCTCAGAAATTTTGAAGGATTGTAATTTTCAAAAATTTTAAAAAATTCAGCATCTTGTAGAGAATTTTAAAACCTAAAATTTATTTTTTTATTATTTTCGTACGTTGGACTGTTTTCGAGGTACTAAAATTATTTTAATATCTGATTCTCTTCATTTTTCAAACTACAGTCTTGTGGAGGCACCAATGGCAACACTGTGCCAGCATGCAGTCCAATCGCTCGCGGCGTGCAGCTCGTGCCAACAGCTAACGACTCTACGATCGCCACAGCCGATACGAGGTTTCCGGCTTGACGTGTATGAAGCGATCTTTCTTTTTGTTCGGACGCCCTTCACGTGCACGCTGGCATCTTCTCCCGCTTCCCAATATCATCGGACTTTACACATTTTAAATATCAATTAAATTAGTTTGGACATAGTATTCATTTATTAAAAAAGAATTGGAATTAATATTATTGTTAATTGGTGAATTTTATTTGTTTGAACAGTCTGTTCAATAAAAAACGGCAAGCGATTGTAAGTCAAAGAGAATGTTTTATTCAACAATAATTCAATTTTATAACAATGCATAGTATACCCATGTCTCCCATACTGTTGATTATTTGCTGATATCTATGCTGACAATTTTTGTCTAATTTTTTGCCGTAGTCTGGAGTAAATGATCTGCATATTCTTTTAAACTCACATATGAGTTGAACCTTTGTTGTTGAGCTTCTTCAGAGCCCACACATTTTCTACTGGAGACATCCGGTGACTGTGATGACCAATCCATGGCAATGATACCATTTTGCTCTTTCCACTGAGTACAGAGTCTACTGCGATGCTTTCGAGCCTCCAATTCCGTTTGTCTATCCCGTAGAGATTTTCTGCAGACTTCAACCAACCAGACTTGTACAATTTCAATATCCGATATCTACTCGTATCTAGAATTTCCGTAAAGCAGTCCGAAATCCTTGTGCCGATAAGCATCCATAAATGTGCACCTTTGCGGGATGTTTAACAGTGCGTTGAATAAATTTCATACCTTTTTTTGTCCAAATATGTTTAATTGGACTAAACAACCAGAAAGAAGACTCGTCGACTGCGACATTCTCCTAAGCCCACTGAAATCATTTTTGAATTTTGAGATTTTCGCCAAGAAAGGGCTTCTTTGTTGTACACTCAAAAGAGACACTATTTTCTTCTATTCGTTGCCTAATCGTGTTAAGGAATAATTTTCTGGCTTGCGGCCCGCAGTTTTGCCTGCCTGTTTGAACGGATTCCACTACACATGGAATATTTCGCAATGGGCCTGTCTTCGCGCCATAGGGTGTAACTAATCCACTGCCACTTTCTCAATCGTGTAGTAATATCTTCAAAATGATTCTTAGACATCTATTTACAAAGATCTTCAGCTTGTATTTGTTAGTGGTATCCATCTTCCAAGTACTGCATCCATATAGCAGTACTGATTCTATGTTAGAGCGGAACATTCGCAGCTTGGTTCTTGTGCTGAGAACATTTCTTCTCCAGACTTTAGCATTCCGAACACAGCTTTTGCCTTTCCGATTCTGTTGCACACATTCAGTTTTATGTCACCGCGGTTAGCCGAGACCGCACTTCCTAGATATAGAAAGTTGCCTACATTCCCGACTTCCTATCCAAACAGATGAAGTTCATTATCCGATGTGAAAGTAGGCAAACACAGACAGCTTAGTCGAGGTTTTTAGGGTAAGATGTCATAGTGCATCGAATTCTATGGTCACCTTCCGTCAATGCTGTACGGAGTACATATCTGATGACCACCAAGATATAACAGCTGTGACAGTATGCACCCCTGACGTACTCCACTTTGGGTTTCAAAATCCTCCGACATCTTAACATTGTGTAAGACGTGACACTTACTCGTACTACCCTCATATGTGGCCTTATCGGGAGCTTGAAGATCATCCCTCTTTTCCACTCCTGCGGAAATTCATCATAACTTTATCAATTCCATTTCTTAAGCTCCTATTTTGAATTTGCCTGGGCCGCTTATCAAACCCAAGAAATTCAAGAAAATCCTGTCAAACTATTAAAAAAAAAAAAACTCAAACTTTCTTTAATGTAACGTAGGTAGGAATACGAAACGATACTTTCGATTGGCTCTCTTGAAAGTGACATACAAAGACACTCAGAGTCACTAAACAGCTCCTCCTTCCGCGTCCAAAAAATGTCTTTATCAAGAGCTTTTGTCTCCTACCTCGAAACATTTCGAAAAAAAGAGGTGAAGTTTTATTTTTTACAAAAACAGCCCATTTAGGGAAAATGTAAAGTATGTCGGCGTAGGACTATTATACAATTATTTCCTAACTGAAGAGAAAACATGGAAAATTGGATCTGTCTACGATATGTCAGAATAAAAATCAGAAACATTGTGAGTGATTGAAAGGATCCAAATCTGTTAGATTTACATCGAGTCGAAAAATTAATTTTCATTCCAGTTGTTTAATTTGCACCCATCAGTCCATTGATCAATTTCTAATATCCCCTAGATTATTTTATTGTCCTATTTCACTGGACAGACACCCACTACTGCCCAAGTGCAGACATTCCACCAGCAATGAGCCCCAAAGCTGATCCTTAAAAATCAAAGGAACTCTATGTCATTAACAGTCACAAAATCTCGTAAAATTGTTTACCCTCGTTCAACCCAACAAATTTTCAATTTTCTCTGGCAGCCCGGCGAAACAAAAAAAAAAAAAACCCAACAAAATATTTAATTACATTCCGCTTTTTTCCGGTCTTTATTAACCTAAATCTGATTTCATCTAGGGACTGGCCTGGGTAAATTCATTACGGATGAACTCGTGCAACGAGCACAGTCTCTGTGAACCCGGCAATGTAAAGAAAAATGAAAACTCTATTACCCCCAAACGTGTAAAAATACACAGGATACATCGACCGACAACAGTTATTAATAATAATAATAATTAATTTTTTTTTTTTATGTTGTTCATACTTTAATGTTGACCTCACGCATTGCGATTCGGATTCCACGATTCGGTCACGGATTGTTAATACCGTGAAAATAAAACCCTGCACCAAAAATATATAAAAAAAAAAAATGGATTAAGCTCTACCTAAATATTTATATTTAAATTTAAATTTAAATTTAAATTAAGGCATTCATTTTATTTTGTCTGGACTCGGCCGTTTCAATTTGTTTCCCATCCCCACTGACATTTATAGAGACATTTTCATTTTCGCTGAACATATTTGATTTGGCCCGCGGGACGGGTAGCGGATTTTTCTGATTCAATTTACAGAACGCAAATTATTGGAAAATGCAAAACACGATTTAATTTTGATTTTTTTTTTTTGTTTGTTGCTGGTTTCGTGGTTTTAAAATATAAATTGAATTGACCAACAGCACTTACCTATCGTGAGCGAAGAAGCTCAACTTGATGGTATGCGAGGGTCCGTACTCGCCGGAGTGAAGCTCTCTTTTTCTGCGATGTCGCTTTTGTTCGATGTGTTTTTGATGGGCGACATGTAGCTGTGCTCGATCAAAGTTCGCCGCTTCCCAGTGACGTATGAAGGGACTGAGGTTCTGTGTGTGTCCTGTAAGAGAGAAGGAATTCAATTTGAATATTTTATAATCACAGGGGAAAGTTGAATTCAAAGAAAAACATTAAAATATGGTCCTTTGAGCGGGATTAATAGTCGCTTATCTATGTGAAGGATTTCATTAGTTAATGGATTGCATACTCGTACATAAATGGCACAGGTGAATTTGTAATTGAAATGCTCATCAAAAATGCTACTTGAGGAATTTCCCCAGGCAATTTCTTTCATGTGTGTCCCGGCAGAAGTGACAGATCAGATATGGGTATGACTTAATTTATTGCTGTGTTAGATACTTATCATACCTTAGTACGAGATATTTTAAAAAATAATAACAATTTTGAATTCGAAACTAGTTATATGAGAAATGCCACAAGGTTTGAACAACTACTGTTTGCTATTTTAATTTTTACGAGAGTGAGTGAAAATCTTCATAGAAACTATGAAGACCGGCAATGCGTGCTGATAGTAAAGTGAGATTTGCACTCACTAAAAACACCTCCCTTCTATTTGTTGACTATAACTAAGTTACCTTATCTAGTACAAGTTTCAAAGACTATTCGCGTTGGATAGCTACCTTTCTAGTAAAAGCATCCGCTGAAATCGACATTACGTGCGGCTACTCCTTATTACATTAAATTGAATGGTATCGTTCTTTTTAGTCGGCGCACAAGGTTTGTCACGCCCAGAATTTGGAGTAAGGCCTTGTTGCAATAACCATGAAGACGAATACGGAGTTTACGAGCAAAGTTTGTTATTTCATCTACAACGGTAGCTTTTCGTAAGTCTATGTGAATATCATTGTTCTCAATATGCCATTGCTCTTAGCACTTTGTTTTGGAAAGATTGTAGTACACATTTGTATTACTTAATTTAGTACAACTCCAAACCATACGTCCATGTAGGTTTTAGCACCTGCTTATATAACAGCAGTTTGTTGATGTCATAAACACTGGTACAAGTTTCAAGGCACTCATTGTGAATTTAGTATTGAACACATCCATTCTAAAGGGTGTTGTTTTTTAAGAGGTTAAAACACACACAAATTGAGCAAATGAGCCAAAGATTTTTTTAATCGATATCAAGAACTCGATGGTTTCGCCGGCATGTGGCACCATTCTGTTGAAATCAAATGTCACGCAGACCATGTTCACATACTTTTGGAAACAAAACATCGTTGATCATGGGTCTGTACCGGGCGCCATTGATGGTGACATTTCGATTTTCTTCATTTTTCAAGAAGTAGGGCATCCACACCAAACAGTGCATTTTTCGAGGTGCATCGGTAGCGGATGGATCACCTTTGGATTTTCCTGGCTCCAAATTCGACAATTTTGCTTATTAACAAAGCCAATGAGACAGAAGTGAGCCTCATAACTGAACAAAATTTGACGGTAAAAAAGTGGATGGACTTCCAATTGTTCGAGAGCCCAATCACTGAACTCACGACGCACACGATGATTGTTCGACTTCAGTTCTTGCACCAATTGAATCTTTACAACGTGTAAACCAAGGTGTCCTTGTGCAAAAATCTTCCACAAAGGCGATGGACACAGGCAAAGCTCTTGCGCACGATGACGAATCGACGAATTATTATTTTACTATACGCTGGCCTCAACGGCGTCTATATTTTCATCTGCGCGCACTCTGTGCATTCTTGTCGGTGACTTGAAATCCAAAAGAGTAAATGTAGTGCGGAATTTTTCAATTGTTTTGCGTATAGCCGACCCAGTCGGTCGATTATGTTGACCGTAAAATTGGCTCTATAAACATTTTTTTACTGAACACTGATTTTTGAAATAAATTTTCTGCTTGGACGTAAGTTTTTGCATGATTAATGTCAAACAATACTGAATAAAAGATGGTGTCAGCTGTCAGATTAACTGTCAGCTGTCTGGATGTTGCCATATTGAAAAAAAACCTCCTAAAAAAAACATCCTTTATATTGACAGGTATTCATTCAATGGGTAATATTTATACTAAATTATCGCGCAAACAGATTTACACAAAATTCTCTTGTAAATATGGACTGAGGCGATATTGAGAGCTGTGTTCTGGCAATTTGCCTTCACGAGTGTAATATGGAAAGAGGCGATATTTTCCGGACCTTGCGACCGTTTGAAATCACACGGAATTTTGTGTATCGAATTGTTTGAGGATACTGGCGGAGTAACTGACCGTCAAAGATCCGGATGTCCTCGCACCGTCAGAACTCCACAGGCGATCAAAGCTGTTGAAGCGATTTTTTGTCTTTGGAGATTTGTCCGTGTTTGAAACTATTATAGCTTCTTCTTCTCAGCGGAGCATTTATTAGATAAAACAGTTTGATTAGAGCTTTCATTGGCATCTGTCCAGTTATTAAATCATATCCACGGGCCTTGTTAGTTACCAGTTTTTTGTTGCCTGGCGAAGTTTAGTCGACGACACACTTTTTACTTTAAAGTTGGCAGATGTCGTAATCGTACTACCAAGATCCTCTATCAATGCCTGTTCGTCAAATGGCTTAAACGATTGTTCTAGGTGCCCGGAAAAAAAACCGCCTTCTCTTTGTCATCTCTTGCCTATTCGATATTGCTTTTTCTTATTGGTGTAGTGAGTGTTGTTCGACGCGGCTTTCTCTAAGACCTAAATAGATCTGCCGACTTCGCTTCGCAATATTTTCTAAAGCCGTCCCAGTTAGTTTTGTTTCTAGTTAGCCTAGGCGCTCCTACTTTTTTAATTAGACTTTCACTTACTGTCAGTACGACTTTTTTCGATGTTCGCAAAGTTTTTAGCCACCCCTTAGTCGTTTTTGCTGCATCCAATATGTTATGTCAGTTTTTCCGTTGAAAAGAAGTCAACTCTAAATTGCATGCCGGCTTCGTAAAGTAGTCTGCCTTTCTGTGAATTGCATTTCGAATCCTAAAAGGTGTGTTTCGCATTGAAATCACCACCAATAATAAAATTCGCTTCAAGTGAGTTAAAGAGACTTTCCTAGCATGCGTCACGGCGGGTGATGTAGTACGGACGCGATTTTGTAGTATGAGTGTTTAGTTTGAGCGTGAACTGAACTTATCTGCATTGCATTGAGCTCAATAATTGTATTCATAGAGTGCTCAATGTAGGCTTTAATGAAGAGGGAGGATCCGCGTCTAGCCCTTTCAGATGGATGGTGTGTGTGATAAGCAAAGTATCCTTTTATTTAAACCCGAGATTCCTTTGTCAAGTGGGTTTGAGAAATCAAGCATAGGTCTATGTCTTTCCGTAAGAATACTTCTAGTTCGTCGCAGAAGGCCGTTTGCATTTCATGTTAATATTTCAAGCAACTGTTTCATATTTATAAATTAGTTCGTGTTTTACGAGGTTTATACTCGAGCTACTCAAGTTTTGCGAGACTTATAGAGAAAACGTGGGAGATTCTTTCCTCTTATAGGGTGTAACACTTTATTTAGTTTATTTTCTTTCGATGAGGCCTTTCCTTTGGGAATTTTTTTGTTCATCTTTCGTCTTTTCCTTTACGGGTTTACTCTCTTTCCCTGCACTTCTTTTACTGATTCCAGATTTAACCTTAGTTGGTTTCGTGCTTGAGCGTTAAGTTTTTTTAAGCGTATGGCGCCTTTTTTTTGGAGCTCCTTGGCCACAACCCTGATAGGTCGCTGAGTGCTTACCTTTGCAATTTTTGGAAGTCGCTGGAGCCTGCTTATTTAAGTCGCATTCTTCTGAGAGATGTTTACCGGCACATTTTATGCATCGCGGTTCTTTTTGGCAATAAGTCTTTATTATCATTGAAGCCTTGACAGCGCTTACACTGAGGGTTCGACCTTGTGCTTACGCATACGTTCGATTTTGGCCACCGTGTTTGTTTAGTTTGAATATTGTACATATCGTCTCTATTCTCGTTCTTATCAAAACAGAAGCAGAAGTCTGCGCCTAACTAGTATGCTTCTCCTCTTGATAATCTTAATGGCGATAAGAATTTTAAAGCCTTTGGCGTGAAAATAGTTCATAGAATCTTCTTTAGTGCATTACCATTGGGTCTTCTCGGCATTTCGTTTTTGGGATACTGTTCGGTAGCCATTGGGGTCATCGACTTTGATTTTCCACACATTGTTGTGGAGGGATGTTACCTTAAATTTCGATCCTTTAAGGAGGCAATGCAATTTATTATAGTCCGTAATCCCGACGACGTTTATTGAAGACGGAGGACTTAACATTGCTTAAATTTTGTTCTTTTACTACTCTTTGCATTTGTCTTCTTTTTGTGGCTCGACTTCAGGGGAAAATCGGCTCTTTGTTTCTTGCCAGGTCTTTTCTTATAGACCCAAGTCATTTTTGGCTAGTTGAGCAGGATGGGTTACCTTTGTGTTCTTTATAGAGATGCGTGTTCTTTAGAGCCTTATTTTCTTCTCGAAGTATATCTACCACTTTCTTAAGCTCCATTCCATTAAGCTTGATTCGGAGTTCCTCCTCAAAGCTTTTGCATTTCACTAGTCCGGTTTATCGCGAGCAGGAGCTTCTGGCGGATTTCCTTTTCCGGACACATTCTATCTTTATGTTGAAGATCAAGATACTCCTGAACTTCTTGTAAAACAGTCATAGTAATAAATGCCTCTCCCCAGAATCGTTAGAGCCAACCTGGACATCTGGAGTATTATATCTTTTCGTTTTCTTCATTGCATATTTGGTATACACTACAGTCGGTACACGGAGGGTGAATTTTACTCGCCCCTAACGACAGACATGCCTACCTCTTATTTGTCTCCATCGTTGGTAATCGATATAATTAGATAATTTTAGAGTCCTTGTCCTTCCAGTTTATGCACTGCAGACCATGCCACCAGATAAACAATATATTGGATCAACTAATTTAAGTAATTCAGTTTGTAAACGTTCCCCGTTTGCCCTTCTTAGAAGGGTGGTGGTGGTTATTGCCTCATCGGTTAAATGAACATGGGGGCACTTTACCAACCGCAAGTTAATATTCGGTCTGAGTAAAATTTACCCGACTGTCCTCCCTTGTTCTCGGATTTTGGCAGGATAATAGGGAGAGAAATACGCGATTTACTTGCGGCATGGTGGTCATTTGTAAATAATTAACTTTGCATTACATCTGCTTTAGTCAACCGCACCGATTACTTGTGGATATCTGATGTTGCTGTTTGTTTATCGTGTACCTACAGTGTGTAAATTTGTTGATGGTACGAGTATATTTACTAGGTATGCAGCTGAATGCATACAATTTTAGAAAGCTGACTTTGCCAGAGACTATCATTTTAAAATGTTGTAAGGATGCACTTTAAAAGAGAACATGCTCGTAACCCATAGACATGAATGGTATGGTGCCAGTTGAGTTTGTTCATTGATTGAACGAAAGATACTCGTAGTCATTTGATTTACGATGCCATTTGACCAATTTCACCTACTGAATCAATCAAATCCTATTCGTACAATCGTCTTTAACTTTTATCCAGCTTTATTTGATTAAGTTCTCCACAGAGGGACAAAACACCACATTAATTTGAGTTGTTCAAGGAATGGACGACCCAAAGGAAGATTGATGGAATTTTTAATTTGAGTCTGATGCACTTTTCATGTCCTCTCAAGTAGACGAAAACAACATCAGATTTTTGGTTTCAAATTACCTACATCACTTACGACTTGTCTTTTAAAGTTCATTTAATTTTAGATGACACAATTTGGTGTCAACTTGTATGTCTTGAGTCTTGAATAATAATTTATATTTTTCGCTACGTATATTTTGAGTTTAAATTATTATCAATTTGACCATTTGTACTTTTTACCTTTCAATTGTTGCCTTATAGTCTACCTACTATCCGTAGGAAAGGACATCTTTACAGTAAGTGCCAGGTTTCACTTTCGAAACCTTGACTTCACTACAGTAACGTTGACATCCATATAATGAAGTACTCTTTCAAACCTACACTGCCGCTCATAAGTAATTGTCCACCCCATGCAATCAATAATTCTCAAGTAAGGAAAATGAGAACAAAACTTCTGGTAATAAGTGTTTAAAGCGTGTTTTTATGAAAATAAGAAAAAAAGGAAAGAAATATTTAAAAATAATATTTCTATCACTGTGATTACTGCTTTACAAAATTTTGGCAGCATATAATTTTCAAGAATTTCTCGATGCTGTAACTTCCTCATTATACTTTGAATTCTGCAAGTATTGCCGACGAAACAAACCTAGATCTTAAGAGAATCTCCATCATATTCAGATGACCGACTTAAACTGGCCACTTCTCGTGGCATAAGACACATATAGGAGGTTTTCATAAACCATGCCGCATATTAGTCGCTCAAACACCTGAAGCTCCCTTGCAATTAACCTCATCGAAGTTCCAGGATTTTTTTTTGGCGGGGCGGGTACACTGAAGCACTCAAACTCAAAAACAGGTGCATTGTACAACCAGACATTTTAATGTGTTTTTTTTTTGTCTTTTGTAAAAAGATGAGTAGACGCTTCAGTGATGAAGAGCTTAGGTCATCAGCACTCACCACATCAGCACCGAAAATCTGCCACCTGATAAGTAAGTTGTCTGCAGTCTTTTCTGCTAAGAGATAGCAAGAAAGCCGCGGATTTCTTACAGGCGATGGGGACCATTCGTTTCATCTGCCTGCATCCCGGAGAGTCATGCCACCTTCACTGAAAACCCAGTCGTCAATGGAAGCCCTAACCGAGGACGCTGGCAAACCCAATGCGAGTTCAGGTCCAGAGAAATTCTTTTCTTAGCCTTGTCTAGCAAGCTCGTCAGAGATCTCATTTCCTGTTATCCCTTTGTGTCCTGGGACCCAAACAAAATTAAGTGAGTTCACCCTTCCGACCGAATTCAAGGATGTTTTGCATTCTCGAACTATTTTGGAAGTGGTTAAAAGATTGAGCAAGACCTTAAGCGCAGCCTGACTGTCACTACAGACGCAGATACTTCGCCCCTTCCACCTGTTCTTCACAATATAGCCCGCAGCCATTAGGATAGCATATATTTCTGCCTGGAAGACAGAGGCATCCAGAGCAGAGCCGTACTGGGGAATGCTCCCAAGCAGCCGAGACAGACCGTTCTTTGGAGTTTGGCGAAAGTAACGTATTTACGTGAGAGCTTATTCCACCAAACAACTGAAGTATATGAGAGGAAGGGTCTTATTATTGTCGTGTAGATCCAAAGGACTTTCTTTGGCGACAAGCCCATATCTTGCCGAAAACACCTTTGCATTGCCGAAGGACTGACAGAGCTTTGGAAGATTGACATGCTTCGTCCAAAGAAGTTTACTATCTAATTTGATCCTAACTATTTGGTTTCCTTGGAGAGTTGGATAGTGATGCCTTTCAGCACTGGCTGAGTCAGACCGTTCCAGGATTCTGGTGAATATAATGTCGCATTTCTTGCGTTTTGAAGGAAGCAAAACATCGCCACCAGATGCTTCCAATTTGACGCAAACCTTGGGAACGAACGTTTGGGCGACTTTCAAAAAGCGCGATATTTCGAAACCACTGTGTTCTGCACATATGACAACAATCACGGCGTGTCTTTTCACATCTTGCATTAGGTATTTATCTGATATTGTACTCGGGAAAAACTTAATCTCTGCATCAACGCGATCAACACTACGACTGAACAAAGACATGTCCTCCAATAGCCTCCGCATGCTATAGAATGTAACCTTTTTTTGACTCTTGCATTCTTTAACGATGGTTTCCTTTGTAAAGGGTTTTCCAATAGGGACATAACAATTTTATATTTTAATAAAAACGCACACTTAAACTTCTTTTATGATCTGACAATGTCAAAACGTCAGTCAAGGTTTACGTTTTTATCATGGTGAAGTTCACGAACGAGCAACTTTTGGAAATTATTAAAAATTATTACCGACTTTCTGAATCGGTGGTCGCAACTTCAAGAGCGCTTACTCCAATTTTCAGTCGTAATAATTGTTCCACCAGACAGGCTCTGCGTGCTATTTTGGATAAATTCGAGTCAACATATTCACTATTGAATGTTTCTGTGCCAGTGAGACAAAGCACCGGTCGAAGTATCGAAAATATCGCAGCAATTTGTTTGTATGATTTTCTGTGCGACTTATGTACTGTAAGCTTCGTTTTTTTTTTTTTTTTTTTGGGTGAGAAAAACTCCACTGGAGCACTCAGTCTTACTACCCTACCATTGTACTACCAGGAAACAACCCCCTGTTAATGAAATTTCTTCATCTTTTGTAGAAAAGCTAGTAGGAGCTTCAGCACTAAACACATCGGCTCCAAAGATCTGCCACCTGACACGAAAAAAGGTGGAACAAATATTCCGCAGTATCTTTGCCCTCTCTACAGGTGTCGCAGATGGTGGCGTCGTTTAAGCCTACCACATTAAGATGTTTGGCAAAAGTGAAATGGTTCGTAAGAATGCCAGTACTGAGGAACAGCAAGAATGCCTCGGATTCATTCGTTTAGTCTGTCTAATCCAGTAATCCCATAGTGGCCTCGGACCCAAACAAGACTCAGTGAGTTCAGTCTTGTGACCGAATTAAGAGAGCATTCTCAAATTATTTTGGAAGTCACTACATAAGTCACTACCCTCCACCTATTCCTTAAAATATAGTTCATAGCCATTAGGATTGGAGAATTCTCCGTTTAAAAGAGAGGCGCATGTTTACCTAACAAAAAGTGAAGCCCAATGTTGCCATCCTCCACGAAAACTCCAGCACCAGACCCTTGATTAGTTTTGGAGCCATCCGTGAAAATTCTACCCTTAGATTCCGGAAAAACCCAGTTCTGAGCATGAGAAAGCCGACTTTAAAATGGCATATTCATAAGACAGTCGAAAGGTCATCGAAGCTCCAGTGTAAATTATATCAAAAGCCACCTCATTTAAGACAGAAGATTGCTTTTATTGTGCTGCCTATGATATAAATATTAGATCCAAGCATGCAAGGTTCTAATGTATTCAAAACAATCTGCTTCTCTAAGAGAAGCTGAGACAAATTTTCGCGAAAGCTTTTTCCATCAAACAACAGACGCATATGCTAAGAAAGGTCTTATCATTGCCGTATAGATCCATAGGACCTTTTTGGGGATAAGCCCCACGTCTTGCCGAAAGCACCCTTATACTGCCATAAAAATGGGAGCGCCTTGACTCTCTTCGACTCAGCATGTTTTGACCAGAGAAGTTTACTATCGAGGATTCCTTTTAAATAGTTATTTTCATTTGGGATTCAGATAGTGACGCCTTTCAGCACTGGCTGAGTCAGGCGGATCAAATTCCTCTTTCTTGTAAGGAGGAACCTCAGTTTTGATTAACCGAAAGCCCAATCATCGATCACATCTAGGGCTATCTGAGCCTTAACAGCATGTTGTTAATTGCCTTCCAAATTAAGAAACTCGTGTAAAATGCTTGAAAACTCGCTTGCACTGGAATACTCGTATTCCCATACGACAATACTTTGGAGGAACAAATTAATAATGTAAAAAATTGCTTTCCCTCTAGCAATCTCAATTTTCCACCTCTTACAGATAATCTCTTAACAATATAACTTTCTTTCAAAAAAAAAAAAAAATAACCCCTCGAGTTGTAAAAGTTCTCAATTTCATTTCATAGTTCCTTTTCTCCAAAGAAAACTTATGTCGTAAAACAATTAAAAATTATCAGCTATTCTCATTCGCAAATTATGAAGTATCACTTGAAAGCTACGACAACTTACACCCTCATAATTCAATTTAGAAAAAGCAAAAGAAAATAATTCTGCCACTGTTTCTCATGCAACGCGTTTACGTGCGTCCAACTCGATTACGTCTTCTTTCCTTCTGAAAGCGAAAGAACCACTACCACCAGCGTATCGCCTGCAGTGAAAACTTCTTGGATGCAACAAATTCACTCTCTTTGTCGACGCTATCGTTGTCGTCGTTGGTTGAAAGCAGCCAACGCAAGCGATAGAAGACTCCATAAGTAGCTTTGACGCCAACTTTACCAAGGAGATGGTGGGATTCGATGACCCCTTTCCTTAATTAACTATTCAAAAAGGGAATCGCGTAATGGCAAAGTCATGAGCATGACAGGTCTAGCCGCAGTTGCAGTCACTAGTTTGCTTTTGTCGTCTTCGACTTCGACATTTCCCTCCACCGCTTCATCACTGACATCACCAGCGACACCTGTTCGATGGGATCCCTTTTTAGCGATGATTACAATGGAAATTTATTCCGGTGAGCAAATGAAAAATGCAACCAAACACAGTAGAGGAATAGCAACACACCTTCCGATGGATGGCTGGATGATTGCCTGGATCGGATGGATGAAGTGTTTGCGCCAAAATGGCACGCATTCCCCCTTTACTTATACGAATGCTAGTGCATTTTGTAAGTACAACATGTGCACAATAGAACACGAACCGCAAAGAAAGCAAAGCGAAGAAAAAAAAAAAAAACTCAGCGTATCCCCTATTCCTGTCACATTACCGATAGCAGTGCCTGAGGGGTGCAGTCATTCCTATTTTCAGCAGCAACCATCCATTGTGCTTAGATACCAATCGTTTGTTTTATACACGCAACCTGCTGCGCCGCACCGATGTGTGCACGTCAAATCCATGTGCCTGGATGCATAACATTTCTGTGATCACGTTTTTGCGGGTTTGGCTAACACACATAAAAAATGTAAGTTCCCTGTAAAGCCAAGAAGTGAAATAAAAATAAATGACAATGACAACGACGACAAACTAATTCGTCAACACACAATGGACGATGTCTGCCAAAAATGGAAACTTGTACAATTTATAGAAAAAAAAATAAAATAACTTTTCCATTCCTAATTTCTAAAACAAACTCAGATCCATTTGTTAATGAAAATATTTTCTTGTTTTTTATTTTTCCCAAAAATTTAACTATCAAGTCTGTCAATGACCAAGAACGTTCGAATGACACGTGAAGATGAACGAAGACGATAAAGTGTACCGGCTTCGGTTATAAAGTTTTTTTTTTTTGTTGCTTTTCAAAAGTTTAAATGAGAATTGTGACATCACGCAGCTTCAGGATGAGTGTGGGCGTTCTGAAAGTGGTAGTTGTACTCCTATATCTACTCATGCAGACAGGTACATTTACAAAAATTAAACTTTTAGTTAAAAGTTTGACAGGTTCATGGGAGTTTGAATCTACGGTGAGGGTTAAAATGTGTGGTAAAGTCTTTGCTGGTAATTGCCTTAAGAAGAAAGAATTTCTGCCAAAAGTAATGAAGTCAATAAATTTGAGATTTAGTATGCGATGCTGGTGGGTGGAAATACGGATGTGTTGGGAAATAAAACAAGAAATCATTTCAAATAGATGGGAATGGTTTTGTTTTTCACAAATTTTAGACTACAGTGATACATAGACCAGTGATGTTATCGATTTAAACAAAATTGTCACCTTGTTGGCAGAAATATGTCACATAACATAATCCACCACAAAAATTGCAGACTCTGCCTCTATCTTATACCCTCATTCTACATCTAACGAACACATATCAAAAAATAAGTCACCTTCACATAATTTGGCTCAAACGATCAAAAGAAAAACAAATGCACAATATTTTGCATCTCTCATCTCAACTAAACCCAAGGGTTGCCGGTAGCGATTTCGATCAGGTTTGACGAAAAAAAAATAATAAAAGGTATAACTTGTCGCTAAATTTTACTTGTCACTTATTCTGAGAATGATAAAATGTGTCACCTTTTCTTTGTCATCACAATTTAATTTTGAAATTATGTCACCACCGAAATAATTATGTCACCAGTGATATAAATACTCATCCAATGAAGACTGTAGCAACCCTATATTTTTTACTTTGAAAATTACTTACACCGACATATTTTTCACAAAGAAAATTGTATCTCATAAAAATTGAATTATTAGAAAATATCTTCAAGTCTTGGGAGTATTCTACTTATGACCACCATACGGCCAATGATATGCCTTCGCAGTAGAGTTGACATAGGCTTTCGCAATTGATCGACTTTTGTATTTATTTCATGCGAAATAAATAAATGATACGAGGGTGGGTCCATAAGTCCCTGGAAATTAACACAAATTGTGCCGTCACCTTAAATTTAATTTTTTTTGTCAAGAATCATCTTTCAAAAGAACGCACCCAAATTTTCAGACAGATCTGTCAAATAGTTTTGTTGTGGCAGCCATTTTATATAGACGCCTACTAGCATTTTCGTTAAAATGGAAAAAAGTGAACTTCGAGTGCTCATTAAACACTATTTTTTGCGAGAAAAAACTATCACGCAAACCAAACAAAAGCTTGACAAATATTATTATGGGGACTCTTCACCATCGATTGGAACCATTCACCGCTGGCTTACTCAATTTCAGTGCGGTCGTTCAAGTACAAGTGACGCCGAACGTTCTGGCCGCCCAATTGAGGTCACTACACCAGAAATTGTCGACAAAATCCATGGTTTGATAATGAACGATCGGCGAGTGAAAGTGCACGAGCTTGAAGAGGCCACAGGCTTATCACATGGCTCAGTGATTTCGATTTTATATAAATATTTGGACATTAAAAAGCTTTTCGCAAGATGGGTGCCGCGTTTGTTCACAATCGACAACAATCGCATTCGTTTGACAACTTCAAAGGTATGTTTGGCGATGTTCCAGAAAAATTCGGCTGACAAATTCGTAACCGTGGATGAAACCTAGATTCACCACAACACACCAGAAACCAAGGAACAGTCAAAACAATGGACTTCTCCTGTTGAATCGAAGCCGAAGAAGGCCAAGGCGGGTTCGTCAGCAAACAAGGTCATGGCGACAGTTTTTTGGGATGCGCGCGGTGTTATTCACATCGATTACCTTGAAAAGGGTAAAACGATCACCGGCGCATATTACGCAGAGCTGCTGGATCGATTCCAAGCCGATTTGAAGCAAAAACAGCCGCATTTGGCGAAGAAAAATGTTCTTTTTCACCAGGACAACTCACCGGCGCACAAGACCGCAGTCGCAATGGGAAAATTGCATGAGTTAGGGTACGCACTCCTCCCTCATCCAGCATATTCCCCAGATTTAGCCCCCTGCGACTATTTCTTGTTTCCAAACATGAAGAAATGGCTCGAAGGTAACAGATTTGGGTCGAATGAAGAGGTCAACGCTGAAACAAACGCTTATTTTGAGGGGCTCGAGAAATCGTATTATTTGGAGGAGATCAAAAAATTGGAGAAACGGATGAAGTGTACGAGTATAGAGCTAAAACGAGACTATGTTGAAAAATAAAATGTTTTTATACCGAAAACTTATTTCATTTTTCAGGGACTTATTCACCCACCCTCGTAGGTTAGGTTAGGTTAGTTTGTACGGAAGTGCACTTAAGTGCTTATCACGGGTGCCATATGGTCCACTGTGTTTCCCTTTTGTTGCGTGGAACCTATATTTAAAATCTTTGCCTTGCGGTCGGTTCTGTTACAAACCAGTCTGCGCTCTTTATAAAGCCTATCATGTTTCTAAGTGGAACTTGTACGAGATCCCCTAGTTCGTGAAAAAGCCTCTTTCTCATATGACGGAGGCGGCGGTTTTGAAGACTTGGGCAATCACATAACAAGTGTTTCATGGTTTCTGTCTTCTCTCTATCTTGATGCCTAGTCTAGCAGCCATTTCCCCTATCGCGCAGTGTCCTGTTAGCGCGCCTATCACGATGCGAATTTCTATTTTATTTATCGCCAATAGGCTTTTTGTTTTGTTTTCATCCACTGCTGTCCATAAGCTGCGAGATATGACACAGTCGCTTCTGGCGGACCATGCGGAGTTAATCAGTTCTCTTGTTTTTAAGTCTATTTTCCTTTTTAGGATACCTATTAGTTCACCTACTGATATACGAGTATGTTGAAAATCCAATGCTGTCATACCATGGACATAGTAAGTCCAGGAACCCAGCAGAGAGTTGCATATTCTGTTCAATGTATTACGGCATCTGGAAACTGACTTCCTCGCTATCCACGCAAATTGTAATCTTTAAAGGATTTAGTTTTTTGCTTTATACCTATATAGTCTGTGCAGCCCTATTAGTGGCTCACATAAGTGGTTAACATCAATCGGCCTCATGCTAGGAGAACACAAAACAGAGGCGGTACTTATTACCAGTAGAAAGCAACTGGAAACTATCACGCTCACAGTAGGTGGATATGAGATAGTTTCGAAACCAGCTATCAAGTATCTTGGCATTATGATTGACTCAAGACTTACTTTTAAAAACCATCTGGAGTATGTAAGCAACAAATCCTCGCGTGTGGGTGCCGGCATTGCGCGGATTATGCCGAATATAGGAGGGCCAAGATACAGCCGAAGGCTAGTCGCAGCTAAAGTAGTCACATCCGTAGTACTATACGGATCACCAGTTTGGGCCGGAGCTATGAAAGTGACTTCATACGAAAGAAGAACCATAGCAGTAAACCGACTATGCGCACTAAGAGTGAGTAGCGCTTTTCGCACCACCTCGGACCACGCAGCCTGCGTTATCGCAGGAATGTTCCCAATTGATATATTGGCGGAAGAACTGCAGAAAAATTTTTTAGAGTGCAGACATGAGGGGCGACTAACTCACGGGAAACCGGAGACTATACTAAGAAGCACAAGTTTGATAGAGTGGCAGCAACGCTGGAGTCTTTCTTCCAAGGGCCGTTGGACTTACCGCCTTATTCCGACCTTAGAGACTTGGATAAACCGCAGACATGGTGAAGTTAACTTCTATTTAACACAACTGCTTACGGGACATGGTTGTTTCCGGTCATATCTATATCAGTATAGGAACGATGACTCCCCCGCTTGTCCATCGTGCAGTGATACTCCCGAAAACGTGGAGTATGTATTCTTTCACTGCCCACGTTTCCTTCTACAAAGAGAAGCACTACAAGCAGCACTGGGAGAAACACCAACTCCGGAGAATTTAGTTAATCACATGCTAGAATCTGAAAACAAGTGGAACGCAGTGAGCTCTTATGCCAAGGATGTATGCGAAGAGCTAAGGAGACTAGAGCGAGAAAGAAAAGAGAGCGAAGAAAACGCAAGAAGCAACAGAGTGGAAGCCAGAGGGCTTCTTACGCAGACGCAAAGACAGGCGGACATACGCGCATACCTGCGGCCACATGACAACTATGTCAGATACCCTTCCCTACGATGAAATGCCAAGAAGGCGGTACCGTAGGGATAAGGGAAGAAGGGAGAAGGGGTTAGTGGGTAAAAATCCCACACATCCTCAGTAACAACTGAGTGCGCTCAGTTTCGTCTTTTGAAGATTACCACCTCCCAGCGAAAAAAAAAATTAAAAAAATGCCCTATCAGTGGCGCCCTCAGCTTGAAAGATGCTACAGTCATCCGGGAGTTTGTGCGAGTGGTGGATCTTAAAAATAGCTACTAGATGATTCGTGACAAGCCGCTACACCGTGGCCGTTATGATTGGTCAGCTTTTAACATAAACAGCGTTGCTAGAATGTAACTAAAAAACGAGATAAGCCACTGTGCCTAACGGAAGGAGAAAGAAGAATTATCTCGATGGAATCAAGGGTGGCGTCAACAGTCCACTTAGCAGATACTTTATCTAAGTTACTTCGACATTATTCAGAGCTCGGGTCAATAAGGGTTTTTAAGACTGAGTCAGGGTGAAGTACTCCCTGAGCCATGATTTTTTCAAGAAGGTAGATATTTCACAAGTCAGATCTGTGAAGACTTTTGATGAACGCACTTACAATGATCATGTGAAAAAAAATTAAGTTACAGGACTATCTGTGTAATTTAAAAATGTTTCAGTCACTCATTATGTTAAAAAAAAAAAATAGTCATAGAATGAACGAAAATAATTTGATTGAATTTTGAAATCTACATATTTGTTGCAATAATTTAAACATTGTTTCCAACAACTTCTGCAGAAGTCACCAAGGAGTAACAGACGACCTTATAATCAATTTCTTTTAATCACTGAGTTATAAGTAAATCATCATCTATGACGGAATTTTGACGGAGAAATGATGATAATGATGATGTAATCATGGGCTATTAGCTATAATATTAAATCCACCATCTGCTACCAAATGTCACAGAAAGCTTACCATAACAAAATGTACCTACCTCCTAATTGTGGTAAATGATGGAGGATAAAATCAGATCTAACGATAATTTATATCCACGGTCATGTCAGGTTTCGCTTCTAATAACAGTATTTGGAAACTTTTTCGAATCAATTCTGAATTGATTACTTGTTTTAGATAATCTGTATTCAATATCTTGGGCGTGGTATTTCACGAGTATTTACGTCGGTATTTTTAGACATGCCATGCATGTTCCCGGAATTGTTTAAAAGGTTTTTCCGAAAAAAAAAACTACCAGTCAATTCATTATATTTATAGCAATTTTCTTATCTTTTATCTTTCTAATGCTCTATTGATAGCCTGGTAGTTGAAACATTGAATAAGGAATTTTTTAAAAGGATTACATTTGAACATGAACAAGTTTGTTAATAAATTTTATATACATATGTATATATTATGAATATGTAATAAACAAAATTTAAATTTAATAGCAATGACCAACAAAATAAAGGTAACACACTCACTCTACATAAAATAAATTGAATCCTTCAGCACAGTTCAAACTATCAAAAACTATGGTTTTTTTCACCGATTACGAATAAGATCACGGAGGGTTGTCTGTATGTATGTATGCATATGTAATTATGGCTACATGTTACCATTTACAGATAAAACGGGTGAACCGATTGCTATGAATAATGCATACAACGATTTGTTTAGATCTTCCAGGTGTCACTGGCTGTACGTTTGTTCAAAAAATTCAATATGGCACCTAGTCGATGCGATTTTGTGAAATTTATAACTCACAAAGTAGCCATTTTGTCAAATTTTATGAACGGCTGGACCGAATGTTATATTGATTCATAAAGTATACAGTATAGGGTTGTGTATGGAATAGCATATTGGGTAAATGGCCTCCACGGCTTTGATGACACATACGCACTCTTTTGTCGAAATTTTTCATGACCGTTTTACATAAATGTGGCTGAATTTCGCTGATACAGCGATCAATTTGCTCTTTCAAGGCGTAGGCCTTAGACTTCAAAAAATACCAAAGAAAAAAGTCCAAAGGCTTTAAATCGCATAATCTGGGCAGCCAATTCCGATCACCAAAACAGGAAATTACACGACCAGGAAATGACTCTTGCAGTAATTGAATTGTTTCTCGGGCTTTATGGCATGTGGCACCATCTTGTTGAAATCACATGCCGTCCACATCCATATCTTGCCATTTAGGCACACGAAACTGGATTATCATGTCGCGATAGCGAACCCGCATTTTCAAAGAAGAATTGTCGGATGATGGCTCCAGCTAAAATCCGCACCAAACAGTGACACGTTGTGGATGCATTTGTTTCTCAACAATCACTCGTGGATCTTCTTAACCTGATTTTTTGAATTAATCTCTTCACAGTTGATGTTACATCACTATTCTGACCATATTTTGTACGAAAATTGCGAACTGTATCTGCCAAACCCTCATTAGAATATTGCTCAATAATAAAAAAACACAGTGTTTTTTCGTGTAGTACTCCATTTTTATTAACCCTGAACTGTCAGCTGTCAGCAGCTTTTTTTTTTTTTTTGTTGGCAGCACTTTACCGCACAAATGGCGCAAAATTCAAATATTGCGCGAATTTTGCGACATCCTTTACAAACATTTTGGATGCATTGCCTTCCCTATTCGAATTTTTAATTTCAAATATTTTCCAAAAATTAATTTTAAGATTAAAACCAACTACCACACCTGCATGCTTTGAAATCCTGTAATCCGTCTTTTTGTGGTTTCATCTGATTTTTTTTATTCCCTATCCCCGGAATTACGGAACTATACGCGTAGCAAAACAAAAATTAAAGCTTCCAAATAGCGACCACATTAAAACAGATCAATATTTATAATTAACATTGAGTGAAAATTTCCAATTTTCCACATAAAAATAAATGAAAATTGAGCAAGTTTTCAGCTGGATACACCACCATACATCATGCCAATCTATACCCATCATGCTGGCTGGTACCATTCGGTTTTAATTAGGTTATTGCGCGATTAGAGGATGTTGATTCAGTGGAATATCCGCCTGAGGCTACCTAGTTGTCCTCTTTTATTTATTTTATTTAGTTTCATCTATCTCTCTGAATGCAAATTTAAATGCTAATTATATTTGAATACATGAACATTAAGACTTTTGCTATGCTCCCTTTGAACATAGGTTGATGTGCATCATTAAAAATTCTGAATTGCGCTAGAGAGGAACATAAAAAAAACAAAAAGTGCGGTATTCATCTCTTTCCACTCGAAATGCAAACAAAATTCACATAAAAAGATGTTTTTTTTGGTTGAATAAAATTTGTTCCCATTCATTTGTGTGTATGTGTAGCGATGGTGAAAAGCTAACATCCACGAATGGGTTTTATTCGTATGAAAACACACTCGCCGGGCCGAGTTTATTATTCCAGTTCCAGCACCTATGCTACAGCGTATCCCCACTTGTAATCTATAGTGGAAATGACCTAAATGAATTATACTGTTGGTATGAAGGGGGCTGTATCCGGTTCGCCCGCTCAAAGGGAACGCAAAAAAAACGGAATCACATTCAAGGAAAAGTTCGCTCGGCCAAAACAGATGGATTCTAGGTATTTGTGCGAAAGGAAATACTCACAGGAGTAGAAAAAGCCTTCGAATTGTTAAGCAGAGTAGATATTATGTTTTCAGTAAGTCTGTGCGGGTGGACAAAAAAAAAAAACCTCATACACTTGTATCAAATGGGAAATGGTAATAAACTGAGAATTTTGCAGGATATATCCGGTGTCGGGATCTATCCTGTCAGAGTGTTTCTATTGCCAGTCCCGGATGTAGAGTTGTAAAATTCTATTTTGTTCCTGCCTATGGTATTCTACCACTTGGATTGTTTTCAGAATGTGTTGGGGCAGAGATGGTTGGTTGATGAATGGGCATTTCCGGCAAACAGAAGGATAGATGATGGCTTGTGGCATTTGCAAAATATTGCTATTAATATCTATGAACTTCCGAAGTGAAGTGAAAATTAATTAATAAACTTTTTTTACGCTCGGTATGTGCAAAAGTTTTTAATGATCGCTTTAGGCTAGCCGATTGTATTAGGTTTGATAAAAGTAAGCATTTCAAAGCGCATTTCATAGTGAAAAGACATTAGGAACTGACTTATATAGAGGGCTTTCTATTCTTTAAGAGCCTCTGATTGAAACTACAAATCGAGTATCACTCCATTCGGTGGATGTGAGACGAAATGAGAAGAAATGCTGTCTTTAAAGCCTAACCATAGTCCATATGGTGCGACCGTAGCTCGAATATTAAATTTAAACAAAATTATGAGAGCCGTTTTCGTTAATTCTGGGGTTAGAATGAGAATTCTATCCCGATTCCGCCTCAAAAACTCCTACAGATCTCAGATATGAAGTTTGAAGAAAACCCGTCCAAGCATTTAATCTGCATTGCCCCATAACTACACATAGACCAACAGATAGACAGTTTCTCTACCAAGATTGATCAAAACTTCGATAACGAACATTTTCACGAAACCAATACTTCCCCTTTTAGATGCAATAAAAATGACTAAGTCTCGTTTCCAAATCCAATGTAATGGATGCGCCCCATCTATCAAATACTGGAGATGTGGATTTAATTGTGCGGAAACCTCGATCTACATACGAGTACCACCATGTTGCGAACAGGCGTAAAATCTTCAGAAGCCGTTGCCTATGGTGCCGCAGTCCGTCGATGATTCGCTCTCCGATCAACCCGTCAAAAATGTTGCATTGCAGTCCTTGAGTATGATTCAAATGTTATACTTCGGTCAGGCTTCATAGCTATGCTCCTTCCAGGAGGCAATACAATTTTCCCACGGTTTTGTGTGACTATAACCTGCGACTGTGTAGATGTATGTGGCAGGATATAACCTGTGCGGTGTGAATTCGTCATGGAAAATCGATCACTGCTAAGGGTTATTCACCTTTATTCACATAGTCATGTCACCCAAAAATAAGGTATTGGGTTCAAATTTCTATATTTATCCATTGAAGTGACACCTTGAGCGACTATGGTTAAAAATAGGTCTGTTTCCGTATAATTTTGCAAACGTTTTCAGGTACCGAAACAGGCATGAAAGTGAGGTGACAATCTGTTAGTTCGGCTATGGAAAGAGGGGTGGTAGACTTTAAGTCGATAAGTAATCGCAGCATCTCACTTATAATAAAGGGTTTTTCAATAGGGACATAACAATTTTGTATTTTAATACAAACGCATCCTTAAACTTCTCTAACGATCTGTTAATGTCAAAACGTCAGTCAAGGTTTACATTTTTATCACGGTAAGGTTCACGAACGAGCAACATTTGGAAATTTTTAAAAATATCTACCGAAATTCTGAGTCGGTGGTCGCAACGTTAAGAGCGCTTTCTCAAATTTTCAGTCGTAATAATCGTCCCACCAGACAGGCTCTGCGTGCTATAGGGGACAAATTCGAGTCAACATATTCACTATTGAATGTTTCTGTGCCAGTGAGACAACGCACCGGTCGAAGTATCGAAAATATCGCAGCCGTAAGTGCTTCAGTTCAAAATGATATAAATCAGTCGATTCCACGCCGTTCACAGGAATTGAGAATCTCTCACTCCACATTGTGACGAATTTTGCATAAAGATCTTGCCCTACACCCTTACAAGATCAAATTAACTCAAGAACTGAAGCTCATTTTTGATCATTTGAAGCGCCGAAACTTCTCCGCTTGGGCTCCGCAAAAGTTTGAAGAAAATCCTGGATTTCATCGAAAAATCATTTTCAGCGATGAAACTCATTTTTGGCTTAATGGCTTTGTCAGTAAATAAAATATGCATTACTTGGACAGCAACAAACCCACATGTTGTTCAAGAGACTCCATTGCACCCACAAAAAGTGACCGTGTGGTGTGGATTTCATGCCGGAGGTGTGATAGGACCATATTTTTTCGTCGATGAAAATGATCGGTCATGTACAGTCAATGGAGTTCGCTATCCTGTCATGTTGGAAGACTATTTTTGGCCATGATATCAGTGATATGTGGTTCCAAGAAGATGGTGCCACGTGCCACACACCTGGTCAAACAATTGATCTATTGAAGGGGAATTTCGGTAATCGTGTAATCTCGAGAAATGGTCCGGTCGAATGGCCAGCTCTCTCATGCGATTTAACGCCAATGGATTTATTTTTATGGGGTTATGTTAAGTCGTTGGTTTATGCCAACAAGCCAACAACGTTAGAGGAGCTCAGGAACAATATCGAACGCGAAATTGCCAATGTTCCGGCCGATATGTGTGGAAGAGTGGTGGAAAATTGGCTCCAAAGAATCGATCGCTGCAAACGTGATCGCGGTGATCATATGAACGAGATGGAATTCCATACTTATATTTAACACGTGTACTACACCTGGAATAAATTTCAGCCCGATATCTCAATTATTCTGTCTTTTATTTGAATACAAAATTGTTATGTCCTTATTGAAAGACCCTTTATATGCTCAGGTTCCATCTGATGAGGTTTAAACGAAATTGAAACATCTCCAGTAAGTTTTCTTCAATATAATCTCAACAATCGAACGGTCTACGAATGAAAAGCAAACAAATGATTGTGACGAAAGTCCATTTACCTAATTTATGGAAAAACAACTGGGAGTAGAACCCCCTAGCAACTTTGGTACCATTCATTCATGATAATGTCAATTACAATATCGCCATCTTTTTATTTTTCCTTCTGGTACAAAATGTAGGACTAACCTTCATAAATTAACAATTTACTTCGAAAGTCCTTGACATGCACACACGACAGCGATAATATGTGGTGTTGTTTACAACTTGACCAGTGGTTCCATATACCATTAAATATGAATTAAATTGTTTCATATTGGGAACCAAAAGAAAAGTACACCTTTTGGCCTTGAAACTTGAAATTGAAGAAGACAAATGGGGACAAATGGGGATATACTCGTACAGGGTTATTCAATCATTATGGGCTGTAGGATTTTAATTTCAATGAAATTAGGACTATGCCATTATGGAATACAA
The DNA here is from genome assembly GCA_963082735.1 of Pocota personata. Classification (NCBI taxonomy): domain Eukaryota; kingdom Metazoa; phylum Arthropoda; class Insecta; order Diptera; family Syrphidae; genus Pocota; species Pocota personata. The sequence goes on along the minus strand of OY720429.1, from coordinate 255,896,739 downwards.
CATCGTTTAAATGGACGCTACGGGAGTTTTTGCAAACTTTGATTCTTTTGAGGTAGTTTTCGATGGCTTTTTGGCACATTTTGACAGATGATTGGGGATAGTCTGCATAGACACGATCTTGGTGGCCAATTGGTGTCGCCAAATTTCGAAAATAAATGGCCGGAGAACGGTTGGGCACGTAGCCCCTTCTTGTTGGAACCACATGTTGCTCACATTAATGTCTTCAATCTTAGGCCAACAAAATTTGCTTATCAATGGACCATAGCGCAGGGAATTCACCGTAACGCCGCCGTCGGTCCACAGCGTGCACCAAACTGTCACCCGTGGTGGATGCAATGGTCTCTCAACGTTCACATTTGGAATCTCAAAACCTGAATATCTGCAATTGTGTTTGTTTATATAGCCACCAAGTGAGAAATGGGCCTCATCGCTATTGTAAAGTGACTACCTGTCATATTGTCCACATTATAAAGAAACTACCTGTCACTATGGATGACAGATGGATTTGACAGATGCCAAATGTCAGAGATGTAAAATGCCAACCTCGAAATGAATAACCCTTTAGGTATTTGATGATTTGTAGAATTTCTTTGCTACATCTTTGCTGCTCAGTAAGTGGCAATTTATTATCGAAATCAAAAGTGGAGCGTACTTAAAGTTGAACTAAACTTTTATTTAATTCGAATTTAAAGACATAGAACGAATCTCCTTTGCCACTTTTAATTAATTTAAAGTGACAATGCTTGCAGAAATGCATACATTGTGTAACACGACCCAATTAAATGAAAATTGCCATATCGAGGGAATATTATTATTATAATTGTCCTTGTTTTCCTAGAAAAGGCTTAACTTATTTATTTTTCCACTGCTCTATTCGATTGCATTAATTTTTCAGCCATATGCGTTTTACTGCTGGACACACGCAACAAAATAGGGCGAGTTCAGCGGTGTGACAATAAAAGATCGCCTCATGCAGAAGGTTGAGCAGTGAGGCATTAATTGCCACTCAGGTGTGCACTTGTATATATACGAGTACGAGTAGTTGTGGTGATTCAGCTGATATTGACTGTTGTGGAAAGGGCTTTTTTTCCCTGTCGCAGGCATGATGTCCTGATTGGGCATTTTAATGCTATTTAATAAGCGTGCTCATTTTAAAACAGTGTGGATTAATGGGTCAATTTTATTTGAGTTAATTACTCGTAATGGTTTGCCTGCTGTTCCTTGGATTTTCGTATCAAGTGAAGGTGTGATAATAATGGTGAATTATGGTAAAAATATTTTATTACATAAGCTACATAAAAGATATGAAGCTTCGATGAGAATAGGTAATATTTAACAACGGATAAATACGTAATTTAATAATTTGAGCATTCAGGACACAAATTAAAGCAAAAAAGCTTTCTTTGGCTGGCTCATTATATTTTTCACAAGTCAAAGGATTTGCGAAAATTTTATAAAGAAAGCGAAATATATAAAAATAAAAATACATTGTAGGTAAAATGGTCCAAAATTTAACGCTACAGATCCGAGTGGACCAGGGCCTCTACCAACAAACCTATCCAGCCAGCTTGATCTTTCGCCAGCTGCTTCCAGTTGGAAGAGGTCCACCTTGGCGTGCGAAGTTGGAAGAGGTCCATCTCCAACTGTGCATTGTCCCACCAGGGTAGACTCTCCGGGCCGGTATGCTGGTGTCCAATAAAAACTGGACCGTACATCAAACAAAGAATCTTTCGAAACAACCAAGAGTACTTTCATCTGCTTTTGTTAACGTCATGCCCCTGCGCTATATAACAGAAGGAGTAGGCTTTACTTCTCAATTGGATTCTTAATTCAAAGAAAGAGACATTGGCAAGAGTTATTCTTCGATTAGTCTCGACACTAGTTAACCGCTGAGCCTAAGTAGACAAAATCCTTAACTATCTAGAACTTTATATTCTTAAATTGTGTCCCATTTGCCGATTTTCACCGCTAAACCCACCTTCAGATGCTTCTGTTTAAGTACTTATAAACTCCTTACTGATAGCCCGCTGAATTCTTCTAATAATGTCAAAATCGTCGACGTAAGCAAGCAGTTGAACATGCTTTTGAAAAATTGTATGTACCTCGGGTGTTAGCTTAATTTAAGATGTTGAAGAAGTCCAACAGGGCCAATCTTAGCTTCTCACAGCTATTCGTTCTGGGCGACACACAAATGGTAGGGATCTACACTTTATGTCGTTTTTGAAGTAAATTTGTTCGATAGAACTTCTCATGACAATTTTGTTATCGTATGTTTGTCAGACGTTCGGGAGAGACGGGACTGTAAAAAAAACTTTTTTGTATTTTCTGAGACTCGAACCTTGAGTCCCCCGTTCAGTAATGAGTCATTGGTTAGTCAGCTAAAGTTTTGGATGCTGTCCAGATAACTGGGGAGTATTTTTCTGTTTCGCTGTTATTATCGTTGCTTATGATTCACAGTATTTTTTTCCGTCCATCTGATGTCATCATCACGATCAAGTTGCATTTTAGCCATATGACCATACTGCCAGTATTATGCCTTCGCAATAGAGTTGACTTAGCTTTCGCGATTGATCGACTTTTTTATTTATTTCATGCCAAATAAATAGATGATTCTTGACATCATTCAGAAAACACTGAGACTTAACACCTTTCGTCTTTATTTCAGATGAAAGCATTCTATGGAGCTTTCATAGCAAATTCATTGATAATCATAACTGCTTATTAGTTGGAAATAAAATGATCTTTTCAAAATGACCAAAAGAAGCCTTTTAGTTCAATCTGAGGAACATGGTATAGAGACCTATCTGACAAGCTGGGTAAGGACAATGCTTGGCAAAGAATCATGCCAAATATTGGAGGACCTAAAGAGAAAAAGAGACTGCTCTTAGCAAGAGTTGTGACGTCGATGATACTTTACGTCTCCCAAATATGGGCAAGTGCCATGAAAACGAAATCGTACAGAAGGAAGACGGAGGCGGACTACAGAACCAATGCCTTGAGCGTATGCAGCACCTTTCGAACAACCTCCTACGACGCGGCATGCATAGTTGCTGGAATGGTGCCAATAGACCTCCTCGTTAAAGAAGTCGAACGGAAATATCATGCCAACAGGACAGTGGTGTCAACAGCGACAAGTGACACCGAAGTACCGCCAAGAACAAGCCTCGAAGAATGGCAAGAGAGATCGAACTTTTCTGATAAACGCAGACAGACGCATAGATTGATCCCCAATATAGACCCTTGGATCAATAGGAAGCATGGAGAGCTGAATTTCTATCGGTCGCAAAAGCTTACTGGTCATGGATGTCCTACATAGATTTGGACACGAGGACAACCCATATTGCCCAACGTGCACGGAAGCTGTCGAGGATGCAGAACACATCCTGTTCCACTGTGCACGATATCACGAAGAACGTAACTTGCTGGCAAACAGACTGGCTGTGGACTTAACACCAGAGAACACCACCAGACAGATGACGAGCACTCAAAAAGCTTGGGAAGCAGGCTGCGAAACTGTGGCTGCCTTTCGTCCCTTCTTTGAAACATTTCACCTAACAAGATTCTTAAGTCTCTCGTCAATAAATGCACTAAAGCAGTCGCTTTTGCAGACGATATACTCATAGTTCTACTGATAACTGGAAAATTTCTTTCAACATTAAGTGAACTCACGGAATCTGCGTTAACAGAACTGTCAAGATGGGCGGGGGAAAATGGAGACATGGTCAATTCAAACAAGACAGAGATAGTCCTGTTTACAAGAAGGTACAAGATACCAAGTTGGAAACCTCCCAAATTAAATCTCAATCTCTCTTCGGAAGCGAAATACTTTGGTGTAATATTCGACTCCAAACTGAAGTGGAAACGGAATACAGAAGAACGAATGAAAAAAAGGACTCATTGCTTTTTATGCATGCAAATAGATCTTTGGGAAGAAGTGGGGATTGAAACCGAACATAGTACACTGCTTGTACACAGCGGTTGTTAGAACTATTCTCACTTATGATTCAATTATCTGGTGGGAGGAGGTTAAAACCAAATCATACTAGCTTGGTTAAGGATAACAGGTGAATTAATATCCACAACACAGTCAGAGACATAGACATGTGTGCATACTGAACGTATATGTTATAATTATTCTTAGACGGAGAACTTTGCGGATTTCGAAACGAAATTTCATTAAAACCGTTCCATGGTTCTTGAATTAAGTGAGTGCGGAAAGTTTAGGGAACCGAAACACAAAATCTGCTTCCCGAAGTTAGTCTTTGCTTAGCATCCTCAGATATTTTCATATCTCATTATATATAGCAGCTTCACCACAATGATATTATATACTACTCGTATTATTTAAAACCTAAATATAAGGTTACATCCATACCCAACGTGGAGAGCATCTCTCAAATATCTCCCCATTCGTTAAGGAGATTAACTTTCTGTTCAACACCATTACATCATTGACACGCACTATACCTCACAAAAGTGTCAATTCGACCTTCATCTAGCGTATTATCCACTCAAATGGAATTTGCAACTCCTAGAGAGAATCATTGTCTCGTCGACATCGTATAAAACAAAATTAAAACATCAACATGATACCCAAATACAAGATTCCATCTCAACCCGCTCCATCATTGAGGCTCTTATCCCCTTCTCCGACTTTGAAAACATCTTCGACAACATCATTTATTATTCCGATGTTGTAGCCCGAAAAAAAAGGCAAATTAGTTAGCATCACCCAGACATATTAAGGCCTTCTCCCGCTCATCACCGTTCTCTGTATGCCTGTCGGGAAAAACAAGTAAATTCCATTTCCCCAAAACAGAAAACTAATAATGAAGACAAACAGATATCTTATAATGGCATTGATCCAAAAGATACTTCTCTTTCCAGCAGCCGTAATTACACCCCTTATAACCTACTTTCTCCTTCGAAGAATCTCATTGATTGAAACTCGTGTACATGGCGCATGGAGGATTACGAGTATTTTGGCCAGAAAGTGCTACTGCAGTTTGGAAAACAAATCGATAGCCATAGAATGTTGAGTTGGCGTTTTTTTTTTTTTTTTTTTTCCACTGCCGCTCCTGTGGAGGTGACTCCGTCACGAGTACGAACACGAGAAGCATACACAGCCAAATAAAGAAAAATTGAGTCGTCTGAAATATTTTTGCAGCCTTTAGATACTTTTAGTCGTTGTTTCCCGTTCAGACAATGTCGATGTTAATTACGGCCCCGGTTATGACCTCGGGCTGACTCGTTTTTCCCTGCCACTTCCGGGAATGATTCTGTTCTGTCTTTCTCTCTGTGTGTGTGTGTGTAAATTTGTGGGTTTTTGCAGCCCATTCTCATCATTACGTTGATGTGATATTCAGGTGTTAAATGTTACTCGTAGGCATGAGAATAGAACACGTCCAAGGTTACGTTTTGGGTCGGGCGGTGATGTTGATGATGATGATGACAATAAAGCTTATTATACTTAGGTGCTGCCTGGGGGATGATGATTGCTATTATATAATTTTCTTGGTCCTGTAAGGAGGAGTTTGTTAGATTTTTGTGGAGGATTGTAAATAGCCATTTAACGTTAAATCACGAGTTTAAAAGCTGGATTGCATTTATAAATCTGTTTAGGCTGAAATTCGTTGGCATTGAGTGCTATTAAGCGTGATAATAAATTTCTCCAATGTTAAGGTTGGCTTTGCTTCGAAATTTTCATTCCAAATCTTAGACGTAATAAATCATCCGCATGGGGAATTTTTAAAAACATCTATGCAATGTATTTTTATGTTTATCGCAATTATTTCAAACGAGTTAGGTAATAAAATTGTTAGCTCAATCAGATACAACCAGGTACGTAGCTGCTAAGTGTCAAGGTCTAGTTCAGCTATTTTTGTTGACTTGAAATGAATCGTTTTAGTTAAAAGGTATCTTATGCAATGCCATTGGAATAGTTGCTTATTATGGAGGACGTCAGGAAAACGAATCTTCTACATTACTTAAGAATGTGTCCTTTAGGCAAGCGTGTTGGCGAGTTTGTGATTTCTAGCGCAATTAACCTATTCACAGACGTGTATTTTCGACCAGACGCTGGGGGCGTGTCATGGTTTAATGCTCAAGTATATGCAAACTGTTTTTCTTAGAAAATCGGTGAGCCACCACCTGTCCAATGCTCGTTGTTCATTTGCAAATGCATACTTATTCACAGCTAACATTCATATCCAAAGACCGTTCCATTATCTTAAGATGCTAAAAGGAAAATTTCGTCGACGAGCATTCCATTTCCAATGCTAAAAAAGAGCTGGGCAATCTGTGAGAATGTGGAGGGAGGTGAAGTCCCAACCATTTCTCACAGAGATAGTTTTGTTATGTGAAAGTTGGCAGTAGTGTTTAGCTGTCAATGCCATTTCATCATGGAGAGTTTGACGCCACAACAACGTGTTTTAGTGATTAAAACATTTTATCAAAATGGTTCATCAATTATTGCAACACAGCGTAAATTAAGTGATTTTTTTTTGTCGTTCATTTACACAGTAAGTGATTTACCGGAGCATGAACCACGCCGTACATAACAAAACATTGATGCAGTGATGGAGAATGTGAGTTTAAGTCTGGAAACTTCGATTCGTCGTCGTCATGTTAAGAATAGCCAAATATGGAGGGTAGAAAACCCACAAGCAATTCACGAATGACCTCTTCATCCTCGAAAAATTACTGTTTGGTGTGTGATTTGGGGTGGTGGGATAATTGGAAATTTGTTTCGAAAAAAAAAAAAAAAACATGTGGTTTCAACAAGACGCTGCCACATGCTATACAGTCAGATTAACAATGGAAATTGTGAAACAGGCATTTCCAGACACGGACATGTCGAAATTTGGGGATTAAACCCGTCTCGATTAGTCTCCGTCTCGGGTCACAAGGAATGATCGGTGTAGGCATACTCTGATGAGTTTAACTAGACTTTATCGGCTTTAGCTTACAATAGGCCTCCTACATGCATTTTATAGTCGCTCTTGATTGCACTACAGAATGGTTCAGAGTAGTGGTGTAATATATGAATACTTTTGACTATTCGTACTGATTCGCTACATTTTTGGAAGTATTCGTATAAAAGTAACGAGTACGTCACATTCACGAATACCACACATCAAGTATACTCGGGCATTGATATTACCTTCTCACCGATCGTACCGGATAAATAGTAATCTCATAACCACCTCATTAGTAGACATGTGGTAGGTCAGAACTACTCACTCTCCATTAATGGTTTTCCACATATATGTAGAGTAACATAAGAATTGTATATTAAATGATCCTCGATCTTCTAAAGCATTAATTGGTTTATCCGTATAGTCGTTCCTCACTTTAGCTTGCATGTGATTAACAACACACATAAGGACGTGGGAACATGCGAAATCTTTAAAAGTATTGGTATCTCATGAGGAAAATGAGCAAGTTCTGATTTGATTCACTGCCTTTTATTGGGAGAATACTATAAAATAAATACCTGTGTAGATACTTTTGATTGTATTTTTTTGCATGAATAAGGGCTGTACATTCATTTTATGTTTATAAAATAAAGAACTGTGAGTAGAAATATGCTTAGGGAAAGATTGAAGACTATTGAACTATGATAAATACAAAGAGTATGACTATACTTGGAGAGTACTTAACCGAATACCTCGTATGTAACGAATAGGAATGAATACTCGTAACTGGCAGTAACGAATACTTTGTAACGAATGAATACTCTTTTATACCACTAGTTTAAAGCCAATAAGGACTAAGGATGCATCAAATCCCATCCAATGCGACAACGGCGTAATTTTAACTGTGACCGATACGGGTTTGCGCCCGTATGAATGCATTAAGACTACTGGGGCTACCTGCGAATATAAATATAAGTTCCCATCGATTATTGGTTACATATACTGCTCCTGAAGTAAAATTAGTTTCTAGTCTATCGAGGGTGCCTGAAAAAAGTCCACGAGTTAAATCCCATCTCACTAGATTAAATACTGTGAAATCCATCAAGTTGGCCAATATGTAACAGTACAAATAGAATGAAGTGAAAGTTGGCACCATTTTACGCAGGTTTCACTGTAGATAGATAGGAAATGGTCCTCAGTGAGGTGCTCCTAAACCAATATGGGCTTATTTGGATACCACTATGGGGCATTGATTTCCACTCTTGGAACTATCTACTCGTCTTGTTGAAGCCATTGACTTCGCAACGCAGGTTTCGTTCCGATCGTTTATATTCTGGAAGAAGTATTCCCCTAGAGTAGCCCTTCTTATATGAGCAAAGGAAGGAATTGAATTATAGTCTCCTCCTCTTCCCTGCAGCTTCCGCTGAAGTCATTGCTAAATCTCTGAAGATGTTTTATTATTAACGCAACGTCCGGTTATGAAGTTTGCGAGTTTGGAGATGTTATTTTCGCGGAGTGTATGCAGTGTCTTTGACCTGTGAAGGACTGATGTTGGCAACAGTGTTAATTTGTTAAATGTATCCACGCATCAGCATGAGTCAGGTGCTATATGTACCAACTAAATTTTGTCCGCAATGACCAGTTATCCAACAGAGAATGATATTTAACTGTTTAGCTATCTCATTAAGAGGTGAGAGCCCTAAATTTCACTGAATTTACTGCGAGGGATATGATTTGTTCCTAGTTGCCGATGCAGTATCAGTCTACTATATGAGAATGCATAGACAACCGTCCATTGAGAAGATACCGGTACCAATTTCCTCATTTATTTTGGAGCTACCCGCAAAAGCAAATATTGAATCATTGTTAAACAATAAATTCTACTTCAGTTATTCGTTCTTGGTTCTACTCTTCAATTAAGGGTACAACTAGCTCCGCAATATTATTTCTGATCCTCGTATAACCCACTATATCCTTGTCTGCTTTTTAATATTCACCGTCTTTCCAAATTTCAAACTAATTTTTCAAAAACTCTGATTAAATACCGCAATCTGTTTATGGATAAGAAGTCTTCTATGTTCTTTTCGAGTATACTCGTAAGATTGACATCAATTCTTGAATGTTTAGGTTTAGTGGAGTACTGCAGTTTGGCATTATTTGTGATTAATATTTGGGATCTAGTTTCAAGGAAAACTTCATCGTCGAAGAAAGCGAAAACCCGGAAACTCTTTATGGCTTCTTTATGTCTTTAGGGCTTTTAAGACCTGGAAATCAGTTTTAGTTGCAAAGTGCTTCAAAGTATTATAATATTTTACATAAACTGCAATCCTCCTTCTTGGACATATCAAATTGGTTACTAAATAGAAAAACTTTCAGCGAATATATCGCTTTAGCCATCCACCTTGAACGGTGTAGGCCAGGAAGAGCCATGAATGAATAAAGTTCAGTAATTTTTTGTAGTTGTCCCGAGGTTAGTACTGACTGAGTTATTTTTGAGGAAGGGAAATCATTTCGGGCAACACTTGCTGTTGCAAATTCTTTTTATTTTTTCTTCGTTCCTTCGAAAGATACTGTACAACTGCTCCCTAATATGTTTGCTATTATATTGTGGAGACAGGCTGAATTTCCTTTTTTATCTTCTGCTCTAGGATGATACACGACCCATTTCTTAATCAAGTATTTACGGCATTAGTGTCGCATCGAAAGTCGAAGCACATCAATATTATTTCGTCGCTTAAATTGCGAGAATCAAAACTTTATAAAGGGTTTTTCAATAGGGACATACCAATTTTGTATTTTAATACAAACGTAACCTTAAACTATCTGTCAATGTCAAAACGTCAGCCTAAACCTTGACATTTTTATCATGGTGAAGTTCACGAACGAGTAACTTTTGGAAATTATTAAAAATTACTACAGAGTCGGTGGTCGCAACTTTAAGAGCGCTTACTCCAATTTTCGGTCGTAAAAATCATCTAAAGCGATGAAGCTAATTTTGGTTTAATGGCTTTGTCAATATGCATTATTGGACAGCAACAAATCCACATGTGCTTCAAGAGACTCCATTGCATCCACAAAAAGTGACCGTGTGGTGTGGATTTCATGCCGGAGTGATTGGACCGTATTTTTCGTCGATGAAAATGATCGCCATGTTACGGTCAATGGAGTTCGCTATCGTGTATGTTGGAAGACCATTTTTGGCCAGAATTGGATGGACTTGACATCAGTCATATGTGGTTCCAACAACATGGTGCCACATGCCACACAGCTGGTCAAACAATTGATCTATTGAAGGGGAATTTCGGTAATCGTGTAATCTCGAGAAATGGTTCGGTCGAATGGCCAGCTTAAGCCACCAACCAGACAGAGATCGGTGTGAAGTAAAGAAAACATGTCCGCCATAGCGGACAGTATCAAAGATGACCCAGAAATGTCGATTCGGCGCCGATCAGCTGAATTGGGCATCGTCAGAGAGTCAACCAGCGGTTGGATTTGGGCTTACATCCATATAAGATTGTGCTGACGCAAGAATTGAAGCCGGATGACCATACACAACGCCGTGAGTTCGCTAATTGGGCGCTGAAAATGTCCGGAGATCCGGATTTTGGCCAAAAAATCTACTCGGACGAGGCCCATTTTTGGCTCACCGGCTATGCCAACAAGCAAAATTGCCGTTATTGGAGCGACCACAAACCACAAGTGTTCGACCAAGCACCAATGCATCCAGAAAGATTGGCTGTTTGGTGCGGTTTATGGCACGAAATGAGGAAGGAGACACCGTTACCGCCAATGGTCCTCTGTATAGAGCGATGTTAAGCGACTTTCTGTGGCCAGAGCTCGACAACATCGACATATCCGATCTGTGGTTCCAAGAAGATGACGCTACATGCCATACAAGCGACGCAACGCTCGAAGTGGTGAAGGAGGAATTTGACGACTGGGTCATCTCACGGCGAGCGTTCATCAATTGGCCGCCGCGGTCATGCGACTTGACACCCTTCGATTATTTTCTCTAGGACTTCGTCAAGCCCTAAGCCTACGCTAACAAGCCAGCCACTTTGGACGAGTTCGAGGCCAATATTCGAGACGCTATTGCCGGAATAACGCCGCACATATTGGACCGAGTCATCAAAAATTGGACCGACCGCTTGAAGCACTGGCAGCAAAGCCAAGGGGGCCATTTAAAAGATGTGCTATTCCATACACAATGGCATGAATGTAGCTTCAAAATAAAGCTAGAATCAATTTGATATCTCACACCGTTGTTGTTTTATTCTTTTCCTATCGTTCTTGTCTGGTCACCCTATACAGTCATGATTTAAAATTCGTTTTTTTTTTGCTTATAAAATTGAATTAATTACAATGCAGTGTAAATATACATTTTCTCAGATTTTCAAGAATTGTGCTTTCATAACTTATTGACAATTTGTACAGCGTATGCTTGAATTACTCTAATCACAATTTCTACAAATTATTTAATTCTTATTTCAATCCAACGCTTAGAGAAAAACGTAGTGTTATCCGTGGGAATGTATAATTACTCGTATCTTCATTACAGATTAGATAATTAAAAACTAACGTTAACAATTAATAGTACATTAAAATATGTACAACATATCATGATGCACGCGCGCTATTGAATGAAAAGAAATAAATTAACTTCAATCTTGTATCGTAAGCCTTACCATATTTCCACACACACACACAAACAATTGCCTACATAAATCACCTCCTTGTTAACCTTTCTGACTTCGGAACGATTGACTTAGTACCACCTGAAGGCAACCATGACTCCTATGATATGCGTCATACGCAGATCACTGGTAACAAAGAACCTAAAAGTTTCCATTTAACTCTTAACCGAAAGTCATAATGATTCATAAACCATATAAACTTCATCAACTTGGCAGGCAGTCAGCCAGAACCCTGGGTAACTGCTTATGACAGCAATTGCCTGACCTCAAAACAAAACCTCGATTTCGTCAAAACTCTGCCAAAATGATTACCTCCCACCCCCGAATGATTATTAAAATTCATTTATCTTGTGGTAGACCCCATCCCGTCGTATGAAAGACTACGAGTATACAAAATGTTTTCAATAATTTTCATCTCTAAGAGAAGCCCCTTCGCGGTTGATCGGTTATTGCTCATAAGTTACCACACAAACTGCTTAATAATGGAGAGCTCTATACACATCCATAGGGCACAGCTATTGATTGAGGCTCTGGAAGTTGGGAACAACCCCACCCATGTAAAACTGTATCAACCTGAACTTTAACCTAAGCATCTCTAATTTCCATCGATTTTATCCTCCCTCAACCTTAATCGGAGTGAGGTAAGTGCCTGGATTTTTGGGGGCACAAACTTTTACTACACAGCCAATGTAGTGTGGTGCCACCACCATTGTCGTCTAGGGACCGTGAACCCTTCTTTTTTGCGGGCGTTTTTGGTCGTAATTACTTACGGGGAAAATTAGTTCGTCGGGTTTGTGCTCTATGTGTATACGAGTACCTACATATATATAAGTAAGGTTTGGCTGGCTTGCCAGGTATAAGAGTATTTTCATCATGTGAAGTGGGGGGAGGCTTATAAAAAAGGAAATTTCGCAGCAACAATGTTGGTTCTTGGTTCCGCGTGAGGTGATTGTGTCAGACGTGAAGTTATCAGAATGGAACGATGATTACTGTATTTAGTTCTGTGAGACTTCATGCAGAAATTGTTGGCTTTTTTTTTCTCCCTGTGGCCGTAACGTAATAGTGTTGGAATTTTGTCACGAGGTGTTAATCGATAATGATAATCGTAGGCGCATATTTTTTGTAGGCTAATCATTTAGACGAGGTTGGTTAGACGTTGCAGGAAGGAAGTTAATTTGGCCCCTCTATTGGGAGAATAAATTTAGATAATTCAATTTAAGGTATTTGGTTTGCAATTTTAAAAGGATCAATTGTTGATCCAATATACTCGTATTATTTGTTTGTTTGTTTGATCACACGACACAGGGGCTTGACGTTGATACTACCATTCATACAGAACGGGTAAAAGTGCAATTTGGGAATAAGTTGGTGCTTTTGGATTTTAAAAAGTTGAATATTGTAAAAGAAGAGAAGTGAAAAGAATCCCAAATTCAAGACAGTGCGATACCCAATGAGCATATTTACAGCGCGATCAGTATCCTTATTGCGCTAGATCCAACGGTTTCGTTCTTTGTAGTCGGCGCACAAGGTTTTTCTCGTCCAAAATTTGGAGTATAACGTTGTTGCAATGACCATGAAGACGAATACGAAGTTTTCGAGCAAAGTTCGTTATTTCTTCATCGACGGTAGTTACTCCTAAGTCTCTGTGGATATCATTGTTTCTGATATACCATGCGGCATTTACTATGACTCTTAGCACTTTGTTTTGAAAAGATTGTAGGATATCTCTATTGCTTCATTTGGTACAACCACAAAGTTGTATACCATACGTCCACAAGGGTTTAAGCACTTGCAGTTTGTTATATATGCTTAATTTGAAATGTCTTCCAAGTAGCCAATACATTTGTCTGAATTTATTTTCGAGCTCGTCGCGTTTCTTTTAAGGGTGGCCATGGTGTGGTCACGCTGAAGGTTTACGGTTCAAATCCTGATGTCACGATCATCTATTTATTTCAAATGAAATAAATAAAAAAGTCGATCAATTGCGAAGCTCATATGAACTTTACCGCGAAGGCATAGCACTGGCATTGGGGTGGTTATATGAAAAAGCAAATTGAGCATGATGAAGACGTCAGCAGGACTGAAAAAAAATATACTGTGAATCATAAGCAACGACAATAATAACAAAACAAAAATTCTCCCACTTATCTGAACGCCACCCTTGGAGTTTACTGAAACTTAATACCAGCTGAGTTTCAAACCCACTACACTAATCTTTGGTTCTTTCTCTCTTATTCTACAAACGCCCGTGCGCTGAAATAATTTAAGGGTATATTCATATCCCCTTTGGCACGTGCAAATTATAAAAAAAAAAAAGATAAAACGTGCGACTTCCATTTGAAATCGAATGTCATCCCTAGATACTTTGCCTCGTTTGCATATGGTATTTGTACCGAGTTAATGAAAATGGGTTGATTGTTAATTTTTTTTGTAAGTAAAGTTAACGTGAGTTGATTTTGGTCTCGTTGAGAGCAATGCGCCAAATCTTTGTCCACTTGCAAATTATATCCAGAGCTCGTTGGAGCTTTATAGATGCTGACTCGACTGATTTATCTGTTGTTAATATAGCCGTACCGTTCGTTAACGTAGCTACGACAGTACCTTCTTCTTGCGGTATATCTCGAGTGTACAGTAAGAACAAGACCGGACCAAGAACACTTCCTTGCGGTACTCCGGTAAGTAGTATTCCGATCCGTGTTTAACACGGAATAGTCTGTTCACAAGGTAGGATTCTAAAATCTCATATAATTATTCTGGAAGAACCATTCCTGCCATACCTTGTCGAAGGCTTGAGAAACGTCCAGAAAAGTGTTGGAATATATCTTTTTCTCCTCTGAGGTTTTCTCTATTTCATTTGTTACTCTATAAACCTGATCAATTGTAGAATGCTTTGTTCTGAAGCCGAATTGATGGCCAGGAATCAAACGTCTTTCTTCAATGACGCTTAAACAAAAGCTTTTCAAATACCTTAGATACTATCGGTAGGAACGATGTCGGTCTGTAAAAAAAAAAAAAAAAAACAATTAACCGACCTATACGTGAAACGTTTGCGCACTCGGTCCTACTATGATCAATGACTAAGTGATCAACGATTGTTTCTTTGAGCTCCTCGATGAGTAGAGACTGTGATCAAAGGTGAAATTTTCATTGAAATTTGAATGCCAAAATTGGAAGGGAAGACATCTAGAAGATAAGAGTACACATTTCTGTCAGATTAAGCTGGAAACACCATAGCACATGGCAATATGCAGACACCGGCTAGCTGAAAGCCAGTATTGGCAATAGCTTCAGTGGTAGTAGGAGCTGAAATTCTAGTACCACGTAAATGGGGAAAACGTACAGCGCAGTAAAATAATACCCTTATAGCCCTTACGTTACAATATGAAAAGTAACAAAAAAACTTGACAATTAGACCAGTGTAAAATGGCGCAGGGACATAAGTCCACGGAACATAAGGCCATAATTCGATTATGGAAAAATCTGCCGTTCGTTCGTTCATGGGTTTCTGGGGACTTGATACTTGAATTTTGGGATTTATTTCATCATGAAATATTAATCGCGCACAGTGCGTCACTTACCCACTGCATAAATGAAAATAGACTTTAGCTCCAGGCGCCTGCCTGACAGTTGTTGCCCAAAGAATCGATTGCAAACAGTTTTGTGACGGCCAACAGTGGGTAAGTGGCGGGCTTCGTTTCCGGTGGGGTTAAGCCGCTCACGCGACTTCGTTGCTCTGTTAAGGGTATATTAATAACTATCAGACAGGCGCCTGGAGCTAAAGTCTACTTTTTCTATTAGGAGTAGTAGAGTGGGTCAAAAGTTCATTGTGGACTTTTGATCTTTGAACTTATGACCCTGCGCTGACTGATCCTATTTTCGAGAAAAAAAATTATGGACTTATGTCCCACTTCTGTGACCCAGCAACAAAAACATAACCGCTATAAAAGAATTTACAAAAAATAAAGCAGCAGCAAATATGTATACAGCAGCCCATCTGTATAATCTCATAACCAATGTGAATTACCTTTCAACCTTCAAGGGTGCGTTAACAAGTTTTTGCGTTCTTCCTCTGATTTTCAATATAATGACAATAATTATTTAGAAACGAATTAAAGATTAGCTTTGTTCATCTTTCGTCGGTGAACAAGCAGAAATCATTTTGCTTTGACTACACACAACAGCACCACAAGCTATTTTTTTCTTCCAAATATCTGCTATAAAAATAGCTAAAATAGGGATAGTGGAATATTATAGCCGCTATTGTATTACTGACATCTGGTAAAAACTGCAAGAATTTATACTGCAGATTTAAACAAAATAAAAAGGCTAGCAAAACAAATTATAGAGAAGGATATCGCCCATAGCTGTCGTTAATTTTGTAAGTGTCTTAAAGAGCTTTCCTAAATAGCTGTTGTTGGAGCAGAAAAGAATTCTTCCCATAAATTTCCAAATCTGGCGCCTTTCTTTAGACCAGTCGCCATAATCTTTTTGTAACATTAAACATAAAGCTTAAATTAGAAGAAAATTGTTCAGAAAGTCATACCTATAAAAACCCCTACAAATAAAGAAAAGAAAGCTTTTTTCGTACAATCACATCGGTGGTAAGACCTATTATTTGTTGTTGTCTTATTTCGCTCGTTTCGCTGACCAAAAATCTCGGTCTTTATGTAAGACCTAGTCGTTTATTCTCTCGCTAAACGGTAGTCTTTTCGCTAACCAAAATCTCGGTCTTTATGTAACACCTAGTCGTTTATTCGCTCGTTAAATAATAGTCTTTTCGCGAACCAAAAGTCTCGGAGTTTTTTCCGGCCGAGAACAGGTGCTATGAATAGCCGAAACAGCTGTTTTAGCTATTCTATTTTTTTTTTTTTTTTTGTAAATTCATATCGAAAAAAAGGATTCATGAATCGTATGGAGGCGAATCTACGACCATAGTTGCATTTACGGAATGCCTTTACCATCATGGATACGTTGGCGTTGCTGTTATCAGGGATGTTCCAATATTGATACGATACCAGTATTGATACCACCAATTTTGGCCATTCGATACTGTGTCAGCACCGTATCGAAACCTTTCCTGATATAGCACCAATTTCAGTATCTCAAATGTACAAAAAAACATAATTTTTCAGTGAAGAAATGGATACAAAATATTTCAGAACTCTCTCATCACATCACAACTCTCGTGACTATGACTTTGTATGCTATATATATAAATACTAGGTTCAAGGCTTCTGCATTTAAGTTCTCTTTTCTCAATTTTGGAATTTAAATAACGAAGAAATAAAACTATACTTTCATAGAAGGTCAGCAACTAACTGGTAATAATAACCTAACACAAAAGATATCATAGGTCAGCAATGTACATGAGAAGAAGAAATTGAAAACATGCCCATGGTTATTCGAGA
Organism: Pocota personata; assembly: GCA_963082735.1. Taxonomy (NCBI): domain Eukaryota; kingdom Metazoa; phylum Arthropoda; class Insecta; order Diptera; family Syrphidae; genus Pocota; species Pocota personata. The sequence goes on along the minus strand of OY720429.1, from coordinate 255,879,720 downwards.
AAGCCGAGCAAGAACTGTCCCTGTATTTTAATAAAAATAGGTTGCATTATTGGCAGTCTTCCTAAGCTTATTTAAAATTTCTAAATACATGACCATAGTAGTACCATTGGATTCTATTTGCCAAAGCAGAAGTCACTGTTCCACAGATACAAATAGACTTCTGGGTAAAAGACTAAACAAACTACTATTCCTCGGTGCTTGCAGTGAAGAAGAATAGAACATTACTCTTGCGTTTATAAATTACATACATACATATAAAATAAATACTGCCTTTACTTTGTTATCGATATTTCAAAGTATCGATACATTTCATTCAATACGATACCGGTACCGATACTTATGAAACTCAAATATAGATACTTCTTCAGTATCGCATATCAGTAGTTATTGGCTGTGTCAGGAGTCATTATTGTATTCGTTCTAGATATGACGTGTTATGTTTTTCGCACGGAACAACATTTTTTATTGCCACTTTCGAACGGAGTAATTGGAAACTTCGTTATGATCACTTTACTCTTTACTGTCGGTGTGTCAGACAGTTACTAGAGGTGAAAATCCATAAAGCAACTCTTTGGCGTTTTTTGGGATTCAAAATTTCAGCCTCCAAAGCAATGACAAAGTCTGATCATAAATTTCATTTTAACTACTTATTTACGACGAAGAAATACTAATACAAAAAATTAGGGAAATCACCTACGAGTATGTACATACATAATTGCAATTACAGGTACTCCTCACTTTACGACCAAGTTCGGTTCCGACGACTTGTTGTAAAATTATAAAAATTCAGACTTCAAATTTATTCATAAAAAGACATGCACATGTACATATTATCATTTGTTTATTTGGTTATCTGGAGCTGTAGAGGGTCAAGGTAAGGGAGATGACGACGATGAATAGAAGTTGTATCTTCAAGGGTCTGGATGTAACAGTCCTGGATGTAACAGTCGAAAACAAACTCGTAAGTGTGATTTGCTTTGTAATCTTCTTTTTTTCTTGAAAAATGTCTATACAGCACTTTAAATGTTTACTCTTTATTAAAACGTTCAGTATTTGGATCCATAGCCTCAAGTTCCAACATAGCCGCATTAATTTTGGAGAACTGACCAGCTAACCCATGTACCGTGAATTTCTTTTTCACTTCTTCAGTTCTTTCCTCTCTTCCTCTTCCAAATGCTACATCGCGTCTAATTCTATTAAATCTTCATTTGTTAGCTCTCCATCGGCATAATCCACTAATTCAGCAATGTCTTCCACTTCAACATCTAAATTAAGCGCATTGGTTCGCAATTGTTTGAATTACATCAGTTTATTCAAGATTGTCAAACGATTCGATATTGTTCGTGAAACTTTTTATGCAATTTGTTCATATGCCTTGCATGCATTTATCCGTCACTTCATCCCAAGCTGGTTTAATGTTTTTAATAAAATCTAAAGTACTGTGCACGTGGGCTTTCGGAACGATAGATCAGGAAAGGCTTTAGCTTGAACCTAGCGGCATTTCCTTAGCATTGCTTTAGCTTCTTTGTGAGTATAGGATCTTTCAAGCATTTTTTTTTCTTCCGGTTCTCGCGGCCCGGTTTCATCCATATTAAATATCTGTTCCATCCAATTCGTCAACAAATTTGTTTGCTGCTTCCGCGCTTGCCACCTCACCGCTGATTCTCCAATTATGCAGGTTGAATCTCCGCCTAAACCGTTGAAACCATCCATGACTTGCTGTAAATGATTCTGCAGATTTGCTGCCTTCACGTGCCTTCAAAGTCTCAAAGATACTGCATGCCTTAGCTTGAATTATTAAAAGGCTTATCGGCATATTATGTTGTCAAACCAGATCGCCAATAATTTTTCCATCTCATGAGATAAGACATTTTCGCTGCCTAGTTATTAATTTAAATCCTGTCGATGATTTCACTGCCTCTTTCACTCTGAATTTATCCTTTAAAATCGTTGAAATTGTGGAATGTGCTAATTTCAAGGCACATGCTATTTCTTTAACTGCTTTACTAGCTTCGTAGTAATGAAAAATAGCCATTACTACTTACATGTGAAATATGAAATAGCTATGAAAAATAGCCATCCTGTTATATCTTAATAGCTATTTTAGCCATTTTAATTGAGAAGATTGTAGCAACGTAATGCCAATTGCTATTTGGATAGCTGACATATTGTCCTTAAATTACTCATACCGAACTTGTCTATAACAGCAAAAGAACCAGTAATGAAAGTAATCATTATTTATATCTTTGCTGCTATATAAAAAGATTCAATGTAGGGGAAACGAGGTGTATATTTGCAGTTCTTCATTCCTATTTTCTACTACAACTTACGTCCTTTATTAATACTCAAAGATACATTAATAATCTTAGTTGTTATATTTTACGGCAAGATCAGTGGAATCGAAATTTTTCAGTGTATATGCAAACCTTGCTGATCGTAGACCAAAGTGACAAGTTCATATGCTTTAACTGCTATTTGCCCACTTCGACCTTACAACAGTGTAAGTAATTTTTTTAGCTGATGAGTCTTGTGAGGTATCCCCCTTTTACACAGTTGTAAGGTGCCGGAGGAGGGTGGCCGCGGTGTAGTGGGTATTCCAAGAAATATACTTTAATTCGGAAAGTAGATTTCACCATTTAAACAGACAATCCCCGCAAAAATGAAGAGCAACTCATACGTTGCATTTTTTAAAAGCTAAGATTAGTCTTCTTTTCCTTACGGCGAGGTTATGATCCGGAATAGAAGGATCACAACCCTCCCACTTTACTGCATCCCTACTGGTCCGCCTGTGGGGTTTGCCAGAAGTACCGGCAGGCTTCCCAGTTTCGGATCACTTTGTCACTGAGGCCAATCAAATTGTGTGATCCAGTCTGCCTTTTTTGCATGATTGCGTAGGAACGTTGATTGATATTGCCTTTTTGACGGGGTTCGAAGGATCTCTCCTTTGAACATGACAATACCAACTGAGCCGGTCGTGCTCTATCTTGCTTGTGATGGGTTCTTTTACATAAAGGCTTCCTCGAATCCTCGGACTTCTTATTCTATCAAGCTTTGTTACTCCTACTGTCATGCGAAGCATCTTCATCTCCGCTGCCGTTAATTTGCCCACATACTTTTTGTCCAGCATTGTGAACCGTATGTGAGCACCGGAAGTACAACTGCGGTGTTGAGCCTTCCTTTAAGCTTAGGGGGCATTTTTCGATCACAGAAGATAGCGGAGTTTTCCCGCCACTTTATCCACCCTACGCTTACGCGATGAATGATGTCATCATTACAAGTTGCTTCGCTATTGATTATAGATTCCAGAAATTTGAACTTTTCGCACTTGGGAAGCACTTTTCCATTCAAGTAAATGTCTGGAATAGGCCGGTGTGGATCAGAGAATGGGCCGCACAGATACTCTGTTTTTGTTTGATCTAATACAGTACCCATTTCCCTTAAAAACATCCACCCATACATCAAGTGCTCGGTGCAGGGACATTTGATCTTCAATTATGATAGCTCCATCGTCAGCAAAGCATAGCTGATGCACTTTGGGTCCGTCACTTTTCCTTCAAGCAGATAGTCAAGGACTTCAATAAATAGCAAAGGACTGAGGACGCTTCCCTGGTGTACACCGACTTTGATTGGGAACTCTTCGATGACTCCTGCGGGACATCTTGCTCTTGTTCTTGCTCCCTCATACATGTCCACGCACGTAGGTTTCTGGAACTCTTCGTTGTTTTAGCGCCACCCCATAAGAGATCTCTTGGTTATCTATCAAAGGCTTTTTCAAAATCAACTCAAATCCCGTTCCTGCGCGGGATGAAAAGCTAATATTAGTATTTGGTTTAAATATTCGTATTGAAATATTGTATAACCACTCAGAATGGCTATGAAAGCTTTCAGAAATTAGCATCACGACCCAGAGCAAGAATCTTATCCCAAGATTGCTTGTGACCAGAGCTGGGCTACAAAACAATGGTGAATGGGTCAGAAGAGACTACAAATTGATGCAAGTGGAAGGGAACCACAAACAACTTAGGAAGCAGTAGAGAATCTTTCTGATTGGGGAGGCTTGTTTATTGAGACACAGTTCCAGAATGTAGCGCTATCCAAATAGAGGTAGGAAAGGTCTATAAATTGGTCACATTGTCCCTTTGTCATTTTGCTTGAGTCAAAAGAACGGTCACCTGCACTTTACGTCTCTAATCGTAACTTTCAATATGAACATGACAATTCTCACTATACCTGTTTTAAATGCATAATTTCCATGCCAGCCGCCGTAGATACTTCAAGTCCAAAAATAAAGCTGTATAATAAATTACTTAATATGTATCCAACATGTAGTAAAAATGCATTACTATAAGATAAGTCTTAACGTGCTGCAAAATGTTGTCACATATTTCATTTCCTTCCTCATATGACCCCTGGACTCTGGCTCATAAAATATGTCTCCTATAAAGTGCGTTTACGCACAAAGCCTTCGAAACAGCCGCAGTAAAACATGTTGACCTATAAAAGTGTAAGTAATGCGACCGAGAAATACCTTTGCTACAAGCACTTAAAAAGAACAAACCAAATACGTATTCGTATAGTGGTGGTTTTGGTGGTGGTTCCGCCTGAATAGTCAGTTAATTTTAGCCGCCGGATGTCACTGTTTCATATTTATGGGATTTTTAAGGCCCCAAGCTGATAGTGCGAAATTGGCATTAAAAAACAAAAATGATTTTTCCACTTGACTGCTAAGGAAGTGATTTATGATGCAACAAATGGCGTCGATAAAAGCCGTTCGTTGGATGGATGAAAAGCAGTAAATAATTTCTGTTTTTTTTTTTTTTTGTTTAAACGAGAGGGATAGAGAAAATCAAAATAAGATTTTTATATGACTACGGGGACGCACTCAACGCAACCTAGGTCAAGGAGGAGGCTCATAAAATTAAAAAAAAAAAAAATATATAAACCTCGAAAAGTTTCAATTTGTTGGTATAATAATTAAACTAATTGATTGGTGGTCTGTACACACTTTACATTAGTGTCACTCTGGGGACTTATTAATGAATTAATAAGCCGCATTTTGAAATACTCCTTGTCTCCCTGTATCAACAGATGTAATTGCATAAATATTCTGAAATATTAATGCAATTTAAAGGGATGCAGAGAGGTAGAGAGTCAACTAGGTAATTGAATTGCCATCGATTCAGTGATGGGTTGGATAGATGATGATGGAGCAATGACAGCGGTGAGAGTGACATTTCGTCTGACAGAGTTAATGATAGTTTCAATTGAATTGAATATGAAATGAACGCAACACTCTCTGCCAGATAAGCCACAAGCGAAGCTTTTCATTGTGGTATTGTGTTATGAAATTTGGGTTGTTTCAATGGGTAGCTGCGGCATTTTAAACACAGGCTAGGATGAGAGTACCGCATTTGGGTCATTCAAATGAGGTAGGCGGAAAAGCTCAGTGACTGGTCGATGGTCTGCGATTGATGGTTAGTTAGTTATTCAATTTCAGTGGTTTCATTTTCTATTTGCGTAACAATGTTTGGAAGTTTACCGGCATAGTCACGGTATAATCGCACTCGACGTCGATAGTGCATTTTATTTATTTGAAAGTGCCAATTTGTGTATTCAATTAAACAGTAGGGAGCACTCAGACTGACCTGGTAGATGTACAAATTTAGGCAATTGGAGAAATAAATTAAATTGGATTCGGTGTCTACGAGTATTAAAGAAACTCAAACAGCACACACAGTAGTTCAAGATCCACGCTAACACGCAAACAGTGCCAGTGGTAAATGTCCGTCTGATTCCTGTCAAAAAAATTTGATTAACATTCAAGAAGTGTGTTGTTTAACGGCTCTACCGTCCCGTTTGGTTGCTTTCTCCAGTTTCCGGGATTTAATGAGCTTAAAACAAAGTTCCTGTGCTGATTAAATTGCATCAGTTACATAGGTTAATTGGTATCGGAAAATCATTACTGGATTGTCAACGAAGGTTACATATTTGAAGGTCTATTTTTTTTTTTTTAGATCGTCTTGAAGGTTTTCGCCTATGCGGACGACGTTATTATAGCAGTCTCTGGTAAACACTTCATTACCTTAAAAGAGTTCTTACAAAACACTTCGGTGAGGTCTAGGAGTGAATCCCCACAAAACCGAACTAGTCTTTTTCTCAAGGAAATATAAAATCCCATCCATTGACGGTCCATCCCTTAATGGAATAAGCTTAACCTTGTCCAACGAAGCAAAATATCTGGGTCTTATTTTGAATAGAAAACTAAGCATCTCGGCCATCAGACCGGTCCTTATGTACGGGGTAGTTTTCTGATGGATTGCCATGGACAAGGCGATAAACCCGAAGAAATTAAGTAAAGTCCAACGTCCAGCTTGTCTGTGTATTAGCGGAGCACTACGAACGACACCTTCTGCATCAATGGACACTCTATTTCATTTAACACCCCTCGATATTTTTGCTAGACAAATGGCAGCTAGCTCTGCTATTCGCCATAAAGCTACTTTACAGTGGTCCTGAAAAGTATATGGCCATGCCTCCATCTTAAACAAGTTTAATATCTTCCCTGAAGACATTGACTACACCATACCTAAGTTTAATTTTGACAAAAATTTCCAGGTTACCATCAGTTCCAGAGCATTCTGGGAAGAAGGTTGCATATTTATAGCGACGGTTCAAAAATTAACGACGCGGTGTGTGGTGGTGTCTTCTGTGATAGGCTTAATCTAAACCTCTCTTTTCGTCTCCCAAACTACTGTAGCGTGTTCCAGGCGGAGGTAATGGCAATAAGGGAAGTCTTGTCTTGGTTAAAGAAAAATGTCTTTTCAGACAGCCTCTTATAGAGATGACGGAACATTAATATTCACCTAATTTTGGTGCCGGAGCACAGAGACATTTTAGGGAATTGTAAGGCTGACGAACTTGTCAGACAACGAGCAACAATACCCATCCTTCCAGACAAAAGTTCACTGGGTATGCCGATCCCTACATGCAAACTTAAATTAAAGGTGGGTGCTATTAAAAGAACAAATTCAAGGTGGACAAGTGGTGCAACGTGTCAAGCAACAAAACAGACTTGGCCTAAGCTGCATCTGAAACGCTCTAAGAATTTGATTTCTCTCAAGAGATTGCATATCACCGCTGTACTTTGTGTCATCACTGAACACTGTCTATTAGGCAAGCATGCAACAAGGCTTGGCGTACTCTCAAATAATTTCAGTAGAAGCTGCATGGACGAGGAGGAGGAGGAGACTATTTTTCCCCTTCTTTGCACCTGCCCAACTCTCTCCCAAAGAAGGAAACTCCACTTAGGAGCCTTCTGTTTCAACGACCTAAATGATCTGAAAAAAATAGACGTTAGGGACCTCCTACGCTTCATCAGACGCTCCAAATCATTCAATGAGTAGGCCTAAAAGCACTTCCCAAATCCACGTGGTATCACAATGGATCTATTATTGGTCTAAGTGTTTTGCCTGACAGCCACCTCAACCTAACCTAACCTAACCTATAATACTTGAATGAATGTCACAAGTAGATATATGGATTTATATCGACCATTCCAAAAGCCATTTTCATTTTTAAATGATGCAAAGCGACAAACAGTTCTCCTGGATAGACCCTTTTGCAAGTCGTATGCAGAAAAGCCATCACCAATATTGCCTATCTGGTAGAACTGGACCTTGACACAATTGAGGGACTTTAGCACGTTTGTGAACAAAAGATATTATCAGTGGATATCTTAGTTCGCATCCGTCGCAAGTTATGTCGACATGTGCTGTTTTGTCTGCGAACGTGTCACCACCCAAAGATATCCTTTAACAGGATATCAGCAGCGACATATTGTTGCCTCGAAGACGCGCCACTATTAATCACCCAAGATATAAATACGGCTAAAGCCTCAAGTTTACTCCAATACACTTTCGGAAACACCAGCCTTTTTCTATCACCATCGATAGTACAGATGTCCGATATCGAATCATATTCTAGATAGTCGCTGGTAGAGAGACTCTTCGGCATGCGAAATATAATTAGGGTCTTCGAAAATTGTTAAAAAATAAATAAAAAGCGTATCCTAACATATGTCGAAAAGACTTAGATATTATTTTTAAATATGGTTAACATCCGAGAAATAGCCAATTTTCGCAAGTCATCTATTAAGTTTCGCTATTTGAATTGGTTAGCGAAAAACTGATCTGACATCAATGGTACCTCAGGTATGTATTTTTATCGAAATCGTTAGAGCCGTTCACAATAAAATTGTAATTTTTCGAAATTCTCCTTAGGTTAATGAAAATTTTGATTTTGCGTCAGGAAACCGTCCAGCGGTTTAGGCTGCTGTCCGAGGGTACAGACAGACGGACGGATAGAATTCCGAAATACACTTTTTCAAATTTCTCTATGACACTAATACCAAGACTGAAATCTTGAAATCGATTTTTTCACGAAAACAATTCTTGCTCTCTACAAAAATTCTTAAAAAAATACAACAAATGAGAATATCGACACTTCGCGAAGATCCGTGCAGTTGCCAAATCGGGGATCAAAATCAAGAATTTGTAAACAGCCGATTCAAAATGTCAACCAAGGAAAAAAAAAGTACGGATTGTGATTTTTAAAAACCCTGAAAATCGTTAACGCAGTATGATCGACGTCGATTTTTAAAATGCTAAAAATTTGTGTGGATTCCAATTTGAATTCTGAAATTCTGACTTCGGATTCGGATTCGGCAATTTCGATTTTTTTGTCGCCATTTCGAATCCGCTACTTAAGTTTTTTAGATTTTGATCTTGGATTCGGATTTAGCAGGCCCCTAGTAACTAAATTACTGAAAAATTGAATTTGTTTACTATTCAACACTTTATAGTGCCATTTTAAATCCGCCATTTTGAATTTTGAAATTCTGACTTTGGATTAGGAGTCAGCGAATTAAAAGACTCTTTTATTCCCTGAATGTCCCTTGATTCACTTCTATAGTTTACGAGGAAATTGAATTTCCTTATATTTTCTTGTTTAATAAACAATAAAGCTCCACATGGATCTTCACAAAATTTCGATATCCTTAGAAATTTTTGAGAAAAAATTGTCCTAGTTGGAGACACCCCGAGGTCTGTCCTTTTTTCGTGGTGTTACTGGATTAAATGGTTCGACAATACCGAGCTTGTTCATATCTTAAATAAATTAGTGTGATTTTTTTTTTTTTTTTAAGAAAATTTCCAAATTCCAGAGCACTCATTTTGCTGTGTCCATTGTACTACCAGACAGAAACTCCTTTTTGGTGTAGTAGTTGGAGAAACTCAAATTTTATTCATTTCTTTTATATGCTCGGGTGGCTGTGATTGCTGTTCCCCGTCCGGACTCGAACCTGCACAGTTCGGGTCACAAGCGAACACACTACTCACTACACCGTGGCCACCTTGAAAAAAATTAGTGTAATACTCCGCGCCGTCACTTGTAAACCTGGATTTTGTGCCGGTCGCGTTAACTGATTTCGCTCAAAGTCGCCAGGACCTTATAAACACATGAAAACAGGTTCTTTTAAAACACGACATTCATAAACAGTTCACATTGTCATAAAGCTTTGAATAAGTGCGAACGTAAAACGTTAAAAAGCATAAGTCGGCTCTTTCTATTTGCCCCATGGAAAATCTTACTATTGAGTAACAGTACATTTTCACCGAACCAAGATCGTGATTTCAGTTCAAATTCAAAAATTTAAGTCCAAGTTTTCAAAATTCACCGTGCACTCGTTATATTTCGAAACTCGTAATTTACAGGGTGGCTGGCATGAACTGTTACCTACTTCACGTCGCTGTGTCTGCCAAACTAACAGTGACAGCGCGCTGAAAATTTGACAGTTGTTAATTTATTTCATTGTTGACAAGCGTGTGTAAGGTTTTTTTTTATCGCGTATTTAATTTTTGTTCTGTGGACAATGGAATTCAAAAGTAATAATGTTACTGCCCTTTTTTGGCTGGAAAATCACAACCAGCTATTGTTCGTGAGCCGAAACATTTGAAAGTGAACAAAATGTTTGTGTATCACACCATATCGCGTTAAAATGAAACCTGCAGCATAGCAAAACGCTATGGAGGTGGTCCGAAAAAGACAGCAACATCGTCAACAGTGATTCGGAGTGTGAAGGCCAGAATAGAACGAAATCCTCGGCATAGCGGAAGAAAAATGACTTCTGTGCAAACCATATCCAGAGAACGGGTGCAACATATTTTAAAAAATGAGCTCGGACTCAAGGCCTTAAAGTTCCAGAAAGTGGAGGATCTCACATCTGACCAAAAAAATGTTAGAGCGAAAAGAGCAAAGGAGTTGATCCGCTTGCACGCAAGTGGGCAAACATTGTATTCTCTAATGAAGCACCATTTCTAATTGAGGAGCAACTTGTCAACAAGCAAAATGATCGAGTTTACCAGCCAGAGAGGTCATACGATAATTTCGACCAAAGAATGGCCACCAGGAACCAAGCGTCACCGTTTTTGATGGTTTGGGCCGCAGTGACTACTGATAGTCGGTCTCCGCTCGTATTTTTGGACCGTGGCATTAAGATAAACGCGATGGTTTATCGTGAAACTGTCTTGGAAGCTGTGTTGAAGCCATGGGCAGGCAAACAATTCGGCCAAAGATCCTGGAGCATGAAACTTTGAAACGCTGACAAAAGAATACAGCAGTGTATTCCGAGTTCGGGTAGATTCAAGGATCCAGTCACTATTCCTCACATAATTTAGCTTCTTTATACTCCTTGCCTATGTGTAAGTGAATTCAAAACACCATTTAGCAAAGCTGAGGTAACAATAGAGTAATTCTTTTGTGCATTTCTTGATTTTTATCTTAGAGACGTCAGAAATGACGCTACACGCAAAGCATTTCTTGTGCGGTCACGCAGTTATGATTGCAACCTCAGAAATATTCATTGCTTAAAGCACTAAGTAGAACCATATTTTATGAAAGCGCTGTATTGAGTCAAACTTTGCAGAAACGATTTAGTACGGAGGCAGTTGTCTTAGTATTCGATATGTACAATGAACCATGTGCGAAGTTTAAGCGATTCTAAAAATACCACTTCGACGAAAGCATTGTACGAATAAGCCTGTAATTATTTCCAATTCTTAGGTAAATGACCCCAGGAGCCGCTCAAATACCTCCACTTAATTAAATAAAAACGGATAAACTACCCCCAAAAAAGGGAGCGGAATATCAACTCAACACTCATTAGACAGCCATTGGAAACAACTGCTTCCATCTGATTGTTTCCCAAAAAGAGAAAATCTTCACAAAGTACATCGCCCTTCCATAATTTGCGCATTAAATTCAAATAATTTGCTCCTTTTGCAGTTGAACAACCCCAATATTGGAGGATGTTACAAATTACATTCAATATGGAGCGCACTCTGAATCATCATCACCCCACCAGCGACCGGTGTGTTTACAAAGCGCACAATAACAAGTACCTCAGCCAAATGCAACGAACTATGAATGAACTGCGAATGACTCAAATTCAATGGAGCATCGACTTGAACCTACTAGGTACCAATTAGTGAACCAAACACGACTCCAATGACCCTGCCCCAGCCACACCCTTTCGTTTTTAGATGACGAGTAAATATTTTCACATTTTTAACAAAAAATTTGGTTCACGCTAATTGAGAGCAAACATTGGGTAGTTGGAGATAGATAGAATCGTCTCACATCGATCTACCAGCGATTGTTCCGTGCTATTTTTCGCTAAAGATGTGAAAAATTCAAGGGAAGCTTTCACATCTCCACCTCTTTTCGTTTCGACTAATTACTAGCAGCTTTTAAATTTTTAAGGTATACTAAGGGGAAAACCAAATGACGATTATATCTTTCTCAGATACATAAGCTTATAGAGAAACAGATGCAAAGAGGAAAGGAAACAAAAATCCCATGTTCTACACAACTGAACAAATTTTTGGGGTAAATTCTCTTAAACCCTACAACGCCATCAGCGTCTACAATGCTGATACTTAGGAGTAGTAGTCGTAGTTTGAGGAATCCTTACTGCAGCTGTAGCTTACATAGATATGCGCTGTAATGTACGTTGTGAAAAGATGTTCTTGCAAGTGGTTATGTTCTGGGATGTTGAGAGGATTTTTTTTGTTCTTTTTCCGTTTTGGTTTTACTTCCTTTTTGTAGGTTAAACGAACAAATCTGCTCGTTCGGATTCATGTCCTTTCTAATTGCTTTCGAAAGGAGGCAAGAGGCAATGAAGCTTTCTAGTAATCTTTTATCTAAGGGATCATGTGAATAAAATTTTGCATGCATGTTATGCCATACGTTCGCATGACAATGGTCTGGCAATAGACGGTGGTAGTGTGGTTTAATACATTTTAGAACAAACCGCAGTAAGTCTTTTCGTGGTGTGTTGCTAGGCATGTTTGTGGAATCGCTTCATTAATATTACTTTCTCTTGGGTTTTCTAGGAATTTATTAAAATTCTAACTCACATTTAAAGGCATTTAAATCACGTTGAATACCAGCACTGAAATTGTCTTTAAAGACAATACTCGTAGAAGTAGGTTTACAGCACGTAAAAGGCCGAAAAAAAGAAAAAAAATCTTTAAATCTCTGTTAGCCGGGAGGGGAGACATAGAATATGCCATCCAACAAAATATTTGTTATATATTTGGACTCCTTAGAACATCAGTCTTAATTTGATATGTCGCACGATGGGGTGCAAAAATATTGTTATTTTCGTGGGCTATTATTGTTTTTTTTTTACAAATGTTTCCTTTTTTTTAAAGTTTTCTATTATAATTTTTTTTCGAAGTCTGGTGAAGCAAAGATGATGGAACTTTCATTGGATATCTAGACTTTTTAAAATTTTACCTTAGAACTGTCTGCGGGTTTATGAAATCCAACTTTGATCCAAATTTGAACCTTCTATGCCCAATGGTTCAAAAGTTATAAGGATGTGACAGACAGACAACTTTTTATTATCTTATTAGTACCGAAACCCTGAAGAATTACTTTTATTTCCTCCTGCAGGACACCGGGATGAATGCAACACTGTAATTACCACTGGACTAGCTCGATCAGAGCTCTACACTTAACGCAGTTTTATTGGTCCTATTACCGGCCGAAAAAAAGGGAGAGAAAAGTCCGGCTTGGTGGGTATAGAACTCAACATTTATATATAGATGGGTGCAGAGCTCGAAATTGTTCGCTACAAAAGTAGAAACAAATTGAATAGAGCCAAGGCCACAGAATATGTTTTTGGCCGTGAAGCCTTCAAAACAAGTCCGATACCCTTCATGATACAACCCACCAGACTTAAAAAATTCCTCTCTAAAGCCCCATTAAAGACAAGTGTCATAAAGAACTTTAATGCTTCCTGGACAGTATCCGAAGAATAATCGCTAAATATGCTGATGAATACTCACTTCCTTGGATTTATACATGTCCCTGAAGAACGTCCTGACATAGAGTGTGCTGCAAGTCAAGATATTAGGGAAGCTTTTGTACATACGAGTACATGCATTTATCTTTACCACCAGATAATTTTTACTTATGGTATGTACAATAATAATTTAAACAAAATCACAGGTATGTATTATTTCCCAAAAAAAGTGGTATGTACAGGGTGCGTCAACATAACTTCATTTTTCAAAACGCAATAAAGCCCATTTTATGAATCAAAAATTGTTTAATTTTACTTTTATTATGTAAGTACATATCTAAGGTGAAAATCATATCAGGTACTCGTAGGTGATGCCCCATATGTCATGACCCTCACCAGCATATCAGCGGGTATGTTGGCAATTTCAGTCTGACGTTGGCCTTCAGGTGTTGTAGAGTCCTTGGACGGTTGACATAAACGCGGGATTTAAAAAAACCCCACAAAAAAAAAAAGAAAATCGAAAGGAGTCAAATCGGGGGACCGGGCTGGCAATTCATCAAGTCGTGGAAAAAAAAATTGCTCCAACAACGCCCTGGGGATCGCAAGATTGAAACTCTCACTGCCTCAGTGTTCTCAGGGGATCTGATTGGCCGAGGGACTCCAGTTCTTTGTCTTGTCGTACTCGCAGTTTGTCTGAACTTAGCGACCCATGTAACAATTGACTTTCGATCCAGGCCCAACGGGGCTACATTGAAGTGATTTCGAAAGGCGCGCTGGGTTGCGATCACAGAACTTCCATTAGTAAAGTTGGCCTCGACGGCAAACGCACGCTCCACATGGTTCCAAAGCATGATGGCGACTGACCGGGAGAGGGAACAAACTTTACAACCACGCATGTCTGATAAGACCACTCCCACTAGTGACGACTTGGACTGACGAACAATCGTATTTGACCATTTTAACGCAAAAATTGGAAAGAGGGACATCTTTGGAAACATCGTCGAAAAATACGGCTTGCATGATAACAACTTCGGAAACGGACTCAGACTAACCGACTTTGCGGCGACGCGAAATATCACTGTAGCTAGCACACGATTTTTTCATAAGGGCACCTGGCTCTCTCCAGATCAACTAACTGGCATGCATATTGATCACATGGCAATTGATGCAAGGCACTCCTCCAATATTTTGGATTCTCGCAGCTACCGAGCGACTAACATTGATTCAAATCACTACCTTCTTGCTGCCAAGGTACATATTCGGATATCCCTGTGCGAAAATTTAACATCCAACGGCTCCAAACGCAAGAGACTACCAGAGACTTCGCCGATCAAATGTTTCTGAGCCTATCAAAAACTTCGGTGCCGTCAATGTTAAGTGCAGATCAGCAATGTTATCATTGTCAGCAAGCCATCAAACTTCTGATGTGCTGGATTTTTCGCATTCACCACAAAGAAACCCCGGGTTTGATGAAAAATACCATCAAGCGCATGGAGTTAAGTTCGAAAGTTTTACCAGAAGGAAATAAGAGCAAGCCAAGGCTATAAAGCCCTAACGGAAATCTGTAGGGATGAAGAAAAAGATCTAGTACTAGAGTCACAGTCGGTGCTGAGAGTTTGAAAAAATCACTTCCGCAGTCTGTTAAACGGCGGTAACGACCAAAACTTTCTTCTCAGGCAGAATGCTTCATTCAACTCGGACGATGACGTTCAACAATTCGGCCCACCCTACGAACAAGGCTGCTGGAGTCAACGGCCTAATTACCGGGCTATTTAAAGCAGCTGGGGGTGATTTGGTACAAAGCATACATCAATGAAGGTAGGCCCGACGAATTGAACGTCAGCATCGTTTGTCCGATCCTCAGGAAAGAAGACCCTCTGAACTGCGCTAACCACGGTTTTAGTCTCTTCAACATCGCATATAAAATCCTATCTGCCATATTATGTAAATGCTTTTTAGGCCAGAAAAGTTCGCCATAGATCGGCAGATCTACGAAAACTACTAAACTCGTCTGTCTGTTCAGGATGTCAATGGAAAATATACGCTACTCCATTAAGGTCGGTAACTACATCACAGAAGCTTTTGATGTCAGAAAAGGACTACGACAAGGTGATGCGTTGTCCTGTGACTTCTTTAATATACTTGAGAGGATTCTAAAGTGGCTGTCAGTGATGCTATCGTGTATATTGAATCAGAAGCGACTGTTTACGAAAGTCAAAAAAAGGACAGTCAACATCGGCGACAATAGACAGTTACAATTTTGACTTAGTCAAGGAATTTATCCGCTGTAAATTCAAAGAATGACGCCAGCGCAGAGATCAAGCGAAGGGTCACTCTTGCTAACCGCTGATCTTTGAGATGATAAGGTACTAGGACAACTAAAGTGACTTTATATAGGATCCTCATCATCCCAGGATTGCTATACGGCACAGAATCATAGACGTTATCAAAGGCGGATGGAACCACCATTGATTGTGTTGAAAGAAAAATTCTTCGAGTGATTTTTGGTCCCGTTTTTATCGACGTGAAATAGAGGAGAAGATACAACAAAGAACTATACGGCTAGTGCCGCGTTATCAACCTACTCAGAAGGGTTCAAATTGATCGCCTCATACTAGGACATGTAGAGCGAGTGGATATTAACGCTCCGACCCGGAGGTCTTCGAGTCCATCGCTGAGGGATGACAGGTTAAAGGAAGACCGCATAAGTGAAAAGGAACCAACTTAGTGCGTAAAACTGTAGGCGAGCTGGCTGGAAACGTTTGTTGGTTGAAGCCCAGGTCTACCCCAGATCGTAGCGCCATCTAAAGTAAGTTAAGCAAATCAATTCCAATTCCCTCAATTATAACTTACTCGTAGACTAGCATATATTTCACATGCCTAAACGCCCAATCCTTAAAATAAAAAAATTCACAATTACTGCTGGATTTTAATTTTATATGTAATCCGTCGGGATGGCCGAGTGGTCTAAGGCGAGGGCGAATGTTTGAAACCCACTCCTGACGGTTTCATATTTTTTTTTTATTACGAGTATCTTTTTAATTTAATTCCATAAAAATGTTAAAACTTTATTTGCGTTGTTATCTACAGTGCTCATTCATGTTTCAGTAGCCACGTGTGTGTGGTTTAAAATTTTTCCATTAAATTATAGATTTTATTACACAGTTAAGCTTTCCCGTAATTACCTGAAAACAGGGAAACTTTTTGGAAAAATAACGAGTTAGTTTCACATCGAAATTAAGCGGATTCCATTAGCTCCATGTAAAATGTCTCCCCATTCCCGACGAACCCTATCCATCCACGCGGTTCGGTTGCTCTTAGGGATGTACCTACATACATATGCCTAAAACTTTTCGCATTTCCACTTTATAAAGCAGATGCTATTAATTATGTCAGCTAAATAAGCGCCCTTCTCGCGTCTTGGTATCGTGACGCCCCATCTAAATGGTCGCTGTAACAATAAACCACTCGATGTAGCGCGCAGCAGACTGAACGAATATTTTCCGCTCTAATTATTTAATTAAAATTATGATCGGTGGTGTTATGTATTTTTTTTTTTATTTTTTTTTTATTGTTGATGTTCAATTTTTATTCATATTAAGCGGGGTGGTGGGTGTCACTGACGATGTGATGGATTCACCAGTATATCGATTGCGCGATTTCCATGTGGGTTTCTGGGTCTCTAATTTGATTGTGTATATTGTACTACGGTGATGCGGCATGAAAAGCGTGTGTTGATGCTTTTTTTTTTGTCGCAGATACTCATAGATGTGGTTTCTAGATACGATTCCAATCGTAGTTTTATGGTCATGTTGTGCGAAATTGCGCGCTGTTCCATGGACATAGATATAAAAAGAAGAAAAAAAAAAAAAACATAAAAATGAAGAAATCTGAGAAAATATCTCGCAATAGATACTGATTGTGTCCAATTTAATGGCAACAATGGAACCGGCAATGTTATGCAATATCGACTGTGAAACAAAGGAAGAAATGTGTAGTGGGGTTATGATGAAGTTGAAATTGGCGCGATGGCTGGCGAATAGTTGCACGCAAATTTCAGCCGGTTGTTACGTAAATTGTGTATGCCGCAAAAGTTGTAGGTTAGTTGGTAAACAAGTACAGTTGGGCCCTTTGGTATTTAGCTACGAGATGCAGCTGATGCAATAGTGCAGAGGTTTAGGGGCATGTGTACACTTTACCAGATGGTTGAATAGGTGACAGTTTGTTGTAAAGATACGCACATACTCTTATGTATGTGAAGTATACGACGCACTTTTTTTTTATTTTAATAAAGGAAAGGCGATCCAAAAGAAAAGGTTAAACCAGCATCTTTCAAATCTTTTCAAACCTTTTTCATCTAGCATAGCAAACGAAAATCTAGATTTCTATAACAGAGTAGATGAAAAGGAAAATCCTTATGGTTCGTTAAGAGAGATCAAGACATGTATTCATAAACTAAATAATAGAAAGTCACCAGATTATGATCTTATAAATGCTCAAATCTTGAAAGAACTGCCCTCCACAATGGATTCAACAATGTAGTGCTTATAAGCTTATAATTAATGCTTGCTTTAAACAAAGGTATGTCCCACATCACTGGAAGATAGCGGAAATTATTGTTATGCCTAAACAAGGTAAGCCTCACTTTTACCGGTATTATCAAAATTTTTCGAGAAACTCCTTTTTAAAAGACTAGATCAAATTATAGAGCAAAGAAAGCTTACTTCCACCCACCAATTCGGGTTTAGAAATAAATACTCGACGATAGACCAAGTGCATCGTATAATGTTATAGAAAAGGCACTGGAAAACAAATTTGTTCTGGAATATTCTTAGACGTTGCACAGGCTTTTGATAAAGTTTGGCGTATAAACGTTTGGCGTATAAACGTTTGGCGTTTAGAGTATAAACTACATATGAATCTACCTGGACAGTACTATGAGATACTTAAATCTTATATGGCAAATAGATTCTTTAGAGTTCGCTATGGTTCAGCGTATTCTGTACTTAAAGAAACACAAGCAGGTGTTCCACAGGGAAGTGTTCTAGGACCCACCCTATACACTCTATATTATACACGAGTGATATACCGCATCCGAGTGATACCATGACAGCCACATTTGCAGACGACACTGCTCTTCTATCAATAGATGGATGTGTGGCTAAAACAACAGAAAATCTACAAATTCAACTAACAAGATGCAGCGATGGTGAATTAGACTTAATGAGTCAAAGTCCACCCATATCAATTTTACAAATAAAAAAATTGCGAATGTTCCCGTGATTATTAATAATCAAGTAGTTCCTTACTCTAACACAGCTAAGTATCTGGGTATGAACCTGGATGCTAAACTGAAATGGAAGGAACATGTTAAAAAGAAAGTAGAAGACCTAAATATTAGATATAGAAAACTTTATTGGTTGTTAGGATATAACTCAGAACTTGAGGTGGCCGTGGTTTAGTGGTAACATCATCGCTTTTCACGCTACAGGTTCACGGTTCGAATTCTGATGTCAATAATCATCTATTTATTTCGCATGAAATAAATAAAAAGTCGATCAATTTCGAAAGCTTATGTCAACTCTACTGCGAAGGCATAACACTGGCAGTAGGGCGGTCATATGGGTAAAATGCAACTTGATCGTGATGATGACATCAGGAGGATGGAAAAAAATACTGTGAATCATGAGCAACGACAAAAGCAAAAACAAACAAGCTCCCCAGTTATCTGGACAGTCACCCTTGGAGTTCACTGAAACTTAATACCAGCTGAGTTTCAAATCAACTACACCAATCTGTATTTCTCTCTGTCTCTTCCCCTTTCCTCAAAAACACCCGTGTCCTAAAATTAGTATAAGGGTATTCATACCCCTTTCACACGTGCAAATTATATAAAAAAAAAAAAAGAAACTGTCCATTGAGAATAAAATCCTATTATACAGGGTGGGCCAAATAAGACCTACCAACGTTAAACACGAACTCTTGTGATAATCATTTGTTTTAATTAATTTTTTTTATATATGAAATACATTTGATGGAAATTAAGTATGAAATACGACATCAGACAAATGTCCACCATTTTGCTCAATACGGATATTGGCTCTTTTTAGCGAGTTTTCCATTACACCACGTAATGTTTCTGGTTGCAGGCTCCGTATTTCGTTTCGAATATTCTACTTTAGCTGTCTAATAGTCTGGTTTATTAGCATACACTTTGTCTTTTAAATATCCCCAGTTAAATCTGGTGAACGAGGTTGCCAAGGGAAATCAGAATTTTTTGAAATCAAAGGTTCGCCAAGCAGTGTGCGCAGTCGCTCCATCTTGTTAGAACCACAAATTAGGATGCTGCTCCGCCATTAGCCGCAACAAATTGTGGATCATTGTTCTGTAAGAAGCGTTTCATCCACATTCTCGAAAAAATATGGGCCGATAACTTTTCGGCCATAACACCGCACCAAACAGTGCATCTTAATGGATGTAACTGATGCTGGTGTATTACCCTTGGGTTTTCGGAGACCCACAATCTACAGTTTTGCTTGTTGACATAACCACTTAAATGGAAATGCGCTTCATCCGACATCAAAACATTATTTAAAAAAATCAATTTATGTGGCTAATTGTGTAAAACGAATTGTAGTTGTTGTCGGTGGTCTTGCGGTAGAAGTGTTTGCACAAATTGAATTGAATTGAATGTATGGGTACATCTTAAGATCCAACTTTAAAATTATCCGCAATGTTGTTCTGGACATGACCAATTGGCCTGAACGACGACGAGTTGAGACAGATGGTTGCAACACTCTACCGCACAGCTTCTACGTTGTCTTCAGTGCGAATATTTCGATGAGCACCTCTTTCAGAACGGTCGGCCACTGAACTCCGTTCCTCGAAACGGTCGACCAAACTCCTAATCATAAAGGCTGTGGGATTGATCTTGAATTGAAATATTGGCTATATTTTCGCTGCGTCATAACAATTGATCGTTCACAAGAATAGAAAAAATCAATAATTTTAACGCATTGTTGTGTACTGTATGTATCCACTTTCAAGAACTTAATTATAACCTGCAAAAAGAAAAAAAGAAAAAATATTGGAAAATAAAAAAAGTTATTCGTGTTTAACATTGGTTGGTCTTATTTGGCCCACCCTGTATAATCAGATACTAAAATCCGTTTGGACATATGGTATCCAATTATGTAAATAATAGCGAATGCTCCATGGTATATTAGAAATAGTGACTTGCATCGAGATGTGCAGATTGACGTCTTAACAGATGTGATTAAAAAGTACGCAATGCGTCACAACGAGCGTTTGCAGATGCATATTAATCCTGAGATAGACGACGTCTTAAATGTATGACATAATATTCGTAGGTTAAGAAGAACCAAACCCCATGAACTTTTTTGACAATTATAAGAGAAAATAAAATCTTTTGTCGATCA